>OX101756.1:21225250-23643467 GCA_944452675.1 Tachina lurida
TAACAAAATTCCCTCACTCAGTGTCACATCGCACAGTGGGGACTTTTGCAAAATAAATGGTAATAAATTTGTAACTTCTAAACTACTAATTGGATTTATATGAAACTTCGAACATCCGTAGAGGACTTAGGCTTTATAACATATGTCTTCACAGCCTTCTGGCTTAAGCTGGCCAGGAGTTACAGTGGGCCTAAGTTGACCACATGGGTTTCAAAAAAACTTCTGCGGCTTGTAACTTTTAGAAAAATTATTCGATTTTTATGGGATAAAGCTTAGCTCAAAATTTTAAAGAAATAATATCCTTAAATGTGTTTCGGTATCTCTCATAACTTAGAAGATATTTGACTTAAGAAAAAAAAATTTTTTTTTTTGCTTTTACTTTTTTTTAGTATTTCACCTATAACTTTTTTAGTATATTGTTGGATTTTAAATTAAAAGACATCATTAAATTTTTGAGACAATTTTAAATAAAAATAAGTAAAAAAAACTTATTAATTTAAGTTTAAAATTTTTAAACGCACTAATAATCCCAAATTATTATTTTACTTATTAAGTAAAATATTTTTTACTAAAAATACATTGAAATTGATTATTGAGGGGTTTAGCTGGATCCTATGCGCATTTCACTGTTGCTAATGCAGATCATCAGGGAACCTTTACCCAAATTTCTTAGAACAACTGGAGTTATTATGTTATAAACTTTCATTTAAACAAATGAGAAGCCTAACAACAAATAACAAAGTTGAAACAAGAACTCAATAATCAACATGTTTTTTTATTTTCTTACTTTACCATTGCTACATTGGCTGACTTTTTTTCAGCTTCAAATTGTAGTTGTAAGAGTATGTAAAAGAAAATAAATGTAAATAACAACAACAGCTATTAAAGAATAGAGTGTTGCCACACAAGTATTTTTGACCGGGTGCAGTCAAGTTAATAATTATTGTTTTTATGGGAATTGTTAAAATTTAAGTTTAAAATTTTTAAACGCACTAATAATCCCAAATTATTATTTTACTTATTAAGTAAAATATTTTTTACTAAAAATACATTGAAATTTTTTATTGAGGGGTTTAGCTTAATAAGTAAAATAATAATTTGGGATTATTAGTGCGTTTAAAAATTTTAAACTTAAATTTTAACAATTCCCATAAAAACAATAATTATTAACTTGACTGCACCCGGTCAAAAATACTTGTGTGGCAACACTCTATTCTTTAATAGCTGTTGTTGTTATTTACATTTATTTTCTTTTACATACTCTTACAACTACAATTTGAAGCTGAAAAAAAGTCAGCCAATGTAGCAATGGTAAAGTAAGAAAATAAAAAAACATGTTGATTATTGAGTTCTTGTTTCAACTTTGTTATTTGTTGTTAGGCTTCTCATTTGTTTAAATGAAAGTTTATAACATAATAACTCCAGTTGTTCTAAGAAATTTGGGTAAAGGTTCCCTGATGATCTGCATTAGCAACAGTGAAATGCGCATAGGATCCAGCTAAACCCCTCAATAATCAATTTCAATGTATTTTTAGTAAAAAATATTTTACTTAATAAGTAAAATAATAATTTGGGATTATTAGTGCGTTTAAAAATTTTAAACTTAAATTTTAACAATTCCCATAAAAACAATAATTATTAACTTGACTGCACCCGGTCAAAAATACTTGTGTGGCAACACTCTATTCTTTAATAGCTGTTGTTGTTATTTACATTTATTTTCTTTTACATACTCTTACAACTACAATTTGAAGCTGAAAAAAAGTCAGCCAATGTAGCAATGGTAAAGTAAGAAAATAAAAAAACATGTTGATTATTGAGTTCTTGTTTCAACTTTGTTATTTGTTGTTAGGCTTCTCATTTGTTTAAATGAAAGTTTATAACATAATAACTCCAGTTGTTCTAAGAAATTTGGGTAAAGGTTCCCTGATGATCTGCATTAGCAACAGTGAAATGCGCATAGGATCCAGCTAAACCCCTCAATAATCAATTTCAATGTATTTTTAGTAAAAAATATTTTACTTAATAAGTAAAATAATAATTTGGGATTATTAGTGCGTTTAAAAATTTTAAACTTAAATTTTAACAATTCCCATAAAAACAATAAATAAAACTTATTAATATCTGCGTCCGTGAAGTCGGGAAAAGGCTAGGAATTCAAAATTTTAAAACTTTCCTGAAAATGGCATGTTTTTTTTAAGAAAAAGTATCTTCATTATATTAATTTTTTTGAAAAACTTTGTTTAATACCTGCACTTTAAAACCACATAACGCTAAAGACAATCTATTCAAAATGTGCTTATAGCCCATTATTTTTATTTTGGGCATGTACCCTACATTCAGCAGTGTCCGAAAATCGCCAATTTTAAATATATTTTTTGTGTTTAGGCGCTTATAAAAAGTTGTGACGGTAAATTTTTATAGTTTCAACTATAACATAAATGCGAACATACGCGCAGATGTTCTGAAAAAAAATAAAAGAGTCGATGCAGCGGAAGATTAATATGTATACTGTTTTAAAATTTTTTTGGGCGCAAAATAGGGATAGTGCTATTACCGCTTCTTATGAAACCATTAGAACCTATTAGCGATTATGTAAACTAAATGTTAAAAAACGGTTGCATACAATGACTGCCATAGAAATAATGTCCGTCATAAATGAGACATAACGTCCATAGACATTATTTAAAAACAGAAGTCACTATACCGAGAGGAGAAAATTCTTCCAACTGGCCAAAGGCCGCCAAGGCCGAAAATCTTTACTCAACGAAGCCACTATTCGACAAAGAGAGAAGAAACCCCCATTAGGTGCGTCGAAAGACCATCGACCAGATTTAAAGATAAATATAAAGATGTAAAGATGTATTTTACTCAGCACATACAAAACTTAAAATAACAATAAAATTTACTATGTCCACATTGACAACAAATAGTAAAAAGTATTCTTAAAGTTTGCCAATAAAAAAAAACAAAATGTTAATCACTTCTATGGGCGTTATTGTAAGTAACCATTTTAACAAATAATTGCGAAGCATAAAGGTTTTGTAAACCTAGCAAACTAAAAAGTGCAGAAGTGGTTTCAAAACTTCACAACAAACAATTTATATTTTAATTTCATTCGTTCAGTTTTTGTAACTTCGCTCTTATATTTTAGATGCAAATGTAATTGTCATCAATTATATACAAAATAGAGATTATTTTTCACTTACCGGCTTTGTGCTGGTGTTATATAATATCCTATTATCTTTTGGTTTGGTGAAGGTTTATAGAATTTGTTGTTGATTTTTATGTAATGCACCTAGAAATAAAAATCAGAAATGAAAGATTAAAATATAAGTTACAAACATTGCGACACTGTTCAAGTATAGCTTTAATAAATATTTTTGCTAATATATAATAATATATGAAAAAAACAAATTTCCGCTTGAGAAGCCTGTTCGTATTTTATTCCCAATAAGGTGGATTATATAAAATGTTTCATTGCATTGATTTCATTACTGTCATAGTATAGGTGACACTTAATATATGACAAAATTTTATGATGATGTTTGTCATCAGATTAATATCAATTTTCCTCTTATTGTCTGCATTTTCCAATATTATGATGATAAAAATCTGCGATAGAGCATCTTCAATCCGAAAATGAGTTTTAAATAAATGTATGAAAAAAGGCAGATGGACGCATCATAAGCTGGTCGGTTGTTGCTTACGGTTAGGTGAATGCTGTTTTTATATATATTATGGTGGGAGGCTGCAGTCGGATTTTGGCACCGAAACCCCATTCTTCAACCACTCAATTTCAGAAATCGAATGATGCTGTTTTTTAGGGAAATATTTGAATATGAAAAATATGCATTTATGAATTATTGTTTAGAAAAACTATACCTATTTTATTTTTGAAAAATTATAAGTAAAGTAAGCATAAGTATTTTCTTATGACTTATGATATCTATAATTTTCTTGAAAATTCCATTTGCTTGTAATATATTTTTGAAAAATATTGGATTTATTTAGAAATTAAAAAAAAAACTGTGGTTATCATAAACCGTTAAGAAGATATCGTCCCTAACACGTCAAACTATCCAATATGCAAATTTGTACTTTTCAGAAGAGCTCAAAGAGTCGTCAATTGTGAATTTAAGGTCGGCGTATTAATAAAAAATCTCGGGATTAAAATCGTATATGAAAATTTCAGCATTTTGAAATGAGTCATATCCTAGAAATTAGGGTACCAAGGTAAGGAATCTAAAAAATGAATTTTGCATATTGGATAGTTTGACGTGGTAGGGACGATATGCCCAAATCTATAAATCTCTAGAAATTAAATTATTTTTAATTTTCAATGCAAACAAGTAGTAATTAAAAAAAAATCAAAAAACCCGACTGCGATCAACTTTGAACCGTTAAATATCCTAAATGGTCATTCGAAATGGAAAGTCATAAGATTAACCTAAAGATATTTTTAAAATAACTGTCTCGTCTCGTCTCTCCCTTCTAACAAACTAATCAGCTTAGCAATAACACTTGCATAGTGTAAACTAGGATTAATTAATAAGGTCATTGCAAGAGTCCAGCTGACTCGTTAACTATCTGTCAAATTACTTGTCTATGAGTGCATGACTTAAATGTGGCTTAAACGTCGCCTTCCCTTTTTCAGCAAAAAAAAAACTGTGAACAGCCCTCATGTTACCAACACTTATACCTGTAAAGCACATGTTAGTATATCTATAGTAAACAACTATTGCATTTTTAATTTATTTTCAAATAGTAGCGCGTGGGAAAATATCAATATTCTATTTTTTATAAAACAAAGAAAAATACATAAATAATTGCACACTTTGTATTCATATATACATATTTTGTTATTTTTGTTAGATTTTATTAAAAAAAAAGATTTCTGATTTTTTTTTACCTTTCTCAACAAAAGCTTTTGCATAATAAGGTGTATTATTATGTTTTCTTAAATCAATGAACGAACTACTAAATTATCATGAATGCGCTGATTAGTCAAATTAATGAAAACGAGTTTGAAATTGTTGGTAAATGTTAAAGAAACTTGAGGTGCAATAGATGATGATGACGCTGAATATTATATTTTTGTAAAGGTACTACACAATTCTTTTAAAATGAAATAAACATGATGTTTATATTTATATACATATATATATAGATTACATGTAGTAATGGTTTTCTTACGAAATATTTTATATGTATGTATATAAGATGACCTCTAGAGCGACATTGTGCTGGCTGAGTAACAAAAGTAAAGCAAAAACCATAAATGATTGTATTTTCGAGCACGCAATTTGAATTATTTTTTCCTTCATCTAAGGTATTATTGCGCCAACTCGGGAGAAATATCCAACTTATATGGAACTCGAAATGGGGCCAGAACAGGGGTCTAATGGTCGCTTTCGATAACAAGCTGATACTAACACGTTTTTTCAGCTTGAGATTATGGCATTCGCCATCGAAAAATTTCATAATTTTGTTCGATATCGAATGCCATAATGTCAAACTGAAAAAAACGTGTTCGAATCAGCTCCGTTATTGAAAGCAACGATTAGTCCCAGGGAAAGAAAACTACTTCTTGGATTTTGTAACAACTGTGAAAACATTTTGGACCATTACGGTACCATATTTTTTAATATTTATTAAGAAGAACAGAAACGTAAAAAAATTTTTAAAAATTCAGAAGTAAACAATAAAAAACAGAAACTTAACAAAAATGTGTATAAAAATTCAGTACAAAAATAACATGAAAAATATTAAATATTACATTCATAAGGGTACATTCGTAGATTAGACTTGTTAGAGATCGGTTATTTTAAAAATTTTGCTTATTAACAGGCCTGTTATTTCCATGCACTATAAAATCTCAGTTATGCCCATAAAAATGCGCGATAAAACCTAAAACACACTATTGAAGTAAAGGAGCGATATGTAGTTAACAAAAATAAATATAACCACAGTCAAGGCGAGTTCATGTACGAGGTGCTGTCAAGTTAACAGCTACGGTTAAACTACTAGACAGATATTTTTGTTGCAGACTTGACACCACCTGGTACATGAATTTACCTTGACAACAGCATTGCAACAAAAACAGAGAAGCTGGCCGTCTAAAATAAAACACAAAAAATGCAAGACAACATAGGCAAAATTAATGTTACCATATAGTGAAACATTGGCATTTTTAAATTGTACCAAGTAACTCGCGGTAGTACCACGGTACCAACGAGGTCAAAAATGTACCATAAAAAGTACAATTGTACTATGATTTCCATTCGTGGTATATAAGGCCCTACGCTCCAGCCTGGAACGACGGGAATGAATAAAAATGTAATAAAAATCCGACTGGGTATTTGTATGTTTTAATATGTATGTATGTATATAAAGCGTTTTTTTTAGAGTTTCACAACTTTGAGTTGGCATCACTACTTTATTTGAGCACACATCAGTGTTGCCAGTTTAGGGGATTTATTCCCAAATGGGGAATTTTTTTTCGCAATTGGGGATGAAAATTTCGTATTGGGGATCTGAGGATTTGTTGGGGATGACAATCAAATTTTAGGGGATTTTTTTGGGGATTTTTTTTTTATAACTGATGGTAACAATTGTACTATGATTTCCATCCTTGATTAGGCCCCAGGTCATCAATCTCACAAATGTATGTGACATAACTTACAGGGCTGGCTTTCGTGCTCTCTTATATATAAAACAATAAAATGTCTGCGTAATAAAATAACTAATTAAATGGCGAATCAAACGAAAAATGCGACTAATTAACACCAGGGGCGCTGTGCAAATACGAAAAAAAAAAAATTATAATAATAATTGGTCCTGTTCTGTAAATCGAATTACAATAAATTTCTTATTTAAGTTTTTATTCTCTCAACCGAATTCACATATGTACATATGTAGTTTTAAAAGTTTTTAAATCGAAATTATATCAAATGTACATTGGGGGTATAACAAATTTTTTGGCATAGTACCATGAGGTCAATCATTTCCTAGTAACCACGAAAATCATAATCTTTTGTAATTTTTCTCAAAAAAGTTCACGCACCAATTGGTTTTTCTTAACCAAAGAAAGACATTTTGGAACACTTAAAGCACGGACTTGAACTAACAAATATATTATTTTACATAATCTAAAATTATTTCGAGGCCTTCTTAATGCAATACTGAATATTCATAATTTTATACGGTGTTTTTTATTTATTTTTTGTTTTAAATAAATATATTATTAATTTTTCTTAACCAAAAAGAAAATCAAAAATTTTCAAAACTCCATCGCGGTTGGTGTGTGAATTTTTTTTTTGACCTTAGCGAAAAAATAAATATACGTTCCCTTATAGTTTTTTATGCTCTATCGGACTGTGCTATGCCAATTTTTTATATTTTAAAAAATTGTTAAAAAGTTATATCCCTAATGTACATACTTTTTTTTCCCATAAAACCCATTAAGCGAACTGCAAAAAAATTTAGAATTCAATTGCACAACGCTTGCGTTCTTTGTTTTACAAGACGGCCATCTATCACTGTCTGTAGAGTGATGGTTACTTTTACTTTGCATTTAAAAGTGTTAACACTCTGATGTTTATAATTACAAATACTTTCACTTTTTTTATTTGTAAGTTTTCGTGTTACATTTTTAATTAATTATGTGTGTAAATGTATAATATTTTTGTTTTAACAATTGGTATTTATACATACATATATGTACATATATATATATCGTTACCTTAATATAGAAACTCCCTAACTCATTATTTTTGTTGAATCGAGCTTTTTTTTCATATTTCCAAAGATGAGCCTCTAATCCATCGAAATATGCAAAAAATTCGATTTGAAAAAAAAAAATAATGAGTTAGGTCGTTTCTATATTAAGGTAACGATATGTATATGCATTAAAGGCAAAGTGGAGAAAAGTTAAAGCAAACGGAAAGAAATATTTATTTATATTTGTTAATTCATACTAAACAGTTATTATATAAAAATATACTTTTTATATAAGAAATACCTAATGCCGCGTACACACTATGGCATTTTGTGACATCGCAGTAGAGTGTACTAGTGGCAACGTAACCATTTTCGATATTTTTCGTTGGGTGACATTGATTTCCATATATAAAAAAAAACATAATGTAAACAGACATTTTGAAAATGACAACACAAGAAATGCCAGTTGTACAAGTATATTTATTAGACATTCTGTCTGTAATAAACTAGAATTTTATTTTATTTGGTTTGCTAATGCCAGCCATACACTACACAAGTTCAGCGCTCAAGTCTGGCACTGCGTAAACTAAGCTTGCGACACACAATACGAGTGTACAAGTAAACTGCGCATTTTTTGTTTTAATTCGCCATAGTGCTGGTGATTCTTTGTATAATTCTATGAACTATGTCCAGAATATTTGTTCTGCGCTCATTTCTTGTTGTGAACTCTTAAAAAATCTCAACACAACTGAGCGTTTGCAACATACACTATACAAGTTCACTGTACAGTTTCCAAACTTGAGCAAATATCAAATATCATACACTACACAAACGCACTGGTACAGTGCCAGACTTGTGCAGTGAACTTGTGTAGTGTATGGCCGGGCATAAGGGAACTCATAAGAAACCTTCAATTCAAAGTTTTTGAAATTATCTCCAAAAACTGCATAAGTGTTTATAGTTAAATGCTTAATATGCTAATGAGAATCACAATATACAAACATAATAAGCTTAAGTGCCGCAAACAAAAATCTTTTCAAAACAAGTCTCTTTATTCAATTTAGCATTTTTCTTTAATTTTTCATAATCTGTATTTAAAAGGCTTAGAGAAAAAATAAAATATTAATTTTCATATAAGAAATACAGACGATTTTCAGCTTAATATTTCAATAACTTTTAAGTTTAAGTCTACTCATGAGTTCACTAAAGCCCCGTTCAGACTATTATACAAGTATTAATACTTTAATCACATTTTACGATACAGAAATCTAAATACATTAGTTGCGACTGTCAAAACATCTTACGTAAAATCACAAATTGTATTCAGACCATCACACTTAAAATAAAATGTGTAATACAAGCAGAAAACAAAACAGCTGTTCGATGAAAATGTCTGTGCTATTCATTGACTAGTGGCGGCAAAGAAAATATATTACAAAAGCGTTAAAAAAAATTTCGTCAACGAAATATACTTCCATACGATTCACTTATTTAAAATTTTGAGCCGATATACATATGACAAAACATTACATCAATGACGACACGCTATCGACGGCGAAACAGCCGACTTGGAAATTCGGTTTGTGTGAAAATGCAACCCTGATCTAATGAAAAGTATTATCGTTTAGAAAATTTTCTAAAAACGAAAAAGTCTTACGGGATGTCACAATTTTTTATCGTATTATTTGACACTTTGATGACATTTTGCGTCCAGACTAGTATAAATACAAAGTATAATAGTCTGAACGCGGCTTAAGCATGTAGACGGTGCTTAACCATCATTTTAAAATTAAATTATTATCATTTTATAATTATCATATTATCGTTTTAAATTTAAAATATAATGTATTAACAGCCTCATTTATAAAAACTATTAAGGCTTTATAAAGGGTTTATACAACAGATTTTCATAAAAAAATTTCTTATTAATCCTTTATAAAGCCTCTTCCGCAATGTCGAAAGAATGTGTTCATTCTAAGCGAAAGAAAACTGGATTCTAATCGTCGCTTTCGATAACGATCTGATTCGATCACGTTTTTTCAGTTTCGAAACGTGATGCCACTTATTACTTTTTTTGTTCCCAAGAAATTTATGATTGCAGGGATTTTCTGTCACAAATAAATTCCCATGGAAAATTCAAGGGAAGCATTTTTAGGGTAAAGTAAATCACTATTGCAATTTTGGAAATAAGGAAAATATTTCGAGGGGAAAGTGTTCTAGACAGGGAAGAAGATAATTAGGAGATTTGAGCATCCCTGCTTTAGACATAATTTTATCTTTGCGATTTATTTCGATAAATAAAAAGCTTAATAAAGGGTGTTTTTTATTGAGGTATAGAACTTTAAGTTGGCATCACTTTTTTAACTGGCGGCCATTTTGTCAGCTGTAAAGTGATTAATATTTAGTTTGGTTTGCCATTTCATCATGAACAGGTTGACAAAAGAACAACGCTTGCAAATCGTGCAAATTTATTTCGAAAATAATGGTTCAGTTCGCGAAGTTTACCGCAAGCTCCGTCCATTTTATGGTCGACATAATCGTCCATCAGAGCAATTAATTCGGTTAACCATGGATCGTTTTCGCACTACGTTTACTCTATGTGATAATACGCATCCGCAGAGACGTCGAACAGTGCGCACCGAAGAAACAATTGCCGCTGTAGAGCAAAGTGTTGAAGAGGACCCGAATGAATCGATTCGCCACCGTGCACAGCAATTGGAGCTTTGTCCATCAACTTTATGGAAGATTTTGAAGATTTTGAATGTGGATGAGTTGTGGTTCCAACAAGACGGCGCTACATGCCACACAGCGCACGTCACAATCGATTTATTGAAGGAAACATTCGATGAGCGCATAATTTCGCGGAATGGACCTCTCAATTGGCCACCAAGATCGTGTGATTTGACACCATTGGATTATTTTCTTTGGGGATATGTGAAGTCGCTCGTCTACGCCAACAAACCAGAAACGTTAGGGGACTTGGAAGCCAACATTCGTGGCGTTATTGCCAACATACGGCCCCATATGCTCGAAAAAGTGGTTGAAAATTGGACCTGTAGAATTGGCTTTATTCGAGCCAGCCGCGGCGGCCACATGCCCGAAATCATATTTAAACATTAATGGCATAAAATTATCCTTCCAATAAAGCCAAATTGATGGACATTAAAACGATTTTCTTGTGTTTTATTTCAATTCGAAGTTCTATACCTCTAAAAAAAACACCCTTTATAAAAGCTTACAATAAAATTTCAATTTTATTGTTAGGTGTTAGTAAAAGATTTCTGATTACCAGAAAGCTCTACTTAGCAACTGAAAATGACGAAGGTTGCCAGATATGCCGATTTCTCGCCAAACGTGGCGATTTTTCAATTTGTTTGACGTGTAAATTTTTGATTTGATGACATGTCAATTTTTCTAACAATAAATAAAATTTTTTGGAGATTTTTTTTAGCAAAATTGAGCTTCAAAATTTTTGTTATTCAGGAAAATTAGTTTGTTGTCGTTTCAAAAATAAATCCCGCCAAAACTGGTCTGCAAGAAGTTAAAAGAATTTGATGATTTATCTTATATTAATTATAGTTATTTTTATTTTTGAATTTAGATGAGAAAAACAAGAAATAATTTTTGGCGATTTTCTGCTAAATTTTTATACGATTATTTTATACAAATTTATTTAAAAAAAAGTGTTATAAAAAACAAATTTATTATCAAATAAATATTAAAAAAAAACTACACAAAATTAATTTTTGGCCATTTTTAAATCAATTTGGACGAAGTAGGTCGGAAAAAAATCTGACAGTAATGGAATGTAACTGCAATGTAGGAAACAGCTGATTAATAATTTTATATGAAAAGTAGGTTACATTACATTACATCTCTATAACCATTTTCATTACTTTTCACATAACAATATCGATCAGCTGTTTCCTACTGTTGCAGTTACTTTACATTACAGTCGGCTAACTGAGCCTTTAGAATGACAGCTGTTGTTTATTGTAAGTTGCCAGCTGTAATACGGTATAATAGTCCATCCAGGCAAGTGGAACCGAATAACAACCGTTCAGGGCAAACATTTTACGAGTATGCCAGAAATTTCACAGTGAAACACTTAAAATAAAAAATTGCAGGTACATAATTTTCGAAAATGAATAAATGTTTATTTTCTGATGAATCATTCCAGTTTATTTTGCTCCACCTAAACCATACATTTACAAAATCACTATACCTACGTACGTAAGTGCATTAACTGCCAAGAACTGAATATTTGCTAACCAGCCAGTATTTGCAACATTCAACTAACAGACATTTACGAGTAAAAACAAAAAGTCGCTTCATGATGTCAAAAGTGTTTGTTTATAGATGTGGATCGATGGACGAACGAACGAAAGAACGAACAAATGGATGTATGGTTGTATGATTATTTCATTGTATGGCTGGTTGGCTCGTTGGTTTGCTTTGGTTTTGTTCACGTACATACATATATTCTATAAGTATGGTTTGCTTTGGTTCGCTAAGTTTTACTTTGTTTTTGCCTGACTGTATGTCAACGTTGTTTAATCAATCATTCTTTGGCCGCATGTACTCTTATAGAACGCATACAGTTTATTTTCGTTTTAGACGAGTAAAAGACAAAAGCTTAGCTGCTGATGCACCTTGGAAACATTAATCATTTCGCAATGTTCGTGCGTTCTAACTATGTGTCTCCATTTTGATTTTTTTTTTCGTAAAAATTTAACATTTTGTCATTTCAATTGGTTTTAAATCTATTTTTTTTCTAGGATACTTTTTTTGTGTTTAATGTATGTTTCAATGGCCAAATTTAGGTTTTGGTTAAATAAATAAATTCTAAGAACGGAACTTACTAAGTTTGTCCTTTAGCTTACTCATGGTTTTTTTTAACAAGAAAAAAATTTATTGGTAAATCTCACTATCACCACAATTAGTAAAATTGGTTAAGCTAACCAATGTGAAGCAGTACAAAAAAATTGTATTAAAAAATATGTTGTAATACCGATTTTGCTAAAAAAGATAAATGCAAAAAAAAGTTATAAATAAAGTTGAAAAATTTTGAGACATACATATTTAGATTTAATTGAACTGTAGTGAATTTTAATCAGAAATAATTTTTAATCAGGCTTAAGTTCAGTAATTTCAATTCTTATTGAATGAAATATTTTTATTAATTAATGTGAGTTTCTAAACAAGAAGAATAAAGTCTAGTTTAATTTTTCTTTAATTAATAAAAATATTTCATTCAATAAGAATTGAAATTACTGAACTTAAGCCTGATTAAAAATTAATTATAGTTGAAAAATTTTGTCAAAGAACAGTGCATCAAGCAACAGTGCGCAGTATGAATAAAAGAAGTGTTTGCTTTTTAAAACACAAAATTGTGAAAATTATTATTGAATATAAAGCAAATACTTTTTTTATTCATACCAGATAATGCCAAAGTAGCGTGCTAAGTAATCTTTGAGTATTGGCCGCGTACAGGTAAAAATAATAAAACACTCTCATATGCAAGCACATGCATTAATTTTAAACCGAATACGTATAACTAAAACAACTATGTTCATACACATTTTTTTATTAAATTACGCATCGCAAACGACTACATCTAAAATTTATAGACTGTGGGAGCTACAATCAAACGCATGAGTGTAAAAATACTCTGACTACCAATCGGCTAAACATGTGTATGCAGTGAAACCTCGTATAACGGACACCTCTCATAACCGGAAAAGTTTTGTAGATCGAAAAGTAAAATAAACGAATATGTAACTCTCTCATAAGCGGACACCTCTAATAACCGGACAAAAATACCACGACCGTGAGTGTCCGGTTATGAGAGGTTTCACTGTATCTAGGGCTATTTTATTTGTGCAGACAAACTGCATATATACACAAATGTATGGCGAATGATGAATAAATATCCCGAGTATCAAGGGTATTTCTTTTTGCGTCCGACTAAATATCCCTACTCTGAGTATAAGCATACTCCGACTATAATTAGGGCATAGAGTCAATGCGCTTGATGCGCATGGTTCTTTTAAATTTTAGTTGCAGCGTATGTAGTTTTTCACATAAAAGAAATAGAGATGCTCTTGTATTTTGATGTTTGCGCTATAGTTTTGATTATACGCAGTTACTGAAATTCAGACTATTTTCTTATCTATATTTTTCTTTTTCCCGCTACCTAATCGAGGTAGCCGTTGGTTACTACTCTCCAATCCTAAAGCAAACTTGATCGTTTACGGCCTGTCCCACGATGTCACCAGAAATCTTTCGATCGACAACTTGCAGCTTGATCAAATTTGAACAGGAGTTACCTGACAGCTACCTGTTGACAGCAGCAGTATTGAAAATCAAAAAGTCACTGACTTTTCCCAAGTTCTTTTTTTTACAATAGAACCAATCGAGAAATATACTCGTAGTTCATCACTGGCACTGGTATTTATACATCAATGAAACATTTTTGATAAAAATTTTATTTTTTGTATACTTTTATTTCGATAATTTCGAAAATCATTTGATGAACTAATAATTTCTTAATGAGGTCATATAAATATTTTTAAGTAACAATTACCAGGGAAAATTATTTACTGAAATTTAAACATGTGCATTGTCTATTGAAAAAAAAAACAATTTGTTGGGGTTAATTTTTCCCAACATTGAATTCCTTTAACAACCTGTTACATATAAAATTATTATCGTATTTCGTATGTACACAGTATTTCTTTATTTCATATTTTAGCTTGTTTTATATTGCAAAAGTGTATTTATTTTTTTAATACAAACTCAAATATTACTTTGTTGATCTTGCCATTTAAACAAAAAATTAAAAATAAATTTTAGACACAAAAAGAACCTTGTAAAATTGATAATTTCAATGCCAAGCCACAAAAACTCGTATATTCATTTGTACTTATAAAATTTTTTATGTATAAAAAAAACAAATCCACATAGCGAATACACATAGGAATACATACCTCGCAAATAATTGGCTTATCAGGAGAATATGTTTTAACTATAAAGTTTATATTATAAACGCAATACTTTGAAGAATGTAATACGAATTTTATTTATTTTTTGCTTTAAAAATTGTTAAATAAATGGGAAGGAAGTGTATCTTAAAGTCTTCCTTTAAATTTTAAAGGTTTATGTGCCAAAATTATAAAAGCAGCACGAGAGAGAGAGAGAGAGATTTTTGTGGAATTTTCTCTGTGTGGATATATTTTGCTCTTTTCACCCTTAAAAGGGGTTACAAAAATTTAAAATGCTCCTCTAAAACATTCGGCTCGAAATTTCACTGTAAATCCCTGAATACAGGAAACGCTCAAAATATAAATAACTTAGTTGAAGTTTAAGTCTTACACACAAGAAATTATTCAGACATTTAAGAGTTGAGGTACACCGGAAAAAACTTGTTAATACAATTTTTGTTTTTTTATTTTTGCTATAGCGCTTTTTGTAAATAAAAATTCGAAATTTTGCAAGTTAAAAAAAATACCAATCTTTAGGGTTCCGAACACACCAAAGATGAAAATGACCACTATTGTTTTCGCTACGAGTTCAGTCCGTCCGTCCGTCTGTCTGTCTGTCTTAACTTGGATTTTCAAGAGCCGTAAGAGATACGGCTTTGAAATTTTCACAGAATAATGCTAGGAACACAATTGGGACGAACGACGAATTTCGTCCACGTCGACGAATTCATCGATAAGAGTTCGCTGCGTAAATTCGTCGTGTGAAGCACAACAACGACGAATTTACTCAGCGAATTCCTCTCTTGTATTTGATAAAGTTGGTTGTTGTGTGTACAAAGACAGAGAGTGAGAGAGAGAAAATTGTTTTTTCGTCGTTCGTCGGCGTACAAATTAGAAATAAATCTATTTAAGAATTCGTCACGCACGACGAATTTCGTTGTACGGCGGTGTTGTGTTCATTTTCATATGCACACATGTGTTTTATTTTTTATGACGAAAGTTCGCACCGAAAAATTCGTCGTTGGTCCCAGTTGTGTTCCTAGCATAAGTAAAACTTTGGCCCCAACAACAACAAATGTATGACAGTTAAAAATTAAAGGGTGTTTTAAAGCGAGCAACGAAAAATTTTGAAATCCTAATTGAATATACAGACACTTGAATTTTTTATTTTTACGTAAACGATTTCTGGTGACATCGTGGAACAGGTCGTAAAATAAAGAAACTTTACTTTGGTCACTTAAATAATTTTGTTTATTTTTTTTCTCTTTCTTTCTCTCTCTCTCTCTCTCTCTTATAAAATTTAAAAAAGTGTAGTTACGTGATTTTGCAACAATATTTGTGTGTTTATTATATCACTAATATTTTTTTTCTTTTCAATTTACAGATTTTGTGCTATTAAATTAAAAAAAAAAACAGACGTAAGTACCGATCCAAGGCAGGTGAAACTCTACCTAAAAGTTTCCTAGAACAACTAGAGATATTATCTTAAACTTATATTTAAACAAATGAGAAGTTCAACTAATATCGAAATTGCAACAAGTATTCAGTAATCAACATGAATTTGATTTTCTTACTTAAGTCCCGGTTCACACGTTTCAACTTTTGTTGCTCAACTCGTAATTCAGCTGTAAGAAAGACGGAGACGGAATTACAAATATCTCTTTTTTTCTTACAGCTGAATTACGAGTTGATCCACAAAAGTTGAAGTGTGTGAACCGGGACTAACATTTCTACATTGGCTTACTTTTTTCCAGCTCGAACTGTAGTTGTAAGAAGTATGTCCCGGTTCACACGTTTCAACTTTTGTTATACAAAGAAAATAAATATAAAAAGCAACAACAATTATTCAGCTTTTGCAAGAATAGAGTGTTGCCGCACAAGTACTTTTGCTCGGGTGCACTTAAACAACAAGTTATGATGATTTACTACATCCCTTTGTATTTTATTAAATTTTTTTCGAAAAATTAATTTTTTTTGAAATATAAAAAAAAACTAAAGATAAACCTCCATTCTCATAAAATTTAAAATGAATTTGAAATGTATTTTATTTATAATTTTTCCGAATGGATGGATTTGAAATGCAGTTTATGCTTTTTATGAATATGCGAGAAAAAGATTTTAATTCGCATTACAATCTGCCTTATCGTGGTTGGCGAATTTTAAATACGACTACGACTGTTTGGTAATAGATTAAAGAAAAACTGTTGAAGTCTTCTTTAATCTATTACCAAACAGTCGTAGTCGTATTTGAAATACGCCAACCACGTTAAGGCAGAATATTTGTGTATAAGTTAAACAAAAAGGAATTTTCGGCCCTGTTCTGTAAACCGAATTCGAGTAAATTTCTCGTTTTACAAAAATGAATAATGATCTTGCAGACTTGTTTAAACCAGAACTGTTAAATTTCGATTACAATTAGTAATCAATTAGATTACATTTTAAAAAGAATTGTAATGATTATATAGTTGCCCTAAAAGAATTGCTGATAAATAATTGATTACGATTACTAATAATCGAAAAGTAATCTGAATTACTTAAAAAGAATCAAAAGTAATGAAAAAGTAATCCTTAGAAGTAATCGGATTATTTTTGATTACTTTTGATTATTTTTAGTAATTTTAAGTAATTTAGATTGCTTTTCCATTATTAGTAATCGTAATCAATTAGTAATCGTGCGAAACTTAAAAAAAGTAATAAAATTAGTAATCATTACGATTACTAATCATTACTTAACAGCTATGGTTTAAACACGATAATTTTCTTTCAGATATAATATTTGAGAATATTTATAATAGAAAAATTAAAAAAAAAGGCTGAAAAAAATATTTCTATTATCGGAGTTAGTTTTCGAAAGTCCTGCGATTTCAAATCAATTCGGTTTACAGAACAGGGCCGTTTATTTAACAAAACACTTTGAAAGCTACAACGTGGTTGAAATTAGACCTTTATTCTTTTAGAGTTCTATAATATAATCCGCAACACTGACAATGAATAACACAGAATATACACAGAACAAATTTTTGTCTACCACCATTAATTAAAAAAAAATACAAATAATTAATTAAACATTGAATTGTGTCAGTTAAAAAAAAAGTTTACTTGATTCAATTAAATCTTTAATTAATTATTTTTATTTTTTTTTTTTCATAAAAGAAATTTTTTTTCCGTGTAGTATATCAAACATTTTATGAATTTTGTGTATACTGGTTGGTTTTGGCAGCTGTTTTTGTTTATAGGCCATACTTTTATATGGCTTACCAACAATATTATGCAAACATACGTATTTATATAAATATATGCCTATTAGAGGCACTTCTTCTTAACTTCTCTCACCAATAAACTCCAGAATTGCTGCAACAAACATTGCAATTGTGTACGGGGGTAAAGCTGCTGGCTGCTTTCTTAAGTTTTTTTCAGCTTTGCTGCATTCCCATAATGCAGCATAAAGTTTTGCCACCGGCCTTTTTTTCCACAGAAGTAGCAATAATTACCAAAAATAATTTTTCAAACAATTTGGAGAAATATAGATTTCGTTTGAAAACTATAAGGGCACTGCTAAACGTTCAATATATATTGATCCAGTATCGCGATATATATAATGAACGTGTAGCATGCAGTATTGATGGATCGCGATCCATATTTCAGAATAGCCTAAATTATGGAATCCAGATCGCGGATCGCTGATCACGCGATAAATATTGAACGTGCAGCATTTTCATGATATTAGATCGCGATACGTTAATAAGAAGTGAAATAAAACAAATAAAATAAAAGACGAAGTGCAAAAAATTTAACAAATAAAAAGTAAAAAAGTTTATTACATATGTGTAAAGTTTGTTTTAAAAAGGGTAATGGCAGAAGATAGTGAAAGCGAGTGGGTTCTGCCGGTGGAATCGGAATTAACGACCGAAAAAATTATTTTGAAAGACTTTATCCGAAACGCACACCACAAAAATAATGTAAATACTGACGCGATAAATATCAAACATGTAGCATACGCTCGTGATCCATCAATCCATTAAAATGGATCGCGATCCAAATATCACAATATATATTTAACGTGTAGCAGTGCCCTAAAGATTGTCATTTATTTAACTTTCGTTATAGTGTTAATATTGCCACTAAATAAGTTTTCTTGTAAACAAATGAATATTTCATATAGGCCTAACTTTTGTTACATACTGTATTTATAAGAGAGATAAGAAAATGAGTGTTTGCAAAATATTTTGCGCCAATATTATATTTTGTTTAAGTACTTGGTGTTATTAAAAGGCCTACAATTGAATTTAATAATAATTTAAAAAAAAAAAATAAAGAAACAAATAGCAAAGTGTATGTACTCGTATTTTAAAGATAACACGCCAAATGAAACAAAAAAAAAGATCGCATAAAATGATTTATTTATTACAATACATACGTTTAGAAGGAACATTTTCAAAGAACTTTTTCGATTATCAATATAATTAAACCAAGTATGTACTCGTATGTATTATATGATCTTTGATAATTATTTTATTATTTAACTCAATGTTAGTGTAGCGCATACATGTGTATAACGTTGCCTGAAATGCAAGAGACCTTAATGTCGGCCATAATAGACTACACAAGTTCAGCGCTCAAGTCTGGCACTGCGTAAACTAAGCTTGTGACACACACTATACAAGTAAACTGTGCAGTTTTTATTTTAATGCGCCGTAATGCAGGTGATTCTTTGTATAATTCTAGGAACTCTGTCCAGAATATTTTTTCAGCGCTCATTTCTTGTTTTGAATCCTTAAAATATCACGAGACAACTGAGCGTTTGCAACATACACTACACAAGTTCACTGTACAGTTTTCAAACTTGAGCAAATATCATAGTTCACTGCGTAAATAGCACAACCAGCCCCATACACTACACAAAAGCACTGTGCAGTGCCAGACTTGTGCAGTGAACTTGTGTAGTGTATAGCTGGCATAATTAATAAATATTTTAAATCAGCTTTTTATAAATTATAACTCATTTTAGCAAGATATAGACCTAACCACAATAAGCTCAAAATCGTTGGAACATATAGTTAATATTGTTAATATCTAATGCTAATAAAAGCTAGGGGACTCGTACACGACTTTTGTCAAAATGCAACCCTGATCAAAACGTTGTCGTTTGAAAATGTTCATAAGCTCCATCCTAGCCTTAACTTTTTGTGTAATATTTGAAATGTCAGTTAAAAAATTTTACATTTTAGGCAACGATATACGAATATATGTATACATACATAGTGCATGCACATCATAACCGAATTAACAAGTATGTATGTTTGGTTAAAGTAAGAAAAATTCCAAATAAATATTTATATGAGTACATAAATAAAATGTTTGTAGGTTCAAAATCCATGCAATTAGTGTTATCAAAAACTTGCTTTTATTTTAATTTAAAAATATTTGTATACATAGAAAAAAATATATCCTCTCAATGCAACCAATAAAACAAAATCTTAATATATAATGTAAATATAGCAATTATGATAATCAAAATTTACCAGGATATTCAATAATTCACATTATTAACATAACAATCACTTTAATTGAAATAACTTTGAAATTAAAAAAAAAAGAAAAGTTTTAACAACAAACTATTTCTTGATATATCGTGGGTTGGTTATTGTATTTTGAATATGCTGTGTCGCAAACCAATAACCCGCCTACAATATGTATTTAATTGAAAATATTTTTGTGATTTTTATTTTAACTTACAATTTCCTACTTGTTTATACAAAAATCTTTGTAATCAATCAAAATCAAATTAATTATTTAATTGATATAACAAAAAAATTAATTGCGTTTACAAAACTTTTTTTTCTGTGTACGTATCGTTCCTTTACTTCAACATAGACACATCTCAGAAAATGCGTTTTTCGAGTTAATATTGCAGAAAAGAAACGTTATATATAACATATTTAATCATGTGTAAAAATTTCTTATGTGCATGTATAAGTTTCGTTCACGCAACTTTTGAGAAAAGAAAATATTGTATGGACATTAAAAACTTTGAAAACATGTTTTCCACAGAACTAAAATTTTTTGAGTTATGCTTCTGTTGCAATAAACGAGCGATATGTACATCCATATACATACATATATGCACACATATGGGCATTTCCACAGGAATGTCAACTTTTTGTAGCGTGCGACACCAAAAAAAGCGATTTTTTTTTACTTCTTTATATATTTGTGTAGGCCGTCAGCAGCTCTACCTACGTTCGGTAAAATTTTAAGAAAAATCGAGTCGCGTTGTTCAGAAATACAAGGTTAATTGATTTCTGTCGCACGCGACAAAAAAGTGAAATTTCCCGGAGAAATTACCATATGTATTTTTATATAAATTCCTGATTAACTTCAATAACTGCATAACACAAACTTCAAGCTTTTGAGTTAATAGTTAATGCAGAATTGAATCTTCATATCATTGTTCATATGTGATAATCAGGGAAACCAGGAAATATGCAACTGCATATTCTTTTCTTATGTGACGACTTATTAATCCGGAGATAAGATATTTATTGGTTTCAGCGTGGTTATTATATAATCCGAATCGAACGGAAATAAATGTGTTCGACTTGCAATGTTAAAACATACAAATTCGAACAGTTTTCGTTACGAATCGAATTACATAATAATAACCACCCCCCCCCCCCCAACGAACTTTTTATGAATTTTTGGCATCGATTTGTTAGTGCATATTTTTGCATACTTTCCCCCTTTAAGGCATGTTTTTGCATATTTGCGTCTTACACGCATAGTTTTAGTATTTTTTTTTCGAATTTTTAGAGTTTATTGATAGATTTAGAGTTTTTTGATACTTTTTGGATTTTTTTATTATTTTGATATGCTTACAAAGAATAAGTAATTCAATATTTTTATTTTTCTCCGACTTAATTTCATTTACCAATGTGAAATGCAGGCTTATTACACAGAGAAAACAATGCCTAATAAATATGTACCTCACAAAATAGAACAAAATTAATAAAACATCTCTATGGTTTTTTTTTTCAAAAGGAAATCTTATTAATTTAATAAGGAAAACAAACCTTTTTAAAAAATCAAAAAGAAATCTGCTAATTTTTATTAGGTTATCTTATTGACTTATTTCAATAAGGTTTTCTTCTTGTTTTTATTAGGCGATCTAATAAAAAATAAAAAAAATAGTGTCTTCATTCTCTGTAAAAAAACAAACTAATATTTATAGATTTAAATAGGTGAAACCACCTGAAAAAACTATCCAGTCAAAAGATTTAAATAAATATAAATGCTTTGAATAAAACCAACCAATCAATTCAGTAAAAATATTGGGCATTTATTTCAATGAGTTGTTGCATTAAAAATATATTTTCATTTCCAAATAAACCAATTTTAAATATTATATTAGGTGTAGTTTATTAAGCTTATTGTTAATTTATTTTTGTTTTTATCAAATTTACTTATTATTGTAAAATAGATTGTAAATAAATACATTGAAATAAAAAATAAGCTAATTTATGCTATTTTTAAGAGCATATTTTTTTAATTTTGAGCGCATATTGTATGCGCAGAAAATAAATTTTTTAGAGTGTATTTCTGGTTTCCCTGGTGGATGATCTTGATGAAAAGGGTCTTAACTTGCGGAGGCCAAAAACTACATAAAATTCTGAAAAGAATGCCGTTTCTTATAAAATTCCAAAAAATTTACCGAGATATACGGCCCTGTTCTGTAAACCGAATCCGAGTATATTTCTCGTTTTAAAAAAATTAATAATGGCCCTGCAAACGTGTTTAAAATCATACACGATAATTTTCTTTTACGAGTGGATATTACATTTGGGAATCTATAAAAAAAAATTTAAAAAAAATATTTCTAATGTCGGAGTTAGTTTTCTAAAATCGTGCGGTTTCAAATCGATCGGTTTACAGAACAATGCCTATAAATTTTTAAATATTACATTTTTAACTAAATGAATATATGGAATTTTTAATTTTTTTATTCCCACATATAAAATTAAAACCTACAAATGTTGCACGTATTGTCGCAAAAACAATTTTCCAATTCCTTTTTTTTCGTTTTCTTGTGTTTTTATTAACATTGCAGGAGAATCGTGTAAGAAATACTCTTTCCTAAAAGTCTTTGATAATTTTCACAAGAGAATTATAAAATGCTTGCTCTTTGTGTTAAACCGGTTTCCAGGATGTTGTTGTTTTATTTTATCACTGTTTTTGTTTACTTTTACTTTCCTTTATTTTCCTCCTTTTACAACAACCCACCAGCGACCGGTTTGTTGGTTGGTTGCTGTTTGAGCAGGTGTTTCTATCAGGTGAGTGCGAAAGAAGGAACAGGCAGTCTTGGTTGGCAAAATGTGTGTTTGCAATTGCACCCACAATTTTATTGAAAATTTTCTTTTTCTTTTTAAATTAACATCCCAGCAAAAAATTGTATAACAAAGCAGTGAATTAAATATGAATAACATACTTTACCCTACATACTTCTAATTTTTCGGGTTTTGAGTCATTATTTTAACATGGCGATGTTATTGGAGGCAAGAACTTATAACCATTAAGCATTAAACACATTCACCACAGCAAGTTAGCGACTACAAAATGTCAATGATAAAATACAAATGTTTTTACAAGAATTGCTTATTGTGAAGACAGCAAGGCAACACAGGCTGGCTGCAGGTTGTTGTCCGTGCTGTCGTTGTAGTCAAATTAAACTAATTTCTATTTTTGATGGCTACAAAACAAAAACAGTGTTGACAAAAAATAGTTTTTATTGGATAATAAAAAAGAAAGTTACAAAATGTTAATGTTAACTACAAAAGTTATTATAGCTATGCTATTTATTGCGCGATATAGGAGTTAGGACGTGATTTTCGTAACAAAAATAATCGAGAGTACGAAAATAAACGAAACAAATTATTTGTTTTTTTACATAAGAACAAACCAGAGAACACAGCCGATCGGCTATAAGCCGACCAACAGCCGCCACCGGCCACAAACAATACATTAATTTAATCGGGTGCAGCTAGAAAAGAAAATAATTGTAAATAAATTTAAGCGTTATAAAATTTTTGCGTCGAATTTGACATCACCAAATAATATAATTTTATTGCATTGTTATTTAACACATTTAGTTTGTTTTATAAAGCTAAACAGCATAGCTATAATTGGGAGTCCAAAGACACCTCTCTTCTTTTATACTTTTATAAAGCAAAAGCCACGATAATTTGCGAAAAGTTAAAAAATTTTAAACAAGCCATAATATTTACTAAAAATCTCCACAACTGTAAGCAATGTAAAAATTTGATAAAAATCACGAAAACGACGAAAATTCAATAAACTTAATAACAACAAGAAAGATAATAACGGAGTCTAATATTGTTTAAAAACGGCGAAGCTTCCAGGACGCTGTTATTGCAAAGTTTGCAAAAATTCGCGAAAAGTTGCAAAATCGGAAGCAAGCCCTAGAATTCATTAGAAATCGCAAAAGCCATTCAAAATATAAAAAGTTTGGAAAAAAGCAAAAAAAAAATCGCAAGTTGGCGAAAAGTCGTAAATGTATTGAACTAAAGGGTGTTTTTTTAGAGGTATAGAACTTCGAATTGAAATAAAACACAAGAAAATCGTTTTAATGTCCATCAATTTGGCTTTATTGGAAGGATAATTGTATGCCATTAATGTTTAAATATGATTTTGGGCATGTGGCCGCCGCGGCTGGCTCGAATAAAGCCAATTCTACAGGTCCAATTTTCAACCACTTTTTCGAGCATATGGGGCCGTATGTTGGCAATAACGCCACGAATGTTGGCTTCCAAGTCCCCTAACGTTTCTGGTTTGTTGGCGTAGACGAGCGACTTCACATATCCCCAAAGAAAATAATCCAATGGTGTCAAATCACACGATCTTGGTGGCCAATTGACAGGTCCATTCCGCGAAATTATGCGCTCATCGAATGTTTCCTTCAATAAATCGATTGTGACGTGCGCTGTGTGGCATGTAGCGCCGTCTTGTTGGAACCACAACTCATCCACATTCAAAATCTTCAAAATCTTCCATCAAGTTGATGGACAAAGCTCCAATTGCTGTGCACGGTGGCGAATCGATTCATTCGGGTCCTCTTCAACACTTTGCTCTACAGCGGCAATTGTTTCTTCGGTGCGCACTGTTCGACGTCTCTGCGGATGCGTATTATCACATAGAGTAAACGTAGTGCGAAAACGATCCATGGTTAACCGAATTAATTGCTCTGATGGACGATTATGTCGACCATAAAATGGACGGAGCTTGCGGTAAACTTCGCGAACTGAACCATTATTTTCGAAATAAATTTGCACGATTTGCAAGCGTTGTTCTTTTGTCAACCTGTTCATGATGAAATGGCAAACCAAACTAAATATTAATCACTTGACAGCTGACAAAATGGCCGCCAGTTAAAAAAGTGATGCCAACTTAAAGTTCTATACCTCAATAAAAAACACCCATTAATTACTAAACCTGTAAATAGTAAAATTCGCCAAAAAAAATTTGATTTGTTTTTATATTTTAGAATAAACTACTTTATTTTTAAATGTGAAATATTTGAAAGTGGGCACCACCGAAATATACATATATTTATAGTATTGTACTTCAATATCAGTGGGTCTACTCTGTAATTCGAAACGAAAGAAATGCTTTCGAATTTACATGTTATAAGCATACAAATTCGAAAGCATTTTCTTTCGTTTCGCATTACAGAGTAGACTCGCCAGGTTCTTATGGTGCTGCTGCCGTTTCTAAAATAATTAAGTAACTTGCTACCAGGCAACATTTGCTGCCAGCAGAACTTGTAGTCGTGCAGCCATGTAGTCTGCTGTAGTCTATGTGTTTAGAGCATTAGAAGTAATTGACAGTTTTGAACACATAGGATTATTTTATTACGCACATGCCTTCGGACAGGGTTTGAATAAGGCTGAGTTTACATCTGGCATTTCTTGTATGGCATTTGCCAAAAAAAGCGTAACCAACTATAACTACTAATGAAAAACTGTTTGATTCAGACATGTATTTATTGATGTAAACAGTTTCCAATCATGTTGGATTCTATAAAATTGTCTATTATTTATGTATGGAACTATTTAACTTAATAAATACATGTCTGAATCAAACAGTTTTTCATTAGTAATTAGTGGTTACGCTCTTTTTACGCTTGTGTGGCATTTGGCACACCGATGTACACCAGGCCTAACTTATTTAATTTTTTTTTTAACTGTATAGTCGTTATATAACTGCTTTAAAGCAATACAGTTGTATGGAAAAGTAAATAGTGCTTAATATAAGTCATTACTTTTAATCAGAAATAATTTCTTAATCGGGCTTAAGTTCAGGGGTCTAATCGTCGCTTTACAAGCTGATTCGATCACGTTTCTTCAGTTTGAGATTATGCCATTCGATATCGAACCATATTATTACATTGTTTGATGGCGAATGCCGTAAACGCGATCGAATCAGCTCGTTATCGAAAGCGACGATTAGACCCCAGTAATTTAAATTCTTATTGAATGAAATAGTTATATTAATTAATGTGAGTTTCTAAAGAAGAGAAGAAAAATTAAACTACTCGTAGACTTTATTAGCTGGGCAAAATACCGATTTTTTTCTGTGCAGCCACGCTTCACTACAGTTCAATTAAATCTAAAAATGTCTCACCTAAGTCATTACTAGTATTTTTCTGGTACCCATACTCTGAATTTTGTAATAAAATCAAAGCTATAATACAATTAATTTTAAACATTTCGATTCGATCGCATTTAAAACGCGTGTATATGACTGGAATATGACATTGTAGAAAAAAAACTATTAAAGATAGGAATGTAGCCCTTAAAGAGCCATGAACACCGGTATACAAAATGTTATGATCGGACTAAAACTGGCGACACAGTGAACAAAATACTAAAAGGGCGGTATTTGTAGGCGTGGCAAAAAAATACAAAAAATATTTCTGGAATTGTTTTTACATTATCTTTAATCCTCGGTGGTGACTGGCACTGGTATGTAAGCCGAACAAGACTATTGTACACCCAATACAAGGAAATATGTATATTAGTTTTCATTTGTTCTATTTATTTAAAAAAAAGTATATTCTAGCAAAAACTTTTGCAAAAAGGTTTCCCACAACAATACAACAGCATACATATATTTTCTCAAACATCTTCTGGTGAAAAGTTTTCCGCTTTAATTACGAAATTGTGATTTTTAAATCAAACAATGAAATTCTAATTATAATTGAAATTCTAAGTAGATTTAAACAACGACGTTGGCGTTGGATTTATATTTGTTCCTTTAATTAGTGAACGAAGAACATTCGCACATGAAGATGAGAGTATACTTAATAAAATTTATTGTTGTATATGATTACTGATGGTTTGGTGAAAGTTTGTGTTTGTGTGTGTGTGTGTGTGTCATGGCAAACAAACCCTATTTTTTACAACCCTATCAGATGATTATTTATAGCTAAAACTTGTGTCATGTGTTTGTATGATTGTACTCGTATTGTATGTGTGTATGTGTGTTGTGCCAGCAAATAAATGGGAGCGCAAAATCATACTTAAAAGAATATCCTTTGACACACACACACACACAAGCACACTCCGCAACGTAACCCTCTCTTCAGGCAGTAAATCAAAGGAATGCATTAATTTTTATAAAATAACATATACATATATGTACATTAAAGAAATAACTTACAGAAAATATTATTTTCAATATTTTATTTTTTACTTAAAGCGTGTCAAAATGAATGGGAATTATTTGTTGTTCGCTTAGCCTGTCTAGAAGCATTTCGTTGCTAAGCAACACATCAGTATACTTTAAGAACACTTCCAAAAAGCTTGCAAAACCCTAATGCTTACAGAAAAACTCTCAATAGATTATTGGGAATTACAAAACAACAATCGTGGTAGACTAAGAAACTTTTTAGTTTTAAATACAGCCACAATTTTAAAAATAATTACAAGTTCTAAAAATATATAAAAGTAAGTAAAAAAAGCGAAATTTAAAGTTTTGGGGGAAAAGCAAGCTTTACCTTTCAAAAAAAAAAAATTCTAAAAACTAATTAAAAAAAACTAAAAACAAAAAAAGTACCTTTTCAAAAAGTGGCTTTTGAAAATAAAAAATTATTTTTCAGATGTTCCTTTAAGCTTTCTTTTAAAATTAGTACCTTACAGAAAAGGTATATTTGAAAAAAAGTACATTATAAAAAGTATTATATCAAAAAGTACCTTTTAAAAAAGTACTATTTAAAAAAGTGCCATAAAAAGAAGTACCTCTTAAAAAAATACTATTTAAAATAGTGCCATAAAAAGAAGTACCTTTTAAAAGAGTATCTTTTAAAAAAGTATTATATAAAAAAGTACCATATAAAAAGCATCTCTTAAAAAAGTACTACATAAAAGAGTACTATATAAAAGAGTATACATATTTTAAAAAAGTAATATATCAAAAAGTACCTTTTAAAAAAGTACTATATCAAAAAGTACCTTTTAAAAAAGTACTCTTTAAAAAAGTACAATATAAAGAAGTACTTCTTAATGGAGTACTATATAAAAAAGTATCTTTTAAAAAAGTACTATATAAAAAAGTACTATTTAAAAAAGTACCATATAAAAAGCATATTTTAAAAAAGTATCAGATAAAAAGTACTATATAAAAAAGTACATTTTACAAAAGTACCATATAAAAAGTACTATATATAAAAGTACATTTTGCAAAAGGACTATATAAAAAAGTACTATATAAAGTACATTTTATAAAAGTAAAATATAAAAAGTACTATATAAAAAAGTACATTTTACAAAAGGACTAGATAAAAAAGTACTATATAAAAAAGTACATTTTAAAAAAGTACCATATAAAAAGTACTATATAAAAAAGTACATTTTACAAAAGGACTATATAAAAAAGTACATTTTAAAAAAGTACCTTTTAAAAAAGTACCATATAAAAAAGTACTATATAAAAAAGTACATTTTACAAAAGGACTATATAAAAAAGTACTATATAAAAAAGTAAATTTTAACAAAGTACCATATAAAAAGTACTATATAAAAAAGTACATTTTACAAAAGGACTATATAAAAAAGTACTATATAAAAAACTACATTTTACAGAAGGACTATATAAAAAAGTACTATATAAAAAGTACTATATAAAAAAGTACTATATAAAAAAGTACCTTTTAAAAAAGTACCATATAAAAAAGTACTATATAAAAAGTACTATATAAAAAAATACATTTTAAAACATACATTTTAAAAATGTACTATATAAAAAAGTACCTTTCAAAAAGTACTACAAGCAAATCTCGGATAACGAATCTCGCTTTAACGAAAATCCGATATAACGAACGTCCAAATAACAAATTAACAACCTTATATGTGATGCGCAAAATAAAAAGGGACCTAAGGGTAAAAGGCGGTTTTGTTCAGGAGAGCCATTTTAAAGATTTAAATACGGGTATCTTTGGTGTACCATCACTGAGCGTGTTGGCATTGGTCTCATGTGAAAGCGACACATCTCATGACGTCAGGAACGTATTGGTCAACCTTGAAAACGCATGTAGGTCGTCCCTACCTCTTGTTTTGTGTAGTTGGTTTTTACTGTTTTCTACCTAGCGCGCTGTTTCCATGAGTTTGATATCAATTTTGCTCGCGTTTTTTCGAATCCAGGCTTATTTTCTGAAATTATTAATTGTGAATTACAATAAATACTCATTTATAATTATTTTAAATCGAGAATATCACTCTGTTAGTACGAAAACTTTTTCACATAACCTTATGGTAGAATTAGTAGATTCGTATCGTGAGTTGACGGAGCAGCTGAGAAAATCTGTAGCATAAATATAACATGCTGCTGTTTATTTAATATGTATCGTAAGTGTATGTGAGGTAGAAATCTACAGAAAATAGATTTCTACGTCAACTTCTCTCTTACATACATGCACACACATGTATAAAGCAAAGAGAAATACAACAACAGCTGACAAGTTTGGTGGAACTCTCACGTTTTTACTAACTAACATCCAGAATTAAACGATACCACCACTTCAAAAGTAACACGATACGAATCGACTAATTCTACCATTAGAATCGTCGACTTCAATTTCATAAAACGCGCACATCTCTGGGAGGGAACACTTTTTCGGCATGGGATCGGTCTCATTCGATGCTCAAATGTTGTCCACATCAAAAAAAAAGTGAAAATTGATTTTTTTACCCTTAGGTCCCTTTCTGTCACATATAGCGCTGTCACATATAGCGAATAATTTCCTAATTTTATACCGGATATAAAGAATGATAAAGAAAAAATCGGAAAATAGGAACAAAAACTTGCTGACATCATATTTCTAATACTTAGTTCTACATTATATAGCGAATGTTTTGATAAAGGTGTGCTCTGTATAACGAACAGCAAAACAAAATTAAACAAATTCTACAGCAGTATTTTTACAAAAAAAAAAAAAAATTGTGGTACCGTTAGTTCTTACTTGGTAGCTTATTTCAAAAAAAAATTGCGTCCAATCTTTTTATTGTATTGTTTAATAATAAAATAATAAAAGTTAAAATAACACTTGAAAAAACCTTTGCGATATAACGAATTTTTCGGTATAACGAATGTGCCTGACATTATATCGTTCGTTATACCGGGATTTGTCTGTATATAAAAAAAACCAGCTCTTAAAAAGTATGTACATATTTAGTTTAAGAAAGTAACTTTTAAAAAAGTACATTTAATAAAATAATTTTCAAAAAGTTTCCTTCTAGAGAAAGTAAATTTTAGAGAAAATACATTTCAAAAGAATAACCTTTAAAAATATCTCTAAAAGTACTTTGAAACAACTACCTTTAATAAAAGGTAGTTTTTGAAAAAAAAATACTTTTTAAATAATCGTCAAACGAACACTTTTGACAGTTCAACCGCGACAGATTCTAAAAGACGTGCGAAGAAATATAGTTTTCTGTAGTCGAGTTTTTTGTAATATTTTACAAAAAATAAACATAAGCAACATATAAAACAGCTGATTTATATACAGTACTTAATCCACATAAAATCAACGAGTGATTGGGCCCGACCCCTTTGAATCAAACCAAGTCTCTAGATGTTACTCTTATAGGTTTCTGATATTTAAATAAGACTTTCAAATAAAGTAGAAAAATTTATTGATTTTTGTAAGAAATTTACTTTTAAATAAATAACTAGACTTGGATAATGCATCTTCTAATTGTCATATTTTAAAATATTTTTTTCAAATGTTATTGCATTCCTTTAAATGTCAAAAAAAAAAAAAAAAAAATACAAAAAGTTTTTTTTCGGTTTCGAAATGGTGGTATAAAATAACAAATGATATTTGAATGAATAATTAAATTTAAAACCATACATGTGTGTTTAATGGGTTCTCATGTGAAGCATTGTATGCCTCACATACGCGCGTACTTATGCAATTCGTACACTTAAACATAAATTGTTCCTCTATCCTCAACATATATTTAGCTGGAGTTCTTCTCCCCCCCCCCCCCATAAACAAAATTCAATTGTTTGCAGGAAATCTTTTTTAGAGACTTGATATTATAGTGCAAAGGAAAGTTGCCACCAAAACTTTCAATTTAGATCTGCAAAATTTTTCTTATGTATCCATATATAATTTCAGCCAAAGAATTCTTGCTGTTAGATGTAAAACGGTTGAAATCTTGTATTAGCAGGATATTTGCTCGGATTTTTTTTTATGATTTTATATTATATATTTTGAACGAAATGAAATGAATGAAAGTGAAATCGCACTTGTTCCCTTGCCGATTTTTTTCGGTGTTTGACGATTTTTTTTAGTTTGAGCAGTTTTTTTTTAGTTTCGGGGTTTTTTTTCGTTTTGGCGATTTTTTCGGTTTTTGTCAATTTTCTTCGGTTGTTTTTTTTTTTTAATTTTAGCGATTTTGTAGTTTTGATGTTTTTTTTCGTTTTTTTTTTTAATGGAAATGTGATTCTATATTACAAATTTAAGAATTTTGTTATACATATATGTGGCGCGCAAAATAGAAAGGGACCTAAGGGTAAAAACCGGTTTTGTTCAGGAGAGCCATTTTAAAGATTTGAATACGTGTATCTTTGGTGTACCATCAATTTCATAAAACGCGCATATCTCTGGGAGGGAACACTTTTGGGGCATGGGAACGGTCTCCTTCGATGCCTTACCTTAGGTCCCTTTCTCTATGCGCTGTCACATATGTATATCGCACTTGTACTCTTGCCGGTTTTTGACGATTTTTTTAGTTTAAGCGATTTTTTTACTTTTGGCGCTATTTTTCGTTTTGGCGATTTTTTCGGTTTTTTGGCAATTTTTTTAAGTTATTTTTTAATTTTAGCGATTATTTTGTTATGACGTTTTTTTCGTTGTGGTTTTTTTCAGTTTTTGGCTATTTTTATTTTAGTGTTTTGGCGACATTTTTGCTTTTGGCAAAAAAAAAAAAATCGCAATATTATTGGGCAATTTTTTGTTTTCACATTTTTTTAATTTTGAAATATTTTAGTTCTAGCGTTTTTCAAAATTGCATTAACTGTTAGAATACCCTTTAGTCTGCATAAAATACACTAACTTTAAAAATTTAAAGGGGTTTTAAAAAGGGTGTTTTTTTAGAGTGTCTCAACTTTGAGTTGGCATCACTGCTTTATCTGAGCATTCATTCAACAGCTGATAGTTGCTTTTTGTTTAGTTTGCTTTAAAATTTCATTATGAATCGGCTTACATCAGAGGAACGCGTGCAAATTTTTTAAATTTTTAATCAAAATAATTATTCTGTTCGTCAAACTCATCGTGCACTTCTTCCATTTTCCGATGAAGCACATTTCTGGTTGAATGGGTACGTAAATAAGCAGAATTGTAACATTTTGTCGAAACACCATTACATCTACAGAAAATTACTGTTTGGTGAGCTTTGTGGGCTGGCGGAGTCATTGGCCCATATGTCTTCGAAAACGATAATGGTCAGAATGTTACTGTCAATGGTGAACGGTATAAGAACATGATTCGAATTTTGTTCGTCCCTTAATTACGTGGCATTAAAATCTTGCTGATATGTGATTCCAACACGTCGGAGCCACATGCCACACAACGGGCGCTACTACTGATTTACTCAAAGAAACTATTGATGAAAAAATAATTTCACTTAATGGCCCGATTAATTGGCCACCAAGATCGTGTAATTTAACACCATTAGATTATTTTCTTTGGGGTTATGTTAAGTTCAGTAACAATTGAACACCTGAAAATCAACATTCGAAGAGTTTTCGGCGAAATACGGCCGCAAATGCGGCGAAAAGTTGTTGAAAATTGGTGTTCCAGATTGCGCCTTCACGCGCCAGCCATGGCCGCCACATGTTCAGTTCACTATCCTGCAGGAAATGAGAATATTGAAATTGTAGTGATTTACTAGTGACATTGTCAGTAGTACTACTGACCAGGTGTACCCCAATCAATGTAATCATCTATTGACATTTAACATTAGCTTGTGATTGAAAATTCTCCACTAGGCTGTAGCACTATTAACTAACAATATTTTTTTTTGGGACCGCATGGCGACATTGACATCAAAGATTCACTAGTAAATTTTATCGATACTTCCTCGCTCGATATCAAGTGTAAAGTGCTAGTGATTTCTTGGTGGCATTGTCAATAGTGCTACTGGCCAGGTGTACCCCAACCAATATAATCGCCTATTGACATATAACATAGGGTTGTCATTGAAAATCTACCAGTAGACTTTAGCACTATTAATGAAGTAGTTCTTTTGCGACCATATAGAGGCATTTGAACCAAAGGTTCACTATTACATTTTAGTGACCCTAGTCGATAGTTTTATAAGGATTGTTGCAACAGACTTAAACACACATCTATGTATATATATAAAACAGGATGTGTGTATGTATGTATGTAATGTATGGACTCCAAAACGGCTGGGCCGATTTTGATGAAATTTTCAGGTAATCTGTAGAATATTCAGGGGGGTGACACTGTGAAGTCTGATTTTTGATTTTCGGTCTGCGGGCGGAGGGGCGTGGCAAAATCCAATTTTCATATTACACCACCAATGCCATGTATATATATTTATTTTTTTGCGGGGAAGGGAGGGGTAGCGAAGCACACTGGGTTTAGCTAGTATTATATATTTGTTTAATATTATTTTTTATTATTAAAAATGAAATAAATTATTTTTATTCCGAAATAGTTTTCGATTGTAGCTTAAAACATGTTAAGTGAAATTAAAAGTTTTCATTCGAAACTAAAAAAACATTTGCTTAAAATCCAAACAGTCAAACAGAAGCAGAAGCGGCTTGCAACTCTGTTATTGAAAGAAAACAAACTATTGACGCGTATGTTGACAATGTCACTACAATACAATACACTAGAAATGTTGTATCTAACGTATCTCTACTCGCGCATAAACAGAAAGTTGTGGACATTTTAACTAGTGCAATTGTCGCTAGAGAAAAGAGTGTTGACATAGAGACATGTAGTTCTAGGCTGACTAGAGGGTATATATATGTACATACATACATACATACATATTTCTATACATAAAAAAACTTTGCTGATAAAAACCAAAACCCTCCCATTACCAACAATTTGTTCAATCGTTATCTGCGATTTATTTTAATCTGTTGAGAATGGTTTTTGATTTTGCGTTTAGTAAATTTCACTGACCACTCTCAGCTCAATTGTGCAACAATTTTAATTGATTTAATTAAGTAAAAAAAATCATTATTATTATCAAACGATGAAGCAGGAAATTTTAATCCGCACTATAAAGCTGCTTGCTGTGATTGCAGTTTTTGAGCTCTAATTTCAAATATACATTTTCATTGGAAATGTTTTCAATAAACGGCGGGGAAAAGAGCGAAAAAGATTATGATTTTTGTTTTATTAACGTCAACACTTTCGTTATTTCCTTAATTTTTTACGTCATGATTTTGTTCAAATTTTTAAACAGTTTTATATGTTTATTTACATATATATTGAAGATGTATTAAAAAACAGGGATTCGTCTCGGTAATTCGAAACCAAAGAATATGCTTTCAGATTTGCATGTAATTCACTTACAAATTCCAAAGTATTTTCTTTAGTTTCGAATTACAGGGTATACCCCCAGGGCCATGTGTTTGTTATGGTGCCCCTGTGGCAGAGTCGTAGCGATGCTAGCCTCTCAGTTCAGAGATCGTGGTTTCGATTCCCGCCATAGACCCTGGGTATTTTCCGCAGACAAGCTAATGGCTTTGTTTTTGTAATTCACGAATAAAATGAAATTCGTATTGATCCTACATAAAAAATTTTGTAGATGTTTGTTTGTACTGTTCCAAAAATAACTTTTTAAAGCACCCCAGGCCAGCAATGTTACGTATTTACCTATCACTTAAAAAGAGTTGTAATTAAATTGCTTAGAGCTTTTGTATAACAACTACTTTTACATCACAATGTTAAATTACACTTTGCTGAAAACTTCATGATGTTTAATTCACTATTCTTAATACAGGACTGACCTTGATATTCTCTATAAGGCCCTTAAAACCAGAGTGCGTAGAGTGCTCGAATTAAACTCGCTCGCAAACGAATTCAATTCGAGCGAGTTTTATTTTTTGTAACTCGCGCTCGCGAGTTAAAAAAATAAAACTCGCGAGCGCATTTAATTTTTCAGAATCGAAAATAGGACTCGTGAGATGAATTAAAATTTTGAGAAAGAACTATTCGCGAGTTTTATTAATTTTGTTTGGTCAAATTCTGTATTCTGTAGGTCGCAATGTTGAAATTATATTTTATTAGTGACAGGCATTTTGCATAACTTATCTTGACATGAATGTAAGAACATATATTTTTATATACATATGTATGTATATGCATTTGTAAGTACTATACTTTTAAAATTCGCATATAAATACATATACTTTTTCGAATAAACAAAAAAAATTTTTTTTGTAATAAATACTCATTTTGAATTCGTTTATGCTCGTTTTGCAGTCTTTTAAAATTGGTGCTTACGAGTTTTAAAATAAAACTCGCGAGTACAAATTTTAAGGCGAGTCATTTAATGCTTACGAGTCGAGCACAAAAGAAGTACGAGTCTTATAAAATTTGTGCTCGCGAGTTATAATTTTAAAACGAGCGAGTTAAGAAAAATTGTTCTCGCGAGCAGAATTTTTCCCTACCCTGCTTAAAACTTATGTCGAGTACACATTGTGGCATTTTGTGACATCGCAAGCAAAAATAATAGTGTGTACTAGTGGCAACATCCGAAATTATTCCTTGTGTGGCATTACCTCATAACACAAACTGTTTACGCATCTAATGTAGACGGTTGCCAGCAAACACAAAAACAACATGTCACCGTGTTGACCAGTGATGCATTTTGATTTTTTTGTTTTAGGGCCAAATGAACGATTTAAAAGGGCCAAAATACCTTTGATAGGGCCAAAAAAGTTTTTTAATGTACTTGACTATAATATTTTAATTTAAATAAAAACAAAAGTATGTATTAATAATATAATACATGTGATTTATTTTGTTTAGAGCAAAAACAGAAATTAGCGACATAAATTCAAAATTGTTAAAGTATGTTTTTGTTAAATTAAAGTAACTATATATTTTATATGTATGTATGTATGTTGCTTAAAAAATTAAATTTTAGTTTAAAAACATTCTATATGTAATTCTAATTTTATTGTACATAATCTCTAAATTATTAGTTCAATAGTTCCTCAATTTACTCCTGTTTAGAAGCATTTTTTGTGTTAAGTTTGAAAATATCTTCATCATAACAATTATTAGAATTAGATTTCATTAAATCTTTTATTTTTTTTATGGCCTGCTTGAAGATATCGAAAGAAAACTCTCGACTAAAAATTTATATTGAAAAAAAGAGAATTTTCATATTTTATTGTTGATTTCAATATAAATTTTCAGCCGAAAGAAAAGACACTTTCCACACATGCTGAGGAATGGGGATAGAAAGAGTTGCTTGAATAATTCTGTATACATTTCTATGCAAAGGTTTACCTAAACGATTTTTAATGGTAGAAATCGTTTTGCAAAATTTACTTCTACTTAAATCTTTAAGGTTTTTAAATTCTGGAACTTGCGATACTACCCTATGTTCGTTATTTACTTGTTCTGTTTCCTTTTGAAAAAGTTTAACTGAAGCCAGTTAAAATAATAATTTAAAAAAAAATAAAAGTAGTTTTTAAAACGGAAAAAACTCAATTAAAAAGTGTACTCAAAGGTTTGAAGGAATTAGTTGAATTTTGAGTTGAAAGGGCCAAAATAGCCTAGAGAGTACCACAGGGCCATCAAACAACCAAAAGTGCCACAAATGGCCCAATTGTGCCACATTTTGCATCACTGGTGTTGACATTAATTTTTTAAAATGTAGTCCTTATATTTTTATTTGAATATTAGGATATTTTTTTTTGTAAAAAAAAACATTTACTTTTGCTGAAATGCTATGAACTTTACATAGAGTTAGAGTTAGAGAAAATAGTTTTTTTCAAAGAATTTTTAAACCACAAGCCAATGCAGCAACTCTTGTTAAATGTTTTTTTCTGTTATGCTGGTTGTACGAGATAAAAATTTCATTAAAATTTCTTTTCTTTTAAACTGAAAATTTATTTCTGAAAAAAAAATTTTATAAAAGAAATTCTTAATTAAATTTGCCTCCTGTGAGGATTGAACTCACGACCCCTGGTTTACAAGACCAGTGCTCTGCCACTGAGCTAAAGAGGCTCACTGAGCTTAGATTTCATATTGCTTAATACATACTCCACAGTAATAAAAACAAGGTTTGTAAAGAAACTGTTGCTGTTATTAACAGTTAGTTAATAGCAACTGTAAATCTCTTTAGCTCAATACGTGTTAAATTCTCTTTTAAATTTTGAAAGCAGGGTGACCGATGACATTTTTCAAAAAGTGGCACCAAAAGAGGATTTATCAAAAAAAAGGGGCAAAATTAAAAAAAACGAGAAAACTACAATAAAATTTTTATTTTTAACGTATTTTAATATAATTCACTCTAAAAAAAGGGAGAAAAAAAGTGGCAAGGCAGCCAAAAAAGTGGCAAGGCAGTTGAAAAAGTGGCAATTTGCCACTTTAGTCGGTCAAACGGTCACGCTGTTTGAAAGAATAATTCAAGAGCGCATAATAATTATTTAAAAAGATTATTCTCTCTGCTAGTTTCAATTTATTTATTTAATTTAGAACTTTTTTTATTTTTGCTCTTTCTGCTTTGATCAGCGTTTTGTTTTGCAACTTTTGTTTATTTATGTAAATTTTTTCAACGTTACCATTTTATATACTTACATACATGCATATATATTTTATATATCATCCAAAGCACTTAATATTGTTCAGTGTTGCCAGCTATAAGCCTATGTAGTTTTTTTTTCAAATGTTCTTAAACTTAAAATAGTAAGTGCAAAGTTATTTGTTTAATAGTGGAGTTAATGTCGACGTCGTTGACGGCGTTTCAACGCCGAAAAAGTTGAAACAGATTGAACTTTTACGGCGTTGCAACGCGTTGAGATTAACTGCTCTCATACAATTTCATACGATTCAACTTTTTTTTGACATTTGACGCCGTCGACATTAACTCCAGGGTAAAGAGAGAAAAAATTAATGGCGTTTTCTTTTCTAAAAGAAAAGTGTAACATATATGTTACATGTAATTTGGCAACATTTTTAAATGCTCACCTGATTTTTAAGAAGTGTTGCGTATTTTGCGTTTACAAAAGAACAATTTTCCAACAAGTTTCGGCATAAAACAATGACGAACTATAAAATGATTTATTTTTTTCATAGACAATAACAAAAACAGCTGTTAATATAATGCTGCACTCATGCCCCTTTAATGAAAATGAGTGTTGAACGTGTAGCATTTTTCTTCTTTTTAAGGGTAACATAATGAGAAAAGAACGCGTTGATTTTTAAAATAATACATAATTTTCAGAAAAGAACACAAAGAAATGTAAAAGGCAGCATAAATGCAGCATATTGCTCAGAAAAGAAAACGCCATAAGTCTGAGGGTAACGATATTTATGAATATTATTTAACAGCCTGTTTGTGTAAGACGTTCAACGTCAATATATTAAAGGAAAATTGTTCAAGTGACAAAAACACTTGTACTCAAAAGAGCTAGAGGGTTAAAATATAAAAAAAATCCTTATAAGATTTTGGACAAAACAGCTAACTAAACTAATCCTGAACCTACAATTCTAGTGTAAAATAGTAGAAAATTAATCGTTAAATAAATTTCAAGTTTTTACTTATTTCTGGAGCTTTAAGTTTTAATTAGATGTACCATAACCCTAACCGTACAAAACAGCTGTTATAACCAACTTTTGGGCAACACTGTATTTGCCAGAACGCCATAACCATAACCATACAACTAAATAGGTTTAGTGGTGATGCCACTGAAAATATTTTAGATTTTCAGTGCTGCCGTAATTTTCCGTGGAATTACCGGGAACTTCCTGTTGAAGATTTTTAGCCTATTTTTTGGAATATCCAATATGGTTTGTGTCTTTGTCAAAACGTTTGTGACTTAAATAAGTGGTTCGTGGCAGTGATAGCTGAAGGTGTCTCTGCTAACTAATATAAATGCGCAAGTAAATTTATTGTTTGTTTGTTGCGCTTAAACGGCTAAACCACGAAACCGATTTTGATGAAATTTAGAACATACATAGAAGCACGAGGGGAGTTAGGGGAAATGTCTGCCTCTCATAAACTATCTCACCGATTTTGATGAGATTCAAAACAAAGATCGATCTAAGTCCAAAAGAAGACATACGCTAAAGTTGTTTTCAAAAGTAGGATCGCGAGGGGAGGTAGGGGGAATTGTTTCCTCCTTGAAACTATCTATCCGATCTATTCAATTCTAGAAAACCAAAACTTTTTAAAAAATTGGAGCACAAGGAGGGATAGAGGGTAATTCTTGCCTCTTTGAAACTATCTAACTGATTTTGATGAAATTCAAAACATAGATAGGTCTGAGTCTGGAAGGACACAAACGGTATATATTTTATTAAAACTAAGCCATTTGGGGGCTAAAGTAAGTAAAATGTAAGAAACTTCGTTCCTACCTGGTATCCCATAACAAGGTGCACTCTTTTTTATTAAGTTTATTTATTTTCAATTTTGTGTTTAATAAAATGGCTTATGGAAGGCTTGTGGAAGTCTTGCGCTTTGGAAATGAATAAAACTAATGAAAACACAAACAGCTGTTTATGGTTATGGCAGCATTATTAGATGAAGCAAATATAATTATGATCATCACTATGTCATTATGGTATTGCACGTCTGATTGAACCTTACGTTCAATTTCCAGCTTTACTGTGAACCGACACTTATACCGGTATTCATAAAGATACCTACATATTTGCAATATTATTGTGCAATAATTGATATTGTACATTACGTTGCCTGTATGTTTATTATATATTCATATATATATTGCCCAATAGATTGGATTAACTCAAAAGCCTTTTGATTTATATTGGCCAACCAAAAATATTTTGTAATATGTTGACAAAATTTTACAATAATTATTTCCAGGTGCATCACTAGAGATTGTTTTTCTATTTTTTTAAAGTACTTAATTAAAAATTATTTAATTTGCTTAGATTTCGTAATTTTTTTTGCGTAGCTTTTGTTTACTTTTACATGTGTTGTAAGAAAAATTGCGCCATATATTTTTTTTAATGTTGTGCAATTTATTGAGCAATAAAGTACTCGATAATATTGCGTAGTCTATGGGTAGCTTAAACGATTGTATAGGTTAAAGCATTTAAGAAGAATATCACATTTTTTTTATATTGTGAAATTTATTGAGTAAATAAAATACTCAATAATATTGCATTGCCAATGCGTAGGTTAAACGATTGCTTAAGTTAAACCATTAAAGTTAAAGAAAAATTTTGACATGTGTATTTTTTAATATTCTGCAATTTATTGAGCAAAAAGTACTCAATAATATTGCATAGTCTATAAGTAGCTTAAACCATTGTTTAAGTTAAAGCATTCTTTAAGAACAATTGATCCATACATATTTTTTTAGTATTGTGCAAATTATTGAACAATAATACTCAATAATATTGCATACTTAAAGTTAAAGCATCCGTTAAACAGATTTTTTCGTACAAAATTCGTATGTTGAAAAATTATTAAATTTCATTAAAAAAATTTCGGTGTGTAGACACAAAAAAAAAGCTTAAAAGAGAATGAAAAAAAAATTCATAAATAAAAATGTTATAGTGTGAAAAGTGACATACAGTGGAGTTTTAATAAAAAAAAATTTTTTTTAAATATTACCCACTATTCCGCCATTTCAGAGTACTTTTTTTTAAAGAGGCAAAACATACCCCTGCGAGGAATAGTTACAGTGTTAAAGCATGAATAAAAAAAAACAAGTTTGCGCACTAACTAGGCCGTACAAAAAAATTTTCTACTGTTTGCATCTACGTCATCATAGAATACAAATGAGCGTTTGTTGTAAAAAATGAGAGAGAGAGAGCACTTTCGATACACAAATGTACTTTGTTTACAACACATAAACATAGAATGTTTACATCACACACGCAGATAATAAAATAACGGACCTGCGCAATCTTGTTTTCTCGATTCATGGGCTTAAACTACTCCACCTACAAAACATGTTCTCATAATTTCATTAATGGTTTACTATGCCGATTCAACATAAGAAAGTGCAAAGCCCTAGTTTACACTATGCAAGTCTTAATGCTAAGCTGATTAGTTTCTTAGCAGGGAGAGAGAGACGAGGGGAAAATAAAGGTCTCTCTCTCTCTCCCTTAAACTAATAAGCTTAGCAATAAGCCTTGCATAGTGTAAACTAGGAAAAAAGGAGGGAACTTTAACCGCCTTTTCAAATATGTTCAGTCTTAAACTTTTCTGCTGTCTTTAGACAGATTTGGTTGTTATTGTTTTGGAAAAATTTTAGCTTTGTGTTGTGCAATAATCCCACTGTTAGAAAATGACTTGTGCCGCAGAGCATCTGAGTTGATGCAATCGTACTGCCGTAGAGGAAAGGACCAGCTGTCGAATAAGGTGCCGTGGCCTAAACAAATATGTATTGCAATATTAAAGTCATCATTAATTTCTTTCAATTACCAAGATGTTTTTCAGCTTTAACAAGCATCACTAAGTATTGCGTTTAGCTGAAGTTTTCCCCCGTTTTTTTTGCGGCACCTGTTTAAAATTTTAAATATTTTTTTAGCGGTCGGTCGGTCGGTAAGTACGTGTCATTGTATGGATGTTTTTGCTTAAATTAATGGCATTATCAATTTATTAAAATTCCTAAATAAAATTCAATAAAAATACTTCTTCATTTTGTTTCACTGCAACACGACTCGCAACGAATAATTTTGTTTTAGAAACCGCATAAAAAAAGGCAGATATTGTTGTAATGAAGACAAGGAAGGATGAAGATGATGATGATGATAATGGCGGTGGTGTTGGAGATGCGACTGGCGATGATGTTGCTGCTGCTGGTGCCTGCAAAGGTGGTGTTGAAAGCTTCAAATAAATGCACTGAGAACACATAGGGAAACAGTTTGTTGAAGTTGAATACACTTTCGTATAAGGTGGCACAAACAGCTGCAGCTGTGGCATAAGCACACACCTTCATATGTAGTATATGTATGTATGCATATTTATATGTGTATGTATGTATGTGCTTCGTTATGGATGAAATGTGTAGTACTTTAAAAGCAGTATGTAGCAGATACACTACAATGCAACTGCCACCAGAGCCAGTCCACTGCTGTAACAACGAACGCACTTGGAGAGAGAAAAACGAAATATAAAAATGAACGACCAAAATTCAAAGCCAACAGATGTGTAGTGTTGTTGTGCAGCAGACAACACAGATGCATGCCACATTTAAAAAAGAGTGACTGACTGACTGACTGGCTTCATGCATATAGCATTAACTTACCACCAGCAAAGGTGGCGGCAACAACATTTGCTGGTTGCTGTTTGCAAAAATATCCTCGTCGCTTTGTTGTGACGATGATGCATGCAACATTTTGTTACTATACTCAGTGTATGTACGTATGTGTAGTTGGTTGTTGGCAAGCGCCACGCCACACCGCCACCAATGCGAAAAAAAGTAAAAGCAACATTTACTATTTCCCTTAACTAGTAGACCAGGAATTTTAGCAAGCATTTCTAATGACAAACAACAATATTTCTAACAATTTTTCAAGGCACGCAACGGACAGGCAACAATGTCTTCTAATGTTGCAACCGCTCTTATTGTATGTAGGTAGGCTCTTAGCAATTTTAACAAGCAGTTGGTATAAATAATAATTGCCAGCTGTATGCAGACATTTTCTTGTGGCAGACTGACAAAAATATAAAAAAGTATTTGTAATATAAAAACAGTCAGAGGAGCCACTATGGAGTACTTTTCAATTGTTTTTTTTTTTTTTTTGAGCATGTTGCAAAGGGCGGAATGTTGTTGTTTTGTGCCACCAACTACCAGGCTGGCAGAAAATTAAGTAGTCGGCAAACAGCATTTATCCTTAAGAACGACCGACCAACTTAAAGTTTCTCCTTTTAACACACATCCCCATTCAACATTCATGCAGCGCCCCAATCAGCCTGTAGCTGATTTTGCACAAAAATTTTATTGAAGTAAATTCTTTGTTTCGTGCGTATTGACTTCAGTCAGTTTTCTTTCATTGAATTTTTTTTCTTCTACATCTGTATATTTTTAAACCACTCGTTTCTTTTGCTGGCTGTCTAGTTTGTCACAGCAAAAGGAAGCATTACTCGAGACAATGGCAACAAAAATATATTTATTATTATAGTCGTCGTGTTGTAGTTGTTACTTACTATTGGTGTTCATGGCGCAAGCAGTAGTACTTGTAGCTTGCTGGCTTAATATTCGCAGTATATTTGTGGCATAAGAAGAAGATGAGGAAAAAACAATAAGCGAAAAGACAGTCAATCCAGTAAAACCGGTTGGCTGTGTAGTGATGATGTTGAATGCAACCAGCCAGCCGACCACAATCAGACAATTGTCTTTTTAGTAAGAAAAAGTAGAGCAATATACGCTCATGCACAGGCAGGAGTAGGGGAAATGGAATAGAGTAAATGGCAAACCCTAAGCTAGGACCGCAGGCCGATCTAAGGCACTACGAATAAAGCAAATTTTCTAAATCTATGCTGAAAACGTATAAAATTGGATACAAATTTTCAAAATCTATGCTGAGAACGTCTAAAATTGGATTGCATTGGATGAAATATATGTATAGCTGGCATTAAGGAAAAAGTGCTTAAGTCATGTTTTAATATTTTGCAGGAGAGCGCTTTGAAGCGTTCAAGTCGATTTTCAGAAATTTATTTCTTTTACAATTTAACTGGGAAATTCTCTGTTAAGCTTTATTTTTTTTAACTAACATCGTTCTACACACTATACGTAATACATTTAAGTTAAGGTATACCAAAGTATAACCTAAATTAAGCTGTTATTCCAAATAACATTAGAAGTATAAAAAAGATAAATCGCAAGTCATAGTGCTATAACTTTCTAAAAAATCACTCAAATTAATTGAGATTTCGAGCAGGGGTACTTTGAAATATGCAGATTACGGAGGTGCTATTAACTCAAAATCAGCTTATCTCGACTTAAGCACTTTTTCCTTTTTGCCACAGATATAAGAGCCAACTCAAAATAAAATAATAAAAATTATTACAAGCGCATCCGAAAAAACGGACACCATGACCTTGCTGGCAGATGGAACTATCTTATCTTTCTTTGGACACGATTCTCACATTCTAGTCCAGTGCTTCGGCTGTTTCTTTCCTGCAATAAACTTAAAAATGTTTATTGTAGGAAAAAAGAAAAATCAATTAAATTTTTATTTAAATTAAATTTTTAAACAATAGTTTAATGGAATCAATTACGTTTTTAATTGATTTTTGGTTTTTAAAGCTATGCTGTTTATGCCATGACACAGGAGCTAGGACGTTATTTTGGTTACAAAAATAATGGACACTATTACAGTTACAAATTAATTTTTGTTTTTATTTCTTTGTACTTAATAAATGAAACAAAATGTTTGATTATGTTTTGTTTCGTTTTTTGAAGTGAGTGAAACAAAAACAATGAGAACGATTGTTCGATTTTCTGTTGCATATGAGCACAAACAATACATTACTGTAATCGTACGCAGCTAGAGAATAACACAAAGGGAAATAAATGAAAATATTTTGAAATATTTGCAGCGAATTTGACATCAACATTTAATATTTTATTGCACTGTTATTTAACACATGAAATTTGTTTTATATAGCTAAGCAGCATAGCTCTAAACGGTTGTCCTAAAAATAATTTCTTTTGGGCAACAGAAGGGAATCACAATGGACCCAATTGGGTCTTCGAGTGAAGGAGACCCAACCTAACCTAACCTAAGCTAGATGGTTGTGCATATGTATGCATGTATGTACGTGTATATCATGACCGGCCAATGTGGCACCAAAGTGCAATGTGTACTTCAATCGGTTTCTTACAGAAATGACTACACATACACGAATACATTTCTCTCGTTACCCAGCACTAGGTGTAGATACTCGTATAAACAATTACATATATTAAATAACAATTTTTAAAAATTATTGACGGATACATCTCATCAATAGATAATTTCAAATATTAATTCTAGCCAACAATTGTGTATATAAAAAAATATTGTTCCTCTAACGGTACTTTCAAGCAATAATTATTATTATTTTGTTTCTTACTTTTCTAACAACAAAGCTTTCAAGTTTATACACACACTTACACACACTATTTCTATGCAGGCAGAGTGACCGTTGTACAGTTAAAAATAGACGTATGTCCAACAGTTCTTTTTGAACTAGTTTCAAAGCGTTTGAATCAAAAGTTTTTTCAAACCCATTTAATTTACATTGATGTTTTTAACCGGACTTGTGTCCAACTGAACGAACGAACTAGTTCAAAAAGAACTGTTGGACACAAGTCTAGTTAAAAAGGTGGACAGCCAATTTGGCGTTTCCTCTTTTATAAACTTCATTTTATCAATCTGATTTAAGAAAAAAAACCCATCACGACGTTTTGAGGTCATGGCCACAGTTGCCAGATGCAATAGGGGTCAATTCGTCAAATTTGGAGCGAAAAATCGTCAAAATAATTATCCGAGAACGTCCAAAATTTGTGAAAAATAAAACATCACTTTTTCATACATACATATATGTATGTATATTGGAATCGAACCATTCTATTAGATCAGTTACTGCTTTCAAATCAAAGCAATTCGAATTATTTAGTTTTAAATTATCCTTAGTATACAAGATTACCTAGAGAGGATATAATCAACCGGTTTCTTACTTTGGTTTTGTTTACTCGTAAGTTAACCCGACGACTATAAACTCCTTTTTTCTATATTTTCTGAAGATTGCATTAATAAAATTAGTTAACGCGGGATAAAATTACTTAATGTGGGAAATAAAAGACCCTTAAGTCATCTTCATTTCTGATTTTTCTAAATCTAAAAGTTTCAAATGTATCAGGGAATTTTAATAATTTTAATTGTCTTCATTCAGTTTCCTGTCTTCAAAAGAGTGACAAAATTCATTTATTTTCTATAATAATATTATAGGCATCAGTTAAGCTTAAGGCTTTGAATTAATCTTCGAAGTCAAATTTTATTAAAATCTTATCACACATTTTTAAATTTGATTAACCTCAGCATCCGCAAATATATCCTTAGCATATGTATATTCCCAAGTAAATTTCTTAAATGTCTAAATAAATAATTATTTTCATCTTTATAAACCACCACCACTTTGCACTTGACCATATAAATTTTGTATTCCTGTTGTTTCAGTTGATAAATTATGTAAACGTAATCTATCAAAAACCATTTAGTTCCAAAATTATTAGTACAAAAATTAAGACTGATTGCCTTTTACTCCTTAATTTCAATGCATGTTCTAGCAAAAGATGTCAAGTTCTTGCTCAAGTTCAAAATTGTTTTATAGTTCTGAAAAAAGGTGATAATTTATAGTTATTCAAAATCGTCAAATTGAAGGCGAAAATCGTCCAGTCGTCAAAATGCTATTTTTAGCACCCAAAATCGTCAAAATGACGATAAATCGTCCAATCTGGCAGCCGTGGTCATGGCCATTATTTCTGCCTATTTTTAAGGCCTCGTTAGCCGACTGTAGAAATCGTAGATGTAATGTAAATGTAAATGTAATGTAAATGTAAATGTTTGAACGCTTATAGAATGCTTAAAAACGTGTCATGTGTTTTCGACACAAACAAAAAAACTTCCTTGTGCACACATACATACATGCTAATTGCATTGTGCCCAGCAAACAATCATTTTTGACTTTAAATTGCGAGTTATTTGAAGTCAAACGTGAAAGTTCATATAATTAAATTCAATTTGATTGAAATGTGTGATTGTGTGATCATACATACATATGTATGTATGCATTACTGCTTAAGGCCATTTCACACTATAATACAAGTATTAATACTTTTGACGAAAATGCATCCCTAATCTAATTTCTGTTTAAAAAATTTCAAAAGACAATAACAACTCAACATGTCAGAGTTGCATTTTCCACAAAAGTATTAATACTTGTATTATAGTGTGAAACGGCCTTTATAAGTTAATAATATATAAAATGGTAATGTTTCAATTAATTCAAGATTTCTGTCATAATTTCGCTGAAGCTGTTATAATTTACTTTCTTTTGATGGCAAGTTTTATACTGTTGGAAAAAAGTAATGGAGTTTTTGAAATAAGACATCTTTTATAATGAAAATGTGCCTAGAGGTTTTAAAAATTATTATTTTATGTAAAAGAACTCAATTGTAATAATTTTAATAGCAGCTGTAACGCTTAAGCGTTACATACAACTACAAGTAGCAAAACAGATTTTGAGCAATTTCATCGGAACAACGAAGTGCTTGACTTCTTAATTTCCAGGAATGCCTATGGTTTCAGTAGCACCTCAATCATATAAAAACAATATTATGTATCCACTTTATCGTTTTATCCATTTCTTATTAATGTCCCTACCTACTAATAATAATTAATTTTAATCACAAACAATATACATTTACATATGTATATTTTTGAACAAGAACACATATATACTACTTTTTGTTTGCTGGGTGTTTATCAGTATAACAAATTCAAATAAAATGGGCAACAGCTGTTTCGAAACATTGATGGGAGTTCAATGTCTTCACATTATTTTTGATTGTGTGGAAAAAGTACGAAAATTATTTAAATGGTATCAAATCATTATTTTATACTTACAAACAATGTTATGACTTTGATATTTAGTGAAATTACAATTTTAGCTTCATATGTATACATACATACATTACATCGTATTATAATTATAAAAATATTTATATTTTTATTAACATTAGAATTGTTATGATTAAACGCACATATTATAATTTGTTTTGGTATTATTAAATAAAAATAGTTTTTGTGCGTTTTATGCTGTTAGTTCGCACAAATGTACTATATGTATGTTACATATTCATACATATATGTATATGTATATTAACAAAAAAATAAACAAATACGATTGGCAGTCTTTGGTTAGATTTTAAAAAGAAAAAACTTTATTACAAAACTAAATTTATTAAATATGTCATGTACGTATACAAATTTAGCAACTCAAAAGCTTAAATTATCAAAAGAAACAAAAGTACCAAACTAGGGCTATTGTGCCACACTCTCATTCAATATACATACATCCCATCACTGTCTACAAATGTCACGTAACGTCGTCATGAAATTCTATTTTCTGCACGTTCAGACATTACATATACGTGACATTTCACTCAGGTAAGCATTTGCATAGCTTTTCATGCAACAGATTCGATCAGCATCAACATTTACATTTACAGTTCTACATTTACAGTCGGGTAATTCTGCCTTTACGATTATGTTTGAACGTTTTTTTTTTCAATTTTATAGTGTCATCTGTATATGTGGAAACGTCCTCTTGTCAACAACGGTCACACTGCATGTAACCGCTCTCTCTCTTTGTCTTTCTGCCTCTCTTTCTGTTTTAGAATACCTTTTATTTTTCCCCACTTTGCAACTTTTACAGCGCACCAATAATATTGAAAAAAAAGTCTGTAGTTTTACATTAAGAAAACACTTAAAATGCCACTCAAATTTGCTGAACTCCTGATAAGAAATGTTGCTCAATTCTGTTGCTTTTCTTGTGCAATAACTTTTTCTCCTTTGGAGTGAATGTATTGGGCCAACAACATCATATTTTTCCAAGCAACTTTTAACAAATTGTTATTGTATGCAGCTGTTGCTGTTGTTAGTTAAGCAGTTGAGGTTGGTAGTGGTTGGTGTATCTAAAATTTTTATTAAAATGATGATTGTCTGTTACGTGCCGTCGTTGTCGTTGGAAGCAACAACTAGCAGCAACAGCAGAAGTTGCAGCCTGCTTATAGTAGGTAAATAAGTAGTTAGTTAGCTTCTTGCTTTCGTTCTGTTGAAGGGTAGGAGCAGAAACAATAAATAACAAAATTTTTTTTTTGTTGTCAGCCACATTGTACTTCTTGAAATTAGTTTCTGCTGCTTAAAACAAAATAAATAACTGGCAAGATTGCTTAGAACTGGTTCGTTCTCCTGATTCTCTCCTTATTCTTTGTGTAGGTATGTATTCTATTTAAGGGTTTGTTTGTTGCATTTATTTTTAATATCCACAATTTTACACTCCCTTGTTGGTTTGCTTGGTTTTTGGGGTGGATTTTTTTAAGGAGTTTCTTAGGGATTTTTTGTGTATTTCCCATTTTATTTTTAAGTTTCTGGGTGTTCGTTCAAAGGAAGAGTTTATTAAATTTTTGCACTATACATGCAAAGGAATGGGTATCATAAATTTGTAAAACATTTGGAACGACTTTTAATGTCAACATAAATTAAGAAAATTGTACAGTAATTTTTGTTTAAGAAATGAAATTCAAAAATAACATTTTGCAAATAAAATTTATTTTCCTAGCAAATATGATGAAAATATTGCTGCAACCATAAAGTCCTTATTTTAGTCGGCGCAGAGCCCGAGTTGTTATTAAGATGATTTACTTCCGCATGATCAGAAATAACCGGAAAGGCAAACCAAAACAGAACTAGTGAACTTAATGTAGAATTAATTATATTATTCTATGATGTCTTTTCTGGTACAATTGGACGTGCCATAGCCATAACCAGACCAAAATTCAATTGGTTTCTATGGTTATGGCTATGGCGTTATGGCGAGTCACCTATAATCAAATACAGTGTTGCCAATTAGTTTAGTTCGAACGGCTGTTTTCTATGACCATGGTTATGGCACGTCTGATTGCACATAAAATCTGTCGCACGTTCTACATCAGTTTTTCATTTCCTTTGTGACATTTCGCACATCTCCGTTAATTTAAAGTACTCAAGTTGGGCAACTTTTAAAGTATTGACACTATCAGTTAATTTTTTGCTTTGTTTTGATTTGATTTTGTGACTTTTAAATTTCGAACCTTACTTCACAATCAGTGCTTTTGGAAGTTTGCTTTTAAAAATTACTATTTTGCATAAATATTAAAATTCGATATTAAGTGCGAAAATTCGAATGTAAATTAATATGTGTACTTGTTTATTTGTATAGAATTTGTATTTGAGTCAACTTCGAAAATTCGAAATTAAGTGCGAAAATTCGAACAGGCCCACCACACACATGATATTTTTTGATTTTTCTTTATTTTATAGAAAAGCTTCAATGGAATCAAAATCAAACACGAGGTTCTAACTATTTTGCATATGTATGTACTCGTATAAGACCGAAATTGATTTTAAGTAATACAGTTTTTTAACTAAATACGAAACTGCGAAGGCAAACTTTCAGTTGGATGTATTTTTCAAACTAAATTTCAGTTTAATGTGCTCATATTTTTTTTCTTATCAGGTGGCAGCTATCGATCTTGAATTTATACGAGTAATTTGTATTAACAAGAGCTTTAAAATTGGTGTTAGTACCCATTTAGAATAATTTAAATCAAGTGGAAAACGCCAGTTCAAAACTCAAATATAACATAAATTGAAGAATTGTTGCTTTCTTGAAGAATGATGTATCCAAACTTACTATTCGTCAATTTCTATTGGAACATTAGAATTAAAGTCGTTAAGTTCGAATATTCGAACATCCCACAACAACTCATATGCTTAGATAGTTAATTTTGTGTGGCTTAAAGACTAAAAAATTTAATAAAAATACTCAAAATTAATGAATAAAAATTATGTTCGAAAATTCGAATATAACATAGTTAGCAATTTTTCAAATTGAAGAATTTTTGCTTTCTTGAAGAATGATGTATCCAAACTTACTATTCGTCAATTTCTATTGGAACATTACAATTAAAGTCGTTAAGTTCGAAAATTCGAACATCACACAACAATTAGTATTTTTAGGTAGTTAATTTTGTATAACACAAAGTCTAACAAATTGTTGTCCTTTAATAAAAATACTTAAAATTAATGAATAAAAATTAAGTTCGAAAATTCGAAAATAACATAGTTAGCAGTTTGCTAGGTTTTCTTTGGCTTTTTATAACATACGCTATTTCTAAATTGCTGTTTAATGCAAATTCGAACATTCAAAATGTAGTCTGAATCTAAGTTCGAAAATTCGAACATTATAAAAAATATAATCCGTATTCTAAAAAAATCGAAAAATACAAATTACATAATTATTATTTTTCATTTTAGCTTTTATAAACACAAGCATAAAGGCCTTATTGCTAATTGGGAGTAATAAAAAAAAAGGTTAAAATTAACTTCGAAAACTTGAACGCTAAACAATGATATTCATTTTTGCGTTTTAGCTTGCTTGTTGCAATAAGACTTCAAAATTGGCATTTAAATCATGTGTATTGGAAAATTACATAATAATCGGTATATGTATAGGATTAAGAGCTACAAAATTTCCATTCTATGTCAATATTGAAATATTCTCAACTGAATATTCGAAAATTCGAACATTATACAATAGCCTAACACCTTTGCATATTAGCTCTAGTACACTTGCGGAATAAGTTTATTAAAAAATTAAAGTTCGAAAGTAGTACATAGAAAATTGCCAAATTTGGTTTTAATATAATAAAGGGTATCTCCTTATTCCCCCAATGCCATTATTTTTAGACATATTTAAATGTGTTGCTAGTTTTCCTTCATAAAGTTTGCATATGGTATAAGTTTGTATTGTATTTTCTGGTATTCATTTCACAAATGCTATTATTTATTTTAATATTCATTAAAAATAGTACATATTCTCAAACAGAAGGGGTTGTTTCTTTTGCCTTTAATAATTTCAAAAAAGGCTAAAGAGAACGGGAAATTATGCTAAGGTAATAAGTAAAAGGTGTTTGGAATTTCCTAAGCGATATTTCAAGCAAATAGGTATAATGTGTAAGTAATATTTATTTTTTTTTTAATCTAATTTTGTTTAAAATCTTTAAATTTTAACACTCTAAGTTTGTGGAGTTAAATTCTAAAGGGTGACACTTGCTGGCAGCAAGCAACAATATGTTTAAGTTTTAAGAAAATAATTTTTTTTTTAAGTTTTCCCCCATGTTACATTCAGGTTATAGGTCAAAGTCCTTAAAATGGTATGAAAATTATCTTGTATCTTTTTAATGTTGAACATACATACATACATCTTTACATAAATATGTATGTACACATATAAGTATGCTTATGTTTTTTTCTATTTTCTCGTTTTGTATTATTTTTCTATTAATTTAGTTTTGTTTATTGTTTTTATTTTCTGTTCATTATATCCATTTTTTTTTGTTACGTTCGTGGACTTCGTATGTTATGAACAAACAAAACAAACAAACCAAAAAAAGCTTGTACAAGTGTGTAGTTTTGCATCACATTAAAATGTATTCTGTGCACCTAATAATTCACCAACTAAAACAAAATGGCACTTTCAAATGAACGGAATTGAATAGAAAAAGAAGTAGCGGCGGCGGCAGCAGATACAACAAATTTATGTCGCACTTTATATTTTTGTTTTATTCATGTGCTACTACAACACCGCACAATCTTACGGAGAGTGGGAGAATAACAAAAAAAAAAAAATGTAAAATAAAATAAAATAAAAACAAATATTAAAAAAAAGATGTCTTCAATTTACATTCGCCTCATAAAAAAAGAGTCTTCGTTTAATAGTGTCGAATGCAAGTGAACGACTAATCGCACTCTATGTTGTTACTCGTAAGCAGGGCAGTATCTTTAAAGTGGAATATATATTATTAAGGGGCCTTTTTGTTATATGTAAATATTTTTGTTGGAGACTCTCAAAACAAAATTTCAGAAGAACATTTTTGTTCAGCGTTGTGTATTAAACACATTCAATCCAGCAGGCTACCGACTACACGTCTACAACCGCAAATAATAATTGTAGCCATATAGCCATCATTAGTGTCCCTTTATATCAGTTGTTGTAGGAAAGTTCAAGTGATGAAGGTATAGCCACTGGTCACTGAAATATACCGACTTCAGCAGATACTAATCATAATGTAACCTCAGAGCACCCTCCTTCGCTGTGTAGCAGAATCATCGGCGAAGTAAAATAACCAATAGCTACAGCTTTGAAATTTAATACGCCTCATTGACACCAGATGCGCTGCAAAACTGCATTATTAAAAACGTGCAAATAGCAGAGTTGTAAAATAATGAATCTTCTCCTATCTCTTCCTTCACCACATACATATCTTCTCTATCACTATCCTATCTTCTCTATCACTTTCCATAAAGAATGTAACACCTAGTATTAGTAGTAGGCATTCATAGCCTGAATATTACTTCTCTTAAAAAAAATGGTTAATTATTTTGAAAGCAGCAACGACATCATAAGCATCTGATATAGAAATATATGTATATCCATATTTCAGTGTATTAAAATAAAATTACTCATTTAAAATGTTCTTCTATCGCGTAAAAGTATAAAGATTAAACAGTGTTTACCTTTATATGAGTTTTGAGGTTTTCTTTCTATTAAATAATATCCAATAATTTCAAGTGATAATTCATTTTACGTTTACGTATCACAGCACTCTATTTGCTCATTGCCGCGAAAAAAAATAAAAATTAGTCTGAGTTGGCTACAGCCACAAAAGTGGTCGTGTCGTCGTGTTGCCGTGAAAATAATAATTTTCGCCTCCACATTGGTTCCTGGTCATGGGCACACTAGAAAAGCAATTTAGACGATTTGGGATATAAGGATTCCCATTAAGAGGGAAATAAAGATAATCTCACTTAAACTCCAACAAATTGCGAATAAAGGATGGGAACAGGAGCGCCCCGTTTAAAGATACCAGAAAAAGTTTACCCGAAAGAAGTGCAAAGAAAAAGTGTTTTGCGATAAAACTTTCTAGATACCAACTACGAAACCGCACAGCCGGTAAGTCCCCCGTTTCACACACGTCAGATTCGACTCGCCAAGTCTTGAGTTTTTTGATCCAAGTCAGCTATAATTAAGACTGCCAGTTCAACCTGACCTTGGGTGATATTTAATATTTTTTTATTTATTGTACTCAGTTTAGGCAATTTATAGGACTTTTGCTTTGATAACCCGATTAATTGAATACCCTAGTAGTGTGCATCCTCCCAGCAATACATTAGACATTACCAACAAAACTACTTGCCATATAATGACTTACTTTTCTGATTGAAAAATTTCATTACTCGTTTATAAATTGCATTACATAAAATTTAAAATAAAGAATATCGTAGAAGTTGATTGATGAGAAGAAATTTAGTTTTAGTTTTAATGGATTATGTTAACATGTTGACAAATAAACTAATAGTTCTCAATTATGAAATCATTAAGTTGGGTAGTCCAGTAGGGAAGAGCTTCCATTAAATATTATTAATTCCAAACCCGATTACCTTTTTTTGTTGAAATTTTTTGCTGCACTTCTATTTTCCTGGTGGAAAAAATCTTTTTTTTTTTTTGGAGAAACACTTTCGTTTTTTTCAAATCCTTATAAAAATCCAACCAATAAGTTGTTACCCTTCTGAAAGTATTCAATGTGGTTTATCGTCCTAACTTTATTGGCTGACAAACCCACCTTGACCTTCTTTGGCGCCGAGTCGCCACAGAAAATACACTGTGTAGACTGCTGTTTCATTTTTATTGTGTGGTGTTGGATATACCATTCGTCCGCAGCTACGAAATGGTACAAATACCCGTCCATATTGCTGTTGAATAAAGCCAATCCTGCGAAGTTGTAACACGAACGCCGCGCCACAATATCTTTCAATCATTTTCAACATCCCATGGACTAATATGAACATCGTGAATTTGTTCAATTGTTTCGTGTATAGAGACCACAACTAAGCGTCCAAAAAACCAGTAAACCACATTTTTACCATTGAAACTGATCTTGAAGAGTCCCTATATTATTCATCAAGCTTAACCTTGGTTTGAGTGATAGTTTTTTTTCCCAAAAACTAATGCTTAAATGCTTGATAATCAAATTTAAAGTTTTGAACAACAACAATAACAATCATATTTGTGATAAATACATATTATTGACCTGCACAAGACCATTTATAAGACCTTTCAAGACATACGACATTTTTTAAACGCTTTACTACAGCGAAATATTCTAAAACAAACGCTAAACAACACTGTTGGCAAGATTTTTTTTTTGAGTTATTTGTCTTGCCAACAGTGTTTTTTAGCGTTTGTTTTAGAATATTTCGCTGTAGTAAAGCGTTTAAAAAATGTCGCATGTCTTGAAAGGTCTTATAAATTAGTCTTGTGCAGGACTTTAATACATATGAACATTTAAATAATTGTTTTTTTTCTATTTTTATCTGCTTTGGCTTTGTTAGTGCTGGCAATACTAAATATTAATAAAAGATCGTTTCGTATGATAAAAAACCACGGCGAACTGTTACTAACTCAAATTATATTTTTCGTAATGTCCCATTTTTAATAATAATGAACACACGAATTTTACTTATTTTTTAATTTTCTTCCCAAATCACGTGGTAGTCTGCTATCAATAGCTATCAAGGAGAAACTAAATGACGCAGCTTGTTAAAATTTTGACAGGAGTCACCTGACAGGAGCAGTGTTAACCACTCAGTTAAGAGATGGAAAATTTAAATTAATCAGGGACTTATTGACGCTCCTTCGCATAGTTTTCATAATTTTCTCAACACAATCTGAAGGCCCTCCTTAGCCGCATCGCCTTAAGTTCCTCAACTATCTTACAATCTATTTGTTCATTTATCTATGCAGTATAAAAATTTCAAATGCATGAGTTGAACAAAAAAGTTGTAGATAAAATGTCCTAAATACATAAATTGAGAAAATAACAAAAAAAAAATATATACATATAAGAAAAATATATTATACGATACCTATAAACTTTTTTATCGTATGATAATTTTTATATTAACTGAAAAAAGAAACTACATAAATAAATAAAAGAAAAAAATACGGAGGTTTTCAGACAATAATTAAATTTAATTTGGAGACATATTTTTTTATTCATCATTATATTTAACAGGCATTAAGAAAAATACACAACGTCTATGTCGATTTATTATTTAAACTTAATTATAAAATTTTTTTTCTGCTAAAGCTCTCAAATAAAGTTAAATAAACACTGCGAATACATACATAAGTATGTATGTATGTACATATGTAAATGGAGAACAATTTCATATGTTTCTATGTATGTATTTATAACGCTCGTTTATTGCCATATGGTCACAACTCAAAAAAAGCGCTGTTAATCACTGTCCTATATAGTCAAAAGACTTTTCAGAAAATGCAACCCAGCCCCCATATTCTGTAAGTCGCTAAAGCTAAATCTCTATCGCTAAAATTTTTTTAAGAAAAATTACCGACTTTCGGGTAAAAATGTAATTCGCCGAAATTTTCGTGTTTTATGTCATCGCCAAAAATTTTTAATTTTCAATTTGTTCAGCATTTTAGCGATAGAATTTAGCTTTAGCTGTAGCGACTTACAGAAATTACATGTGATAACTATTAATGAGCAAATAACACCAAAGTTAATTGTAAATAGTCTGACAAACACGTAGTAGAACGGAACAACTAGCTGTTTTTGAAGGCCACTACACCACGCAACGTTTGGTGAGAAATCGCCATATCTGACAACCCTGTAACTGGATTCTGTAACTTGACGAACCGAAAATCGTAATATTTATCAATATATTTATGCGTTTGTGGTAACGATAATGTGATTCCTTAATTTTGTTTTTACGATAGTCTCACTAATTAATCACTATTTAATTCAATACCATGTGGTATGGAAAATGTCAAAATTAGCGAAAAGCAGAAAGAAAAACTAAATTAATTTGAGTGTGTGCTTTTATTTATTTTTACCCCAACCGACAGCGAACATCGTTAAAATATGTTACTGAATAGCAAAGTCGATTAATTTTGTTTATATTTATTATATCTATACGATTATCGTAATAAAAGTTACTGAATCCAGTGGTGCGATTCACTAACTTTTAACGATCCAACAATCGCAATTTTTGTCTGTATATTTTCTCGCTTGCAATAACGATTGTGTGATTTAATAACTTCTTTTTAACGATAGTACGCAGCTGATATTTTCTGTTGATTTTTGTCGATAAAATTAACATTTATTGTCGCTTAAATAACGACACAGCTGACATTAACCTACAGCGAATATCGTTAAAAATGTTACTGAATAATAAATTCGATAAATTTTTATCGATAAAAAAAAGTTAGTGAATCGCACTACAGGTACTTATATACACTATCATAAAATAAAAATTACAGCATTACATCATCGTTATCACATACGATTTTCGTTTCGAACCATTATGTTGTTTTGATCCCATAAATATAAAAGAATATTTTTGATCTTAAATTAAAATTTCCTTCCAGAGAATATCTAATATGCGGCTGTGAAATGATATTTAGTACCAGCCTTTAGAGAAGAATATTTTTGAATATCTTTATTAGTTTGTATGTACATATTTTTTTTTTTTAACAAACAACCCGCAAGCGATTAGCTTGTCTGCAGAAAACACCCAGGGTCTATGGAGGGAAACGAACCCACGATCTCTGGACTGAGAGGCTAGCATCGCTACCACTCAACCACAGGGGCACCCATTGACAACTTAAAAATATTTTTTTTTTGCAAAATCAACTTTTATGAGTTAAGTTTATGCTGCAATAAATGAGCGATATGTCAGTATATGGGAAATAAAAAAACCTATAAAAATGATTATTTAAAAAGTTGTTGGGAGAAAACACTTTCGTTCTGATATGATTTCCGATTAACTGACAAGAAAAATATCAATATTTTATTTTTCGCCCATTTTTTTTTGTTGTAGAAAAAAAAATAAGAAAAGAGAGATTTCAAAGAAATCTCCTGTCACTTTCCATTTGCTATCGTCGTAGTAGCAGCAATTAATCAATATTTTAAGTATCATGACTTATTGTTCCGACAGATGTTTATTTATTTGTTTGTATTTTCTAGATGTTAGAGTACGTAACTAGTTAGTTATAAGGGTGTTTATTTGGATGTATGTATTGCCATTGGAAGTGGCAAACAGTGGGCAAATTATGGGGTTATAAAGCTCAATAACTTTTCCTTATGCATTGATTGCAGCAGCAGCATCTTCAACATATTGGGGTACAGTCTCTGGTAATTTTGTTTGAATAAAAAATCTGGCATTTATTAAACAAAAAGGGTGCCTATTACAGTGAAGAACAAAAATAAAAGAAAGAAAGATTTCCACTACATACACACGCATACATACATAACATACAGGTGAAGTTAATAATAAATTCAGTAAAGTGTGACTTTGACTCGCGCCCTAAGGGTTCCGTACGTACTAGATACTTGTGTAATACTATACGTACTTTAGCCTATATAATATAAAGTTTTGGAATTTTTTTCGTATATAGGATTTTTTTTGGTTTTGAGCGTGTTTTTAATATGGAGTTTTTTTAGTTTTGGCTTTTTTCCTTTTTGGCGTTATTCGGTTTTGGCGATTTTTTTTAGTTTCGGCGCTTTTTCTCGTTTTGGCGATTTTTCTCATTTTGGCGTTTTTATCGTTTTGGCGATTTTTCTCATTTTGGCGTTTTTTCATTTTGGAGATTTTTTTCATTTTGTGAATTTTTCCGGCTTTTGGCGATTTATTTTAGTTTTAGAATTTTTTTTTAATTTGGCGCTTTTTTTCGTTTTGGCGCTTTTTTTAATATTTGGCGATTTTTTTCGGTTTGGCGATTTTATAATTTTATGATTTTTTAGTTTTACTGTTTCGGAAAATGTCAAGAGTTTGCCTCTTACGGTTTCGAAGATACAGCAATTTGTCACAATTACATTAACTGCTAGAACACCCTTTAATTTAGACTTTTGTAAATTTTAGTGTTAATTGTTATAGTCTGTATAAAAATACACTAACCTTGCATTATATATACATTACACAATTGCATTATATACACATACATATATGCATATTAATTACGTTCAATTGTAACATTTTCCGTTGCTCGTTTCGGAACACCCTTTAACTTTTAACTCTCATGTATTTGTTGTTGTAGTGGCCAAAGTTCTACATACTATGCGTAGCTCTTACGGTTATCGAGAAAATAGCAATAGGGTTCCTTTTCACCTTTTCACCCTAAAACGGGTAAAAGATCCCACTCACAATTTTCAACAAATTAATCGTAAGGATATGGCCCTTACAAGTTCAAAATTTTTTAATTTTTCAGTCTGGGGGCAAATTACGGCATTCGATACGATTCGAATTTAAAAATATTTCCATATAAACTCTATTGAAATATTTCGTAATTTCGTTTGATAACGAGTGCCGTAATTTGCGCCCCCTAGTCTTGCAAGTCTTATTCGTTTAAAATGGGAAAAATTGAATTCTCTATTTAAATGATTCGCAGTGTTCGTAAGATAAACTTTTAGTTAACTGAAGTTGAATTATTTTTGACTTTTAGGGCTAGTTTCTTACTAATTAGTTAAACTTAGTTTAACATACGTTTGAGTTAAACAAGAAACAATTTTAAACGGCGTTTAACCGTCCATGTTGTTGTTTTTAATAATAGTTTAAGAGTTGCCAGTTTAGCTAGAAATGGCATACTTTGTTTTCAATCTAGATATGGCATTCTTGGCAACACTTAAAAAGCGATATGCCAATTCTTTAAATTTATTTAAAAAAAAAAAACTTCAATAAGTGTTTTCTAAGATTTTTAGGAATTTAAAAATAAATAATATGGACTTAGTGACGCTCCGAAAATAAACTGCAACAAAAGAAATATTTGAAAGAATTCCAATTCATGACACACATAAAAATGATTTGGACGTAGTCTTATCTCCCTTATATTTCTCTCAATTGTCATATCCAAGTTATTATAGGTTTAATCCATCCATTTTATTTATGTATGAATGTATTTCTTTATTAAACTTTTTAGAAAAACTGTTTTTTTTTCAATTACGTAATATTTATTTCATATACATACATTTGACATTTCTAACTATAGTTTAACTGAGCAATGTTGCTCGTTTAAACCTAGATTATTAGCTAGATAGTCTTTATTTGAAAAACCCAAATTTTAAGTTTAAACTACAGTTAACTGACAAGAAGAGTTTAACTTTATGTTAAAAACTAGCTTTGACTTGGCAATCAAACTGTAATTGGCGCATATTCAGAAATCATTACTAGGTGCTAACTTTTTTAAATACCTATTTAAGTTATTCACAGACGGCTACGAAAGTTTAGACTTAATTATGAGTGAAGCTGTAACTAAATGTTAACTAACTTATACATGTTATACTCATACTTTACATGTCAAATATTGTTTTTTGATAGTTTGAATAGTTTTTTATTTAATTGCAATTTATATTGATCATAGTATTATCGACATTTAATTTTCTTATTTCTTTTATCAGCTGGGAGTCGTTACTTCGTTAGTTTAGATTTGTGAATAGAACCTGTAACTATCTGTTAACTATTTTTTAGTATCTGTTTAATAAATTTCGACTTTAGTTACGATTTATGAATATGCGCCATTATTTTTAAGTTCTAATTAAATACGAAATTGTGTTTCTGAGTGCATATTTGAATAATAATTAAATATCCAACCTTGTGTAATTAAATACTACTTAAGTTTTATGAGCGTACCATATGTTTTTATGCGTGTATGTGTTTATTGAAAACATACACATGAACATCATGTGGTCGGGTTGAAAACATCATGTGGTCGTATTAAAAAGAATTTCGTTTAAATTTCATAAATATATAACATATGCAATACAAAGTTTCATATCATGGAATAAATCAATAGAAAAATGCATTATGATGTTCGTTTGGATTCATAAAATAAGTTTTTATGCAATATTTATAACCTAGCTTTTTTGTTTATGTCAAACAGCTGTTCTTTGGTAATTTTGCAGTGCTGCCGTACTTTCAACGTAATTTAATAAGAACTTTAATTAACCACAGAAAAAATGAAATCGTATTTAATTACAACTTAATTTTAAATAAAACTTAGCTAATTACATACTTAATTATTAAGTTAAAAACTAGCTCTTAGTGCATATTTTTAAAGTCGGTTAATTTTTTGTTTGTTTTAGAAATGTGGGGTCATTTTGTACACCACTACCTCTTTTGCACCCTATTAAATTTTGTACTGCATTCGCCATCAGTATGTAACAATGTTTATTATTTATAATTCTTATTGTGCTTTTTTATATCGAGAGTAAATTATTATATGTAAGTATGTATGCGTAAATAATATATGTATGTATGTGTGTAAGTGTATATGCGTGAATTTGTGTGTATGGAGTATGTGCTTTTTTTATAACTCACAAAATGTCGACATGAAAAGACTGCAAATAACAACAAAAATAAAGAAAAAGCTGATTGAAGAAATATATAAAAACAAATTACAATAACCAAAAGCCCAACAAAAATGTCTGAACAGAAAATAAAATGGATAAAATACTAAATAGTTACTGGCAGTGAATTGCTGAGAGCCTGTTTGAAATTTTAAGAAAGATCCGTTTTTATCTTAAATTATTTACAACAAAAATATCGGAAATAAAAGATTTTTTTAACTGAGCTTTTGGATAAAAAAATATTTTCATATATTTTTTTATATACATACAAACATACAATAGATACATACATACGTACATATTAATAATATATGTATGTAATTAAAAAAAATACACATTACCAAATAGCAAGCAGCAAATACAACAGAAATCGCAAGTGTCTTCTCTCTTGGTTGCTGGCTTGATTGCAATGAATCGCTTTAACATTTCAATTTGGCAACAAAAAATAAAGCCATATGAGCTGCAAAAAAAATACTTGGGCAAGTCACTTCTTGTGACAGGTTGTGAAAATACCAGTAGTATGTAATTTAACAAAATTAAAGAAATTTGTATTTACATATGTATTTCGAAACTAAAGATGGGACTCAATGAATCGATTATAAATGACAACCGAGCTTCAGTTGCCAGCCACGTCAACTGGCAACGCGACTGAAATTAAAATTAGTGTTTTAGTACTTTTTCCAATTTTTTTGTTCGATATGATTACTTTTTTCCCCCTCAAATGTATGTATGTATATGGCAACATTGCTGTAGAGCATAGCGCTCATTTACTTCAATAGTGTCATAACTCAAAAAATTATTATTTTTAATTAATAATGCAATATAATGTACCATCACCTCCTGAGAGAAGAATATTTTGTTTATGTCTTCATTGAATTGTATGCAAATTGAAAACTTAAAACGCGTTTTCTGCAGACTGGTTTTTTTTTAGTTTGCGACACTATTGAAGTAAATAAGCGATATGTTTGCCTTTGCAGCACTTAAAAATAGGTATTTCACGCTCATATATGTACATAATTAAGTCATTAACTAATTCTTTCTGCCAAAAATAAAACGACTTCAATGCAAAGATCTGTTAGAAGAAAATAAGAAGAAGTAGGTTTTAATGGGCGTGCCTCCGCCCATTTTTTAAATGCCAGATTTTGTGTTTTTCGGGACTTACTGTGTGTGTTAAGTTTTGTAAAAATCGGTAAAGCACAACCACGTAAAATAAAATATTAAATTTTAGTGGGCGTGACTCCGCCCATTTTTCAAATAAACTATTTTGGCTATTTTAGAGCTTGATTTGTGTGGTAAATGTCATAAAATTGGCTTAAGTAGAACCGCTTGAAGTATTATAATAAATTTTAATGGGCGTAAGTAACTCCACCCATTTTATTAACTTTCAAATTGTGTAATTACAAGAACCAAAGGTGGAAGCAATCAAATAAGTAGCATATCATAAAATTATATATAAAAATTTTGGGCGTGTGTGTGCCCGCCCACTTTTTTTTACAACCGGACCAACACAAAAAAATGTTTACAATCGGTCTAAAATGTACCGACTTATGAAGTAACATACCTAAAAAAATAAATACGAATTGTTCACCTCCTCCTCCTTTTTTGAAGTCAGTTAAAAAGGAAGCTTTTCAAAGAAAATAATTTTATTTTCCGCATCCAATTAATGTAATTCTAGTATTCATTTGGGTATCCTTTATTCTGAAGCACGTCAGCACATCGCCTTGGCATTGTTTGAACTAAGGCTGTTTATTGATTGGAAGTTATTTTGTACCCTTGTGCCTGTATTACGTCCCATAGTGTAGACTTGCTTTTAGGTTTTCGACCACTCACTACTCCATGGATTTTATATCGGCTTTAAGTCGAGACTAGAGCTTCTAGTTTCCCGGTTTTTTCCAATTCCCGGGAATCGAGAAGTAAAATGTTTAATTCCCAAGGATTCCCGAACAACAATATTTATAAAACAAATTAATTCACATGCTTTGAAGGATGGAAATTCTGCCAATCTAGATACTATTTCTTATAAAGACTTTTTAGGTTGAAAATATTTCGTAACGCTTCAAGTTGTTGGAGTCAACTCGGAAACCTCTATTACATCTGTTTCTATGCTGATATTATGCATCGTTAGAGGTTGTACTTAAAAAGTAATAAAATATTGAACTGCAATGAAAAAAAATCAAATTTCAAAAACGGATATATTAAATTCCCGAAAATTCCCGTTGAAAATTTCCCGGGATTTGTAAAAAAAAAATAATTCCCGAGTTTTTTTCCCACGTAGAAACTCTAGTCGAGACAGTGCGCCGGCCTATCAAAAATTTTTATTTTGTTTGCACTAATCCAGTCATCATGTTTATCAAAGATTATGATAAATTGTCCACATATTCACTGCCTAAAGGCTCAGTTACCCGACTGTAACGTAAAGTAACAGCAACAGTAGGAAACAGCTGATCGATATTCTTATGTGAAAAGTAGTGCAAATAGTTATAGAGATGTAATGTAACGTAACAGGCTTTTCATATAAAAATATCGATCAGCTGTTTCCTACGTTGCAGTTACTTTACATTACAGTCGGGTAACTGAGCCTTAACTCGTTCCTTTAAATACTCCCGCAAATATCTCTGTTGATGGTTATGGTGCTGCCATACATTTTAACAATTGAGCCAACTCTTGGTAAAATAAATCTCCTCCACACCAGCACTGATGAAGCACCCTGCGATTGATTTACCTGCACACTTGAACATTTTCAGTTACACCAATTTCAATCACAATGACAATTACAAAATGTAATTGTAACTGCATGTATTTCAATCACAAATTACATCTGATTGTAATCGCTTTTTGCAATTACAATTACATGTTATTGCTTTTAAGCAAAGAATGAGTACTTGCAGTTCAACAAATTCAATTAAATTTTTGTGAAAAAGTTTTTTTTTTAGTAGACCAAAAATTATTTTGTGTTAAGTGTAAAAAGTGCGATGCATCTCCTGAGATTAAGTCAGTCTGATTCAGTCGGTTATTCATATGTAAATAAGGCGATTATTGTATAGAAAATAGCAAAGTTAACATCGTGGCATTATGGCAGTAAATTAATTTAACATTGTGTGTTTAAAAGTTCTTAATTTTTGGTTTGAGTTAATAAAGAGTTTGATTTCATGATAATTTTACACTTGCAACTTTTTATTTAATTGCAAATCTTTGAAGTTACAACAGCTTTTTAAAGTAAAGTAAAAACGTAACAATTGGGGTCAAAAAATTTACATTTGTTCAGTAGAGGCAAATAAATGTTTTTTTTACCATATTACTTTATTTTAATGTACTCTTATATCACAAAGATGCCTCCAACTGTATTTTTTTATCGAAAGCGTAGATATTTTTACAGTGGGTAGTAGATGTGAGCGTTATATTTCGTTTTCCTGCAAAAAGTAAAAATTGCAAAATTTTGAGTAGAGCCCTGGTTAGAGGAACAATTGCGATATGTATAAAAAATGTTATGATTAGCAATCTTCAAACTATATTCTTGACAAAAATAAACAGTAAAAATAACCGCACAATATGGTTAATTGTATAGATACGTATATATTTACTACTTTGAATTGTTTGACAACATTTTTCGATTCTATTTATTATCATCGATTTTATTTTCGTTATTAGGCTGGCCCAGAAAGATGGTAATCGAAATATGTAATTTAATTTAAGCCGATTTGTTTGTAAATTCTGCTAAGTTCGTTTGCTGTCGTATGTGGCATATTAAAAAAATCGAAAATTGTAAAGAATCCTCACTAGTTTTTTTTAGTACAAAATACCTCGCTTGCATTGTTTGTGCGTATGCACGTACATATATACTTCCTTTAATGCAAAAATAGATGTAAAAAACCCATACAAATGTTACAATCATGCGCAGTTCATATACATATAGCTTTCTATATAACATGTACTCATATATATTCTTTATATTTAAAATCCATTCGTGTTTGATTTTCGTTCTCTGTTTGTTGGCATTTCCGGCAGGATGTCAAATTTTTTAATTGTTACTAAAATTAATAATATTTATTACATTGTATTGTGTTTAGACAGTTAATGTAATGCATACTTACATTATAAAATATAATATACTATTTTATTTTATATCGTTCAGTCTTATTCTATTCTACTATTATGTTCTGCGCTATTCTATAATTACCCTTATTACAGTTGTCGACATCGACGTCACTTTAACACAATAGCAAAAAATTGGGTCTTGTTTACACGCTCTCGAGAAAAATTTTGTGCTAGTGACAATATATTTTCGTTCCCTAAGGTCTAGAAAATAGCATAAACCTACCAACAGGAGTCAGTTGCTCTCGTTAAAGAGCTGTCGATGTCGACAACTGGAATAAGGTTGAATATACTATTGGGCCATATTACGAGTTTTAGTATCTCGACTACGAGGGTTTTTTTTACTGGATTAAAGAAAAAATGTTGCAATAGTCTTTAGTCTAGGACAAACTAGTCGTAGTCGTTATCGAAATACGACACTCGTAATTAGTTCCATTATGTTATATCCTATTTTAGTCGAATTTGGGAAGAAATTTTTTAAATATATGTATGTGGAATAGTTTTTTTATTTTAGTTTCCAAGTTCATGAATAGCTATGTATATATGTAATAGAAATAGACTTGAACAAAATCTAGCAGATTTTAATTACAACTCTTATGAAAATCGATACCGTTTACACCAACTTTTTTCTTGACATTTATCTAGATTTCTTACTCAAAACAAGACACATTAACTGAAAAATTTCGAAAGCTACAACCAAACAACTCCAATGTAGCCAATTCACACACCTTTTTAAGCAGATCGTAACTATAATTTTTAATCTGCATCAAGCCCTGGTTACATCCACGCCATATGCACAATGTGCAAACTTTTACAAAAGAGCTTTTGTGCTTTCTCACCGATGAGAGCGCTAGAGACCACAACAGCCAATCAGATCTCGGCGACAAGAATGCAAATTTATGGAAAATCAGTAAAAGGTTTAAAAAAATAATAATCCAGTCTTGCAACCAAAAGCTGTCAGATTTGTTCTCTCTTTTATGCATTCATGTAATAAAGCTTGACATTTATATTCGAGAGTATCCACAACTTTCCCATTTGTATTTCAAACAATATTCAATCTAAAATAGGTTATTAGTGTGGGTAAAAAATTACCCACAATTAAATTAAAAAATTCTGCTGCTATAAGCTATAAACGCCCAAATCGACTTGAAAAAAAATTCGGGGGCGTGTTGGAAAACGAGCGATTTGAAAATGAACGGTTTGCACCTTCAATTTTACAATTAAGAAGCTTTTTTGAGATTTTATTACTAGAAATCTAGCGTTTCGCAGTTTTTCCAACACACCCCCGAAAGTTTGCGAAAAAGGCATCAATAACTTACGTACATACTTATTAACTTATGCAAGTCGTATTAAAACCCCCATAAAATTTGCTAGGATCACCAAAATATACATACATATCGTTACTTTAAGATAAAAAGGCCCCAACTAATTTTTTTTTTTAAATAGAGTTTTTTGTATAATGAATTGAAAAATGCAAAAATCTCGATTTCAAACAAAATTTTGAATTAGGGACTTTCTATATTTAGATAACGAGATGTAGCTAGCGTCAGCTGAACTGCAAAACCAAATAAGTAACAAAAAATTAAAAATCGCATTTATAATTAATTATAGGGTTTTATATCGTTTTTAATAATTATTGGTAGGGATGGGCAAATGAAGAAAATGTATCGATATATATCGTATAGATGTTTTTGAACAGTATCGATATATATTTTTTGAAAACATCGATATTTCGATATATCGATATCTTTTTTGCATCAATTTCGAATGCACAATAACTTACTTTAAGAAAATAGAAAAGATCTTTTTATGTAAAGTAATACGTAACCTACTGTAGCTCCTTAAGACTTCATTAGTCTTTACTTTCTGTTGCTGCTCTGTGCTGTGCTGTGCCGTTCTGTTTCAAAATTTTAATAGTTACTTTTTCTGTAATAAATAATCAGCTGTTTCGGACCAGAATGGTCACAGTTTTCCACTAAAGTGATGAGTTTTGCATCGTCCATTGTTATTAGAGTTTTTCTTTTCCCGGACTTTTTCATTTCCCGGGAAAGTGGGAACAATTTTTCGGTTTTTAACGTTTATAAACACATGTCAAAAAAATAATACAATATCAGTTCCCGGGCGTAATTGTTGTAACATTTAAGCTATAGTTCTACCATCGCATTCATAAAGTGAATAACGACATGCATCGAGGAATGTGTACGCAACATAACAGAATTAAGGAGAGAAAAACTAATGGCTTATATGTATATGAATTTTATAAACCAAAAAGAGTCAGCTGATTCGTAACAGAACGGAAAGTAAAAACAAATTCTGCCTTTAGGCTTATACCCACACAATCCAAAAAGTCACCTGCCTTAGTTGGGTCACAGTTAAAAAACGGCTATAGCTCTTAAAAGTATCGAAACCCGATACTCGTAAATAAGAATCGATGTATCGATATATAGGTTTTTGAAATATCGGCGATATATATCGATATTTATTTTCTCAAATATCGATATTTCGATATATCGATATATTTTGCCCATCCCTAATTATTGGGTACCTATTATTATTAATAATTATTGGGTACCTATTATTTTTCAAAAATTTATCATAACAATGAGCTGATTTCAAAATTAAATTTGTAAATAAACCTTAAGTCAGCCAATTGAATACACACATTTTTTTAATTTTTTCTCTCTCCCATAACATGTAAAAAAGTGTAGTTACGTTGCATAGTTGCATTTCAGCTAACGATATTCTGCCATGTGTGCGTAAAGCTTGTAATACTTGATTTACAATCAAATGCTATTATTATTTTCAGAAAAACGTTCGTATGTCGCATTAAAAGTAATTTTTCTCGGACTTAAATTACAATTTTGCTTGTGACCACAAAATTGTCGGGATTTTTTTTTTCTTGACTAATAGGTTTTGTCTCTGAAAAGCATGGCAACACTATCTGTTTACCCCAACTTCCGTTAAATGTTGCTCTCTGGCGCTCTTTGCGCTTTTTATTCTATGCTCCCATATTTTTCTTCAGAAGTAAACAAAACAATGGGAGCAATAATACGTTGTGCTCCACCTTGGATGTTTGTTTTTTATATTGTGTTGATTTTGTATGTACATACATACACACTTATATTCATATGTATGTATGTATGTATGTATGTATGTATGTACATGAACATGAACAAAGAGAATGAAATATTTTTATATGTATGTATGGCTGTTTGGCTTGTTAGTTCTTTGCCAGCTACAAAAAGTTTTTAAACGTCATATCCAACTAAAATTACTGTGCGCCTGGTAAATTTTGCGATAGACGCGCAACGCTTTCGACATGTGTTTCGAAAATGAACGTCGTTGTCGTTTCTAGCTATAAAATATGCCAACAATATGGCTCGCCGCTCATTGTAGTCACAACGAACGCCTCGGTTACGAAAAGCTTACTGAAATGCATTAAACACCAGCATTGTGTTTTGTAAAAATAAAAAAAATATTTAAACTTAACGTTGCTGCTTGCTGACTATTTAGTATCTTGGTCGGTTGGTACTTTGAAAACTTTTCTTGTTGTCGCCGTTATGCTTTTTACGAACGCGCCAGCGCCGCCAGCCCCGTTGTAGTAAGCAAGCAAGCAATATTTTTTTATTAAAAGTGAATGCCGGTGGTTAACGTCTGTTTAGTAGTCACCGGATTGATTATTTTATTTTACTCTTTAGCAGTATAAACACATACATCCCTACATACATACATATATTCATCGCATACAAATGTGTGTACCTACGTACGTAAATATTGTATTTACAAAGCAATATCCATACATAATTATTATGTACGTATGTATGTATATATGTATGTATATACATACATATATGAAATTATTTGTCTATATAAGCCATAGGTATGTGTGTAGTAGATATGTATGTATGTATCTCTGAAAAAGCTTTTTGAATAAAATTCCCTTTTATTTGTAACCAAGTTTTAAGTTTTAGTTTTAGTTTTAAGTTTTAGAACGCTCAGTATATTTATTGCCCAATATAATAATTTCAGTTCTTATTCTCGTACAAACATACATACATACATCTGTATGTATATTAGAGTGACCGTTATTTTTTTTTCTTATACAAGTTTCTACAAAAAAATTTCACAGCTACAAGTTGTGTTTTAGGGGGTGCCTCCTCCCCCCAAAGTTGCCTTCAAGCCCATTTATTCAATGTGTAATATGTTTGGAAATTACTATCTTTAAAAAAAAACATTTTAATAACAAATTTAATTTTAATTTAATAATAATTTTAATAATAAATGGGCTTGGTGGCCAACTGTGAGGGGCGGACGCACACCGTAAAATGCAACTTATCGCTTTGAAATTTTTTTTGCATATTTTTTACATAAAACTGAACCGATTTGGGGGAGAGAATAAAAAAATTCTCCATACAACTAACGGCCACTCTAATAGTGTTTTCACACTGACATGGTTTTAATAAAAGTTCATTTTAACGTTAAAACCAACTGTTACAACTTGGTTTTACCATACAAATTGTTTTTTGTTAAAAACAACTTAAAACTATTTAAGAGTTGGTTTTAAGTTGGTTTTATGAAATGCAACCTTGTTTCCGCTGTGCCAAGTTAAAATGACCGAAAGCAACTGATAATGTTTATGCCAGTGAATAACAAAAGATGTCGCTTGAGATATTTTCAACTTAAAAATGGATACAGCAGCAACAATAATCAAAAATTATGGAAAACGAGTTTTTTTTGGAAGGAAAACAACAAAAACATTTTCGTTGATAAAAAGGTTTTATTTTGTGATGCATTTTTAAGCACTTCTTCACTTTGTATTACTAGTTCCATAATTTTAAAATATTTATTTACAAAATATAAAATAATTTCCATTTTACAACGCATTGTGAAATTTCCGAGTTTTTCATACAAAACAAAAACACTTGTTGTACAGTTTGTCAAATAATTGTTATAAAAAGCAGAAAAAAATACAGCAACAAACACAAACATTTCTGCAGGAGATTTATTTTATTTGGAGCAAAGTTATTAGACAGTATGTGAGTTAAAACCTGCATTTAAGAAACTTGCAGCGTGAATGCAAAATCAGCTGTTTATGATTTTAACGTTAACGTTATATAATAAATACAGTAGACTCCCGATAATATGAAACTGATGAAAATAGGAAAAAGATCAAATAACATGTACATATGTATATGCCAATAATCTAGCTAAGAGTTCACTAATAAATATTTTTAACATTTTACGCCAAAAAAAAAAATAATTTCTTCTTGCACTTTTTTTTTTTGCACAAGTAAAGAAAAACAATTTTTTTCACTTCTTTCAAAATATCTTACAGGGACCCCTAATTTTTTCCTAACAATATTTGTCAAAGTTGTACCTACAGTATAGCTGAACAACTTTTGTGGAGATATAAATATAATCTGGGCATACTAAAAGCTCATACAGACCACTTTTTATATATTGAATGAAATATTTTTATTAATTAATGTGATTTTCTAAAGAAAAGGCGAAAAATTAGTAATACCTGTCCATATTAAAAACAAAATAAAATGCAAGCAAGTACGTATTGATGATACTGCTGAAGAATAATGCATTACTCATACGTACTTATATGCAAAATGTATAAGTATAAGTAGTAAGTGCTGAATAAATTTCACAATAGCCTAGTTGACAGACTTGTGCAAATGGTCTTGCATTGTACCATGTGCAAAATGCTATAGTATAATGATACTCACCACTAAGAATTGTTAAGTGGTGAGTATCAATATACTATACCATTTTGCATATGCTACGATGCAAGACAATTTGCAAAAGATTGTGAATTGGGCTAATACGAACATATTTGAAGCGATTTTTCTTATGATTTTAAACTTAGGCCCTCTTTTATTTCTCTAGTACATATCATTTTGTATTTGGACCACTAGTTTAGAAGATACCTATATGTATATGTATTTATTAACACTTTTTTTTTTGGCTTAAGAACCATTTTTATCCACATTTAATAAACTCTATAAAATAAGAAAAATTTCTAATTTTGTGTTTTATAAAATTTCTTAACAAAAATAATTACTTTAATATATTTAAAAAAATACCGTTTTTAAGAAATCCTTGTAAATACCAAGTGGAAAATAAATCAGATTGAACCAGGAAATATTAAGCTGGCAACATCGCTGCCAACAACAACAATTGCTACAACACAGAAATGTAAACATGTATGTATTAGCAGTGTTACCATATGGGAAGAATTTATTTGTGGAGTTTTTTGACTGCTAAAACGACTAAAAGATTTCTTAGCTAAAAATAAGATTTTAAGAAATATAATATTTGGTACACCATTAAGTTTTTTTTTTCACTAAACTACCAACATATAAAGTGGAAATATGTAAGTTTTTAATTATGTATAATGGAATTGATTATACGAAATTAAAATCCGTGTGAACGAAAAGTTTTATTCGAAAATTTTCGCACACATATTTTGAATGAAAAAATAAGCTTTTTTTGCTCGACTTGAAGATTTTTGAACAATAAATATGGCGTGACCATAATAGCTTATTTTGGGTTAAATTTAGCTTACTTTTTTCTGGACTTAGCTTTAAAATTTTTATTTCATTTAGCTCTGAACTTATTATTTAGTTATTTTTTTTAAAACTCATTTAGCTTTTTTTAGCCTATTTTTAGTCTAAATTGTGTGTTCTCTAAAAATATATTAAAGACATAAAAAGTTATAAAATTTATAACTTTTTTAACATTTAAATGTATAAAATTTTTTCATAAAAAAATAGTAAAAAAAAAAACTAAATGTAAATTGTACGACAATTGTATAACAGAAATGGATAAAATAGAGGACAATAGTAGAATGGTTAGGAGTTAAATTCATAGTAGTGGCCATAAGACTTACTTTTTAAATACGGGTAATGTTCTGTATTCCACGTGAAATTAAAGTGTGGAATCGCCATAGAATTTTTGTTATAAATACATACTTCCAACATAAATTCTATGGCAATTCCACACCTTTTAATTTCACGTAGAATGCAGAACATACCCAATATATTTGCTTAAAAAAAACTTTCGTATTTTAGTATACATGTTTTTAAATCTTTAAAAAATTTTTAAGCTTATTTTAGGAAGTTTTTGCTTTGTTTTTCTTTAAATCTAAAGAAATTTAAATTAATTAAATTATTATTTCATTAAAAAAAATAATTTATATTTTTTAATCGACTTCAAAAAAAGGAGGAGGTTAACAATTCGTCTCTATATTTTTTTGGGTGTTTCTTCATAATTCGGTACATTTTAGACCGATTGTAAAATTTCTTTTTTTTTGTCTGAGAGGTTATAGCTTTCCACTGGTCTTATTGTAAGAAAGGGGGTGGGGACATGCCCACAAATTTTTACATTTAATTTTATGATAATCTACTTATTTGATTGCTGCGAAACCTATAAAACAACTTTGGTTCTTGTAAATACACAATTTTAAAGTTGAAAAATGGGCGGGGTTACGCTCATTAAAACTTAACCGATCCTTGCGAAACTTACCACACACCTTGAGCTTTAAAATAGACACAATCCTCCATTTAAAAAAAAATATGGGCGGAGTTATGCCCATTACACAGAAAAAAATATGCAAAAATTATTTTCAACAAACAATGTTATTGAATAAAATTTTTAAATTCAATAATATTTGTCATTAACTTGAATATTATGTTTATCAATACCGCGCATTTTAAAATATCATTTAATTTAATTTGTTTGTGTTGGTGTTTATCTTGCTTGTTGGTTGACCCAACGTGGTCATGTGCTATTGTTGTTGTTTATTTTGATTGCTCGGCTTGTATACGTGTGAATTACAACAAGTAGCCGAAAAACGTCGTGGCTTGTTTTTTTTCTCAACAAAGTTATTTTTAGATTATATCATAACGCAATGCGCAAATGTAGAAGAAACATAAGAAATCATGTTTTGTGTGTATTCATTATTTGCGTATATAAAGCGATTTGCTCTTTAGCTGAGTGGTAAGTATGTTAAACTATTAGTCAAGAGACTCCCGGTTCGACTCATCCCAAACACATTTAGTTTTAATCGCAGCCAAGCAAAAACAAACCGAAAGCGGTTAAAAAAATGCGACATTCATCCACACACATACACACTAAAACAAATATCACTGAAAAAAAAATTTCAGCCAACAATTTTTTTCTTTGATTCATTAAATCGCTTTATTGACTTTATATCCAATAAACATGCTTACAATTTTATTTATCAATATTGTAAAAATCGTCATCACAGAAAATTTAAAAGATTTTTTTATTGAATCAAAGATTTTCGTATTCAAATATGAAAATCATTTTTTTCTGTGTATAATTTAATACTTTTATTTTACCGATTTTTATAAGACTGAAAAACACACAATCTTGCATTTAAAAAATGGGCGGAGGCACGCCCATTAAAATTTAATTTTATATTTCACGTACTTCTTCTTATCCTCTTCTATCAAGGGGTCTACTCTGTATTTCGAAACGAAAGAAAAAGCTTTCGAATTTGTATGCTATTAACATTACAATTGGAAAGCATTTGCTTTCGTTTCGAATTACAGAGTAGACCCCCAGATCTGTGCATTGAATTCGATTTTTTTTGTCAGAAAGAATTATTATTTCATCTTAATATATATAAAACTCAAAAACACGTTTATTTGTTAGGGGTGAACTCTTGAACTCAATGCCCCAACAGATTTTCGCCTTCCACCCCACAAAATATTTGTAAAAGACCGGCGCGTCTTTTTATATATATTCTACCCCGGTAAATGCTACGCCCCTTTCAGAAATAGTGATTCGTCCGACAGATGGCGCAATTTTTAGTTTTTTTGTGTTTTTGCACCGTAACTCAAGAACTACTGAACCGATTTTGACCAAACTTCATATACATGCTGTATAGGGCGTGAGTAGTGTTTCCGTGTAGTTTGAAGTTCGTCCGACAGATGGCCCAATATTTAGTTTTTTTTTTGTGTTTTTGCACCGTAACTCAAGAACTACTGCACCGATTTCGACCAAACTTTATATACATGCTCTATGGGGCGTGAGGAGTGTTTCCGTGTAGTCTGAAGTTCGTCCGACAGATGGCCCAATATTTAGTTTTTTTGTTTTTGCACCGTAACTCAAGAACTACTGCACCGATTTCGACCAAACTTTATATACAAGCGTGAGGAGCGTTTCTGTGTAGTTTGAAGTTCGTCCGGCAGATGGCGCAAAATACAATTTTCATATTGTACCACCAATGCCATATACAACACTAATGTTTGCTTAGGGCCAGCAACGCGGACCGGGGTCAGCTAGTATAATATAAAAATATTTTTATGTATGTATGTATATATGTAAAATTATTTCAGCAATAAGGAACTATGGAAAAGTGACCAAAGAAGTACAAAAGTAGCTTTATTTTCTGGTTTAAAATTTACCATTTTAGCTTTTTTTTTAAAACGTGTTATTTTAAAATCTGGTCACACTAATGGCAACACTGTGTATTTTATTAGTAATAAAAGTGAGATAGATACTTGACCAAACATAAGGCAGCAGATTACAAACAAATTAAAAAAGTTCAACAAAAATCATCATAACATAGAGCGGACGGACTAACAAAGAAATGCTTTTCAAACAGTAAAAAATCCGTTGAAATGGTACAGGTGGTGAAGAAGAGCCAACCAAAGCTAAAGAAACTCAAAGTGAGTATAATAAAAATTAACACAAAAAGCGCATAATCCAGCAGAAATTTCATAACAAACTCGAGACCAGACGACCAACCCAACCCAACCCACCCCGATCATTGACCAAAAAAAGTTTTAGCTAGATATACACTACTAGCATGTAAGCTAGTAAGTGCATTAACAGCAACGGAGGCCAGCCACACTAAGAAGAGTGTGACTGACTGATGGTTGGTTGTTGGTTGTTGATTTGTTAAACTGTATAATAATAATAATAGCAGGGATAAATAAATAAATAAATGTTTGGACGGATGGCTAGATGACAACGAGTTGTATCTATTTGTCATACTTTTTGTTGCTGACTGGTAGGTAGGTAACCCAACCATACCACACCATCCATGTAAGTAGCAAGCAGCAAGTCAGCGGACACCGTTTAACAACGAGCAATTTACGTGCGAACGAACATCACGTTAAATTCGCGTCTGAACACGAGCAAGCATTTTACCAGGCATGCAGGAAGGCAACGTCAGCTGATGCGCTAAAACATTGGCCAGAAAGCGCACACATGAAATATTTTTTGTTTGTTTTATTATTTTATTTTGTAGAAGTATTTAGTATCTGTGTTGAAACGAAGAAACGAAACGACAGCCCCACTTCACAAATGCTAAACAAAGAAAATCATAAAGCTCTCGGAGAGCCATAAATAATATTAAAGAGAAATTCTCCACTGATTTCATCTTTTATTTTTTACTTTTCTCTGTTCAATGTCTGCTCAATTCAATAACGTATAATAATATAATAATAATAATAACGTGGAACTTTATAAGCAAAATGTTTCAACATTAAATACCTACATAAGAACACAATCGGCCCTGTTCTGTTAACCGATCGATTTGAAACCGCACGATTTTAGAAAACTAACTCACACAATTGAAATATTTTTTTTTTAATTTTTTTTATTATATAGATTCTCAAATATCATATCTGAAAGAAAATTATCCTGTAGGATTTTAAACACGTCTGCAAGACCATTATTAATTTTTTTAAAACGAAAAATTTACTCGAATTCGGTTTACAGAACAGGGCCGTATAACAGGATAATTTCAATCTCACAGAAGAGTCTATTCCACAAGAAAAATTTCAGTTCTATTATACGAATAGTTACACATCGCTATCTTAATATAGAAAGGCCGTGTGACTCATTATTTTTTTTTTCGATACATTACATGTTCTGCTATCGAAATATACAAAAAACTCGATTTAAAAAAAATAATGAGTAAGTGCCTTTCTATAGTAAGGTAACGATATATTAATTGAAATTGAGAAAGACGGTGTTATCCATTTAGTGGTGTGATCTGGCAAGGCTATCAGCTGTTAAATATGTGTCATCTGAAGTTAATTTATTTTTTAGAGAAAAGTTTGTCATTTACGAATATGGAGCGTTTATCAACTGAAGAATGCATGAAAATAGTTAAAAGCCTACTACGAAAGTGATGTCCACTTTTTGAACAATACGGGGTGATTATGGTCGTCGTAAGCGACCTACTGTGCAAGGAATTGGCCAGATTAAAAAGAAATTTTAAGAGACTAGAAACGTTAAAGATGTTGTTAGGCCTGTGCGGAAAATATCACTTCTGGGGGTCTACTCTTTAATTCGAAAGGAGAGAAAATACTTTCGAATTTGTATGTTCATAGCAGGGTTGCCAGATTTTGTCGACTTATTTCGTCAAATTGATTGATTTTATGTAGTTTTTCTTAATATATATTTGATAATAAATATGTTTTTATATAACACTTTTTTTAATATAAATTTTTATAAACTACTAGTACAAAAATTGCCGAATCCCAAAAATCATTTCTTGTAAATTTACCTCATGCAAATTCAAAACTCATTAATTACTTTAATTAATATAAGCAGACGAGTCTTGGTAGAATTTATTTTTTAAACTACTTCTTCTTTGTTTAAAAAAAATGGACGCCAAACCGGTTGAAAAATCGCCACGTTCGGCGAGAAATCGCCATATCTGACAGCCCTGGTTAATAGCACGCGAATTCGAAAGCATTTTCTTCCGTTTCGAATTACAGAGTAGACCAGAGCTGCCCATCGAGAGAAACAAGAGAGAAATGTATTCACGTATGTGTATTCATTTGTATAAAAAGCGATTGATGTTCGGCACTCTGGTGCCTGTTTGAACAGCCTGGTAGTAGACCCCTGTTAGTGAAAATGTAGTGGATAAATCGAATTTGTCTCTACCACGCTGTTCTGAGCAATTTGAGTATTTGCATTTGCACCTCCACACATATAAAGTCCGACTAACGCAACAATTAAAGCCGGCTGACCATAAACAACGCCGTAGATATGCTGATTGGGTACCGGAGCAACATCATTCAATACTAATTTTTCGTACAAAGTTGTCTTCAGCGATGAAGCTTATTTCTCGCTCGGAGATTACGCAAACAAGCAAAATTGTCGTATATGAAGTTTGGAGAACCCAGAAGTGATTGTGGAAAAGCTATTGCTTTCGATAAAAGTGACTCATTGGTGCGCATTTTGGTCAGGAGGTGGCATTTGCCGTATTTTTAAACGATTTTTTTTTTGGCCTGGAATTGAAGATTATAAACTGAAGGATATGTGATTTCAACAACACGATGCTACGAGTCACACAACACTACCGATTTTGGCTTGATTGCATGAGAAGTTTCCAGAACGCTGGCGACGTCAATTGTCCACCACCAGATGATACGATATGACAACGTTAGACTTTTTAAGGGGGGCCATGCCAAAATTCGTGTTCAAGTGGTTAATCCTGTAACGTTGGTGCATTTGGAAACCAACATTTGTCAAGTTATGGCCGAGATACCGCCCGAAATGGGCAAAAAAATGGTCGAAACTACTTCATAAGGTTCGACTGTTGCAACCAATCTATACTCATTTAAATGATATTGTATTAGATGTGCGTAGAAAGGCCATTCCAGTGGTGTGCATTGCCTCACCCCCACCCCTAAAAAAATTGCTGTTGCCGCTAAAAAATTATTACAAATTGCATTTAACTATTTATTTTAATCCCATTTGAAATTTATTTGTTGGTGTTTAAGCATTGTCTATATATATTTCATTGGTGCTACGCCAAATCATCAATAGACTTCAACCACATATTTTGAACATTCACAAGCCTCTTATCTTAAGCACAGACTTTCAAAAACCATTTGATAATTCACAAATAATAATAAATATTTTTCAAATATATTATAATGTATAATAATGCTTATTTTTTAAATAAATAGAATATCTCTACTGTGCATAGAGTTTGTGGGTGTTCCTTTTGGTGGGCTTAGTGTTCTGATATTAGTGTTTTAAATTTTTAGTCGCATTTAGGTATTGATTGTTTTAAATTTTATTACGTTGTAATTGCGTTTGCAAGTGTCGTAAATTGATTTTGTCTTTTCTTTGTCTCTTCTACACCCACTTGTACCCCACTTTCGACTACTTTTTTTATATCTATTTGTGTTCATTTAGTTTTTCCAAACAAAAATTAACTACTTTGCTGACATTTAGGGTGATTGTTAGGAAATTGTTATAATTAAAAAGGTCTGTTAGCAAGCAGTTTGTCTGACCAGTGTGATTTGGGGAAAGAGATGGTGATTTGTTTATATCACTGATTATCTTAGTATATTTACTTATATACATCCATGTGTATGTATATATTTTCATACATATATGTATACATTAGGGTGGGTCAATTTGTTAGGGAGCAAAAAGCTTGAAAAAGATTAAAGCACAAATGCAGTCTGCGGAAAATTCTAAAAAAATTTTTCTAAAGAAATTTTGGTTCTAAAGTCATGTGGTTTCTTCGGAAAATTCAAAGCATAAATGCAACTGCGTGCAACAGAACACACACGTTTTATATACTTTTAATTTATTTCTGCCTATGACTATAGCCGATTCCAACATACAAGAGAGTACAGATGCTACTTCGTTTAGACGAAAAACTATAAATAAAAAGGCACATGCGTATTAAGCATATTGACTCTGTGTCATGCTTATAGTGAGAGTATGCTTATACTCAGACTATGGATATTAAGTCGGATAACATAAATATACGTATGATACTCGGTATATTTATTTATCATTTGCCATACATTTGTGTATAAATGGAATATAAAATGGAATGTAAAACGTAGTTTGGTTGTTTAAAAACATGTTTGTTGTGTGTGTAAATAAAATAGCCCTGTATATACGCATGTGTAGCCGATTGATACTCAGAGTATTTTGATACTGAGATTATTTTTGTATATCACACATAGTCTATATATTTTAGTTACAATCGTTTGTGCTGCGTAATTTAAATAATGTGTATGAACATAGTTGTTTGCTTGTTTATAGTTGTACGTATTCGGTTAAAAATTAATGCATGTGTTTGAGTATGAGCATGGTTTTTATATGTAGCTGTACGCATTTATAGTTGTTTGATGGCCTATACTCAAAGCTTACTTGAAGCGACAATTTTGTCATTCTATGTAGTGGGGGGTTTAATTTGTAATTCGAAACAAAAGAAAATATTTTCGAATTTGCGTTATTAACATACAAATTTAAAAGTACATATTTCTTTTCGTTTAGAATTAAAGAGTAGACTCCCTGGTCCCTATGACTTTCAGACTGGCCACGTGACTAGTTTTTTGTCAGTTTCAGTCACCGCAGGGTAATTAGTAAAAAATTAATTTTGGGCGGGCAACGCAGCGGGCATGGCTGGTAATTAATATAACGCATGCTTCAGTTATATACCTTGTGCTGCCATAGACTCTAGTTGAACTTGTAGACTCATCCATACATACTAAACTTACGTTGACACTACAAACAACTTCTTAGCAAGGCTGTCTGTCCATTTCCTACTAAAGGGTGTTTTTATACAGCGACACAAGTTTAAATCATATTAAAACAAGGAAATATATTTTCAATATTGATGAAACGGGCTTTATTTGAAAGAATTGCATAAAATATGCAATTAATGTTTAAATATGATTTCTGCCATGTGGCCGCCATGGCTGGCGCAATCTGGAACACCAATTTTCAACAACTTTTCGCATACTGACCATCATCGTTTTTGAAGACATATGGTCCAAAGTTCGCCGGTAACTTTTCGAATGTTGATTTCCAAGTGTTCAATTGTCTGCGGTTTATCGACGTAGACAAGTGACTTAACATAATCCCTAAGAAAATAATCGAATGAGGTTAAATCGCACGATCTTTGTGGCCAATTAATTGGGCCATTACGTGAAATTATTTTTTCATCAAAAGTGTCTTTGACTAAATCTAAGCCAAATCAATTGTAATGCCCGCTGTGTGGCATATGGCTCCGTCCTGTTGGAACCACATATCAGCAAGATTAATGCCACGTAACTGAGGTAGGAAAAAATTTTCGAATCATGTTCCTATACCGTTCACCATTGACAGTAACATTCTGGCCATCATCGTTTTTGAAGACATATGGACCAAGGACTCCGCCAGCCCATAAGGCGCAGCAAACCGTAATTTTCTGTGGATGTAATGGTGTTTCAAACCAAAGTTATGACACTCTAAATTTTAGAGTCTAAAAAACACCTTATAAATATGTATATTCATATAGGTGCATACATATGTATGCTTATTTTACATTCTTATGTACATATGTATTTATGTACATACATACATATGTATTTTACCTTGCTTCTGCTATACAATTAATGGTTTTTTGTTAAATTTTTTTCCAGCCTGTTACCATGTCAGCCACGTATGATGCTTTTCTTAAAACTCTTGAGCTTTTTCCCATTGATGCTTTTTTATTTATTATGTTCACCTATAAAATAGCAGCGACATCAACAACAATTGTTGCAACCAGCCACCAGCTCCTAAACATTGTCTCCCAGTAAAAATAAAACAAAATCAAATTCAAAACAACAACATACCACACATACAGTTTATAATAAATAAATTTTCTAATACAATTTTTGTTTTGTTTTATTGTCATTTTTTTCGCTCTTCTAGTATTTCTAATTTTTCTAAGCACACTCAGCAACAACAATAAATAATAATCATAACAACAACAACAACAACAACAACAAACTGCATGTTAAGAAATGTTGAACAAAAACAATAGCAGGTTAAAAAAGAGAACAAAAATAGAGCGCATACTATGCTCAACAATCAAAATAAATACATACATACATACAATTTTATTATTGTATGTAGTATTGTACGAATCGTAAATATCAATTTTTTCTAATCGTACCAGTTTTTTATTTTTTGAAAGTGGTTGTTGCTTTTTGCTGGCTTTTGTAGCTCTAACCCACATAGCAGAAATAATTGTACGTTTTAGTTTACCGTCAACAATTGCTGATAGCCTAGTCCAATACGTTGTTTAGGTTTGCTCGTACGTGTTACGAGACGTCCGTCGATTTGTGAGAACGAAAGAAAGAAATATTAAAAAAAAAACGCAACGCGCGAGCTCAAATGAACGAACCTCAAGAGTGTGTTTTTAAACAAAATTCTATATCAAACGTACCCCAACATTATTTATTAGTTAGTAGTAATAGATATTTTCTTACTACAATTTGGCATCTACTCAACCAACCCCCAACAGTTGTTAGTTACTTACAGTCAGAGTTGTTCGCAGCCAGTGCTACTACAAACTACAATAAATACATATCAGTGATCTGCATGATTACGAATCAAAGGCCATAATTTTGCATTTTCTAAAATGAATATTGAGCCAGCACACTTAACATTAAAATATTGAATGATGCTATTGCATGATTCATATCAATGACCACTGTGGTTAATAAATTCATGCCACTGCTTGCAATATACATTCATTCATATGATTTACTAAAGCAATGAATCAGTATGATTGTTTTGAATACTTCTTACTAACAACACTTAAAAAAAGAGAGTGAGTTAATGACAGTCAGTTTTTTGAGAGGCAACACTGCAAGCAATACCATTCCCTGCAGAAAATTTGGTAACAATTGATCTAAATGTACTCGTCCTATAACTGGAGATAATGTGGGTGTTATCAAAAGTACGTAGTAATGTTTGGTGAAAAAAGTCATATCGTTTAAATGGTGGCATATTGACCATTTTCGTGGTGTATCGTCTTGATCTTGAGCCAATTTAATTCGGACTCGGTCTAGTATTGTAGTAAACTGCACTGAACATGTTCGATGTGGTCGAATACAGGACCTATCAAATAGTGTAAATATAATGTTAATTGCTCCCTTCAATGTGACTCTGGACCAGTCCCGTAACTACACTTAGATATTAACCTAAGCTTAAATGGTATTTATACTTTTGAAATATGAGAGGCCCTGTGGTCGAGTGGGTAGTAAGCTAGCCTGTCATGCACGAGGTTGCCGGTTCGAATCTCAAAAAATTTTCAGATTAAAAATAAAATTAAAAAAATGTCATTGCATTTGTAACAATAAAAAAATATATAAGCGTTAATTGTTACAGTTAAATGTCGAAATTTTATTTATAAATAATTTATATTATTATACATCGAATAGGTCCCTATGGGATAGTTCAGTGACAAGTCACAAGGTGCATACAAGGTATCAATTAACCCCATCCTAGGCCATCCCCATGTTAAAATGACTGGTTCGCTTCATAGGAAGTGTTAGAACTCGGACTGGTCCCTATCACTTGGGGACCGGTCACGTGACTAGTCTTGTGTCAGTTCCATTTCCTGCAGGGTTACTACATACCAGCGTTGCCATTTTGGTGCTTTTCGGGTATTTTTTGGTGCTTTTTTCCCTTCTAAGTACCCGAAACTTTACTAAATACCCGTTTCAGAAAAGCGGGTATTTATAGTGCTTTTTACAATTTCTCGCAGTGCTTTTTTGTGCTATTTTAATAATCTAATTTTTTCCAACAAAGATACAAATGCCTAACAAATTTTTTATCTTACGATTTTACTATTTTAATTCGCATGCGTGAACACAGTTAACCTCATTTGTGCACATTTAAGAAATAAAAAAAAAGTGTCTTAGTTCTTATGAAATTAAATATTTGTCTTGAAATTAAGTTCAGAAAATTTTCTGTTAAATCTTATTAACTTATTATGGCTTTCTTTAAGGTGGAAAAACAAAAATATAGAAAAAGCTTGGAAGAATTATCGAGCATCTAAAAGATGGCTTAGAGCAGCAAAATATACATTAAAGGCACTACGCAGTTGATCTAATTTTAAAATAATTTCCCGGTATAGGGATTAAATATGTCATAGCCAAACAAAAAATAAAGAATTATTTATATAAAACATAAATAACAGAAAATATTTAGTTACAAAAATATAAATAACAGAGAATATTTAGCTTACTTTTTTTACCCGAAATTTTTTTATCCTTTTTTTGCCCTGTTTTTCTATACTCACAGTGCTTTTGATGACACAAGAGTTGGCATCACTGCTACATACTGATGTTAAAAAGCAAAACAAAAGCATTGTAATAATGAGTGGAGAGCGAAAGTGAATCAACGCATACAGCTCTCTGATACATACATATGTACATGTAATCGTATCGTTACCTTAATATAGAAAGGCCCTAACTCAGTTTCAAAAGAAACTGAGTTTAATCTCAAAACTAAACATAGGCCCTTAATGTATCGAAAAATGCAAAAATTTCAATTTGAAATTTCTCTCAGGCAATAATTCCAACTAATAGCAAATGATAGGGAAAACAAAAAATTCTAATTGGAAAAGGGAGAAATTTCCTGCGGAATTTTTTACACAATTGCCCTAATAATTAATTAAGACCTTTTTATATTAAGGTAACGATATGTATGTTCATATGTATGTATATATCGTTGCCTTAATATATAAAAACCTTAACTCACTATTTTTTTTAAATCAAGGGGGCCTAATTCATAAAAGATATTTTGGTTTTATAAAAGGCTTATTAATTAAATTTCCATAGAAAATTTGTTTGATAAACCTCTTATAAAACAGAAATATTTTTTATGAATAAGATAGTAGATGTTATTCTATCGAAATATACAAAAAAACTCGATTTAAAAAAAAAATTATTAGTTAGGGCCTTTTCTATACTAAGCTAGCGATATTCGCTTATGTAAGTAAATACATAAGTATATATGTATGTACTGTGTATGAACTGATGAAATATTTGACTCGCTTATTTAAAGCGCAATTAAGTAGAATAATATTCAAAAAAAAAAGTATTATAGAAAAAGATTAATTTTAAAATTTAACCACAATTATGGTAGAATTCTTTTTTTTACAAAAATTATTAACTTTACATTTTGTAGCTCCTAGGCTAAGTTGTTGCGTTATTAAAGTAAATTGCTGCAACAATGTTGCACGCTTTTTATTATTATGAAGAAGAATTTTGTACATGAGCAATGAAACATCAAATAATTGAGCTTTTTTTCTAATACTATAATCTAAAATCAGGGGGTCTACTCTGTAATTCGAAACGAAAGCAAATGCTTTCGAAATGCAATGTTAATAATATACAAATTCGAAAGCATTTTCTTTAGTTTCGAAATACAGAGTAGGCCCCCAGCCTTAGAAGTAGAGATGGGCGAGTGTAGTGTTTTTTTCGTGACACGAATACCCACGACCCAACACGAAGTGTTCGTGCGCGAATATTTATTAAATATTTAATTCCAAATTTTGAAGTTGACAATATCAATAATGTCAAAAAAAAAAATAAGTCGGTTAAAAAAATATTTATTTTTTACTCTACGTCTTCACGAGTATATCAAAGTATTTTGCGGTAGTGCAATAGAGATGGAATATTTACCAATTTTGTTCTGTCTCTTTTCTTTCTATTGCAAATGGTTGCGGACGCCGAATCTCATGGCGAACATTGTTGCTCATACATATGTTCGGGAATCCATGTCAGAGCATGGACGAAACATGGAGAGGAGCGGTCTCCATTAGACATTTACGATGTCCGACATGATGCCCATACCAAGTTCAATTACTCTCTTTTTTAGTGCTTCAATGAGCAAATAGAAAAAGTTTCGTGCAACAAATTTCATGAAATTGTATGAAAAAATTCTAAAAAATGCTTGATAGAGAATTTACATTGTCTCGAAATCTAGTACTTACGAGATTTCGAGCTAAATCTAGCCTCTTTATACTAAATTTCCCATAAAGAACAAAATCTATATTGTCAGTAGATTTGTAGAAAATCTACTCAAAATCTCATATTTTTAATTATTTTTTACTAGCCTTTCTGTACAACATATTTGTATAAAAGATGAGTGTATTAGGTACGGTCTACTGAAAAAGGTGTTTGAATTGGCTACATTGCAGTTGTTTGCTTGTAGTTTTGAACATTTCTCAGCTAATGGGTTTTGTTTTGGATAACAAAATCTTGATAAATGTAAAAAAAGCTTGGTGTAAACGGTATAGATTTTCATGAAGATTTTAATTAAAATCTGCTTGATTTTGTGCAGGTGTAAATGCCCTATAATGTAAATTAGGTAATACTCAAATTCAATTTTTATTTTTATTATTTACTCATATTGTAATTTACCTTTAGTCCCAGCTGTTACACTATTTTGAACAATCACAATTCACAATAGCTGTATTTCTCAACGGATGCGCATCCTAATACCAAATGAAAATTCGTGTGAATTGAATTTTCGATGCAAAAATAAAATAAGAGAAAAACTCCCCAAAATTAGAAAAAGTACCAAAATGGTACATATCCGCCAAAAAATAAAGCCTAAGCGACATATATTTTGAGCTTGGGTTTTTAACGAAAATCGATTACCAACGATTGTGAGTAATCGATTTTCATCAAAAAAAAAAAAATAAAGCTCGAAAATTATTTGGTTTAAGCTTTTATGGCACGATATGTACGAGCAAATGAAAAATCACATTAATAAATCAAAAAGCTTCGTGAACGTGAAACGGCAACCTTGGCTTGAAGTATCTCCATAAATGTTTGCTGTGTTGTTTTGTAGTGTGTGTGCTGACGAGTATCTGCTGCAGGGTTGGCAAAATTGGTACAATTGTAGTTTTTTTTTTGTACTTTTAAAACTCGAAAAGTACAAAAATATACCAATGGTTGATCTAAGCTTAAATTAGACGTGACATAACCATAACCATACAAAACAGCTGTTCGAACCAAACTTATCGGTAAGACTGTGTTTGATTATAGGTGACTCGCCATAACGCCATGACCATTTCCATAGAAACCAATTGAATTTTGGTTTGATTATGTCACGTCTAATTTAAGCTTTAGTGCATTTAAGGAATCTCCCCATTTATTTTTTTCACTCCACATATATTTCTAAACGATTTTATATGTCTCTTTTCACTTTTGAACAATGAAACTTGAAAAGTCTACTGACTTGAAAACGGCATTGTGAAAGTAAAACGCAACGAAAAAATCCAAAAATATGAACCCATATTCCATATCCAAATTATATTTCGCCTAAACTCGTTTGCTAGAGCACACGGTATTACTTTGTATATTTTAAATTTCAACTTAAACAGGCGTAGCCATATGCTTTAACATCCAAATTAACAAGAAAATGTATAAAAACGATTCGCTAGCTGGAACATAGACGATTATTTTAATAAAAATATGTTGGTACAATTTTAAAATTCTCAATCCCTGGTGTATGTGCCTACGATTATGTACCGTATATGTTAAGAGATTGAACGAGCTTTGGTGTTGCATGTTTATGTTGTATGTGAAAGGGATGCCAGACTGGCCAACTATTTAGCAGTCTAACATTTTGAGATATTTTATAAAAAATCAAGGGAAGGAAACAATTTGTAATTTTAAGGTTATTTTAGATTATATAAAAACTTTGTGTTATGCCGAGTACACATCTGGTATATCTTGTGTTGTCGTTTTCAAAATGTGTGCAACGCCGTTCCCATTATGTTTTTTATATGTCACAGACGGAAAAATATCGAAAATGACAAACGTTGCAACCGGTGTACAATATTGTGATGTCACAAAATGTTATAGTGTACACTCGGCATTATACATTTAGTGGCTTCAAAATCGACGGTCTGGCAAGGCTGTGAGCTGTTAAATATCTGTCTGTTGAATGAATGAATTAAGTCAAACGGGAAGCACAGGACATTGCGACCAAACTAGATCTATTGTATCGTCTGTCAGGTAGTAGAGCACCTCAGAGTTGGCAGTCCCAAATTCTGCAATAGGTGCTTTCCCAATTGGCTATATCTTCTGTGGCATATCGCTTCACAGTGCTTCAGCATATGCTCTGGAGTTTCATCTTCGTAGTCACAGAATTTGCACAGGCTGTTACTCTCAATGCCAAGTCTATTGAGGTATTTTGTCAGTCTACAATGGCCTGTTAGCATTATTACATTGTTTTTACTCAGGGACATGAAAGCTATGAAACGATTTTGGTTATACGTTCCAATCATTAGCTTTGCATGCCTCAATCCTGGGCGATTGAGCCGGAGGTGTTCCCTATTACTTCCCAGAGGTGTTCCCTGATCTTCCCGGATTTTGTCCAATCCGAGTCCAGAAACGGGTGTACTAGCCCCCTTCTGACCGTTTTGTGTGCATTTTCATTTCCTAATATCCCGGCGTATCCAGGAACCCAGCAGAGTATGACCTTATTCACGCTGCTTAGCTGATTTAGCTTAATGCGGCATTCCCACGCTACTTTAGAGGTAAACTCATATAAGCTGAGCGCTTTGATGGCAGCCTGACTATCCGAGCAAATGGCTATTTTTTTTCCTCGGTAGTCTCTATCAAGATTGAATTCTACGCATCTCTTAATGGCATAAACTTCCGTTTGAAAAATGGTAGGAGATTTTCCCAACGACTCGTGGTAGTTAGTCCTTGGCCCTACAACTCCCACACCAGACATTGCCGGCGTTCTGGAACCATCAGTGGACCACCTGATGGTGCCAGTTTCAAAGGAATACCGGGGTTCTATTTCCCCCCCCCCCTTTCCTTTCTATTAGCCAGAATAGTTTCAAACCTCTTGTCGAAGCCATACACTTTATTCATCACGTCAGAGGGTTGCGGAAGTAAAGTTAATCGTCTTGCCAGGGATGTCTGCTCCCATTGGCTAATTAGACAGTCCCTGTCTGTATTTTTCCCCGCGATGCTGATTACTTTTTGTCTGGCAGCAGCCTCTATCACAATCGTCAGAGGTGTGAGTTCAATGAGGACTTCATAGCCCCTGTTATGCAAAGACATGCTAGCCTTTTAATTTCTCTAACCGATTTCTGGTCGTAGCCAGCCTGACCCTGTCCGACCAGGCAACAGTACTACCATAAGTGATGATAGGTCTCACTATCATGGTGTTTTGGTTTCGATACAATTATGTTTGTGCTTTTGATGTTCTTCGGTTCTTTATGCAGCTATGGTAGCTTTACTTTTGTATAACAAATCGTTATGCAGTCACCTTTATAATATCACCATGGAAAACAAAATTAAAAGTTTATAGACTACATAGGTATAATTAGTTTAAGCCCAATTAAACTCAAATAACTGAATAAAACCAAAAAAAAAATCCAATAAAACCCTACAAATAAAACCTCACATAAAGAAAAAAATCTATAGATTGTGCTGGGGTTTTTTCTTCTTACAAGTAAAGACATCAATCTGGCAGCACTGTTTTCATGCTGTTATTTCTTCTTCGCACTCATGCACTTACTCTTCTGCTACAAGGGAGTTTGATTTTTCAGTTGTTAAAGAGTCAGTGTTGAATTGAAGTCGTAATGAAGCAACCAAGAAAAACAAAACAAACACAAAAAAAAAAAAAACAAAAAACCAGCCCGGTCATACACGTTTACACACAAACATACAGTCAGTCAGTCAAGCAGACAACACAAAATGAAAACAACCGCCGCAACCATTCATCCATGTCGTCCAGTCAGACAGTCATACACTGTCATTAAAGCGAACTAATCCAGTTTTTCACTTCCATTGCTACACCGTCCGTCACTCAGTCAATTTATCTGTTTTTATTATTAAATTTTACGTTTGTTTTTATCTCAATATAATTTTGGTACGAGTGCAACACAAAATTTTGTTGTCGTCTTTCCAAGAAAAAAAAAATTTAAAAAAAAAATAAAGAACCTTCTTAGTGCAATTGTTTTGTTTGTTATTATTGTGATTCATTTGGTGGCCGTTTTATTTTAATTTTGAAATAATTTTTAATATTTTTTGTTTTGCAATAAATAAATGATAAACATTGAAGATATTATTTTTATTATATTTCAAGCGAATCGGTAAAGGTTTACATATTTGTTAATTTACATGCATACATACATACTTACATGTGTACATCTTTACATACATAATTACATACATACATACGTAGTTTGCAGTACGTATAATTTTTAATGTTTCTTATATTTACGTACTCATGTTACATGTCACGTACTTGCATATTTCGCAAGGTATGATTTCTCTATTTATCTTATTTATGTTTGATGCACACAGTTTTATATAAAAGTAAGTACATCCGTTATACAGGGTGTCTCGGAAGAAAGTTTAAAAAGTGAATCGATTACAAATATAAGTAAATTTTGCTTTATATGTATCTGTTACATGTTAATTCAACATCATTTACAGAGTAACCTTCTAAGAAAATTGTTCCTTTTTAAATAACTTTATTTGCTGTTGTTTTAATATTCCAGTAATGTGAAATCAAAATGAAAAATCATGTTGAATCAAAGTTATTTAAAGTTGAAACAACATTAATTTGATCTAATGTATAGTACATAGTAATTTTATCATATTAATAATTATTTAACTATTTTAAAATCACGTGTATATCACGTGTATATCACATTAAAATAATGAATGATGCTATTGCATGATTCATATCAATGATGCTGTTGTTAATAAATGCATGCAGTGGCAATTGCAATCTCTATTCATTCATATGATTCACTAAAGCAATGAATCAGTATGATTGTTTTGAATACTTCTTAAACCCCTTCTGACAAATATAGTTTTATGTAATATTATAAAATAAAAAAAGCTAGCCGCTTTTTATTTTATTAATTGTTTTAATACGAGAAAAACTATTAATTCATGCGCCATGTTTTATTAACTTAAGACTTCATGTAGTCAACATGATTTTGTGAGTTATTTGATTGCTACACAAAACAATCAAACAACAGTAAGAATTTTTATTGATTTTTACTAACAGCACCAAAAATAAGAGAGTGAGTTAATGACAGCCAGTTATTAGAGAGGTAACTCTGCAAGTAATATCATTTATATATTGATGTTAAAAAACAAAAGAAAAGCATTGTAAAAGTAAGTGTGGAGAGCGAAAGTGAATCAACTCATACAGTTCTGTGGTGTGTACTAAACTCCTGCACAAGACCATTTATAAGACCTTGCAAGACATGAGAGATTTTTCAAATGCTTTACCACAGAGAAATATTCTAAAACAAACGCTAAACAACAAAGACTTTTTTTAGTTGTTTGTCTTGCGAACAGTGTTGTTTAAGGGCCACTCAGACTATTATACTTTGTGTTAATACATGTCAAAAATTCAAATAATACGTGCAAGTGCGATATTGTGAATGCAAAATGTCTTAACGAATGGTAAATAGTACGATAAAAATTTGACATCCCATAATACTTGACCATTTTTTGAAAATTTTCTAAACGATAATACTTTTCATCTGATCAGAGTTGCATTATTACAAAATCCAAACTAACAAGTCGTCTGTTTCGACGCCGATGCCGTGCCGTCGCTTACGGTATATGTCTTTGTCTTAAACCGGATATAAATATTGAATTTGCTTGTCGTATTGAATAATTTTTCGTGTAGCGCATGTCTGAAAGTTAACGAAACTATCGTATTTTCTTTTTCTTTATCTTATTTAAATCAACTACTTTAACCGCCGTCTATTTTCAAATAACGGCACGACCGCAGCGTACATGAAACTGCTATACCGCCGGTAGTCAAAGATTAATGTAGGCATGTTAATCCTCAACAGCTGTTTGCTTTATACTTGTGTTTTTAATGCAATATGAGGTGTGATGGTGTGAACATAAAATGTCAATTAACATTAAATTTTTAGATAGTCGAAACAAATGTCCTTAGATTTCTTTTTCGTAAAGTGTGATGAACGTCTTTATACATGTATAATAGTCTGAGTGGCCCTTTAGCGTTTGTTTTAGAATATTTCGCTGTAGTAAAGCATTTGAAAAATCTCGCATGTCTTGAGAGGTCTTATAAACGGTCTTGTGCAGGACATTTAGTGTGTACTAGCACAGGCATCACGAAAATGTGCGTGTGTCGAATGTACAATTGGCTTTCCCGGCCAATATTTGAACTCGAACTCATCGCGTGGTAGTCAAAGTGCTTACAGCGGGAAGTTTTAGCTGGCAGTGCGGCTATTTATCCAACACGAACAGCAAAACAAACAAGAACAATTTACACAACTAAGCCTTACAATATATTGCAGCTATGATCAAGGCAAATAAAGACCAACCCACTTAGACAACCTAATTGGTCATGTTCTGTAAAACGAATCCGAGTAAATTTCTCGTTTTCCAAAAATAAATAAGAGCCACATTGATGTGTTTTAAATCATATTCGTAAATACTCTAAATTCATTTCACATATGATATTTCAAGCTCTAAAAAATAGAAAACTACAAAAAAGTCTGAAAAAATTCTCTATAAGTGGATTTAATTTTTCTAAATCGAGCTTTTTTAAATCGACTTGATTTACAGAACAGTTCAGATTATTTCTAATAAATTGAATATGATTTTCCATAAAAAAATGTTTGCATTATTATTTTACATTGTTTTTTTTTCTGTGTATAGGGGGTTAAATCATAAGTTTGTGGAGGTCAAATTGTGTCACGTCTGCTGGAGATACATTTTTAAGGGAAGTAATTTAATTGAATTTGGTAGAGACGCAGCTTCAAGTCTTCGTTTAAAATACCATGTAATTTCGAACTGTGCATACTAATTGAAACTTTAGGATCAAACTTTACACAAATTCATTTAGGGGCTAAACTTCCCTGGAGACCTCATATCAACATCTATGGACTTTGTCCCTGTGGAATTAACTAAAACTTACGCTAATAAAACGACTTTCTTGGCGCTTTTAAAACGAAAATATTTGTCACGAAGTGTCAGATATTTCTCAGATTAAAATTTTCGGTAAACTTGCCGCCTACGAGCATACGAAACCATTTTGTTAACTTTCTGCACAGAAAAAACTTAATTTCATGTTCAATTTTTAAATAAATAAAATATAAAAGACTTCGTAAAACTGAAATATAAAATTCGTAAATGTTCAATAAAATGAAATTTGAGGCAAATAGCTTTGAAAGCTCTAAAATTTGTTCTTGTTTCTTTGCAAAGTAAGAGCAAGCGTTGTTGTCTGCTGTGTTGTTCTTGTTGATGTTGTACTCTCGTCGGTATGAAAGCACAAAAAGCTCTTTACAAAAGTTTGCACATTATGCATATGGGTTGGACTTAGCTGCTTTAGCGGGATCAGCCATGCTTTCAATTAATGAGCAAGCTGTTCTTCTCTGAAATACCAACCGCGGCGGTCAGGGGTATGAGCAAAAGCTGCATTTCTCACTGACTCTACTTCTTCACTAGAAGTATCCTTCCTTCAACGCACTTATTTATACTTTCTAACACCTTGAAATTTTGCTAAATTTTAATTAAGCACAGTTTTGATATGTTCTAATTCTTTTAACAAATTATATATTTTATATTTTCAGATTAACTAAAATGGGGCACCGATATTGATTTAAATTGTGATGAACATTTGTATAAACTTCAAGCCACACTAACAAGACAAGAGCAACAGGAATAGTAAAAGCAGCAGTACGATGAAGTCTCCCAAACCTTAAGGCGTTGTCTTAGAAAAAAAGCACAACCTACAGAAATAAAAAAAAAACATAAAAAATAGGAAAAGTCTAGAAAAAAAATGACGGCCTAGAAATGTAAAAGACACAGTTTTAGAAAAACTGAAGGAAAACAATAAGCAAATCTCAAGGAAACTAAAATAAAATCATTACATAAAAGTATTTAAAAAAATTTATATACGATACATGCATCTATAAAGGTATTTTATATAATAAATTTATATACATATTTTATTATTACTCGTACTTTTTAAAAGAGTAAATTAAAAATTGTTCGTTCGTTAGTCTCTAACACTCACTCGTCGGCCATAGTTTGTAATAGAAAATTTTAAATCAATTTAAGCGAGAAATAAGCAAAGAAGGACCAAGTTAACAAAATCAGGCATCTTCTGCAGTGTGAGTGAGCGAGAGTGTGCGTGTGTGTGTGCCTGCTTATGTGAGTTTGTATGCCTTCACAAACGTAGCGAGAAATTTGTATTTATGGATGCAGGAGGTCTTCCAGTGTACCAGAGCGCCAGTCAGGCAGCCGCAGCTGCTGCCGCCCAGCAACAACAACAGCACCAACAACGCCAGCATCAATTGAATATACAATTGCAACAGCAACAGCACTTGCAGCATCATCAGCAACAATTGCAACAGCAACAGAGCATCAATTTACATTTGCAACAGCAGCAACAATTGCAAGCGTCCCAGCAACAACGCGTACATAATGTGCAACAGCAGCAGCAGATACAAGTGCAGCAGCAGCACCAACAGCAGCAGACACAGAGATCACCCTTCAACGCAGGTGCGACAAATCCAAATGCGGCAGGCGGAATTGGCGGCAACCGTGGCCCTGGCGGCAACGGAAATGGCGGCCCTGGTCAAACAAACACAAACAATGCGGTCCTCTCACAAGCAGCAGCCCAACAGCAGCAACAGCAGCAACAGCAACAACAGCAACAACAACAACAGCAGCAGCAGCAGCAAGCTGGTCTTAATGCAGTGCCCTCACCCAATAGCGGTCTGCTCGGCAGCGATATCGTGCCACCAAAACGCCAACAAATGTTCGAACGCCTGCGCCGGCGCATGGAAAACTATCGGCGACGTCAAACCGATTGTGTGCCACGTTACGAGCAGACCTTCAGCACCGTCTGCGAGCAGCAGAATCACGAAACCAGCGCTTTGCAAAAACGCTTTCTGGAGAGCAAGAATAAACGAACGGCCAAGAAAACGGAAAAGAAACCAACGGAAACGGCCACAACAATGCTGTCCAGCAATTTGCAGAGCAGTGTACATGTGGTGAGTGAATTTTTATTATTTTTATTTATTTCATGAGGTAAAATTTAAGAAATATTAACACAAAAATATGAATGTGAGAAAATCAAGCTGCATTATTCACCAAAAATTTCGCGACTTAAAAGCACTGAGATAAAAGTTTCTCTCCAAAAATATCTTCTTTCAAATTACGGCCTTCAATATCGAAAAAAAACTTAAAAATATTTCCATTTAAACTACTTATATTGAAATATTTTGAAAGCTTTTATCGATATCGAATGGTGTAATTTTCGAAAACACCTTCAACTATTATTTCTTATAAATTTGTTTGTGTCAACATCAGGGTGTCATCTAATTTTTAGGGGAAGAACTAGAGAATTTATGGAAATATTACCTCTTATTCTGTAAGTATCCGTCGACGTCACGTCAATACAATACCAATGGTTGGCGCTTTTTTATTTGCTCTCTAGATCAATTTTTTGCTATTGACGGTCTATTCGTACTCCCTGACTAGAAAATAGTGTAAGCTTGTCAATAGCAGCCAATTGTTTCCGATAACTGGTCGACAAGCGCCAATCTTTTTTTGAATTATATTGACATGACGTCGACATATGTACGTATATTTACAGAATAATATATATTTTTATTACACGCATAATTCCAATATTAACCATCACAGCAAAACTTAAAAAAAAATTATTGGGAAAAGTTTAAAATTATAACTACAATTCTACTAGAAAAATTACTTAGTTTTCTTCGTGGTCTATAAAACACAATAAATTTTTTGTATAATATCGAGCCTTATTTTCGATTTTATCGTAAGCGACAAAAATTAAAGTTTTCAGGAGAAGGTTTTTTTTAAAATATTCAAATATGTTTTTGTACTTAAATTGTCGCCTACGACAAAATTGTACAGCCCGTATTTTAAAAGTTATAGTTTTTTTTGGCATTTTGTTAATTCTAAACTATGGGTAGGCCCATAAAATTTTAATTTCCATAAAAAAGTATATTTTCGATAACGTCGCTTACGATAAAATCGAAAAAAAGGCTCGATATATCAACAAAATTTTTATTTAAAATGCTTGTACTTATTAATATTTTTTGTAAAGCTACAAAATAATGAGTGTAGCAAGTTATTAAAATTGATATTGTATGCTAAGTATGGCTCCTTAAATAGAAGTTAATAACAAAAAAAAAAAAAAAAAAAACCCAAATATACGGTGCATGTGGTAAATGACCGCAATTAAAAAAATTATGTATTTTGGACACCTATAATTATGCCGGCAAACATCACCAGCAAAATGCTACAGCTTCAGTTTGGCCCCACTGTATGTGTTGCTAGTTAATGCAAATTTTAGCCTTATATAAAAATTTTCGAATAAAAAAATAATACGAGAATTGTTTTCATTTGTCATATGTATCCACAGTTTGTTGAAAGCTTTTTTTTTTGTAATAAAAGCTCAAAGTTAGCATCACTGATTTTCAACAGTCTTGCCATTGTTATTTGTTCTTTAATTCCTATAATTCATATTTATTCATACGATTAATCAAAATAATTCACGTATTCCATTTTTATTTTGGTATATGGTTAAAATTATAAAAAAGCAGACGTTGATTTTTGAATGGAATTTTTGTATTTGGGTTTTTAAGTCAATTTATTAAATATTTCCAAAATTTAAAAAAATCCTATCACTGGGATTTTATGTGATTTTATAACGCTTAAGAGTAAGAGCACTAAATCTATGCATGCATGTATGTCTATTTTTGGTCTTATAATATTTTTAATATTATTTTTTATGGACTAAATGATTCATTTAATAGAACTGCTATCACTCACTATATTTAAAGCCTTAAAGCTTAGTGATGGTGGTGAATAGTGTGGGGGTGGGGTGTGACCATACATTTTTGCTGAAAAATATTGTGTTAATTTCTGCACACAAATTTGCTTTCTAGAACTCATTAATTTCGTTAATATTTAAAAATAAATTTAAATAGTTTTTGCGTATTTTTAGAATGTTTTTTTTTTTTTTTGCTTAGCATTGATTGCATTCACTAGATAATGGCGGAAATAAAAAATTTTTAAAATCACGTTTATTTTCTACATAAAAATATAAATTAAACCTTGTTTCAAGCCAACAACAACTGCAACATCAACACATAAAAGTTAAACAAATTAAAAAATATAAAAATTGAAATATAAAAGATTAAAAAAATCTAAGTTAAACTTAAGTCAGCAACTGATGCAATCAAGAACAACACAAGCACACAATCACACACACACATACAAAAACATACACACGACCTTACATACATACCAGAGAACAGCAATGAGTAGTGCAAAAGTGAGTAGAGTTGAATCATGACTTATAATTTCTTGTACTTATGCGCACTCATACTTATTGCAATATTGTCTATGAATCTTATTCACTTGAAAGTTTGAAGTGTGCATCGAGCTCATACTAAGCAATATTTATGAAGTTGTTGTTTTTGACTCTCCTCAACTCAATGCCTATGGACGCTGCAAAATAAGTATGATTCACAATGCGAACTTCGCATACGAACATTAAAGTTCTCATTATGAGGTTATGTGTTTCTCTGTTGCTTTTTTTTTTGGTTTTTTTTTAAGGAATTGAAAAACAACCCGATTTACTACTACTTGCAAACTGTTTAGTGACTAAACTTTTAGCTGAATCAATGTGAGTAGTATAATTATTTTGCTGAAATTAGAAATCAAACTGAGGTGATTTATTTATTTATGAGTGTCGACGTCGCATTCATATTTATTTCAACCTATACTTATAAATCAATGTCATCGTGAGTATGCGTAAATCAGAGTAGTGGAATTTAAATCTGAGCTGCTCAAAGTAGCACCAGAGTGGCGAACATCAATCGGCTTCTTATACAAATGAACACACATACGCGAAATATATTTCTCGTATTTCTCTCGGTGGACAGCTCTTGTTTAAATGATGTCTACTCACTTATATTTAAAATTTCATGAGTCCGTATGAATACGAGGGTGGTTCGGAAACTTCTTAGCCTATCAATGAAAGAGAATAGTTAGTTTTTCAAAAATATTTTTATTTTTCAATATAATCTCCTGAAACTTCAATACACTTAGTCCAACGCTTTTCTAGCAATTCTATCTTGATTAAAATAGTTTTCCTCAAGGTCTTCAAAATAGTGGTTTACATTTGTAATTGCATCTTCATTTGAGGTAAAACGCTTGCCAGCAAGGAATTTTTTTAGATTTGGGAACAGGTAAAAGTCACTGGGAGCCAAATCAGGAGAATAAGGTGGGTGGTCAAGCAACTCGTACTTTAATTCGTTGATTTTAGTCATTGTTAAAACTCTCTTGTGCGCTGGTGATGAAAAATTATTTTTTTTTGTAAGCCAGAACGTTTTTCTCGAATTAGTACATTTAATTGATCCAAAAGGTTGCAATAGTACTCTGAATTTATTGTTTTACCCTTTTGCAGATAGTCAATCAATAAAATACCTTTGAAGTCCCAAAAAACCGTTGCCATAACCTTACCAGCCGATTGAATTGTTTTTCCCTTCTTTGGGGCACATCCTCCAGCTTCAGTCCATTGTTTGGATTGTTCTTTTGTCTCTGGAGTATAGTGGTGGATCCATGTCTCATCAACAGTTATGAAACGACGCTTAAAATCCATTTTATTTCGCTTAAAACGATCCAAACAAGCTTGAGAAATGTTCATTCTTATGCGTTTTTGGTCGACTGTTAACAAATGCGGCGGCACCCATCTTACAGAAAGCTTTTTCATCTGTAGTTCTTCATGCAAAATGAAATGGACTCGATCATTTGAGATGCCCATGATATTAGCTATTTCACGCACTTTTATTCGTCGATCATTTAATACCATATCATGCACTTTGGCTACAATTTCTGTTGTTGTTGCTGTTTTTGGACGTCCACTACGTGGTTCATTTTCAATGCTTGTACGACCTCGTTTAAATTCAGCAACCCAATTTTTTACTGTTGCATATGAAGGAGCACTTTCACCTAACACATTCACCATATCATTATGAATTTCTTGTCCCGATAAACCTTTTTTATGTAAATATTTAATGACACAACGCATTTCTAATTTTTCCATTGTTAAAAAATCGCGGATGCGTCTTTTGTGAACACCTGTTTCTATATGAAGGAGTTGCCAGATCGAAACAAAATTTAACATGTGTTCATAGCAGAGATGGAAGTTTCCAAAACACTTAACTTTTTTCTCTTTATGCCGCGCTTTTTGTGGTAGGCTAAGAAGTTTCCGAACCGCCCTCGTAGCGAAAAAGCTATTCATTGTCGATCACTGATACATACATGTTGCTGCAATAACAACAGCAGAAAACCAGCAAACAATCATCTGAGCAAATAAAATAGTCAGATACAAAATTTTGTATCTTCAACTAAAATGAGGAGGATGAATTTTTTATCCACAATGAATATAAAAAAAAAACATTTATACGGTATAAATAATTTGAGAAAAAAGGTGGCGTTAAAGATTACGTGTAAATTTAAAAAAACTTTTTATAAAGATAGAAATAAATGTATGATGCAATTATATAACAGAACGAACAGAATCTCGTCTGAAGCTGCGGCTCAGGCAATCACAACAAAAACAACAACAACAGCTACTCGTGCTACACACACACACACACATACAAATGCACACAGACATCGTTGCAAGTTTGTGTTTGCATAGAGAAAATGGAAAATTTATTTAGTTAAATTTAAATTGTATATCATCAGTCTTTTGTGTGTTTGTACACTTTTTAAGATAAAATAGTAATATCGTCGGCTTAGAGTATAAACGCGCTAAATCCAATTTTTATAATACATGCTATTTTAATGGATGGACTGGATAAAATGTTTATTTTAATTTGAAAAAACCTACGGCCCTATGCATAATGAAAAACTAGCATGAGGTTAGCATAAGTGGCAAAATTGGACAGTGTCTTAACAAGTTTTGCCATACAATTTTACATTAAAAATCACGCCAAGGCTTAATAGTGGTTAAAAAACTAAATTATGCGTTGATTTTTAATGTCAAATTATATGGCAAAACTCGTTAAGACCAGGTCCAATTTTGCCACCTATGCTAACCTCATGCTAGTTTTTCATCTATTGTGTTTGTAAAAAAAAATTTTACAAAAAGGTCACAGTATTTAGCGTCTCCTATAAAATTTGGATAAAATGAGTTAGCAGTTTTGCACTGTAAGTGGGCGATATTTGTTATTTAAACAGTTTTCTGTTGTTACAGTTGAACCTGGATTATGCGGGCCTCTATCAACCGTAATAGATGTGTATTATCCGTCTACAACTGTCACTTTGTTTCTTGAAATCCAATACCCTTGCTTTTACTCTATTATCCGGGCTTCCATTTTATATACTTCTATTAACCAGTGTTGCCACTTTAGTGGATTTGTCCCCAAATTGGGGATTTTTCTCGCGATTGGGGATGAAAATTTCGTATTGGGGATCTGGGGATTTGTTGGGGATGATAACTAAATTTTAGGGGCTTTTTTGGGGATTTATTTATAACTGATGGTAACAAGAATGATTTTTGAAATAAGAGATATAATAAGTATTACCCAATAATGAACACTACCAAAACAAAAATACGCAACAAAATGTAATATGACTTGTTGGAAGCATTTCTTTAGAATAAACACACGCTTTAAAAATAATTCAATTTGCTGTGGCAAATTTAATCCTTCTACTGAAATGCTAAAGCTTTTTAACAAATATACTGTCGACTCTGCTTTATTGGAAATAACCAAAACCCAATTTTTTTTTTTCAAGTTATCCGATTTTTTCTCTAAAACGTAGTTCGGATTACTGAAATTTGTTACAGTAAAACAATATTTTGTATATCTAATCTGTATAATTTTTTACGTCAATTTAACGTAAAAATTTTATTAAAAAAAAAAAATTATTCATAGAAACATATTCATATACCCAACTAACTTAATACACACCATACACATGCATATGTGCACATTTTGTTGTTGAAATTTTTCACGAATTCCTCGAAAATGTCTAGCCACTTGCATTGACAATATAATAGAAAAATACAATAAAGTACGTAAGAGCAAAAAGGACAAAAATATATTGTGACATTTAATTTTTTAACGGACAAGACATGCACAATTTTTCCAGCCTTAAGCTATGCAATCGATTTGTAATAAATAAATTTGTCATTGTTTATTTTTTCACTAAAGCGAATTAAGTTTCATACAAAACGTAGTTGTGGGATTGCTTTTGGTTTTCATTAATACGATATTTTCAGTAAAGCGAAGTGGATAAGACTATCTGCGTTTAAAATCAGTGCGGGGACTTGTACCGCTTTCAGTAATCCGATTTTTTTTCAGTAAAGCGTCTTGCGCTAAAGCGGATTCGACTGTATGTACAACAAAGTTTGAGGCTGATGAATCAGAACAAGTTTTATAAGTACAAATTAAATTTTATAGCTATCGATATAAATTTATTTTATTGAATAAATATGTTATTTTTGTCATAATTTTTCAAATAAAATTTTTTTTCATTTTTCAAATAAAAAAAATAAAAATATTTTATTTTTTTTCACAAAAGAAAGAAGTTTAATCAAAAAAACTCAATTTGGGGATGACAAATCAAAAATTGGGGATAAGCTATAGAAAAAAACTGGCAACACTGCTATTAACCGTGCTATACATCTCTTATCCGTGCAAAAAATTAGATTTAATGTTTTCATACAAACTAAAATTTTATGTTTTATTAACAACTAGCTAGACCCGGTGTGCTTCGGAACCCCCACCCTCATGACCTTTTAAATTTCATTTATATCGATTTGAAAGTGTCGGAGAGGTAAAAATTAGGTACCATAGCCTATGTTTTCTTCTAAATGAAGGAATACTTAGGCTTAAAATTTCATTAAAATCGGTTTCAAGGATTCGGAGGACCGCGGAGCCCCCTTGCTTGTCTTACTTTTGAGAAGTTACAGTAAGTATGTCTCCTTCTAAACGAAGAGGTATCTACATACATATATTTTAAATTTCTCCAAAATCGAGTAGAGACTCAGAAATTGTTCCGCTGGCTTTCTCCTACCCTTAGTTTAGAAAACGGCTATGGTAATTTTGTAACTTTTTAGAAGCAGATCTATTTATGTTCAAAATTTCCTTACAATCGGTTTGAACGTTTCGGAGGGGCAGAAATTTGCCCCGCATCACCTGGCCCTAGATTTAAAAAAGGTAATACCCTAAGCGAATTAAATTACATCGCAAAGGGATGAGCGGTTTGGCCGCGCATAAAAAAAGTAACATTAATTTTTATATATAGCAGATAGATAATATGAACACTTTGTGCTTTTATATAACCTCTATTAACCCTATTTTCGGATTATCCGTGCTAGGTCCGGTCCCGTGAGATCCAGATAATCGAGGTTCAGTTGTGGCCCAAAATTTGCTGATTTATAATCAAACTCAAAGCTTAGGTTTTTGTTTGCATATTGGAATTTTTTTTTTTGGTTTTCCGAAAATTTTCCCAAAGCTCATTGCATTATTAATTTTGCAATTTTCTACTTATAATTTAAAAACTTTAAAAATTACTCATATTTCTTATATGTACATATGTATGTACATATGTATATATATTTTTTTTTTTTTGAGCAAAATATATGTCAACGTTTGGTATGAAACATATCTTAACATTCCAATAAAAATAATTAAAAGCGACAACAAAATAATCGTGCAAACAAATTTTACACACAAAAATATGATAAGAGAGAAGAAGAAGAGGAAGAAAAGATTCAAATACCAACACTGAGAGTGATTGTCGAAAACAATCTTATTTTTCGGTTTATTCATTTGTTTTATTTTATTTATTTATTTTTTGTAATTGAGTCACATTTTACATTTCTATACATTTTATTTTTATTACATATATTTTTTTATTGCTTTTCATACTCATACTTGTATGTTGGGCTTATTTTAATTGTGCACACAGATACACGCACACACACATACATAAATATACAAACAGGTGTATAAATATGTATACAACATTTAGGTACATGCGAGTACCGCGCACATTGGGACGAATTGCAAAAATATTTGCAATAATTTTACATTTACGAAACTACTAAATAAAATGTAAAATAATATACTCTCGATAACTAGAAAGTCTTTAATTTCAATCTGAACTTGAAAAATATACGATAAATGGCAAAAACAAATCTATGGAATTTGTACTGCTCGATAATTTGAAATTATTGAATTTATTAACTACACAGATAAAAAACTGCCTCATAGAATCAATAAAATTTTCTCTATGAAACGTTTTTAGGCTAAGGGGTATCCCAGCAGAAAGAAGCGAAGATTTCTTCATAGAGATTCCTTATTGTTTTTATGTGGTAAATCTTATTAATTTTATCAAGAAGAAAACCACATAAAATCAAGAAGAAATTTTATTATTTATAACTTTTTTTTTACTCAATTTCCGTTATTTTTGGCACAAAAAACAACCCATAGAGGAAAACTTCTTGATTCTATTAGGTTTTCTTATAAATTGTAAACTATAGGGATTTCTTATTGATTTTATTAGGTTGCCTTATTAATTTTTTAAAAAGGTTTTCTTCTTAATTTTATTAGGCTATCTGATTGATTTTTTCAATAAGGTTCTCTTCTTAGTAGTTTCCTATATGATTATGTGTAAGGCATCTTATTGATTTTTTTAATACGGAAATCTTCTTGATTTTATGAGGTGTCTTGTTATTTCGTTTCTATAAATAGACATACAGACAATTTTTATCATGATCTTTTTCATTTTTGTATACGAATGTTTGCACAATAATTTCAATGGTTATTCAGGCTGCTTGTTAGCATATTGGTTAGAGTGCTTGTCTATCAGGTAGAAGTTTGCTTGTTCAATACTTGGTGAGTAAGTTAGTTAAAAATACTCGTATAACATAATGTGTATGTATGTATGTATAAATAAATCTACATCTACAATATACTACATACATACATATGTATGTGGTATAGAATTTAAATGAAAATGCATAAGTATAGAGAATAAAGACGCAATTTTTTTTTATTTTTTATTGAAAAAATCAATAAGATAACCTCATAAAAACTAAAAGATTTCTTCTTGATTTTTTCAAAAAGGTTTTCTCTATGAAATTCATAAGATTTCCTTATTGAAAAAAATCACAGAGATTTCTTATTATGTAATTTTGTTCTATTTTATGAGGTATTTAGTAGGCACTGTTTTCTCTGTGTACTAAGTACAGTGAAACCTCTCATAACCGGACACTCACGGTCGTGGTATTTTTGTCCGATTATTAGAGGTGTCCGCTTATGAGAGAGTTACATATTCGTTTATTTTACTTTTCGATCTACAAAACTTTTCCGGTTATTAGAGGTGTCCGATTATGGGAGGTGTCCGTTATGAGAGGTTTTACTGTAAAATGTAAAATAATATACAGTCGTCTCTCGATAATTTGAAACTCGTTAATTTGAGTCTCTCCTTATGTTGAACTTGGAAAATATACGCTGAATTGATAAAAATCCATAATGCAATTTGTTCTGCTCGGAATTTTGAAATTGGGAATGACAACCCCACCATTTCGATTTTGGCAGATATTTTGGCCACCAAAAAAAGTTCCCATATACATATGAAAATGCTTTATTACACATCTTTGAAAGTCATATATCTCAAAAACTGTATTATTTCTGAATACAATCTATGTATATCGTTCTGAATTATTTGAAGCCTTGGCTTTCGACCCCAATTGGTGGTATAACCCCACCTTTTCCATTTTGGCCAATATTTTGACCACCAAAAAATTTTTCCGTATGCATATTAATATTTTTGCTTGAAAATTTTATAAAATATCTACTCTGTTAAGTTAACAGTATTCAAGTGATAGATTTTTTATTACCTCACAGTCGCTGAGCGAGAGATATGTAAATTAACAGCGGGATGCTAAAAACGAAGCTAAATGAAATAACAAAAACAAATAAAAATCACTTCGAAATAAAGTTTTACCCGCTTAAACCATCTCTCACTCATTGAAATCAATGAAATCCTCTCAAGATAAGATTTAAAAAGGGATCAAGAAGTAGGTACTCACTCCTAAGCTGAACTATAACGTAATGAAATATTTTAGAAAAATGTTTGCTATAAACTTCTACTTCTGACAGTTAGCTTCGTATTTATTCGCAATTGTCCATTTTATTGGTTAAAGTTGATATTCCAGCTCTTTAGTGAATATTTGAAAAAAAATCAGTCTTGTTATCTGTCCTTTTAAAAGCTTTTACTTGACTCCTTTTGGCGAAAGTAACATAAAAGACTCATGTGGCGAATATGCAGGGGGTTAAGCTGTTCCACAAAAATATTAAGAGGATCAAAATTATTCACAAAAAATTTCCTCTCAAATGTTCACGCAAAAGTGATGAACAAATTCTACACTTAAAATGTAATATGTCACATATTTTTTTTACTATTACTAAGAAAATGTTTCACATAGAAAAATATTAATAAGGATTAAAATTTTTGGCATTTATTTTACATGTTGCCAGCTCTGCAAAGCCCTAATATCTCACAATCCCTAGTTAAATATATTTTCAAACAGTTAAGCTTCTGCTCTACTTTGCTGCCATATATTTGCAATCGGTCCCACTGTGCGCCTTAGCAGTAATACCAAATTTGTAAATTTGCTGTAAAGCACTTTTTCATATAAGGAAAGAGTTCTTTAACCAGGAATGGATAATGCACTACTATTGCAATTTATTTGTCATTAATTAGAAAAAAGTTTAGACAATACTTGCCATTAATTTTAATTAAAAAAAATTTTATTTTATTAATTCTGCTTAATATTTTTTAAAGTGAATTGTGTTGAAGACGAAAAAAAATATTTTTTTTCCATTCCTACATTTGTGTTGTGTCAAGTAAAACTTCATTTAAATGGACCCGTAGTCCGAACACAACAATTCTTAGTGGTGAGTATTAATATACAATACCATTTTGCACATGCTACTATGGAACACCATTTGCACCAGTGATCGGCAATGAATCGTTTTTTTTTTTTTGCTATTCATAGTGACTCATGAAATTTTAAAAATAAATGAGTAGACGCCATTTAAACTCAACTATTTTGATTTACACATACTCATGATGACATTGATTTATAAGTATAGGTTGAAATAAATATGAATGCGACGCCGACCTGAGATCACAGCTGGCCACCGAGAGAGACACGAGAGAAATGTATTCACGTATGTGTATTCATTTGTATAAAAAGCCGATTGATGATCGGCACTCTGGCGCTTCTCTGGGGGCAGCCTGGACTCAGATTGATTTCAAATTTCAGCAAAATACTTATACTACTCACATTGATTCAGCTCACTCAACTCATGTATGAATGTTTATTTAAAAGTTTAGTCATTTAACAGCTTGCAAGTACATAGTATACAACAGTAGTAAATAGGGTTGTTTTTCAATTCCTTCAAAAAAAAAGAAAACAAAAAAAAAGCAACAGAGAAACACATAACCTCATAATGAGAACTTTAATGTTCGTATGTGAAGTTCGCATTGTGAATCATACTTATTTTGCAGCGTCGATAGGCATTGAGTTGAGGAGAGTCGAAATCAGCAACGTCATAAATGTTGCAAAGTATGAGTTCGATGCGCACTTCAAACTTTTGAGGGAATATGTTTCATAGACAACATTGCAATAAGTATGAGTGCGCATATGTACAAGAAATTATAAGCCATGATTCAACTCTACTCACTTTTTCACTACTCATTGCTGTTCTCTGATTTGCACAAGACTGTGAATTGGGCTAATATGTTTTTTTATTATATTACAGTAAACTCCTGTTAATTGATTTTCCAAAAATTCATAGTTTTTGGATGCAATTAAACCGGTAAAAGTTATAAAATACTCTTTTAATTGATTCACTGATGTAATTACATGATTTTTGAATGAATTCATTAACTAACAAAATATCCATTAAGCGGACACTACTGTTTTTATTTGTAGAGCTAAAGATACCCTTTTGATGTTAATCATATATCGTATGAAACTTATTAATTATTAATTGAATGAAAAAATTTTAATAAAATAAATACGAAATAATTAATTAATTATTGCTTGCAATATTTACAACTTTTCATCAATGTCGTTTCTAATTTAAAACTTCTTAAAAATTTTGCTCTTAAACAAAATTGTGTTACGTGCTTTTCTCTTACAATTAGATGAAAAAAGAAAACTTGAAAATCTAATAAACCCGGATTTTCTTCACGAAACATTAATCATCATGTTAAGCGATGAAAATGTTTTGTGATTGATTTGACATTAAAACTAAAGAAAATAAATCCTTTGAGCATTATTAAACCGTTGAAAACAGCTTAAGACAAACAAAAGTTAAAAAAATGCACAAATCGTTTGGAAAATCAGTCCACAGTAGTACGAGTAAAGAGACTTCACAAGTTTAAGAAAGTTAATTTTATTAGCAGAGAAATAAAAACAGGAAGGAGACGCTTTAAATGAATTTTTTGATGATGCAATTTTGGTTAGAAAAGGGATCAAAAATATTTTCTGAGCATTTTGACTTTTGGTTTCATTCAGGGCACACACAAAACTTTTAAACTGAGGGTGGCGTTGGCTGAAATAGTTAGCACGTTGACTAAAAAACTGAAGGTCCTGGGTTCGAACCCTGTTATAGGCAAAGTAATAAAATAAACACACCACGCATTTTTTTGTTGTGCATTAGCGTTCCTTTGTGTCAGTTGTTGTCGGAAAGTTGAAGTGATGAAGGCATATGCATTAAACACATTCACCACAGCAGGCTACGGGCTACAATCTGTCAAAAATAGAATACACACATTCTTATGGTTACAATTATTTTAACGACAGCAGGCTACACGACTGCACGACCACCGTTGTAGCTGTCGCCAACTTTAAACTAATTTCTATTTCTCTGGCTACAATGAGCAAATGCAGTGTTACCAGTATAATACAAAATGGTGAATGAATGATATCGTACAATTATTTCATACTATTTACTAGAAACAATATCCAAAAATTGATGTAAAGAATAAATTGATTCATTATTGTACTTTTAGTTGAAATAAGTACATTTTAAAAGAAAAATTAATTTTTATACATGCAAAATATATGAAAGTGGCAATACTGAACTATGTATTTGTACTTGAATATCAGGTGCAGATGGTGCTGCTGCCGTCTCCAAAATAATTAAGTAGCTGGCTACGAGGCGAGAAATGCTGCTAGCAGCATTTGAAGTCGTGTGTTCGTGTAGCCTGCTGTGGTGAATGTGTTTAATGCAATAGTCAGTGGTGACTGAACTATAACGACTTCAACGGATACTAATCATAATGTAACGTCAGAGCGCCCTCCTTCGTAGGTATTGCGTATCAGAATCATCGACAAAGTAAAATAACAAAATAAAATGGCTACTAAGCACAGCTTCGAAATTTAATACGCCTCATTGACACCAGAGGCGCTGCAACCCAGCATTATTAAAAATGTGTCAAAAAGTAGAGTTGTAAAAGAATGAAGCTTTCCTCTTCCTTCACCATCTGTTTTCTTTATCACTATCCCTTTCCTAAAGAAGGTAACACCTATTAATGGTAGTAGGCATTCATTGCATGAATGTTACTTCTCAAAAAATAAAAAAATTATCAGGCTCGCAGATATGTAAGCATTGTCGACTTTTATAAGGATTTGAACGTGGTGAAAATGAAAATTATTCAATGTTTCTACTTAAAATTTTTCCTTACTAAAGAAGTACTTATTTGTGGTATTTGGATTTGTAAAGTAATATTTTATATAGACTTACCGGAACTTTAATCCTTTTTCTCGTACATTAATGTAACTCTTCAGACAATATTTTACACTAACACATGTATCCATAAATCGAGGCCTTGCTGCAAAAAAAATTAAAGTTTTTTATTTCGAAATTGCAAGAAACTTAGTGATAAAATAATAAGTTTTCCTATCTTCGTAAAAATTAATACATATGTATGTATACATATATGTATGTATGCACATATCGATGGCTTAATATAAAAAGGACGTACCTCAATTTTTTTTCGAAGTCGCGTTGTTAACGTTTTCTGGGAGACAACTATACGATGCATCCTCCTTGAGGATCTTAGTACGTTACAGTTCAAAATCAAGAAATTATGGCCACTTAAAAAATTATTTCGGCATGTAAATGCTTTAGGTTTTCTTAAGTTTTTTTCCTTCTCGTATAAAATATCGGAAATTCGAGTTCCGCCCTTCTTATATTAAGCCATCGATATACTTTAGAGTCCGTCCAGGATTATGTAAAAATTATTCTACTGATTTGTATTTTACCTGACATATTTTTCGTTAGAAAATTTAGCTATTTTGTGAAATTTGAATTATTTTTCATAAATAATCCTACGTTATATTCGAATATTTGGATAACTTTTCTTCAAATATTTTTCGAATAAAACTAATCATTATTTTTAATCTTACTGTAATATACTTTTCATACTCGAAAATTATTCGAAACTGAAACATTTTAATATAATATTGGCTACATAATTAGATTACCCATATGGGCATTTCGATGATGTCGAACGTGTCCGCCGTAAACATTTAAAGCGAAAAAAGTCAAAATAAATCCGATTTAAATTTTTCCAATAAAAGTAACTTATCATCACAAAATTAGTTTTACAACTGGGACAGAGTTTTATTTTGAATAATTTTTTGTTTTCCAGATAATTGCAAAAAAAAAACCAATGCATTCGCATGTGACAAAAACAAGGGACAAATTACGGCAGTTGATATCGAACGAAATTACAAAATAGTTCAATAGAATTTATATGGAAATATTTAAAAATTTTCAAACGGTATCGAATGCCGTAAATAGCCCTCAAGATTAAAACGCTGCCAACGATTAATGCGCTTGATTCCAGCGAATTCTGAAGCAATAGTTTAATGTGAATATCTTTAGATTATTGCGCACTAATGTTTCTTTCAAATGGTTAAGATTTCACCCAAAAATTATTTATATATTTTTTTTAATTCGATTTTAATCACAGTCGCACGTGACATTTTTTCCATTTATTTCATTTATTTTTTGTGTTTTTGCATAAATTTTCCCTTGGGCCTTATTTAATTTTTTTGGCTTTTATTTTATTGGACCTTATTTCAGTTTCTTATTTGGGCGTTATTTTTTGGAGCCTTATTTCATAGCGCGTGAGATTTATATTATTTCTGTTGCTTAATAAAAGTGTTCTAAACTGACAGAAGCAGAAATAAAGCAGCTTAATAAAAGTGTTCTAAACTGACAGAAGTATTCAACGTGCAATTTATAAACATAAATTATCATTCTTTAATTATGATTTGATTAGGCTAAAATTCGTATTGCTTTGTAAGCCAAAATTATCGGCCTGACTCACGATGTCGACAAGAAATTTTCTTTCGTTTATTTATATTGAAAACAAAAACAAAATAAGAAGCGAAAGAAAATTTCTTGTCGACATCGTGAGCCAGGCAGTGTTATTGTTTAACACAAAAATTGTTTGTGTAAAAATTCTTTTTACTCCTAGGCAGTCGCACGTGACCAACTATATATGAGTATCACCAGCACAAATCTTTATATTTTTATTTTAATTATATTTTTGTACTGAGTATTTGATGAGCTTTTTGCACGTACTTTCAAAGCACTGATGACAAATGTTGTTTTCCAATGTCGCACGTGACATCAAAATATGCGATATTCAATCGAATGGTTATTTGCTTTGACGCTTTCTGCCTTTGCAAAAGTTTTAGAAAGCAAAAGTCAATGGATAATGCTTCTCTTTGAGGACGTTTATATCAAAACGAAGCATGCAAAAGAAATATCCAAATTAAAAACAAAAATAATTGAGCTTTTGTAACTTTGCGCATTCGATTGTCTCGAAATTGGTGGGCAAAATTTTACTAAAAATTACTCAAATAATTATAAAATTTATTTGATTAAAATTGGTCAATTGATTTTTGAACGATAATTTGACTTCACTCATTCATCTTGGCGCCCTTATGCTGCAGTGGAAGTTAGAGGAATATATACATTCAACTACAATAAAGTAAAATACAATAGATATCTAATTTATTTGAGTAATTTTATTCGGATAAACTTACTCGAATAATTTTTTTCGAATAATTTTACTGAAATATAGAATAGCATAGATACATATATATATATAATGGGTGTTTTTTATTGAGGTATAGAACTTTAAGTTGGCATCACTTTTTTAACTGGCGGCCATTTTGTCAGCTGTCAAGTGATTAATATTTAGTTTGGTTTGCCATTTCATCATGAACAGGTTGACAAAAGAACAACGCTTGCAAATCGTGCAAATTTATTTCGAAAATAATGGTTCAGTTCGCGAAGTTTACCGCAAGCTCCGTCCATTTTATGGTCGACATAATCGTCCATCAGAGCAATTAATTCGGTTAACCATGGATCGTTTTCGCACTACGTTTACTCTATGTGATAATACGCATCCGCAGAGACATCGAACAGTGCGCACCGAAGAAACAATTGCCGCTGTAGAGCAAAGTATTGAAGAGGACCCGAATGAATCGATTCGCCACCGTGCACAGAAATTGGAGCTTTGTCCATCAACTTTATGGAAGATTTTGAAGATTTTGAATGTGGATGAGTTGTGGTTCCAACAAGGCGGCGCTACATGCCACACAGCGCACGTCACAATCGATTTATTGAAGGAAACATTCGATGAGCGCATAATTTCGCGGAATGGACCTGTCAATTGGCCACCAAGATCGTGTGATTTGACACCATTGGATTATTTTCTTTGGGGATATGTGAAGTCGCTCGTCTACGCCAACAAACCAGAAAAGTTTTCGGGGACTTGGAAGCCAACATTCGTGGCGTTATTGCCAACATACGGCCCCATATGCTCGAAAAAGTGGTTGAAAATTGGACCTGTAGAATTGGCTTTATTCGAGCCAGCCGCGGCGGCCACATGCCCGAAATCATATTTAAACATTAATGGCATAAAATTATCCTTCCAATAAAGCCAAATTGATGGACATTAAAACGATTTTCTTGTGTTTTATTTCAATTCGAAGTTCTATACCTCTAAAAAAACACCCGTTATATATATATACACAATAATTTCATTCGAATAGATATATTCGACTAATTTTACTTGATTATATATATTCGAATAACTTTGTCTTATAAAAATTACTGATATAATTAAACATTCAGTCAAATTCATGCTAAAACAATGCAACCCCATCCAAAAAGAAGTGAATTCTCTGATTTTGTGTTATGTATATTTATATATATTTGCTCTTACAACAAGCATAGGGACGATTATATTACAAGCTCTCCAATTTCGGAATCGATAAGTAGTTCGAAGTAGGAGTGGAAAACTATCGATGGCACTATCCATACTATCGTTAGTTAATTTTTTCTTTGTGACTATCGATGTTTTAATTTTGCAATCGATTAATACTTGAAAACAATCGATATTTTTTAGTCACTATCGATAGTAAATGTTACAACACTAAAAAAAATGTAATAATGTTGCTTTTCATAAACAAAAATAACTGAATGACGGAAAAATTTCTTCCGCTATACCGATAGTTTTTCTAACTTTCGATAGTCTTGAATCAGTATATCGATAAAGTTTTTGAAACTATCGAAAACTTTCGATAGTGACACTATCTATAGTTTTCCACCTCTAGTTCGGAGGCAGACTTAGGCAGTAATGATTACATTTTGTAATTGATTACATATGGATTACAAAATTTTTGTAATTGTAATTAGGTTTTTAATTACATTTAGATATTGTTGCAAATGAAAATAAAATAATACAATTACACTTAAAAGTAATTGTGTTGGAAAAAAGTTTCAATTACAATTACATATAATTATAATAGAAATTAATGTAATCGAAATTGTGTTCGAAAGTATGACGAAAAAGTTTAAGAAAAAGGAAATTATGTCACTCTACATGGTCTCATTTTGGTGGGCGCACTCAAATAGAGCCCTCCTAGATTTAATCATTATTTCCCTGAGAGGAAATGATGCAGTCGGTGACTTTTTCCTGTTGTTGGCCACAAGTATAATAGACCTGGTAAACGAGTGCTTGAAAATGCAAAAGAAACGATATCAACCAAATTTTCTTATTCGACAGAAAATATTATAAATAAAAACTTTCGTATAAAATAAAATTTTTTTTGTTAACAGAATATTTTGTCTATTTTGCCAAGACATAAAATGCAGCATAAAACTGGCTTCAGCTGATGACTATTTGCAGTATTTAACAGCATAATGATCCAATGTCAGCATTTGAAATGTTTCATTATGAACAACACAATTCCCGCTGCTCTCGCCAAACCATTTGTATATTTTTCTCTTAATAGATTTTCAGTTTGTTATTTTGATGAATTTGCTTCTTTTATATTATTTGTTTTTCCACTATTTTCGTTCATTAAAAGTGAAAAAAAAGAAAAGAAAATTGCCATGACATAAAAATTAGCAAAAACAACAACAACAACAACAACAACAACAACAACAGCAAAACTCATAGTGGTTTGCCACACACGCGTTACTTCCACGAAAGTTGGTGGAGTGTTGAAGTCATTTCTGATAACGAAAAGCTAATTAAAAATATTTTATAATAATATGGAATTTAGTATTTAGATTAGGAAGATTGCCAATTACAAAATAAGATCAAGCATTGTTGTCGCCGAGCGCTGGTTGGCTGTTGTGCTCTCGTCTGTGTGAAAGCACAAAAAGCTCTTTGTAAAAGTTTTGCACATTGTGCATATGACTTGGATGTAGCTGCTTTAAGCACTTTAATTTCTTAACGTGTAGACCCTGCTGTATTTGCTTCCGAGAACATATGTATGTGTTCCGATACCTTCTTTGAACGACTTCGACTCGCTCTGGACCTCTTTTTTTTAATTTCTCATACATAATTAAACATTTATTTTTCCCCCTACCTTGCAATTTAATTTTTTTAATATTTGGTTTCTAATTCAATTTCTCTTTAATTTCACTAATGATACTTTGCAAGTCATTGTTTTGTGTACGCAGTTCATTTTGAGCTGCTATGGCTTGGCCAGGGAAGGACATACAAAGTAAATGATAGTGAATAAGAGCTGCTTTTAATGTGGTATGGCTTAATTGTGGCTTTCATACCTGGCTGCAATATTATCAGCTTTTAAATGTTTAAAGCTTTGGAGCTGTTGCAAATAAAGGAATGTTTACATCAACAATTGTTACAGAAATGCACTGAACCTTAAATCTTTCAAGTGAAATTAAAATTAAAATTAAAATAATTTGTATTTTTTTATTTTCAACAAATAAATAATTGCGTGTTTTTTTGTTGAAAAATTATTATCAACAATAATTAACCCATTTTTTTTAGCTATTTCAAATTTTTTTGTCTTCATATAGAAAAAAAAAGTTATTATTCGAAAAGATGGAAAAATCACTATGCTATAATTTTTAAGCACTTAAAATGCATTTGACTTTAAAATGTGGGTATCTTAAGCGATTGCTATATCTTTTATACATAATTTGTGTCTTTTGTTTAACAAATGCAAGCTTTTCCTCAAATAATTAAATCTGGAAATCTTTAATTTGTGCCATTTGTGCCGCTGAAAATATTTTTTTATTGTTAATAAAACGATTTTAGGTTATTTGAGCTATTTTCGAAAATTCGAAATTAAATTCGAATTTTCGAACATACTCATAATTTTTACATTTTGCATTCCTCTATGAAAATAAGAATCGAATGGCATTATTTCGGCCATAAAATACTTATTACGAATTTCGAAATTATGAAAATACTATCACAAGGCAATATTTTGACCAGAAAATATATACGAGTATTGAGAAATTCGAAATTACACTTGCCTATTTTACATACAGTTTTATATAAAAAACAAATTGTATGCACATAAATTATGTGTAAAATTGCAAAAAATTCATTTTTATTTATATTTCGAAAAGTCGCAAATAGTTAGAGCAAGCGAGTGTAATTTTAAAATAAAATGTTGAAATTTTTTAATAAAAAATTTAATTCTGCAAATATTTTTGATCTCAAAATGTGCCTATTACCTCACATTCGCAAACTAAAATTGAGTTCGAAAATACTTCGTTTTATCAAAAAAAAAAAAACTTGACTGAACTCCAGACAGGCAATTTATTAAAATTTTCCAAAGGTCGAAATTACTTAACTTTAAAATAATTCGTAATTCTTAACATTATAGTTTTATCAAACTTTATTCAATGTGAGTTTAATACTAAAGGATTTCTTTGAGATAAACTCATTTATCGAAAGCTTACAAATTAATTTCTAAGCAACAATAAAAAATTTAACTATTTTCGAAAATCAATTGGAATTTTCGAAACTGCATACACTGTGAGGATTCTGTAAGTTTGTTTAGTGCTGAACAAAGGTTGCATTATTTTCGAAATTTGTAAATGACACGTGAGAAGGACGATTCGTGAAAATGGACTCTCTCCCGAAATATTTGGGAAACATTTTGATAAAAAATAATGAATTTAGCTTCGTATAATTTACATTCTCATATATAATTTTAAAATTTTTTGTTCGAAATTAAATTTCTCATTTTTGAAGTTCATATGATATTGCCTTATTGTATCGATAATGCCATTAACATTTTATGTATGTATATATTGTGTAATTTCGATGTTAACTTCGAATCTTCATACCTTAAAAAAGTTATTGATAAATGTTATAAAAATGTATAAGTAAATATTCTTTGATGTTTTATTTGTAATTTCGAATATAAATTTCCTATATTATAAATGAATATAAAATTTTCTTTTAATTTATAAACTAAAATTTATATTACAACTTTGATTTTTTTTTTATTCGAAATTTCGAATATAAATTTTATTTATTTTTCTTTTTTAGCTAAGAAATGTTCGTTTTATTAATTAAATTTACAGGCATATCGAATTTATTCATTTAACATACTCGTGTGCTTATTATTTTGCTTAACGTTGTTTTTTTTTTTTTTTTTTGTTTGTTGCGAAGCAGTATTTGCATATTCTAAGAATGGCAAATGTCAAAAATATATTAGCTAAAATATGACACTCAAATATAAAGAAACATGCCAAAAATTATTAAAATATTCAAATAATGAAGCGAACGACAGTTGCAAAACAAGAAACAGTGGCTCAGCAAGGCGAAAAAATAGAACATAAAATTTTCCAAACATTCAAAAATGGCCAGACATTATAAAAGATGCTCTAAAATTAGCAGAAGGTGTGCATAGAAAAAATTATTATAAGTTTTCGAAACTGTTTTTAAGTTTTATTATTGTTTTTAATTGGCGATCTGTAACCTCTAGGAACTAGAAAAACTTAATTCCATTTGAAATGTTACTTTTCACATAATTATGAAAATATTTCTTGACCTCGCCACTGTGCTATTTTTTTTAATGATGTATGAAGAATTACTTATTGAATTTACATTCTATTGACTTGGGAATAATGCAACGTGTTCTTTGTATATTTATAAATACATACATACACACTTATGTGGAAACAATCACACACACACACACTTATTGATTTTAGTCTTAAGAAAATAAACCCTAAATAATTGACATTTCAACTAACGAACACAGAAGCTGTCATAATAAGTGATAAGTTGAAGAAAATCAACTGACAAATATCATTAAAAGATTTTTTTTAGAAAACCTAAATATTAACTGAAATTTAAAAGTTTGTCTTGAGTTTTCAATTAAAAATCAAAGTTTATTCATTTGAAATATTTTAAAGTTAACTTCACATAGTATTTTGCAAATAAAATACCAAACACATCAAGAAATTGCACGATGTGTCAACTGTCAGTCATTTGAAATAATAATAATACGAGTAGCATCATACAATATACATAAACATATATAAATATAATTTTTTACCTATACATACATATATATACGGCTGGGTTGCCAAAGTAGCACCAGCGTGCCGAACATCAATCGGCTTCTTATACAAATGAATACACATACGCAAATACATTTATCTCGTGTTTCTCTCGGTGGCCAGCTCAGGTATACGGTGTTCGAACTGGTAACATTTTTATAGAACGTGTTTAATTAAATAAACAATATGAAATTCAGTGAAGTGCGACTCTGACTTGCATATAAAAGGTTCTGTATGGCACGCCGCACCGCTTGTTTGTTTTTGGCGATTTCTTCAGTTATTTAGCGATTTTTTTCAATATTGTCGCTTTTTTAGTGCAGGATTTTTCCAATTTGGCAATTTTTTTTTTTGGTTTCTTTTTTTACTATAAAAATTTATAGTTTTAGCGAGTTTTTTTTTAACGTTTGGCGCTTTTTTTTTTGGTTTTTGGCGATTTTTTGTTCTTTGGCGATTTTTTTTTTGGTTTTTGGCAATTTTTTTGGTTTTTGGCGATTTTTTGGCGACCTTTTTACTTATTGTGATTTTTTTTTGCATTCTAGCGATTCATTTAATTTTTTTTTGATATTTTTCATTTAAGCTTTTATTTTTTCATTTTGGCGATTTTTTAGTTTTGGCGATTTTTATTTTGAGATTTTTTAGATTTTTGTTGATGTTTTCAGTTTTACCGATTTTTTGTTCCTGGCGCTTTTTTTCTTGTTTTTTCGGTTTTTCGCAATTTTTTTCGGTTGTTTGTGTTTTTTTCAGCTGTTTTTTCCTCTTAGAGATTTTTTTAGTTTTGGCGTTTTTCTTAGTTTTGGCGCTTTTTTCGGGTTTTGGCGAAATTTTTAGTTTTTCGCCAACTTTTTTATTTTTTCTGATTTTTTTTGCATTTTAGCAATTTATTTTAGTTTTGGTGATATTTTTCATTTGAGCGCTTTTTTCATTTTGGCGATTTTTCATTACGATATTTCTTTAATTTTGGATTTTGTTAGTTTTATAGTTTTCGAAAATTTCAAGAGTTTTCCTCTTACGGTTTCCGAGATACAGCAATTTGTAAAAATTATAGTAGTCAAAATAACATTAACTGATAGAATACCCTTTAATTTTAATTTTTTTTTATTTTCAGTGTTAATTGGTGTAGTCTGTAATTTTTAAAATTTCAAGTGTCTATATAAAATTTTCCGTGTATTTCGCATGACGCGTGTAGCAGGGGCAAAACATTTAATGTAAATGCCCTCTTATTTTCATTTACAAAGTAGGGGTAAAAGGAAATTGTAAGAAAAAAAAGAAACGCAATTAGAAATAGAAAAATACGTTTGTATAGTTATGCTCATGTAAATACGTAAATATTTATGTGTATGTATGTGTACCAGAGATCTGCATGATTACGAATCAAACGGCATAATTTTGCCTTTTTGATAAATAAATATTTACATTAAAGACATTAAAAAAATGAAACTTGCTAATGCATGATTCATATTCACAAGATTATTGTTAATAAATACAAGACATTGCTTGCAAGTTCGGTTTATGCATATGATTCACAAAAGCAGTGCATCAGTATGAGTGTTTTGAATACTTCCTGAAACTTATCCTTATTTTTTTTATTTCTGAAATCATGTTAAATGTTCTTAAAACACTTTTCAAAAGTTCTTTAAATTTATTTGAAACATATACTCAATGTTTTATTAACTTAAGATTTCATTTGTCCAACGTGCTTTTGTGAGTATTATTATTTTATTCAAAACAATCAAACAACAGTAAGAAGTTTTTATTTACTTTTGCAAACAGTACTTAAAAAAACAAGAGTTAGTTAAGGACAGTCAGTTGTTAGAGAGTTAACACTGCAAGCAACAACATTAGTATATAATGATGTTAAAAAACGAAACAAAAGCATTGCAAATGTGAGTGGACAACAAATGTGAATCAACTCACGCAGTTCTCTGATGTGTACTATGTAGCTATTTATTGTTATTATTGCTGCTTATTAAACGGGAGGAGAAAGAAAATTACTCTGATTATTTGTTGTAAACACGCGACTTTCGTAACGCATAATTTTATTTTACTTATTAAATTTTTTCACTTCTCATTTTAATAATAGAGATATTTTTTACACTATTGTTACGTCGAATTTGTGATGTCCGCTCAAGACTTTCTTTCCCCTCTGATATGCATGATGATGAGGGGAATAGTGATTAACTTTCTTTCTAGTCATGTTTTACAGAAGAAATGCTGATAAACTTATCGTTCGGAATGAAGACCATTTTTTCTGACCAGCACTTACTAAGGAATATGCCTCAGTCTAAGACAACTGGACTATCTAACACTATCACTATCCCTTTCCTAAACAAGGTAACACCTATAAGATCTAGTAATAGTAGTAGCCATTCATTGACTCAGTGTTACTTCGAAGTAAAGACAATTCTCTTTAAAAAAAAACTTTTCTTTTCTACAGTAACAAAAAACTTCTTTAACAAATAAACGATCCGGTTTCTAAGGAGCTTTTATCATAATCATAGAACCTTTTTAGGGTTCCGTACATCAAAGGTGAAAAAGATGATGCCCTTCCGTCCGTCTGTCTATCACATGCTGTTTTCTCGAGAACCTTAGAAGCTACACACCTGAAATTTTCACAGACATATAGTTATTTAAACAATTGCTCTTTTTAACCCCTGACCAAAAAAAAGGGTGTTATAAGTTTGTAGTGCGTGTCTGTGTATCTGTGTGTCTGTCCGTGTCCACGTACAGCCCAAACGGCTGGACCGATTTTGATTTAGTTTTTTCGGTCTGAAAGGTGACTTGATCGAGAAGGTTCTTAATTATGTTTAAAAAAAATCCAGCCGTTTAGAAGATATCACATATTTTCTAGCAATATCGGTGGTTTTTAAAATTTTTAATTTTTGTTATTAATTATTTAATTGTTTTATTACTTTGCAACATTATGATCTGTTCAAAAACGATTTTCAGCTCCATTTTCTTTAGAATAACAAAAGGTGGCTTTCTATAGTTATTTTTTTTTTTTTTTGATAGTTGGTATTGTAAATAATGTATTTATCATCAGAATATACACCAAAAAACCAATGTGGGTTACACCACTTCTGCGCTGATAGCCTAATAAAAAAAACTTGAAATTTTTAAAGTTACATGGTGTATTTTTCTGCATACTACACCAATTTACACTAAAATTTAAAAATTCAAAACTAAAGGGCATTCTATCAGTTAGTGTAATATTAACAACTTGCTGTATCTTGTAAATCGCAAGAGGCAAACTCTTGAAATTTTCAAAATTAAAAAAATCACCCAAAAATAGAAAAGAAATCGCTAAAACAAAAAAATCGCCAAAACGAAAATAATCGCCAAAAACTTAAAAAAATCGCCAAAACGAAAAAACGCTGAAAAATAAAAAAACTTTAAAATTAAAATTAATCGTCAAAAACCGAAAAATCGCCGAAACGAAAAAAACGCCAAAACGAAAAAAATCACAAAAAAACGAATAAAATCTCTAAACCGAAAAAGTGGCAAAAATAAGAAAAAAAGCCAAATTTTGTAATGTTATTGTTGTTTGCTGCAATACAAGTTGGCGATCGAACGAATTCTGGTGAAATCGTGGTATAGGCCGTAAGACAAACAACAACAAAATAAGAACAAGACACACAACTAAGCTCAAACAGTGTATTGCAGCTATGGACAAAGCCAATAAACACCAACGCCCTTAAAGAACATATTATTTCTTGTAAATTTAATATGATTTGCATGATGATTTGACACTGCTATTTTTTCTGTGTGAATGATGTAAGATATTTATGACCATTTTATTATTTATTATTTTATTTTCTTGCAATACGTTTAAATTGTAAAATTTGACAATTCCAATCACACAGCGTAAAGCCGAACAAATATAATTAATTATAGCTTGTGTCGGATCAAGATGTTATTAAAATAATTTCAAATTAACGAGGGCACTACATTACATAGATTCTATTTTTAAATTTTGTGAATGTTAAGGAGCATGGGGACAACAGTTCAAAGTATCGTTAGTTTCAAATTAAGCAGTTTCGAATTATCAAGAGTCTACTGTATTAGGCAAATATTCTTGACAATATTTGTTAATAGCTTACTCATCTTTCGAGTCTTTTAAATTAAAAAGTTTTTTTTAAGAACTTTTGTTTCAATACAATTTACCTAGAAGCTTGTAAAACCTGCTGCACTTTCGTAATTCGAAAATTTACTTCGAATCTTAAATACATAGTAGATAACATGTAATACGAAGAATAGTTTAATAAATATGTACGTTGTGTGAAAGTTATACAATTTCATATATTACGTGTTTCAATTACACACACCAGTCATAAATTCTGTGGCATAGAGGAAAAAGTGCTCAAGTCGAGATAAGCTAATTATGAGTTAATGGCACTACTCAAATTTTTATATTCAAAAGTACGAGGGCGGTTCGGAAACTTCTTAGCCTATCAATGAAAGAGAATAGTTAGTTTTTTAAAAAGATTTTTATTTTTCAATATAATCTCCTGAAACTTCAATACACTTAGTCCAACGCTTTTCTAGCAATTCTATCCCTTGATTAAAATAGTTTTCCACAAGGTCTTCAAAATAGTGGTTTACAACTGTAATTGCATCTTCATTTGAGGTAAAACGCTTGCCAGCAAGGAATTTTTTTAGATTTGGGAACAGGTAAAAGTCACTGGGAGCCAAATCAGGAGAATAAGGTGGGTGGTCAAGCAACTCGTACTTTAATTCGTTGATTTTAGTCATTGTTAAAACTCTCTTGTGCGCTGGTGATGAAAAATTATTTTTTTGTGTTGTAAGCCAGGACGTTCTTCTCGAATTTGTACATTTAATTGATCCAAAAGGTTGCAGTAGTACTCTAAATTTATTGTTTTACCCTTTTGCAGATAGTCAATCAATAAAATACCTTTGAAGTCCCAAAAAACCGTTGCCATAACCTTACCAGCCGATTGAATTGTTTTTCCCTTCTTTGTGGCACTTCCTCCAGCTTCAGTCCATTGTTTGGATTGTTCTTTTGTCTCTGGAGTATAGTGGTGGATCCATGTCTCATCAACAGTTATGAAACGACGCTTAAAATCTATTTTATTTCGCTTAAAACGATCCAAACAAGCTTGAGAAATGTTCATTCTTATGCGTTTTTGGTCGACTGTTAACAAATGCGGCACACATCTTGCAGAAAGCTTTTTCATCTGTAGTTCTTCATGCAAAATTAAATGGTCTCGATCATTTGAGATGCCCATGATATTAGCTATTTCACGCACTTTTATTCGTCGATCATTTAATACCATATCATGCACTTTGGCTACAATTTCTGTTGTTGTTGCTGTTTTTGGACGTCCACTACGTGGTTCATTTTCAATGCTTGTACGACCTCGTTTAAATTCAGCAACCCAATTTTTTACTGTTGCATATGAAGGAGCACTTTCACCTAACACATTCACCATATCATTATGAATTTCTTGCTCCGATAAACCTTTTTTATGTAAATATTTAATGACACCACGCATTTCTAATTTTTCCATTGTTAAAAAATCGCGGATGCGTCTTTTGTGAACACCTGTGTCTATATGAAGGAGTTGCCAGATCGAAACAAAATTTAACATGTGTTCATAGCAGAGATGGAAGTTTCCAAAACGCTTAACTTTTTTCTGTTTATACCGCGCTTTTTGTGCTAGGCTAAGAAGTTTCCGAACCGCCCTCGTATTCAGGGTAAAAATCTCAATTTTACCCCTTTTAGACAGGGAAAGTTTGCTTTGCAAAGTCTTAATTCAGCTGGGAGGATGACGGAAAGAGATAGTATTCCTCTCTCGGTCTTTCACACAGCTGAATTAAGACTTTGCAAAGTAAACTTTCCTTGTCTAAAAGGAGTATTATTTAGGGAGATATTGTTTTGGAACTTGTAGTGCAATGACTCATATGGAATAAAAGCTTAATTAAGCTTTTACTTTGTTATATATCAAATTAAATATATTATTTATAGTGTGCAGAACGATGTTTCCCTAAATAAAATAAAATTGTACACCGAATTTCCCAATTTAAGTGAGAAATACATAAATTTCTGAAAATCGATTTGAAAGTTTAAAAGTTCTATCCTAGCAAACAGTAAAACATGACTTAAGCACTTTTTCCTTATTGCCACAGAATTGTTTTGTTTAGTGCTGTGTTGTTTTTTTTTTTTTGTGTGGCAAAAATCAATATTTCATTTTATTAAATTTTCCTCCAACTAATTGTTGCCTTGGGGCCTCTCTCTGTTGCTATTTTTACTAAAAACAAAGCACAGGCATTTTCGTTCTAAAGTTTGCTTTAAAAAATATTTTTATTTATTTATTTTTTCTGTTAATCAAATTAAGTTAAAACGAAATGACTAAAACATTGTTACTAAAACTAATGCAGAGGCAAAGTAATTCAATTAAATAAATTTGATTATTTCCACTAGTTATTAGGAAAATTAAAAACATTTCATTTCTAACCTCAAAATAATCAAATCAAATCCCCTGAGGTCAGTCAAATATTAGTGACATCTGTACTCTTAATTGAACTGGGGATAAAAAAAAAACTAAACTATATAACAAAATGATAGAGTAATAAAATGGAGAAAATTAATGACGTTTTTATTGTGCAGTTCATACATTAAAAAGCACAAATTGTTTTCGTTGTTAGAAATTCATTAAATAATTTATTAAAGTTTATGTGGATCAAATCGAATGCAGCGAACGAAGCTGTCAGCACTTAACCACAATGACGGCAGCAGCAACAATTTCTATCCAAGCGAACGAAACAACCGAAAAATACCGTTCCACGCGGCTGAGGGGGAATATTGAAAATTATAAAATTACATTAACACATTTATATTAATTTTAATAATTTACGTCAGCAAAAATTACTTTTGAAATAAACCTTTGAATCTCATCATTGAATAAATAAATATTCTATTTCAAAGGTTGATTTTTTTTAAACAACGTAAAAATTCCCCTAAAACAGTCACTGTTGCAAAATACGTTTAATGCATATTTGTCTATTTAAAAGTACTTTATTGCACGTGTAAAAAGTAATTGCATATAATTGAAGTTGAAATAAAAATTTTATAGTACAAATGTTTGCTGCAAAATTATACTCGTAATTAAAATTATATTTTAGCCAGTTCTTTTACAAGAACTTTCTCTTCTTTCTTTCAAATATAAAATAATAAAAACGATTTAATGTGATTTAGTAGATAATCTTCTTGTGTAGTTATCATTTTATAAAAAAAATTTCTTTAAAAATTAGAATCAAAATCCTAATTTTTTGTCGCGTGCGACAGCAAGCAATTAACCTTGTATTTCAGAACAATGTGACTCCAATTTTCTTAAAATTTCACCTTATGTAAAGCTGCAGACGGTCTACACAAACATACATACTATAAAGAAGTAAAAGAAATTTCCATTTTCTTAAAAAATAACAAGCATATTCGTTTGGTGTTGCACGCTACAAAAAGTTGACAGTCCTGTGGAAATGCCTATATTCATCTGCCAAAAATTATTTTTTAAAAAGATTAAATTAAAAAACTACCTTTGTAAATGCTCGTGAGTACCGTAAAAAAGTATTTATACAAAAAAGTGACTTTAACAAAATTATTTTTTAAAAAGTACCTTCTATAAATGGTACATTTAAAAAATACCTTCCAAAAAAATAATTTTTAAGAAAAGTACCTTTTAAAAAGGTAAATTTTAAAAAAGTATCTTTAACAAAATAATTTTTGAAACAAGTACCTTTTTAAAAGGGACATTTAAAAAAAAGTACCTTTAACAAAATAGTTTTTTAAAAAAGTACATTGTAAAAAAGTACATTTTAAAAAATTACCTTTCAAAAATACCTTAGAAATAATTACCTTTCGAAAGCGTACTTTTCTGAAAAGGTACTTTTTTAATAGGTACGTTTTCGAAAGTACTTTTTTATAAGGTACTCACTTAAAATGTTTTTATTTTGAAAAAGTACTTCTCTGAAAAGGTGCTTTTAAAACAGATTTTTTTTTTAATAAGTACGTTTTCGAAAGTACTTTTTTAAAAGTTGTACCTTTTTAAAAAAAATTACAGAGTACAACTTTTACAAAAGTAGCTTCGAAAACGTACCTACTAAAAAAATATGCTGTTATAAAAGTACATTTTCAGAAAAGTACTTTTTCAAAAAATCTTTTACGCGCGTACCTTTTAAAAAAGTTGTTTCGAAAACGTGCTTTTCAAAAAAGTATAAGTTTAAAAAAGTACCTTTTGAGAAAAGTACGTTTTCTAAAGGTATTTATTTTAAAGGTACTTCCTTAAAATGCCCTTTTTTAAAAGGTACTTTTCTTAAATATTATTTTGTTAAAGGTACTTTTTTAAAATGTACTTTCTTAGAAGGTACTTTTTGAAAAAATACTTTTCAGAAAAGTACTTTTTCAAAAAAAAATCTTTTAAGCGAGTACCTTTTAAAAAATTTGTTTTGAAAACGTGCCTTTCAAGAAAGTATACTTTTAAAAAGTACCTTTTCAGAAATGTACGTTTTCTAAAGATATTTTTTAAAGGTTCTCTTCTTAAATATTATTTTGTTAAAGGTACTTTTTTTATAATGTACTTTCTTAAAAGGTACTTTTTTAAAAAATCATTTGGTACAAAGTACAACTTTTTAAAAAGTACTTTTGAAAACATATGCTTTTTAAAAAGAAGCTTTTTAGAAAAGTACGTTTTAAAAATTCTTTTAAGCGAATATCTTACACAAAATACTTTTAAAAAAGTACTTCCAAAAAAATTTCTCCTAAAAAGTAGTTTTTTTTAAAGGATGTTATATAAAAGTTTTTTTTCATAAAAGCTTCTGAAAAGTACTTTTTTAAAAAAGTACTTTAAAAATAACTTTTAAAAAGATATATTATTAAAATCCGGCTTTTAGAAAAAATTTGCTTTTGAAAAAGGCAAATTTAAAAAAGTACTTTTTGAAAGAAGTACCTTCTAAAAATGCATTGTTCAGCAAAGTATTCTTTGAAAAGTACGTTAAAATAGTTTTTATAAAAAAAGCTTTTCTTCATAAGAGTAAAATTTTAAACAGAGTTCGTTATCAAAAAGAGTACCTTTTAAAAAAAATATTTTGTACAATATTACGTTTTAAAAAAATATTTTACAAGAAAGTACCTTTTAAAAAAATATTTTATAAAAATGTATATTTTAAAAAAATATAATAAAAAAAAGTACCTTTTGAAAAATATTTTATAAAAAAGCATATTTTAAAAAAATATTTTATAAAAAAGTACGTTTTGAAAAAATATTTTATAAAAAAAAACCTTTTAAAAAAATATTTTACAAAAAAGTACTTTAAAAAATATTTTATAAAAAAGTAACTTTTAAAAAAATATTTTATAAAAAAGTACCTTTTAAAAAAATAGTTTATAAAAAAGTATATTTTAAAAAAATATTTTATAAAAAAGTACCTTTTGAAAAAATATTTTATAAAAAAGTACCTTTTAAAAAAATATTTTATAAAAAAGTATCTTTAATAAAAATATTTTATAGAAAATAACCTTTTAAAAAAATATTTTATAAAAAAGCATATTTTAAAAAAATATTTTATATAAAAGTATCTTTTAAAAAAATATTTTATAAAAAAGTACCTTTTAAAAAAATATTTTATAAAAAAGTACCTTTTAAAAAAATAGTTTATAAAAAAGTATATTTCCAAAAAATATTTTATAAAAAAGTACTTTAAAAAATATTTTATAAAAAAGTACCTTTTAAAAAAATATTTTATAAAAAAGTACCTTTTAAAAAAATAGTTTATAAAAAAGTATATTTAAAAAAAATATTTTATAAAAAAGTATCTTTAATAAAAATATTTTATAAAAAAGTACCTTTTAAAAAAATATTTTATAAAAAAGTACCTTTAATAAAAATATTTTATAGAAAATAACCTTTTAAAAAAATATTTTTTAAAAAAGCATATTTTAAAAAAATATTTTATATAAAAGTATCTTTTAAAAAAATATTTTATAAAAAAGTACCTTTTGAAAAAATATTTTATAAAAAAGTACCTTTTAAAAAAATATTTTATAAAAAAGTACCTTTAATAAAAATATTTTATAGAAAATAACCTTTTAAAAAAATATTTTATAAAAAAGCATATATTAAAAAAATATTTTATATAAAAGTACTTTTTAAAAAAATATTTTATAAAAAAGTACCTTTTAAAAAAATATTTTATAAAAAAGTATCTTTAATAAAAATATTTTATAAAAAGTACCTTTTGAAAAAATATTTTATAAAAAAATATTTTATAAAAAATTGTCTTTTCAAAGAAGTACAATTGAAACAAAAGTAACTTTAAAAAAAGTATATCGCTCATATAATTACTTCAATAGTGTCACAACTCCAAAAGTGTCACAGCTCAAATCGTCACATCCGTGATCGTATCGACAATCGTACGAAAACAAATTAAGTGATATGTCAATCGTATAATCCGAAAAATGTGTTTTTACGTGACGAGTTGTATGTTCACGGATGTGGCGATTCGACCCCAGTTTTGAGGAAAACGCGCTTTAAGTTTTCAATTTGCATACAACTCAAAGAAGACCTGACAATATATTCTTCTCTCAGGAGGTGATGTACCCAAGCTATTTCTATGAAATTTTTACTTAATATAAAATACGAAATGCCGCATTATATGGCATTATTAATTCAAAAATTACATTTTTTGAGTTATGACACTATTGAAGAAATGAGCGATATGTAATTTGAAAAATGTGTCCATTTAAAAGAGTACTTCTTAAAAAGCGTGTTTTAAAAAGTACATTTTGTAAAAGTACCTTTTCCAAAAAGTATCTTTTTAAACAAGGAACGTACCAAAAAAGTACCCTTTTAAAAATTAATCATAAAAAATCGGGAGAGAGAGTCTTAAAAATAAACAACAACAAAAAATGCTTCAATTTAATTTTTGATAATAAATAAAATCAACAAATTGTGTTTATAATTCACCAAGAAAAATAAAATTACTTTTGCAAAAAGTATGGTATTTATCAATTCCTTCTTCACTGTGGAATGTGTCAATAGTTCATGTTCAATAAATTAAACAAAATTCAAAGGAAATCAAAAGGAATCTATATATAAATTTTCTTCTTTAGCGGGCTTTTACACCACTTACCAAACAAACAAAAAACAGCTTCAAGCCATTTACACAGTTTTTGGCTAAAAATAATAATTTCAAAAAAAAAAAGAAACAAAGAAGTGAAAGAAATGAAAACTTAATAAATGAAAAACGTGCCAGCGAAAAACATTTTCTAATAATCATAAAGTTGGCTAAATTATCAACTCTTTTTGGGCAAAAATAAATTGAGGAAAAAAGTATGTTAAAAAGTTCATTTATTTTCTTTTCTAATTGCAAATAAATTCTGGTGTGTGTGGAATGTTATGTACTCGTACAAGATTGTGAGAAAGATTTTCTAAATTAAATATGCGACCAAAAATAATAATTATTTTGTTAAAATGTAAATTTCTAAGAAAAAACAACACCAATTAGAATTTTTGTTAGACATTTAAAGTTTTAAATTTGTGGCTTAAATTTCAAAATTTAAAGTATTCTATTTTCAAACAATTTAATAGCCAAACTGATTTCACAATCTTTTCTCATAGCGAAAGGAAAACAAATTATAATCTGAAGTTGCTAACATACACTTCAAACGAATACAAAACAGGATTTTATTTTTTTCATAAGCACGAAGACAAAATGACACCTCATACCGAAGGAAATATAATGAACAAATGTAAACACGGTGCTTGCGAATGGTGGGAAAGATTAAAGAAATGTAGCGCCACAAAATATAAACAAAACTAACAGAACTGCCATATGATTTTTTGTTATGGGAAATCAGCTGTTGTTAAAGATTATTGAAAATTAATTTTTTGACGCAATAAAGTGCTTTTATGCAAAAGCTTCTTTTGAAATAAGTTTTGCAATAATGAAGCAACTTTGGAAAAGGTACTTTCACTCAAAACCTTAGAAAATTTTCTTTATAAAAAGTACACTTCAAAAAAGTACCATTTGAGAATATCTCGTTTAAAAAAGATATTTTTTATAAAAATTCCGTTTTGGAAAAAGTACCTATTTACAAAAAAAAAGTACCTTTTAAGAAGTAACTCTCGCAAAAAAAAGCTCCTATTTTAAAAATACTTAAAAAAATCATATTTCAAAAAAGTACTTTTAAAAAGCTTTTATATATTAAGTACCTTACAAAAAAATTTCGTTTGAAAAAAAGTGCTCATTAAAATTTTTTTTATATATAATCTTAAAAAAAAAATACCGAAAAAAGCAATTACTTATAACCTTACGAAAAAAGTTTATTTTGGAAAAAGTACAATTTAAAAAAACTATCTTCCGAAAAAAGTATCTTGCTTTTTTGAAAAAAAAAACTTTTAAAAATAATAGTATCATTTGAATGAAATACCCTTAACAAAAAGTAGTTTTCCACAAATAACTTAAAAAATTTAAGTACCTTTCAAAAAAGTACCTTATGAAAAAAGTATCTTGTGAGAAAATATCTTTTAAAACTGCACCTTTAAAAAAAGTACAATTTCAAATGAATGAAAAACTTTGGAAAAGTACTTTTCAACAAATTATGTAATTGAAAATAAGTAAATTTTAAAAAAAAACCTTTTAAAGTACCTTACGAAAAAAGTATCTTGTAAGAAAATACCTTTCACAAAAGCACCTTTGAAAAAGTACTTTTAAATATAGTATCTAATGAATGAAGTACCCTTAAAAAGTACTTTCCAACAAATAACTCAAAAAAATTGTAATATTAAAGCAACTTTCAAATAAGTACCTTGTAAGAAAATATCTTTTAAAACAGCAACTTTAAGAAAATTACTTTTTAAAAGAGTTATCTTTTGAATGAAAAACTTAAAAAAAGTACTTTTCAACAAATTATGTACTTGAAAAAATATATATTTTAAAGTAAGTACCTTTTAAAAAAGGACCTTTTCAAAAAGTACCTTACAAAAAAAAGTATATTGTAAGAAAATACCTTTCAAAAAGGCAACTTTGAAAAAGTACTTTTAAAAAAGTAACTTTTCAACAAATTATGTACTTGAAAAAATATATATTTTAAAATAAGTACCTTTTAAAAAAGGACCTTTTCAAAAAGTACCTTTTCAAAAAGTACCTTACAAAAAAAGTATATTGTAAGAAAATACCTTTCAAAAAGGCAACTTTGAAAAAGTACTTTTAAAAAAGTAACTTTTGAATTATAACTCAAAAAGTTTAAAAAATTTAAGTATGTACATTTTAAAAAAGTATATTATGAAAAAAGTATCTTGTAAGAAAATACCTTTTAAAATAGCGCCTTTAAAAAAAGTACTTTTTAAAAGAGATATCTTTTGAATTAAAAACTTTTAAAAAAGTACTTGAAAAAATATATATTTAAAAATAAGTATCTTTTAAAATAGTACCTTATCGACGGTTGGTTTCTGGTTTGCGGCACAGTATATTCAAAATACATTATGTCTGCAGCAAACCAGAAACCAAGCGACGTTATGAAAAAAGTATTTTGTAAGATAATACCTTTCAAAAAAGCACCTTTGGAAGAATACTTTTAAAAATAGTATCTTTTGAATAAAGTGCCCTTAAAAAGTACTTATCCACAACTAACTTAAAAAGATTTAAGTACCTTTCAAAAAAGTACCTTATGAAAAAAGTATCTTCCAAAAGAAAAAACCTTTTAAAATTTAAATAAAGTACTTTTTAAAAGAGTTATCTTTTGAATGAAAATTTTTTTAAAAAACGTAAAAATATATATTTGTGAATAAGTACTTTTTAAAAAAGTACCTTTAAAATAAGTCTTTTAAAAAGTATCTTTTACAAAAGTTCCTTTTACAAAAACACCTTTGAAAAAGTATTTAAAAAAATATTTTATTAGAAGAGTTCCCTCAAAAAAGTGTGACATCACGAACAAAAATCATGGGATAAATAATAATCGAGCAGACAGTTTCAGAGCTGGAAAACTTAAACTTGATTTTGCCATATAAAAGTAACTAGATAACAGAAAATTTTTGATTTTTTGTTAAATAAACTTATTTTATATTTCAGTACGAATAAAATTTTTATTAAAAATATAAAAAAAAAATATATAAAAAATTTCCAGGGTTGGGAACTTCAAAATTTTTTGTTATATAAAAATAACCTACTAAAACTAATTTTTACTTTTTATCAATAAATTTAAAATTTCTTACAATCTTAAAAGAAAAATATTAGTGTAAGAAAACAGAAAAATTTTAAAATATGATTCCAGGGTTGGGAAACTTACAATTTTTGTGATATATAAAATTAACTAGGTCTAATAATTTTTTTTTTTATTTTAATTATATATATATATTTTATGTTTTGCAAAGAAACATTGGGTATAGAAAATTAGAAAAATATAAACAACAGAGCTGGAAATTTTCAAAATTTGTTGATATAAAAGTAGCTAAATAAAACTAGTATTTTAATTATGTATTTCTTTCTTTGTTCACTTAACATATTTTATATATATTTTTTAAAGAACAAGATTGGTGTGAGGACCCAAAAAAAATATAAAAAGTTGATTCCAGGGTTGGTTGCCCAAACTTTTTTGTGATATATAAAACTAATTAAATAAAGCTAGTTATTTATTTGGCAATTAAATATATTCTATATTTTAGAAAGAAATAAATTTGTATTAAAACCAAAAAAATTTAAATTATGGTTCCAGGGTTGGAAATTGAAAAAAAAATTTGGATAAAAAAATAACAAAAAATATATTTTTTTTGCATTTAAACATATTTCACGTTTTAGCAAGCAAATTCTTTAGTCGAAAAAAACCGAGAGCTCACTGACTTAGATATTTCTTTAAAGAACATAATTTTTTTTAATTAATTAAAAAAAAGTTACTTAAAAACGCGCTGAAATGAAAAGCAACCGCATGATAATTTTTGCACGCACAAAGCCACGCCATATCAACTGGTAGCTTAAATGCTAACAAGCTTAATAACTTATTCCCTGAACCATGTAAAAGTACAAGTATATTTAATAATAAATTGCCTTGGTTCATGTAGTGTTGGTCGAAGTTGTCGGAGTTAAAGAAGTACATAGTAAGTCATCGTATGGATGAGAATTATGTTGTAGCTGTTGTATTGGAAATAGAGTGCGAGCGAGTATCTCAGGTTGTAAAATATCGTAATGAGTTTCTATCGATTTTAGGTTTGTTGTTTGTTGTATTTCTATCACTTTGACAGTGTAAAAAGGAGCAAAACGAGTTTGTATGTGGGTATAATACATACATACATATCACACATATCTTGTTTTATATAGCTTCACTATATACGTGCCTGTGTGTTTTTATGTGTGTGTGTGTGTATGTACATGTACCCTCAACCGTATCATCGAAAAATGAGTGCAACAGACAGGGGCTGTGCTGTGTTCATGGTTTCTTTTCCCTATATTATTCTTTTACTTTTCCTTATAGAAAGAGGAGTTTATGTTTATTTTATTTTCCTCATTTTTATATGATATTCAATTTCTTTTTTATTTAAGATCAAAGTAAAAAATTGTATTTTTGGAGAAAAGTTTTCCTGGTAACAAAATCAAACTAATACCAAAACATATTTAAAATGAAATTTGTCTTATAACACAGAAGGTAGATATTACATAACACAATTCTAATAAGGCAGTGCTCATTAAAGAAAAAAATTCAAAATCGAAAGTCTATAAAAAAAGTTGTATTTAAATTTTATACATTATGAACTCTTTGGAATCGCGGAAGATACTCGTATCTGAAGGCAAAATAACATTTTTTTTAATGCAATTCTATTGCAAAAATCTGCGCCACCCTAATAAGTTCAACCACTCACATATAGGAGTACATACCAACTCCTTGCTTACAAGCATTTTCTCCCAATTTTATGTGAGCACATATTTTGTGTACATTATTTTCAGTTTTACAACCTTGCAACCCCCTCATCCCCCACCACCCCTCCTTCTTTCCACTTATGTACATATATGCTCCTTTCATCTGCCCACTTTTTGCTTGAATATGCATATTTAATTTCACTTGAGGGTTTAGTATTCCCTTTAATTTATTAATTGAATGTTTTCCTTAGTTCAAATTTTATCAAGGGTTTTTGAGAAAAATCTAATTTATTTTATACTCCAACATTTTATGTTTAATTATTATGTATATTTATTAAAAAAAAAAGCATTTCAAAGCATCATACAAAATTACAAAAGCTTCATTAAAAGAGAAAAAAATTTTTTAAGCAACAGCAATCGATTTGTAGGCGGCCATAAAAAAATATTCCTGCAATAAACAACTTTAATTGAAAATCAAACTAAAATTCAATTAAAAATGTATTTAAGTCAATTGCACTTTTGCTTAAAATTTTAATTAATTGTAATTAATTAATTGCCACAATTATGTTTTTAATTGATTTTTGGTTTTATTTTCAATTAAAGTTGTTTATTGCAGGAATATTTTAGTTTTCAACAAAAATTTAATTACCTGAATCACATTTTTAATTGATTTTTTTTATTTTATTTTCATTTAAAGTTGTTTATTGCAGGGATATTTTGGTTTTAAACAAAAATTTTAATTGACTTAGGTACATTTTTAATTCATTTTTGGTTTTATTTTCAATTAAAGTTGTTTATTGCAAGAATATTTTTTCTGTGCGAAGTGAGTGAGAATCGTTAAGTGAAGGCTATTGCGTATTAGGCAAATTCAGACCACCACATTATAAAATAAAGACTAACAGCCTTATTTATAAAACTTATAAAAAAGCACAAAAAATCGCCCAAAACTAAAAAAATCGTCAAAAACGAAAAAAAACGCCAAAAATTAAAAAAATTGCTTTAAGCAAAAAGCGCATAAATTACAAAAAACCCTAAATTTAAAAAAAATTACCAACAACAGGAAAAAATTCGCTTGCACTAAAACTATGTGTTAAAATACAAACAAAAATCGCCAAAAAAGAAAAAAAACTAAAATAAATCGCCAAAATCCCAGAAAATTTACACTCGTCGCACTTTACTTGTATTGTTTTATTTTCATTTCGACTTGCCAAAAATGACAGCAAATGATAGCTATAACACCTTCACATCGCTCTAGGACAGCTACGTCCAAGCCATATGCACAATGTGCAAACTTTTATAAAGAGCTTTTTGTGTTTTCACACCGACAAGACAAGAGTACAACAACACAACAGAATACAGAATGCTTGCTCTAACTTTGCAAAGAAACAAGAACAAATTTAAGAGCTTTCAAAGCTTTGTTCCCCAAATGAAAATATCAGTGATATAGGAGAGCTACGTCCAATCCATATGCACAATGTGCAAACTTTTATGAAGAGCTTTTTGTGCTTTCACACCGACGATAGTACAACATCCACAACAACAACACAGCAGACACCAATGCTTGCTCCTACTTTGCAAAGAAACAAGAACAAATTTAAGAGCTTTCAAAGCTGTTTACCTCAAATACAAATATCAGTGTATGTGTGTTTGTTCGTAGCTGATATAGGACAATTAATTATCTTCCGAATTAGAAATAGTTCAGCTAAGAATATTTACTTTTGAATTGAATTATTTGAATATTTACTGCCTTATTCATAAAAAATATTTCTGTTTAATAAGAGGTTTATAACACAAATTTTCTATGGAAATTCGACTAATAAACCTTTTATAAAATCAAAATATTTTTTATGAATTAGGCCCTTAAAATATAATTTTAAATCTATTTACCGAGGTAACTACAACGAAATATTTATTGTACGGCAAAGATATGGAAAATACATTTTTTTGAAATCCTGTTTAAAGCAAAATTGGTCCAATCAATAAAAAAATGGTGTAAAAAAGGAGTGATTAAAAATTGTCACGCTTGAGAGTGCATGAGCGTGAGTGATAAGGTAATTCCTTTTTCTTAACAAAATAAGTAACTCTTTTTAAAAAAATGTCCCACAATTTTCATTTACTGTCACTTTATCAAGTGTTCGGCGTGTGATTTCAAATAAAAGTTTCCATAACAAAAAATATTTATAATTTTTTAAAATTAAAAAAAATGCAACATACTGTCGAAAATGATTTTATTATTAATATTAGGGGCAAATTTTTAAAATACAAACGATTCTTTCATTTTGAAATTTGTACGGAAAATATATATTTTTGAAACACATTTGTAACGTTTAGAAACGAAATTTTTTACAAAATCTGCATATTAGAGAAAAGTTCTCACACGCAAGAAGACGTGAGCGTGAGTTTTCCTTATGAGATTAAGTGATAAAAATTTTAAGGACATTTGATTCCAAACAATTATTTAAATCGATCTTGCCCTTTTTAACAGAGTTAATTTTGGCCACAAAAATAAATTAAATTTACATATAGTGCATTGTAGTGAAACAATGCACAGCCTTTGGTGGAAATCAAAGCCACAACCACCACACTGAAAGCCTAACACACCACACAGAGAAAAAACTGCCTCATAGAATCAAGTAGATTTTCTCTATGAAACGTTTTTAGGCTAAGGGGTATCCCAGCAGAAAGAAGCGAAGATTTTTTCATAGAGATTCCTTATTGTTTTTATGTGGTAAATCTTATTAATTTTATCAAGAAGAAAACCACATAAAATCACAAAGAAATCTTATTATTCAGAACTTTTTTTACTCATTTTCCGTTATTTTTGGTACCAAAAAAAACAATCCATAGAGAAAAACTTCTTGATTCTATTAGGTTTTCTTATAAATTGTAAACTTAGGGATTTCTTATTGATTTTATTAGGTTGCCTTATTAATTTTTTTAAAAAGGTTTTCTTCTTAATTTTATTAAGCTGTCTTATTGATTTTTTCAATAATGTTTTCTTCTTGATTTTAGTAGGTTCCTATATGATTATGTGTAAAGCATCTTATTGATTTTTTTTAATAAGGAAATCTTCTTGATTTTATGAGGAGTCTTGTTATTTCATTTCTATAAATAGACATACATACAATTTCTTTCATGATCTTTTTCATTTTTGTATAAGAATGTTTGCACAATAATTTCAATGGTTATTCAGGCTGCTGGTTAGCATATTGGTTAGAGTGCTTGTCTATCAGGTAGAAGTTTGCTGGTTCAATACTTGGTGAGTAAGTTAGTTAAGACTATAACATAATGTGTATGTATGTATGTATAAATAAATAATAATGAAGATATAAGTACAGAGAATAAAGACGCAATTTTTTTTATTGAAAAAATCAATAAGATAACCTCATAAAAACTACAAGATTTCATCTTGATTTTTTCAAAAAGATTTTCTCTATGAAATTAATAAGATTTCCTTATTGAAAAAAAACACAGAGATTTCTTATTAATTTTGTTCTATTTTATGAGGTATTTAGTAGGCACTGTTTTCTCTGTATATCCACTCAATACACTAACGGGACACCCAATGCAGATATTAAGGCTGACTGATAAATGGAAAATTGGCGTCTAAATCAAAGTCAACATTTTAAACTAAGCTGCCAAAATTATAAAATGACCACGGTGATCATAATCCAAAATTTTAACTGTAATCTCCTGAGATATAAAGCGGTTTTTCTATATTTCTAAACGATTGCTAAGTTTATCTTACAAAGAAAATATCCTCAAAATGCAACCAAATAATCAAATTGTTAACTCAATCGTTCGCGCCGTGTTGTTTTGGATAAATTTTGAGTATCGATATTAATCATACGCTCTCACATTTTATATGTATTATTAATATTAATCATACGCCATCCAAAGATACATTTTTATATTAATATTAATCATACGCCATCTAAGGAAAAAAATGGCCAAACTTCAAATCAAATTGTGACAAATTGCTGTAGAAGAACAGAAGCAGTGAAAACATAAAATCACATGTAATTTGAAAAATGTGATTTAAAAAAAATGCCTGATAAATACATTGAAAATGTGTCTGCACATGCATACATGTGTTTTATTACATTTGAAAATTATATTTCTTATATCATACACGATTATGTAAATAGTGTAAATTATAAAATTCTTGCACGTTCTTTCCCCCCCTCCGCTTTTCAAGCTAAAATTAATGAAAAAAAGTAAGATTTTTTTGTGCACTAACAGATTTTTTATTAAAATATTTTTTTTTATTTCCCCTATTTATTATAACTATAGACAAAAAAGTTAAAAAAAAAACTTTTACAGGTCGTTGTACTTCCGTAAGATTCTTGTTTTTACTGCTGTTGTTATGCATTCGAACAAAATGTTATATACATACGTTTTAACAGCTCCGACCCAACAGAGGGAGAGAGAGAGAGAGTAGGCAGAAAAACTGCTCTGGTCGTATTAAAAACTTTAACACAATGTTTGTGTAATCGTACAGTCAGTTGTAATAAAAACTTCTACTTATACAATGTATTGCAAAAAAAAAATAATAAAAGAACTGGAATTTTTTATCGTCTTTAATATACGGGTATTAGGGATTTTTTCTTTTTATCGATTTAATAATGTCAATGAGTTTTTATTTTGAAGAATAAAAAAAAAAAGAAAATTAAAAGTTTTATGTATGCTTCAGATTAAATAACAAGTAACTGCCCTAAGGTATGCTAAGGAAAAGAAAAAAAAAACAAGAGCATTAAAAGAAAGCAAACATTTATCTAGGTTAGGAATAGTAAGTTAGTACAGTATGCTCAGCAAAGAAATATACGAGTAGAACTTAAGATTAGTATCATACAAAAGCCAACTATACATGTGAACATGTCTATTTTAAATTCACAAATCGCTTAACAGCGAATGGGTTTTGTGTGGACCATATGCATAACTAGTGTTCGAATAATTATAGAACCGTCTATAGAATGAACCTAGCCGCTATTCCCTGCTTTCGTTTGAACGTGCATTCGGCACTTTAAGTAAATTAATTGTACGATTGACACACAAATATATGACAGTTAAAAATTAAAGGGTGTTCTTAAGCGAGCAACGAAAACGTTCACACGTAATATACAGACGAATTATATTATATGGACACTGGAAATTTTCAAAGTTAGTGTACTTTTATTCAGACCACACCAATTAACACTGAAAATTAAAAATATGAATTAAAGCATATTCTATCATGTAATTTTGTAATTTTGACAATTTGCTGCATCTTGAAAACCGTATGGGGCAAACTTTCAAAAACGCTAAAACTAAAAATCCCAAAATTAAAAAATACCGAAACGAAAAATTTGCCAATTTAAAAAAACCGTTTAAATGAAAAATATCATCAAACATAAAATAAATCGCTTAAATGCAAAAAAAAAACACCAAAAATAAAAAGTCGCCAAAAACTAAAAGATCGACAAAATCGCCAAAATGCAAAAAATCACCAAAAGTAAAAATGTTGTCAAAAAACTAAAAAAACGCCAAAAATAAAAAAAGTACTTTAACTGAAAAATATCCGAAAATATGGCGAAAACAAAAGAAAGCGCAAAAACTTAAAAAAAAACGCCAAAAATAAAAAAACGTTTAAACTGAAAAATATCCGAAAAATGGCCAAAACAAAAGAAAGCGCAAAAACTTAAAAAAAATCGCCCAAAATCGGCAAAACTAAAAAAAGCTACAATTAAAAAACTGCAAAAACAAATAACTTAAATGCAAAAAAAAACCACCAAAAGTAAAAAAATCGCCAAAAACTAAGAAATCGCCAAAATGCAAAAATCACCAAAAATAACAATGTCGTCAAAAAACTAAAAAAAATCGCAAAAAACCGAAAAAAACGCTTAAACTGAAATAGAACCTAAAAAAAACGCCAAAACAAAAGAAAGCGCAAAAGTTAAAAAATCGGCCAAAATCTAAAAAATAGACAAAACTAAATAAAGCGCTAAAATTAAATAACTGACAAAACAAATCACTTAAATGCAAAAAAAACACCAAAAGTAAAAAAGGCGCCAGAAAAACTAAAAAAACGCCAAAAATAAAAAAGTACTTTAACTGAAAAATATCCGAAAATATGGCCAAAACAAAAGAAAGCGCAAAAACTTAAAAAAAGTCGCCCAAAATCGAAAAAAATTGGCAAAAACTAAAAAATCGTTAAAATAAATAAAAATGCCAAAACAAATCGTTTAAATGAAAAAAAAAACACCAAAAGTAAAAAAATCGCCAAAAACTAAGAAATCGACTAAATCGCCAAAATGCAAAAAATCACCAAAAGTAAAAATGTTGTCAAAAAACTAAAAAAACGCCAAAAATAAAAAAACGTTTAAACTGAAAAATATCCGAAAAAATGGCCAAAACAAAAGAAAATCGCCCAAAATCGGCAAAACAAAAAAAAAGCTAAAATTAAAAAACTGCAAAAACAAATCACTTAAATGCAAAAAAAAAACCACTAAAAGTAAAAAAATCGTCAAAAAAAAAAACAAAAAAAAATCGACAAAATCGCCAAAATGCAAAAAAATCACCAAAAGTAACAATGTCGTCAAAAAACTAAAAAAATCGCCAAAAACCGAAAAAAACGCTTAAACTGAAATAGAACCGAAAAAATCGCCAAAACAAAAGAAAAGCGCAAAAGTTAAAAAAATCGCCAAAAATCTAAGAAAATCGACAAAACTAAAAAAAGCGCTAAAATTAAATAACAAACAAATCGCTTAAATGCAAAACATAACACCAAAAGTAAAAAAGTCGCCAAAAAAACTAAAAAATCGACAAAATCGCCAAAATGCAAAAAAAAAAATCACTAAAAGTTAAAATGTCGTCAAAAAAAAACTTAAAAAATCGCGAAAAACAAAAAAAATGATTAATAAATCGCCCAAAACCGAAAAAGCGGCAGCACAAAAAAAAGCGCTAAAACTAAAAAACTTGCAAAACAAATCACTTAAATGCAAAAAAAACATCAAAAGTAAAAAAGGCGCCAGAAAAACTAAAAAATTTACAAAAATCGCCAGGATGCAAAAAATCACCAAAAGTAAAAATGTCGTCAAAAAAAAAACTAAAAAAATCGCCAAAAACCGAAAAAACGCTTAAACTGAAAAAGGACCGAAAAAAGCGCTAAAACTAAAAAAATATCAAAACAGAAAAAATTTTTTTAAATTTCTACATCAGGTGAGATCTCCGATTATATAGGTCAGCTACGTCCAAGCAATATGCATAATGTGCAAAGTTTTACAAAAGAGCTTTTGTGCTTTCACACCGACGAGAGTATAACAGCAATACAACAGACAATAATGCTTGCTCTTACTTTGCAAAGAAACAAGAACTAATTGAAGAGTATAAAGGGCGCAATTTACAAATTGTATGAAATCCATCTACCCAAAATATTTATATTCGAGTATCAAATTTATTAACGAAATTCAAAAGACTACTGAGAACTCTAAATGCACTAAAACTTATAATGTGTTTTGGATTTTCTGTAAAATATCTTAAATGTAAGTTACACCTTTTTTGAATTTATTATGACGATATGTAGCGTCCGTACGCAAAAGCTAATCTTTTCAAACCTTTTGAGTGTTGCCTTAGAGTCCTTGGTGGAAATCGAAACTCCGAATCCAATGGCACTTAATAGTGTAAAAGTGCACATTACAAATATTATTTTTCTTTAATACATATAGATTAAAGTATCAAATTAAATATTCAATTAGCTTATATTACTCTATAATTTATAATACATTTACACCCCCTACACAATAAGCGCACCAATATTAATAAACACAAATGCATTAAATCTTACACACATTCACAGTTCTACACAAACACCAAAACACCAACACGATACGGGCTATTAATTCGCCTACATTAAGGGGGCTCCTATTTGTTTGAAACTTTTTTTGTTAATGGCAAAAGTCTTTGCAAATTCAAGTATATTTTCTTAGTATAAAGCATTAAAATAAAAAAAGACTTGTGAATACCTTATATTGTGCCAAAAAGGCTTGTTACTGGACATTTCGATACCCGCTACGTGGTTTTAGCGAAATTCTTATTATTTTATTTTTGGGTTTTAAATATTTACCGCCTTAATAGATATTTAACACGTAATAAATTTTTTACAATTTATAGAACTTTTATATATTTATATTTAAATGCATAAAGTTACACTTTTATAAACATGTGTGTATACATAGAGATTTCCATCCAATATATAGACATAAAACCTTTTTGCTTTTATAACATTGAAAAATATAAACGGTTTTACTCTCCCTCTCTCTATATCTCGCTTCCTCTTACACTATTTTTTTTATGAAATTCTATGTAAAAATATATGAGTTAGTATGTATATATGTGTGTGTGTGTGTGTGTGTGGAAAAACTGTTAACTATAAACGCGTCTGTATGTGTTCGTGTGTGGTAATGTAATGGCATCAGCATGTTTTTGTAATGATGTCACAACATGTTGCTGTAATTACTTATTTCATATATTGTTTTTGTTATTATTATTATTGTCGTTTGGCTGTTGCTTGTAGGTTTTCCTTGGATATGGGCGGGCATCCCAAACCTGAAAGGCACGCCGCGCTTCACGTGCGTAATCTTGCTTGCATTTCAGCAGGTACATATTTTATAATTCGCAATTTAATTAATTAAATTGTTTTCATTTGTTACGAGTACTTTTAACTATATTTATTTAATTTTTGGCTAACTTAACGATACGTACTTTAGCCTAATCAAATCATAAATATAAAAAAAAAATATTTAATTTTGGCACTTGTAAGTTTTCTCGCTAAAAACGAGTGTGCGTGAGCACTAGAAGTGAGCGCAAGCCATGAAAAATTGCACAGTATCTTACTTTTTTCAAGAGCGAATATTGTTTGGAGTGGTGACCGTAATTGAGTTTAAGACAAAAATAGAGAGCAAGGAAACAAAAAACACACAATACCAGTGTACAACAGTTGAATAGATAGTTGTGTCAAGTGTGCACTATTGTACACTTCATAGTGCACCATCATACTTTTTATAATTATGTATATCAACTGTGAAATATATTATTTTTATTGGTATTTTATTTTTTTAGAGTCTTAAATTAATAAATTATTAACTTAGAAAGAACAGTATCGTTGTTTGTTTTGTCTTTTACACATAGATACACATATTTTTGCATTAGTGTGCTCATTTTACAATTGTCAATCGGTGTGCAATAGTGAAATATGCTTCGACACTACAATAGCTAATGCCCTCGCTTGACATATAAACAAATGCTGTTGCGTGCTTTTGATAAAATTGAATATCAGTTTTAGTGTTCTCATTAAATAAAAGAGCACTAAAAAGAGGGAACAATTCATTAATGTACATCATGAAGATTAAGCAAGCAAACAGCTTGTGCTCAGCTCTAGTCAGCACGCATGACAAGAAAAGCTTAAAACGTGCATTTTGTGCATGATAAGAAGTGATCAACCACTAATCACTGTCTCATCTCCAATTTGTTGGTAAGAACTCCATTTGGACTTGATAACATCAATAATGCATTAGCAAATGCTAAAGTTATCTACAAATTGTGTGCGTAACTCGGTTTTTGTGTTGGAAAAAATACACATGAATATACATACATACGTATGTATGTATGTTTGTACTCATATCAACAAAATTAAAGGCATCAAATAACTAGAAAAAAATCAATAGAAATTGCTAATAAATAAATTAAATTAAGAGCTTCTGAACAGCTTTTTTTTAGCGGCCTAAACAATTAAACAATGTGACATCTCTTATTTAAAGAAATTTTTACAGGAAAATCAGGAGGCCATAAGCACAGTGGAGCCAAAGTTACGAAATATTTATGTATATAAAGTTCTACGAACGCTATACAGCGAGTACAGCGGGTTAAAGTTGAGGACTGAAAAAACTGCTTTTTTTTAATTTGAATTTAATGAAAAAATTCGTAAGAAATGCTAATACGAGTAATACTTATGAGCAGTAATAATACTTATGCAGTGAGCTGAAGCAAATCGATACATTGCTCTGGGTCCTTATAAATAAGGAAGACGAATAAGCGATGTTCGTCTGTTCTTCCATTCGATTGTACGTAAAATCGGTTTTCCGAAGCTCCCAGAAAAGCTAGGTACTTCGGTCTTGGACTAGTGGTATTGAAAATAAGCAAAATCGCAAAAACGGTTTCAGAGCTGGAAAGGTTAAACTTTATTTTGCCATATAAAATTAACTAACTAAAACTAATTCTTCATTTTTTTTTAATAAATACATTTATACTTTAGTAAGCATTAAATGGGTAATAAAAAAAATAAAATAAAAAAATAAAAAAAATTTCCAGGGTTGGAAAATTAATTTTTTTTTTTGGTATATAAAACTAACCAACTAAAGTACATATTTTCTTTTTCTCTATAAATTATTGATATAACAAAACATAAAAATATAAAAGGATGATTACAGCTTTGGAAAATTTAAACGTTTTTTGGTATATAAAAGTAAGTAGGTCAAATTAATTTTTTCTTTTTGTTTATAAATTATATATGTTTTAGGTTTTATAAAGAGAGAGTTTGGTATAAAAAATTTCAAAAATGTAAAATAGCTTCAGAGCTGGAAAATTTTAAAATAAGTAATAAAACTAGTTTTTTTTTCTTTGTTAATTAAACATATTTTATAACGAAATAAATTAGTATTAAAATCAGAAAAGTCTGAAATAAAATTCCATGGTTGGAAGATTGAAACTCTTTTTTTTTTGGTATAAAAAAGGAACTAATTAGTCTTACGAAGCTTTGTAATATGTTGCTTATTATGCTCTCAGCCAAATTATGTTTTAAAGCTATGGTCATACGGTGATAGCTGGCAACGAGTTCTTGTTAATTTTTAGCACTGTTTTTGAACATCACTTACTAGAGCTAGAACTAAATGATTTTTTTTCTATACCAAATATTTACATAAGTATAAACCTAATTATATACCTATATGAGCTGCCTCAAGTATCACCAGAGTGCCGAACATCAATCGGATTTTAATACAAATGAATACACATATGAGAATATATTTCCTTCGTGTTTCTCTCGGTGGCCAGCTCTGACTTATATATGTATGTATGTATGTATATACTCTATAAAGGTACGTCGGAGAAGGGTACATATATATTATTAAATACACACATACACACACACCATTATACACTTACTTCAAATCATTTATTACACTGTCATATTTTACACTTCTAAATTTGCCAAATCACTTTGAATTCCATTCATTTAAGACTAATAACTTTCGAAAATTAATCGATGAAATGCTTCAATCCACCAACAAAACTCGTGTAAATCTATATCACTCTTCATTTACATATTTTCGCAAAAAAAAACCCCAAATTGCCAAGAGCAGCGTTACCGTTGTGCGACTAAAATTACATTTTGCCCGCTTGTTTTTACTGCCTTGTCACTTTTGTCCCTGTTCTTTTAAATGCCCTTTTGTGTCAGTTTGCATTATTTTGTGCTTCTTTCGGCTTCTTTTGCACAAATTTAATTGTTAGAAGCTCTCTTTTATTTTAATATAAGTTATGCAAACAAAAATAGGAAATGTGATTTTTTGGGGATTTCAAATTGTAAATGTGATGTTGATAACTCACTTGATGTTGTGGTTTTTTTCTCTCACGTCGTTGAATAGGTGATCACCAGTGATGAATAAATTTTCGTGCTTAGTGTCAAAAATATCATAACGCGACAAAACCATGCATAAGTTCGGTAGTTGAATAAGAATCACAAAAAGTTTATTATTTCAATAATATTGACATCCTATTTCCACAATTCAGGCAGGTGATTCGTCTAAAAAATTTTTTATGAAAATCACTCAATAAATTGACTGCTTTCCATATAAATTTTCTGCTCACGTCGATCGTCCGAGTTGTAGAAACAGGTGGTTAATTTTTCTCAAAAATTTACTTGCCTCACTTTAAAAATCAAGGGTTCAATTCATTCATTTATTAATTAATTTCTTGTAACAATTTCAATATATCGAGCATTTTGACTTGAATTCAGTCGCAAAGTGTACACAGAAAAAAATATTCCTGCAGTAAACAATTTTAATTGAAAATAAAACCAAAAATCAATTAAATATGTAATTGAGTCAAATAATTAAATTTAAAAAAAAAAGTTTAGTTACATTTTTAATTGATTTTTGGTTTTATTTTCAATTAAAGTTGTTTATTATAGGAATATTTTTTTGTGTACATCACAGATGTCAAATCGCATGAATTTTTATAAGAAATTACTAAACAAATATTTTACTTCAAAATAAAAGATACATTTTTGAGAAATTTTTTTTCGCAGTTTTTTCCCAACATGGCCGGTTAAAGCAAATTGCAAGATTTTCTTTGAAAATCAGGCCCCTGCAGCATGAATTGTTAACTGTCATTTAAAGAATATAAAAGAAAAAAATATAAGAAAAGTAAAGTTTTTCAGCCACAGCAATAAGATCATCACAGCGAAATTTTTATTTTTATTTTGAAAATGGCAATACCTTTTGAAATGAGTGACATAATTTTTTTTTCCTAATTTATCTAATTCCTAATATTTCTAGCAGCAGTCATTACTTGCCCTATCACCAGCTCTTGAATTGACATTGATTTATGCGACACCCTGTATATAACTATATTTTCAGCAATATGTGCATTGCCGCATTTAAAAATGATATAATTTTCCATTACTTTACTCTGGCAATGATGAACAGAACAGAGATGCACATTTAGTGCTTTTTTTCTCAACTGCCAAATTTGACAAAAAAGAAAAACTTGATGCTTTTTAAATATTTCGTCACTGGTGCTTTTAGTGTTTTTTTAATTTTAGCTATTTTAAAAAAATAATTATAATATTTAATTTAATTATAATTTCTAATTTCATTTGTGATTTTATAATTCTCAATAATTTATTGGAAGTTTGTCTACAAGCATTGGGTTTTTGTAATTTTGTATATTTTTAATTGTGGTTGCTTAAGCAGCAGTGAAATGCATCTAGACGTGCTTAAGCAACAACAAACAAACTTTTTTATAAAATAAAAAATTGGCTAAGATTGCACCGGAATATAACTTCGAAAATGCTGATAACGTTGTTTTGCTGCTTGTTTTTAGAAAGAACACAAGTAAAATTTCTCGTCAAATTTGAGTGCTTTGCTTTTGTTTTCAATATAACTGGACAGGTGAAATTTTTTACTTGTCTTCTATAAACTGGAAGTTGGAATTAGATAATATGAAAAAGTAATATAAAAGAAGATTAGGACACCCGGTTAGAGCTATGCTGCTTAGCTATACGAAACAAATTTCATGTGTTAAATAACAATGCAATAAAATTGTTTGTATTTTTAAAACTAATTATTTAATATTTATAAAACATAATAAATTCGTATGTGTGGACATTTCGCAGACTTAGCACCCCTGTTTTTTTAAGTTATTATTAAAGTCATCTGGCATATCCTTCTTTACGAACTGAGAAAAAATAAAGAAAAAAAATGTGAACAAAGAAATCAAAACAAAAATAAATATATAACTATAATAGTGTACATTACTTTTGCAGATTTTTTCGTGAAAATTTGTTGAATTTTGCAGATTTTATCCTTAGAAATTCTGGCAACACTGGTCTTAGGACACCCAGTTAGAGCTATGCTGCTTAGCTATACAAAACAAATTTCATGTGTTAGATATGCAATAAAATTGTTTGTATTTTTAAAACTATGTGGACATTTCCCTGTTTTTTTACGAACAGAGAAAAAATAAAGAAAAAAAAACAAAGAAATCAAAACAAAAATAAATTTATAACTGTAATAAGAGGGTGGCGTTGGCTGAAGTAGTTAGCACGTTGACTACAAAACCGAAGGTCCTGGGTTCAATCCCTGTGTCCAACAGTCATTGAATAACAACACCACGCATTTTTCTGATGTGCATTAGTGTCCCTTTGTATCAGTTGTTGTAGGAAAGTTCAAGTGATGAAGGCATAGTCACTGGTCACTGAACTATACCGACTTCAGCAGATACTAGTCCTAATGTAATATCGGAGCGCCCTCCTTCGTTGTGTAGCGAAATCATCGGCGAAGTAAAATAATCAATAAAATGGCTACAAAACACAGCTTCAAAAATTTAATACGCCTCATTTGACACCAGATGGCGCAGCAACACTGCATTATCAAAAACGTGCAAAAAAGCAGAGTTGTAAAAGAATGAAGCTTTCCTCTATCTCTCCCTTCACCACCTGTCTTCTCTATCACTATCCCTTTCCCAAAGAAGGTAACACCTAGCAATAGTAGTAGGCATTAATTGCCTGAGTGTTACTTCTCTTAAAAAAAAAAAAAAAAAAAAAAAGTGTCGATTATTTTTGTTACGAAAATCACATCTCAGCTCGTGTGTCTGATATAAAGAGCATAGCTTTAAAGAATAATTTACTGCAGCATATGAAAATTCGAATTGACCGACATACTTCGCAGCGAATCGATTAGAACTCTACTATCTTTGAACTATGTATGTATGTGAACTCAACTCTACACAATAATTAATAAGATATCCGTTGTAAAATTAAAAATTTTTTAATTTTAATGATAATACCATTCTTTAAAAATAAATTTTCCTTTTTAATTTCTTATTTTAATCAATAAATTAAAAAGATACACCTTTTTGGGGTGTTTGGCGCTGAAAATTGCGCTTGTTGGGGAATTTTGCTATTTCTGCTGTATTTGTTTCTCTCAAAACATTGGCATCACTGATGAGCAATGAACCTTATGCCACCCACTCACTCAGTCATTTGTTGTTTTTGTTGTAATGTAATACGTACAAAACGAGGACTGCTGTCAACATGGAAAGACGATAGTCAGCAACTACCGAACAACATCGACGAGTTTAGTAAAATGCCGCATACAAACAGGGAAAAGAGATTTTTTTTTTGTAAAAATTCATACATACAAATGTATGTATGTATGTACAAACAAATTGGTATACAGTGTATACTATACACTGCAATATTAGAGTACATATAAAGTTTTAGTACCAATGTAGTATGGGTAGAATGTGTTTGGAGGGTATTTTTTTACTGGGTGTATGTGCGTATGTATTTTACTTTAAACTTTAAACATTTTTTTTTATTCATACCAAAGCAGGGCGGCAGATTTGTCCATAGCAAATACAAATTTTGCAAAAAGATAGGTCTTCTGTGTGTAATATCAGTGAAAATACATATGTACATACATATGTACGTTTTCTACATCAAATTTAACTAAGCAAACGATTTTGGGAAAAACGTGCACAATTTTTTCCAGCTTGAATTGATTTAAATTTTTATTTCATTTACACATTTCAAAATACATATGTATGTAATATAATTGCTCAATTCACACCCTATTGTAAGAGTCGTAGTTCGTAAAAATTTTTTTTGGTAATTTTAATAGAAACATTTGCTCAATTCACACCCTATTGTAAGAGTCGTAGTTCGGGCATGAGTTGTTGGTAATTTCAATAGAAACATTGTTTATAAACAAATGTTTACATATAAATTAGCAACAATGTTTGTGCGAACTACGACTCCTACAATAGGTTGTGAATTGAGTAATTGTTTATAAACAAATGCTTACATAGAAATTACCAACAACGTTTCTTGATTTGTTGGTAACTTCAATAGAAACATTGTTTATAAACAAATGCTTACATACACCCAGAGAAAAAACAGCTTAAAATCAATAAAAACCATATTGGATTAATAAGAAACATGAACGAAAGACTAGTCATGTTGAAATTTCTAATTTCAATCTGGAAAAATATTAATTTACAGTACTAATTTATTAATTTTATTAATTTTTAAGTATCTCAATATACATTTTCTATTATATTGAAAATTATTGAATTAATGTGACGCGATCCTATTTTTGAATTGCAGCTTTTCCCTGCGTGTAAAAATTACCAACATGTACGAACTACAACTCCTACAATATGTCGTGAATGTGTGTAATGTTGTAAATTATTATGTATTAAATATGCACTCACATATGTACACTGAGAGTAAAATTATTAGCAGCGAGGGTGATCATTATGACAACTCTAAGCTTGTAATTGTTTTGTTTAAAATTTTTTAAAACATCTACGATTTAATCACATATTTATTTATCTGACATTTATAAGTAAGCTATAGCAATATTGGCGTCAAATTGTTAATTGTTAAAAAAAAACCTTTAGTTTCTTACGGTGACTGGTTGTTATTTTCATGTATTTTTTGATTTGTCCCCTTTAGGCCCAAAGTCACAGTCATATACACTTGATCAACTTGGCGTTGGCTGAAGTAGTTAGCACGTTGACTACAAAATCGAAGGTCCTGGGTTCAATCCCTGTATCCAACAGTCATTGAATAACAACACCACGCATTTTTCTGATGTGCATTAGTGTTCCTTTGTATCAGTTGTTGTAGGAAAGTTCAAGTGATGAAGGCATAATCACTGGTCACTTAACTATACCGACTTCAGAAGATACTAGTCCTAATGTAACATCGGAGCGCCCTCCTTCGTTGTGTAGCAAAATCATCGGCGAAGTAAAATAATCAATAAAATGGCTACAAAACACAGCTTCAAAAATTTAATACGCCTCATTTGACACCAGATGGCGCTGCAACACTGCATTATCAAAAAAACGTGCAAAAAAGCAGAGTTGTAAAAGAATGAAGCTTTCCTCTATCTCTCCCTTCACCACCTGTCTTCTCTATCACTATCCCTTTCCTAAAGAAGGTAACACCTAGTAATAGTAGTAGGCATTAATTGCCTGAGTGTTACTTCTCTTTAAAAAAAAAAAAAAAAGTTAGTGTATTTTTATACAGACTACAACTTCTTGAAATTTTCAAAAACGGTAAAACAAAAAAATCCCAAAATTATAAAATCGCCAAACCGAAAAAAATTGCCAAAACGAAAAAAAGCACCATATTAAAAAAAATGTCTAAAACGAAAATAAATCGCGAAAAAAACGGAAAAATCGCCAAAATTTAAAAATCGCCAAATTGAAAAAATCGCCAAAATGAAAAAATCGCCAAAATGAAAAAATCGCCAAAGTTAAAAAAATCGTCAAAATTAAAAAAATCGCCAAAACGAGAAAAAAACGAAAAATAAACAAAAAAAATTATTTCAGCTGAAAAACGTCAAAAACTTAATAAAACACTGTATTAAAAAATGCTCAAAGCGCAACGTACGGAACCCTTCGTGCGCGATTAAAAGTCGCACTTTACTGAATTTATTTTTATTTTCGATTATATTTTGGTTTTTCCGAACCAATTTCAGCACTAATTCAATATCTTGCACGGTACACTTAGACGAGCGAGCACTGTTTATCCATTTTTAAGAAATACTGTAACAAATGTAAACAAAAACCATATGCTATAGCAGAGCTGCCAATACCTGAAACTTAATAGTTTGATAGGGTTACCATTCTTTGCTCATATTAAGAACTTGAGTTAAACAATGCACTGTGAATATGAAGTATTAGTTAAACAATACTTATCATTTTATTTTACTAATAATTAACTAATGACTGTAAATTTGGCCCTTAGAGGAGCAAGTACGATATATGTATGTATGTCTGTGCATATGCATGCATTCATTTATTTATAAATCTAACAAGATATTTAACTAATTAAAATTTTCTCTACTTTTATCTTTTCAGGTAAGCCCATTCATTATTGTCACTTAAATACAAACACTAATTGTGTTACTTGAAAAAAAAGGAGTAAGTTAAACTTAAACTTTTTAATGAAATCTTGGAAGCCCTAAAACTTAAAAATTCATATTTTTCTACAAGCTCTAAAAACGTCCCTGATCAACCCAGCAAACAATTACGATTAAAAATAATTTTGCAATGAATCTATTATTCATTTAATATGCTCTCGCAACATTCCCTTCTAACACTCACTGATCTCTTGTGTTTTCATCATATTCATTTACTTATTTTTTGTGCACAAAATAAATAAAAAAAAATTAAACGGAATCAAAACAAAATAGAAGCAAAACAAAAAAATATACCATGCCTGCCTGAAAATTAAACAAATCATTAAAAAAAAATCATAATGCTGATGATGACTAAATACGAAAAAGTAAAATCACAAACGAGATTGTGGGTGGGTGGTGGCGGTGAGAGTGAGGGTGAGAGAACACACACATTCGTAAATAGTGATGCCAACCAGTGTTACCATATGTAAAGATTTATCTTATTTTTGAAGTTTTTAGAAATGTTAAAATGTCTTAAGAGATTTCTTAGCTAAAAATATGATTTTTAAAAATATGTTTGGGGCACTTTTAATTAAATTTTCTTCTTTGCTTTTTCACAAATATTCTGATGCAGTAAATTGAATTAAATTAAATTAATTTTTTTTAAATAAAATCAATATACTTTAAGCAAAATCACAAAGAATGGTTTATAATGAAAAAAAAAAAGATTTTTTTGGTCGACTCGGAGCATTGCGCGCTTAAATTTAGCTCTCTTTGAATAGCCAAAATGCTTATAGGTATATTCTAAAAGTTGAAGAAAAAGGACAACCAATATTGTTGACCCAGTCCCACTACGGATTACACTTTGTTTTTTTAATATTGGGGGAGTTCTCAATAGAAATATAGAAAACCTAGTTTTTTCTACATATTTTCTTAAGGTTTTTCAATCTGAATCCTTAAAATATTCTGTATATCGAGGCTTAACCGCCAAAACAGCTTAACCGACACATTTCTTGGACCTCATTTTTTTACGAAAGTCGATTATTTACGATCGCAAATGAACGATTTTGGCCAAAAAAGTTAAGTTCAAATATTATGTCACTTAAAATTTTTTTTGGCGGTTATGGCACGATATGATTTGCTGCCTGATCTGACTAAACGCTGAACAGTGGGACAAATAATGTATCCATGTTTCGTAATCTTCCTAACACCCATGCGAATCAGGTAAATTCTAGACCCAATTTGGAACCAGTTATTTTTCTTGCAAAAGACCTACAGTCAGTCTTTGAGCTGTTGTTGTTCTACTCTCTGTAAGGTCTTTCTAGGATAATCCCCAACCAAGTGTCACTCTTAAATATTGGTCACTTTTGGTTATTTTAATTGTTTTATTTTGAAATACTAGAGGTTAAAAAGTGGGTATTTTCCGCTTCCTCGTAAGCAAATAAATATCTTTTTTTTGTTTCGGGTTAAAGGAGGTTTCGCTTATCTGACCTAGTTATTATATATTTTGAAACCTTCTATAGCTCATTCAATCAAATCAAACATCATCGCAAAAGAGACTATTTTCGGACTTGTATGGCAATAACATGCAAATTATAAAGCATTTGCTTTCTTTTCGAATTAGAGATTAAAACCAAACACTTGTACTATGATCCGAAAATTAGCAAGAGCAGAATAAAATTATCAATAAATTAAGCAAAGTGCTACTTTAACTGGCGCACGAAGGGTTCCACACGTTGGGCTTTGAGCATTTTTTTAATATGGTGTTTTTTGTGATTTTGCAGCTGAAACAATTTTTTTTTTGTTTTTTTCGCCTTTTTCTCGTTTTGGCGATTTTTTTCATTTTGGCGATTTTTTCGGTTTTTCGCGATTTATTTTAGTTTTAGAAATTTTTTTTAATTTGGCACTCTTTTTCGTTTTGGCGATTTTTTGTGGTTTGGCGATTTTATAATTTTGGGATTTTTTGTTTTACCGTTTTTGAAAATTTCAAGAGTTAAGAGCCGAATCTTGAAATTTTCAAAAGTTTCCAAGATACAGCAAGTTGTCAAAATTACATACTCAAAATTACATTAACTGATAGAACACCCTTTATTTTAGATTTTTAAAATTTTAGTGTTAATTATTGTAGTCCGTGTATAAAAAAAATACACTAACTTTACAAATTTCAATATACATACAATTGTATGTATATTATATGGGATTTTAACATTTTTCGTTTTTCGTTTTGGAACACCCTTTAATTTTTAACTCTAATCTATTTGTTATTGTAGCGGCCAATATTCTACACACTATGTCCAAATTTTTTAGGTCAGGACGGACAGCGTAGCGAAAACAATATGGTTCCTTTTCACCCTAAAAAACGAAGTGATCTTAAATGCGTTTACAAATGCAAAATTTAATACTTAAGAGATTTTGAAGAAAATCTAATAAATTTTCCATACAAAACAAAATATACTTCGGCACTAGCTTTTTCGAAATCTACTTAAAATCTAGTAGAACTTAGTAACGCAACAAAGTTTTTTTTTAATTCTGTACTAAAACGCAAGCCTGTGTACTAAGAAGGTGTGAGAATTGGCTACAAAAAACTTGGTGTAAATTTAGAGCTTTTTAGCGGTTTTTTTTTTGTAATATCCTTTTGTACCTTTCTTTTAGTTGAAAATGTTAGCATCACTGTCCATATAATGGTTTCTTTGACTAAAAGCACAATGTGTGTAGGGGCATGTGTGTGTGTGATGCATTAATATGTAAACTTGTTTTCCAAAATATAGATTATCTTTATATACTTAAAAAAATTTGCTTAAACGTTTTATTTGCATATTTTATTTTTTTTTTATTTCATTAAAAAGCTGAGATACGGTTAAAAGTTGGCAATTCGTTTCAAGCAATATTGCCAACGTAAAAATACCAAAATAATCCCCCAAATTGTGAATGGCATCGTCGACGTCACATCAAGACGACACTAAACATTGGCACTTGTCTACTCTTTATCGGCAACAATTGGCTATTATTGGCAATCTCTTACTAATCCTCTAAGGCTTTGTAAATTAATGTAGCATGTTAAGAGTTGGCAATTCTTGTTGACAAAGAGTAGACAAGACTGTCGTCTTGATGTGATGTCGACAACGTCATTTACAATAAAGGCGAATGTTTTTTCCCATAACAATTTGCCGGATAGTTCTTAATATTTCATTTATAAAAATGTTTACCCTGCAATGAAATAATTATTTTACCTAACAATCAAGAGCCTTAAATATTTTTTTTTTATTTAAATTAAATATGCTGTGTAAATTTTGTTTAAAAAAAATCGTTAACAGTGTAAGGCCAAGTTCAGAACTTGGCGAATAATTTTAAAAATTAAGATTATTTTTTTAATTTTTAAAAAAAGGGGAAATTTTGAAAACTAGTGAAATTTTTTGTTTTTACAAAAATTTCAAAAATATTCAAGTGTTTCATAAATTTTTGTATTTGTTCCCTTTTTACTAATGAATTCTGATATTATGCACTAAATATAAATTTTGTCATGTAGATTCCTATAGCCATAATGCTAGTAGTTTAAACAAGTATATACGAGGGTAGTTAAATAAGTTCATGACTTTTTGAATTTCTCGCCTTTTAACTAAAACACCTCCTCTCAAAATTTTAACCAGGTGCATCATTTAGTTTGTGTTTGAAAGCCATTGATAGCAGCGTGCTGCGTGATTTGAAAAGAAAATAGAAGAAATGAAATGTATTCATTACAACACACCAGAGGCTAAGCCATCAAAGCAGTGGGTTTCTCGGGGTGGCTCGATGCTAAAGAAGTTCTAAGTGGGCTTATCAGCCAATAAAGCCAAGGCAACAAATTTTTTGAAATGCCATAAAAAGGGTAAAACAGCTATTAGCGAATGAGTACATTATCCCAACTTATTGGGTCAATATAATGAGGAATGCTTATTTAAATAACCTCGACTAATCTTATTTTTTGGAAGGCACCAGAGAACAGCAATGAGTAGTGAAAAAGTGAGTAGAGTTGAATCATGACTTATAATTTCTTGTACTTATGCGCCGCACTCATACTTATTGCAATGTTGTCTATGAATCATATTCACGCGAATGTTTGAAGTGCGCATCGAACTCATGCTTAACAATATTTATGACGTTGTTGATTTCGACTCTCCTTAACTCAATGCCTATGGACGATGCAAGTATGATAAGTATGATTGACAATGCGAACTTCACATACGAACATTAAAGTTCTCATTCCCTATTTACTACTATTGTACACTACTTGCAAACTGTTTAATGACTAAACTTTTAAATAAACATACATACATGCATGAGTTGAGTAAGCTGAATCAATGTGCGTAGTATAAGCATTTTCCTGAAATTATAAATCAAACTGATGTGATTTATGAGTGTGAGTTTCGTATGTCTATGATGTCGACATCGCATTCATATTTATTTCAATCTATAGATACCTATAAATCAAGGTCATCGTGAGTATGCGTAAATTAGACTTGTGTCCAACAGCTCTTTTCAAACTAGTTTGAGAGCGTTAGAATCAAAAGTTGTTTCAAACCCATTTAATTTACATTGATGCTTTTGACCGATTTTGTGTCCAACAGCTCATTTTAGTTCAAAAGAGCTATTGGACACAAGCCTAGCGTAAATCAGAGCAGTTGAGTTTAAATGATGTCTACTCACTTATATTTAAAATTTCATGAGTCAGTATGAATAGCGAAAAAACTATTCATTACCGATCACTGGAAGTCACACAAAAATTGTAGAAACGTTGGAAAAAGTGTGTAGAGCTCAAAGGAGAATACGCTTAAAACTAAAATTATTATTTTTTTACCCAAAAGCATGTGTTTGACTCAAAAATTTAAGAAATTATTGATCCATCCTCGTACATACATATAGAATATTTATTTACAGTCGTTACCATTAACAAGCACTGAGAAGAATTGCATGAATGGAATTTGATATGATGTCTGGTTGATTACTTTTTAGTTTAATTTGTTCCCTTACGGGTCTATTGTTTGTTCAAATTAGTCCAGACAGCAGCAGAAAAAAAAACGTAAACTCAATAGAAAATTATGATTGTTTTTCTGTTATGTGAGAATAATTTAAATCAATAATTTTACATAACGTATGCAAAAATATTCAACACATATGTATGAGAATGAGCTGGCAAGCAGGTGTACAAAAAAAAATTACCGAGAAAAATTTTACTCATACACATAAAGGCTCCCGCATTAAAAATTTAATCTAGACTTGGAAAATTTTGAGTGTTACTAATTAAAAGTCATATTGAATATAAATTTAATAGGATGAAAGTAATAAGCTCTACTTGTCACGCTTTAGTTGAGCCCCAAAAAGTTTTCATTTAAAGGCAACAAAATATAATTTTTTAAATACAAATTTTGCAAACCTTTTTGTCATTATCCTTTAAGACATAGTAAAACACAGCTATAACGAACATGAAAATATATCAACGATTTTAGTTGGCTGGTCGTTAAATTAGTATTAAAAAATTCACTTTTTTTACTCTGGCTGCAAAGTACCATAAGTCGCAATATATTAAATTGTGAAACATTTTTTTAAACTGAGAAATATGTATTCACAAAATCTAGACAATTACATACTACTAAATCTCTATTATCAAATAACACTAAAAATTTATGGTTTTCATGAATAACAGCATAAGTCGCTTTTTGGTAATTTCGAGTTTTTCCTACCAAATCACTAAATAGGATACTTAAGCTCTTAAATTTTTTTATGTTTCTGGTGATTTAAACTATACTCAATATTTATCCTGAATTTTTTTAAATTCCAAAAAAAATCTATATTTATTAAAAAAAAATTTTTTAATAACTAATTACGTAATTCGGATATATATACTTGCTCTCGAATTTTTCCAATGAGCTAGAGCTCATTTCTAAGCACATTTAAATTTATTTAAATTATTTTACTTTGTAACGGGTGGGACCAGGATGCTCTCTTTTTTTAGTTACATGTAATTCAAATAAATATATAATTTCAAAAAGGCATACAGTTTCCAAGTATGCTAATCCTAAAAACATTTACATAATAGAAAGACACTGCAAGGACATGTTTTCTGCTCAGAACTATCATCAGAAGCCTGTGACGGGTGTGACCTTAAAAATCTCAGTTTTTAAAGAACTATTAGATACTTTTAAGGTATATTCTGTAAACTCTTCCGTAGAATGCACACACTAACTCTGTGGCAAAAGTGCTTAAGTCGCAATAAGCTAATTTTGAGTTAACGGCTCGACTGTACTTTTCATTTTCAAAAGTACTCCTGTGGAAAATCTCATTTATTTTGTGGAATTTTTCCAGCAAGTTAAAGAGCAATTACTTAATGGTTATCTTTTTTCGACCTCTAATCTCAAATGGAGTTATAGCTTAATTTATCTTAAACTTTGGCAAACTTCAAATTGAATATAATAACCCTCATATTCATAAAAAAATAAAAAAAAATTTAAATAAAAGAGATTTCAATTTAATTTTAAATTTTATGAATATGGGGGTTATTGTGTGAAAATCGAATTTTTTAATTTAACTCTAATAGGGCATTTACAGCTGCGCGAAATCTTTATGAAAATCTATACCGTTTGCACTCGTATCCTAAACTATTAAAAATTTTAAATTTTTTTTTTAAATTCCAAACTAAAGTTGCCATGTGGTAATTCTTTTTAAAAAATTCACAGCTTTTTGCAACCTCTTATGTTTAAAAAAAATTTATTTTAGTCTAACAATTTCATTAAAATCTGTTTGTATAGAACTTTTTTTTGTTTGCTTATAGAATACAAATTTTTATCCAAACGCTTTTAACTAACAAATAATATTTGTTGCTGGCCAGAACTGTGTATTACCCCACTGTCCAATTTTTTGAGTTTATTCTGTAGCTAATTTTTATTTGCCAGCATTCAATCATACACTAATTTACATATTTTTAAAAATAAATAAACTATAATAAAAAATAATAAAAAAAAACACAATTGAATTTTTAATCAGAAAAATTTATCATTTAATGAAATTACATTTTCCATCTCTGATTCGTAGTTAATTTGCCATTTCCGCTCTAAAAAAAATCATGAAAATCATTTAACATCTGTGCTAATAATTATTTTAATATTTTGCAAAAACTTCATAACCATAAAGAAAATACAAATAACAAATTGCTAGAGCAAAATGGGTAAGCGTACGCATGTAAAGGGTTTTCACTTAATGTACGGCCGGTGTGGGTGATGTGAGTTTAGAATAAAAATAGAGCCAGCTACCAAATTTTCAAAATTAATTCGGCATGCGACGTAGGATTTCCATATGGAACAAACTTTGTTTAAAAATTTATTTCATTCAAAAGAATTTGTTTTAAGAAATGAAAAAAGTTAATCAATTTCGCTGATATATGTTTGTATATGCCAGTGATCGGCAATGAATCGTTTTTTCGCTATTCATACTGACTCATTAAATTTTTTAGTAGACATCATTTAAACTCAACTACTCTGATTTACGCATACTCACGATGACATTGATTCATAAGTACAGGTTGAAATAAATGTGCATGCGACGTCCACATTATAGTCATACCACACTCACACTCATAAATCACCTCAGTTTGATTTATGAGAATACTTATACCCAGCTAGCATTTTGTATCATTATCGAATCTTTTCCGAATCAGCTTGAAGTGAAAAATAACCGCATATGAGTGAATTTTTCGATCATAAATGATATTCCCGTTGTGAGAAAATGCTACCCTACAGATGAATCATACCAAAGAATCATTTATGATACGAATTTTTGAGCAATTTTCTGGTAGTATTAAATCATGAAATCACCTTTTGGCGGTTTCTTTGAATTTTGTTCCCATATTTTCAAGATATCATTGTTTGATCATAGATATGAATCATAAGTGAATCCTCTTTCAATCACCTAAGTGATAAATCAGTTTTTGATCATCAAAGTGACCTGAGGAGAATCAAAAAGAGCTCACTCAACTCATTTATGTATATATGTTTATTTAAAAGTTTAGTCATTAAACAGTTTGCAAGTAGTATACAATAGTAGTAAATAAGGCTGTTTCAATTCCTGCAAAAAAATACAAAAAAATAGCAACAGAGAAACACATAACCTCATAATGAGAACTTTAATGTTCGTATGCGAAGTTCGCATTGTGAATCATACTTATTTTGCATCGTCCATAGGCATTGAGTTAAGGAGAGTCGAAATCAACAACGTCATAAATGTTGCAAAGTATGAGCTCGATGCGCACTTCAAACTTTCGAGGGAATATGATTCATAGACAACATTGCAATAAGTATGAGTGCGCATAAGTACAAGAAATTATAAGTCATGATTCAACTCTACTCACTTTTTCACTACTCATTGCTGTTCTCTGGTATGTATGTATATCACACTAGAGTGGTCGGTAATTGTATGGAGAATTTTTTTTGTTGATTTCTTTTACTCTCAACACCCAAATCGGTTCAGTTTTATGTAAAAAAAAATACAAAAAAATTTCATAGCGATAACTTATGTTTGGGGGGGGGGGTGCGCCCGGCCCTCAAAGTTAGCCCTAAAGCCCATACAATCAATGTATTTTTTTGTGGTTTAGTGTTTTTATTACTATACCTAATATATGTATGAAATAATTTAATAGATATAAACTCTTATTGTAAACGGTTAGTAAAATAATTTCTATATACATATATGCAATTTTGGTATATATAATTTTTGATATTTTGTTGGTTATTTTCTTCATTTGTTCCTAAAATATTAATTTTAGCAAAAAATTTTCTTTGAGACTAATATGGTAGACTAGAAGAGCTAAAATATTGCCATACATCATATTCGTGTAAAATCTTTTTTTTTTTAAGATAGTCATATGCAAACAAATTACATTGAAAATAGCCTTGAAGGCCAACTTTGAGGGGCGGGCGCACCCCCTAAAACACAATTTATCGCTATAAAATTTTTCTGTATTTTTTTTTTTATATAAAACTGAACCGATTTGGGAATTGGGACTAAAAGTAATAAAAAAATAAAAATAAATAACGTCCACCCTAATATCACACAAAGGTTGTCTTGTCCGTTTTTTCCAAATGATGGCAAACTTATTGGAAAACACTTTAAAAATGCACACAAGTAAATATACGTCCTCGTGTATGTGTATGCACAGTGATGCCACATTTGAAGAAATATTTCCACTCATGGCACTAACAACATAAATCCGAGATTTTTAGACAGATATGCTCTAGTCAGATATTATTTTATTAAATTAAAATTTATTTTCAACTACATTTAAACAAAATAAATTCTTGAAACTAAAAAACCAAGAATTTCTTTTAACACTTTAATTCTAAAAATTCTTTTTTTTTTAACTTTTTAATAAAATCGATAAATTTGTTAAAGAAAAATTCACTAAAGTGCAAGAATTTTAAACCGTTAAATTTCTTTAGAAATTTCCTCAAAACATAAGGCAACACTGTATGTATTGTTTTCTTAATAAATTTTATTTCTTGAGCAAAACAAAACAAAAAAAAAAAACAAAGAGTAGCTGAACCAACCATTGACAACTTTTGTGTGAACAAATGAATAAACGAGTGCAGGGAAGGGAGTCTAGTTAATTTAATTGGCTTGATTTTTTTAATATTTATTAATTTTATTTTTTTTTTAATATTTTTCTTTTTTTTTTTTGCTTGATAGTGCAACATCAATTGTTTTTTTTTTTATTTCTTGGCACATTGTTGCTTTATTTTCTGCTTGATTTATTTGTTGTGTGTGTGTGTTTATTGATTTAAATTCTTTATTATTGTGGCCACTTCCGCTTTATAGTATAAATTCCACTTTAACGTTGAGTCCAAAAAGTCAATCAAATTATGAACATTAAATGTGTTATTAATTTTTTATGAATAACTGGAATTAATTTTAATTTTATGAAAAATTTATTAAACCGTGATGCTAATTTGTTGTTGTTGTTGTTAAGTTTGATAAATTGAAAAAGTTGATTGATAGTTTGATAATATTTTATATTATTTAATTTATTAAATCAGCTACAAAATCGCTGTAACGAGTTTTTAAATTTGAAATTCTGTGGTATATCGAACCATAGCTGTTAAGTAGTGATTAGTAATCGTAATGATGTGTAATTTGATTACTTTTTTTGAAAAGTAAAGTAATGACTAAATTTCGATTAGGTATATATTATACTATAATAATCGAAAAGTAATCTGAATTACTTGAAATTACTACAAAATAATCAAAAATAATCAAAAGTAATCAAAAAGTAATCCGACTACTTTCAAAGATTACTTTTGATTCTTTTTGATTATTTTCAAACATCTGCAATTTATATTACATTATTTTGAAAAAGTTCGTTTTTTTTTTACTAAATTAGATTATTTACAATTGCAAATAATAGGTTTTGGTGAAAAAATAAAGTTTGAAAATTATATCGCTTAAGCTTTTTTGGCGGTTACGGCACGATATATTTCTGTTACTTCTATATGACCTTTTTCTATAGGATATTTTCCATTGTAATATAACGCGCCTTTAGAAAAGTGGTTGGAACCATGCCCATTAAAATTTAAACAAGTATTGCGGAACCTAGCACCTACATTAATCAATTACTCTGTTGCTTTCAGGCAAATGTAGCGTAGGGAAAAAATTTCCTTACTGGCGCCCAATAGATTTACATACATTAGGTTTGTTCATTTACTAAAAATTATTACGAATTTGTAACAATTGTTACTGGAAAGTGTTCATTAATTAAAAAAGTTTGCAAGGAGAGAGAAAAATGAGAGACAAAACAAAATCTTGCAAATTATTACTAGTAAAACTTTTACTTGCAAGAATTATTCAAGCAGCTGTTCTGTGTTTTGTTTTCTGAAAAAAGAAAACTCAAAAGTGTGCATTTCTTTATTCAAAAATATTTATACTCGTACTTATGTAAAATGAAAGCATAGTTTCTTAATTTATTGTTTTTCTTTGATTAATTCACATAAAGACAATTTTATGGTCAAAGAATTTTGTTTGTTTATCATATCTGATCAGAGATGGAAAGTCGCATTTTTGTATTTGTTAATAAACCAGAAAATGCAAAAAATAGTAAATAATACATGAAACTGTGTAAAGTATGTATGTATATGATAGTAAATGTAGATTTTAAAAAAATGTTTGTAATTTAAAATATTATCAAACAAAATCATCCAAAATATATCAGAAAAAGTACAATTGTATCATGATTACCATCCATGGTTCGGACACGTTCGCTGACAGCCCCACGTTTTTAATAACTAACATCCAGACTTAAACGATACGACCACTTTAATAGTAACACGATACGAATCGACTAATTCTACCATAAAGCGGTCATTTACTTTTTCGTATCTGGGAGAATAATTTTGTAAATTTCTGCTTTACTCTCTCGTCGCTAGTTTCTGCTGGGAAAGTAAATGAACAGACCTATATTTATAAAGACTTATGATAGCCGAGGAATTGGAGAAATGCTAACTTTCTAGAGACTACTTTCTAGCACTACTTTTCTCCTCTTTGAGAGGAAATTTGCTACACTCTGGCAGATAATTCTTCCATACCAATTGGAGATTTATTTGCTTCTGCTTATGGTCGCATCGAATTCTAATAAAGGGCTACTCAGACTATTATAAATTAAAGTATAACGACTTTCATCACATTTTACGAAAAATATTTCGACTGTTAAAAAAATCTAACGTAAAATAACGTTATGTGTTCTCACAATCACACCTCAAATATAATGTAAAAAAATAAATGACCTATCTACACATCGTCCATTTTTTTTTTTAAATATTAAATGGGCTATACATCGTCCATTTTTTTATACAAAAATAAAATTAAATGGCCTATACATCATCAATTTTTTTATAAAAAAAAAGATATGTATCTTAGTACACCCGGTTATAGCTATGCTGCTTAGTTATATAAAACAAATTTCTTGTGTGAAATAACAATGCAATAAAATTATATTAACTATATGATGATGCCAACAGAGAAACAAGCCGATCGGCTCACAGCCGGCCCAAGAGCCACCGCCGACTTTCAATCTAAAATCAAGCCGCCGCCAATGCATGCGGCTAGCATCGGCTCAAAATTGCAGCCGGCTAATTGTTTTTGGTAGTTGCAAAATTTGTACTAAATCTTAGAAGTTATTTTGATTTTTTAAATTTTTTTATAGAAATGTTTTTAAAAAACTTATGAAAAGTGGCTGTAAGTGTCAGCCGGCTCAAGTCGGCTTATGAGCCGTCGCCGCCGCCGACTTTTTAATGCCAAATTCTCTGCAAATATAGCAAAACGTTTTCATTTATTTCCCATTATTTTATTTTCTAGCTGCGTATGATTAAATTAATGTGTTGTTTGTGGCCGGTGGCGGCTGTTAGCCCTCTTACAGCCGATCAGCTGTGTTCTCTGGTTTCTGCTCATGTGCAAAAACAAAACAAAAACAAATTGAGCAATCGTTCTCATTGTTTTTATTTTGTTTTTAATTCACTCACTTCAAAGAAACGAAACAAAACAAAATCAAACAATTTGTTTCGTTTCTTTTCGAACTCTGCTTTTAAGTACAAAGAAATCAAAACAAAAATAAATTTTTAAGTGCATTAGTGTCGATTCTTTTTGTTACGAAAATCACTTCCTAACTCTTGTATCGCGCAATAAATAGCATAGCTATAAAAATTTAACTAGAAAGCAAACAGCTGTTCAAAATTAACATGCCTTCTTTAATAGTTGACTGGCGGCGGCAGAGCAGTTGCGTGCCATCTGTGGACGTGCCGCCGCCCTTTGAAAATATTTGGCGTTTAAAGTAATCGATTTATATAAAAGAAGGAAACGAAAAATAAATATACAAAATATACATACTTCACAATACGATAAAGATATTGAAAATTTAGAGCCGGTTAAAGATTTAAAAAATACATCAAAATAGACGACTTTTCAATTTGCTTATTATTTAATATAGTAAAAATGCAAACCTGCATTGTGATTCAGTAACTTTTAACGATCCGACAATCGTAATTTTTGTCTTTACATTTTGTCGCGTGCAAGAACGATTGTGTGATACTGTAACTTCTTTTTAACGCTAGTGTACCCAGCTGATATTTTTTGTTGATTTTTGTCGTTAAAATTAACAGCACATAAATTATTGTCGCTTAAATAACGACACAGCTGACATTAAGCTACAGTGAATATCATTAAAAATGTTACTGAATAGCAAATTCGATAAATTTTCGTTATAATTATTTTAACGATGCGATTATCGTTAAAGATAGTTAGTGAATCGCACTACTGAACGGAGTAAAAGCAGACAATCAAAAGTTCTCGTCTGCCTATTTATATTGCAAACAAAAACAAAGCACTAAAATTTATATATATACATGTACATATCGCTCATTTACTCAAAGCACGTCATAACTCAAAAAAATGGAATTTTTAAGTTAATGATGCAGAATTACTCCCCATATCGTTCTTCATATCGTTCAAAAAATTTTATACAAATATCTTGTTTACTCAACTCTTGAAAGCAAAATAAATTATTATTTTTCAATTAAGTTGTGTGTAAATAAAAAACTTTAAACTCATTTTCTGGCAAAATAGTCTTTCTTTTTGAGTTATGGCCTTGTTTGGGTGAATGAGCGATATGTACTTATATATTTTAATAGTATGTAATTAATTTGCTTTCCTCTTTTCTAACGCGAAGGACTATTGGAAAAAAATATCCTAAAATTAAAGCAAGTAAACAAAAAATAAAGGTGATGTCAACTTAATTAAATTTGTCAACCCAAACAGAAAAACAAAAATAAAAGATAGAAAATCTGCACTAATTTTTTTTTTGCTGCTGCTGCAGCAGTAATATTCATTAAATTTTTATCGTATTTAAGCTGCAGGCGTTAAAACTGAAAACTTACAAACCTGCAAACAAATGTAGTAAAAGGCATGCACAAGCAAAGTGTAATAGATACAAAATACACGGTGAAAAAAAACAAGCAGACATACAAAAATATAAAATAATTAATTGCAAGCTGTCCAATAAGTAAATTAATTTTATAAATAATATGGTTGCTATTTTTTTCCCAAACTTTACAAGTGAGACAATGTTTTAAAATCCTTATAACAGCCAAGAGTTCTATATACACATCTGTATATAAATATAAAAAATAAATATTTTCCCAGTGTACTTATGCATATTTTTCCTGTACAAAATAACACTTGATTAACAAGTTGAAAACTTATAAATACACACAATTTATTTCTATAACAAATTGATAAATGAAAAAAAAAAGTGTCAGTTTAATTTTTTAAGCTTATGAAAATTAATGACTGTAATAAAATTAATTTTTGACTAAAATGTTTAAAATAATTAATTTGTCAGCTAATAATTTTGATATTTGATATAAATGCATGTAAATTAATGGCAGGTTTTTTTTTTGCATAATTTGTTTTGGCAACTGAGTTTTTGATAAAAATATATTGCTTTTGCCACATACGGTAGTTAAATTTCTTAAGTTTTTTTTTTTTGTTTGTCATTATAATAATAAAGAGCACAATTTCCATTCAAAGTTCTATATAAAATAATTAAAGTAGCACACATACTGCCCCTAACGTGCATGGAAACAGGGAATTTGTTTTGAAAACTTCTTGTTTTCTGAATGGTATCAGCAAACTTGTAATGCAAAAAAGAGTTGAATGGGTCAATCTCTTAAGCGCATTATTCACGGTCAAAATGCATGACCTGCATTATAATAATATTAGTGAAATTTTGCTTGTATGAGTGAGTCACACCGACGATGCTTGAGGCAGAATCTAATTTTTTTGTATGCAACACAGACATAACAAGATAAATTACTCAAAGCAGTGGGTTTATACGTGTACAAAGAACTGTCAAATTCTATACGTAACAATTTTTTGTATGCAGTTTGACAATTGCCTTGCAACTAGTTTGTAACAAGATACTATTAATTTATCGTGCAATGCATGCACGTGCATGCTGAGTTCTTCATGCACACGTATACGATGCTTGTGTCATGCATTTTGACCGTGTATACTGCGCTTTAACGTTGCCGTCAATCTAGGTTAGATCATTTTTAATGTAATTTTACTATCACACAGTGGAGCAAATACCAACAACTATAAGCTTAATGCATAATCGTTAATAAATATATGTATGTAGAATAAATTCAGCAAAGTGCGACTTTGACTCGCACACGAAAGGTTCCGTACGAATACTATATACATATGTATACATATCGAGCCTTATTTGCAATTTTATCGTAAGCGACAAAAATTTAATTTTTTAGTACAAGGTTTTTTTTTTCTAAAAATAATCAAATATGTTTTTGTAGGTAAATTGTCGCTCAGGGCACTGCTACACGTTCAATATATATTGAACGCGATCCAGTATCGCGATATTTATCGAACGTGTGCATGCTGTATTGATGGATCGCGATCCATATCGCAGAAAGGCCTAAATTATGGAATCCAGATCGCGGATCGCATGATAAATATTGCACGTGTAGCATTTTTATGATGTTAGATCGCGATACGTTAATAAGAAGTGAAATAAAACAAATAAAATAAAAGACACAGTGCAAAAAATTTAAAGTTTAAAGTGTAAAGTTTGTTTTCTTCGGGTTTTGGTTTTACCGATATTTTTTTTAGTTTTTTCGCTTTTTTATTTTTGGTAATTTTTTTTTGTTGTTTTTTAGTTTAAAATTTTTTTAATTTTTGGGGATTTTTTTCAGTTTTTGCCGATTTTTTTAGTTTTGGCTATTTCTTTATTTTGTGTTTTTTGTTTTAGCGTTTTTGAAATTTTCCGAAATAAATCGCCAAAAACCGAAAAAATCGTCAAAATAAAAAAATAGCCAAAACTAAAAAAATTGCTAAAACTAAAATAAATTTCCAAAAACCAAAAAAAAAAATCGCCAAAAACGGAACAAATCACCAAAAGCCGAACAAAATCACCAAAACGAAAAATAAATCGCCAAAACTAAAAAGAATTTCTAAAACACCGAGAAAACAGTGCCTACTAAATACCTCCATAAAATAGAACAAAATTAATAAGAATTCTCTATGGTTTTTTTTCAATAAGGAAATCTTATTAATTTCATAGAGAAAACCTTTTTGAAAAAATCAAGAAGAAATCTTGTAGTTTTTATGAGGTTATCTTATTGATTTTTTCAATAAAAAAATAAAAACAAATTGCGTCTTTATTCTCTGTACTTATGTATTTTCATTTAAATTCTATACCATATACATACATATGTATGTATGTATGTATGTAGTATGTTGTCATGAATCAAAGAATACAAGATACGCATTCAGCTTTTGAAAAAATTATTTTTCTGCGCATGTACGTCACATCAGCCGATAAACATAAACACAATCACACCTACACGTGTATTTGGTATAGGGCAATTTTGTTTACATTTAAATTTCTACGTCATTTTGACGTCACACCAGCACACTCAAGTTAAGAAACATGCACAATGCGTAATCTTGTATTCTTTGATTCATGATATGTTGCAGATGTTATTTATTTATACATACATACATACACATTAGGTTATATTCTTAACTAACTTACTCACCAAGTATTGAACCAGCAAACTTCTACCTGATAGACAAGCACTCTAACCAAAATGCTAACAAGCAGCCTGAATAACCAATTGAAATTATTGTGCAAACATTCTTATACAAAAATGAAAAAGATCATGAAAAAATTGTATGTATGTCTATTTATAGAAACGAAATAACAAGACACCTCATAAAATCAAGAAGATTTCCTTATTAAAAAAATCAATAAGATGCTTTACACATAATCATATAGGAAAGTAATAAAATCAAGAAGAAAACTTTAAAAAAAAATCAATAAGATAGTCGAATAAAATCAATAAGAAATCCTTATAGTTTACAATTTATAAGAAAACCTAATAGAATCAAAAAGTTTTTCTCTATGGGTTGTTTTTTTTTTTTTTTGCCAAAAATAACGGAAATTGAGTAAAAAAAGTTGTGAATAATCTTCTTGATTTTATGTGGTTTTCTTCTTGATAAAATTAATAAGATTTACCACATAAAAACAATAAGGAATCTCTATGAAAAAATCTTCGCTTCTTTCTGCTGGGATACCCCTTAGCCTAAAAACGGTTCATAGAGAAAATCTTCTTGATTCTATGAGGCAGTTTTTTCTCTGTGAACAAAGATAAATTTTCAAAAACCGAAAAAACCGCCAAAACTTAAAAAACTCCAAAAACCGAAAAGTGCAAAAACTAAGAAAAAGCCCCAAAATTAAAAAATAAAAAATTTGCCAAAAACCGAAAAAAGTTTACCGTGCACTTAAAACTTTTTAAAAAATTTCTACATTAGGTAAGATATTCGATTATTTTTGCTAAAATTCAGTATAGTATTACATACTCGTACATATGTATTGTCCTTACGGAATCCTTCGTGTGCGAGTCACAGTCGCACTTTACTGAATTTATTCTTGCCTGCCGGAAAGAAGAACATCTTCAAATTAGAGCAGCACTATAAAACCTTCAATTAATTTTTTGCTAAAACCTCCTAATGATAGAGGGCAGAAAGGATAGCGAGGCCTACGTATCGTTCGAAGTTTTACAACTTTTCAAACAAAAAAAAAAAATGTGTTCATAGGAAATTTGTGTCCTTAATTTATTTTGCTTTAGGCACAAGCCTCATAAGAACGAAATAAGATCTTGGAAACGTTTTCTTTTCGAATAGACAGACTTAAACAACAAACTACCCTTCTATAGTCCTAATTTACACTAAGCAAGTCTTATTTCTAAGCTGATTAGTTTGTAGGCGAGAGAGACGAGGGAACATAAAAGTTTATTTTCCGCTCTTCTCTCTTTCCACAAAAACTAATCAGCTTAGCAATAAGACTTGCTGAGTGTAAATTAGGACATACAGAAGATAGTTTGGTTGGAAATGGCGCGACAGTAAACTAGTAACAAGTCTAAAATTATAGGTACGAAATTTTAGTAAATAGAAATCTTGTATTCGGTGAATTTTAAGATAAACCTTTCTGGCCATAGCGGACCAGAAGTTTTAAATATTTTTTCAAATATTTTTTTAAACAAATCCGGTAAATCCTGTTGACTGAAGACTTGCATCGAACTCACTAAGTACCTCGATCCCTTATACTCGCAGCGAAATATACCTTAAAAATACATTATTACTGCGGAAAACCAATAACCAAGCGACAATATCTATATGTGTACATATGTATGTATGTATATAATTTGCAAACTTTAAAATTTAAAAAAATCCCTTCTAAGATTATATAATAGTATGAAATAAAATTCCCAATTATAATCAAATAAAATTAAAAAATAAAATTATTTTTAACTTCTTGTTAGAACCCAAAAAGAATCAGTTATCAATAGGTATCAGTTAACTTTTAAACATTTTTCTTCAAAGATTGTAAATGATGTGGATGTCCTAAGTTGGAAAATGGTTTCAATTTACGTTAATTTACTTGTTCTGTGGTTTGAAGGATTTTTCCTGTTCATATTTGTTGCTATTTTCTTTTCAGGACATTCATTGTCCGTCCATATTTTACTCGCATTAAAAACTCTGCTCAATTCGCTGTGACAAACTCTCTTTATAAAATCCCTGTTAATCTCTTTCACTCAATTTGTAATGATTTTATTCTCTTCTTCTTCGCCTTCTTCTTCTTGGTATTGTAAACATTTTAGATTTTGTAAACTTGGGTCTCATTTGTTTTGGGGTTACATGGAGTGTGTATGTATGCATTTGTTCGAATGTTTGTGCGTGTGTGTGTTTATATTTTTGCATGAAATTACGAGTATTTCACCTTATTTGTTTTGCTGTAAATAGTTGTTGCTGTTGCTTTTATTGTTGCTCTTTATTGTGGACTTTGATTTTGTTTTTCATTATTATTTTACATTTTATGCTGAGGTATTACTTTTTTCCTTTGGTTTTAGTATTGCTTTGTGTTTGCAAGCGAGAAAATATTAAAATAAATCAAACGTATAAATCAGAGCTGCCCAACGAGAGAAACACGAGATATGTATATTCATTTGTGTAAGAAGCCGATTGATGTTCGGCACTCTGGTGCTAGTTTGGGCAGCTATGGTACTCGTATAAATATCAAATGTTGTGGTGAGTAGAACGCAGAGAATGTTAAGTGACCAACCGTCACTTAAGAACACACGACGATGATGATATTGTAAAAGAAGAAACAAGGCAACGTTGCGTTGGTTTTTTGTATGGAAATGAGGAAAATTATTGTAAATTCGCTTTGAGTTCAAGTACGTAAATTTATTTTAGCAAAAAATTTACATTAAGGCCACATACATACATATGGACATATGTATGTAGGTACATACTTTACAATAAAATAATAAAGTCATCAGTTGAAATAACACACAATTCTATAGTTTTGGTAATATTATCAAGTACAGTGGTGCACATTGAAAGTACTCCACCTTTTTTAAATACTTATTAAAGAGGTGAAAATTGGAAAATTGCTCACAAGGAAGAATAAATAAAGCTTAAAAATGAAAATCGAAGGCAGCTTGATATTTTACTTTCCAAATTGTAGGTGACTAAAATCTGTTTCCCTACGGATTTTCAGGTAGGGGTAAACAAGATCAAAAAGTTTGGGAGAGAAAAATAAAAGTGGTAAAATTTATCGATAATAGCTACATACTAGTGATGTAACGAATGTAAATTTTTGATATTCGCGAATGCAAATACGAATATTTGAAACGATATTCGCGAATACGAATACGAATATTGTATGTGAAATTTTTAGACATTAATGTGTAGTTTCCACAATGCAAGCAAGCGACTTGTCTAGAAAATTTGTATGGGAATCACTCAAAAATTTGAGTGCTTTTCATATATTTTTTCTAGACAAGTCGCTTGCTTGTGTTGTGGAAACTGCACATAAATTGGGGTTCTATTTACGCCTGCAATATGAAATGCTAAACAATTGTTATGAAAAAGGACTTCATACTCCAGTTGGCGTACTTTAAAGTTAATAAAAACTACCTAACAGTTTAATGATCGTAATTAAATAATATTTGAAAATGATACAAAGCACAAATTTCTATAAAAAATTTAATGGATTTGTACAAACTAATATTTTTAGCCATTTATTTAAATTTCGTTTAGGATTTATGCATTTATTTATTTAATTTCTTTGGAAAAATATTCGTATTCGTATTTGCCTGAATTTGGCGAATATTCGACAATTCGAATACGAATATTCGTGCATCACTGCTACATACATACATATGTACATACATACATACATACATATGTATGTACATATTTACATAAAAAATTTTTTTTTTGCAAAATAATTTTTTCCACTCAGCTATAGAATTTCTTAGTATGAGGAAAATTGTTTCCACAAAATTAAATCAATGTCACGTGCGACATTGAAACACACTTTAGTTATCAGTCAAAAGTAACAAAAAAAGTTAAAACAATTAAAATATGAAAAAAAACGTTGACAAAAATATAAAGATTTGTGATCGTTGTACCTATACATATAAAGTTGGTCATGTGCGACATGGAGTTGCAAACGGTGGATATTAAGGGAAGACGAAATATTATTTCAAAACCACAAAATGAAAAATAAAAAACGAAGAAGGAATGCGGAATGCTAGAAAAAATTAGAAAGAGTTGACTGAAGGAGAATATGAAATGATTAAAGAGAAAAGGCGGATTGACTGCATGCGTAAGAGGCAAAGGCGGCAGAAGCTAATAATTTATAATGTTGTAAAAATAGCAATAAAAACAATATGAATACCATGATACAAAAATTTCGCGTGTGACATGTCACGTGCAACTATGATAGAAATTTAATTCAAAATATACATATGTAAATCATTTTTGAGTAAAATCGAAACCTTTTTAAACAGACAACAGTGCACAACATTCTAAAATTAGTCACAATAAAATATTGCAAAAACGTGTATTTTTGTCACATGCGAATGCCTTGAAAACGAAAGATTGTTCAAAATCACACTTAAAACGAATTATGGAGCTAATTTAGATATATAAGTTACACTTACGATTTATATAAAATCTGTTTTATTTTAACTTTTTTCACTTAAAATATATACGACGGTCACATTCGACATTCCTCATGTACTTACATATGTTTCAGAAGATTTTGTTTAGAAAATTAAAAACAGCTAATTTCAAATGCTCATGACTTTTAAAGGCAACTAGATAATATCTATGTCTATTACATATCTTCTTGCAACTTATGACTTCATAACATTGAAAAGCATAAATTAAAATATGTAGATCAAAAAATTTCCAAATTTTTTTCCAATATATTTTAAATACATACATATATGTGCATTTCCGCAGGAATGTCAACTTTTTGTAGCGTGTCCTTGTTTTTTTTTTTTTTCAAACAAAACGAAACTTTTTTACATCTTTATATACATATTTGTGAAGGCCGTCAGCAGCTCTACGTTAGGTAAAACTTTAAGAAAACTCGTGTCACATTGTTCAGAAATACAAGGTTAATTACCTGCTGTCGCACGTGACAAAAAAGTGGAATTTCTCGAAGAAATGACCATATGTTACATATCGTCAGCTGAAATGCAGAACAACGTAATTTACAAAACAAAAATCAAAATCGATTTTTTAATTAAATAATTGTTGAAGATTACAACGAAACATACAATTAGCAGAATTAAAAATTAAAATTATAAAACTTGACTTCAGTCACTTGAATAATTTTGTTTAGTTTTCTTCTCTCTGCTATAAAATTTTAAAATGTGTACTTATGCGATTTTGCTATTCAGCTAATGCTATATAATATGTAATATATTTTACATGTGTACATACATATGTAAGTATATGTTTGTACATTTAATATTGATATCAATAAAGTCATAAATATTTTCTTCTAATTGAAATAATTTCACACCAAATAAATTCAACAACATGCAAATAGTTCACATACATATGTACATTAGTGGTATAACCAATTTTTTGGCATAGCACCATGAGGTCAACCATGTCCTAGTAACCATGAAAATCATAATCTTTTGTAATTTTTTTTAAAAAAGTTCACGCTTCAATAGATTTTTCTAAACCAAATAAAGACATTTTGGAACACTTAAAGCACGGAGACTTGAATTAACAAAAATATTATTTTACATAATCTAAAATTATTTCGAGGCCTTCTTAATGCAATATTGTATATTCAATCATAACTTTATATGGTGTTTTTTTTATTTATCTTTTGTTTTAAATAAATATATTATTAATTTTTCTTAAACCAAAAGAAAATTGTTGTGTTGGTGTGTGAACTTTTTTGACCTTAGCGAAAAATAAATATACATACACGTTCCCTTATAGTTTTTGTGCTCTATCGGACTGTGCTATGTTAATTTTGATATTTGAAAATTTTTTTTAAAAAGTTATATCCCTAATGTATATACCCGATATATTTATTGTCTTCCCACAAAAATTTAATACACAACATAACAAAAGGTGCATTTTACTTTGTTTCAGTTCTTAGAATTCAATGTGTTTTTTATCAACCGAAATACATATGTACGAGTTCAATAACTCCAGCAAAAAAAAAAGACAGAATCGCATTTAAGTGAACAAAATAATCAAAAATGCTGGTGGTGAAAATGTAGTGCAAAGAAATGCAAAAAAACAAAAAATCAGTGAAAAAAGAAACAACTGAATAGTAATTGAATTGAATTAAAATAAAACGGCGCCAAAGATGACAGCACCAAAAAAAAAAAAAAAAAGAAATAACTTGCAAGTGAGTTACATTTAAATGATGGCGAATCTGACTGATAAGGCCTTCAGCTATAAACAAAGCTATGAGCCCTTATTTATGATATGCAGTTAAAAAATGCCTCATGAAATATGAGTTTTCCTTCAGAGAGTTGGTTATTTCCGATGACTATCATATGAGATTTTATTGTTTTCATTTTATTTTTGTAAGAGTGTTAAAAAAAAAATCCAAATTGTTAAAACATTAAAAAACACATTTCCTTACCATCGATATGCAACATATCCTCTTCCTAGTTTCTTCTTTGTAAAATATAAAAAAATATCATCTAACAGCGATGCCAACCAACTTTTTTCAACAAAAAAGCGCAAAACATTAATCCAAAAAGCGCTAAAATTTAATTAAACAAAATATTGGTGTTCAAGTTAAAAATATTTTTTAAATTTATATATATTTTAAAAATATATACAGACATACATACATATGTATGTATGTATGTATGTATGTTAAAGAATCATTTAGCATATTGAGCCTTTTTTTCTTTATTTTATCGTAAGCGACATTTGATCGAAAATACACTTTTTTATTAAAATTAAAATTTTATGGGCCTACCCAAAGTTTAGAATTATCAAAATGCCAAAATTGTTTGATAACTTTTAAGATACGGACTGTAAAATTTTATCGTAAGCGACAATTTACCTACAAAAACATATTTGAATGTTTAAAAAAAAAAAAACCTTCTGAAAAATTTAATTTTTGTCGCTTACGATTAAATCGAAAATAAGGCTTGATATTATTTTGACTTTTGCAATAGTTGGGATTTATTAAAAAAAAACTGCTCTTTGGTGACTTCTTCCCGTGACATTTTTTTAAATTTCTCAACGGTAACGCTGCTAGTCAAGCTTAACCAGAGAATGTTTTCCCCCGCCTAAACGAATTTTGCTAAAATCCTGTTTCCTTTTTATTTAATGATTCTATAAAATATTCTATAAAAAAATAATAAAATATTTGCGTAATAGAGTTGTTATTCATTATAAATAGACGAGGTAATTTTATAATGCAGGGTATACACGATACTTAATTCCGTACTTTGCGTAGTATGAGTTGTAGTACGGGTTTTCAGATAAACTTTACTACAAATCATACTAATTCATTTGAAAGAAAATTGTTAAGGCAATACACACGCGGATTAATGAATAATGTGGTGGACTTATTAATAATAAGTGAACTGCAGTTGAAAAGAATAAAAAAATACAGAATGGTTATAATAATGGTTATAATAATGTTTTATGTTCTTTTTTTAATTAAAATATCCGCTACATAAAGCTAATTTTAAAATTGAGCCGCAGAAACACTGCTTTTTCTAAATCAGCTCCTCATAAAACTAATTTCGCTGTACAACAGCATGATACACAAGACTTATTATCGTACTTAGCGAAGCTCCGCCCACAGAAATCAAAAATTTTTGATTTTCATACTACAAAGTATACTTCATAAGTACGACAGCATGATACACGTTACTAATTTCATACTTGTACGATTTATCGTACGATTTGTAGTATCGTGTATACTCGCCATAAGTCTTATTTCACAATAGGCTTGATTTTCGGAAGTGGAGTCCTCTTGCTTTTCTTCGAAAGTTTTTTTTACATTAATACATATGTATGTATTTATATACATATGTACATATATATTTGTTACTGCTATATTTATTAATAGATGAATAGATTAATTTATATTAATACTCCTACATCTTTATAAATGTATTTACGTATATTTATGTATGTATGTATACACTTGTACATATTTATTAATATGTATGCACATACATACATACATACATATATCCTTATAATCACAAGCAACTTGTTAAGGTTAAAACAGCGAGTTATTTATTGTAGTACAACTTCCAGTTATGTACAGTGCCGGCAAAAATACTAGCACCAAGAAAATATTAAAAATAATGTTTTCGAAAGGCAAATAAACTGATACGTAATGCAACAGTTTAAACTAAAAAAGTTTAGACCCGTGGCAGAAAGCAATCAAGGTTTAATTCATTGGTTAAGCAATTGATTCACCAAAGTAAAAAGGATATATCATCGGTTGGTTATTGGTTTGCTTTACAGTATATTCAAAATACATTATGTCTGCAGCAAACCAATAAGCAACCGAACATATGTATGTAAGACAATCTCAGAGCTGAAAAATGAGCTACAGACAAAAGCATTTGTGAAAACTAAATATAAAACCTTCGAACCGACATAAATAAAGTGTAAGAACGAGCAACTTTGGACTGTAGCTAAGGAGTTGTGGGAAATAATTATTAAAAAACGATCTGCAGACTTGAGAAGCTCCATGTCGAAGCCCTCAATTGACGATAGTGCTAACAAGGTTAGCAGGCTGCTGCTGGTAAAGAATGAAATCTAGGGGTCCAGCTCACTTGGGTCCAATACGATGATCCCCTAACAAGGGCCAACCAAAAGTGTTAATTTACAATATTGTTTCATTTTCATTATATGTCAGGAATAGCGCTATTATTGTTCAAAAATGGAAAACTTAAGGACAAACTCCATCATAAGTGCTAATATTTTTATAGCAGCTGTATGTAAATATGTATGTATGTATGCATGTACGTACATATGTAGTCACATTTTGCACTTCCATTTGGGCAAGTGTGTATCCATTAAAGCGAATAGACTTATTTAGCAACTCGCAAAAAAAGAAATTGATGGTATGTATTCAACCACCCCAAGAAAATTGTAATACAGAAAATTTTTAATATAATTTGTTATTATATCTTCTTCGCTAATAAATTAATGTCTAACAGCTTTATAGTAAGAGTTATTTGAAGCTATAATAAACCGCCTGCGGAACTTATGTACGTATACATATCATTCGCCATGTTATTTAACCTTTAACAGTCAAGATAAAAAGTGTTTAGAATTTTGATTAAATTTTAATTTGAAAATTCATCAACAAAACTCCCTTTAAAATCTACTTTACATTTAGGGATGCCAGACTGGACGTTAAAACAAAAAAAAAATTGGCGTTATTTCTAAACACATGTTTAGTTTAAATACAACAACGTCACATGTTTCCAAACGATATTAAACATTTAATAATTAAATTAAATTAAATAAATGCCAAGCAACATTAATTTAGAAGAAACTTCACAGATTCTGCAGTATGTAAAAGATTTTGTGAAAACTGTTTTAGGTCTTCCCAAAAAACAAACACATATATGTTTCCACGGGAAATTCCACTTTTTTTGTCGCGTGCGACAGCAAGCATTTAAGCTTATATTTCAGAACAATGTGACTCGATTTTTCTTAAAATTTTGCCTAATCTAGAGCTGCTGACGGCCCACACACATACATATCTAAAGAAGTAAAAAACGTTAGATTTCTTTAAAAAAAAAAAACAAGCATACATATTTGTTTGCTGTCGCACACGACAAAAACTTGTCATTCCTGTGGAAATACCTTTATGTATATTTTAAAATTTTCTTTTACAAATATAAAGAAAAAAAGAGAATATAATGTACAAGTTATTGTTGCATACTAATTATTAACAATCATAATTATTAAATAATATAAAATTATTTTTTAAATATTTCTATTTATTATTTAGAAAAATTTAATTTTAGCTTTAAGTCTGGAAAAGCAATAGAAAAAGCAAGCAAAAACCAGCTATCTGGCATCCCTTCTAACTACTATACATTCGAGTATTCCAATTTGTTTTAATTAAATCTTTACGCCTGCACACACTTGCAACACACTGTACAAACATCTGCCTGGCGAGAGTTTCTAATGTAATCACTTTGTTGCATCAATAAATGTAATTACAACAAAGTTATTTATATATTCTTACTTTGCCATTTTGTTGTCGCCTTTCTTGTTCTTGTTGTTGTTGTTGTTGTGTTGTTGTTATTTTATGGCGTTCGTTGATGTCACGCTGACTTTAAAAATACTGTTTATAATAAAAGCAAAGAATGTTAATTAATCAATAATAGCTAATGTAAACAAAAGCGTTAAGCGAAAAAAGTATTTTATTTTTTTAAATAAAAGAGTCAAACGTAAGCAAATAATATTTTGGGTTATTTTTGTTTTTACCTCAGGGATTATTGGCGGTATTCATAAAGGCTAGGACTCATTCAATCTTATTCCAGTAAAATTGCGCTTTGTTTGTACATTTCGTGAGAAACACATCTCATGTATCGAGAAATGCAAAACTCTCGATTTCAAAAATAAAAATAATTAGTTAGGGCCTTTCTGCATTAAGGTAACGATATGTAACTCTCGGTGAGCGATTTAAAGTGTAGATAAACAGCAGACTTATGCCCTAATTCTGTTCGACGAATGTATCGTCTTGTCTATGGACAAAAAAAAGAAGCAGTTTTGATTCTTTAAAACGATTATTATTTGTTGTCTATGCTAGAAGTTTCGTGTATTTGCTTTATGATTTTGTTCTAAACATTATATCCAACACATATTTTTTCATATATTTTTCAAAGTATTGTATAATAATTTAATTGAATTTTTATGTTTTAAAAACATGGCAATAATATTTAAATTTTTCATTGTCAAAGACAACAACCATTTTTGAAGAAAATAATTTAGAGACTTCAAAGACAAGAACTCAGAAGCATTTTCAAACAAAAACGTCCTAAATCTTCTTACTGAATTAGGGCATTAGCTTCCTTAAATTAACTCTTTTTTTTTTTAAAATATTCAATAGTTCATTAAATTAATCATTATTTAGATAAGAAAAATAAATTCAGTAAAGTGCGGCCTTGACTCGCGCACGAAGGATTCCTCCCTACATTCAGTTTTGAGAATTTTTTAATGTGGCTTTTTTGAACCTTTTTTCAGTTTACACGATTTTTTTCAGTTTTGTAGCTTTTTTCTCGTTTTGGCGATTTTTTCTGTTTTTGGGATTGCTTTCCTTTTTGGCGATTTTTTTTCATTTTAGCGATTTTTTTTCTGCTTTTGGGGTTTTTTCATTTTGGCGTTTTTTTCATTTTGGAGATTTTTTTCTGTTTTTGGGGTTTTTTTCATTTTGGCGATTTTTTTCATTTTGGTGATTTTTTTTTTATTTTGACGATTTTTCTGGTTTTTCGCGATTATTTGAATCTTTTTTCAGTTTAAAACGATTTTTTTCAGTTTTGTAGCTTTTTTCTCGTTTTGGCGATTTTTTCTGTTTTTGGGATTGCTTTCTTTTTGGCGATTTTTTTTCATTTTAGCGATTTTTGTCTTCTTTTGGGGTTTTTTCATTTTGGCGTTTTTTTCATTTTGGAGATTTTTTTCTGTTTTTGGGGTTTTTTTCATTTTGGCGATTTTTTTCATTTTGGTGATTTTTTTTTATTTTGACGATTTTTCTCGTTTTCGCGATTTATTTTATAATAATTTTTTTATAATAATTTAATTTTTATTTTTTATTTTTAATTTGGTGCTTTTTTTTCGTTTTGGCGATTTGTTTCGGTTTGGCGATTTTATAATTTTTTGATTTTTTAGTTTTACCGTTTTTGAAAATTTCCAGAGTTTTGCTCTTACGGTTTCCAAGATACAGCAAGTTGTCAAAATTACATAGTCAAAATTGCATTAACTGATGGAACACCCTTTACTTAAATTTTTTTTTAATTTTAGTGTTAATTGTTGCAGTCTGTATAAAAATACACTAACCTTACAAATTTCAAGTGTATATACATATATCCAGGCTGAACAGAGAAGCGCCTGAGGGGCGAACATCAATCGGCTTTTTATACAAATGAATAAACATACGCTTATACATTTCTCTCTTGTTTCTCTCGGTGGCCAGCTCTGATATACATACAAATGTACATACATACAATTGTATGTGTATTACATGGATTTTTAAAATTTTTCGTTGCTCGTTTTGGAACACCCTTTAATTTTTAACTCTCATGTATTTGTTGTTGTAGCGGCCAAAGGTCTACACATTATGTCCAAATTTCAGGTCAGTAGCTCTTAAGGTTCTCGAGAAAATACCCTGTGACAGACGGACGGACAGACGGACAACGTAGCGAAAATATTAGGGTTCCTTTTCACAAGTAGAAATGTGGATGTGAGCGTTTTTTGACTTGCGACACTCACGTTCACGCGGAAAAATATTTTACTCACGCACTTTCACGCACGATGATCACATTTTAAGTCAGCTGATGCGCGATTAATTATAAATTTGATCGCGTGACACGATTAAATCCTTCCACCTACATACATACATATAAGGATTAAAATATTATCCCAACAATATGATAAAAATCATTCATCCTGGCAACGCTGATCACTTACATACATACATACATACATACATACATATGTATTTGGTTGTTACACTCTCTTATTTTACTGATTTGATCACCCATTCAATAAAAAAAGGATAATGAATTTAAAAAAAATTTAACCCTCTAATCCTGAAATCTTCTCACCTAATTTCTTTAATGGTTTTACAAACTAATTTTTAACATTTTGCTGTTAATCATACGCTATTGTTGTTGTTCACTTGTTTTTATCCTCTTTTCTCAATCTGTTAACGGAAATATCTGTTATTATAAAATTAGTTCCTATACCTACATACATATATATTTTAACATAAATATTTTGTTACTGTTGTTGCTTTTGTTTGTGTATTTGACACTTGCGCATTTGTGTCTGAACTTTTATATGGTTTTTATAGATATATTTCCATTTGTTATTATTGTTGCCATTCCGTGTCAATGAATTGCATTGAAATAAAAAAACAAATTGCTCTCAACAAACACTTTGTTGTTCTACTGAGTAGAATTTGTACTCGCATCTTACAGAACATGTAAAAAAAACTCAACTCATTCTCATATGTTAACGAAACGCACACACCAAGGATGTCATCGTTTCGTTAAAAGCTCAATTCGGTTTAGTCGTAAAAACGATGACTGTGCATTGATGTAAGAATGTGTGCGTGTGTGTTTTATTACTGTACAGATGGGCTTTGTTTGGCTTATTCGTAAGCAAGCATGTGTAGCGGCTAGGGTTTGGGAAACGGGAATTCCCGGGCGGGAAATCCCGGGAAATGTCTGTCTAATATTCCCGGGAAATTTTTGAGATTTTCCCGGGAAAACGGGAAATTAAAAGTGCATGTTATTTCATAAATATATAGAATTTATAATCCAATTTTACTTTAATATAAAAACTTATTATTTTTTTATATATTACAAAAGTTCGATTGAATGATTGTATGACTAAATTTACACGAACGTTGACACGTTTTTCATCGTCTGTTTAAACACATCTGTTAAACACGTCTGTTTAAACACATCGTCTGTTTAAACACATCGTCTGTTTAAACCTTGTTCGAAGGAAATTTTTTAATCTTAAAATTTAAATTGAGTTTTTGTTTTAAATGAACTGTAAGAAAGAAAGAATTCTTTCGACTCCGATAAACAAGAAGTAAAATGTCCATGTTTTTTTTAATATAAAATAAAAATGTGAGCTATTCAAATCTAGTCTGAAATTTCATAAAAATTCCATTAAATTGAGGTCATACCATATCTCATAAAAAAGTGGAATAAATTGTATAAGTATCAATGATTGCAATGATATAATCGTTTCCTTAAGTAAATAATTCGATGCTAAGCGAACTTGACAAATTTTGAAAAGTGTAGTGAAAATTTTAAGCTGTAAGAACTCTGAGTTGACGAAACTTAAATTGATTACAAGTAGATGCTATTATGGAAACCCTGCAGAAAATATGGTACTGTAACCTGCTTGTACTTAACGATAATAAACCGCCTGGAACTTTTTCAAAAAGAATGAGAAACAAGCAAGGCAAATTCTTATTAAAATGAAGGTATTTCTTATTAGAAAATTGTCTACTAATTGTGGCAACAGTCGTCAATTGATTTTTATATGATCTTTTGCTGTGTAATAACTTTATTCCATTTGCTTAAATTCAATTAAAAATTCTTAAAAATTTGTCTTAGAACTGCTTTTTTATTAACTTTTATTTCAAAAGAATGCTTACATTAATAAAACAATCAAAATTTCACCAACTTTCATTTAATAAATGTATTTAATTTATAAAATTAGCTTTTCCCGGGAATCCCGGGAATTCCCGGGAACTTGATTTTTTAATTCCCGTTTCCCGGGAAGTGCAAAAGTCCGGGAAATCCCAAACCCTAGTAGCGGCATATTTGAGCAGATATTTGACAGTTGGGTGGAGAATAGCTAGCAAAACAAAAAAAAAATTAAAAGAAGTCATTTATCATTAGCTTAGAATTGTTCAAATGAACAGTGACGTACTACTTATAAAGGAACACATTTAGAACGGTATAGTTATTAGGTATTCGCAATTACATATCGGCTACCTTAATATAAAAAGGCCCTAATTCATTATTTTTTTTTTAATCAAGTTCCTTGTACATTTGGATAGAAGAAAATCTAATGTATCGAAAAATTTAAAAATTTCGATTTCAAAAATATTATGAGTTAGCGTCTTTCTATATTGAGGTAACGATAACGATAACATATCGTCAAAGGAGACTACATACGTTGAAAAATGTAAGAAAAAATGTATGCAAAAAGTCACGGGCTTATTGACCCGCCCTAGTGCGTTTTTACATACAGAAATTTTTATATAAATACATACATACATATCGATGGTCTCAAGTAGAAAGGCCCTAACTCTCATTCTCTTCACACAAATACACCTCGTCACAAAAATGTATTGCAATAGTGCAAAAGACAACGCTTTTACAAGCAGTTGTACAAAAACAGTTACATTTTGAATATTAGAGTTTCTATTATAGCTATGCTATTTATTGCGCGATACAGGAGTTAGGACGTGATTTTCGTAATAAAAATAATCGACACTATTACAGTTATAAATTAATTTTTGTTTTGATTTATTTGCACTGAAAAGCAGAGAACGAAAATAAAGTAAACAAATTGTTTGATTTTGTTTTGTTTCGTTTCTTTGAAACAAAAATAATGAGAACGATTGCTCAATTTGTTTTTGTATTGTTTTTGCACATAAGCTAACAGTCGCCGCCGGCTACAAACAATACATTAATTTAATCGTTCGCCGCTTGAAAAGAAAATAATGGGAACGTTTTGAAATATTTGCATCCTCACATAATATAATTTTATTGCATTGTTATTTCACACATGCAATTTGTTTTATATAACTAAGCAGCATAGCTATAGCCGGGTGTCCCAAAATACCTCCCTTCTCTTTTGATATGTTTACTTTCTCCTGTAAAGTTACAATTATTTGAGTTAGGGCCTTTCTACTTTATTTTTATATTTTTAAAACGCTTTTCCCTCCAAAACATATGACCATAGGTATTTTTTATTTATCGCCACCACTGTTTTGTATCTTTCCTATGCCAACTCACAGAAGTTTGTTCAATGTACGGACCCAATAATTAAACATTGCAAGAATTGTTGTAAATAACATCAAAAGCAAAAAGTATAAGTAGGCATATATAAATTCACATACACATACACACATATTTGTCATGGTTGCCAGCAGCATTACCATATGTGAAAATTTATCGTATTTTTTAACTTCTTAAATATGTTAAAAGGACTAAATGATTTTTTAAGGAAAAAAAAAAGATTTTTATGAATACGATAGTTTCTATTTTTAGTATATTAGTTTAGTTTAATTTTGACTAAACAACTTAAATATTTAATTCTTTGCTTCATCAAAAGTATGAAAAAAAGTAACACACTGCAACAATAATTATTTCCTTCCATTAAATTTCAACCATCTCTCCCCAATGTACCAACAAAAAGAAACAAATAGCCAAAAATATGTGATACATTAAAGAGGGAAGTAATTTTTATTTTTTTTTATTTATTTGAAGAAATTTATTATTTGACATATTGTCAGAAATGTACATACTCGTACAATAATTGAAATGTATTTGCTAAACCACCAGCAAATGAATTTAAATTTTTTTTATTTATTATTATCAAGAACGTTTGATATACATTTACTACTACGTTTTTTATTATTAGATATATGTATAACATATCCGCAATATTGCTGTTATTTTCTTATTTTATTTAAATAGACGATATCCTTTGAAAAACTGGACATGAAATTCACGAAAAGTCGGGACAACATGTAATAACTCTAATTTTTATTAACATAAAAAAGGGTAGGCCTGATAGCTTAAGGGTAAAATATTCATAAAAAAATAAATTTTAATCAAATTTGAATTCAGTAAAATTAAATTATGTTAATATATGTACTTTGAGGTGAAATAACTAAAGAATAAGATTTTTAATGAAAAAAAAATTATATTTTGTATTCGACTCGAAGATTTTAAAACAGTATGGCAACACTAGCTGGCCGATAGATTTTTTTTTAATAACGTGTGGATAAGGCACCGGACTACAGATGTGCACTAAAATAATTTTTAATATAAAAAAATTTAATTTTTTCAAACATTTAATTTTAATTAAACTATTTTTTCCAGCTCTAGGTAAATAGTTTTTTTATTTTTATTGATTGAAAGGAAAAAAGACAAAGAAAAAAATTACATATAAAAAAAAACAAACAATAAGAAATATCCCGAAGAAATATCGAACTAAAATATAGAAATATAGATATAGAATATAGCAGACCTAAAAAAAAGCTTGAACAAAGGTCGAAAAATTAAATAAAATATAGATCATTTACTTTTAATAACGAATTTTCGAATATATACAAAAATCTCGATTTCAAAAAAATAATGAGTTAGGGCCTTTCGATATTTAGGTAACGATATGTATGTATGTACATATGTATGTATGTATGTAGGAATGCTTGGGAATGGGATTGGGAACCTTATAAATAGAAAATTAATAAATATTATTTTTCTGCTTTCAATAATTCTTAAAACTTTAAATTTGTTTATGGTGTTTCTTTTAAAACAGCTGGCAAGCTGTCTAAATGTTAAATTAATAATTTCAGTCATTCCCAATTTAAAGTTATGTATCTGGCATCCCTGGCATACTTAAAGACAAATATAAAAAAATTTGAAAACACATATGTACATTCATACATATGTGGCAACATTACAATATGCACGTCTTTACATAAACGAAAAAAAAAAAAACATCAAGAATATTTTACAAAACGAACTCACTCGCATGTATTTTAATTTTCTACTAAACTTACGTGACTTTTCAATTCTTCTTCAGGGTGCAAAAGCAAAACACAAAAAGCGAACGCGTCATTGCCGTCATCATGCTCAGCAATGGCATCATTTTTATCATCGCCAACAGCGTTATCGTCATTACACTTACGTAGTGTGTTAGTTTACAACGACAAACAGTGGAGCAAGATAAACAAAATATTTCTACAATACATGTACTTATTTGCTTAAAAATTTATAAAGAAATCGCTTAGAAAAATTGAAGGCTTCTCATATAAATTTCCCAAACAAGTTGAAATTTGTTATAGAAACCATGAAAAAAAATTGTGCTCTTCATATAAATTTTCTTTAATTTAATTTCTAATTTTTTTCTTTGGGTATGGTTTAAAAATACCTATACATATTATTAAATTAGACTACAGAATATAATATCTTGTTGACACAAATACCGCCTAATTTTTTCTATTAACGCACCCACTGTGCGTTAACATGGAATATCCGTAAAATAAGTTGCTAAACACAATGACTGAAATGAAAATAATTCTTATAGAATACAAGTGTTATTTGTACGTTAATTTTAATAATGCACTCACTCAATATTTATTCTCTAGCTCTGCCGAAAAATTAAAAACAGAAACTACAAAATATACCTACACTGGAATGCGCCGAATCATTATTGAGTTGAAGCTTTTTATTGCTTTTTATGTACTACATACTTACTTACATATGTATTTATGTATGTATGTACATTTCTGTACATAATATGTAAGTATGGACGTGTGGCCATACAAGAGCTGGCTGAAACTCAATAATCAATGCCATCATTTTACTTTAAGTTGGCCACAGTAGTTGCAAGTTTTAGTTGTTCAGTTCAACGCCAACAAACAAGTTGTGTTGGAAGCCATGCAAATGGCAATAACTGGTGAAATGAAAATTTGTATTTATTTACAGAGATGGCAAATGGTATTTTTGAATTTTAACAATTTATTTTACGTTACATTTATTTGGGCTCCGCTCTAGATGCCTCTAGTATGATAGCTGTCGCATTGGCGTATGATATTCCATATAAAGAAATATATTTTCTATGTATACTCAGATATTGTGTTCAAAAAGCTATAGACAGACAAATTGCAAGGTTTTATTAGGAAATTATGACCTAAATTTTATTGCAAGAGGTCATCAAAAGGCATGCATGTGTGTGGTGAACATAAACTTAATTTTAAGTAGCAGAGACAAGAACCAAAAGTTTTAGCAGAGACCATTTTGCTTGCAGTTAACAGCACTGTTAATAACAGCACTATTATTAGTAATATTTTAGTAGCACTGTTAATAGTAAAATTAATGAATGTTATTGCTTAGGCGAAATCTAGAAATACTAGACTAGAAACAGTTAGGGGAAAATATGGTCCCTAGAGTGGCCGTTAATTGTATGAAGAATTTTTTTTTGTTGATTTCTTTTACTCTGACCCCCAAATCGGTTCAGTTTTATTTAAAAAAAAATACAAAAAAATTTCATAGCGATAAGCTGTGTTTTAGGGGGTGCGTCCGGCCCTCAAAGTTAGCCCATATATTCAATGTAATTATTTTTTTTGGTTTAGTTTTTTATTACTATAACTAATATATGTATGATATAATTTAATAGATATAAATTCTTATTGTAAACGCTTAGTAAAATAATTTCCATATAAATGCAATTTTGGTACACATAATTTTTGGTATTTGATGGTTATTTTCTTCATTATTTCTAATGTTGTAGACTAAAAGAGCTAAAATATTGCCATACATCATTTTCTTGTAAAATGTTTTTTTAAAAAGATAGTCATATGCAAACAAATTACATAGAAAATAGGCTTGAAGGTCAACTTTGAGGGGCAGGCGCACCCCCTAAAACACAACTTATCGCTATGAAATTTTTTTGTATTTTTTTTTTACATAAAACTGAACCGATTTGGAGGGTGAGAGTAAAAGAAATTAAAAAAAAATAAATAATGGCCACTCTAATGGTCACATATATAAATAATGAGATTATATCTTAAGGATATCCCAAATATACAAGCAACTTAATTAATAAAAGGATTAATGGCAATTGTTGAAAACTGGATAATTCTTTTGATGTTCCACTTAATATAAATAATGCTCTCAGTTAGGGTTGTTATCCGTTCTCTTTTTCCCGGACACTGTCCTCTTTTTGGGATATCTGTCCTCTAAAAAAATTAGCTTGCGGAAAAGTCTACTTTTTAAGCACATTTTCTCACTTTAACATTGTTTGAGAAATGCTATTTATTCAAAACAAAGCGAAAAAGGGATATAATTGGTAGCGGGTGTCCTGGTTATCTTATATAAATCACACTGTTCATACGGTCTATGGTATGTCATTTTAATACGTAAAATTATTAAGATGTATTTAAAATATTGGTGGATTGGCGCAAAAAGGGCCAACATAATATAGCTCATAGCTTTAAGCTGCAGTTCGAAATCTTTATTTTATGAACAAACAAGATATTCAACCGACATTAAATAGCAAATGATCAAATCACTACACTTCCATAACAAAATCATACAAAAGCAAAAAAAAAAAATCAATTGAGTTAACGTTCACATCTCTGTTTAACAACCACAAAAACATCATAATCATCAACAGCAAACCAACATTCATTCATTCGTCTACTGCAAACTTCGTATGCATTTTATATAAAATGTACTTTAGTTTTTAATTTTTTTGTTCTTGTTGGACTCTCTCTTCTCTTGCATTTGCTTTGGTAGAAGGTGGTGGGTGGGTGGTGTGGTGGGTAGGTGGGTTTAAATTTGATTAAAATTTTACTCTGTTGATTTGTTGGCAATTTAAGGTTTTAGGGAAACAAGCTTTGACATGATTATATTGTTTATGAGATTGAGGGTTGATTGTTTGAAAATAAACACTAGATCAATATCAATCAGCCAGTTGGGAGGACAAGAAAGAACGAACGACTAACTGTCCAACAAAGTACGTTTTTCGTTAAATGTTAAATTGATTACCGAAGCTGGTAAATGCCAGCAAACCTATCGAGAGTAATTGAAGATACAGGATTATATGGCATTAGCGCATTAACTTTGTTGAATGCTTATGCATTAACTTTGTTGAATGCTTATGCATTAACTTTGTTGAATGCTTATGCATTAACTTTGTCAACGATAGCGGTCTTTGTTGATCTTTAGCATAAAAGGATGTTTTTTTTTAATAAATGATGGATTTTAATTGCCAGAAAATGTGTTCATTATGTGATTTATGATTTTTATATGAAAATTTGATATCCAAGGATATTTTTCGCCAGGGTCCTGTCTCACACAGTCAAGAGGCCGATAAAGTATAAAATTGTCCAGTTAAATCCAATCACTAAAAAACTATTATTATTTAATTTATAAAGTTTACTATTAGCTTAAAAATTTACTATTAATTTTTCTATCAATTTGTATTTAATTAAATTCTACCCTAGATTCATTGTAATGAAACCATGGGACCTGAGTAAACTAGGACACACCACAACACTGCTAATCAGGCCGTAATCTTTCAATAGGGATCCTTATGAGCTATAGACAGTTTTTAATCGTACAAACATCCGGGGTATAACGGCATCATACCAAAAATGTTACAGACATTAAATAGCGCTCTTCTTCCCTGGTTCTCTAAATTTTACAAACTGAGGCTATGTCTCAGCTATATTCCAATCAGCTGCAGGAAGTCTAAAGTAGTTAGTGGGTAGAAGAAGCCATCAGGATGCGAAAGATTTCCGCTCGATTATTCTCCCTTTTTTCCTCGATCCAAAACACTAGAGAGAATTATAGATTCACACATTAGGCAAGGACTTATGAAACCTAATGCACTCTCAAAGAGTTCTACAGACAATGCTCTACACGACTTGGAAACCAACGTAAAGAGATCACTCGAATACAAACAGTTTACTGAAGCTGCCTTCCTGCATATAGAAGTTGCTTTTAATAATGTAGTCAGAGAAGTTATTAAAAACACTCAAAATATATTAGAAGCTGGATAACACCTATGCTGGAGACAAGAAAGGTCACTGCGAGGATAGGAAACAGCGAGTAGCCAAAATAGGCAGGGTGAGGATATGTGTGTGGTATCTCCCTACTCTGACTACTCGTTGTTACTGATATTCTCCTTGAGCTAGAAACCATAGCGGATGATGTGGTAATATTGATATCAGGAATGTTCATGGACGTGAAACCAATGTCGTGACCAATGCTTTGCGGAAACTCATTAACTGAGTCACAGACTGTGGCCTACGAGTAAACCCAAATAAAACAGAACTGGGAGTATTCACAAAAAAAAAAAAAACCAAGGTACAGAGTTTTAAAGTGACACGGCTACAGAACCATATATCAACCGTATCGGATAATCCAAAATATTTTGTTATTGTTATGGATTCCAAGTTGTCATGGAAACACAGAGTAAAAAAGGCCGCGTTTGTTTACTACACCTGTGGTAGGACCTTTGGTGCAGAATGGGCCTTAAGCTCTGAGATGGTCAAATGGATATATACAGTAGTTGTAGGCCCAATACAGACGTATGATTCAATAGTATGGTAGACCGCTATAAGACCACCCATATAGAATGCAAGGACCGCTTTTAGTCACGCATAGTTTACTTTGCAAAATGATAGTTCAGCTAGGTGAAAGACAGAGATAGAAATACTTTATCTTTTAGTCTTGCTCCCAGCTTAACTTAGACTTTGCAAAGTAAACTTTGCGTGTCTAAAAGGGGTCAAAGATCTGCTCGTATCTAAATTACGGGTCAATTACGTACTTGTATTTCGGAAGCTCTAAGTGCTACAGCAAAACATACGCATAAGCAAAGCTGCAATATTGACGGCATTTGTGTGCTGGAGGTCCAGAACATACGGCTACCTCCAGATCTAAAGAAATCTTTTGATAACATGGTGACCAAGATGGACTTTGATAAAACTTTGAAAATGCTTCTCTCGTACAGAGGGTGACGTTGGCTGAAGTAGTTAGCACATTGACCACAACACCGAAGGTCCTGGCACCGACAAAGTCAAGTCATTCAATAACAACACCACATTTTTTCTTGATGTGCATTAGCGTCCCTTTGTGTCAGTTGTTGTCGAAAAGTTCAAGTGATGAAGACATAGAAACTGGTAACTGAACTATACCGACTTCAGCGGATACTAATCCTAATGTAACATCAGAGCGCCTTCCTTTATCTGCACTATGTAGCAGAATCATCAGCGAAATAAAATAATCAATAAAATGCCTACTAATCACAGCTTTGAGAATTTAATGCGCCTCATTGACACCAGAGGCGCTGCAACACTGCATTATTAAAAAAACTTGCAAAAAGCAGAGTAGTAAAAAAGAATGAAGCCTTCCTCTCTTTCCTAAAGAAGAAAACACGTAGTAGGCGTGACTCTTACTTCTCTTTAAAAAAAGGACTATACAAAAGGCCGAAATAGTAATTGATTTTGACACCAGAGAATTTACTAATGGATCAAGAATTATTTGCATAGTTGGGTCTCAAGTTTTCTCCAATGATCTGGGTATCGTACCGTCTAGCCGATGGTGCCAGTGTATTTCAGGTTGAAATAGTGGCCCCAAGGGAATTAAGTAGCATGCTGTGCTAAATAACTGTGCGGGGGAAAATCGGACATTTTGGCAGCACTTCTTGCTCTCAGATGGCTTGAAACCTCCTAGACTCTTACATTTTAGTTAATTAATGCAAGGATGTGTTATCCAGATTATATCGTCAGACTGGCACCAACATTATCTGGGTTCCTGCACCTAGTAATTGCATCGGCAATAAGTGAGCGAAGGAATTAGTAAAGCTGGATCCGCTATGGATACCTTTAATGTGGTCCCAGCCGGAGTGTAGTTAGGCAGTGTCGAATGTAATATTATCAAAAAAATATCTTGAGAAAGATGTATTATGGATGTGGGATAGCAAAGAGTATGTTTACCATGCTCGCGATAAAGGTTTAGAACATATAATACATATAAGGGAATACCATCTCGTGCTTGGTGGACGTATTGACGGCCCACTGGACTGGAGACATGCTAGTAGGCTGGCTCTTCCCTATAACATATTCTGTCTCAGCTGACAGTATAAGGAAATAGAGAGTTTCTCACTTCACGCGTGGCTTTGTATACGATGCGACACAAAATTGTAGGAAAACATATACTCGACGACCTATCGGAGGTATCACAGATGGGTTAGGTAACCTCATGAGGTACCTAGCAACGAAGTGGTTTTAGTACGGCTTATAATGGGATCCAGGGGGCAAATTACGGCACTCGTTATCGAACGATATTACGAAATATTTCAATAGAGTTTATATGGAAATATTTTTAAATTTTGAATCGTATCGAATGGCGTCATTTTCCCCCAGGACTTTACATAAATTAGGATTCAGACGAGTAGAATGATACTCGGAACCTCACGATCCTACTTGATTGCTTACAGGTAAAAAACAGGCACGTAAACCAACCAACCAGAGAACAAAATAATTTAAACGAATTTTTAAAAAGTCGTTTTGAAAATCTATCTTCAATCATGTCAAAATGTGGATTTTGTCTACCATGGAGAAAAGGTCTATCATGGAGATAATGTACTAAGAGAAATGGGTTTATTTTTACAAAATTCTGTGTATTTGTGTTTTGCTCTTTATTTCAATTAAGCTACTTTTATAAACCACAACCCTCGTATTTTTGCTTTAACTACAACGTTTTTGTACTGGCTTAATAGATCACCGCAACATTTGTTCCTTAATCCATGACTAAATTGTTGCAGTCAAACTCGAAATACAGCAACCACGATAAGGCTTCTGAAAACAATATTTATAAGTATTTCAAGTAGCTTAAAGTACTTTACAGATACTTATACTCTCATTCTGTTCTTTAATTTAATTTTTGTGTTAACAATATTTTTATTTTTCATTATCAAAGACAAAAGTCATTTTTGAAAAAAATGATTTGGATAATTTAAAAACAAAGACTTAAATATATTTTCCAACAAAAGCATCCTAAATCTTCTTAGTGAATTAGAGCATTATACCTTATCAAAAGTATGTGTGTAAATTCAGGACAAACATACCTATAGTATGTAATAAAATAATTCATTATTTAAGAGATTTTATTATTAAGAGCCTTCAAACAAAATTCAAATTATTCCTACATCAAGTATTACATACATACATATGTATTTCGTAGCGTCATGTTATGAACCTTTTATCGTTTTTTAAAAGTTGTTTTAAACGTGCAAACGTTTACAACAAATCATAATGTTTAAAAGCAAAATAAACAATTTTTGGTTAAACATACGAGTATTTAAAACAATGACCCCTTGTGGTTGAAATATAAAATCGCAATGAAATCAAATGACATGAAATACAGCCATATGTTTTGAAATTTTCACTCTCCCTATCAACCCCTCTCAACGAACACTCACACCCACTACACATACATACATACATACTCTCATTTTACTATTCATATTCTATAGAATTGGGTTCGCAATTAACCACTCAAAACCCAACAATATCATACCCCCTCCCACCTATTCGATTTTGTACTCGAGATGAGTGGAAGCAACAAATTTTTGTAAACATTTGTGCCTCTTTAAAAACAATTGGCAATTAGTTGGAAGACACGATTACGAGTGTATGAATCGAATCGTACCGCCGAATTACATTTTTTTACGTTGATGATGTCGTTCGACTAAATATGATTTTCAAATTACAACACACTCATGGCAATAAAACCACCTTTTGGCACACAAAACTCACATACATATCGTCACCTTAAATGCAAACAGACGTAACTACACAAAAATTCGAAATCGAGTTTTTGATTGATTATGGTTCACTTTATCAAACGCAAATATTTAGAACTCTGCGATCAAAAATTATGACTTTATTAAAGAAATTCAAACGGACGTAATTACGAATTCATCTATTTTTTATTGCAAAGAACGTAACTAGCATAAAAGTTTATATACATATATGTATATAAAAAGGAAATAAATGGTTAAAAACATATAAGTATCCATACTACAAGTAAATTTTGAAGAAAATTTTCAAGAACACTTTATTATTATTGATTTTGAAACGTTTTTTTATTTCTCCTGTAAAAAATATAAAAGTGTAGTTACTTCCGTTTGCATTTAAGCTGACGATATGTATGTGCATACATTCACACATTCATACTTCATGCAAACATAAATACGATCATACATACACACATATATGTATATGTATGTAGTACACGTAAGTTTGTCTGAATATGCATAATTTTCAACGACATCGACATCATCATCATCATCAGTTTTGTCCTCATTAGAGTTGCCAGAAACTTTGAGTACAAAATCATCATATGATGAAATAAAATAATATTTTGAGCAATCAAATCATTGTTAAACTTGATTTTATGCATTAATTTATATAATTTCTGTTAAAATGAAAAATATTATCATCCCTATCATAAGTATAGATTTTGACTCCAACTGTGATATTTTTTTTAAACAAGTTTAAAAAAAATTTTTTGTGAGGTTCAATCAGACATGACATAATCATAGCCATAGAAAACAGCTGTTCGTACCAAACTAATGGGCAACACTTTATTTTATTATATCTGACTCGCCATAACGCCATAACTCTCACCATAGAAACCAATTGAATTTTGGTTTGGTTATGGCTATGGCATTATGGCTATGTTACGTCTAATTTAAGCTTTAAGCTTGATTTCTGTCTGAATTTCAAGTATGAAAATTTGCAATTACTTCTGCACAGTAAAATAATTATGTAATGAAATATGTTTGATGACACACACAAATTATTTGCAATTACATATAATCTTGTTTATAAGGCGCAAAATCAACCAAAATTAATAACAAGACAAAAGATTAAAATATTTTAAAAAAATTTCGAGCTAATTTATTGTGTGAACATTCATTTTTGTTTGATCTTTTGCATAAGTTGATGGAAATCGCAGTGAAAATCAGTGTGACAAATTTAGTGAACTTTTCGTTTTGGAATTAGTACTAGCAAACGGAAAGGTGCTTGAGAGAATTTTCCAATTTGAATTTCATTATTTTTATTTCACACAATTCATACTTAAGCTAGCAGAAAAGTGGAGTATACATAGCAAAAAAAATCTCTATTTTACAAGTAAAAATCTTTAAAACATACTATTTTTAAAGTTTATAAACAATTTTTCAATTCTGGCAACGCTGGTACTCATCATCGTCATTGCCAGTGCAAGCAGTTGTAAATATATACATATATATATGTGTGTGTGTAGTGCACACAGAAAGCAACAAACACATCAAAACTAAATAAACAATAACAAAATATTACTCAACCATGAAAAAAGAAGGTTTTTCATGAGAGCGCGAGATTTATTAAAATAAGGGTTTGAGAGAGTCTTAAGAAATTGAGTTTATAAAGAGCGATTTACAGAATTATTTTGTAGGCTATTTTAGAAACTGCATTAAACTGGTTTTAGTTTTGTTGTTCGTTTTCACATAAAGTTTATACATACATATGTATGTATGTATGTGTGACGATATTGTTGTTGTTTTTCAGTACATATTCGTTGTTATAACGAAGGGCAAAGAGGAAACGGAAGTTTATTTGCAAATGAACAGTGGGTATGGGTAGAATATTAGGTTTAACAAAATTAAATCGCAAATATTATGTTGTTTCAGTTTTTTTAATAAAATATTTATATTAGATTAGACGATGCAACAAAAAAATATAAAATAAAATTATAATAAGAACAACATACGAGTACATATTCAATACATATGTATGTTCATATGTACTATGTATATTTTTTGTGTTATTTAACACTTTTTGTAAAATATGTAATTTTTTCAGCACTTTTATTATAAAGCCTAGTATGTTCTCTGTTAAAATTTTTTAAAATTTTGAGTAACATTGATTATTTCGTACGAAGACTTTAGGATGTAGATATTCCATATCAACTAGCCCTTGAAACTATGCTACAATTTCTTACGTTTGTAAAAACAGCTCATGTGTTTGTTGTAAATTTTTTGCGAAACAAATGCCACTCATATTATTTAGCATGCAAATTATGAATAAAATTCCGCGAGAAAATTTTCCCGGGAAATAATTCCAACTAATAGTAAGTAAAAGGGAAAACAAAAAATTCTAGTTGGAAAAGGGAGGAATTTCTCGCGGAATTTTATTCATAATTGCTCTGAAAATGTTGCAGATATGTACATTTCATATTTTTTATATCTATTTAAGATAGATATTTACGAAATTCATGGTTCAGTTTTAGGTTTTATTATTTAGTTTTTTGTTAGGCTCCCTCCAGGCATACAACTCTATATCATCTATATCCACACGGATATCATTCAGAAAATAGTCAGAATCGACTACCAGGACCTCAAAATTTCGAAATATGATGAAAACTTGATTTTTGAAAATCAATTGGTAAAATCAAACATATCGGTATCTGAAATGCAAAATCACGTAACTACATTTTTTTTTTAATTTTGTAGGAGTGAGACAAAATTAAACATATTTAAATTCGTTGCTTACTCGATGTCGAATGCTATTATTTTAAATTACAGGGGGCAAATTACGGCCTTCGATACTTTTCGAAATTTAAAAATAATTCCATATAAACTCTATTGAAATATTTCATAACTTCGTTCGATAACGAGTGCCGTGATTTGCCCCCGGTACTTTTCGTTCAATATTGAATGATATGCTCAATGTTGATCGATATCGTATGAGGCGATTAGACACCCCTGAATTGTCAAAACAAAAAGAGTAAAAGTGTATACTAATAGTTTATACCTTCTATTTTTATACTAGACCAGACATACTTGCTCAATCCACAACCTATTGTGGGAGTCGTAGTTCTTACATGAGTTCTTGGTAATTTCAATAAAAACATTGTTTACATAGAAACTACCAACAACGTTTTTGCGATAGGTTGTGAATTAAGCAATTGTTTTTATAAAAATAACTTTAAGAAAATAACTTGAATTAATATGTATATCTATGTACCTATGTATGTATGTACTAAGAATGTATGTATGTACATATGTATGTATGCACATTGGGAAATATGTACTACAATAAATTTTGTATATTATTTTTTACTGTTTGAACCCACTGTTTTGCTAAAATTAAAATAAAATGCTATTAAATTCTTATTAGAATTCAATAACATTTAAACGTGCAACAGCATTTTAAATAGAATAAGAACCTAAAATTACTCATTGTGAGCAGTTTCGTTCGTTCTCACTCAACTTGTTTGTTTATATGTTTTACTGTATTTGTTCGTTTGCAACAATCGTTAGAAGAAAAACTTTTTTTTTTTTTTTTGAATTCCAACTTAAAATCAAAGAGAAAATCCAAAGCTTCAAAGCAAAAAAAAAAAGTTTCTATAATAAAGTAAAGAAAAACCGACAACTTTCTTTATTTCATACAGCTGCGTTACAGCTCTGCCGTTAAAATACTTACATACATACCTAGTACATATTGTGGACTGAATAAGACATATATAAATATGTATGTATGTATGTCGGTAGGAATGTGTATGTATGTATGTACGTTTAACTAAGTGGCTGCTGGCTGGTTGATTGGTCGGATGGTTGATGTTCATTGCTGGCTGACGGACTGGCTTGGCTGCTTGCTGCTTCATTTTCATTTTATGCATGCGATAAATGTATAGCGGCTCGTGCCATTAGTACTCAATTGACAGCCATACACGGCGCACACAATTATTGTTGCCAAAGCGCATTAATAAATATAATTTTAATAAAACACAACAAGCAAATGCTAGAAAAATAAATAACAAGCAAGCAACAAATAAAAGTAAAATACATATGCCACACAGATAGATACAGCGCAACAATAAAATAAAAGAAGAAAAAAAATTTACAAAATTTCATGATTTACCATTGACACAAATAAATATACTACATAAATACATATGTTCATACTTAAAATTGTTTTGTTTCTAAGTTTAAATTTAAAAACAAAAACAAAGTGCTGACATTCCCAAAAGCCCAGCTCTGGCCCACAAAAGCACTGCAAGACAGATGGCAAAATAATCTCATCATCATAATTAAATTTAATTTAAAGGAAAAATAAAACAAAAACAAGCGGTTACTTTTGAAAGTGTGTTCGTTCGTTCGTTCGCCCATTAAATAAAAAGTGTTTAATTAAAATTACAGGAAAAAGTATTTTTTCATTTATGAAACTAAACAAAATACATAAAAACTTGTGTAGTGCGTTTATTTGGTATTGTATTGTGCTAAACATGTAAACATTATTATTTTTTAATGTTCTCTTTAGAAACCTCATTATTTATTTATTTTTTCTTGACTTTTTTTTTTTGTGTAAAGAAAAGTGTAAAATAAATAAAAAAATAAATAAAAACATTAAACATTAGAATATGCAACCAACAACAGCAACAACAACAATAACAACAGAAAAAAAAATTCAAACAAAAACAGAATGTGTGATCAGTGTTGCCAGAATCAATAAAATTAAAAATGATTCTCTTAATTTGATTATTAAATAAATTCAGTAAAGTGCGACTTTGACTCGCGCACGAAGGGTTCCGTACGTTGTGCTTTGAGCATTTTTTAAGTGTTTTTTACGTTTTTTCAGCTGAAATAATTTTTTTTTTTATTATTTTTCGCTTTTTTCTCGTTTTGGCGATTTTTTAAATTTTAGCGATTTTTTTTCATTTTGGCGATTTTTTTTTTTAATTTTGGCGATTGTTTTTTCATTTTGGCGATTTTTTTTCATTTTGGCGATTTTTTCATTTTGGCGATTTTTTCGTGTTTTCGCGATTTATTTTCGATTTAGAAATTTTTTTTAATTTGGTGCTTTTTTTGTTTTGGCGATTTTTTTTTTGATTTTGGCGATTTTTTTTCGGTTTGGCGATTTTATAATTTTGAGATTTTTTTGTTTTACCGCTTTTGAAAATTTCAAGAAGTTTGCTCTTACGGTTTCCAAGATACAGCAAGTTGTCAAAATTACATAGGCGAAATTACATTAACTGATGGTACACCCTTTAATTCAAATTTTTTTAAATTTTAGTGTTAATTGTTGTAGTGTGTATAAAAATACACTAACTTTACAAATTTCAAGTGCATATACATACATACAATTGTATTTATATTACATGGGATTTTAACATTTTTCGTTGCTCGTTTTGGCACACCCTTTAATTTCCAACTCTCATGTAGCGGCCAAGGGTCTACACACTCTGTCCAAATTTCAGGTCCGTAGCTCTTACGGTTCTCGAGAAAATACCCTGTGACGGACAGACGGACAGCGTAGCGAAAACAATAGGGTTTCTTTTCACCTTTGGTGTACGAAACCCTAAAAATCGATGAAATATGTAAATTTTGACTTCCTTAAATAATTTTGGTTTATAAATAAAGTGATTTTTGAATTTTTTAATGAATCTTTTTTATTTCTTATATTCTCTCCCCCAAAAGCGGTTCAGTTTTATTTAAAAAAATATAAGAAAATATTTCAAAGCCATAAGTTGTATTTTAGGCGCCCCTCAAAGTTGGCCCTCAAGTCCATTTATTTATTCAATGTATTTCTGTTTTGTTTTTTTTGTGTTTAGTTTTCTTTTATCTATACTTAATCTATGTATGAATAATTTAATAGATATAAGCTCTTATTGTACATGCTTAGTAAAATAATTTCCATATAAATGTAATTTTGATATATAAAATTTTTGGTATTTTTTGGTTATTTTCTTCATTATTTTCAAAAAACTTTCTTTAAGGCTAATGTTGTTGACTAAAAGAGCTAAAATATTGCCATATATCATATTCTTGTAAAATGTTTTTTTTTAAGATAGTCATATGCAAACAAATTACATTGAATAAGTGGGCTTGAAGGCAGCTTTGAGGGGTGGACGCACCCCCTAAAACACAACTTATCGATATGAAAAATTCTTGTATTTTTTTTACATAAAACTGAACCGATTGGGGGGAAATAATATAAGAAATAAAAGAAAAAATAACGGCCACTCTAATGTACATACATACATATGTATGTATGTATATATATTTACCTTAAATTTTCGTGGGAGAAGATCTTTGAACTTTAGTATCTTGAAAAAAATCTAACACTGTTACTTTGCAAAAATTCTTTATTTTACTTTGTGTATTGGGGCCTTTTTAACCGACTTGAGAAAAGGAAGAGATTATCAATTCCTCTGTATTTTTAATGTATGTATGTTACTTCGTAACTCCGTAATGTTTAGACCGATTTTAAATTTTTTTTCCGAGTGGGTATGGCTTCCATTTTGTTCCACTGTAAAAAAAAAAAATTAGGAGGTAACACTCCCATTAAATTGTGTCCCTTGATATTCTGTACTTTTACTTATGAGATTGCTACGAAACTTAGCACACACACCTTGGGATCTCGTAATCACTCAAGTGGGCGGAGCCTCGCCCACTAAAATTTATTATTACATTTCACGTGCTTTTGCTTAATTAATTCTTACGAAAGTTGACCAATACCCTGGGCTCTAAAATAATACCAACCCTCTTTTTAAAAAAGTGGGCGCCACTACGCCCATTAAACTTAAGTAATAGTTTATACGTACTTTTATTTATCCGATTGCCACGACACTAAGCAAACAGTGTGAGCTCTTCAAATTACACAATCAAGCGGTTAAAAAAAGTGGGCGGAGCCATGCCCATTAATACTTAATATTATATTCCACATACCTGACCCATTCCTACGAAACTTGACACACACTTTTAGCGCTAAAAGTGACACAGTCTTGATTTTATAAAAGTATGGGGGGGGGGGAACAAATATTTGAAAAGGGCGCGTGATACGTCCTTGAAAATGTAAAATTGGCACTAACAAGTTCAAAATAGAACCTTCCAAAAAATTTAATCGACTTCGAAAAATAAGCACTAAAGACTTAAATATAATTTTGTTTGATTGTTGCACTGTTGAGAAGAAAACAATCACCGAGGCTAAAGCTATTTCTATTTAACATAGTGTATTTTTTAGGGGCTTCCTTCTCGGTTCCAGAGGCACGTTGTTAAAAATATTTATTTTTAATTGGTCACGCCTCCTGCAGAACAAAATGTATATAATCGACAAAACACTTTTCTTCTGGTGCATTAATCTTTCAAATCCATTAACCCATTGCGGGTGAAATGCAATTAAAAAAACCGTACCCTGACTTTCAGATTTTTTTATAAATTACGCAGTAAATTTTAAGTTAAATTTAAACAGCAGAAAAACCTTGGAAATAAATTTTAGTTATATCTGTTGTTTAAGGTGAATTTAGAGGTTTGATGTATTCATTTCTTGGCCTATAACATAAAAATCCTAGAACATTTTCTGTCGTTTTAAAGTACCGAGGAATTTAAGTCGTGTATATTCTATTCACATTCCGAATTGTTATATGATGAAGGGTGCCAAGGGCCCAATTAAAAGTGCCACAACTATAACCATACAAAACAGCTGTTCAAACCAAACTTATGGGCAACACTGTTTAGTGATTATAGGTGAAGGCTCAGTTACCCGACTGTAATGTAAAGTAACTGCAATAGTAGAAAACAGCTGATCGATATTGTTATGTGAAAAGCAATGTATGTGGTTATAGAGATGTAATGTAACGTAGCCTACTTTTCATATAAAAGTATCGATCAGCTGTTTCGTACTTTACAGTTACTTTACATTACAGTCGGGTAACTGAGCCTTGATTCGCCTTAATGCCATAACTAGAGAAACCAATTCAACTTTGGTTTTTCGCCGCAATCGTAAACAGATGTTTGATTTTTTTGAAAACATAAAACATCTGTTAATGTTATGGCAGCACTAGCAGGTGAACCAAATACATATATTTATGGTTATGGCAATGCATCTGATTGAACCTTAAATGTAGCTGCTTTAGCCAAAATCCAAAATTATTCTGGCAACGCTGTGAGCGTTTAATGTTTTATTTTGTTTTTGTTTTGTTTCACTTGCTGTTTTTGTTTTGCTCCCATACACCGTTGATTGTATTTGTATTTGCTTTTGTTCCGTTCAAGCAATAGCAATCATCTTAATATCCAATTTGTTTGGTTTATTCTTTTTTGTTTGTTTTTATTTCTAATGCTAATAATAACAATAATAATGTTTAACATAAAGAGTAGCATAATTTTTAAGAGTGTACGTGTGTACAACTATGTACATATGTACACTGTGCATGACATATGTTTGCGTCAGTGTAAATGATTACATATTGTTGTTGCTGTTGTTGTTCACTGTGAATGTGACATATTTTTTTTGGAGTCATTATTAGTATCTAATGCGTGGAAAGATTTTCTATTTGCTTTAAATTCAAAATCTAATTAACTTCAAATAGCAGATACACATACATATGTACATATGTATATACATATCGCTCATTTACTTAAAGAACGTCGTAACTCAAAAAAAAATCAGTTTGCCAGAAAACGAGTTTGAAGTTTTCAATTTACACACATTTTAATGGAAAATTAAAATTTTATTTTTCTCTCAAGAGTTGAATAAACGAGATACCTATATTTATAAAATTTTTACACAATATGAAGAACAATATAAAGATTAATTTTGCATGGATTTTTTGAGTTATGATGTATTTTTTGAGTAAATGAGGGATATGTACTTTATTTAAAACTGAGCTACGAGTAATATGAACATAATATGTTCATATATGTATGTACATACATACATATTATGTATTAGTATCACATTCATATGCTGTATGTGCATACTTACATACATACATATGTACATACGAGTATGTATGTATGTACACATGTACACTTAGTCGCAAAACTCTACATACGATTTTAGGTATTTCATATCTTTTATTCCTAATTTTTATTTAATGTTTAATTTTTGAAAATATTGTATCTTGAGTATTATATTGGACCCACTTTATAACTTCGCGATAAAAAACATTAAAAATCACTGTTACTTTTTTGGTAAAGTAAAAATTGCTGAAAAATGACGCTTAGCCAACGTCGCAAAAGTGTACATACGAGTTTGAATTGTATTAACTACAGATATAGTAGCACGTTTTATTTTATAATTTTGTATTGATTTAGTCTTGTTTTAACAATATGTGTTAGATTTTGCTCAAATTTTGCTTTGATTATTAGAAGTAGTTGGAAAAAATGGGGAAAAATAAGGAAATATCGACCAATGTTCAAAAATTCGTCATCAATCTTTCAAATGAAGGGAATTAAATGAGAAAAACCGGACAAACCTAAAATTTTTGTAAATTTACAATCATAACTATCATTAAAATTACAAAAGAATCAAAGTTTTCCACGATTGGGACGAATAGCAAGGCTTGATGAAAGACTAAGGCGCAAAATTGTGAGAGAAATTGCGAAAAATACAAACGGAAGTAGCACAAAACTTAAAGAGGACCTTAAAAATAATTACGGAATTCTTGTCGATGCTAACACAATTCGCCGTTGCTTAAATAAAGTTGAATTATAGACTTGTATAGCCAGAAAAAGGCCATACATAAGTCCCAGAAACAAAACTAAACGATATATATATGCTATGTAGTACAAACACGTCCATCTATGTTTTTGAAAGGAGTTATTTTTATGGACGAACGTAAGTTCAACCTATTTGGAAACGACGGACGACCAAAAACATGGATAAAATGTAATATTGACTTGGATAATAAAATGTATGCAGTGCTGTCAAACATGGTGGGGACTCCGTAACTGTGTGAGAGTGCATAAGTGCTGATGGGGTTGGAGAATTAAAATTTTTTGATGGAATTATGGATCGTCGTGGTATTTTAGATATTTAAAACTAAATTTTTTTACAGAATGTGAACAAATTGCACCTTAAAGATAAATATATATATATGCATGATAATGACCCCAAGAATAACTTAAGGCTGGTTAAGGAAAAGCTTCTTTATAAAGTAAAACCAAAGCTTCCACATCTTCCACAGTCCCCAGATTTAAATCTGATCGATTATTTATGGCCTTCCTTACAATTTTAAAGGAAAAATGGGAAAATGTATCGACGAAAACAACTAAAGATCTGGTTTCTTCGATACCCAAAAGGCTTAGAGAAGCTTTTGATCAAAAAGAGGACACACAAACTTTTAAAATTTAAAAAAAATTTTACACAATATACTCAACAATACATCGTGTGTACACTTTTGCAATCGGATCAAATATTGAATTTTATTATTTTTTGCTTGTTAAATATTGTTTAGTGAAATCAAATGTGGTATTTTTATTTAATTTAAATTACTTCTACTTTAAAATAAAAAAAAGTTGACAAAATTAATGATTTTCCTTTAAAAAGTAAAATTTTTTTAAAATATTAAGTCGTATGTAGAGTTTTGCGACTAAGTGTATGTCCTATATTTATTAGTTCTAAAGTAAAACTGTCAAATAAAGAAAAATCTACCCACTTTTTTTGATAGTAATATTATTTTGTTTAATCTTAAATAACATTGTTCAGAATTTTACGAACAAACAAAACTTTTAAGGCAGCATGCATACATATGTACATAAATACATACATACATATATAATGTACATTGTACATACATATGTGCCATTATTTATGAAATTGGTCCAAGTCATATGAATTTCGGATTCGAAATATTTAATGAATCTTGAAAAAAAAAATCAATACATATTACTTAATTTTATATTAATCGAGACTAGTACAACTCTAAATTAAAATGTTGCATAAAATAAAAATATTTTTTTTTCTATATTTATGATTTGGTCAGGCTAAAGTTCATATCGCTTTGTAAGCCAAATTATATGTGGTAATTATTAATGAACAAATGACACTAAAGTTAATTGTAAATATTCTGGCAAAGACGTAGTAGAACGGAACAACTAGCTGTTCGAAGGCCACCACACCTTCATAATCAGCGTTCTTTTATCCCGACCAAAAAATAAAAAATTCGCAAAATTTGCTGTATTCTTCTTATATTGCGCCGGGCGCAGATAAGATTTTTAGAAATATTCAAAAACATATCATGTGTTAAGGCGGAATGATAAATTTTTTGGTTTCAGCTTTGGAATTTGAGCAAAAAGGTCTTACATTTGATATTTATAACAAAAACAGGTCTGTTTAGAAACGATCTGGATTTTTAACGAAAAATTTAGTTGTAATAATTCCTATAATCTAGCAGACTTTTTTCAGTTTTTGTAGGTTGCCCACTTTGGAACCTTTTGGCTCCGCTCCTTTTTAAAATATATATAATCCAAATTCGACTTAAGCTCTGTGACACCTCCTCAAATGCTGTATAAAATTTCATAACAATCGGAAATAGTTTAGAAACTGCAGTATTATTTCCATTTTTTTTTTACAAAATTACCACTGTGTATCGGGAACTTTAGGCCCCACTAGGTACCAGAAGGCACCGTCGGATCGTGCTAAAAAAACAAGACTGCATTTATGGCAGCAAACCTCATATTTTAGACAGCTGACATATTAAGAATTAAAAAAAAATCCCATACAAGCTAAGATCATTCTAATGTACATATCGTTATCCGAATATAGAAAGGCTATAAACCATTATTTTTTGGAAATCGAGATTTTTGCATTTTCGATAAATAAATGTTTTTTTTTTTCGAAATAAACAAAAATCTCGATTTCAAAAAAATAACGAGTTAGGGCCATTCTATATTAAGGTAAATATATGTACGAACCAAGAATTTTTACTCATATCCAAATATTCAAAAATTACCTTTGAAATGCCTCCGGGAATATCGCTTTCCCTGAAATGATATAAAAAAACATAGAATACTTTTAAATGATTTTATTAAAAAAAAAAACTTTAAAAAGATATAGTAAAGGGTATTTTTTAAAGCTCTAAATTGTAATAAGTGACATAAAAAAAATTAATTTTAATCCAAAAATTTTTTATTTGAAATATCAATACCTACATGACATAAACATTTAAAAATTATTTCGGGCATATGGCTACCGCAGCGCATTCTGAAGGTCAAATTTTGGGAAGAATTGCTGGTCGTAATGTCACGAATAAGACCCATAATGTTGGTCTCCAAAGACCGTTTTAAATAAAATATATTTTTAATATACATATTTATGTAAACAAAATATTTTTCTGCAGAAAGAACTAAAATTTTTTAAAGCAAACTTAGAAAGTTCCATTGTAGAATTCTTCAAACAGACACGTTTTTCTTAAAAAAAATATAATTCCAAAAATGTAGATAGCGCTTCTTAAAAAGAAACCCAGAGCAATTTCAAAGAATTGCCCTTTAAAAATATGAATGTATGTATATAAATTAAATTTCTAACCTCCTGCTGAAAAGATGTTACTTTAAAAATGTGATTCCTTAAAACTGCCTTATATTATGTACGAATTACTTTTACCATTAAAAAAAACTAATTCCTGCTTAAAGATGTTTCCAGGAACTCCTTACAAAGACGTTACAACTAAAATGGTTTAAATAATTCATTTAATTCTCACTAAGAAGCTAATCATCAAGAGAAAAGCCTTCGCACACTCCTCTCCAAACTGTGAATTTATTTTCACAGGAAATGGAAATTGTGTAACTTTTATTTGTGTGCCAAAACTTAGTTGAATACATGTGTATACTAAGAAAAGAATTAATAAAAGCTACATACATACATACATAATTACTTTCTAAATCTTTTAAAAAACCCACACACACACATACACATATTTTTTACAAACATTCGTTAAATTTTTTGTGGAATTTTGATTGGAAAAATAACATGTCTGAATATTAATTTCCGCAAAAGTTTAAATACGATTGATTAGAAAACATAAAATATCATTGTTTACACGTTTTGTTGTTACGACTGTGCATGGGAAATAGTTCTAAGCTTTCAATACCATTTTAAAATAGAAACTTGAAAGTGATATTTAAAATTTTTTTTTACAACCAGTAAATTTTATGACGATAATCGTATCGCTATAATAAATATTTTTTATTTTAACAAGCTCAAATTCATTTAGTTTTTCTTTAATTGTTACTTGTGATTTTTTTTTATCACAATGGACCCAATTGGGTCTCCAAGTGGAGGTGCGGTGTAGCACCACCCTTCCTAAACTACTTGTAATTTTCGCTTATTTTGACATTTTGTATGCAGGGATGCCTCATGATATAGAATTAAATGACGAGCAAATTACAGATGTACACTATCGTAAAAAATAATTACAGAATCCCACTATCGATAGCGCAATATATCGATAAATATTACGATTTTAGGTTCGCAAAAAGTTACTGAATCCATTAGTGCGATTCAATAACTTTTTTAACGATCGTTAAAATAATTATAACGAAAATTTTATCGAACTTGCTATTCAGTAACATTTCGAAAAAGAAGTTACAGAATCAAACAATCGTTATCGCAAGAGACAAAATGTATACACAAAAATTTAAATTGTCGGATCATTAAAAGTTACTGAATCGCACCACAGGTACTGGATTAGTTGACGTTATTTTACTTTTTTTACTTCAAACGACAGAGAATATCGTTAAAATATGTTACTGAATAGTGAAAGTCGATAAATTTTTGTCATATTTATTATAGCGATACGATTATCGTAATACAAGTTACTGAATCCAGGTACTCTGGTCTTCTATAGCTTTTTGCCACCTTAGGTACTCGTTAAGTTCCTTCAGTGAATCATGCATTCATTTTCTATTATAGGTACTTGTACATACAAACATCAATATTAAATTAGCTATTTAAATGAAGCTTAGCACTCTGATCGTGTAAGACGTTCCAACGAGTTGCCTGTGAAAATATTGGCGTTTTCATAATACATTAAAGGAAACTTTTACTATTTTTCTTTAATCTAGTACAAAACTATCAAATTATTCATCGCCAGTGCCTTGAATAAGTTTGGGGGTGATTATTTAAAATTATAATTAAAGTTTTTAGAAATTTACTAAAACGCTCTTATTTGGAATTCCTCTAAATTTGAAAAAATATTGGTAGTTTAACTAACAAAATTTGTAACCAATAATAGCAGCAAGCAGCAGCAGCAGCAGTAAAAAAACAAAGAAATACAAATAATTTTTCTACTGCTGTTGCAGTTTTCCACAGTGTTGTACTACTACACGGTAGAATTGTGCCGCGAACCTTGACATAATAAAAAAAAACAACGAAATAACAGCAAAAACAAATACATACATACATCAAAAGCAACAAACAACAACAGTACAAACGAAAAACAAAGAAATGATTTCGTTTTTCTATACCCAAATAAAAACAACAAATACTCCTTTATTAGCAATAGCAACAGTGCTGCCACACAACATATATTTTTCAAATTGCAACTAGTAGGGGGAAATTTATCAATCAGCCTAATCATGAATATTCTAACGGAATTTATTTCCCGCGGAAGTAAGAAATTTTGTCAATAAAAAAAATTCCTCCAGTTGAAAATTTCGTGAGAGTGAAAAATAAGGAGAGTGAAAATAAATTTATTCAAGTCAGCTTCCACTAAATTCGACAGTAGTCTAGTATTAGATAACCAGTTAACAAAACTTAAAAAGTTGCTAGTCACAAAATTATCTAACTACCATCGTATATCAGTAACTTAAACCTCACCAAAATGGATTTGCTATAATTAAAACCACACAACTATTTTTAAAAAACAAATGGGTTGGGAAAATATAATAGACTTTATTTATAACGACGAAGCATTGAAGGAGTCACAAAAATATACAACAATAGCACCTATAATATGAGTACCTGTAATATAAGCCTTAAATAAAGCATAAAAGGAAATCCAATTAGTCATGAACTACACTTGAGAGCAATTACCCTCTCTCCAGCAACATGCATACACTGTTACCATATAATATTGATACAAAATCAGCAAAATGTAATGAAAACTAAAGGGTATTTTTTTATGGAGTGGCACAAGTTTAAATCATAATAAAACAAGGAAATATATTTTTAATATCAATGAAACGGGCTTTATTGGAATGAAAATTTTATGAAATTAATGTTTAAATATGATTTCTGCCATGTAGAAGGCGCAAATCTGGAACACCAATTTTCAAGATACTTTTCGCAACATTTGCAGCCGTATTTCGCCGATAACTTTTCGAATGTTGATTTCCAGATGTTCAATTGTTTGTGGTTTATCGACGTGTATAGGCGTAGAATGCGCAATCTGGGACGCCAATTTTCAACATCTTTTCGCAGCATTTGCGGCCGTATTTCGCCGACAACTTTTCGAATGTTGATTTCCAGATGTTCAATTAATTTAACCCAATGGGGTTAAACCACAGGATCTTGTTGGCCAATTAATTGGGCCATTACGTGAAATTATTTTTTTATCAAAAGTTTCTTTCAGTAAATCAATTGTAGCGCCCGCTGTATGGTATATGGCTCCGTCGTGTTGGAACCACATATGTATCAGCAAGATTAATGCCACGTAATTGAGGTATGAAAAAATTTCGTATCATTTTCCTTTACCGTTCACCATTGACAGTAACATTCTGAACATTATCGTTTTTGAAGACATATGGGGCAATGACTCCGCCAGCACATAAAGCGCACCAAACAGTAATTTTCTGTGGATGTAATGGTGTTTCAACAAAAGCTTGTGTATTCTCCTCACTCCAAATGTGACAATTCTGCTTATTTACTTATCCATTTAACCAGAAATAAGCTTCATCGGAAAAGAAATTTTTAAAATTTTTTAAAATTTTCAAAATCTCAACAATTTGAACACGTTGGTCTGGTGTAAGTCGCTTCATAATAAAATTTCATAGCAAACTAAACAAAAATCCAACTATCAGCTGTTAAATGGGTGCCCAAATAAAGCAGTGATGCCAACTCAAAGTTGTGACACTCTAAAAAAAACACCCTTTATATATGTACATTTCATTTCACAAATCGCTTTAAAAATTTTAACAATTGTAAATTATTTTTAATTACAATTTTAAAATCTATTAGTTTATATTCTATCTATGACTGTCGTATTCATAAAAAATATTTAAGGTTTATTAAGCGCTTATTTGACGTATTTCTATTAGAAATTTTTTATGAATACAGCGGTGAGTCTATACAAACAAAATTTCAAAACTGATAAATATTGAAAATTGTTTGGATGATTTTTACGTTAATCTATTTGTCTAATCCTGCGAGTGTCACTAAAAATATAACAGCAGTCAAAATTCAATATCGTGATGGAGGACGCCATTTTGTGAATACGACAAAAAAAAAAATTCGGCGAACTATATCAAAATGGGTACCATTCGACAGATATCTTGGGTTTCTCTTGTGCTTTTTCACTTCGAATAACCATTTGCGATCTTTACTTATGCATTGATTTGTATTGTATAAAATGATGTTAGCGCACGATCTAAAAGTGATATAAACATCGGAGATTAAGAAAATCGTAATTTTACTACGAAAAAATCGTCAAATCGCACTTTATCATTGTTTTGTATAAAAATCGGCAATATGCTGATAAATCGGCAAATCTGGCAATAATGCATGAAAATTATTCACCATACGGGTATTTATCTACGATTTGGCAACACTGAGCAGCAACAAAAATCAATTACTTACTCACTTTACTCTATGTACATACATTGTTGTGATTATTGTTTTTATATTTCGCATTGTAATGAACGCAAAAAGAAATCAAAATAAATATAAAAACGCAAGCAATAAAATTAAATAATTTATTTATTTTATTTATGCTTTTATTAAATTAGCTTTCAGACTTTGCGCTTTTGTTTTTTTACTTTTAAATTAAAAATTAATTTCTTTAAGCGCATGCTGAGCTTATGAGCATTTGCTATAAACAAAAATTAACTAAAATTACTCCGGAAATACATAACGGACATATTTTTTAATTTTATAAAAAAAATTAAATTTTTTAAATATAATTTTTAGTAACTGCTGATTCCAATGGTAACATAACAAAATAATGCTTTTTTTGTGCACGTTTTCTGAAGCCACGTTTTTGAGAGCGTCAAAATTTAAAAATATTTCCGAAAGATGGTTTAAAATAATTTTTTTGGAGATTTTTTTTTTTCAAAATATCGAGCCATAACCGTCAAAAAAAAGCTTAACCGGCACATTTTTTGTTCTTCTTTTTTTTACAAAAATCGATTATTTACCAACGCAAATAATCGATTTTGGTAAAGAAAAATTTAAGTTAAAAAATAATGTCACTTAAGCTTTTTTTTGGCGGTTATAGCACGATTTGTAATACGAGTGTTGTTCAATTCACAAGCTCGCCTTAACTTTGTATGCGTTGTCTAATCGTCGAATTACAAAAAAAAAATTATTTTTGCTGTTGGTAATTTTCATACATGTGTCTCCTAAGTATACGATTAATTTTTATATATTTTTCAAATACATAGTTGCATTAAGGTCAGGGCTGGGAATACATGATATTCGTAAATGCTAATATTATATCGTTAACTGGAAAGCAAAACGCCCTAACAGACATTTTTGTAATTTTACAGGTACACCCAGAGAAAAAACAGCTTAAAATCAATGAAAACCATATTGAATTAATAAGAAACATTAATGAAAGTCTAGGCATGTTGAAATGTCGTATTTCAATATACATTTCTATTCAATATACATTTTCTATTATATAGAAAATTATTGAATTAATGTGACGCCGTGTTCTTACTTTTAAGTTGCAGTTTTTCCCTGAGTGTAGAGGAAATAACATGTTAATAAAATGGGAAATATTGATTCGTTCAATGAAAATTGTTTCAATGTAATAAAATAAATAAAATCGCTATTTTTGTTTGAGCGGATTTTGTTTTTTTTAGCTATTATTTTGATGAAATACCCAGGAATTTTAGGAAAAGTACGTTTTGAATTTTTTGTTAGGTAAGGATTTGTTTAATTTAAAGACATTTAATTGGGGATGTATTTTTATTTTTTTGAAAGCGATTGTTTTTGTATATTTCGATATAAGAATATCTAATGTAGCGAAAAATGCATAAATCGCGAGTTCAGCAAAATAATGAATTAGGGCCTTTCCATATTAAGGTAGCGATAGAAACTAGATGGTGTAGAATATTTAATTATTATATGCATTTTAATATGGAAAAGTAATTTTCGCACAAATATTATCTGCATATTAAAACTGTAGTAAATGAGTTTTCGTTTTAAATTCTCTTCTTTAAATATTTATAGATTGCAATTCAAATTTATTGCAGTCATTTGCTGCTTGCCGTTCTATTGAAATGTATTCTTTCTTATCTCTTTTCTCAATCTGTACGGATAACTTCTGCTTTTTTGCGGTTTGTTGATGTCTTTCTGCATCTTTTCGAGTGTATCTGCTCGGTTTGTGTTTATTGTACGAAATTCTAATTTATTAGATGAATCTTATTTTCTGATTAATTTTATTAAGTTACTTACTTTTGAAAAGTTTCATATTTATTTATTATTGTTTATTTATTATTGTTTTAGTTCTAAGTATTCTTTTCGTGCTTTTTCTTTCTTGGGCATCAATAAAATTTGTTATAATGGAAAAAATTATAATTAAATGTTTAAGTAAGCACTTTCGAGAATTGTGAAAATTTACTGCCGTAATTGTTTTGTTCTTTATTATTATGTATTATTTGCTAAAAATATAACTAAAAATACATTGTGGTCAGAACTTTTTTTTTACCAAAAATATTCTTGTTTTCCAGTCACAAAATCTTCCTTTATTACTATTACGAAACATTTTAAAAACAATTCGAAAAACGGAAAAAGTTGTTAATGCTTTTTCTAAAAGTGGTTTTTCTCCAAATTATTTTTTCGACTTACGCTGTTATCGCTTAACTTATTATTAAATGTAAGATTAAAAAATAGTTAATTTCAATAGTAAAGATAATTTGCCAGCAACTACGGGTGTAAAGTTGCATTCCACAAATATTAACATTTGATTTCCCTAATTAAATTTTTGCACAAAAAAAAATACTTTTAATGAAACAAATATGATACTTCGAAGAAGAAAGACATAAAATTTTCTTCGTAGATGTCACGTAAAAGTTTTATTATTTTACTTTGGTATCATTGCATACAGAAAATATGAAAAAACATACATAGATACTTTAATCTGCGAAATTAAGATTCAAATTTTTTTATTATTTAGAAAGAAAAAAAATGGAGAAAAAAAAATTAAAATAATGAAGCAGCAAAAAATGTTTAGATACATTTCAAACAGAGCTGGAAAATTGCATGCCAACGTCTTGTATTCTAAAGCATTTAGAATGGTCTAGTGAATTTTTATGAAAACAATTGAAAAGCACTTGAAAAGTATAGAGCACAGAGATATTGAAATTTATTCGTTTTAAGGGTCAATGAAACTATTTTGTAATTTTAGCTATGGATATTTCATCATATAAAAATAGAAAGTGATTTATGGAAATATTTCTGTAAAAGATTTTTAATTTAATGAGAAATTATATTAATTAAATTAAATTAAAATAAAATTATTATTCTATTTATTTAGTAAAAGATTTTTTTTATTAAAAATACATTGAAACTGATTACTGAGGTGTAGATCTAGTTCATTTGCGTATTTTACTTTTGCTAATGCAGATCATCAGGAAACGTTTACCTAAAAATATTCTACGAACACCTAGAAATATTATGTTTAACTTTCATTTAAACAAATGAGAAGAGAAGCCCAGCAACTACTATCATAGTTCAAATAAGAACTCGAATGATAAATATTTGCTTTTTATTTTCTTACTTTGCCTATAAATATGTTCACATTTCAGTTTTTAAACACGTTTAAGCAAAATTATTTAAAAGTTAATCAAAGTCGTTCGCATTGCATTTATTTGCAGTTGACATATTCTGATAAAAAATAATGCATATAATATAATACATAAAATAATACATAAGTTAACTAGACGAAGACCATATTGCAACTATTTTTTAGTTCCCTAATACGAGCAATAATTTCGAATAAAATTATTCGAAAAATATTCAATTAATAATTATTCCAACTAAAATTATTCGAATAAAAATTATTCGATTAAAAATTAGTCGAATAAAAATTATTCTAATAAATATAAACGAATAATTTTTTTATAATGAAAGTCGCATGATTAAAGCAAAGCAATGTTAATTAAAATGATAATTCTTCTAATTTTTTGACCTCTTTAATTCTAATTTTCTCTAATTTCAGTTTAAATGATTTTACTCGCATAACTTTAGGAGTATATTTTTATTCGAATATATGTTATATTATGTTAAACTAATTTCTTAATTTTCATTATAGAAGTTTATTTTTGGATGGGAAATTATTGGCATAAAATTTATTGGCATAGAGTAGTTCGAATAAATGTTATTTAAATAAAGATTTTATTCGAATAAAAAATTATTAACCTTTTAGTTATACGAATAAGGTTATAATTTTTTTTAGTTATATTTTCGAAGGAAATTGTTCGAATAAAAATTAATTGGAATAAAATTATTCGAATAAGCTTCGTTTAGATTTTAAATTATACGAGTGAAAGTTAACTTAATCTGAAATTATTCAAATAAAACTATTTAGACCTAAAAAAAAGTTCTAAAAAATTATTCGAATAAAATGTATTTGAATAAAATCAGAAATAATAAATGTTATTCAAATAAAATTTGTTTAGATTTTAAATTATTCGAATAAGATGTAACTATATCTTAAATTATTCGAATAAAATTATTTAGACAAAAGGAAGTTCAAAAAAAAGTATACAAATAAAGTTTATTCGAATGGAATTTATTGGATCAAAAGTTTGAGTATTCGAAAAAACGTTAATTAAATTATTTTCATAAATACTTAGACCAAAGGAAATTCAAAAAATTATTCGAATAAAATTTATTCGATCAAAAGTTGAGTGAGTGACATTATAAAAAAAAACAAACTTAATCGTGTCAAAATTATTTTTTCTTTTATTTATTAAAAAAGTAAAATTATTCGACTAAAATAACTCGGGTATAAGTTCTCCAGCATTCGATAGATTTAAAAGTATTTCCATTAAATCTTTGCCGTAATTTGTCTCTGGTAAAGTTATTCGCTTATTTTTTGTTTTGTAAAATTACTAATATCAAATTAATTGAATAAAATAAAATAAAATTGAATACCTTAATTCGAGAGAGATTTTCGAATCAAATTATTCGAAAGAAATTATTTCAATAAAACTTTTGCAACAAAATCATTTATATAAAATTATTTAAATTAACAGTGATTTCAGAAAATATTACCAACTGATAGAACTGGGGCCCGTTTCTCAAAATTACAAATTATAAATCTACAAATAAAATACACACAAAACAACAATAAAATTTGTAAAAGTGTTGTTTTGCATGTATTTTACTTGAAGATTTGTAATTTGTAGTTTTGAGAAATGGGCCCCTGATTGAATAAATATTATACAAATATTAAGCTTTAAATCATTTATATAACTTCGGTTAACTTCTTCAGTATAATTCTTAACCGAAGGTTAACGAAATATCGAAATTGTTCGACCTTGAAACTATTTTATTAAGTGAAACTATTTTATTAAGCTTTAGGTTATTTATATATTTTTACCTTTGCATTTCGATATTTCATTAACCTTTGGTTAACTGGATTAGGATAATTCTTAACCGAAGGTTAGCTAAATATCGAAATGCAAAAGTAAAAATATGTAACGGCCCTTTTCACAATGTACAATTAAAAGCTAACAAGGACTTTAATGGCAAGTTAAAGTTCACGTTAGCTCTTAATTATAATTATGAAAATAATAAAATACGATAATCGTAGTTTCATTGAACATATAAAAAATTTCGAAAAATTAGATAAACACTTTTCATATAAAATTATTTTCCCTCTTCTTTCATTACTCATTCATAAATGTATGCTTTGCATTATATCTAATGCTGAGTACACATTATGACATTTTGCGACATCGCAATATTGTGTATCTATTAGTGACAACGCTCGTAATTTCCGATATTTTTCTTTGGAAAAAAAAACCTTAATGTAAGCACCATGGCTCACATTTCAAAATGACAACACACAAAATCCCAAATGTGTGCTCAGCAGCATAACAATAAATATTTAAAATATCACTCCAAATGAGTATATCACGGTACGTTTCGTTATTTTAATAAATCTAAATTTGAGTAGTTAAAAAAGCAATGAATTATTTTATCTTTTTTATAAACTTTCATTGCATACATTATGAAAAGAGTTAAATTAAACTGACAACACCCACCATAAATCTTTCAAATAACAAGTGAAAATTTTCAAATTTTAAAAGCACATAAGTATGCATCTCTGATTCATTCCTACACACAGATAAACAAACCAGTGTTGCTCATCGTAAAACCTTGATTTATTATTGTTGATTTTTATAATTCTGCTTTTGTTTATCTGTTTCTTTATTTTTATTTTTTGATTTGTTTTTGTTACTGCAAGTTTATTATATTTGTTGTTGTTTTTTTATTTTATTTTTTATTTTTGCAAATAATATTACTTGTAGAAGAGCAGCGAAGAATTGCAATTGTTTTTATTCGAATCTTGCTTAAACAGTTTAGCAGGTTGCCATGCAACATTTGTAAATTGAATGAGTTTTTTTTTGTTTTATTATTATTTTCTTGTATTAACAGTGAGTGTCAAAAAGAAAAAAAGTAATAATGAACATAATAAAATTTGTATAAAATGCATACATACAATCATACGTATAATATGTGTGTATGCATATACATATATAATAAAATACGACTTTAATTAAAACACTTTTTTTTAATTTAAAAATCATTCAAGCATTACATACAAAATGTTTCTTTGCAATAAATCAACTTATTTTTTTTTTTTTTTTGAAGAAAAAAAGATTTTATAACAAAAAAGAAATAAACAAAGCGTAACAAAACTAAAACAAAATACTGAGCTACAATTAAATTAAGATTATAAATAATAAATAATCCAAAAAAAAACTTCTGTAAAACAAATAATAAATTTACATAAAATTAGCCAGCACGTAAGCCACAAACTTACTATTACGCATATGCAATACCAAATATTTATTTATTTATTTATATATTTGTATGGTTGTAACCTAGCACAACAAGATACATATGTATATACATATATCTTATAAATGAAAGTGCTGCTGAATCAATCAAAATAATAACAAACAATAATCAAGATAATGATAAAAAATTAATAAAATATAAAATAAAAATTAATAAAATAAAATATATATATATAAATATGTATACAAAAAGGCTTTAAAAAGACATTTAATATTTTTTGTTATTATGTATTTCAAAATCGCTTAATATAAAGCCGTAAAACATAAAAATTTTAGCTGTAAAAAATCGTCACAAATTATAACCCAAAAAAAAAGAATTTTACTAATACCAAAGATTTTGAAATCAATCTCCTAAAAAAAGCCATGAAAGACACAAATACCCTACAAAAAATGTCATTAAATTATAAAGTATTGCAAAAAACTTTGCGACGTCATCTGTGTAAATTATAGACTTATTAACTATTTACAACATACTTAACTTACCTTAAAATACAACTCTACTTAAACTAAACAACCCTGTTTCTGTTGCTTCATAATACCAACATTGAAAGAAAAAAGAAAAAAAAAACAAAACGTCAACTCTATTTCTACTGCGAGAAAAATCCTGCTTGTTAACAAAATCTCTCCTGCAACAATTGCACCAATATTTAACTAACTAAATAACACACAATATAATTATTTAAGGAATTTCCTAAGCTGTTAAACTATATTAATGAATATTTGGGTAAATATTTTTTTAAATACATATTGTTATTCTTTGTTTATCAAGAATATGTAGAATAATTTCAATACTTTTATCTGCCACTGTACAACATGAAAAACAAGGTTCGAACAACTGAGTGTGTCACAGAAGACCAAAAAATACACGTGTACCGGCGTTTTGAAAATTTACGTATAACAGGCTATTTCAATCTTTAATATTTTACAAAAAATGCCACGATTTCCATCGTCAACGCCTTTCAGAAACAGACTATCAGTCTTGTTTAGTAATTAAAGATTTAATCGAACAGCACAAGTACACGGCTACACAACAATTTTTCTTGCAGCTTACCGCATAGAAAATTCAAGTGTAGTATCACAGCACACTTTATTTTATTAATAAAAGTATACTGTGTCACAGCACAATTGAAAAAGTTGAATGTGTCACAGCACACTTTTCGTCAAAAAAAAGTTGAATGTGTTACGAGCACACTTTTCGTAAAGAAAAATTTAATGTGTCACAGCACACTTTTCGTAAAGAAAAATTTAATGTGTCACAGCACTCTTTTCGCAAAGAAAAGTTTAATGTGTCACAGCACACTTTTCGTAAAGAAAAGTTGAATGTGTCACAGCACACTTTTCGTAAAGAAAAATTTAATGTGTCACAGCACACTATTTGTAAACGTTTAAATTGAACGTTTAACAGAACATTTTTTTAACAGAAAAGTACACTGTGTCAGCACACTTTTTTTTAGAGAAAAGTCGACTTTGTCACAGCATACTTTCCGTATGGAAAAGTTGACTGTATCACACTTTTTTTCAGAATAGTCACAGCATACTTTTCTTATAGAAAAGTCAACTATGTCACAGCTCATTAATCATATATGTATGTACACAAGTCGCCTGGTCACAGCACACTTTTCTTATAGAAAAGTCGACTGTAGTATCACAGCACACTTTTCTTGTAGAAAAGTCGACTGCAGTATCACAGCACACTTTTTTTTATAGAAAAGTCGACTTTAGTATCACAGCACACTTTTCTTATAGAAAACTCGACTTTATTACCGCAGCCCACTTTTATTATAGAAAAGTTGATGTACAATCCACCGTACATACAAGCAACTGACTGATAAAAATTGCTTTACCAATTGAATAGTGGTCGGTTGAGAGAAGACTAATCATAAAAATGTATTGCTGGGTCGTTGTCTAGCACAAACACCTTTCCGCTGTGTGCTCTAGGTTCAAAACTTGTTAACGCATTCAAGACATTAAATTACATATGAAATTTTTGATGATGCCATAAAGCACAAATCTAAATATATGTCTAAACCCACTTATGTACATATAATATAGATTTTTAAAGAAAGTTTTATTTTTATTTTTTCATTTTCAGCAACAAAAGTTCTTAAAACGACCCGCAGACGATGCCGACAATGGTGCTGAAAACTTTGAGCCGCCTCATAAATTGCCCAATAACAACAATAACAATAGCAACAACAGCAGCAATAACAACAACAACAATAATGGTTCTGAAAATTTAAAGTTTTCTGTCGAAATTGTGCAACAATTGGAATTCACAACATCGGCAGCTAATTCGCAACCGCAGCAGATAAGCACCAATGTTACTGTGAAAGCTCTGACGAATACCTCCGTTAAAAGTGAACCAGGCGTTAGTGCAGCAGGTGGAGGCCCAGGAGGCAGTGGCGGTAACGGAGGGGGTCAGGGTCAAGGTATTAACGATCCGCAACATAATGGTAGCAATCGAGGTGGCGGTGGAGGCATGCATATGGGTAGTGGCGCCGGTCCAAATAGTGCTACAAATCTAATGGGCGGCCATAACATGAATGCAGCTCAACAGCAACAGCAGCAGCAACAGCAGCATCAACAACAGCAACAGCAGCAAAAGTCCAATATGGGTGGTTTAGGTAATTTAGTAGAGTGTAAGCGTGAGCCGGATCACGATTTCCCTGACTTAGCTGGTTTGGAGAAGGAGGGCGGTCCGAATAGTAATTTTCCAGGTTTTCCCGAGTTCATGGGTGATGACACCACAGAGGGCAATGAAACCTTCAAGGATCTCATTAATGATTTGCAGGATTTCAATCCAGGCTTTTTAGATGCTTTGGACGAAAAGCCTTTGCTGGATATCAAAACAGAAGATGGCATTAAGGTAGAACCGCCAAATGTCCAAGATTTAATTAACAGTTTGAATGTCAAATCAGAAAATGCTATGGCACAATTTAATGCAGCATTTGGAGGATCCAATCATGGGGGCGGTGGCATGGGCGGCGGACATATGGGTGGCCCCAACAATGATCCCCAAGGTATGAACAAAATGCGTGCACAATTTCAAAATGGTCCAAATACGGGACCCATGTCGGAACTGTCCTTGGCGGCACAGACACTTAAGCAAATGGCCGAACAGCATCAGCATAAAAATGCTATGGGTGGCATGAGTTTTCCACGACCGCCAATGCATCAAAATCAGCCAGGACAGTTGATGGGTGGTCCCGTATCAAATGGTCGCTACAATGACTATGGCGGTGGCTTTGTGGGACCCAATGATTTCATGCAAGGCCCCAATGGACCGCAACAACATCCCCAGCATCAAAATTTGCCGCCACAATTCCAACAAAAACCAAACCCTGGCGGTCCTATGGGCGGCAATAACGTTCAACAGTCTTTCCTGGATATCAAACAGGAACTCTATTATTCCTCACAACCAAGCGAATTCGATCTCAAACGTCTTCAGCATCAGCAGCATATGCAACATCAGCAGCAGCAACAACAGCAGCAGCAACAGCATATGTCCCAAGCCAATATGGCTAAAATGGGTCCTAATGGACCCATGGGTGTTGGCAACTTCCCCAAACCGAACGTCCCCGGCCCCCAGCAACAATCTCAAAATCCTACACAACAGCCACAATACTCGCCCTATAATTCTCCTATGGGTCCGGCCGGTGCTGGCAACCAAAGTCCAGCCGGTCCCAATTTCATGCAAGGACCACCACGTGGTCCTGGCACGGGACCAAATCAGGGTGGCCCTTCAAATGTTCCGCCCACCATCTCCCCAGCCCAACAACAGCAACAGCAACAGCATCAGCAGCAGCAGCAACAATCTCAACACCAGCAACCCCAAACAGCCAATCCAAGAGGTCCAAATCAACAACAAAATGCACCAAACATGCCTGGCAACGGCAATCAATCCAATACAGCAAATCCGAATGGCCCAAATGCTGGTCCCAATGTTGGACCTGGTCCCGGTAATGCCCCAAATACACAACAGGGCAATCCAAATATGCCACAACAACAGCAAACAACCACGACCACATTGCAAATGAAACAGACGCAACAATTGCACATTAGCCAACAAGGTGGTGCTCATGGCATACAGGTGAGTCGAAAGAATTTCTTATTTTTATATGTGTAACAAAAAAGAAAATAGTCTCTGCTGTGATATACGAGTAATGCAAAGAACACAAATGAGAAACCATATGCAAAGTGATAAGAGAAAATAATTTTTTGCTTTGTGTTTGAATAGTTTTAATTCGACAAATGTACATATCGTTAACTTAATATGGAAAGGCCTCTGAAATCATTATTGTATTGAAATCAAGTTTTTTTTTGTATTTCCATAGAAGAACATCTAATGTATCGAGAAATGCAAAAATTTCGATTTCAAAAAAATTATGAGGGCCTTTCTATATTACGGTAACGATATATACTTACATACATATGTATGTAAATATATTTGCAAACCTAAAGATCTGGCTGCACTATATTTATAGCAGATCCTTAAAGGCATATTCTCTCCATCTCTCTCTCTCTTACTATGTATGTATTTATATAGAAAATTAATTACTTGTTTAATTAAATCAATTAATAATATGTATATGTACATGTACATATGCACATTGTTCAAAATTATATTAATTAAAATATTTTCGTTAAGTCTGCTACGCTTGGAACCCATTAATCAAACGAAATGAAAAAGAAAAACATTTACCACATAAAACAACACATTCACCAAAGTCTTCACAAAGTCACATTTCTGTGATTGTTTTTGATTTTGGAAGATTCATGTGAAAAATTTTAAAGCTTTTAAACATTATCAATTACTTTGAAATGCCATTTGTAGTAGAAGCTTTTCTTTCACTTTTTGTAACAAGTGCAGATAACACTAATTTTTTCTACAGTGAGTATATACATACATACATACATACTAACGAATACACTCTTATTTGCTGCATACATACATACATCTGAAAGTTTGCGTGGTGTGTGTGGGTTCTTCGTGTTGAGTTATTTTTATTGAGCAACTTTTGAGAGAATGCTTGCTTTTATTTTTAGTTGTTTGTTTTGTTTTGTTTTTTGTTTTTTGCTTTACTGTAGTCTATTTGATTAAAACTGAGTTCATTTGTATTTTTTGTAATTGGGGTTAACGTTTGGGGTGGCCAGCAGCGTTGCCAAATATAAAGATTTATCTCTACATATCATCGGTTGGTTTCTGGTTTGCGGCACAGTATATGCAAAATACATTATGTCTGCAGCAAACCAGAAACCAACCGACGATATTTTGCAATTTTTGATTTTGTTGAATTAAAAAGTTTTACAGTGTTTTTGTGTTTATAAAAGGATTTGCGATATATATGTATGTAAAGGGTGTTTTTTTGTAGAGTGACTCAATTTTAAATCATAAAACAATGAAATATATTTTTAATATCAATATATGTATATAAATAATATCAATATTATTTATATATTTTTAATATCAATATTTATTGGAAAGAACATTCTATGAAATTATGTAGATACATACATATGTACATATATATTGGTTGCATCCGGCCTCAATTTCAACAACTTTTCGTAGCATTTGCGACCGAATTTCGACGATAACTCTGCGAATGTTGATTTCCAAGTGTTCAATTGTCTGCGGTTTATCGACGTAGATAAGTTACTTAGCACAAGCCCAAAGAAAATAATGCAATGGGTATAAATCACACGATATTGGTGGCCAATTAATTGGGCCATTACGTGAAATAATTTTTTCATCAAAAGTTTCTTCGAGTAAATCAATTGTAGCGCCCACTGTGTGGCATGTGGCTTCATCCTTTTGGAACCACATATCAGCAAAATTAATGCCACGTAATTGAGGTACGAAAAAATTTCGAATCATGTTCCCATACCGTTCACCATTGACAGTAACATTCTGACCAGCATAGTTTTTGAAGACATATCGGCCAATGATTCCGCCAGCCCTTAAAGCGCAGCAAACAGTAATTTTCTGTGGATGTAATGGTGTTTCGATAAAAGCTTGTGGATTCTTCTCACACCAAATGCGACAATTATGCTTATTTACATACCCATTCAACCAGAAATAATGGACTTCATGGGAAAATCAAATTTTTAAACTTTTTAAAATTTTAAAAATTTCAACAATTTGCACGGTTTGCTCTGGTGTAAGTCGATTTATTATGAAATTTCAAAGCAACTATCAGCTGTTAAATGCGTGCGCAAATAAAGCAGTGATAACAACTCAAAATTGTGAAATGCTAAAAAAAACACCCTTTATATCGGAAATGACAAACGTTGCGACTAGTACACACTTTTGCTATGTCACAAAATGCCCTAATGTCTACTCAGCATGATATGCATGAACACATTTCATCAAAGCTTTCAGATTTGATGGAAATTCGATTTTCGAAAATCAGAGTGAAATCAGTGGGTGGAAATTAAATTTGAAATTACAAATATATTTTCTCTGCTTGCACGTAATTTCCTTCTTTCTGTTTCTGAAACTTTTTAATCCTAGCAGCAGAATCATCGGCAAAGTACAATAACCAATAAAATGGTTACTAAATACAGAATCAAAAATTTAATACGCCTAATTGACACCAGAGGCGCTTCAAAAGTGAATTATAATTAGAAACGTGCAAAAAATGCAGAGTTGTAAAAGAATGAAATCGTTCCTCTATTCCTTCCTTCACCACATGTCTTCTCTATCACTATCCCTTTCCGAAAAAAGGTAGCACCTAGTAATAGTTGTAGGCATTCTGCATGAAAATCCATTAACTTTGAAAATTTCAAGTGTCTATATATAATATTTTTGGGTGCCTCTGTGGCTGAGTGATAGCGATGCTAGCCTCTCAGTGTAGGGGTCGTGGGTTCGATGCCCGCCATAGAACCTGGGTGTTTTCCGCAGACAAGTTAATCGCTACGCAGGAAAAAAGGATTTCAAAATTTGTCGTTGCTCGCTTTAGAACACCCTTTAATTTGTAACTGTCATATAATATATGACAAACAAAATATTACTTTGTTGTTGTAGCGGTCAAAGTTTTACATATTCTGTGAAAACTTTAGGTCCGTCGCTGTTACGGTTCTCGATAAAATAGCCTGTGCCAAACAGAGAGACGAACATCGTAGCGAAAACAATAAGATTGCTTTTCACCTTAAAAAAGGCTTGAAAATAAAAATATGAACTGCCTTTACTGCTATGGCCACCTTAATTTTCCATCCACAAAATCGTTTAACATGATTTCAGCCGCATAGTTTTGCAAACGTCAGTATTATGACATAAATAAAAGTGCAAAAACAATTTTTCACTCCACTCAAACGAAATTGAAAATATTTCCAAGTTGAGTTTTTGTTTTTTTCCTTTGAGCTTGAAATTTACTCAATGCAAAAAAAGTAAAGAAAAATCTCCCTTCTCTCTCTCTCTCTCTCTCTCTCTCACAGTATTTCTGTTTATATACCACGAACACCACTCGTTTTGATTTATTGTTAAAGTTAACTTTAACATGGAAGTTTCAAATAAATTTTACTTCCAGTTCTTTTAAAATTAAAAAAAAAAATATATATCGTATAACAAAATATTTACGATACTTTTATGGTTCACATAACATACAATTATAGATAACTTAGCAGATAAAAAAATACGAAAAATACTAAATAAACGGACAGACAAAAATTGAGCAGCAGAGTATTTTCTGTAAAAATGAGCTCTTGTAAAGCTTCCAATTTTTTTTTATATACTTCGCTTTATAATGAAGATTAACATTTGAAAAATTATAGCGAAGCATGTGTGTACCCTACATACGTGTGTATATGTATATACATATGTATGTATGTATGTATATGCATCCAAATACACATTCTAATGTATATTAATATTTAATTATTTTCCAGCTTGTAATCTCTTGATAAATTCATTTCAAAAATGCTCAAATGATGAAACAAACATGTTTTTAGGTTAGAGGTTTCTTAGTTAAAGTTATTTCCTTCCGCTTTGGAAATGCAAGTTCCTGTCTGAAAGCAACATTTAGGCTTTTTAATCTAACACAAACAATCAATAGATATTAGATGTAATTTTTTTTTGAATTCTTGTAAAAATAAATTAAAATATGCAATCAGTGATATTTCATTCATAATTTTTTTACCGAAATTTTTTTTTTAATTTTTACTGTCTTGCAGAGAAAAAACTGCCTCATATAATGAATAAAATTTTCTCTATGAAACGTTTTAAGGCTAAGGGGTATCCCAGCAGAAAGAAGCGAAGATTTTTTCATAGAGATTCCTTATTGTTTTTATGTGGTAAATCTTATTAATTTTATCAAGAAGAAAACCACATAAAATCAAGAAGAAATATTATTATTCACAACTATTTTTACTCAATTTCCGTTATTTTTCGCACCAAAAAAAAAAAAAACAATCCATAGAGAAAAACTTCTTGATTCTTTTAGGTTTTCTTATAAATTTTAAACTATAGGGATTTCTTATTGATTTTATTAGATTGCCTTATTAATTTTTTTAAAAGGGTTTTCTTCTTGATTTTATTAGGCTATCTTATTGATTTTTTCAATAATGTTTTCTTCTTGATTTTAGTAGGTTCCTATATGATTATGTGTAAAACATCTTATTGATTTTTTTAATAAGGAAATCTTCTTGATTTTATGAGGTGTCTTGTTATTTCGTTTCTATAAATAGACATACAGACAATTTTTTCATGATCTTTTTCATTTTTGTATAAGAATGTTTGCAAAATAATTTCAATGGTTATTCAGGCTTATTGTTAGCATATTGGTTAGAGTGCTTGTCTATCAGTCAGAAGTTTGCTGGTTGAATACTTGGTGAGTAAGTTAGTTAAGAATATAACATAATGTGTATGTATGTATGTATAAATAAATCTACATCTACAATATACTACATACATACATATGTATGTGGTATAGAATTTAAATGAAAATACATAAGTACAGAGAATAAAGAAAAAATCAATAAGATAACCTCATAAAAACTACAAGATTTCTTCTTGATTTTTTCAAAACGGGTTTCTCTATGAAATTAATAAGATTTCCTTATTAAAAAAAACCGTAGAGATTTCCTATTAATTTTGTTATATTTTATGAGGTATTTAGTAGGCACTGTCTGTGTAATTATGTACAAATATAAATAAATATTTTTTTTATTTAAGTGAGACATTTTTAGATTTAATTGAACTGTAGTGAATTTTAATCAGAAATAGTTTCTTAGTAAGGCTTAAGTTCAGTAATTTTAATTCTTATAGAATGAAATATTTTTATTAATTAATGTGAGTTTCTAAAGAAGAGAAGAAAAAGCATACTAGACTTTATTAGTTTTTTTAGGAAGGAAGTGTTTTACATACATACATATGTGCAATATTTCCTTTAAAAATTTATTTGTTATCAATAAAAATTTCTTTAATCCGTTTAGCAAAATATTTCTATATACATATATTTTTCAAATACATTCAAAAATCATTATTTTCCTTTTAACACCTGTAATTGAAAATACAAAAAATCAATTAAAAATTTATTTGTGTCGAAAGAAAGTTTTTAATTAATAAGATTTTTGAACAAAAGTTTAATTGGCTGCCATAAAAATGTTGATTAAAGTTTTAATCAACTAAATTTTTGAACAAAAGTTTAATTGACTGCCGTAAAAATGTTGATTAAAGTTTTAATCAACAGAATTTTTAAACAAAAGTTTAATTGAATTTATAATTAATTATTTATATAGATATTTTTTGAATTAAAGTTGTTAATAAGGCGAAAAAAACTTGTCTGTATGTGAAGTTTAAAAAAAGTTTACAACACCCCATAACTGGTTTACAAGGGGCCTTATCACGAGTGTCGTATTACAATTTCGACTACGAGGATTTTATACTAGACTAAAGAACATTGCAACATTTTTTATTTAGCCTAGTACGAAATCGTCGTACTCGTAGTCGATATACGACACTTGTAATTATGCCCAAGATATATTCATTCACAATTGGTCAAATTAAATTTCTTGTTTAAGTGATTCGCATTGCATGTATGTATATCTTGCATATATTGTTCTAAAAAGTGTCTTTACATTTTTAGCTAATTTGCTTTTTTTTTTGTTCAGTCTAAAGAATTAGTCATTTGTTTTGAAATAAAAGAAGCCTTGCATGTTTGTTTGACATTAATTTTTTTTTAGAAAAGTGTCCTTAAATTGCTTTTAATATTTAAGTAATGAAAATAGATAAAATTTCAAATAGAGAACTATTTATTTAAAGCTATGTTTTGTTGAATAAATTAAAAAAATAAAATAAATAAATATACGAGTATAAGCTACTTGCTAGCTTAGAAGTAATTTATTATTTCTCTTTTTTTTTTTTGTAATGACAAGAATGTAATGGATCTGTATTTTGCATTTAGTTTTTATTTAAACAATTAAATAGTGTTGTTGGTTTAGTGTAAAACTTTAAATGCAAATTAAAGATTCTAGTAATGTAAAGAAGGTCGCTGAACATGTGAAAAGAAATGTAAATTTATTTTGATTGAAAATTAAATTTTCTATATTTTACATACATTTTTTTTAAATCGGATAAAATGTTCAAACGAAATAAACTTTGAAAGTGATAACGCAACAAACACACAATAATTTAATCTAAAATTCTAAATTTAAGAAAAAAAATTTGTAATTAATATAATTTAAATGTAATAAAACAAAACGGTTAACGCCCTCCAGATAATTTTTTTTTATATTAACAAAAGATTACAAGCTGTTTAGAATCATATATTAAAAATAATCGCCGGTTCAAATCAATCATTTATTACACGTGTAATAATAATACAATGAAATTTAAATTGTAAAACAATATTGAAACGTGTAGGTGCAGCCAGGGTTGTCAGATATGTCAGATTTCTCGCCAAAGATGGCGATTTTCCAACTTATTTGGCGTTTAAATTTTTAATTTAGCGACATTACGATTTATTTTGGCCGCAAATAAATTTGTTGGCGATTTTTATGGCTATTTTTTTTAACAAAATTAAACTTCAAACTGTTTGTAAATCAAGAAAATAAATTCTACTTAAACTCGTCTGAAAGAAATTAAAACAATTTGATTTTGATGGTTTTTCTTGTATAAATTACAGTAATTAATGTGTTTTGAGTTTTTGTAGATTTTATTTCTAGTTTTGGCGATTTTCTGCCAAATTTTTATACATACGATTATTTTATAAAATTTTATATTAAAAAAAGTTTTATATAAAAGCAAATTTATTATCAAATATGTATATCTACATAGCGAAATAGTTGGAAAAACCTGACAACCCTGTAAACAGCAGGCATCCTCAAAATACTGCACATGATATTCAGCGTTGCCGTTGGGACACTAAACTATCACTTTTGACCCTTTTTCGTGCCAATGACACTTTTTATGATCCTTTTTTTTAATTTATCTCTTTGTATCATCTTAATAAAATGTATGCCAATCGTTCAGTTGGCGATATTCGGTTAGATGTTGTCGATCATTTAACTGTTTTGATCGATACACAGAGAAAAGAGTGCCTAATAAATACCTCATAAAATATAACAAAATTAATAAGAAAGCTCTATGTTTTTTTCAATAAGGAAATCTTATTAATTTCATAGAGAAACCCTTTTTGAAAAAATCAATAGGAAATCTTCTAGTTTTTATTAGATTATCTTATTGGTTTTTTCAATAAGGGTTTCTTCTTGTTTTTATTAGGCGACCTAATAAAAATTAAAAAAAAAAGTTTGTCTTTATTCTCTGTACTTATGTATGTATGTATTTTCATTTAAATTCTATACCATATACATACATATGTATGTATGTATGTAGTATATTGTAGATGTTATTTATTTATACATACATACATACAAACTTCTGATTGATAGACAAGCACTCTAACCAATATGCTAACAAGCAGCCTGAATAACTAACTATTGAAATTATTGTGCAAACATTCTTATACAAAAAGAAATAAATTCAGTAAAGTGCGACTTTGACTCGCGCACGAAGGGTTCCGTACGTTGGGCTTTGAGCATTTTTTTAATACAGTGTTTTTTTATTTTACGTTTTTTCAGCTGAAATAATTTTTTTTTATTATTTTTCGCTTTTTTCTCGTTTTGGCGATTTTTTTAATTTTGGCGATTTTTTTTTTAGTTTTGGCGATTTTTTCATTTTGGCGATTCTTTTTATTTTGGCGATTTTTTTTTCATTTTGGCGATTTTTTCATTTTGGCGATTTTTTTGCATTTTGGCGATTTTTTCATTTTGGCGACTTTTTTTCATTTTAGCGATTTTTTCATTTTGGCGATTTTTCCGGTTTTTCGCGATTTATTTTCGATTTAGAAATTTTTTTTAATTTGGTGCTTTTTTTTGTTTTGGCGATTTTTTTTTGATTTGGCGATTTTTTTCGGTTTGGCGATTTTATAATTTTGAGATTTTTTTGCTTTACCGTTTTTGAAAATTTGCTCTTACGGTTTCCAAGATACAGCAAGTTATCAAAATTACATAGTCGAAATTACATTAACTGATGGTACACCCTTTAATTAAATTTTTTTAAATTTTAGTGTTAATTGTTGTAGTCTGTATAAAAATACACTAACTTTACAAATTTCAAGTGTATATACATACATACAATTGTATGTATATTACATGGGATTTTAACATTTTTCGTTGCTCGTTTTGGCACAACCTTTAATTTCCAACTCTCATGTATTTGTTCTTGTAGCGGCTAAGGGTCTACAAACTGTGTCCAAATTTCAAGTCCGTAGCTCTTACGGTTCTCGAGAAAATACCCTGTGACGGACAGACGGCCAGACGGACAGCGTAGCGAAAATAATAGGGTTCCATTTCACCTTTGGTGTACGGAACCCTAAAAAGATCATGAAAAAAGTTGTCGCTATGTCTATTTATAGATATGAAATAACAAGACACCTCATAAAATCAAGATGATTTCCTTATTAAAAAAATCAATAAGATGCTTTACACATAATCATATAGGAACCTAATAAAATCAAGAAGAAAACCTTTTTAAAAAAATCAATAAGGTAACCTAATAAAATCAATAAGAAATCCCTATAGTTTACAATTTATAAGAAAACCTAATAGAATCAAGAAGTTTTTTTCTATGGATTGTTTTTTTGGTGCCAAAAATAACGGAAATTGAGTAACAAAAAGTTGTGAATAATAATAAGATTTCTTCTTGATTTTATGTGATTTTCTTCTTGATAACATTAATAAGATTTACCACATAAAAACAATAAGGAATCTCTATGAAAAAATCTTCGCTTCTTTCTGCTGGGATACCCCTTAGCCTAAAAACGTTTCATAGAGAAAATCTTCTTGATTCTATTAGGCAGTTTTTTCTCTGTATAGAAAAGCCAATAAATGGTGAAAATATTGCAAAAAATCTGACACCCAAATCTGTGATTCCAGATGTAAATTATTTCTGGGAGTATCACAGTTAAAAGAATAAGTAGTTTAACTTACTTTCATCTCTAATCTTAATAAAACTTTTTATAAATAAGACCGTATACAAGGCCTATTTATCAGGTCAACGCAACTCTACAAAAACACAGCAATACAAAAAACAACTTTATGTTTAATGCCCTAATTCAGTAAGAAGATTTAGGACGTTTTTGTTTGAAAATGCTTCTGAGTTCTTGTCTTTGAAGTCTCTAAATTATTTTCTTCAAAAATGATTGCTGTATTTGACAATGAAAAATATAAATATTATTGCCATGTTTTTAAAACATAAAAATTCAATTAAATTATTATACAATAGTTTGAAAAATACATTAAAAAATATGTGTTGGATATAATGTTTAGAACAAAATCATAAAGCAAATACACGAACCTTCTAGCATAGACAATAAATAATAATCGTTTTAAAGAATCAAAACTGCTTCTTTTTTTCGTCCATAGACAAGACGATACATTCGTCGAACAGAATTAGGGCATAAGTTGTCAGAAACACACACAAACATGAACTAAAATATATGGTGCAAATAACTTTTGACAGCTTAAACACGAAAACACAGAATATCATCAGGACGATTGCGTTGACCTGATAAATAGGCCTTGACTGTATATATACGGTGTTCACTATTCTTTACCTGGCGTTCGTTCCTAATGTCTTTTTACCAGTAAATTAAAACTTACGGTTCTATATAAACTTAAAAAAATTATTAGCTTGGCTGGTTAGAGGATTAACATTGATTTATAATTAAAGTATGCTCATTAGTTTTAATTTAGTCTAATGTATTTAATTAATTGTTAAAAATTTTTTTTTAATGGAAATATGTAAATGTTATTTTTTTTCACAAAAAACTTGACCCTATTTACTTTAAAATACCCTTTTTGACCCTTTTTTCTTAAATACTCTTTTTATGATACTTTTTCGAAATTTTCAACGGCAACTCTGATGATATTTCCCAATTTTCCATAGAAATTGTACGCAAAATCGAGAACTATTGAGAGAGAAAGAGAGACTGCGTTTTGGACAGTGTGACCATATTAGCTTTGTTTGGAGCTAAAATTAGCTATGCGGTGGCGTATGATTGATATGATTACATATATTAATCATACGCTTATTAATCATACTCTCCTTATCACTAAACAATTTATGTACAAAGATATCGAGCCCTTTTTTAAATTTTATCGTAAGCGACATGCTATCGGAAATAGACTTTTTTATTGAAATTAAAATTTTATGGGCCTGCACATATCTTAGAATTATCAAAATGGCAAAATTGTTTGATAACTTTTAAGATACAGGCTGTACAATTTTATCGTAAGCGACAATTTACGTAAAAAAAAATTTGAATATTTTAAAAAAACCTTCTCCTGAAAAATTTAATTTTTGTCGCTTACGATAAAATCGAAAATAAGGCTCGATATAATTTTCTATAATCGAAATTTTGAATTTTGCCTACTATAAATTTATTTTATCCTACAACTTAATAATATTTATCATACATACGAGTACTTTTTAACCTTTTCTGTTTTTTATTACATACTTATTTTTATCTATATGTATGGATGCTTAAACTTAATAAAATATACATACATACACACATAATACATCTACAAAATTATTTAAAACTTAAAAAAAAAATATAAGAATTGATTTCTCTTTACTTAAATCTTGTCAAAAAAAAAGAAAAATAACGAAGGAACGAACTATTTCCTAAAGTAATTTTATGTTATGTTTGCAAACAACAACTCACAAAACTTTTAAATGTACATTTGAAATCTTTTAGAATGTCCTTTAAGCATAGAATGAAAAACACACGAAAATATTATCTAAAAAAAAAAACATGATGATAAAGTACAAGGATATTTTTTTAGGCCAAAATACCGAGCGTTTGAAATACGATATAAAAAGAACATAAAATAGTTTATTTGAGGAAAATAGTTGACTTTCCAAGTTCCTAGTGTGTAAGCAAGGAATGAATTTAAAAGCATACTTTTATATAAGATAATTTAATCATAACTAAAATATTCTACTTAAATCAAATTATTATTTTAAAATAAGTACATACATATGTGAATGGAATTTGGTTCATTTTCCAGTTATTCTTTTCTAGCATTAAGGGAAACGAAATTCAAATTGTTGGAACAGTGACTATATCGAGCCTTATTTTCGATTTTATCGTAAGCGAAAAAAATTATATTTTTCAGGAGAAGGATTTTTTTTATATATTAAAATATGTTTTTGTACCAAAATGTCAAAATTCTTGATAACTTTAAAGATACAGGCTGTAAAATTTTATCGTAAGCGACAATTTACGCACAAAAACATATTTGTATATTAAAAAAAAAGCTCTCCTGAAAATAAGAAAAATAAGGCTCGAATCGTAGCGATAGAAAAAAAATTATATGAAAAATTTATCGTTAGCAAAATTATCTAAAAAAATTTACCGATAGAAGAACTATTTTCTAGTAATATCGACAGTAAACATGTAGGATTAAAAATTTATCGATATAAAAATTTCCTAAAGATTTAGCAAAAATAAAAAGTTTTTAAAAAAATTTAACTGCAATTTTTTGTAGAAAAATTTGTTTGCAAAATTTATCCATAGTCAAATATACAAAAATTTGTATTAAAATATTTCTGCTAATAAATCCAGCGATAGCAAATGTTTTTTATAGAAAAATATCGGATAAAATTTATGTATATCAAAAAAACATTTTTGAATATATGAAAAACAAAAATTTTGTAAACAGTAAAATTTTACTACAGGAAATTTATGCATAACAAAAATTGTCTAAAATAAAAACAGCAGTTATTATATTTTTTTCTATTTTGCATCGGTAGTAAATATTTTAAATATAAAATTTACCGATAAAAAATTTATCGGTGATCTGAATTTTCTATAAAAAATTAATAATACTTTTGGCGACTATAAAGGTTGGTATATGTGAAAAATGTGGTTCTCAAGAAAAAAAGTTTGGCGACCACTGCTGTATAAATTTTGTACTCTCTGTTGTTGATGTACAAAAATAATGCCTAAGAACGAGCCCAATGTAGAAAAGTGTCGAAAAAAACCGAAAATATTATATTTGGTGAAAAAATACAGTTATATCTGAAATTCACTGAAAAAAAAATATATGCTTCGAAAGGTTTTAGCATCTTCTTTCTATATCCATTTATAAATTTAAAATCGGTTGATATTTAACTTAGTTAGAGATTGATAAATGCCTACGGGTACGAAAATCCGGTTTTTTAGCCGTAACTCAAGATTTTGGAGGTGTTTTGGATAATTTCAAATACAGATTGACGTTATACTCGGCACTACCTACCAGAAAAATAGTAACACTTCGCAGGTAGACTTATCCCTCGATTTACACGATTTCACTTTTACACGATTATTTTGGTTTTCGTGTAATTTGAGAGATTTATGAAATACATCGATTTACACGATTTTTTATGTGTTTTATTGAATATTTTTGAATATTTTATGAATTACATTAATTTTGTTTTTGTTTTTATGAATAGTATTTATTTTGTTTAATGAATAAATGTTTATTTTTATGTGTTTTTAGTAAACGCTTCTGATATTTTAAAAACTAAATTGAAATACATACATATATAATTTCTTAATAAAATCAATTTTTTACGCGATTCTGCATTTATTTTCGATTTACACGATTTTTCATAAAAAAATTTAAAATTTCGATTTACACGACTTTCTCAGGAACGTATCTATCGTGTAAATCGAGGGATAGGTGTATTTCGATTTCATCAAAATTTATCACACAGTGTTATTCATTGGTTAGGTGGATGTTATGCACATTTCACTGTTGCTACCGCAGATCATGAGGGAACTTTTACCCAAAAATTTCGTAGAACAACTAGAATAAAATAATAAAATTCCATTTAAACAAATGAGAAGTTTAACCAATATCAAAGTTGAAGCAAGAACTCAATATTCAAACACATTTTTTATTTTCTTACTTTACCATCGTGCTACATTGGCTGACTTTTTTTTTTATATGCTAACACATGCATTCGCCCTACAGGAAGAAACCTAAGAAACCTACAAAAATCTTAAATTTTAAACAATTTACTACAATTAATTGAAAACATATAGAAAAAAAAATCTAAATACATAGTTATAAAAATTCATTTATGTGCATAATTCATCAACGATTTCCCCCAACAATTTAAAATTTAAAACGTATAATTTTTCAAACAGATTGTCAAGTGAACAGAAAAGAAATAAAAAAAAGCAAACGTAGTTGTCTTTAAAGTTAAACGAACGTACGAGTACAACAAGCCGAACGAGTAAGCGAACAAACTAGCTACAGAAACGAACGAGTAACATTAGTGTGTGTGTGTGTGTGTGTGTGTGTGTGTGTGTGTGCGTGTGTGTAAAATTTATCACTAAAAATCTTTAATATTACGTATACTTTTCACCTTAAACCACCCCACTGTACCAAAACCATCAGCAGCAAAGCAGCACTGCACAGCCCACCCTCTTTCCTGCGCTATTTTACTGTGAAATCGCATGGGCTATGTGGGACTCTTCTTGATACTGCTCATACCACACTTTAAGTTCTATGTTTACAATACAACATACATACATACATGCATACATACATACACACATACATACACACACACACACACATACATGCATATTTACCCAAGAACATCGTATAAATAATTTATTTGTTAAAACAAATAAGAGTTTAATAACTAACGACGCGTCATGTTAACGGTATTTTAACTGTGTGTATAGAAGAAGCGACTAAGACGACAACGATGATAGAGAACGAAGGGATGTGTTGGCTTACATTGTGCTTAAAATGAGACTAAAACATGTTACAGTTCGTATTGAGAGAAAAATCTGAAAAATACAATTTAAAAAAAAGTGTGAGTTAGTTTTCTTTTTGTAGTTCGAAATGATTCTGCGCAAATTTCACCAGCTCTCGAGTGACACTTTTGCTTTTGAGTATTTTCTTGTTACTGAGCCATTACATTTGCTCATGAGTGTATCATATACATACATATGTATGTACGAGTTTGTTGTATGTGTTTTGTGGAAATTAAAAAATAAAAATTCTAGTCTCTGTAGACTCATAAATTATATCGCGTTTGGTTCTTAATGTCCTGTACGTGTTTTATCATGTTTAATTTTATTTGAAAAGGAACAAAAAGAAATATTGGCAGAAAACGTAAATTATTTTTTTTCTGTACTGAAAAAAGGAAAACCAAAAGGAAGAATGTATGAAGTGCTAATTTCAAATAAATACAATTAATATTTTTCTATGTACACACACTGCGAATCACTTAAATAAAGGAATTCAATTTTGTCTGTATTAAACGAATACTTTTCTGAGGGAAAAATATGCAGGGACCAGATAGATAAAACTTTTTTCCCATCACTTCAAATAAAATGTCATTGTTAGATTTGACAGGTTGCTGAGAAGACAAAGCAGGGGTTTAATCGTCGCTTTCGATAACGAGCTGATTCGATCACGTTTTTCAGTTTGAGATTATGGGATTCGATATCGAACCTTATTATGACATTGTTCGATAGCGAATGCCATAATCTAAAACCGAAAAACGTGATCGAATCAGCTCGTTATCGAAAGCGACGATTATACCCCAGGTTTTCAGCTCAGTTGTTAACAGAGTGTCAGCAAAGAGTATGGAAAGGGATGGTACAGACAGATAGAGAGATGGTGAAGATAGAAGATAGATAGAGAGTATGAACTTAATTAATTTTTTCGTTTTTAAAACTTGGCTGTTTCACATTTTGTTAATATTTTTAGCACAATTACAGCGCCTCTGGTGCTAAGTAGCCGCATTATTTCAAGCTATGTAGCCATTTTATTAGTTATTTCACCGCTTCGACGAATACTTTGAATTCAATGTTGCTAGTCAGTGTTGCCAGAATCTAAATTAAATTTTACACAAACAAATACTCAAAATTATTAAAAATTTTCTAAATTTCACAAAATAAAATTTTGTTTAATACAAATAATTATTTTAAAACATAAATATGTAGTTGTATACATGTAGTACATAATGGCCCTTATTATGAGCACTGATCGAACAAATTTTTAATTGGTATTATGGCGGGCATTCGACAAAGAATATTGTTATTGTGAGCATCACTCCGGAGTGGTTTTTAAAATACCTAAAAATAAAAACTAATCGTTTTTAATAAGTTTTCATATTAAAATACTCGTACTTCATCGAAAGCTAAATTCTATTTCTCAACGAAATTTTCGATACTTATAATATCAATTGAATATTCGATTTTCGGTGTTCTTTTTCAAAATATCTTTAGTTAGTTCAAAATAAGAGTAGTTTCCTTCAGTTTGTCCTATGCATTCCTTTGCAAAAAATATTAGCGTAATGGTACTAGACCAAGACTGTTCAAAGTGGCACTAGAGTGCCGCACATCAATCGGTTTCTTATACAAATGAATATGGATTTTTTTTAATAAGGAAATCTTATTTATTTCAGAGGGAAAACCTTTTTGAAAAAATCAAGAAGAAATCTTATAGTTTTTATGAGGTTATCTTATTGATTTTTTCCATAAGGTTTTCTTCTTGTTTTTATTAGGCGACCTCATAAAAAATAAATTGCGTGTTTATTCTCTGTACTTATGTATTTTCATTTAAATTCTATACCGTATACATGTGTATGTATGTATGTAGTATATTGTAGATGTTATTTATTTATACATACATACATACACATTATGTTATATTCTTAACTAACTTACTCACCAAGTATTGAACCAGCAAACTTCTACCTGATAGACAAGCACTCTACCCAATATGTTAACAAGCAGCCTGAATGACCTATAAAATTATTGTGCAAACATTCTTATACAAAAATGAAAAAGATCATATAGATATGAAATAACAAGACACCTCATAAAATCAAGAAGATTTCCTTATTAAAAAAATCAATAAGATGCTTTACACATACTCATATAGGAACCTAATAAAATCAAGAAGAAAACCTTTTTAAAAAATTCAATAAGGCAACCTAATAAAATCAATACGAAATCCCTATAGTTTACAATTTATAAGAAAACCTAATAGAATCAAGAAGTTTTTCTCTATGGATTGTTTATTTGGTGCCAAAAATAACGGAAATTGAGTAAAAAAGTTGTGAATAATAAGATTTCTTCTTGATAAAATTAATAAGATTCACCACATAAAAACAATAAGGAATCTCTATGAAAAAATCGTCGCTTCTTTCTGCTGGGATAGTCCTTAGCCTAAAAACGTTTCATAGAGAAAATCTTATTGATTCTATGAGGCAGTTTTTTCTCTGTGCAGTTTAGTGAAAACTTTTTCCACTGAAAAGTACGAAAATAGCAGAATAAGAACATCGCCAAGCGAAGTATTGTCGAACAAAAAGAAAAAAATTGTTGGAACAATTCCCAAAAAAGCACCAGTTATCAACTTGACTGCATCGGATCAAAAATACATGTGTGGCAACACTCTATTCTTGCTAAAGCATTGAATAACTGTTGTTGTTTTTTTGCTTTTATTTTATTTACATACTTCTTACAACTACAATTCGAGCTGAAAAAAGTCAGCCAATGTAGCAATGGTAAAGTAAGAAAATAAAACACATAAAGAAAAATAAGAAAATTTTTTAACTTTTAGATCTGGCTTACACGAAATATATGTACTTCAATGCGATAAACAAAAATATAAAAAATTTAGAGCCGGTCTAAGACGAAGAAATATTAAAATAAACAGCGGCGAGGCATTATTATAATTTTCTATTCGTCATGACATTTTGCATTCACAATATCGCACTTGCACTTGAATTTTTAACATGTCGTGCCATAACCGCCAAAATAGCTTAAGCGACATAATTTTCGAACCTCATTTTTTGACCAAAATCGATTATAGCCGATCGTAAATATTAGATTTTCGTCAAAAAAATGTATCGCTTAAGCTATTTTATTCGATGTATTAATACAATCCATGTCTGAGCAGGGCTTTACATTTAATTTTTAACGGTTCGGTGCTTAAACTCAAGGTGAAAAAAAACCAAAATGGCGTATAAATTCCCATGAAAAAACTATGTATTCATTTTGGGGGGGAATATTTTTCAAAGTTGCCATATGTTCAGGTGAGCGAAATGAAAGATAGAGATTTTCTGAACAGGGAACTAAATTTGGGGTAAGAGTATCATTTACAATAAGGGTAACTGTGTCGAAGTAAAATAAATCGTTGTCAGCTTTTTTTCAGAAACGTAAAATTGTGAATTTCCTTAAAATTGGAAATGTCACTAAATAATTCTTTCTTTGAGACATAAATTACAGAATAAAAGCATATGTATGTATAAAAGTTTAGAGTATGTTATTTGTTTTTAAATTTAAGTCGGAAATTTAATAACTTAACTTAACGTTAAGATTCCTCCTTAAAAAACCTACGCTAATATACCGTTATATGTATTTATTCCTCCTTACTTACAGTGGCGACAATTTAAATAGCACGTCTAAGCCTTTGAAAAAGTCGGCTAATACTTTAAGGATTCTTTTCGATTTGAGCAATTATTTTAACAGTTTTTAGACAATTATATCTTAACTCTTTATATCAGTAAAAAAAATTAAAATATTTATTTAGATTTTTTTATTGTGTTACATTTATTATTTAACCTAAGTTTTTAATCGTCAATTTAAATAGCACGTTTGCTTCTTTTTGTAAAATAATAAAAAAAACATTTCAATTAGTTTCTAATACTTTTTTCTCAGTACTTGGTTGGAAACCCGTTATTTTTTATGACGGCTGATAGTCTTCGTGGCATAGATAATATAAGGGTGCGACATTTTTCAACCGAGATCGAGTTCCACGCCTTTTGGATTTCAGCCCATAATTGATCCAGGTTTGAAGCATTTGATCGATTAATTTGAACGTCTACTTCGTGCCATAAATTTTCGATTGGATTCAAGTCCGGAGATTGTGCCCGCCATGATACCACATCGATCTTTTTCTCCTGCAAAAACGACTTCACAGACTTGGCTGTGTGCTTTGGGTCGTTATCCTGGACAAGTTTCCATTTTAGAGGCATTTCTTCATCAACGTATGGTAGCATTTTATTTAATAATATGTCTTTATAAACGTCTTGATTCATTGTGCCCTCTATTCGTACGATTGGACCTGTTCCGTACCAGGAGAAACCTCCCCAAACCATTACACTACCACCCCCGTGTTTGACAGTTTTCACTGTGTACCTTGGGTCAAATTCCTTATTCGAATTTCTACGGACGTATAGTCTACCATCAGACCCAAAGCGATTAAACTTAGATTCATCGGTGAATAGGACATTATTCCAATAATTTGTAGGGTTTTTTAAGTGGTGTCTGGCAAAATTTAGGCGAATCTTTCTATTTTTTTCGGACACGTGTGGCTTGTGCCTGGCGATGCGTCCAAACAAATTGTTTTCACACAGTCTATTTTTTATCGAACTTGTAGATAACTATACGCCTAGATCTTGTTCGATTTTTTCCCGAATTCGAGGAGCACTCATAAATGGATCCTGCCTGCACATTCGCACTATTGCATTGTCCGTTCTTTGACACGTTTTTCGACACCTTTTTCTTATACAATTTTCAGTCGATTTCGTTCTTTTGTAATGAGCAATAGCATTATACACTTTTTTTTCGTGAACAATTAAGTTTATGGGCAATTTCTGTTACAGATAGCATGTCTTTTCGATACTCAAGGACAACTATTCGAAATGCTTGATTAGAATGTTTTCCTCGACCCATTTCTACATAAAACAACAGTATTTATTAAAAAAATTTACAAATAAACTCTTTATGTCTAAATATAATTACCGTTTTTCTTAAATTTATTGCATTAATTTTTAAAAATTTGTATAATATTGAAAATTTGCACACGCGTGCTATTTTCGTTGTCCACTTCCAATATGTAACTGTTTCACATTTCTAAAAATTTCAAGAACATTTTAACTTATTATTGAGTAAAATTAAAAACAACAACAAAACAAAACATTAACGGTAAAAAGAATTAGCGTGTAAAGGAAAAAATAGATTTTGTATAATATTATTGGTATTTTATGTAAGCGGGCTATTTAAATTGTCGCCACTGTATGTACATACGTCCTCTCCCCTCTCTTTTTATTATTCTGCCTCTCTGGTATTTACGTCGTAACCATCATGTTTTTCTTTAATTATTTAGCCTTAAGTAAATGACTTAGAACGACAGATTGTTTCTATTTTTGTTTTCATTTATTTTGTCTTCTTTTATTAGAATCTATTTTTTATTTTTTGTAATCGACTATTTTACAAGCACAAACAACATTATTGTGTAGAGTGTGCAAGAAAAGTCAAAAAAAAAAAATCCACACACTCACTCACTGCAAAATATAACGTCATCATTGATTGCAGTTTTTTTTAGAAAAGAATTCCTATTGTTGTTTTATTTTTATACATGCATTAAGTATTTCTTATTTAAATAGAAGTAAAAGTATGTACGTCAATTATAAACACAACGAAATGCTTAGAAACATTAACGTTTGGAATGTTTTATTTTTAAATTAGAAAAAGATTGCTAATCGTTCATACACATGGAGGAAATATCGGAATGAAAATTAATACTACGGCATAGTACTAAAAATATGTATGGCCAGCAAACAAAGAACTCTCCAAGATTATACTGATTATGATTGTATTTGAAAGCAGTGAAACTGTGGATAACTTTTAAAAAATGTTCCAGGAAGTTCTCTTATTTGATTCGTTTTCATTGGATTTTTTTAAAGAACAAGCAGGGTCTATGGTGGTAATCGAACCGACGACCTCTGGACTGAGAGGCTAGCCTAGCATCGCTACCTCACCACTCAGCCACAGGTGCACCCCTGAGAGAAAAGTTTTCCATCTCCTTGATTTAATTTGACCAGAAGTCGGAAAATTACTAAACATTTTTATATCTTCCATTCCTTTTAAGTTTATGAATAGAGTGCCACAAAACGTAAAAGACTTATGTATATTAATTTTAATACGAGAGTTCTCTATACCATAGATGTTCAAGCATCTCTTTCCCTATAACGCGTTATAGGAAAGCAAGAAAAAAAAACAAATTCTGCTTACGCAGCAAACAAATACGAGGGCGGTTCGGAAACTTCTTAGCCTAGCACAAAAAGCGCGGTGGAAACAGAAAAAAGTTAAGTGTTTTGGAAACTTCCATCTCTGCTATGAACACATGTTAAATTTTGTTTCGATCTGGCAACTCCTTCATATAGACACAGGTGTTCACAAAAGACGCATCCGCAATTTTTTAAGAATGGAAAAATTAGAAATGCGTGGTCATTAAATATTTACATAAAAAAGGTTTATCGGGACAAGAAATTCATAATGATATGGTGAATGTGTTAGGTGAAAGTGCTCCTTCATATTCAACAGTAAAAATTGGGTTGCTGAATTTAAACGTGGTCGTACAAGCATTGAAGATGAACCACGTAGTGGACGTCCAAAAACAGCAACAACAACAGAAATTGTAGCCAAAGTGCATGATATGGTATTAAATGATCGACGAATAAAAGTGCGTGAAATAGCTAATATCATGGGCATCTCAAATGATCGAGTCCATTTAATTTTGCATGAAGGACTACAGATGAACAAGCTTTCTGCAAGATGGGTGCCGCAGTTGTTAACAGCCGACCAAAAACGCATAAGAATGAACATTTCTCAAGCTTGTTTGGATCGTTTTAAGCGAAATAAATTGATTTTAAGCGTCATTTCATAACTGTTGATGAGACATGGATCCACCACTATACTCCAGAGACAAAAGAACAATCCAAACAATGGACTGAAGCTGGAGGAAGTGCCCCAAAGAAGGCAAAAACAATTCAATCGGCTGGTAAGGTTATGGCAACGGTTTTTTGGGACTTCAAAGTTATTTTATTGATTGACTATCTGCAAAAGGGTAAAACAATAAATTCAGACTACTATTGCAACCTTTTGGATCAATTAAATGTACAAATTCGAGAAAAACGTCCTGGCTTACAACACAAAGAAATAATTTTTCATCAAGACAACGAACTATCGCACAAGAGTGTTTTAACAATGGCTAAAATCAACGAATTAAAGTACGAGTTGCTTGACCACCCACCTTATTCTCCTGATTTGGCTCCCAGTGACTTTTACCTGTTCCCAAATCTAAAAAAATTCCTTGCTGGCAAGCGTTTTACATCAAATGAAGATGCAATTAGAGTTGTAAACCACTATTTTGAAGACCTTGAGAAAAACTATTTTAATCAAGGGATATAATTGCTAGAAAAGCGTTTTACTAAGTGTGTTGAAGTTTCAGGAGATTATATTGAAAAATAAAAATATTTTTGAAAAACTAACTATTCTCTTTCATTGATAGGCTAAGAACTTTCCGAACTGCCCTCGTACGTACACGAAAAAAAATGTAGCTCTCTTTAGGTTTTGGCTTCTCTTTAGCATAGAGCAGGGATGGATAACAAGTATTTTTAAATTTTATGTATATTTTGATGTCTTTTTATTAAAACAAATTGCTTGGTAAATGTAAAACACAATAACATATAACGCATTGTGCATTACCATCAACATTTTCTTTAAAGAAGAATTCGCTTTCGTAATTTTCTTTAAACCTTTTACGCGTGTGTTGTTGTCTCAACAAGTAATAAACAGAATGTGATTCACAAAACATTTCCACCTCTGTTAAAAGTAAGCAGAGGTTTTCCTCTGCTCCACACACAAGCGCAAGTGTGTTTATGTGTTAGTGCACATCACTGCTCTATACAGTGCATACAATAAACAACCGGAAACAGGATTTTATTTAGACTTCCGACTTCTTAAGTCGATAGATTTAGATTTGGAGGTACTTTATAAGAAATTATTATGCGGTTGCGTGTACATTTAAAAAAAATATGGCCCTAGGCTTCTGATAGGAACTAAAGAACTATGTATATACATATTTTTTAAACATACTCATACTTATGCATAAGAAAGTTTTTTCAAATTTCTAAACACTAAAACATTCGCACTTGTCTTTTTTTCCGCTCAAGTCCTTTATGAGTGTTGAGTCCTTTTATTATAAATTAACAAAATTTAAAATTGCAGATAAATGAAGTTGAAATGCGAAGTTAATTTATTGTACTAAGCAGGTATCTGCACGTTTTGCTTGGGTAATTTCATTATATGTACGTACGTACCTTTGACTTAATGTCATTGTTATTTCAGTGCTTAGAGAAATGCAACATTAAATTTGAACAATAATAATAAAGGACTTTCCATTAAAACAAATTAATTTAACTTTCTTTATGTTTTCGAAAGCAGGTTTTTTGGTATTACTTTTTTATTGCTAAATAATAAAATAAATCAAGGTACAGTAGACCACTTTGTTTCAGGGGTAGTTTTAATTTTCGTGAAATCCTAATTTCCAAAGATTATTTTTTAATAAAAGCCAGCATAAAAAAGGGCATCTTTGTTTACAAAATATACAAAACACACAGAAAACACTTCTACATAGATTTGAAAAAAAGTAAAGAAAAAACACTTCTATATAGATTTTTTTGTAATAAAAAAGTAAAGAGAAAAAGTATAAAGGCAATTTTTCAGTGTAAAAAACAAACAAAAAATAAAAACGCTAGAGCATCCAGTGCATTAAACATGTTAGTTCTAATTTCCGAAATATTAGAATTCCCGCGAGTTTTACTTTACGAGCATCTACTGTAGATATTTAGATATCATATGCAGCACAAGACATCCGAAATTTCTAGAAAAACAATATCGATAACTCAATCATCTATGGAAAATTTATCAACAGCTTTCATTTCCTTTAAAACATTTATCGACAGCTTTAATTTTCTTTAAACAAATTTTCGATAACTTTAAATTTTTATACACAATTTATCGATAACTCAAATTTTCTATAAATATTTATCGATAAGTTTGTATTCGTTTAGAAACTTTCTAGATAAATTTAGTTTTATGTAAAAACAATCGATCGATAACTTTTTTTGTATCAAAATGTAATCGATAACTTTGTTTATCGTTTAATTTTCTGTGCAATTTTTGTCCATAAAAAAATTAATACTTACAAAATTTTGTTAAGAAATTTCGCGATAACTTAATATTTCTCTATAAAATTCATCGATAACTTTGACTTTATCGAAAATTTATTTTTTTTTATTTTTAATTTTGTGTAAAAGTTTGATGGGTAACTTAAACTGAAAAAAAAAATAAAACTCAATTACTCTATCTTTGTATAGAAAATTAAACAATAACTTCAGTTCTCTATAAAAAATTTATCGATAACTTTAAGTTTGCTATAGAAAATCAAATTTTCTTTTTAAAAATTTGGGTTTATAAATAAAAATAACTTATAAATTTTTCTAACAGATATCTTTGGTTTTCTATAAAAGAGTTACTGATAATTAATTTTTTTCGATAGCTTTAAAAATTCTATGCAAAGAAATTTTACGATATTTTAATATTTCTGCATCGATAACTTTGACTTTGCTAAAATTTTTATCGAAATTTCTAATTTTTGTTAACAAAAATAATGAGTAACTCTAGTTCTCTATAGAAAATTGATCAATAATTTTAGTTTTCTTTAAAAAAAAATGTATCGATAACTTAAATTTTTTACGTAAAGTCAATCAAATTTTCTGTTCCAAAATTTCTTTCTATGAAAGAATATGAAGTCATAAACTAGTTCACCTTCTGCAGCCAAAACTGATGGAGTGAGTGTGTAGGTGCTTTTGTTTCAAATTTCCTTTTCTCAAAATTCATTTTAAGAGAATTCATTTCACAGCCAACCTGCTGTATTTTTTGGATTATTCATTCATATTCATTTAAAGTAAATTCTGTTACATTTTTAATCTAAATAATAAAATACCTCTTGGGAGATAAATGTAAAAGAAATTGAAATAGTGGAGTAGAAAGTAATAGCACTTTTAATGAAACTTACAAGAAAAATTTTATAAATAGACATTTTGTTGGTAATGCCAAGTAAGAGATTATTTTAGAAAAATATATTTATTTTCAATAAATAAGTTTTAAAATAAATAGATAAAAATGTATTCGTACATAAAAATAATCTTACATAGAGTTCTATTAGCAAACTGTGCTATTTTTCTAACCCCTGTAATGTTTATATGAAATTTGCTACAATAAATTTTATTAACTTATGTTTATTTATTTTATTTTTATTAATTTAATTGCTTTTTATCACTTCCAATCCACTTTGTAAAATTAAGGAGTGCGGTCGATCATTCAATAATTCTTTTGTTATCCGCACTATTGTAACGGTTTATTTCCGGTTTTCTCTCCTCTTGGCGCATACACACGCATTTACTTCAACCAAAGCTCTTCTAAACTTACCACACATACATACATACACATCTACATACATACATACATACGTATGTATAACTTTTTAACTGTGATTGCTATGGTGTGCTTGTATGGTATTTTGGGGCAAGTTTAACTATTTGGATTTTTGTTCTTCACCTTTAATTTTGACAAGATCTTCTTTTTTCTACATACATACATACGTACATATGTACGTATGTATGTGTGAGTTTTCTTTTGCTGATTACCTACCATTTATCTACACACAATTTTCTTTTTTTGTAATATATTCCAGTGTTTTGTTGTTCTATAAAATTTTATGTTGGTTATTAAAATTGTTGCTTTTCTGTTTCATTTTCTTTTTGTTTATATGAATGTATGTACATTTGTATGTATGTTTGTATGTATAGGGTGTTTTTTATTGACGTATAGAACTTTAAGTTGGCATCACTTTTTTAACTGGCGGCCATTTTGTCAGCTGTCAAGTGATTAATATTTAGTTTGGTTTGCCATTTCATCATGAACAGGTTGACAAAAGAACAACGCTTGAAAATCGTGCAAATTCGCTTTATTCGAGCCAGCCGAATTGGCTTTAAAAAAGCCGAATTGGCTTTATTCGAGCCAGCCGCGGCGGCCACATGCCCGAAATCATATTTAAACATTAATGGCATAAAATTATCCTTCCAATAAAGCCAAATTGATGGACATTAAAACGATTTTCTTGTGTTTTATTTCAATTCGAAGTTCTATACCTCTAAAAAAAATCGTGCAAATTGGCTTTATTCGAGCCAGCCGCGGCGGCCACATGCCCGAAATCATATTTAAACATTAATGGCATAAAATGATCCTTCCAATAAAGCCAAATTGATGGACATTAAAACGATTTTCTTGTGTTTTATTTCAATTCGAAGTTCTATACCTCTAAAAAAAAACACCCTTTATGTATGTATATTGGTGAATATGTGTGTATAGTTAGTTCGGGAAATGTTGGTGGTTCGCTGTAAAATATGTTATTTTGTGTAGCTAAGCACATAGTTTCAGATGCTATATCTGAGGTGTTGTATTAAAGTTACCATTAAAAGAAATTATAAAGCTTGCAAGTTTTTTGTAGATTTTTTCCATGAGCAAAAGTGTCAGGGCTTTTAAAGGATTAAATTTCTTTGGGCATAGAAAGTGTTTAAAAAAACTTGAAACAAAAAACATTTAAACAAAGATCGCCTAATTTTTGAAATTGCTTGGTCCGTGAACTATTTTTGGCTTATCTGCTGAGATATTCGACTGATTTACAGCAAATTTCGTTGTCGCATAAAGATTATTTTATTATTAATTAAAACTAATAATTAACTCAGTGATTTCAAGTAGCAAAATATGAGCTTAAAGTTCTATTCAGCTAGCTGAATATGGTGCTTTACTAAATTAAACCCAAAATCAACTTAAATCATTATGCATAATAACATGCAGAGTCAATTCAGCTAGCTGAATCATTTCCATTTTTTGTTTGTTAATAAATTTTTGATACAATTGGCAAACGTATTATTATTCAGCGAGCTTAATTATGTATGTATATGGCCAATTCTACAGTCACGTTACGTTCTATCATCAACACTAATTGCTCAATGTAATAAAACTATGAGACAGATATTGGTCGATACTGATATATCTATTCGGCTACACGCAAAGAAAATAGTTGTTTGTAAAATGGTTGAGAAAACAATATTATGTTCTCTGAAACAAATGTGTGGTCGTTGAAAACTAGTTATTGTTATTTTAAACATTAATTTCGTTACGATAAACCGATTAATGTTTGAATTTAATAATTACATAGAAAGTGCGATATGGTTAGAGTGTAACAATATAGTTTTGTTAAAAATTTATGACTACAATATAATTTGTATTATTGTGTAAAAATAATATGATCTAAATAACAATATAATGTTATCCAAAACCATACTATGTTAAGTTAAAAAAATCGTTTCGGTAGTGCACGCGTGGTGTTAAATAAATAAAAATAGTTTAAACAAGGGGGAGATAAATAAAAATAATATGTACATATGTATGTATGTATATCTCTTTACACAGATGTGTCTGTATTTCGTGTATACACATATATGTATGTAAGTATACATTTCTATGCATACATACATTTTATTTCAACAATATCAATTTATTTTTATTTCGGATTTACCGCATAGCTGTTTCAAACAAAAGATTTGCCAATAAATATATGATTAAAAAACAAAATATTATTACATAAAATAATACTATGGTCATATTTAACAATATTATTATAATAGTAGAACATGGTATGGTAAGTGTCAATTATATTTTAGTTACATCTAACAATAGTGTTGTCTTATTTACAATAATAAGATTAGGTATAAAAAAGTTAATTGTTTTTGTAGATAATATTATTATTGATTCAGAAAATAATATTATTTAAACTTTGCTTGTCCATTGACAATAATATGATTTGACTGCAACCCTATAATTCAATCATAGTATGTTGCTGTTTGATTATGGTTACCTCAACCATATTTTTTCTTTGCGTGTACTTAATTATACACATATACATATATTGCCTTTTCCCACGATGTCGACTAAATACATGGGATCGACAACTTGTATGAACAAAAAAAAAAATAAAAAAATTAGCAAATCCTTTAAAGCATTTAAGCTGTTTGTTTTGAAAGTAGCATAAGTCACTCCATTCAAAAAAATTTATCAGTTTTTTTAAATGAATAAAGTTTTAAATAATTTTTTTTTCTTTAATGCAGGACTATAATATACTTCTCATTTAATGTACAATATAAATATTTGACTTTAATATAATAACATTACTTTGTAATTTAATATTCTATGAGGTGGCTTAAGTAAAGACACTTTCAAAATAAACGTTTATTTCTGTCAGAATATTTCAAAGTGTAAATATTTACAGTACCTTGGAAAAATAGTTCAATTCAGCTAGCTGAATTAGCCAAAAGTTCACTACATTTATCAGTTATGTAATTTTCTCGTTATGCTACCCAAATCTAACTTCAATAACATGTTATTAAAACTATTTAGTAGGGAGGAGTAACGAGTTATCATGTCAAAGAGCTGCAAAACTTGGAGAAAAAAAGCAATTCAATGCTTTCGCTTTAATATTTGCTTTCACTATTGCATTAAGTGAAATTCTTTTTTACCTGTCCTCAACGTGCACATTTTAACTTTGAAGAAACCCTTATAATGAATTAAATGAAAACAAAAATTCATTCTCTTAAATCTCGTCCAACAAACCTTAGCGTGAGACGAGATAAAATGTACAAGATGTAGTATGAGTACTTAATTTAATACATACATTACTAGATAATCTTATGGGAATTAGATTATTTATTTTTATGATTATTTCTGTTTCTGCTATATATAATCATGTATAGCACTACGTTTATTTTGCGTACGTATGTATGCTTGTAAACATTAATTTTATATTTATTATTTAATCTAGTTTAATGGAAGTTGGTGATAAAATCTTTTTTTCTTTTATTTTCATCTCTGGCCCCATCATTTTTGAATTGTAATATTCGTTTTAATTAATAAAGAAAAATTTAATTGTGATTAAAGATTTATTGTTGGAATTAATAATTAACTTATAGTCATGCATAATAGATACTCGTATGTTTGTATGTATGTATGTATAAGCCTAAATGTAGACTTTAATTTTTTATTTCTTAAAATTTGCCAACTCTCTGATATTACATAATTTAATTGCTTGACACATTCATTCTCTTGGGTATGAGCGGGTAGGCAGGCAGGCAGGCGACAAGCAGACTGATGTGATAGTATGGAACTCAATAAACCACCAAATTTTTAAAATTGTAAGCTAGCCAACAACATTTGTTGCTTATTTTTAATTATTTTGAGCCCAATAATAGAGCCCAAGTTAAATTAAGTATTTTTGGCTTTATTTTAACATGAAGTAGAAAAAAATAACAGTTTAACTATTCCAACTCTTTGCAATTTAACAATAGAAGAGTATGATGAGACTAAAATACCACTTACATTACATTTCCTATTTTAATTATCACCAGGCATGGCACACCAACATTCCTGATTTTTTTTTTACGTAACGTCTCTACATCGTATAATAGTCTATTTTTGTTTGTTTCTATGCTTCTATTCGCGTTAAGGTTTGAGTTGCAGCTCCAAATGTACGAACTAATATATATACATTACATATACATATGTATGTATATAGAGAGAGCGAGAATACGAGAAAAAAGCATTCCTTAATCCATTTGTATTTGGCCGCCTAATTGTGTGCCTTTTGCTTTGTTAGGAATTTATTTTAATTTTCTTTTCTTTTGCATATAAATTATAATATTTAATAAACAAAAGGGCTACAAGAAGACATTTTATTAATTTGTGGTAGCTAAATGCTTTTTTAATGTAATACAAATTGTATACTTTTGTTCAAGTTTGTTTAGTCTAATTTGTTAAAGGATATTTGTAGGCGTTGTATTAAACGAGAAACATTAAATTTCATTGACATCATATATATATTATTTTTTTTCAATTAAAACTCTTTTCAATCAAAAACAACTTAAATTAATTTCAGTACGACATGCTTTACTTTTTTTAGTATGTCAAAACCAGTTAAAGATTAAACAGTTCAAACAGCTGTTGTCGAATGGTTTGTCACCTCCAAACGAAGCCAGCTGTTGCACACATTGAAAATAAAAACTTTTAAACAACAAATTAAACCGACTTTGTGCTCTAAAAAGTTAAAATAATAAATTCAGTAAAAAGGGATTTTGACAAACTTTAGTTTACATATGTACATATGTATATAATATATAGTCTTGGACATTTTATCGTTTTTGGTATTTTTTCGGTTTTGAGCTTTTTTTTAGTTTTTGCGTTTTTTTCGGTTTTGGCGATTTTTTTCAGTTTGGAGCTTTTTTCACGTTTTGGTGATTTTTTCGGTTTTTTTTATTTTAGCGATTTTTTTCATTTTGGCGCTTTTTTTCATTATGGCGATTTTTTTCATTATGGCGATTTTTCCGGTTTTTGGCGCGATTTATTTTTTATTTGGCGCTTATATTCGTTTTGGCGATTTTTTTTTTAATTTTTGGCGATTTTTTTCAGCTTGGCGATTTCATAATTTTGGGATTTTTTAGTTTTACCGTTTTTGAAAATTTCAAGAGTTTGCAAGAAGCAAGACACAGCAAGTTGTCAAAATTGCATTAAATGTTAGAACACCCTTTAATTTAGATTTTTTAAAATTTTAGTGTTAATTGTTGTCTGTATAAAAATACACTAACTTTACAAATTCCAAGTGTATATATGTATATACATACATATATGTACATATAATTGTATGTATGTATATTACATGGGATTTTAAAATTTTTCGTTGCTCGTTTTGGAACACCCTTTAATTTGCAACTCTCATGTATATGTTGTTGTAGCGGCCAAAGGTCTAAAAACTGTGTCCAAATTTCAGGTCCCTAGCTCTTACGGTTCTCGAGAAAATAGCATGTGACGGACAGCGTAGCGAAAACAATAGGGTTCCTTTTCACTTTTGGTGTACGGAACCCTAACAAAGAAGACGAAGGTGTCTTAGGACAGCCGGTTATAGCTATGCTGCTTAGCTATATAATACAAACTTAATGCAATAAAATTATAATATGTGATGATGCAAAATTCGCCGCAAATATTTCATTACGTTTAAATTTGTTTACCATTATTATTTTTTTCTTGGGACCTACGATTAAAATAATGTATTGTTTATGGCCGATCGTCTGTGTTCTCTGGTTTGTGTTCATGTGCAAAAACACTACAAAAACAAATTGAGAAATTAGAAATAATTCTAATTGTTTTTGTTTTTCCATGTTTGCAATAACATGTATTATTCTAACACACATGTAATGTAAACTCATATTTTAGCTATGAATATGGATTAACTTAAAAAATTTATTGTTGATATTAGACATTCAGCTAGCTGAATTTCTTATATAAGCAATGAACTTGATAAATTTATACATTCGTTTTTTTTTCTACCTAAAGTTTTCTTTTAATTTATGTAGTGGTTGCAAAATGGCTTTTAAAACTATTTTCTCTTCATTTTTATGGTTTTTCCACAAATCGTAGGCTTTGTATTAGGGGTAAAAAAAATTTAACACTAAACAGGAAAAAAATTCTCATACATATTAAGTTTTCGACATTTCGTTCAATACAAATTTATTGGTTATCTTGTGTGGATTGTTTTCGTTTTGTTGCCTGGTGAACTTTTATGGGAAAAAGTTTACGCACTTGTACGATTTTAGCAGTGGCTTTTTTTATGGAATTTTTTTCAAAGAAGTTAATACACTGAGAGAAAAGAGGAATTCTTTCATTTTCGTATGTATAAAACTTTGAGAAAGTTTGGCGAATTTCTAGTCTTGGCTGTAAAATGTTGTAAAAATTGGTTCAATGGACTTCTAAATATGAAATGCTGTAAACCATAATTTTTTTTAATGTCAAACAACTCGAAATGTTTGGTATTTTAAAAATGTATCCATTTTTCGCAGTTACATATACATATGCATATAATAATATAAAAAATAGAAGTAAAAAGTGAAAAATAGTGCAATTTCTATTCTAGTATTTCTATTTTTTTTATTAGTTTTTTTTTTTGGTGCAACATTATTTTTTTTTCAGTGTTAATTCTTCATGTTTATTGATATTCATTACAATTAAAATACTAGCATATAAAGTCATACATACTTACATACATACATCTATACATATGTATGTATGTATGTAGTACATGGTCTGTATGTGTGTAATACATGATGCTATACAAACCCCCACATTAAGCCATGAGACTAAAGAACAGCGTTACCAAAACAGTATTTTTTTTCAAAGTTATTAAGGTACAGTTTTTGTTGGAATAAACACATGCATATCGAGCAAGTGCGATTCACTAAATTTTTTTAATGATAATCGCATCGCTAAAATAATTATAACGAAAATTTATCGAGTTAGCTATTAAGTAACATTTTAGCGATATTCGGTGTAGGTTAATGTCAGCTGTGTCGTTATTTAAGCGACACTAATTTATGTGCTGTTAATTTTATCGACAAAAATCAATAGAAAATATCAGCTGACTAGTATCGTTATAAAGCAGTTACAGAATCACACAATCGTTATTGTAAGCGATAAAATGTATAGACAAAAATTACAACTGTCGGATCGTTAAAAGTTACTAAATCGCACTACAAGTTCCATTTTTATGTTTTACTTGGACTGATGAAGAAGGCAGAATATTTGGTGAAAACACTGTTCTTCTCGTTTAATTTTAAAATTCGATTAAAGATTTAAAATTATTTCAAAGTTTAACAATAATTTGAAATTTATTTGCTGGTGGTTCAGCGATGTCTATATGCATTTCATTGTTGCTGTAACAAATTGTCAACCACACATTCTGAACTCTTATCTTATATAAAGACTTTCAAAAACTATTTCAGAATTCACAAATAATAATATTTTTGAAAATCACAAAAGAAAAATAAGCGTAGTAGGCTTAAGCTAAATTTACACGATTGAAATTTTCTTCAAAATTGCTCTTCAAAATGCAATATTTTTAAGAAATTTTGCTGTTTACACGAGTTTAAAGCATTTTGAAGAGCAATTTTGAAGAAAATTTCAATCGTGTAAATTTAGCTTTACAAAACCCAGCAAATAATTTATATTCGATATGAATCTATTCTATTTTTCGACACCTTTATTTGTGAATTCTCAAATAGTTTTTGAAAGTCTGTACATACGAGTATGTAAGATAAGAGGTTTGTGACTGTTCAGAATGTGTGGTTAAAGTCTACTGACGATATGTTACAGCAACAATGAAATGCATATAGACATCGCTGAACCACCAGCAAATAAATTTCAAATTAAAATAAGCTTATGACAATATGTCGAATAATAAATTTCTTAAATGTTTAACAATAATTTGAAAAAAATCATCAAATTCAAATGCTAAGGCAAATCAATTACTTTATTTAAAAATTTTGTAGATTAAAAAAAACGATGAAAGCTTTATACGATTAATTAAAAAAATATTTGATTTGTTGAAAAGTGTGGTTTGCTCACACAGTTGAAGAACTGGGCACATATTTTTCTATCTATTAAACTGAGAAAAAGCTTTTGGTATAAACAATTTTTAATTTTTTTTTTTGTCTTAAGCGGCAACTTTGATAGAGAAATTGTTGCATCGGTAATGTGAGCGAGTACAAATTCACATGAAAATGCATTAGGGAGTCTCTTTGCAAAAAAGAAAGAAGAAAAGCAGCGAGAAGTAACCCAAGCGATATGTATGTATGTATGTATATACATACGTACATATGTATGTATGTAGAATAAAAGAGAGCTTCCTTTGCATACCCTAGTTTGTGCAGGACTTTTTTTTATACATATCGCTCCCTTATTGCAACAAGGGAATAACTCAAAAAGCTAGTTTTGCAAAAAAAAAGTTTTTAACTCAATACAACAATAAAAATGTTTTGTTTTCCCAAGACGTGCGTGTAAAAGCCTTTTATATGAAAAAAAAACATATTTTGAGATATGTCGATGTTGCAATAAAAGAAAGATGTGCATGTATGTACATACTCATATGTATGTATGTGTGTGTATCTGTGTCTCTTCTGTTATATAGTTACACGACTGCTTTTGTGTTTTGTTTTGTGGGTGGTACTCGTATCTGTAGAGTTGGCGAGAAGGTTTATGTGGCAATATAATTGTAGGATGTTAGTTTGTAGTGTTAATTTGGATAAGTACTATATTTCATTTTATTTTTTGTTGTTGCCCTTATGTACAATACGTGTGTGCTGTTGCCGATTTTGTTTGTTTGTTTTGTTGTCATTAGGATTTTTGGTGACTAATGCAAGGATCATTGATTACAAAAATTATTTTAGTTTATTTATTGAAGCTTATATTAATTTTACTACATACATACTTATTTTGTCATTTTTTTAAAGTTGTTTGAAACTGGTTTAAATTACAATTATATAATTAATTAATTTTTTTTATTATTATTTTATTAGAAGAATCATTGTTATGACAAAGTCCCATCGTTGCCATTTTGTGTACTATAATACAAAAAATGTACTATTTAAAAAAGTTTGAACCTATTTTGTACTATTTTACTATTTGTTAAAAAAATAAAAAATAAACCAGGGACCGTAACTGTTATAACTTTTATCGTAAAAGTCAGAAAATAAAAGTTATTTTTTGACTTTTATTTTTTCGAGCAGAAATAAAAGTTATTTTTTGACTTTTATTTTTTTGAGCAAAAATAACAGTTATTTTTTACTTTTATTTTTTCAAGCAAAAATTAAAGTTATTTTTTGACTTTTATTTTTTTGAGCAAAAATAACAGTTATTTTTGACTTTTATTTTTTCGAGCAGAAATAAAAGTTATTTTTTGACTTTTATTTTTTCGAGTAGAAATAAAAGTTATTTTTTGACTTTTATTTTTTTGAGCAGAAATAAAAGTTATTTTGTGATAAATTCATTATATTTATTATAAATTTTGGCGCTTTTGCAATAGTGAATCGTTAAATTTACTTATTTAGAAAAGAATATTTGGAATATTAAATAATAATTTCTTTGTCAAAGGGGTTGAAAACACAAAAGTAACTTTTATTTCTGCTCAAAAAAATAAAAGTCAAAAAATAACTTTTATTTCTACTCGAAAAAATAAAAGTCAAAAAATAACTTTTATTTCTGCTCGAAAAAATAAAAGTCAAAAATAACTGTTATTTTTGCTAGAAAAAATAAAAGTCAAAAAATAACTTTTATTTCTGCTCGAAAAAATAAAAGTAAAAAATAACTGTTATTTTTGCTCAAAAAAATAAAAGTCAAAAAATAACTTTTATTTTTGCTTGAAAAAATAAAAATCAGATTTTTAAAAAGCATCGTATTTTCTGACAATTTGGTCCAATACTTGCAAAATGGTTTACTTGGTTTCATTCTCCGACATTTCCTTGAGGTTGCTTTTTTTAATCAAAAATTCAAAAATAAGTTATTTTCGGTCCCTGAAATAAACTAATTTGTAAAATACTGAATTTTCTTTGAAGAACTTTAAATTTGTTCTTAAAAACTTAAATTTGATTTCTAATGGAAAAAATTTGATGGCATGAGATTATACTCTTCACCTTAATGTGATGGGCGATTTTGCGGCGAAAGTTAGGCGTTTTGTACTAGATTAAACAGAAATGTAGTTTGTTTTTTTTAAGCAACTACAAATAGTCGAATTTGAAGTCGAAAAACGCCAACCAAGATAAGGGGGAATATTTTGTTATATTGGACAGGAAAGAGAGAATATACTCGTATGTATATTTAAACTAAATTTTTGCCACTCCACTAATATACCCATAACGTATAACAAACATTTTCAATTTATTAAAAAAACAAACATATACATGTATACATATATGTATATGTATGTTTAGTGAAAACCATGGAAACTGAACATTTGTTTAGCTTTGGTTGGGCAAATATTTTTTTTAGAAACAAATATAAAAACTTATTGTTGGTTCATATCATAGTTGAAGATACCATAAATGATAAATTAAAAAATGTGTAAACAAAAAAGTATTATATTTGCTTATAGCAAATTAGTGCTAAATATTAAGCAATTGATATTCAAATAGCAAAACAGTTGGCTGAATAATTATTTTTTTTTTAATTTAGTCCCTATCTGTTTAATAGGAAGGAAAAGCAAAAATCTTCAATTCAACAGTTCATGATTATATAAAACTGTAATTCAGCCAGCTGAATTGTTAGTTTCTAATTCTATATTATTTGTTGTTGAATCTCTTTCCACAAAACATTGTGAATTTTTGTGTAGAAAATATTCCTGCAATAAACAACTTTAAATGAAAATAAAACCAAAAAACAATTAAAAATGTTATTCAGTCATTTAAACTTTTGTTTAAAAATACAATATTCCTACAATAAACAATTTTAATTGAAAATAAAACCAAAATTCAAAATTAATTAACCAAAAAAAGGGAAAATAGTTTGTTTAGTTTTTTTTAGTTTTTTGCTTCTCTTGTAAAATTATATTTTTGTTAGTTACGCCTTTTTGCATTTTAGCTAACGATATACATACATGTATGTATATTAGGGCGGGTCGATTTGTATGGTGGCAAAAAAATCGCTCAAATTACAAGGAAAATCGTATTCTAGGGATCAAAATAAGAAAATTTTCCGAAGGAACCATACCTCTAAAATGTATTTTAATGTCCCGACTTTTGATCCGAAAGGTCAAATTTTCTTGAAGGGTCAAATTTTGAAAAATCTCACTTTGACCCATTTAGAGTTCCTCAATCGAGTCAAAATGTATGACCGACCCCCACTAATTTTGGAGGGCCGATCCACCTATGCCAGTGGCACACCACCTGGAACCAGCCCTGGGGGGTTCCCCATACAAACATTTGTGATTTTTGTTTAAGACAGGAGTAATTCAGCTAGCTGAATTTCCTTAAAATTAAAAAAAAAAAATAAGTGTCAAGTAAAAAAATTAATTGGAACAAAATATATTTATGTGTGAAATCTGGAATTTTTTTTAAATTATTTTTTATAAATTTTCCAAGTTCGATTTTCTTAGAAAAATAAATCATATTTATATGAAATAAAGAAAATTGACTAAATAAAATTTTTCACTAAAAAATTAAAAGTTGCTGCAATCAAAATTGCCAGCCTGGACCGCGACTTAGAATTTTGTGAGTTAGACCGGGTTTTCACACGCAACGATTACTTTGTATTTTCTTGAGTTTGTAGGAGAGAAGGGAAAAAACAATGGGGGTTAGGAGAGACTTTGTTGAACTGGCAAAGTTGAACTGTTTTCCGCTCGTTTAACTCCTTTTACACATACGTTAAGTTTACTTTGTAAAGTCTTAACTCAGCTGGGAAAAAGATAAGAGGGAGGATTACTTTCTCTGTCTGCTTTTTGGCAAGCTCAGTTAAGACTTTGCAAAGCAAAATTTCCGTGTGTAAAAAGGGAGCTTCTTACGTTCTCTTCTTCGTCATGTGTAATAAGTTCATGGTATAGTGACAATTTTTCTAAGTAATTTTTGCGAGTGCAGAAATGAAAAAGAGTTTAAAGGAAAATTTCAAAGACTTTGTCAGAGCAAATCGTACGTCTAAGGAAGAGGATTTAATAAGGCTTTATTTTAATCCTTATTATTTGCAAACACTATTTATCAAACTCTCGATTAGCTTTCTTATCTAGACGAATAAATGCAGTTAGCTGAATAACACGATTTAAAGAACTGAAGGAAATGTAAATTTACAGGGGTTTTTAAACATTTGGATTTAAATGAAAAATGCATGCATCACTCACTTTTAAATGAATGTCCTTTTCTATGCCTTAAACTCTAGATAATATATGTATTTTCTTCATATATGTATGTACATACAGATATTTTTTTTTATATTCGAATTATATTTATGCTAATAACAAATGCAAAATTCAATTTTATGCCACTTGATTTTATATAAAAAAATTGCATTACATTTTGAAAAATATTGCGTGTTTTAATGCGTTTCGTATATATACATTTTTTTAAACAAATTAAAATTCAGTTGCATTATTTATACAAAGCAAAATAAATTCATTTATAATCTTCTTAAAATTCAAATAGCAAATATGCTTAATGCTACACCCCGAGACAATTTAACGATATGATTAACGCCGCCTCTCACCCCAAATTCAAATTCAAACTCTAATAGAGGAAAGCTGCCAAAGTCCGTTCAAATTTTAAATAAAATTGTTAATCTTGTGAAGTGCATTAAATTAACGAAACATAAAGTACCTTAAAATGCCATGGCAAAAAGCAGTAAAGAGTGCGGGAGGAGCGAAAGGGTGAGAGACAGGATGAAAATTAGTAGAGTGTGCAAAATATTGTAAACGAATACATTAAAATGACAACGAAAAGGGTCATAAATTTTGGTCAAGTCCATTTGAAACCATTATAATATTAATAAATTCATTGTTTCTTTTTTTTTGTGTGTGTGTTTATTTGAACACACATGCAGACACACATACATACATAAATTCTTGTATATGTTGGTATGTACCCAGCGGGAACTAGAAGGAGTAAGGATGCCTTCTAGAAGGCCTTCTTTTGAATGTAGAAGGCCTGCTCGCTCCATTACATACTCATAGCCCTTCTATTCTTGCTTCTTTCGCCAGAGATTCTCCAAGGCCTTCAAATTAATGGATTTTACTTTTGCTTTGGAAAAAAACAAAACAAAACATGTTACTCCTTCTATTTTCCCTTCTCATAGAAGGGAGTGTGGAATGTGTATCGTATCTTTTATGCGAAAGAGTCCTTTAATAAGGCCTGCACCAAGAAGGTCTTCTGAGTTTTACCGCTGGGTATGTTCATATGTAATTGTATAAATAAATGAAACAAAACCTCTCTCATTTACACATATTCTTGATTCAAAACAGCCATAATAAAATACAATATATACATAAATAAAGGAGAAATTGTAATGAGCACAATCGATGAGGGGGTCTACATATGTATATGGTTTAGTAATTGGTTGGTTGGTTTCATATTCCTGCAATTAAATTTATTCTGTTTTTTTATTATCATTTCAAAGATTTTAGCACATACATACATAAGTTATTTTGTTTGTGTGCTTTGAAAAAATAAAAATTAAAAGTTAAAGCCAACACAATAGACAGTAATATAAACCCTCTAAATAACACATGGTGCAGTTGATAAATAATTTTTCTAAATTTTTGTATTTCTGTTTTTTAAACACAAGTTCATAATTACTTACATATGTACATATGTATGTACTAGAGTTTTTCTTTTCCCGCACTTTTTCATTTCCCGGGAAAGCGGGAATGACTTTTCGGTTTCCCGGGAATTCCCGATGAGTACAAATCAATAGAGAATATTTTTTAATTTAATTTATTTCAACAAAAAACAAATTATAATCCATGAGATCGATTAAACAATAACGTTTTTTTAAGGTTTAGAAAAATAGAATAGATTCATATCGAATATAAATTATTTTCTTGCGTTTTGTATAAGTTTCTAAGCCTACTATGCTTATTTATCTTTTGTGATTTTCAATAATATTATTATTTGTGAATTCTCAAATAGTTTTTGAAAGTCTGTGCATAAGATAAGAGGTTTGTGAATGTTTAAAATGTGTGGTTGAAGTCTGTATTTATTTTCAATATTTCTTTTATTTCTTTGTGCATTTCTGTTTTTACTTTTATGATTTGTTGTAGAATTAAATGTTGAACGTCGCGTTGCGAGTTTTGCAAATAAAGTCCTCTAAGTCTCAGAGCGCATGTGTGCCAGATGTAAGCTCGGTCTTAGTTGTTGTAAAGCTTTAGCTATTGTGATATTGCCATCACCTTATTATTGCACCATCGCATTAATAAAATGAATAATGACACTCATCAAAGAATGTATACATACAAACTAAAGTTGCCATAATAAAATTAAAAAATCCCGGGAATTCCCGCACAAATTTCCCGGGATTTCTTTCCCGGAAAATGTGTATGAAAAACACTAGTATGTACGTATGCAAGCAAAAATTTCCAAAAGTCTTTGGTATGCAAATTGTAAATAGAAAAGAATCCTTATGTCTAAATCATAAACAGTCACAGTTGGGACCTGGAGTATTATGGTATCAATTATCTCGGGTTCTTGTCAAATCGATTATCGATACACATTAATTTTTTTTTTCTCATAAAAAGTTTCAGGAATGGTCGACCGATTTTCATATTTTTTTTAATATACTCTTCTATCACAAAGAAAGATTCAACTGTTTTTTGTTTTGGCGAAACATTAGAGAAATTATGTAATATTTGTTTACAGTGGGTATGGTTTTAAGTTCTTTTCGAGTGTTTTCCGTCAAACAAGTATGAATGCGTGCAGCTAAAAATAAAAAACACGCTCATATACACATAGGTGCATTGCCCCCCAAGAATACTCATGAAAATCACCATTCATAATGCCCCCTAGAGTGGTTCGAAAAAAAAAATTGTGCCAGTCACCCCCTAGGATTAAAGATAATGTAAAAACAATTCCAAAAATATTTTTTTTTTATTTTTTTGCCACGCCTACAAACGCCGCCCTTTTAGTATTTTGTGCACTGTGTCGCCATTTTTAGTCCGATCATAACATTTTGTATACCGTTGTTTATGGCTCTGTAAGGGCTACATTTTTGTCTTAATAGTTTTTTAATATCATGTCACATTCTAGTCATGACTTTTAAAAACTCGGTTTATTTTCGTTCAAAAATATTTATTACCAGCAAATGTTGGTTATACATTTATAAAATTAATTGTTGTCTTCTATTACCTGCAAACATTGTACTTAAATTTAAATAAATACTCCGGCTGTATTTGTTTAGTTTGATTTCAATTCTCTTAAGCAAACTTCTATAATTTTTTTTATTATTTTTTTGTTTACATTTTAAATATTTATTAGAAAAAATATGCATAACGTCATATTTTATTTTTTAACAAATTCACTTTATGTTTTGCCCTCAATTACGCTATGAATATTGTAAAACAAACATCACAAAACTGTAACATATCTAGTTTACAGGAAGCGAAAACCGTACATACAAACATATACAACTATAGCCCTTTATTGCAACATAGACATATCTCAAAAAATTTATTTTTGGAGTTAATAATGCCGACTAAAAATTCGTTTTATCATTTTTAGTGACTGCTTCATGATATTGAAAGAACACTTTCTATTTACAATTTCAAATTTTCATATTTTATTGTTTTTTTTCAAAATAAATGTTCAGTATTTTCGTGTGTAAAAATTTTATATAAAAGACTTGTGCACATATGTATGTACCTCTGGAGAAAATAAAGCATTGAGTTTTATGTAAATTAAAAATTTAAAACATATTTTATGCAAAACTAGCTTTTTTGAGTTATGCATCTGTAGCAAAAAAAGTACCTTTTTAAAAAAGTAGATAACTTTTTAAATAAAGTATCTTTTTAAAAAAGTACCTTTTTAAAAAAAGTACCTTGTTAAGAAAAGTTATTTTTTGAAAAAGCATCTTTTTAAAATAAGTATCTTCTATAAAAAGTGCATACATTGCATAAAAAGAACTTTTATAAAAACTATCTTTCATACAAAGTACCTCTCGTGAAAACTAACCCGTAAAAAGTACCTTTTATAAAAAGCATATTTTATAAAAAGTATTTATTTATAAAAAGTATTTATTTTTTAAAGTTCCTTTTATAAATGGTATGTTTTTTAAAAAGTACCTTTTATAAAAGGTAACTTTTATAAAATTACTTACGTTTTATAAAAAGTACTTTCTACAAAAATATATCTTTTATAAAAAGTGCATTTTATAAAAAGTACATTCTACAAAAAGTACCTTTTATAAAAAGTACATTCTACAAAAACTATCTTTTATAAAAGCACGTTTTATAAAAAGTACCTTTTATAAAAGTACGTTTTATAAAAAGTACCTTTTATAAAAAGTAATTTTTATAAAAAGTACATTTTATAAAAAGTACTTTAGATAAAAATATCTCTTACAAAGTACCTCTCATGAAAACTAACCCGTAAAAAGTACCTTTTATAAAAAGCACATTTTATAAAAAGTATTTATTTATAAAAAGTAGCTTTTTGTAAAAAAAAATCCCTTTTATAAAAGGTACGTTTTATAAAAAATACGTTCTAGAAAAAGTACCTTTTATAAAAAGTACATTCTACAAAAAGTACCTTTTATAAGAAGTACATTCTACAAAAAGTGTCTTTTATAAAAACACGTTTTATAAAAAGTACCTTTTATAAAAGTACGTTTTATAAAAAGTACCTTTTTTAAAAAGTACTTTTTATAAAAAGTACATTTTATAAATAGTACTTTAGATAAAAATATCTCTTACAAAGTACCTCTCGTGAAAACTAACCCGTAAAAAGTACCTTTTATAAAAAGCACATTTTATAAAAAGTATTTATTTATAAAAAAGTACATTTTTGTAAAAAAAAAAGTTCCTTTTATAAAATGTACTTTTTATGAAAAGTACGTTCTAGAAAAAGTACCTTTTATAAAAAGTGCCTTTTATAAAAAGTACATTCTACAAAAAGTTCCTTTTATAAAAGTACTTTTTTTTTATAAAAAGTACCTTTTATAAAAAGTACTTTTCGTACATAGCACCTTTTGTTAAGTAGCTTTTCTAAAAAAAATATATCTTCTACAAAAAGTGCCTTTTATAAAAAGTACATTCTACAAAAAGTATCTTTTATAAAAAGTACTTTTTATATAAATTACTTTTGGAAAAAAAATTAAGAATTTTTCACAAAAAATACTTTTTTTATTGATTTGAAAGATACTTTTTATTAAAATTTGTATAAAAATTCTTTTTAACCCCGGCCAAAAAAGGGGTGTTATAAGTTTGTAGTGTGTCTGTCCGTGTCCACGTACAGCCCAAACGGCTGGACCGATTTTGATTTAGCTTTTTTTCTGTTTGAAAGATGACTTGATCGAGAAGGTTCTTAAATATGTTTGAAGAAAATCGGTCCAGCCGTTAAGAAGATATCACATATTTTCTAGATATGTCAGGGGTTTTTAACATTTTTTAATTTTTGTTATATTTTTTCAAAAGTAATTTTAATTTAAAAAAGTACATATATTTTAAGGGCCCTAATTCATAAAACATTTTGATTTTATAAAATGTTTATTAATCTAATTTCCATAGAAAATTTGTTTCACAAACCTCTTATTAAACAGAAATATTTTTTATAAATAAGAAAAAGTATCCTTAATAACCTGATAATAGAATTTACATCAGTTGGTCCCCACATATGCAACTCTATGGTACAAAAATATTTGCGAATACGTTTTTTGACTGCGAACTCTCATATAAAAGGACATTGTATATGCACATGTATGTACGTATCTACATATGTATGTATGTATATGTTTTACAAGTTTCATACATTGACATTAGTTAACACACAGGAATTTACACATGTAAAATATACATTATATGCTGCAAGTACATTTTTTATTATTGTTGAAAATTTATCAAAATCAGTCAACAAAATAATGCCAAAAATCAATTACTTAGACACCGAAAAGAAAAACACATTTCCGATACATATTGCATCCATAAAAATCTAATAGCAAATCTCCAGATAAACTTAAAAGATTTTTTTTTATTAATTCTCAGGTGCAAGTGTCATGTTGACAAGCCATAAAAGAAAATCGATTAATTAAAAAGTTTGGTTTTAGAAGCTAGGGATAAATAATATATGTATGTACGTCTATGATGTACGAGTACTTCTCAAGAAATTAATTTATTTTCTTAAAGCACTTTGAAAGAAGGTGTTATAAGATACATATATACATACATTTCGTTTCGTTTTAAATTGTTTAACAATAATGTTATAAAGGACAAAGGACGAATTACAGTAACTAATAAATGTTAATTATGAAAAACTAACGATTAATTTTAAATAAAAATCTAACAATAGAGCGCCAATTGATAAATTGTGTAAACAAACTTTGACGAAATCTTGGGAAAATAAATACATATATAAAATAAAAGCTAAAATTTGTTTTACCTAAAATAAATTTGAGACTATTTTAAGCTGCCAAAAGCTATAATTATAATTAAAGCATTACCAGCAATAGTTAAATTTAACAGAAATTACTTTTGGTATGTATGTACATATTTTTTTTCCTAAAGTATGACATAATAATTATGGCTTATAGCATATTTTGAGGCTTCTTAATACATATTGGCTTTTTTATTATCTACATTTAGGCTAGTTATGGGCTAGTTATTTAAGTTTTCTGTTCACTTACGGCAGGCAAATGTTATTTGTAATTATGTTATAAAATATTAAATTTCTATGAATAATAATATTATAAAAACATAACTTAATTAATATTCTGATAACTAAGGACAATAACAAATTTTATCTAATAATGTTTGGCATCTTTATGGCTTTGTACATACGTATATGAATAACTAATCAACATTACAATTATCATAATGAAAATTAAAAACACAATGAAGCAAAACACACATTGATTTTAATTGAAACATAACAGAAATCACCAACAAAAAATTATATAAATTTTAACAGATAATGGTAATTAATCACTGATCCTGCGTGCATTTTATTTTATTTATTTATTTATTTTTTTTTGTAAAAGAACACGAACCCCTTTGCTATTAAAAAGCGTTTAATTTATGTTTCTTAAACTTCTGTATTTGATTTAATATAAAACTTATATAAAAGTGCAATGATAATCCATAAAATAGGCCAAATGTCAGGGGTAAAATGTTCGTGATAATTTAATTTCAAAAGCAAAATGTAAAAGCATTTTTATTTCAATGAAATCCGTTAAAGAAAAAACAAAAAGAACTTACACATTTATACAATAAATAGCTTAAAATTACTGGCAAATTATTTGGATTTGTTTGTATGCGTGCATGTGTGAATATTAAAAAAAATAAATACTCAAAGCAAAAAATCCCTAAAGTAGGCATTAAATTTTATTTATTGAGCGTGTATGTGTGTGTGTGTGTGTCTGCCTAAAAGTTTGCTAAAATGGCAGTTTATACTGAAATACATACATATGTATATTGAGTAGAGGTGGTCAAGGACCAAGTGACACTAGTGAATCATATACGATCACGCCATAATTAATTAATTAATACAGCATATCGTTAGGTGAAATGCAAAATCATGCAGCTAAAATTTTTAAAATTTTTATAGTATAGAGTAAAAACAAAACAAAATTGCTCAAGTGACTAAAGTTTCTTTACTTTAATTTTTAGGGTTCCGTACACCAAATGTGAAACGTGTTTTGTTTGGATAAAAAAAACTTGGTGTAAACGGTATAGATTTTCATACAGATTTCAATTGAAATCTCCTATGAATCATTTTATTTTTGTCAAATAAACTCTACTACAATTCTATGAAAATTTTATGTCAAAAACTGCTGAAATACAATGAAATATGTAAGTCTAGGTTCACAAATAAAAACAAAATTTAAAAATAACAAAAATTAAAACTTTTAAAAACCCCCGATATATCTAGAAAAGATGTGATATCTTCTAAACGGCTGGACCGATTTTCTTCAAACATAGTTAAGAACCTTCTCGATCAAGTCATCTTTCAAACAGAAAAAACTAAATCCAAATCGGTCCAGCCGTTTGGGCTGTACGTGGACACGGACAGACACACAGATACACAGACACACACTAAAAACTTATAACACCCCTTTTTTTGGTCGGAGGTTAAAAATAACGAGAAATGAAAACAACTACACATAAATCAGGGTCTATTAAATAAGATCTACGCAAGTGCTCACTCAGGTGATTGACCTCTTTTCATTTGTGTCTTGTAAAAATTTTCATAATTTTTTGACACAATAAAAACTTTTTACGCCAAAAATGTGCGATTCCTCGGCAATTAAATTTTTTTTTTTTTCAAAATAAAATTCTCTTCTAAATAGACTGCGAGAAAAATAACAAGTGAAAGAGAGAATATCGAATTTTCGAAGTCACACACCTACTTTGTCCCCAGTCTTTTTTTTAAATAAGGCAAAAATTAATAGGGAATAAACTTCTGGGGAATTGTTGTTCAAAATATTCCATTAATTCATTGCAATCGCCAAACAAAAAGTAAATACTTTAGAAAGTGAAAGTTCTTCGTAGCTATAAATTTATTTCTTAATTTCTTATTCTTATTTAACTTGGGAGTCAAAATGAATGAGAAGCATAAACTTGGCTTTGAAAGTTTACTCAAACCATTTTTCTTTTAACATTTATTTTAGCTTATCAATGTGTTTGCTCACGAGTAGAAACGCACTCACGATCCCATCTCTAATATAGATAATAAATTCTCAATTATAGATTTTATGTTTTTTTTTCATATGTTAAAGCATACTTATGAGGGCAATTTAATATTTTTTATGTGCTCACACATACATAAATAAATATAATTTTTATTGTAATTTTAGAAAATTTGCATTAATACTTTTTTATTTTATTGTAATTCAAACTACATATTAAAATAATTGAAAGAATTATTTGGGGGTGCCCATTTCTTGAATTAACCTATTTTTAAAGGAAAATTTTTTAGACGTTAATTAATCCCTATAAAAATATATAAAGTTCTAATGTAGGCTTCTGAAGTCAGCAAAAAAAAACTAATTATAAACCCCCATATGCAAAAAAAAATATAACGAGTGCTTCAAGTGTACGTTAAAACCAGTTTTGTATGAAAATTTTGTTTTAACATACACTTCAAGCACACGTTATATTTTTTGCATGTGGGGGAAATACGTGTATTATGAACACAAAACAGTAGTATGCAAAATTTTGCAATATCAATTAAAATATTAATTAATTTTCACCTGTAAATATATCAACTAAGTTTTTCCACTCGAATTAATTAAAGAAATTTAAATCAGTTAAACTTTTAATTGAAAATATTAATTGGTGAAATAAAAATTGTATTTTTCTCTCAAGGTATTTGTATGAAAGTTTTGCACAATGTGAATAACGATATAAGCTCGAAAATCAACATTTTTGAGTTATGACGTTGTTCGTGTAAGTGAGCGCTATGTACGACTATACTGTTATATATACATATATATACATGCATATGTATGTATGTACATATGTACATTCTGTATTAGTATTAGGAAAATTGTATTTTCTAATTTTTATAGAAAATACAGATTAATGATAATAATAAAAGCCTTACTGCTGGCAGTCTGCATATGGCAGACACACCACACATCATTACAGCCAGCAATTTAAACACTTCCACACACACACATAGACGCACACACACACCCATACATACTCTCAAGTCAAACGGACATTAACAAATATATTTGCCTACTTTCAGGATGCATATAACGAAATACAATGATATCTTAGAAAATCATATATCATTTGTAATCAAAATAGAAATTTATGTTGAGCCTTAGCTCAGCACGCGGCATAAAAAAAAGGAGGAAAGGAAACCCTTAAGAATCATAAAATGAAGGTAGTCGAAAGCTAGAAGATATACTAGCGCTCGCCAGTTGAGCTTTTAAAATTTCTCTATTTCCCTCCCCCCTTATCCTTCATATCTACTGCTCTAAGAAAAGTTCTTGCAAGATTGGGGAGGGTGTTAGAAAGCTTTGCAGTTTTAGGAAAAAAAAGAAGAAAATAAGCCATGAGAACAAATACAACACAGAATACAAACCACTTAAAATAATTGGAAAAAATTGTTTTTGTTGTTTGGCTCTGGTTACTGCTGCTGCTATTGCTTTTGTTGTTATTACAAAAATAAGAAACGGAAATAAAAAAAAAGCTGTCATGACTAGAAAATAGTAAAATAGCACGAAAATACTGAAATGGTAGCCATGTTAATATATAAATTTAAAAACGTTGTTATAAGTGCAGCTAACTTGAATAACAAAAATATTTAATACAAGCACAATCTTTCAGTTTTGTGGCAAATGTGTGCGTTTAGCTAAATGAAAAAGATTTGTTCACTCACTTTTAGACTGAAAAAAATATAGTTTTTTAATAAAAAGATTGGGATTTGATATGTTTTTGTATGTATGTATGTTTATTTACACACACATACAAAATTGCAACCGAATAGTACAAAACATGAATGGTGGTGCCTACTTTTAGGATGTTGTATAGATGTATATTCGTGACAAAAAGCAAAAGTTTATTAATTAATACCAAATATATTGTAGGTTAAATAAGAAGATTTGTGTTAAAGGGAACTTTGTTTGAGGTACTTTAATATTCCCTTTTATTTTGTATTTTTATTTTGGCTTCCAAAAAGTACTCTTACTTTAATTCAACACACATAAAGCTAACTGGAAGCTTTTTATTAACACACAAAGCTCGTGCAACAAATATTAATTTGCCGCTCCTAAAAGTAGGCTGGTTTTGTAATTTGTTCGTGCAAAGTAGCTAATGGAATAAGTCATTATTAAATTTAAGATGTATGTACAACTGTAGTGCGGATTCACTAACTTTTTTGTTAACGATAATCGCATCGTTAAAATAATTATAGCGAAACTTTATAGAATTTGCTAATCAGTAAAATTTTTAACGATATTCGCTGTAGGTTAATGTCAGCTGTGTCATTTTTTAAGCGACTATAATTTATGTGCTGTTAATTTTATCGATAAAAATCAATATAAAATATCAGCTGCGTACTATCGTTAAAAAGAAGTTACAGAATCACATAATCATTATTGTAAGCGACAAAATGCATAGACAAAAATTATGAATCGCACCACTGGTTTTAGTGCAAAGAAAGCTTTCGTTTTCTTAAGAAATAAAGCGAGCTTTTTCTTAGAAATCATATATAAGTTTATGTTGGCAGTAGTGCTTCATATCGCTCATATACTCTAATAGTGTCATAACTCAAAAATGAGTTTTTTGAATTAATAATGCAGAATAATGCGGCAGTTCGTATTTTATCTTGTGTAAAAATTTCATATACATAAATAGCTTGTCCCATCACCTCCTGAGAGAAGAATATTTGTTCATGTCTTCATTAAGTTGTATGCAAATTGAAAACGCGTTTTCTGCAAAACTGGATTTTTTGAGTTGTTACACTATTGAAGTAAATGAGCGATATGTGCCTAAGTTTGGCAGCTGTTGCTTGTTTTATGTTTAGTTTGATTTGTCATTGTATTATGAGTGGTGAATGGGCTGTTGATCGCGCATTTCACAAGAGAACTTGTTTAGGCGATGACGCTTATTTTTGGTCGAATTATCGGGGTCTACCAAGGCTGTCAGATATGGCGATTTTTCAACTTGTTTGGCGTCAAAATATTTGTTTTTAACCCTACGTCTACACCTGATATATTTTTATCATAACAAAAGTCAAATTTTATATTGAAAAATAATTTTTTTTATCTTAGCTATTTTTTCTATATGGAATTTTACATTTGTCATGATAAAAATTTAGCAGGTGTAGACGTGGGGTTAATGACATGACGATTTTTGTAGCGATTTTTGTGGCTATTTTTCAACAAAATTGAACTTCAAAATTTTTGTAATTCAGGAAATAAATTTGATTTTGATGATTTTTAGGGTTCCGTAGAACCTTGGCCGCTACAACAACAAATACATGAGAGTTAAAAATTAAAGGGTGTTCCAAAACGAGCAACGCAAAATATTAAAATCCCATGCAATATACATACAATTGTATGTACATACATATATACACTTGAAATTTGTAAGGTTGGTGTATTTTTATACAGACTACAACAATTAACACTAAAATTAAAAAAAAAATTTAATTAAAGGGTCTTTCATCAGTTAATGCAATTTTGACTATGTAATTTTGACAACTTGCTGTATCTTGGAAACCGTACGAGCCAAACTCTTGAAATTTTCAAAACGGTAAAACAAAAAAATCCCAAAATTATAAAATCGCCAAACCGAAAAAAAAATCGCCAAAACGAAAAAAGCGCCAAATTAAACAAAATTTCTAAAACGAAAATAAATCGCAAAAAACCGGAAAAATCGCCAAAATTAAAAAAATCGCCAAAATGAAAAAGTCGCCAAATGAAAAAAAAAACACCAAAATAAAAAAACGGTCACAAAATTAGTAATCACTAAATTAGTCATCTTTGTGATTAGTCAGTGAAAATGAAGTAGTATGACTGCTTTTCCACTGTCATTGGGTAAAGAAAGAAACAAAGAATAGGGAGACCAAGTTAAATGAAAAATGTAAAAGCAGAGTAGATTATTCAATAAGATCAGACTTTGATTTTAAACACAAATCAACAGCATCTGCTGAATAATATTATTTTGTTTCGGCAGTTCTTTTGAACTATATATAAATAAATATAGATCTATAGGATAAATCTGTTTCATTAACATATTTGACAACAATCCTCTACTTGACAATCCTTTGTTTGGCGATACTTTACATTAGATAAGGCACACAATGAGAAAAATTTTACCATAAATTAAATTGCGTGTATTTCTTAAACCGAAAATTCACTACATTTTCTTCACTGTAATTTAAACGGAATGAATGATGATCTGATTTATTTGTCTAATGAAGTCTTAAATGAAGTATACTATAAAGATTGGCTCACTCATATCTAATTCTTCATACTGCTGAAGGATATTTAAAAAAACTCCTTTTTATAGGTTTTACACAGCGTTTGCAAAATATGTATTTCTGTTTTCTAAATTCCATTCAATTATGTAAATTAAAATACTCGTATACATACAGATGTAGTATGTATGTATGTATGTATGTACGTGCGTATGGTATGCATGTATATAAGCTTGTATGTATGTATGTATGTATGTATGTATATAACGCATGAAATTATTTTTAAATCATACATCTTTGATAATATATATGTATGTATGTAAGTATGTATACTTAAACAGACCTTCTGGCAAATAAATTTTGAATGTTCGCCTAAAATTATGCATTGCTTATTTTTGTTTAGCCTTAAACTGAAGAAAAAATTTCTCATTTAACAGCAAGAATTGCGTATGTTTTACAAATGTACTTTTCCTCTTCATAATCCAAGTATATTGACTGCTGGCTGACTTGCCTAGTTGTTTGCCTTTCATGCAACTATTTGCGCTAATACTGTTGCCTATTGTATAGGGATTTTTAATACAAATTTTTGTTGCTGCTTGTTTTCTTGTTCTTTTTCTAAACATGAGTGCGTGCTCATAAATCTTTCTCTCACTTTGAATTTTTTTTTTACTACGTGGCATGGAATGAAAAACGATAAATTTTATTTCTTTTCTCTTCTCTTTGTATGCAGCAAGTCAAAGGTTATATGTATATGGATAGAGAATGAAATCCTATAAAAAAAATTTAATTTTGGTTTAGTTGAATATTTAATACCCTTCTTTGAAATTTGAGAAGTATTTGAATGCTTCTTCTATTTATTGCTATTTATAATTCAATTTAGAAATACACAAGATTAAAAAACCGATTTACAAACATTTGCAAAAATGTGGTTGGGGGGGGGGCTCAGGGGGATTTCAAGCCCCATTTTAAATTGTAATAAGCTCCGACGTAGACTTTTAAAATGTATTATCAACACAAAATTAATAAACATCCACTACATCCAATTAAAGTATTTTCTTGTTAATTCGCATCCTCCTTCCTTTTACTCATTTATAAATTTTTCTATTTTGCTTAATTATAGGTCTCCGCAGGACAACATTTACATCTCAGCGGTGACATGAAAAGTAATGTATCGGTGGCAGCTCAACAGGGAGTGTTCTTTAATCAACAACAGCAGCAGCAGCAGCAGCAACAAAATACTCAAAATTCACAACAGCAACAGGGTGGCAATAATAATGGACCTAACAATCCGCAGCAGCAACAACCAAATCAAAATATAAATAACAACAATGGTTAGTTGATGAATTTAATTACATATTATTTTTGTTGTTCGAGTTCAAATTAATGAAATTAATTTCTGTTTATTTACTTCTTAAAGGTGCTTCCGATGGTGGTTTTACCATGTCACAATCTCAATCCATGAACTTCTCACAACAACAGCAGCAGCAACAGAATCCCGGGCCCCAACAACAGCAGCAACAAGTACCACCAAATATGCGACAAAGACAAAATCCAAACCAAAATCCAGCTGCATCGGCCTCCGGTAATAATGGTCCAAATGGTCCCAACAATCCACAAAGTGGCCCCAATGCAGTACCAAATAATGCAGGTCTAATGGGTAACCAACAAGTGCCGGGTGGTCCTAATGCTTCCGGCGCTAATGGCGGTCCTATGAATCCTATGTCCGGTCCAGGAGGTCCCAATGTGGGAGGTCCCAATGTACCCGGTATGGGTGGTCCTAATGTACCAGGCATGGGTAGCATGGGTCCTGGCATGGGTGGCAATCCTAATCAAATGATGTCTGCGGCTAGTATGAACCCTAATGGTCCCAATCCCGCCATGATGATGGGCGGTCCCGGTGGACCGAATGGTCCTCCCATGAATATGAGTCAAGCTAAATTCCTGCAACAACAGCAAATGATGCGAGCCCAGGCCATGCAACAGCATAGTATGGCCGGCTCACGACCCCCGCCTCCCGAATACAAGGCTACACAGGCGCAGCTAATGCAGGCGCAAATGATGCAGCAGACAGTGGGCGGTGGCGGACGTTTTCCCAATGCAGCTGCCCAAGCGGCTGCTATGCGTAGGATGACTCAGCAACCCATACCGCCATCAGGTAGACTTTATAATCACTAAACATATCGAAAGAACTTTTAATGAAAGTGTTTTCTATTATTTGCATAGGCCCTATGATGCGTCCCCAACATTCAATGTACATGCAACATTCCGCGGCCGGTGGTCCACGTTCCGCTATGGGTCCTTATGGTGGTCCTATGGGACCGGGTGGTCCTCAACGACCGCCCAATGTACAAGTAGCACCAGACGGTATGCCAATTGGTTCCCAGCAAGAATGGCGTCATATGATGATGCAACAGCAACAAATGGGTTTCGCCGGTGGTCCAGGACCCGGCGGTCCCATGAGACAAAGTGCGGGTGGTTTTAATAGCGGTAAGCCAAAATAATTATGTTCATAATAGAAAGAAAAAATCGAGTCCTTATTCTCCTCTCTCAACTGATTTTCTTCACTTCTGTAGTACAACATGCTTTACTGAAATCGATTCAGTATACAAAAGAAAAATAAACATATTTGTGGAAGCTTGAATATTTTACCAAGTTTTCAATTAGTTACTATTGGACAATTTCAAAAAAGTCAAAGTTGAAGCAAACCGGAAGTATTTACCCTGATATGTGTCCATAATCACGAAAGTGCTCTAATTCATATAGTTTTTGATTGTAATATTAGATGGATTATATCTTAATAATACATTATAATATTGTTAATATATGTAGTTGTTCAATTCACAAACTCACATTAACGTCTAATCGTCTAGTTATACAGCATTGTAATTTTGTTGTTGGTAATTTGCATACAAAAGCATGAGCGAGTCAATAATGCAACGACTTTTTGAATTTCCCGCCATTTGATAGTAGACTTCCGCGCGTTTTAAGAATAAAATGGAAAAAAGTGAATTTTCTTGTGCTCATTAAGCATTATTTTTTGCGGAAAGAAACCATCACTTAAAATAATGATGGGACTCTTCACCATCAATTTCAGCTAAAAATGTGGTTCAATGTACATATATTGTTGAGGCCGTACAAGCATAGAATAATCCGAACGTTCTGGACGCCCATTTGAGGTGTCTCTTGTCCCGAAACAATTATGGCCTGTTTCACAATAACGAAACAAAACGTTCGACTGAAAATTTATATTGAAAACAACAATAAAATATGAAAATTCGTTTTTATTTTCAATATAAATTTTCAGTCGAAAGTTTCGTTTCGTTATTGTGAAACAGGCCATTAGAAAAAATTCATGATATAGTGCTTACCGATCGGAAAATGAAAGTGAATTGTGAAAAACATAGGCATATCACATTGTTCAGTGGTTTCAACTTTGAATGATCAATGAGAAAACTTTACCAATAATGGGTGCACTAATTTTTTGTGTGTTTTTCATACAAATTTTCTAGCCCAGTCGACCGCTGGATAATTTATTTATAGCGTCAAGCTTGTAATGATTATGGCAGAAAACCAAAATTAAATTTATATGATTGGTTGTGGCGTTATTAATGGCCATACGTTTGGTTCGAACAGCTGTTTTTATGGTCTAATTGGAGTTGCTACTCCATACGATCCACCATACCTTTTCCTCTGAACATCTTGTGTAATACTTTTGTGAATAAATTTTTATAAATTATATTCTCTTTTTAGGCTTTATGGGCAATCCAAATGGTGGACCTATGCCAAATGGACCTAATGTAGCTGGTGCTGGCGGCGGCATGGCTGGTCCCAATCCTGGCATGCAATTGACACCGGCCCAAATGCAGCAGCAGATGATGCGGCAGCAACAATTGCAATCGCAACAAATGATGGGTGGACCGAATGGTCCGAATCCCAATGCCATGCAAATGCAACAAATGATGCAGCAACAAAGTCTACAGCAACAAGCAGGACCGCAAGGCCCCGGCGGTTCTAATGCCATGATGACACAAATGCAAATAGCCAGCATGCATATGTCACAAACTCAACAGCAGATCACCATGCAACAGCAGCAACAATTCGTGCAACAAACAACCACCACTACACATCAGCAACAACAAATGCTACAAATGGCACAGGGTCCCGGTAATGTGGGCGGCGGCGGGCCCGTTTCAGGCCCTGTGCCGGTAGGCAATAACAACGCCCTAGTATCCACCTCGGTATCAGCGTCATCGGCCTCTTCGGTTGTGGCCACTTCTAGCTCAGCTAACAATAGCATTAATCAAACCATAAATTCGGTGGTTGGTAACTCGAATGATTTATGTCTCGAATTTTTAGATAATTTACCCGTAGACGGTGGCAACTTTTCAACACAGGATCTAATCAATTCTTTGGATAATGATAATTTCAATATACAAGATATTTTGCAATAATTTTGCTAAAAATGGTTTCTCAAATTAAATTTCGTTTCGCAAATTTTCCCATATTGGAAGGAAATAGTTAAAAAAAAAGTATTGAAAAATTATATTGTTGCTTTGTTGTTGATATTAATTAATTGAAATTTGAATTACTTAAAGGATTTAAGGTTTCTTTGACAATATTTTCTTTGATCCCCTACATTTTTCACAGTGTATAGTTTTAATATTGAGACAGAGAGAGAGGGAGAGAGATAAAGAGAAAATATTGTTAGTAAAATCGTTTAATTTTTTTGTTTGTAAATTTCAATTTTTACTGTTGAGTTATTTTTTATTTAGAAACAAAAACAAAAATTATTATTAATTATTAAACTAAAAAAAAGTTTTTTTTTGGGTTTTTTTTTAGTATGTATTAAAAAAATTATACATATACTACATATTTTTTATTGAATAATTATGAAAAAATTGTATTAGAATTTTATTATTATTATTATTATTATTATTATTATTTTGTATTTTATTATAGTTGCCTTTCATTTTATTTTATGGATATTGACAAATTGTTGTTTTAAAACTTTGTTCTAAAAGGTTGCACTTTAATTTTATTTAATTTATTATATGCTCCAGTTCATAACAAAAAATTTAAAGAAAAAAAAAACATTCCATTTGTCAATATATTTTATTATGTTTATAGACATAATTTGTACGTACTTTAGAGACATTACATACATACATACATACATACATACATACGTACATGACACTACGTAGACAAAATTTTACCATTTTACCATATTTATTTTAAATTGATTAATCTATTGTAGGGAACAAAAAAAAATTTTTTATTAATAAAAGGGTGTGTGACTTGGTAACAAAAAATGTTTGATGAAAAAAGTAAATTTGTTTGTTGGGAAGAATTTTAACACATAAAATTTTTCGTTTTGACTTCTTGCTATTAGTACACTCAAAAAAAGAAGTTTTAAAATCAAGAAGAAACAATTTTAATTTTAAAAAGAAACGTTTATTAAATAGAACTAAGTTGGATTTATTTTTAAAATAAAAGTGCACGTTTTTGTTTTAAAACTGCTTCGTTGTAAAAATAACAATTTTGTATATTACTATTAAAAGAATCATTTTTGTTTAAAACGAAACTCCAAAATTCTTGTTTTAAGAATGCTTTTTGTGTCTCGGTGTAATTTGGAAGAAGAAATATTCTCTAAAATACTAAAAAAAAATATCATCAAAGTGTTGATATTTACATGAAAACAAAAACAAATTTTTACAAATTTATTTTTGTTTTTCATACAAATTCAAAAAATTATGAAAGGCCCCAGCAAAGCCTTAATTTGTTTGCTTTCCTTCGGTGAAGAATTTGTATTGAAAACAGAAACATTTTATGGCCTGTCCCACGATGTCACCAGAAATCGTGGGACAGCCCGTTAAACAATTTTTAAATTTCGTTTTAGTTTGCGTCTTTTTGGCATAACTTAGACAACGAAGGCCTTAATTTTTAAATATCGTTAAAATTAGGGCAAACATCTTCAAAGCGTCAGAGTTATTTTTAGGCTTAAAATCTCCAAACTTGGCAATTTTGCAAAGAAAAAAAAAATGCACTGAAAAAAAAATCATGCAGCACATCGAGTTCTATTTCCGATTTAATCGTAATCTGCATGTAATAAAATATAAACTTGTTTATTGAAATTAAAATTTTATGGGCCTGTCCATAGTTTACAATTATCAAAATTTCAAAACTGTTAATAACTTTTAAAATACAGGCTGCAAAATGTTATCGTAAGCGCCAAAAAAAAAAAAACATTCTCCGGAAAACTTGAATTTTTGACGATTACGACTAATACGATTAAATCGAAATTAGGATTTGATATTGTACGAGGCGCTATGAAATAAAGCCCAAATAAGAAAATGAATAAGCCCCTATAAAATTAAGGAACTTTTAATTGGGCTTTCTTTCATCTTGAATTTGGTTGGACTTTAAGTTAAATAAAACCCAATAAAATTAAAATTAAGGAACTTTTAATTTTCACGAAATATTTCGCTATTTCGCGAAAAATAAATTCTGCCTGCTCTGTGTGCTAAGAACTCTCATTATTTGTATTTCAACGCAAACAAGCACTCAGTACTTTATTACTCCACACTATTCAATAACAATATTCCAAAAAAAGTATATATGTATGTATAGCGCAATATTTCTTGCAATATGTATAGGCAAAATTAAACAAACACGTGTCTGAGAAACTCCCCCTTATCGTATCGTTGAGCGTATTTCTATGTTGGCTACGACGTTTTTGTAATAGATTAAAGAACAGCACAACGTTTTTTTTCTTTAATCTTCGACAAAATATTGTAGTGGAAGCCGAAATATGTATGCCAACCATTATAAGGAACATTGTAAATTTAATTTTTCCGTGATATACATATAAAAAATACAAAATATACATATAAAAAATTAAACAATTTGGAATTAAATAATTTTAAAAATTTTGAAAGACATAAAAATCTTGCCTAACTCATTTAAGCTCGAGGTCAGGTCATAATAACGTCTTAGGCACCCCGTCCATTTTTGCGCAACCATATTCTGCAAATTTACTTTGTAGAGTATGTACTAATAAATAAATTTAGTACAAAATTCATATAAAGAAATGCATATCGGCGGGTGGTTACTGGTTTGCCGCACAGTATATTAAAAATACCTTATTACTGCGGCAAACCAATAACCACCCAACGATATGTAAATGATTTATTTTTACGTGATACAAGTACATCTCAAATAAGTAATTTTACTTTCACTTGCATTTGTAGTCGTCTTTTTTTTTTTTGTAGCCTGCTGCGGTCTATGTGTTTAATGCATAGCTGTTAAGTAATGATTACTTTTTTAATGATTTTTTTTTTAAAGGTGAAGTAATGATTAAATTACGATTATATTCAGTTTCGTACTTAGTAATCGTGATTACGATTACTAATAATGGAAAAGTAATCTGAATTACTTAAAATTACTAAAAATAATCAAAAAGAATCAAAAGTATTAAAAAAGTAATCCGACTACTTTCAAATATTACTTTTGATCCTTAATAAATAATCAAAAAGAATCAAAAGTAATCTTTAGAAGTAATTGGATTATTTTTTGACTACTTTTGATTCTTTTTGATTATTTTTAGTAATTTTAAGTAATTCAGATTACTTTTCAATTATTTATCAGCAATTCTTTTAAAGGCAATTATATAATCATTACGATTCTTTTTAAAATGTAATCTAATTGATTACTAATCGTAATCGAAATTTAACAGCTCTGGTTTAATGTATGTATAAGAGAGAACAATTTAAACGAAAAAGTCAATTTTTAACATCGATTTACAATTCGTGCCACAAAGTTTTCGCGCCAACCATACATGTCGCTTGAGTCACCGAGCAAAAGCGAAACACTAAATATAAATGTCAAATACATATTGACCATATCGTTACCTTAATATAGAAAGGCTCTATAACTCATTCTGGTATGTGATGGAAATCGATCGATTTCAAATCGCATCGATTTCAAAAAACAAAATCTTCTGAAAGATGACGTATTGATGTTTTTATTGTTTTAGGAGCTTAGAATGGTTTATTTGATCTTAAATTCGATTTCAGTGTAGCGTGCAATTAACATAACACATATTTAGCTATTATTAGTTATAAGAAATCGAGCGATTTGAAATCGATCAATTTCCATCACATATATTTCGATAGATTTCAAAATAATAAGGGCCTTAGGCCTTTCTATATTAAGGTAGCGATATGTATGTACATATGCATGTACCTACATACACCATTACTTCTTTGAAATCGAGATATTGAATTTTTTGAAACATTAGATGTTCTTCTATCGAAATAAACAAAAAAAACTCGATTTCAAAAAAAATAATCAGCTGGACATTTATATATTAAGGTAAATATATGTACATATGTCTACACGTATTAAGTACATACGTATATTGGACATAATATTCAGTTTTTTTTTACATAAGACATTAAGCCCCCCAAGTTTCCACCAACAATTTATATGAAAAGCACTAAGTTTTTGATAATATGTAGTTGGAAATTTTGCTCGGCAAAATTTCAGGGACTTGTGAATTTACACAGAACGAACAAGTTTTATAAAATAAAACTAATGCATTTTTAAGCCGGTTTCAATTAACTTTGTTATTGAGTCAATTACTAATTCAAAATAAAATTTTAATAATTCAACATAAAACTTTTTCAGTTTTTATAATTGTCAGAGATTCTAGCTACTGTTCTTGGACCGTTCTTAATTAAAAAAAATATATACATATACATATATTTTGCAAAAACAAACTGATTATCTCCAAAATTTTTAAAAATAAAATTGGTTTATTAATGTACTTAAATGACAAAAAAATTTTTAACAAAAACAATCATTGTATACTTAACCACAACTGCATACATTTCCCTATAAACTAAAAATAAATAAAAATCGCAAAACAACAAAAAAAACAAAAACTTTTTAGTTCAATTTTAAAAACAACAATATGCAATATTTTATATAATTTATAAAAAAAAAGTTAATTTAAGCTAAACTTATAAAAGAGTAAAACTTATTTTTATGTAAATTTTTTTTCTGTTTAAATAATATTTTTTTTAATTTTAATTTAATTAAATAAAAACACACAAAAAATATACAAAAAAAAAAAAGATTGGTGATATTTGTTATTTGTAAATTTATTGAAAAAAGAAAATTAAACTGAAAAAGGTAAAAAGAATCCCTCAAATAATGAGAGTCAACTTTTATTACTTTGAATTTTTTACCAAAAAAACATTTGTATTTATTTCTATTGAAACAAACCGTATGATAATTTTAAACAAAACAAAACGACAACCCATAACAAAAATTACAAGCATAAAAAAGGAAAAACTAAAAAAATATATAAAAAAATATTGAAAAAACAAAACAAATCATAAAATAATTGAAACATTAATAAAACGTAGTTTTGTAGACAATTTTAATTACTTTAGTAGTTGTTAAAAGAATATTAATATTAAAAAAACATATTTACAACAAAAAATCATATTAAACACAAGAAAAACCTAGTATAAATATTTTTCATAAAATATATTATTTAAAAAGGAAAAAAACAAAGAAAAATACAAGATTAAAATTCTTAAAAAAATGGTAAAAATATTAAAATTCAATTGATTTCTTTAGGATAAAAAAACATAATGGTGGTAATTATTTGAAATTAGAAACAACAAAAAAAAAATCCACATTTTTATTTTCTGAAACAACATCCGTATTCTTAAATTATGGGCCCTGGAGACGATCAAATAAGCCGGTCAATCAGTACTTATCTAATATTAGTGTCGTTCAATTGATTCATTTTCGAAGACAAATAAAAATCTCAGTCAACATTTTAAGTTTGTGTTCGTTGTGTGCGGTTGCAAGCATGTCCTCGTCGTATGATAATTTTTTGCTTTTAGGGGTTTTTATACCTGTACCCCCCCCCCTCCCCCCTTTGTAACGCTTTTAATAAAATTTTCAGTATACATTTTCTAAATCGTAACAAATCCTTAGCTTCGCCCCCCCCTACCCTCCTAGATAAAATTTACCCTTCCCTACACATTTTTTAGGTCTATAAAAATCTGCGAATATCTAAAATCGATTTGACTAAGATTTTTAAAGTTATTATTAAAAACGATTTATTCGAAATTATGCGTCACCGATTGTAGTTAAATTGGCCGCAACTGACGTTTTATTTTTGAGGTTAAGAGCTGATTAGATTTTGAACTCGACCGGTTTAGTAGTTTAAGATTTGTTAAAAATTAACAGTCTTATTTATAAAACTTATTAAGGCTTCATAAAGGCTTTTTAAGAAAAAGTTTGTTTGAAAATTTGTTTTAAAAATCCTTCATAAAGACTTAATAAGTTTTATAAATAAGGCTGTAACTGTTTTGGGAATATTTTATTTTCGAAGGCTTCAGAACCGAATCGATTCACTATCTTACAACATCTATCGAAAACTGCAAATTTTCTTCCCATCAAAATTTTATGTGGATCCCCAGCTAACCAAAACATTCGTAAGTAATATCGCATTCGAATGTTGCGTAAACTTTTCTCATACAAAACACTCGAGAACGGAAATATAAAGTGCTGCTAGAGCTCACTCGTCGCTCAGTTTGTGGCAGCAAATCTTTCGATTTCGATGTTTCGCTCTCGAATCAATAGCGATCCTTTAGCAATATCATTAGCAATCGATTTCATTGGTTCTAAATAGCAAAAAACGTTATTCCTCTTTTGTTGGACATGCAAAAATATAAAAAATTGAGAGAAACAAATTGTTTCCTGTTGCTAAATTTTTTTTACGAGAATGTTTCGAGAATTGTTGGCTATAGCGAACATTTGTTTATTTTCGAAACTCAGGTTGGCTGGGAATATTAATGGCCTGTTTCACAATAACGAAACGAAACTTTCGACTGAAAATTTATATTGAAAACAACAAAAAAATTTGTCTTTCTTTTCAATATAAATTTTCAGTCGAAAGTTTCGTTTCGTTATTGTGAAACAGGCCATAATTATTTTCTGATTTTTATTTTTGCGAGCAGAAATAAAAATCAATTTCTGATTTCTACTTTTTCGAATAAAAAATTAAAGTTACATACATAACGCTCTTTTATTGCAACAGAGACGTAACTTGAAAACTATAGTTTTGTTGAAAAATATTTTTATCTTGTAAAAACATTTTCTTTTCTCAACAAATTTTATACGAAATTTTTGCACAAGATTATGTATGATATAACGAGTTTTCCTGCATTATTATCTCGAAAAACAGGAATTTTTGAGATATGTCTGCGTTGCAATAAAGGAGCGATATGTATGTATGTACTAGTGTTGTCATTCTAAAAATCTGCCTTATCGTGGTTGGCATATTTCTAATACGACTACGACAGTTTGGTACTAGATTAAAGAAAAACTGTTGAAGTCTTCTTTAATCTATTACAAAATCGTCGTAGTCGTAGTCGAAATACGCCAATCCCGATAAGGGGGAATAATTTTTAGAATATTTTTTTTTCCAACCAACAACTAACTATTTTTCAATTTAAAATAATTATTCGAATTATTCGAACAAATTCCTGAATTACTTTATATAAAAATGTTTTATATATTTCGTAACTTCTTAGGTATTTATGTGACTTAATAACGAGCACAAGGTATGCATACTAGAGATCGACCGAAGGCGTTTTTTTTGGCCGAAGCCGAAGCCGAACTTCGGCTAAAATTCTAAACTTCGGCCAAAACCGAAGCCGAAGCCGAATGTTTTAAATTTTAAAAATTATACTTGTTTTATATGAATTAAGAAAAAAGTTTCCTTTTTTGAGATCACTGAAATAGCTGTAATATCTATTGGATACATAACAAGAAAAATAAAACTATTTTGCAATTTCTAGATTGCTTTTTCATATGATCACTCACAAGAACGTCCAAGTAAAAGACAATAGAAAGCAACTGGATTGTATTTCAAAGCAACCCTTTCAAAATGTTAAACACAATAGAAACTATCGGCGAGTAACGACCAAACATAATGTTATTTTTCAAGCTAGGAATGAAAAATATTCGGCTTCGGCTAATCGGCCGATTTTTGCCATAGGCCGAATGTTGGCCGATTACCAATTTTTGGCCGAAGGCCGAAGCCGAAGCCGATTAATCGGTCGAACTCTAATGCATACAGAGTATGCAAATGCTTTCTAAAAATGGTTTTGTGTTAAAAAAATTATTGCGCGAGTGAACTGAACTAGGATGAACAATTAGATGACGTTTCTGAAGTAAATGATGATCTTCTATTAATATTAGAAATTGTAGTTAAGTAAAAATTTTTAAGATTGATTTAAATTACATATTTTTAAAACATCAAAGAGAAGAAAAAAAAAATAAAATGATATTCTTTTTAGTAATATTTCAACCGTTCAAGATTTACAATTTCTAAAAGAACTTTTTTTATTAAAAATAAAAAAAGAATCGCCTACAAGCTACAGAGCTGGATTATCGGCCATTTTTAAATGATTATTTTAAAAGGAAAGGAAGGATATTTAAAAATGTGTGTACATATCGCTCCTTTATTGCAACACAGCCATACCTCAAAAAATTGTTTTTGTAGTTAATAGTAGTAGTTAATAAATGTTGTATAAAAATATCATATACATAAATGAGTTTTAGATGCACTTCTTAAAAAGAGAAAATATTTAAATTGTAAATTGAAAACTTACAAGTTATTTTCTGTAAGTCCTCGTCCATACAGTGAAACATTTGCTGCAAAACATTTGAGTTTGTAGACGAGAGGGGAAAGAGGAATGGCAAAGGGTACTTTGTTTCATGTACACGAAGTTCTTGTTGAGTACGTCATTCTCGCCTCATTCTCATGTGCAATATATGAGAAAATGTATTAAGCTGCAAAACAAAAACTTCACACTGTGGACAAAAATGCAGTTTCACTGTATGGAACAGGACAAACGAGTTCTTTTTAGTGTTAATGAAAAAAATTAATAATAGGAGTGTCGCTTTTTTTAAATTGTTAAAAAATATTCAAATAATTTTTTTTTATTTTTTCGTTCGAATATTCGAACAAAATTTGAAAATTGTTCGTCTATATATACACACATACATATGTACATATATCTTTTTTTTAACACAGTGTAACTTTCATTTCGGTTCGAAAAAGTAGAATTCAGAAAATGATTTTTATTTCTGCTCGAAAAAATAAAAATCTGAAAATAACAATCATTTCTACTTAAAATCAAACATATTGGAATCATTCGAACGAATTAGGAAAATATAATTGAAAACAATCAAAATTATGTGGTTGGCCACGTTGTCCAGCTTTTCCTTGTTCTTGATTTTTTATTTACAATTTACGGATAATTATTATTTCCAGGCCCAGAAGAAAAGTAATCCGGAACCCGAGGTTGAAAAAGAGTGTGATGTAAATTTCTTACCACATAAGTCGCGTACGTACTTAAGATCGATTGAAAATTTGTGGGTTTATTAAAAAGAAAGAGTTCTAAGAGCCCCATTCTCTTTTCCCTTCTCTCGTACAAACTCAAGACTTTGCAAAGTAAACTTTGCGTATGTAAAAATCGTCCATGAATTGAGGAAGTTTATTCACTCGATGAAAAAGTACTAAGGCTACAAAAACAATTTTTATCAAATTACTGCTATAGGTATACAAATAATAACATGTATTTGTGAAAATAGTTTATTGACACTAAAAAATGGAGTAGTATTTGTTTCATTAAAATTTGTTACCTTTTTATAATAAAAGTGAACCTTTTTTGTTCTTAAATCTTTGTAATTAATGCATGTATTTGGAAAAAATAATTTAGAAATAAAAAAAAAAATAAAAAGTTATTTTTTTCCAAAATAAAATAAAAACGTTTATAATTATTTTTACTTAGTGTGATACTCCTTTCTTGACAAACTCTACAAACATTAATTTGGCGCTAAGTATAGCTAATGATTTTTTTTTCAATATGTTAGTTTGAAAAAATTCCAATCGGAAAGAAATTTTGGAATTTTTTAATAGATTCAATAACAAACTAAACTATTTTTTCGAGCTTGAAATAATAGTTTATAAAAAAAAGGTCGAAAAATTAGATACAAATTGGAAACAACCACAAATTTTTTGTTCGATCATTTTGAGAAAATCGACTTTAAAATTAAAAAAAAAGAGTTCGTTCCTGAAATTATACTGTACAGCCTTTTACGAACTCCTTTACAAGGACTACTATCGCATACCCATCGCTGGACGACAGAATCAAAGCGGAAATCTCTGTTTTCTAACATTAATGTGGTTTATGATGTTACTGCAGAGCAAAATTCTAATTTTTTTTATAAACTAAAAAATTGCATCTCTTTGCTTTTGTTATTGATTATTTTTTAAAGCAAAAACATCATAAGTAGTCATATGAATTAAATTACCAGGGGTCTAATCGTCGCTTTCGATAACGAGCGGATTCGATCACGTTTTTCAGTTTGAAATTATGGCATTCGAACAATGTAATAATATGGTTCCATATCGAGTGCGATAATCCCAAACTGGAAAAACGTGATCGAGTCAGCTCGATATCGACTAGACCCCAGATTTTTAGTGCAATAACATCATAATCCCCAAAAATTAAAAAAAAAATATATCGCGGTTTTTTCATGATTTGTTCATTGTTCTTTCACAAAAGGTCGTTGCATACCCACACATGAAATGTAAAAACTAAATTATCGTCTAAATCAGAACCTAATTGGAAAATAGCTTAAATCTTTTGATGGGATGTTGGGATGATTATAATCAATAGTAAAAACACATAAAACCAGTTTGTTAGTTCTTTTTTAGTTCGAATGGCTTGTGATGTTATTACAATGTCATGGTCGTCATATCGATCGTAAATAAGTGTGTTCTATATGACAAAAGTGTGTCTCGATAAATTGCTGGTAAATTTTAATTGTTAATTACATAAAATTGAACCGAATTGTCGATACTTGTTTCCAGAAACAAGAAGCGTTTTAAAAAAGATTTTTGTTTTGTATACACATATTTGCGAAACTTTTCTCTTTTCATATAGAACAATATTGTAAGAAAGTATTGTGAGTAATGAGACATCGACTTTGTGCTATACAACGACATATAATTGTCATGTTTCGTAACCTATTGTGTTCCATGTACAAAAAAAAAAAACGTGCACATAGAATAAAATATTGTTTTTTTAATTTAGGAATTTTACTCCGCTTTTGTTCTACTTATAGCAAATTTTTTTGCACATGGAACACAATAGGTTACGAAGCAGCATACTTAAATGTTGTATAGCACAAAGTCGATGATAAGACACATCATTCTCAAAAACTAGAAATTATAACAGCAAGCTGATAAACACAAATCAACAGATCTCGACTGTAGTTTGGCTAAAAACCGGTCGTAGAACATAATAATTTACGAACGGCGATAGGTATATATGTATATTAAGAAAAACAAAATAAAATTTAAAACCACCATTATGTTTGTGCGTGCTTGTTTCCGGTAACATCATATTATGTTGCATTTGTTTTTGAAGTGCGTCGTATTTGATATCCTTAAGAGAGCGCTATTGCTCCTTAAAAATCTTCATTTTAGTCAATCTTAAGACAAAACAATTAAAAAAAACTCAATTACACTCGAAGTAGAAATGAAATGTGGCTTACAAAGTCTGCATTTCATATTGTATGGAACCACAATTTTCCAAAAAATTACAAATATTATTATTGAACATATACATCATAGATACAAACAAATTTATTAAGAAGCAACAGTACATACACCCTACACTAACATACATACATACACACCTATAAATTGACATATACTATATTCCAGCTTAATTATTGCGCTAAACATTTAGATATAATTTTTATTTAGATATAAGAAAAATTGGTATTATAAATCATTTATTTTAATAATAAAATGCATTAAAAAAATACATACATACATACATATGCCAAGTCTTCTTTAGCCCTCCAAACATTTGACAAACATAATTTGTTTATTTGTTTGATAACAAACGAGAACAAACAATTCTAAAACAATTTTGTAAATTTCTTTTTATATAATATTATGTGATTTTGTTGAAAAGAAAGAAAAAATAAAAGAAATATTTAATTATAAACGAAAGCAATTTTTTAAGCCGAAAATTATATATTAAAGTAAATAGATATTAGATCTTTACTTTACACAATTATAACAAATATGTAAGTTATACATTAAATAAATTTATTAAATTATAAAAAAAAAATCATGTTAAACAAATTATTGCCAATAAAATTAATAAAAAAAAGTAAATAAAACCGAATAACTATAAAATGCGTTTTGCAATAAACACTTTTAAGGCCATTGTGGACAAATAGAACTAATTGGCAAAAAGTCGCACAAATTTTTCATAAATAATAATCAAGTAAAAATTTTTGCAATTTTGTAAATTGAGAAAAATTTATGTAGATCGGGTATAGTAAAACTCAAACTTAAGAAGAGAAAAGGGCGAGGTGTTTAAATTGTGTAGTTTTCATGTTCATAAGAAACTTGCATCGCTAAGTGCTGGTTTACACTATGCAAGTCTTATTGCTAAGCTGATTAGTTTGTTAGGAGAGAGACGAGTGGAAAAGAAAAGTTTCTGTTCCCCTCGTCTGTCACCCCCTCAAACTAATCAGCTTAGCAATAAAACTTGCATAGTGTAAACTAGGACTCTCTTATATTGAAAACAAAAACATTTTCCTTATTGAAACTTCCTTGTCGACATCGTACGCCAGGCCCTAAAAGCTGACTTCCAAATAAAAATTACTATATAATTTATTTCTAATACCTTGCCATGATTGTAACAAAAACTAGATGAAAACTACCTAAAATAAAAAGATATTATTCATTAAAATGAACCCTAACAAACATAAAGAAATGGAAAAACTACGAAAAATTTTACGGCCTGCCCCACGATGTCACCAGAAATCGCTCTATCGACAACTTGTATTGCAAACAACAATAACATTAGAAAATTTTTTGTTGTTTGCAATACAAGTTGTCGATCAAACGATTTCTGGTGAAGTCGTGGGACAGGCCGTTAAAGTAGTAAAAATATTTAAATAATTGCAAGCTTGAATACGCACGATTTGACTTCTACTACAATTATAATAAAAATGTCGACTTTTGGACTTGTCAACAAAACAAGTGAATTTCGCACATGGCAGTTTTATTTGAGCAACTTATGAGTTTATGGAAGAGAGTGGAGAATATAATGAAGAGGGGAGACATCACTAAAACTGCCTTGGGTTCGTTCACCTAGTCATATTCATTCATTCAAAGTAAATTTGCAAAATATGGTTGCTCAAAAATGGGAGAAGTGAATAGAGTGAAGAAGCAGCAGTTTGATTGTCAACGAAATTCCACAAAGGAACCGCAGGAGGCATAGTATCACATAAAAAAAATTCTCGAATTCTCGCCAAAAAAGCTCAAGCAATTTAATTTTCAAACTTAATTTTTTTACCAAAATCGATCATTTGGTATCGTAAATAATCTGTTTTCGTAAAAAAAGAAAAATTGTTTAAAAAAACGTGTCGCTTAAGATTTTTTGGGCGTTAATGGCTCGATATACAAGCTTGCTGACCGCATTTAGATATGTGAGATTGCTTTACGGCTGATTTCTTAAATACTTGCGAAAGTTTTAATATGATTTTAGAAATCCTAATTTGTTTCCGACATTTTTAGAGTAGGATAAAATATAATAATTTTAAAGTTTTCTAATTTTTTTTATTTACTGCCAGTTTATAGAAGACAAGTAAAAATTCTCGTCTACCTATTTATATTGAAAACAGAGACTCTAAACTGGCAGTTAAATTTCTTTAGAAGATCTATGTGTTGTTTCACACATCTCATTAAAACAAAATAAAAATTATTAACATAAATTTATTTCCAATTAGTTTCTTTTTGGCCGGCGCAACACTTTTGCTGCGATTGTCCGATCTCTAGACAAAACCACTTTCAGTAACTGAACTGTTTCAATGAAAATCAATTAATCGACTATGACTTTAAGCACTACTTTGAACTGTTCTAATTAGTTACCATAATCTCTGAGCCAAACAAAAACCAACTGGCTAACGTAACGAGTGAATCTTGGAAACTCCTTGGTCGCTTGCAACTGCCGAAGGAAGATGCAACAAGTGGGATACCTTGGCTATTTGTCTTTGTCATGCTTTTTAATCAGAATACAAAAAAGAGCTATGCAATATTCTAATTGGACGAATATTTCCATTTATTATACAATAGTATGAAACTCCGAAAGCTAAAGAAGATGTGAGCACATATCCTGATAGTGGTGGATATATGTACAAGCTATAGTAGAATAATGCAAGTATGCACATAATCTAGGCAGTTAAAGCTTGGAGTAGCTATGTAAGTACATGAGGTGCATGAGTTGCAATACTTATAGCTCCCGTAGCATTTCAAATATTTGTACAACAAAGACATTAAGACATCATTAAATGAAATCTTATGAGTACAAACTGCAATAGGAAAGTGTTAAAATTGGAAGAACTTACCGGCAGACAAATCTGTGCAGAACTCCAACTAAATTTTTGCGGCACCCACATAATTGTGAAATGCGTAGATATTCATATGCAAGAACACTTGAATTAACACAACATATTGATATTAGAACAGAAATTTTATACATTTTATTTTTTATTATACAGCACACACATTTTTCTTATTTAACACACAAATTTTTGAATAATTAACACACAAATTTATAAATTTATCACTTTTTCTACTTGTCGTAACGAAATCAAATACAAAATGGAGAATACTTGCAAATTTTTTTTTAGTTGATACGGTAGCATACTTGCTTGAGCAAGACTTCTACTAGAATGATGCCATACTGCATGTAAATTTTTGGCGCCAAAATAGGGAATGGCGGTCTGTGGTGTGTATTACATTCATAGCGAATAAATTATCAAAATTTGAGATTTAAATAAATTGAAATGGATTATTTAGTAACCTAAAATTATAGAACTTCTTTTAACACGATGGGACAAGCATTAATTTCATTCTAATTTTTTACAAACTCTCATTAACCAATCATAGAACCAGTGTGGCAACTGTGGTTTCAATCCATTCAAGCAGGTAAGCTCTTTTATACAAAAAATATACAACACTGCATAATTTTGCACCAGTAATGTCAAAACTAGAAGAATAACTCAAAACAGATGTAGACAATTTTAGATAATTCGAGTACCTATCATCGGTTGGTTTCTGGTTTACAGCACAATGCTTTCAAAATACATTAAGTTTGCAGCAAACCACAAACCAACCGACGCTATATTGATTGGCTTTGATCCATGCCTTTGAAAACAATTCCATTGAATTCCATAATGTTGAATTCTGAAAATGGTCCACCGGCTAAAAAAGACCTCAAGGAAAGTGAAACTGTGGCAGTAAAAGCTTCTACAATACCCGCAGCACTAGAAAATAATGCCGGGTTCACTGCTCCAACGCCATTTAGCAAAAATCAATTGAAAAAACAAAGAAAATTGGCCCGGTATGAAGAATTGCGCAAAGAAAGACGACGAAAAGAAAAGGAAAGGCAAAAGGAAAAACGCAAAGAAGCTGCTGAGAAAGGGCTACCTATACGCACGGGACCCTCACGCAAGGAGCTCAAGAGAAAACAACAGGCGGCGGTTTGCAATGAAGGTTCACTGCGTATTGTAATCGATTTGGATTGCGATGACATGATGAGCGAACGAGATGTGGCAAAATGTGTGAAACAGTGCTTGCGAATCTACACAATAAATAGAAGGTCTGATAAATCGGTGCAGTTATATTTTACTGGCATAAAATCCGATGGCAATATACATAAATGCCTAAAGAAAAATGATGGCTGGGAAAATTGGCAAGTGGAGTATCATTTCGATGAGGATCACTTGAAAGTTTTTCAACCCAATACCCAGTTGGTTTACTTAACAAGTGAATCGGACACCATATTAGAAACTCTAGAGCCCACAAATGTTTATTGTATAGGAGGTCTAGTTGATCATAATCATCACAAAAACTATTGTCACGATAAAGCTTTAAAGGAAGGTTTAAGAACAGCCCGCTTGCCATTGGGAGAATATGTGGATATGAAAACAAGAACAGTGTTAACTACTTACCATGGTAAACATTAATAATTTCTGCTTTCTTTTATGTTACGGGATATTGCAATTGTTTTTCTTTGAAGTTTTTGAGATTTTAGTACGAGTAGCAGAAGGCAAAAGTTGGGCTGATGCCATACTACAAACAATACCTCCTCGAAAAGGCGCTAAGCTGAAACAAAGTGCTTCCATAGTATTAAGTGATACTGCTGAATCTTCAAATGGAACAAAAGAAGACAACCTTGACAATACTGCTCCGCATGAAAATAACATAAGATGATAGGTATAATGATGTTCATAATTAGAAAACCGAGGTTTTGATATTCAAAAATATTGCAATGGTTATTGGAGTGCGAAACGTTGAACAATGTTACTAAAAAGTTTTCCGATATACATTGTATCCATGAAATTTGTAATTAAACCATTTTAATAGCGAATTTGTTAAACTTTTTATAATAACAAAGAAGAAAAACTTATTATTTATTTCAAAGTCTTATTAACTTTTGTTACATTTGCAGAAAATCATAAATTATGCAGTCAAGTTAAATAAAATTGATGGAATGCGTGTTATAAAAGCTGAAAGGATTCTTCAGATTTTTCTTATAAAAAGTGCAATTTTGAAAAGTTTAGAAATTGTATATTGTACTTTCTTTACAAATATTGACTAAGGCTAATTACAAGAAAATATGTACACATGTTAAGTTTGAGTGCACATACTTATTTAGGTCTGTATATCAATTGAAAAATTTAAGACGACGATTTCTTTCGTGAAGTTTTTATTTCCTTCGATCCTATAAGGAGCATAGGACTTCATATTCTCTCTGTATGTACATAACTTAAAAGAAAAACCATGTAGAAAGAATTTTTTTCATGTTATAGTATCTTGCTGTTTTGAGTTTTGTTTATAATGTTGCACTGTTTTCTTAATAAAATTTTACACTTGATGGAATAATGTGCCCTGACACCTAATGCATATTTAGCAATAAGAAAAAAACAGAACATTTTGAATTTTTGTTAAATGTGTTTTTTATTTAAGCTAACAATATGTAAAATTATACAGTTCTTAAATATATCTGATTGATATATTACTATATAAGCAGTTTTTAAATTAATATGCATACATGTGTGTTGAACATTTATTTAAAATAAACGCACGATCGTCTCCTTATCGTTTTCTATACAAACACGGCTTCAAAGCTAACTGAGGTACTTTCGCCACTTTTGCTACATTGCGCACTTTTTTAAACTGGAAAAAATAGAAAATTTTGTGTCCCACATCTTGACGCACCAATACAAAACCGAAAGCATCAAGTTTTTTAATGAAATCTTTGACATTATCAAAACGTGATTGTATCTCAGCAATATAAATTAGACCATTAATTTTTAAAACACGATTAGCTTCCAAGAGATGATCTTTCAAATTAGTACCCATTAAAGAAAGACAATATACAGCCACATCAAGCGTTTGGGTTGTTAAAGGCGTTTCTGCCATATCGCAAGCGATAATGTCATCACGGCAACTCACTAAATCCATAGAAATTACTTTTTGTGGCACAGATTTGGCTAGCTTACCTTCACCGCATCCAAAATCGCCGATTTCTAAGGATTTTGGCAATTTTTTAATCATTTTTATAATGCGATCCAAAGGGTTTAGGGGCCATTTTTCTACCTGATGACGATAGCCATCGTGATAGGCTTTAAAGGCTTCGGGATCTTGTTTGAATAAATTGTCTGCCTTTTTACTGTTCATGGTGTAAAGCTGTTCGTTAATAAAACGAAAGCGGCCACCCATTAGTTGCCCTTTCAGTTTTGCTTCAAATGTATTTGAGGCAGCTGAGGGTTGTTCCATATCATCCTCCATATCGTCTTGTTCGTTTTTGGCCAATGCTACAACTTTTTGTATGGCTTTACTTAATGCCGGTGTTGGTTTTAGTTGCTTTTTTTTGTTTTTCTTCTTCTCTATTTTGCCTTTCCGAACTTTATTTAGGCCAGTCATGGTTTCATCTTGAGTATCTAAAAACTTTGGAGCTAATGGCCCCCTGCCTTGGGGCATCAGGTTGTCTCCTGTAGAATCATTAGTATTAGTTTTGCTTTTGTTCTTCTTGTTTTTCTTCGATTTTACAATAGCCTGAACATTTGTATTTTGTGTAGGATGAAATTTTACTGTTTCTGATTTATTATCAAAGGCCGAAGGCACAAAAAACATTTTTAAACAATTTATAGAAATAAATCAATAAATGGACGAGATTTGCATGAAAAACAAATGTAAATAAACAAATCATACGCGTGGTCGTTGTGTAGTAACGACTCATGCAATGTAATTAGACATATATGGAAGCTTGTTGATGTGGTGAAATACTCACCATTTATTTGGTTTATGTCTATACTAAAATAAACAACAGGATAGTTACAAGTGGTGAAATAAACATTTTAAGGAATTGAATGTTAAAAGTTTGAATATTTTGGAAGAAAAATTAGCTGCCCGTTTTGTGATTCGAAAATCATTAAGAATTTGATAAATTGTCATATATGGCAACGTTACTCACATTTATGCTTACACCTTGTCAAAGAAACCGTTCTTTCGTTAGTAAAATTTGAAATTTGATTGTCTTTCAATGCAAATTGTGAAAATGAACGTTTTGATTCGAAATCGTGGGACAGGCTGTTAGTTTTTTATGCATAAGCAGTACTTGTAATCAGATTTTTGAAATGCGAAATGTTTTGCAGTTATTTTTCTTCTTTTAAATTTTTTTTAATTTTTTTTTTAATTTATAAGATTGCAAATAATATAAAATAAACAAAAATCTTTCTAATACCACATACTTTGGGAAATGTCACACGAGTTAAGTTCCAAGTTTGGGTGTTGAAACTTTTCTTGCAGCTAATTTTCAGTTTATTCTTTAAACTTGCATTTATTTGCGTTCACCATGAAAGACTTTTTCTTGCGAATTTCAACTACATGCATATGTGTAAGCCTTCCTATTCCTGTTTCTACTCTCGCAAGAAAAATTTCATCATAGCACTAACATTCAAAGCCATAAGTCTTGATTGCTTGCAGCAACGATTGCCTTGTGTGTACTCAGCATATAGAGTTTAACGTTTATCTAAATAATTTTTTTGTGTTATAGTTTCTTATACAACCAACCTTCTTTGCTTTACAAATATTTATTATAAAATTCCTTTAATATTTTTTAAGCTTTTTCCTTAAATATTTTATTACATTTTCTTATCAGTAGGTTCTTTTTTTTTTTGTTTTTGTTTGAATTTTTCATATTTTGTCATTTAATAATGGTTTCCGGTTGCTAAAATAAAATTCAGCAAGACAAATTTGTAGTTGTTGCCATTTTAAGAATAAAAAAAAAAAGAAAACGGTAATTAAATATCTGTGAGAAGCAAAAACAAAAATGTTTGACTGACTGTACAAATAAATATTTGTACGTTTATGCATAATTATACAATATGGATGTACAAAGTGGATATGTATAAATATATGTACATATGTATTAAAAATAATAAATATACATATTACACAAAAATTAATGTTGCATGAAACTTTTTCTATTTATTTGCTAATAGGATAGAAAAAAATGTTTAAAGGGATTGGCATGAATATTTGAGGTATTTCTTTAAGTTTCTTACGACCTGTCCCACGATGTCATCAGAAATTGTTCGATCGACAACTTGTATTGCAAACCACAATAACATCAGAAAATTTGTTGTTGTTTACAATACAAGTTGTCGATCGAACGATTTCTGTTGACATCGTGGGACAGGCCGTTAATATATTAATTTGCTTCCACACGCCTCGTATTGTCAAATAAAAAAAAATTTACCTGCAACTAGTTTAGCACGAATTATTGAACTTAATTTTAATAATATAAAAATAAAAAATAATAAAAATATTTTATTGTTGAAAATTGTTTTTTTTTTTGGATTCACGAACTGTTTCGTAATTAGCCTATACAAAATTTTACCATTATTGTAAGTTTCTAGCTTGTAGCTCCATCAAAAATCTCAAAATATAACCTTACAATTTTCGAAATTTTTTTTCCAGAAAGCCTTGGCCTTCATTTAATAGGACATGCCAAATAAGTAATTAAAAAACATGTCTAACAAATTTTTTAAACAAAAATTAAAATGATTCTGCTCAAGAAAACCGACTTCAATGCAAAGATCTGACAGAACATTTAAAAAAAAAAATTATGAGACCAAACTGGAGCTTACTTACTCTTTCAAACAAAAAAAAAAAATTTTGAAATTCTGTTGGTTAGGAAGAAGTAGGCATGTACGTGAAATTTAAAAGGACATGCCTCGGCCCATTTTTTAACCGACTTCAAAAAAAGAAGGAGGTTAACAATTCGTCACTATTTTTTTTTTTTTAGGTGTGTAGGTCCATAACTCGGTGCATTTTAGACCGATTGTAAAAAATTTTTTGTTGTCTGAGAGGGTATAGCTTCCCATTGGTCCCATTTGAAAAAAGTGGGCGGGATCACGCCCACAATTTTTTAAATTTGATTTATTGATCTTCTACTTATTTGATTGCTGCGAAACCTAGCAAACATCTTTGGTTCTTGTAATTAAAAAATTCTTGAGTTGAAAAAATGGGCGGGGCTACGCCCATTCAAATGTATTATAACATTACACGTGGTTCTACTTAACCGATTTTTACAAAACTTAGCACACACCTTGAACTCTAAAATAGACAAAATTTTCTTTTAAAAAAATGGGCGGGACTACGCCCATTAAAATTTTATATTATATTTCACAGGGTTATATTTCACCGATTTTTACGAAACTTGGCACACACCCTAAGCTTTAATCAAGGCACAAAATTGCGTTAAAAAAGTGGGCGGGGCACGCCTATTAAACTTTAGTATAATATTTCATGTGCTTGTATTTAACCAATATTGACGAAACTTGGCACACACACTAAGCTTTAATAAAGCCAAAAAATTGCGTTAAAAAAGTGGGCGGGGTCACGCCTAAAATTTTTTGAATTTGATTTTGTAATCTTCTACTCATTTGATTGCTGGGAAACCTAGCAAACATCTTTGGTTTTTGTAATTACAAAATTTTTAAGTTGAAAAAATGGGTGGGGCTACGCCCATTAAATTGTATTATAACATTACATGTGGTTCTACTTAACCGATTTTTACGAAACTTAGCACACTTCTTGAAATAAAGAAAGATACTTACAAATAATTTTTTTTTTGAATTGACCAGAGTTTAAAAGTATTCACTAAAAAGGTAAAAATAAAACTTTTTAAAAAAAAATTAAACCGACTTCAAAAATAAGCACTAAAAAGAAACAAATAATATAGATCTAGTTAAATAAAAGATTTTTATATATGTTACCTACAGTGTCGTTTGAAGTTGGTGCCAGCAACATTGGTAACTAAGCAGATACATATGTACATAAAAATTACTTGCAGTTTTTTTACCGGGCATGTTCCTATGTGCTTAGTACCAGTATTACTGGCACCAACTTCAAACGGCACTGTAGGTAACATATATAAAAATCTTTTATTTAACTAGATCTATATTATTTGTTGCTTTTTAGTGCTTATTTTTGAAGTCGGTTTAATTTTTTTTAAAAAGTTTTATTTATACGCAAGATTGTGTGTTAAATTTTGTAAAAATTGGTAAAGTAGTACTACGTAAAATAAAATATTAAATTTTATTGGTCGTTACCCCACCCATTTTTTTAAATGGACGATTGTGCCTATTTTAGGTGTGTGGTAATTTTCGTAAAAATCAGTTAACCCAGATAGCGCCGGTAATTTTTTTTTGAAACTCATTTTTATTTCAAAAATTAAATTTTAATAAGTTTCTAGAAAAAATATTTTATGTAATTATTTTCGGAATCGGGTGTCCTTTTAAAATGACGGTTGCACCAAGTGGGTTAAGTTGAACAACGTGAAATATAATAATAATAAATTTTAATGGGCTTAGCCCCTCCCATTTTTGGAACTTTGAAATTGTATAACTACAAGAACCAAAGGTGTTTGATAGGTTTCGGAGTAATCAAATAAGTATAATATCATAAAATCAAATAAAAGAATGCGTGGGCGTATACCCACCCCCTTTTTTATAGTGGGACCAATTGGAAGCTACACCCTCTCAGATAAAAACAGAATTTTTACAATCGGTCTAAAATTCATCGAGCACTTAATATTTTTTGGCGTTTATGGCACGATATAGACATACATATACAGTGCCGCACATAACTATTGGCATAGCAATACTTTTCGACTTTATCACTATTTGAAAATAATTGCGAATAAATTTTCACAATCGGCCATGTTCTGTAAACCGAATCCGAGTGAATTTCTCGTTTTACAAAAATAAATAATGACCCCATTGATACGTTTTAAATCATAAATACTAAATAAATTTCAGATATGATATTTCAAGCTCTAAAAATTAGAAAACTACAAAAAAGTCTGAAAAATATTCGCTATTAGTGGATTTAATTTTTCTAAATCGAGCGTTTTTAAATCGACTCGATTTACAGAACAGGCAAGAATAAAATTTTAATAATAAACGCCTCCTACACTGATTTAACAAATACTCGGTATCATTCTTTTTTGTTTTAATTAAAATTGGTACACTGTAGCAGAAAAAGTCATATTTCTGTGGCACAAAAGTTTTGGCACACCCAAACAGCAATTTCGTGTAAGTTTAAATTTTCTGAGATCTGGCAACGATGCCATAACGAAGATTTTTTTTGTATATTTGTTGCCATAAAAACAAAATAAACCAAAAGAAATAAACAAAATAAATAGAAAATAAATTCAGTAAAGTGCGACTTTGACTCGCGCACGAAGGGTTCCATACGTTGGGCTTTGAGCATTTTTTTAATACAGTGTTTTTTACGTTTTTTCAGCTGAAATAATTTTTTGTTTGATTATTTTTCGCTTTTTTCTCGTTTTGGCGATTTTTTAAATTTTGGCGATTTTTTTTTAATTTTGGAGATTTTTTTTCATTTTGGCGATTTGTTTTATTTTGGCGATTTTTTTTTTCATTTTGGCGATTTTTTTCATTTTGGCGATTTTTTCATTTTGGCGATTTTTTTTCATTTGGCGATTTTTTCATTTTGGCGATTTTTCCGGTTTTTCGCGATTTATTTTCGATTTAGAAATTTTTTTAAATTTTTTTTAATTTGGTGCTTTTTTTGGCTTTGGCGATTTGTTTTTTTGATTTTGGCGATTTTTTTTCGGTTTGGCGATTTTATAATTTTGAGATTTTTTTGTTTTACCGCTTTTGAAAATTTCAAGAAGTTTGCTCTTACGGTTTCCAAGATACAGCAAGTTGTCAAAATTACATAGGCGAAATTACATTAACTGATGGTACACCCTTTAATTCAAATTTTTTAAATTTTAGTGTTAATTGTTGTAGTGTGTATAAAAATACACTAACTTTACAAATTTCAAGTGCATATACATACATACATACAATTGTATGTATATTACATGGGATTTTAACATTTTTCGTTGCTCGTTTTGGCACACCCTTTAATTTCCAACTCTAATGTATTTGTTGTTGTAGCGGCCAAGGGTCTACATACTCTGTCCAAATTTCAGGTCCGTAGCTCTTACGGTTCTCGAGAAAATACCCTGTGACGGACAGACGGACAGCGTAGCGAAAACAATAGGGTTTCTTTTCACCTTTGGTGTACGAAACCCTAAAAAGAAGAGATTCTTAGGACACCTGTTTATAGCTATGCTGCTTAGCTATATAAAACAAAGTTAATGTGTTAAATAACAATGCAACAAAATTATATTATATGTATTTCAAAACGTTTCCGTTTATGTCCCATTAATTTCTTTTCTAGCAGCGTACGATTAAGTTAGGTTTTATTGCTTGTGGCCGGCGTCGGCTGTTGGACGGCTTACAGCCGATCGGCTGTGTTCTCTGGTTTGTGTTCATGTGCAAAAACAATACAAAAACAAATTGAGCAATCCTTCTCATTATTTTTGTTTTGTTTTTGTTTCACCCACTTCGAACGAACGAAACAAAACACAATCAAACAATTTGTTTCCTTTATTTTCGTACTGGTTTGGTTTTAAATACAAAGAAATCAGAACCAAATTAAATTTATTGCTGTAATAGTGTCGATTGTTTTTGTTACGAAAATCACGTCCCAGCTCCTGTGTAGTGACATAAATAGCATAGCTATAAAAAGTTGAATTCAATGCATAAAATGGAGAACCAACTTATTGAAGCTGTTCAAATGCTTCCGTCAATAAAGTACCCATTGAGCCAACCTTCTCCCTCGTTACGTTAATGTCTGTTAAAAAAGGCGAAGTTTAACGTATGACAGATTCTATTTGCCTGGGCCTTAGGTCACAATACGTCCGTTATCTCTGTCCACGCGATATTTTTTTAAAGAAATAACTTAAAAAATAATTTTCGAATACAAAAATGAGTTCAAAAGAGAAAAATAATATTGCACCTGCGAAATCAAAAGGCAAAGCGTACGCTGATGTAGGCAAAATATTGGGAAGAAGTCGTTTTACAATTCGAAGTAGTTATTGTTAATCGCTTTAAAGGGGAGGCAAGCTTCAATAATGCTGATCGAACAGGCCCAACTAGAGCTCTAACTGGCCACCGAGATCGTGTGATTTAATACCTTTAGATTTTTTTCTTTGAAGCTACATACGTGAATGATAGGGTCAATGCCAATGGCCCACAGACGATTCAAGGCCTCAAAGCTGGAATTCTTGAAGTTATCGTTATTTATTGTTTTCAACTATAAGTGGCATAACCTTCTCTCGATTTTTTACATATAAAAATTACATCTTTTATTGGAAGACCCATACATAATTTTTCTGCTGCTGAAAGTGTATGATCCATGAGCAGAGAAACAAATCGTCTTAAAAAGTTGGCGGCGGCTCATAGCCGGCTCACTGCCGTTGGTTTTGTTTTGTACATAACAAGGTATATCTATAAGGTCAAAAATATATTTTTATATATAGTATATGAAAGTCATCAGGTTTTTATCCACAAGTTTAACTTATAAAATTTAATTTACACAATAGATATCTCTACCCTAATAGATATCTGTGGGTGGAGATAGCGAGCATACAAATTGAAATTGATTGCATACATTTTATCGCTAAAAATATTTAGACATTTTTACGCTAGCCGGCTGTAATTTTGAGCCGAGGCTAGCCGCATTGATTATGGGCGGCGGCGCTTGAGCCGGCTGTGAGCCGTTAACGGTCGTGATCGTGATCGAACTTAATGTAACTTCTCTAATTATTAGATAAAGTACATATGTATGTGTATGCACGTAAAAATAATTTTGGTTTTCAAACCCTACATACTCGTACATAATTACATATGTATGCATACCCAATATACCACACAATAATCAAGCTTCAAAAAAACTTAAAAATAAGCTTATAAAAATAGAGAATTTTAAGCTTTTCGGAATTTGGTTTAGCAGTTTTTTAACAATGCTTGATAAACTCTTATTATACACAACTTTTTCTAAAATATGCTTATGAACGACATATCGTCGCCTCAGAATAATTGATTTAGCGCATATGCTAAAAAGTCGGAGTGGAGAAGGCTTACATGAAGTTTTCTCAAAATATCCCTATAAGTCTACTCTGTAATTCGAAATGAAAGAAAATGCTTTCGAATTTACATACATGTTATTAACATGCAAATTCGAAAGAATTTTCTTTCATTTCGAATTACACAGTAAACCACCCGATAGAATTCTGCTGTATTTTCACCACTGCTTCCGAAATATGTACGCTTTGAAGAAAAATATATATTTTTCTGAACTTTCAAGAATGAAGTGAAAAATACTCGTATTGTACTCGTACTGCCGCATACATAATTTATTTAAAAAAAAGTAGCCTTTTGTGCCCTATACGTATGAATGTATACTTAAGGCCGGGCCACAATGAATCCGTCATGCGTTAAACTTCGCCTTTTTCAACTGACAGCTAAGTTGAAATACATGGTTTCTCATGAGGTCGGTTACATTCAGTACGTGTCCGTCAACGCAAAGTACAAAAATTGGGCAACTTTTAACTTTTTGCGTACGTTGAGTAGTTTGACAGATATTGATTGTTTTTTTTTTTTTTTTTGGTATGTTCCGATTTAGATTTTTGTGTTTTGTGGCAGCAAAAATAAAATTAAACAAAAGAAATAAACGAAATAAATACAAAAATTTCAATTTAATAAATAAAATGGAGAATCGACCTATAGCAGCTGTTCAAATGCTTCCGTCAATAAAGTACTCATTGTGCCAACCTTCTCCGTCGTTGCGTTAATGTCAGTTGAAAAAGGTGAAGTTTAACGTATGAAGGATTCATTGTGCCCCGGCCTTTGCTGCTTGATGTGTATTGAGAAATTTGTTGTTGAGACACAAATGAATGCTTCAAATTTATTTTTCTTGCTGTCCAGAAAAATAAGTCGATCGTTAAACGACGACCAAGAAGCCGCCGCCGTAATCTTTTTAACCATATATCTGCTAACACAAAAAAAAACAAGTAATTGAAGTATATTTAATATAAAGAATGTAATTAAATGATCTCTGTTATACTCAAATATGCATCATTAATATTTCTTTTATTTTATTTTATTTTAGTGTTTAATAAGTTTATATTAAAACATATAACCGGCGGCTGCGTCTGGGTCGCCGTCGCCGTTGAATTTTTCTTACTGCATTTTCCTTTTTTTATTATTGATTTATTAAAGAAATGAAGCAAAACAAGAGTTAAATTTATTTTGTTCGTTTTTGTATGAAGAATTTGACGCAATCGTCAAACAGTGGCGTGTATAGCAAAACAATACTTATTAAATTTAAAAATACTGGATGTGGAGTAAAATGAATGCTTAATATCTCAGAAACCATAATAAATTTCGGGAAACGCGCTTTTAAATCTGAAAGAGAGTGTTAAAAATATCTATATTCCATACCTAACTAATTTTTTTTAAGAATGGTCGGTGGAGCAAAACTATTCTGGGTCGACGTACTGTTAAATTTTGAGCAAGTGTCGTCATTTACTTTGCGTTTAACAGCTGTTCAAGATATATAAACTCGTGTATTTTTCTAAAAATGGAAACAAGTGAATTTCGAGTGCCCATTAAACATTATTTTTTGCGAACAAAAAACTTCAATCAAACCAAGTAAAAGCTCCATAAATACTATGGGGACTCTGCATCATCTATTTCAATGGTAAAAAAGTGATCGCACAAGTACAAATGACGCTGAAAGTTCTGGATGGCCAATTGAGGTCAGTACACCTGAAAATGTCGATAAAATACATGATATGATGTTGGCCGATCGAAGAGTCAAAGTGCGTAAGATTGTTGATACCATAGGCAACCCACATGATTCAGTGGTTTCTAGTTTGAATGATTACTTGGGTATGATAAAGCTTTCCGCAAGATGGATGCCACGTTTGCTCACAATCCACCACAAACGCATGCGCAGTTTCCATGGCAAAAATCCATAAATTGGGCTTCAAATTGCTCCTTCATTCGCCCTATTCTCCAGATTTAGCCCCTAGTGACTATTTCCTATTTCCAAACCTAAGGAAATGGTTTGGTGGAAAGAGATTTAGCTCCAACGATGAAATTATTGGCCAAACAAATGCCTATTTTAAGGAACTCGAAAAATCCTATTTTTTGGAAGGGATGCAAAAACTAGAACTAAGTGGACTAAGTGTATTGAGTTAAAAGGAGATTATGTTTGCAAAAAAAACTGTATTTCATTCAAAAAGTCACGGACTAATTGATCCAGCCTCGTATCTGTGATAGTTATCTAAATTATCCTTAGAGAGCCATACTATAATTATTGGCCGATGGAAAATATTGCCATTTATTTATATTTTTTTATTTGTATTTCAGCAATTCAGTAAGAAACGAATACTATTTAGGCTTTATTATTATTATTATTAGTTCCTGTTGTTCCTATAAGGAGCATAGGGCCTCGACAAATTCGTTCCAGTTCTGCCTGTTCGCTGCTATGATCTTGACTTCGTTCCACGATTTGCTTGTTCTGCCCACTTCAATTTATAACTGCCTCCTCCAGGTATGACTAGGTCTTCTCCTTCTCCGACTGCCTTGAGGATTCCATTCTATGGCGCTTTTCGTAACGTCATCCTGGGGTCTGCGCAGCGCGTGTTTGATCCACCTCCATTTACGTTTTTTAATTTCTTTTTCTATTGGCGACTGACCAGTCTCAGCCCATAGTCGGTGGTTGCTGATAACGTTTGGCCAGAAAATATTTAGAATTCTGCGCAGGCAACGGTTTATAAATGACTGTAGAGCATTGAGATCGCGCCGGTCTGCGTTCCAGCTTTCACTGCCATATAATGCCACCGATTTAACACAATTGTTAAATATGTTAATTTTCGTTGGTCTGGATATGTGGTGCGAGTTCCAGACTGAATTGAGCTGACCGAAGGGCTGCCTGGCCTTGTTTATGCTGTTCGACACATCTGCTTTTGAACCACCGGTTGTCGATATTATACTGCCCAGGTAGTAGAAAGTGTCAACGTTTTCCAGCTGATGGTTATTTAGGAGGAATTGTTGAGTGCTGGCGGTGTTGATTCGCATTACTTTTGTTTTTGCAGTATTGATCTTCAGGCCGCATTTTATTGCCTCACTTTCTAGGGCTTTAAGTTTGGCCTCCATATCCTCGAATCGGTGCGAAAGTAAGCAGATATCATCGGCATAGTCCAAGTCTTCCAACCTTCTGCAGAAGCCCCAAGTGATGCTCCTAGGTGTTGTTGTAGTCCTTGCCAGTATATTATCAAGAACTACATTAAATAATAGAGGGGGGAGAGGACAACCCTGTCTAACACCTATGTTGACGTTGACAGTAGTTCCGTGCAGAACGCGGCATTTTGCATTATTATACGTACCCTGGATCAAAGATATGAGTTTTTCAGGGATCCTTTTACATCTTAGAGAGTTCCAGATTGCTGAATGTTGAAAGCTTTTTCAAAATCGATGAAAATTAAATAAAGTGGAGATCGCCATTCCACTGACTGCTCTATTATTATCCGAAGGCTGTTGATGTGGTCAACGCAAGATTTTGTAGGCCGGAATCCAGGTGGTCTACTCTGTAATTCGAAACGAAAGCAAATGCTTTCGAATTTTAATGTTAATACCATACAAGTTCGAAAGCTTTTTCTTTCGTTTCGAAATATAGAGTAGACCCTGCTTGTTCGCTTCGGATTTCGCTGTTCAGAGCATCCGATAATCGCTTATGTAAAATATTGGCGATAACTTTAGTCATCATACTGAGTAACGTTATGCCTCTCCAATTCTTACATTCCGTCAAATTGTCCTTCTTTGGTATGTTAATAATCATGCCTTCTTTTAATTCGTCATTAAGATTGCCAGAGGTCCAAAAGTTGAATATCATCCCGTATATTAGACGCGCGCTTATGTTAGGGTCGACTTTAAGGAGTTCCGGGGAAATGTTATCAATTCCAGGCGTTATGTTGTTTTTAAGATTCCTAATTGCGCTTTCAATTTCACCGATGCTTGGAGAGTCGGTTGGCATGTCATCTCTTTCAGTGTGCTCCCGCCAAGAACATGTAATATCATACGATGGTAAAGAGTTATTGCTCAGAAGGGCTTTGTAGTGATCTACCCATATTTTTGGAGCTGCCCCGTTGTTGTTGTGATGAGTTCTCCGTTTTTGTTTTTGAGTGGCTTCGAGCTGAAATACTTTCTGTTGGATAGTTGTTTTATCGCTCTGTATAGATCTTGGCTTCTGTTGGTATCGGATGCTCGTTGAGCCTCTTTTGCGATGCCCTCAGTCCATGCGCGTTTATGCTTCCTGGCGCTACACTTAACTTTTTTGTCCGCTCTGGTGTATTCTTCTTGGAGTCTTTGTTTCTCGCTGCTGGTTTTAGCTTTGTTTTGGCTTTGTTTGCATAACTTTCTTTATTTGATCAACTTCCACGTTTCGTCGGAGATCCAAGTTTTTCTTTCTGGGTGTCTGTACCCGATGTTTTTTTTTGCAGCGTTTACAATACCGTCCTTGATATTGTGCCAGTTGTTTTCTTGGTTGTATAAAGATTGTAGAGCATTAATATATATTTCTCGGTTAAGCAATTTCGATAAGTCAAATCTTCTCCGATCAGCATTATTATTTATCTTGGTTGCTGCAACTTTTAAGCGCAAAGTACCAATGACGATGTGATGATCACTATTGCAGTCTGCACCACGCTTGTTTCGCACGTCTGAGACACATCTTTGCCAGGTTCTGCTGATGGTAATGTGATCAATTTGGTTCTGGGTAACATGATCTGGGCATACCCATGTGACTTTATGCACCGATTACAAGATTATGAGCTGAGCACATTTCTCTAAAAAGCTCACCGTTCTCTGTCATCCGACCCAGAGCGCGCCGGCCCATTATGTGTTCCATACTGGTGTTGTTTGAGCCTATTTAGGCTTTGCTGTAACTTAATAAATTTTTTTTAATATAAAAATTAAATTACTATAATTTGTAATTTTTTTTTGGTGTTTTTTAATTTTTGGCTACATTTAATTTTTTTGGGCGATTTTAAAATTTTTAAATTTTTTCATTTTCAAATTTTTGTCATTTTTTAATTTTTAGTCTTGGGGAAGTAAATAATTAAAATTTATATTTTTGCATAGACAAAAATATAAATAAAAATATATTTTATTTGTGAAGCAATTATACAAAAAAAGGCTTATAAAAAATATTAAGAAAGATAAGCTTTCCCATACAAAATTTAATAAAATATTATTTTCGTAAGCTTATTATATAATTGCAATGATAAGCTTATATTAATCATACACATGTAATATTATCACGAGGATACCGTTTTGATTTTTTCTACAACTGTTACAATAAACTATTTCAATATATTTTCAATTCTTTTTCAAGCTTAAGGCTTAAGTTAGCAAGCTTATTATAATATTTTTCCCAAGACATTTGGTATGTTGGGTACACACAAATATTTTTAAATGCAAGTAAATACATACATACATACATATGTATGTATGTACTATAAATGTTTAAATAAGTAAATGAATGCAATGATCATATGCATTTCATTCACTATAAATTATAAATGTGTAAATGTGTTGTATGTATATGCCCACACATAGATACATACATACATACACATACATACATACACATAATTTTATATAATTTTTTTTTTTAGTTTTTTTAATGTCTAAAAACTGTCAAGTGTGTTTGTAGGTTTATATAACACAAAAGTGAAAATATGCAACAACATTCAAATTACATGTTGGCATACAAACAGTAAAGCAGAAAAATATAGCACCACAGCTATTACAAAAAGGCTTGCAATAGGTTTTGAAAAAAAAATCTAGTTAAAGAGAATCGAAGAGAATGCTAAGGACTATGAAGAAAATCTTAAATAATTGTCCTAAAATACATTTCTGCTCATGCGGTTAGAGCATTAGAAGGTTATAAATTCGTCTTTTTTTGTGTGTTACTTCACGAATAAGTAAATTTCAGATCGTTTTTTTTGTGGTCTAAAGTGGGCGGGAGTACGCCCATTAAATTTTTGTGTGTGCTACTTAATAAATCCGTAAATTTTAGATCGATTCAAAAAATTCTTTTTCTTTTGCCTGAAATGATGCAGCTTCAATTGGGTGTCTTTTCCAAAAAAAGTGGGCGGGAATACGCCCATTAAATTTTTTTAATTTGGTTTTTGTATTTTCGCTTATCGAATTGCAATGAAACTTAGCACACACCTTGGCGTTTTGTATTGACAAAACCTTGGCCTTAAAAAAATGGGCGGAAGCACGCCCATTAAAGTTTAATATTCTATTTTACAAGCTTCTACTTAGCCGATGCTTACAAAACTTGGCAAGTACCCTGAGCTCTAAAAACTACATGATCGTACATTTGAAAATGTGGGCGGCGTCATGCCCATTAAAGTGCAGTTTTAAATTATAAGTACTTCTACTTATTGGATTCCCACGAAACTTGGCAAACAGTTTGGGCTCTTAGAATGAAACGATCTTTTATTTAAAAAAGTGAGCGGCAACACACCCCTTAAAGTTTAGTATTATAGTGGCGCTACAAGCTTGTTGTAATATCCAGCTATGCTATATATTGCAACACTTCTGTATTTATGTTTTCTTATGCCTGTGAATGCAATCACATTTTGTCTCATGCATTTTGCTACAATTATTACTTTTTCTGTGAATAAATATGTATGTATTAATATTTTGTAAACCTCAGCAAAATTTTATAACATTGTTGCTTGCAAAGAACATGTACATGAGTACATACATACGTACTTCTTTCTGCTCATCATCATAGCAGCGATTGCAAAATGATCAAATTAAGTAATTTTTTCTTTCAAAATCAGTTTTCATCTAACTGAGCTGGTGTTAAGAACGTTAAATTTAAAATTTTTAATTGCAAATAAAATAATGACAATAAAAAAAAAAATGTGTGTGTAAATGTTTTAAATAATTTTTTAAAAGTGAAAAAAAAACAAAAGTCAAGAGAGGAATTTTTATAGCGAAAAACAGCAGAGTGATTAAAGGGAAAGGTAAGTGGTATATTAAAAATATGAATGCTTGTTGTAGTTCAACAAGGACTTACTCTAGCAAAGTATTTTGAGCCTGTCAAAAGAAATCTATTCCAAGATTCCTAAGGCTTTGCGTATTCCAGAGGTGTCAGTTTTCTTTTAAACTTTAAAACAATTTAAAGCAAAAAGTAAATTATTTTGAACTCATATCATCATGAATGTTTTCATTAAAACTAAATTGTGTGAAACTTTTTCTCTTGTCCTTGCTAACAGGAGCTAATGGAAAAGAGAGTTATTTGCTTCTGCCCGCCTCCTTTTAACAAAAAAAAAAAAGTCTCCTGCAACTAATTTCTTACAAAAAAATTCATAGATAAAATTCAGTTTTAGTTAAGAAAAAAGAGAGATGTGGAATATTAAAAATGTTTATGATCTAATGAAAAACCAATAAATTAGTGAAGTGAATATTATTCAAACTTAAGACTATCCTTCCTATAGAGTGTGGCAGAAAAAAATTTTGCCACGATATTGTAAAAATCGTAAGTTTAAAAAATATTCACTTCACTAATTTATTGTGTTTTCAGCAGATCATAAACATTTTTAATCCTCCACATCTCTCTTTTTCAGCTAAAACTGAATTTTCTCTATAAATTTTTTAAAGAAATTAGTTGCAGGAAACTTTTTTGTTTGTTAAAAGTATGGAGTAGTATGTCTACAATTTCATATTTGACCATAATGACCACCAATTTTCTAATTTTAACTTCCTAAATATAATTTCTTGGTTTAAGGCAACAAATTAGTCACGATATTCTAAAAATCATAAGTTTGAAAAATATTCATTAATTTATTGATTTTTTTTGCAGATAATAAAAATTTTTTATCCTCCTCATCTCTCTTTTCTATTTTCTAAGCTAAAACTGAGTTTTTTCTGTGATTTTTTAAGAAATTAGTTAATTGCAGAAAACTTTTCTATTTGTTAAAAGCATGGAGGAGTACGTCTGCAATTTCATATTTGACCATAAAGACCACCAATTTTCTAATTCTAACTTCATAAATCTAATTTCTTGGCTTTAGGCAACAAATTAGTCACGATATTCTAAGAATCGTAAGTTTGAAAAATATTCACTTCACTAATTTATTAGTTTTTCTGCAAATCATAAACATTTTTAAAGTTCCACATCTCTCTCTTTTTATACCCTTTACCAAAAATGGAAAAGGGTATATATAGGTTTGTCATTCCGTGTGTAATTTCCATAATTTTAATTTGCGACCAAAAAAATATATATATACTGGGTCCTTATGAATAGCGATGACGAATAAGCGATGTCCGTCTGTCCGTCCGTCCGTCCGTCCGGTGTACGTGAAATCGGTTTTCCGAAGCTCCCAGAAAAGCTAGAGACTTCGTTCTTGGACTGATGTATCAGAAATGGTCCAACTTAGATTGGTATTGAAATTCAGCAAAATCGGGCAGACGATTGCAGAGCTGGAAAACGTAAACTATATTTTGCCATATAAAAGTAACTACCGAAAACAAATTTTTATTTTTTTTTAATAAATAAATTTATTTTACACTTCAGTACGACTAAAATTGGTATTTTAAATAAAAAAAATATATAAAAAAAATTAAAAAGACGTTTCCAGGGTTGGAAAACTTTAACTTTTTGTGTTATGTAAAATTAACTATGTCTAAAACTATATTAGTATTTTCTCGAGAACCGTAAGAGCTACAGACCTGAAATTTGGACACAGTGTGTAGACCTTTGGCCGCTACAACAACAAATACACGAGAATTGGAAATTAAAGGGTGTTCCAAAACGAGCAACGAAAAATTCTAAAATCCCATGAAATATACATACAATTATATGTATATACACTTGAAATTTGTAAGGTTAGTGTATTTTTATACAGACTACAACAATTAACACTAAAATTTCAAAAAAATTAAATTAAAGGGTGTTCCATCAGTTAATGCAATTTTGACTATGCAATTTTGACAACTTGCTGTATCTTGGAAACCGTAAAAGCAAAACTCTTGAAATTTTCAATAACGGTAAAACTAAAAAATCAAGGAATTATAAAATCGCCAAACCGAATAAAATCGCGAAAAACCAAAAAAAAATCGCCAAAACGAAAAATACCCCAAAAAAACATGAAAAAATCGCCAAAATGAAAAAAAACCCAAAACAGAAAAAAACGACAAAATGAAAAAAAATCGCCAAAATGAAAAAACCCCAAAAAAGAGAAAAAAAAATCGCCTAACTAAAAAAAAACCCCAAAGCAGGAAAAAACGCCATAATGAAAAAAAAACCCAAAAACAGAAAAAAATCGCCATATAAAAAAAATTTCTAGGACTAAAATAATTCGCGAAAAACCGGAAAAATTGCTTAAAAAAAAATCGCCAAAATGAAAGAAAATCGCCAAAATGAAAAAAAAATTGCCAAAATGAAAAAAATCGCCAAAACGAAAAAAAACCCAAAAAACCAGAAAAAAGTCGCCAGAATGAAAAAAAAAAGAAAAAAAAACTAAATAAAAAAACCCAAAAACAGAAAAAAATCGCAAAAATTAAAAAAACAATCGTCAAAATGAGAAAAATCTACAAAATGAAGAAAATCCCAATAACAGAAAAAAATCACCAAAATAAAAAAAACCTCCAAAAACAGAAAAAAATCGCCAAAACGAGAAAAAAGCGACAAAACTGAAAAAATTGTTTAAACTGAAAAAAAAACTTCAAAAAAGCCTACCTTTCGTGCGCGATTCAAAGTCGCACTTTACTGAAGTTTTTAATATTAAAGGAATTAAATGAAACTAATGAGCAGATTTTGTAAAAAATTTTGTTTCTAAACGTTTCAAATTTGTATGAAAAATAACGAAAATTCTTTTCAAAAAATATTTTTTTAATACAAATTTCAAAACGAAAAAATCGTTTGAATTTACAAAATCTGACCTTAAGTTTTTCCTTATTTCGTTTTTGCTTTTTTCACTTAACATATTTTATGTATTTTTTAAAGAACTAGATTGGTATCAATAATCAAAAAAATCCAAAATTATGACTCCAGGGTTGGAAAACTTACACTTTTTGTGTTATGTAAAATTAAATAGGTCTAAAAATTTTTTTTCTTTTTCTTTATAAATTGAATATATTTATGAATATATGCTTCTGAAAGAAAATTACAACTCCAAAGATGGAAACTTTAAAAAAATGATAAATTTTTTCACAAAACAAATATGTACATATGTATGTGTCTGTATACTATATATATGTACGTACGTTGGTAAAGGGTATATAAGATTCGGCACAGCCGAATATAGCACTCTTACTTGTTATTTATATATTGAATATGATAGCGAGCATCCCTGAAAGAAAGTTGTTTTTGCTTCCACATGGAAAGAGAATGTTTATATGAACGGTGATGTACCTGCGAAAACACGTACGTTCTCTTATGGAGTCCCTTTTTAAGCTTAAATTAGACGTTACAAAGCCATAATGCCATAGCCGTAACCAAACCAAAATTCAATTGGTTTCTATTGTGGGAGTTATGGCGAGTCACCTATAATCAAATACAGTGTTGCCCATTAGATTGGTTCGTAAGGCTGTTTTCTATGGCTATGGTTATGTCACATCTTATTGCACCTTTAAATCCATGCACGTTTACATGGATTTTTTGTCGCAGTAGTCCGGCGACTTTTTGATAACTATTTAATCAAAGCTTTTGTTTCGTTCATCCGTAGCAGTGTTTAATTTTTAATTCAAACGGACAGCTTAAATGAAATTTATATATAGTCAAAATATGTTTCTACGGTAAAACAAATAATTTATTAAGTTACTTTTCTTGGCATTTAGGACATCAATTGCTGCAATATTCCAATTATTACAAAATAAATAATGCTACAATGTGGTGATTCAATAATTCTACTACTTTTCCAGAAACGGACTGGGTTAAAAGAATTGTTTCAATTCTTAAACTAATCGGCGTTAAGCCGCTCAGCCGCCGAAAATATTTGTCTTTCAGCCGCCGCTGAAAGTTTTTGGTCGGCTTGCTTCTCTGGTAACTAGTTACGCCGATTGTAATTCGAATATCCCTAGATGTCTACACATACATACGAGTACATATTTTTTTTTAGCAAATTTTACTGCTGCACAAAAACCGGACTAAGAAAATAATTTGAGGAGTAAGAAAATAATTTGTGAAGAAAACTGCGAGCAAAATACACACATACATACATACATACAATTGCATCAAACAGTTAAGCATTTAAACATAAACTATTTGCCCAATTCACAAACTAACTATTAATTTCCGGAGCAAAGCTTTTTCGTTTAAAAGTTTTATTTTTGTTTTTTTTTCAAGTAAATGGCATCCCTGGTATTAAGTCTTTTTAATTTTTCTAATGGCAAAAGCTTTAAAAAATTAAAGCTAGAAAAAAAAACTCTTCTACCAAATAAGCTGCTGTAAGCATATCGTTTATAAAATGACGCTATAAAAGCCATTTGAATTAAGTTTAGTGATCAGTGGATAAGTGTTTTTTGTTTAATTACTTTGAAATTTTTGAGAAAAAAAAATATTTTATACAAATATATAAAATGGCAAGTGAACTATTATGCATCCTCTTAATAGCATTTATTCCTGCCGTGATCTTGGATCCCGTCGAACAACTTAAAGTTTCATGTGAGTATATTTTTAATTGTTAAGATTTGAATAAAAATATGTAACAAATGTAATTATGGGGAAATTTAAACTTTTATAATTAAAAAATTTATTTATTTGAAAGCGTGTCAAGGCGAATCAGGATTTGCTGAATTTCATAAGTAGATTTTCAAACTAATTCCGGTTTGTTAATTTAGCAACTCTCAATTATTTCTTGACGAGCTTTTGTTTTTTTTTTACTTAACGTCTACTGATGAGAAATATTAAAAACATATAAGACTGACTATATCAGGATATTTCTTATTTTTGGTTTTTTTTATATTTAATACTTTTAATTGAAAGGGAAAAAGATAAAAGAAAAATATAAATAACAAAAACAAAACCAAAAATAAGAAATATCCTGAAGAAGTTAAACGAAGGTTAACGAAATATCAAACTAAAAAAAATCAAAATACATATAAACATACTTAAAGCTCAAAAAAAAATTGCTTAATTGAATATATAAAAAAAAGATCGAAAAATTAGATTACAAAATTTGATTAATAAAAATATTTCATTCAATAATAATTGAAAATACTGAACTTGAGCCCGATTAAGAAATGAATCCTGATTAAAATAAAAAATAGTTTTATTTTACAAATATAGTCTCCTTTGAGTTCCCTATACACTTTGTTCAACGTTTTCCTAATTTTTAGTATCCCTTGCGAAAAATAAGATTTGTCAAGGTAATTAAAATAGGTACGAGCAGTTATGTATTTGTTTGTGCGATTATTTCATTATTGGAGTCAAATCTCTTTTCGCCCAGGGCGAATTTTGTGAACAAGATACAGTCACTCGAGATGGACTTCTTGCCCAAAAGTCGTCATTTTTGTTTTCAAATACTCATTAAATTAAACCAATAAGTGAGCACACTATTCACCATTTATGTATTGTTTTAACCAATGTGGCTGACAAACCCACTACCTTAGCCTTCTTTGGCGCCGGCGCAAACCGATAAAGCCATTATTTTGACTGCTCTTTGGTCTGTGGTGTATTGAGGTGAGTTCACGTTTCATATGCGGTTACAAAATGGTGGACGAAAATGTTCACATTTTTAAACATAAAATCATTTGCGTTACAATTAAAAGGAAAACAAATTTATAAAATTTTATTTTTGCCTCTAGACGCATATAGGCAACTCATCAGTAGACTTTAACAAAAATTCAAAAAAGCTTACACAGCCTTACAAATGCTTATAGAAAAACTCGCAATAAGTAACTGAGAATTACAAAACTACAAACATAATAAAATAACACATTATTAAAACGAGAATAATTCGTAAGTTGTTTTAATTATAAAAGTTTTAAATATAGAAGAATATTTTTTTTAACAAGGATTAAATTGATACATGGCTATACATAATTGTATATATATAATATATATGTACCTTTTCAATAGTACCTTGTATTAACTGCATAGAGCATGTATTAAATGCTCCAAATCGGTGCGATGAACATAGTTGTGGCTGGTTCGGCATCAGCCAGGAATATTGGATTGGAGGCGGAAGTCGCACCATCCGCATTGACGAGCCCAGCCTAAAATACGGTATTTGAAATAAATATAAATAAATATATGTAAATATTTTGCTTTTTGCTAAACTTTTCTCTTTTTCTTTCTACGACAGCTTTCGAAAATTGTGCCAATGATAAACTTTGCTCCTACCTTACCATTAACAGTTATATGTCCAAATACGCTTTTGATTGTACTAATGATGGCCAAGTGGATTGTCAAGATTATTTTATGATTCAAAAGTATGGTCCCACTGGATGCAAAACATTTACTGGAACTTTTAGCAACGAAATAAATCAATGCTTATATCCCAAACAAGTACACCAATAAATTAAAACATTATGTGTATTATATGGACATTAGTGTCCTAAATAAAAATCCGTTTGCAGTTTTTGTCTATCACGTACTGATATTTTTTTCATGGTGGGCGTGGCTAATATTAAGCCCTAAACAAGGCGGTCACGATAACGTACATATTTTAATTGCACTCGCATAACTCGATAACCCTTTATTCTATTGTAATAAGTTAAACACTGAAAGGTAAAGAATAAAATTAAAATTAAATTAAACTTATATAGTTTTTTCCGGTTTTTAACGGTTTCAAAGTTATTCAGAAATTAGTGGCGAAAAAAATATTTTTAATGCAAAATTAAATATTTTATTTGTTTCCAAAACTCAATCGCTATTTGTGGAATATACATATTTATGTGCCGATTTAAAATTTGAATTTGCTGGGAGAATATACAAAATATTCTTGCTTAATTTTTGTGAACTGGTCCTTAAGAATACATGCGATTCCGGGGAGGAAAAGCATTGCAAATGAGTCTCTGGTTGATAAGCAAATAATATTTTTGCCAGCGCTTTGCATCAAATTAGGCCTAATAAACAATTTGGTTTAAGCCAGAGCTGTCAAATTTCGATTACGATTAGTAATCAATTAGATTACATTTTAAAAAGAATTGTAATGATTATATAATTGCCTTCAAAGGAATTGCTGATAAATTATTGATTGCGATTACTAATAATCGAAAAGTAATCTGAATTACTTAAAACTATTAAAAATTATCAAAAATAATCAAAAGTAATCCGACTACTTTCAAAGATTACTTTTGATTCTTAATAAATAATCAAAAAGAATCAAAAGTAATCCTTAGAAGTAATCGGATTATTTTTTGATTACTTTTGATTATTTTTTATTAATTTTAGTAATTTTAAGTAATTCAGATTACTTTCCCATTATTAGTAATCGTAATCAATTAGTAATCGTGCGAAACTGAATATAATCATAATTTAATCATTACTTCAGCTTTAAAAAAAGTAATCAAATTAGTAATCATTACGATTACTAATCATTACTTAACAGCTATGGTTTAAGCTATGAACAGAGATGAAAAGACATTTAAACACATAAAAAGTGTATTTCCATGTATAATAAGTGAGATCAAATCGAAGGAAGGCATACTTGTTGGTTCCCAAATATGAGAAATTTTTTAAGAATAATTCAAATCTAAGTTGGTCAATAAAGGAAAAAAGATCATGGGTAGGTTAGGTTATTTTAGGTTAGCAGGCTGCTGGTAAGGAAGGGTGAAATTTAGAGTCCTACTCACTTGGGTACAATACAATGAACACTTAGTGCTACCTGTGATTTGAAGAGAAGATAGTGAGAGAGGGTGAGATAGGGAAGGGATAGTGATAGAGAGGACAGCTGGTGAAGGAACAGATAGAGGAAAGCTGAGTTGTATAACAATGAAGCACGTTTTTAATAATTCACTGTTGCAGCGCCTCTGGTGTCAATGAGGCATATTAAATTTTGAAGCTGTGCTTAGTAGCCATTTTAGTAGGTATTTTATTTTGTCGATGATTCTGTTATTCAATACCAAGGAAGGAGATCTCTCTGATGTTACATTAGCATTAGCATCTGCTGAAGCCGCTGTAGTTTTAGTGACCTATGCCTGCATTACTAGAACTTTTCTCACAACAACTGATACAAAGGACACTAATGAAAATCAGAAAAATGTGTGGTGTTGTTATTTTAATAACTGCCGGATGACCGGAATCAAACCCTTGACCTTCGTTTTTGTAGTCAACGTGCTAACTACTTCATAGCATAACGCCAAACTCAAGAGCATGGGTAGCTTATGCAAATGTATAACACAATTGGCTTTTAATTAGAAGGGCTGCAAATTACGAAGAAGTCATATAAGAACATCTTCTTTCATATCAACAACTCATTAAAAATACACTTCCAGCATACGTATTTAGATTTTTTTTTCATACATCACAGTTTCTAACGAGGGGTCCGCAGAAATGTTAACTGATTTCTGCTGGGAAACCAATTGCGAAATAGCAGCTAAAACTTATAAAAGAAAGCGATCTACTAATAAGTAGTTAATTTTTTATGTTATATTAGTGTTTAATTTTATTTAAGATTTTAATTTATATCATAGATGATGTGTTAGATTTTTTAATTTTATTACAATAAAGACGTATTTTATATTCCAATATCAGTTTTTGACAAAAACCAATGATCAAACCCATATTTTTTTGTATCGAACTCTTTCAGTAGCTCGTTTTAGACATAAACCTTTGATCAAACCCATTTAAAGCACAAAACTTTCAGATTTTTCCAGTTCATAACTGACGCCTTAACTTAAATTCTTAATTTCGAGCTTAAAGTGTGTGTCAATGCAATGAAATTTCCAGGTTTTTAGATTTTTCTTGGTGATCTCTGACTTACATTTATCTCTCTTTTGATCACAGGGGTGTGCCAAAAACCAATTACTGAATCAGTTCGATCCTAGACTACTTTGTGTTAAAAACGAGCTACTCTTTATCAATTTTTGTAAGGAAAGATTTTATGAAGTTAAACCTTTTTTATGAAGTTAAACCTTTTTTTGAAGTACAACATGTATGACTATTCTGTCAAAAGCTTTAATGAAGTCAATAGTTGAACGATTTTTGCATACAATAAGGTCCGTGGTGCTACTAAGACCGGACTGAAATCCTTTTTGATTATGTGATAGTATATAAAATATACATATAGATATTTCTCCGAGAAATTCCACTTTTTTGTCACGTGCAACAGCAAGCAATTAACATTGTATTTCTGAAAAATGTGATTCGATTTTTTTTAATTTTACCTAACGTAGACGTAGCTGCTGACGGCCTACACATATATATAAAGCAAACAATGTTACGTTTTCTTTGAAAAAAAAAACAAACATATTTGCTTGGTGTCGCACGCTACAAAAAGTTAACATTCCTGTGGAAATGCCCATATATATATATATATATATATATGTATATATACATACATACATAGTATATAAAAACTAAAAAAAATTGATTTTAGCGTCTTTTGGCGATTTTTAATTTGGCAAAATTGGTCGGAAAAAAACTGACAATCCTCGTATTGCGTATAAAGTTTTATGAGTAAACTCATTAGCAAAAAAAAAACAGGATTAAATAAGAACAAAGTTAAGTCTCTAAACAGTAATAAATAAAGATAACATAACATAACAATCCTAATAAAACCCAAAACTCTTTAGCGAAAGAAAGATAATATTTACAGCCTAAAGAAGCATAAATAAATATAAATAACAACCATAAAACTAGTACATACATGCGTAAATTAAACTCGAGATAAACAGTTGTGTAGTTCATGAACGAACTGGTTCAGTTATGCGATTCAGTAAATTGAACGATTCTAACTTTATCATTGTTTTCTCATTATCATTATTCTTTGCATAGTCTTATTAAACGTCAGAATTGATATTAAAATAAACACCAATGTTAAATATGAAGTTTGGCATATAGGGATCAACAGGAGCAACAACAAAAAGAAAACAAAACTGTTTAGAGTATATAAAGAACGAAGAACTAACTATGAACAAACTAATGCATTCGATAGTTTGGATCAATCTGAACGATTGAGTAAAACGAGCTATTATGCACAACTCTAGTATCAATCAGGCTATTCATCATGAAATGGCAACTCCAACTAGCTGCCAAACAACAGCTATTAAGATGGTACACATATTAAGCAGCATTGCCAATTTAAAATTCTTTTCGTCTAAAAAAATATAAGGGTTATTTGTAAACATATTAGACGGCTTTTACACACACAAAAAGCTTACGTTGCAAAGTCTTGAATGACTGAACGAGTTGGACTAGACTTGGGTCGAACTCGTTCATAGAGCTGGTTCCAACTCGTTCATTCGTTAATTTTTGCCACAAACTTATGATCAAACTCATTTAAATTACATGGGTTTGATGGTAAGTTTGTGGCAAAAATAAACGAGTGAACGAGTTGGACCCAGCTCTACTCATTCACTAGCTCATTTTTGACACAAACCGATGATCAAACCCATTCAAATTATATGAGTTTGATCAAAGTTTTGTGTCAAAAATGAACTAGTGAACCAGTTCGACCCAAGTTTAAGTCAGACCCAGCTCTAATGATTAGACCCATAAGTTTGATTATCGGTTTGTGTCTAAGACGGGCCGCTCAAAGTAGACTTGGGTCGAACTCGTTCACTAGTTCGACCCAAGTCTAGCTCAAAGAGTTCGATACAAGTCTAAAGTCTAATACATAGTTTTTCAATTTCCTGCAAGTTCGAATAAAAAGTGGTTTGAAACCCATTGAAACATTGACTTTCGTTATGACTTAATTAGACTTGGGTCGAAATCATTCACTAGTTCAGTTTTGACACAAACTTGTGTAATTTAAGTGGGGTTTGATCACCGATTTGGGACAAAAATTAACTAGTGAGCAAGCACCAACCAAGTCTAGACTTAATTATAGACTTGCATCGAACTTGTAATTTAAATGGGTTTGATCAGAGGCATGTGTCTAAAACGAGCTACTGAAATAGTTCGATACAACTCTACTTTATTAACTAGTAGACTTGTGTCAAAGAGCTCTTGTGAACTAAAATGGGCTATTGAACACAAGTTCGGTCAAAAGCATCAATGTAAATTAAATTAGTTTGAAACTACTTTTGATTCGAATGCTCTCAAACTAGTTCAAAAAGAACTGTTGGACACAAGTCTATTAACTAGACTTGTATCGAACTCAATAGTTCGATGCAACTCTACTTTATTAACTAGACTAGGTAAGAAGCTCCATTCCATCCATTAGCCTGTAATTATGTGTAATTATGTGGTGTCAGTTAAAGCTAGAACAAATGACAAATATTTTGGACTTTTATTACAAAAAATTAAAATACCATGAATCAAAACAATTCCCGTACTCTATTTGCACTCAGAAGATTTTTACAAGTTTTTTTTTTATAAAACGAAAACTCTTCAATGCAAATGGAATACGGGAATTATATTGATTCATAGTATTTTAATTTGAAATTTATTTGCTGGTGGTTCAGCGATGTCTATATGCATTTCATTGTTGCTGTAACAAATCGTCAGTAGACTTAAAAAAAATTTGTAATGAAAGCTTAAATTTACCATTAATAACACTGTGCTAGTTCAAAGTTGTAACAAGCGTGTGATCTGGTGGATAAACCTAATTCGAATACGCTGAATTAAATGGTGCTAATCGGTTTTTTTTTTGTTAGCTCTGATTTAAAAAATATTTAAGATTGAAAACTTAATTAAAAGTACGTACAAATTGCAATTTTTCCCAGTTTTCTGCCATTTATTAATTTTTATATCGATTAAAAGAACACAAACACAAAGAAATTTAAAAAAAAAATTAAAAAATAAATTTTTTGAAAAAAATTAAAAATTAAAAAAAAAAATACAGATTAAAAAAAAATTAAAAATTAAAAAAAAAAAATTGATTTTTTTTCTTAAAACGTGTGTTCATTAATACATCGAGCTTAATTTTCCATTTTATCGTAAGATACATGTAATCGAAAATAGACGTTTGTATTGAAATTTGAATTTTATGGGCCTACCCATAAATTAGATAAATAAATAAGCAAATTAAAAAAAAAGAAAAAATAAATTAGAATTATCAAAATGCCAAAATTGTTGATAACTTTTAAGATAAAGGTTGTAAATATTTATCATAAGCGATAATTTACACAAATAAAATATTTAAATGTTTTAAAAAAACCTTCTCCTGAAAACTTTAATTTTTGCCGTTTACGATTAAATCGAAAATAAGGCTCGACATGTTTTTCAATCGATATATATATCGATAAAAGAGAAAAAGTGCGATTTTTAGGTACTTTTAGCCAAGTTTTTAATCTGAATTATTTTTTAAATCAGAGCTAACTTAAACAAGTAAGAGTGCTATATTCGGCTGTGCCGAATCTTATATACCCTTTACCAACGTACGTACATATACATATATAGTATACATACACATCCATACATATTTGTTTCATGAAAAATTTATAATTTATTTCTCTAAAGCAATTAATATTGAGTGACCTTTCAGTATTTTTCGATTAAAAAATTTGATTCAATTATTTTATTTTCGATATTAGCAATAGTTTAATATTTTACTCTACACTCTGTGGTTAAGATATATTTTACATTCACTCTTATTTCAGTCACGTCAATACAATACCAAAAAATTGGGGCTTGTTTACTTGCTCTCAAGATGTTCAAAAACAGTGCTGCTATTTAATAACTCTAAAATATTCTTAGTATTGCACCTCCATACCAAGTAAACTAACTCGTTTTATATTTTCCCGTATTTAATAATCATTGATGTTTTGATTTAAAGTTCCCATTGTAAATGGTATACATCGTGGTGTTATGTAAAGGTTTTATTCCTACAGGATTTTTTTTTTAATTTGTTCAGCAGAAAGGAAAGGTATCAGCAAAATGAAACGGACCATGTCCTTTAATTTATCTTTAGCGATAAATTTTAGTTTTATCTCTACTTACTAAAATTAATAGTTATTATGCTGAGAGCACAATAAGCACAAATATTCGTTTATACTTCAATTAGATTAGATATCCATAAAAAAATTAAACATCTATAAAAAATCTTGAGTAATGATTTTCCTAAAACATGAAATCTGTTTAACGGAGAATAAAAATATTTTTGGTTATTTTTTTTTACCGAAACTTTTTTCAATCTCCAACTCTGGAACCATATTTCTGAGTTTCTTAATACTAATTTATTTCTTTATAAAATATAGAATATATTTAATTACAAAAGAAATAATTAGTTTTATATACCAGAAAAAAATTAAGTTTTCCAGCTCTGGAGCTTTGTGTTTTATTTTTCTAATTTTTATGCCAAATTATTTCATTCTAAGTCACAAAGTATATAAAACTTGTAAACAAAAAGAAAAAACTAACTTGACCTAGTTACTTTTGTAAAAAAACAATAAATTTACCAACCCTGGAATCAACCTTTTAAATTTTTCTAATTTAAAAAGTTAATAAAGTGTGTTAAATGAACAAAGAAATAAAAAAAATTAGTTTTATACTTTAGTATTTAAAAAAAATCAAAGGTTCCATCTTTGGAGCTGTAATTTTCAGTTTTCAAATTTTATACGCCAAACTTTTCTTTCAGAAGCATAAAATATGTTCAATTTATAAAGGAAAAGAAAAAAATTTTTAGAACTATTTAATTTTACATAACACCAAAAGTGTAAGTTTTCCAACCCTGGAATCATAATTTAGGATTTTTCTAATTCCTTATACCAATCTAGTTCTTTAAAAAATACATAAAATATGTTAAGTCAAAAAAGCAAAAAGGAAAAAAGAAAAAACTTAGTTTTACTTAGATACTTTATTATCAAAAAAAGTTCAAAGTTTCCATCTCTGGAGCCTTGGTTTTCATTTTTATAATTTTATAGGCCAATTTTTTCTTTCAGAAGCATAAAATATATTTGATTTATAAAGGAAAAATTAATTATTTAGTCCTATTTAATTTTACATAACACAAAAAGTGTAAGTTTTCCAACCCTGGAGTCATAATTATGGATTTTTCTGATTATTGATACCAATCTAATTTTTAAAAAAATACATTAAATTTGTTAAGTGAACGAAACAAAAACGAAATAAGAAAAAACTTAGTTTCATTTAATTCCTTTAATATTAAAAAATTCAGTAGAGTGCAACTTTGACTCGCGCATGAAGGGTTCCATACATTCGGTTCTGAGCATATTTTAATGTGGCTTTTTTGCTTTTTTGAAGTTTTTTTTAGTTTAAACAATTTTTTCAGTTTTGTCGCTTTTTTCTCATTTTGGCGATTTTTTTCTGCTTGTGGGTTTTTTTCATTTAAGCGATTTTTTTCTGTTTTTGGGGGCTTATTTTATTTTTGAAGATTTTTTTCATTTTGGCGATTCTTTTTCCATTTTGCGATTTTTTCCTATTTTGGGTTTTTTTTCATTTTTGGCGATTTTTTCATTTTGGCGATTTTTTTTTCTGTTTTTAGGGCTTTGTTTTATTTTGGAGATTTTTTTCATTTTGGCGACTTCTTTTCATTTTGGCGATTTTTTCCTGTTTTTGGGTTTTTTTTTCATTTTGGCGATTATTTTCTGTTTTTTGGGGTTTTTTTCGTTTTGGCGTTTTTTTTAATTTTGGCGATTTTATTTCATTTTGGTGATTTTTTTCTGTTTTTGGGGGTTTATTTTTATATTGGAGATTTTTTTCATTTTGGCGATTTTTTTTTAATTTTTTGCGATTTTTTCCTATTTAGGGTGTTTTTTTCATTTTGGGCGTTTATTTTTAATTTTGGCGATTTTTTTCTGTTTTTGGGGTTTTTTTTCATTTTGGAGACTTTTTTCATTTTGGCGTTTTTTTTATTTTGGCGATTTTTTCCTGTTTTTGGGTTTTTTTAATTTTGGCGACTTTTTTCTGTTTTTTGGTGTTTTTTTCGTTTTGGCGATTTTTTTTTCATTCGGCGTTTTTTTTTCATTTTAGCAATTTTTCCGGTTATTCGCGCTTTATTTTAGTCTTAGACATTTTTTTGTAATTTGGTGCTTTTTTCGTTTTGGCGATTTTTTTTTTATTTTTGGCGATTTTTTTCGGTTTGGCGATTTTATAATTTTTTAATTTTTTAGTTTTACCGTTTTTGAAAATTTCAAGAGTTTTGCTCTTACGGTTTCCAAGATACAGCAAAGCAAGTTGTCAAAATTGCATAGTCAAAAGTGCATTAACTGATGGAACACCCTTTAATTAAATTTTTTTGAAATTTTAGTGTTAATTTTTGTAGTCTGTATAAAAATACACTAACCTTACAAATTTCAAGTGTATATACATACATACATACAATTGTATATATACTAAATGGGATTTTAAAATTTTTCGTTGCTCGTTTTGGAACACCCTTTAATTTCCAATTTTCATGTATTTGTTGTTGTAGCGGCCAAAGGTCTACATACTGTATCCAAATTTCAGGTATGTAGCTCTTACGGTTCTCGAGAAAATACTAATATAGTTTTAGACATAGTTAATTTTACATAACACAAAAAGTTAAAGTTTTCCAACCCTGGAAACGTCTTTTTAAATTTTTTTTTATTTTTTTAATTTAAAATACCAATTTTAGTCGTACTGAAGTGTAAAATAAGTTCATTTATTAAAAAAAATAAAAATTTGTTTTCGGTAGTTACTTTTATATGGCAAAATAAAGTTTAAGTTTTCCAGCTCTGCAATCGTCTTCTCGATTTTGCTGAATTTCAATACCAATCTATTTTGGAAAATTTCTGACACACCAGTCCAAGAACGAAGTCACTAGCTTTTCTGAGAGCTTCGGAAAACCGATTTCACGTACAGACAGACGGACAGACGGACAGACGGACATCGCTTATTCGTCTTCCCTATGCATAAGGATCCAGAATATATATATTTTATGTGTCGCTTATTGATATTATAGAAATTACAAACGGAATGACAAACCTATATATACCCTTTTACCATTTTTGTTGGTAAAGGGTATAAAAAAACAGTTAGCACCACTGAATAATTCAGTGTATTCGAATTAGGTTTCCCCACCGGGTTTCCGGCTTGTTCGAGCAGAGTGTAATTTACAACAGTCTTGTCATTGCTTATATTTTTATTCAGCTCTATTTGAAAATTTTCCCATGCAAACGGTATACGAGATTTGTATGGATTCATTGTAACACAATTTATTGAACGAGTTTTTATAATAGAAGCTCAAATTCGCCATAATTTTTTTTTTGCAAAAGTCTTGTTTGTCATTTGTGCTTTTTAATCGACTTTTCAAAAAGGAGGAGGTTCACAATTGGTCTCTATTTTTTTTTTGGGGGGGGGGGTGTTACTTCATAGCTCGGTACATTTTAGACCGATTGGAAAAACTCTTTTTTTGTCTGGTCGCATTGTAAAAAAAGTGGCCGGGGACACGCCCACTATTTTTTTAATTTAATTTTATGATATGCTACTTATTTGATTGCTGTGAAACCTATAAAATACCTTTAGTTCTTGTCATTACACAATTTGCAAATTTGCGGAGTTACGCCCATTAAAATTTATTATAATATTTCAAGCGGTTCTACTTAACAGATTTTTACGAAACTTACCACACACCTTAAGCTCTAAAATAGACGCAATCCTTCATTTAAAAAAATGGGCGGGGTTACGCCCATTAAAATTTAATATTTTATTTTAAGTGGTTCTACTTTATCGATTTTTGCAAGACTTAACACACATCCTGAGCTCTAAAAAACACACAATCTTGTATTTAAAAAATGGACGCAGGCACGCCCTGCCTGGTACGAAGTTCTTGCAGAAAAGCAAAATTAGTGGAATTTTTGACATTCATTGTCTATTACAGGGATGTTATAACAAAAAATTAAAGCTTTTTTTAAGGCGAATCCATATCAGCTGATCTCAATAGTCCAGATAACTAGTTACGCCGATTGTAATTCGAATATCCCTAGATGTCTACACATACATACGAGTACATATTTTTTTTTTAGCAAATTTTACTGCTGCACAAACACCGGACTAAGAAAATAATTTGAGGAGTAAGAAAATAATTTGTGAAGAAAACTGCGAGCAAAATACACACATACATACATACATACAATTGCATCAAACAGTTAAGCATTTAAACATAAAATATTTGCCCAATTCACAAACTAACTATTAATTTCCGGAGCAAAGCTTTTTTGTTTAAAAGTTTTATTTTTGTTTTTTTTTCAAGTAAATGGCATCCCTGGTATTAAGTCTTTTTAATTTTTCTAATGGCAAAAGCTTTAAAAAATTAAAGCTAGAAAAAAAAACTCTTCTACCAAATAAGCTGCTGTAAGCATATCGTTTATAAAATGACGCTATAAAAGCCATTTGAATTAAGTTTAGTGATCAGTGGATAAGTGTTTTTTGTTTAATTACTTTGAAATTTTTGAGAAAAAAAAATATTTTATACAAATATATAAAATGGCAAGTGAACTATTATGCATCCTCTTAATAGCATTTATTCCTGCCGTGATCTTGGATCCCGTCGAACAACTTAAAGTTTCATGTGAGTATATTTTTAATTGTTAAGATTTGAATAAAAATATGTAACAAATGTAATTATGGGGAAATTTAAACTTTTATAATTAAAAAATTTATTTATTTGAAAGCGTGTCAAGGCGAATCAGGATTTGCTGAATTTCATAAGTAGATTTTCAAACTAATTCCGGTTTGTTAATTTAGCAACTCTCAATTATTTCTTGACGAGCTTTTGTTTTTTTTTACTTAACGTCTACTGATGAGAAATATTAAAAACATATAAGACTGACTATATCAGGATATTTCTTATTTTTGGTTTTTTTTTATATTTAATTCCTTCTTTTGTGTTTTCTCCTTTTTAGGGTTCCGTACACCAAAGGTGAAATGGAACCCTGTTGTTTTCGCTACGCTGTCCGTCTGTCCGTCTGGCCGTCTGTCCGTCTGTCCGTCTGTCCGTCTGTCCGTCTGTCCGTCCGTGCGTCTGTCCGTCACAGGGTATTTTCTCGAGAACCGTAAGAGCTACGGACCTGAAATTTGGACACAGTGTGTAGACCCTTGACCGCTACAACAACAAATACATGAGAGTTGGAAATTAAAGGGTGTGCCAAAACGAGCAACGAAAAATGTTAAAATCCCATGTAATATACATACAATTGTATGTATATGCACTTGAAATTTGTAAAGTTAGTGTATTTTTATACACACTACAACAATTAACACTAAAATTTAAAAAATTTTAATTAAAGGGTGTACCATCAGTTAATGTAATTTCGACTATGTAATTTTGATAACTTGCTGTATCTTGGAAACCGTAAGAGCAAACTTCTTGAAATTTTCAAAACCGGTAAAACAAAAAAATCTCAAAATTGTAAGATCGCCAAACCGAAAAAAATCGCCAAAATCAAAAAAAAATCGCCAAAACGAAAAAAAGCACCAAATTAAAAAAAATTTCTAAATCGAAAATAAATCGCAAAAAACCGGAAAAATCGCCAAAATAAAAAAATCGCCAAAATAAAAAAATCGCCAAAATTAAAAAAATCGTCAAAATGAAAAAAATTGCCAAAATAAAAAAAAATCGCCAAAATGAAAAAAATCGCCTGAATGAAAAAATTGCCAAAATTAAAAAAAAAATCGCCAAAATTAAAAAAATCGCCAAAACGAGAAAAAAGCGAAAAATAATAAAAAAAAAAATTATTTCAGCTGAAAAAACGTAAAAACAACACTATTAAAAAAATGCTCAAGGCCAACGTACGGAACCCTTCGTGCGCGAGTCAAAGTCGCACTTTACTGAATTTATTTTATTTTCTTACTTTACCATTGCTACATTGGCTGACTTTTTTTCAGCTTCAAATTGTAGTTGTAAGAGTATGTAATAGAAAATAAATGTAAATAACAACAACAGCTATTAAAGAATAGAGTGTTGCCACACAAGTATTTTTGACCGGGTGCAGTCAAGTTAATAATTAGTGTTTTTATGGGAATTGTTAAAATTTAAGTTTAAAATTTTTAAACGCACTAATAATCCCAAATTATTATTTTACTTATTAAGTAAAATATTTTTTATTAAAAATACATTGAAATTGATTATTGAGGGGTTTGGCTGGATCCTATGCACATTTCACTGTTGCTAATGCAGATCATCAGGGAACCTTTACCCAAATTTCTTAGAACAACTAGAGTTATTATATTATAAACTTTCATTTAAACAAATGAGAAGCCTAACAACAAATAACAAAGTTGAAACAAGAACTCAATAATCAACATGTTTTTAGGGTTCCGTACACCAAAGGTGAAAAAGGAACCCTATTGTTTTCGCTACGCTGTCCGTCTGTCCGTCCATCCGTCTGTCCGTCACAGGGTATTTTCTCGAGAACCGTAAGAGCTACGGACCTGAAATTTGGACAGAGTGTGTAGACCCTTGGCCGCTACAACAACAAATACATGAGAGTTGGAAATTAAAGGGTGTGCCAAAACGAGCAACGAAAAATGTTAAAATCCCATGTAATATACATACAATTGTATGTATATGCACTTGAAATTTGTAAAGTTAGTGTATTTTTATACAGACTACAACAATTAACACTAAAATTTAAAAAATTTTAATTAGAGGGTGTACCATCAGTTAATGTAATTTTGACTATGTAATTTTGATAACTTGCTGTATCTTGGAAACCGTAAGAGCAAACTTCTTGAAATTTTCAAAAACGGTAAAACAAAAAAATCTCAAAATTATAAAATCGCCAAACCGAAAAAAATCGCCAAAATCAAAAAAAAATCGCCAAAACGAAAAAAAGCACCAAATTAAAAAAAATTTCTAAATCGAAAATAAATCGCGGAAAACTGGAAAAATCGCCAAAATGAAAAAATCGTCAAAATAAAAAAAAATCGCCAAAATGAAAAAAATCTCAAAAAAAAATAACCAAAATGAAAAAAATCGCCAAAATTAAAAAAAAAAAATCGCCAAAATTTAAAAAATTTCAAAAATCAAAATATAAACATACTTAGAGCTAAAAAAAATTGCTTAATTGAATATATAAAAAAAGATCGAAAAATTAGATTACAAAATTTGATTAATAAAAATATTTCATTCAATAATAATTGAAAATACTGAACTTGAGCCCGATTAAGAAATGAATCCTGATTAAAATAAAAAATAGTTTTATTTTACAAATATAGTCTCCTTTGAGTTCCCTATACACTTTGTTCAACGTTTTCCTAATTTTTAGTATCCCTTGCGAAAAATAAGATTTGTCAAGGTAATTAAAATAGGTACGAGCAGTTATGTATTTGTTTGTGCGATTATTTCATTATTGGAGTCAAATCTCTTTTCGCCCAGGGCGAATCTTGTGAACAAAAGTCGTCATTTTTGTTTTCAAATACTCATTAAATTAAACCAATAAGTGAGCACACTATTCACCATTTATGTATTGTTTTAACCAATGTGGCTGACAAACCCACTACCTTAGCCTTCTTTGGCGCCGGCGCAAACCGATAAAGCCATTATTTTGACTGCTCTTTGGTCTGTGGTGTATTGTGGTGAGTTCACGTTTCATATGCGCTTACAAAATGGCGGATGAAAATGTTCAAATTTTTAAACATAAAATCATTTGCGTTACAATTAAAAGGAAAACAAATTTATAAAATTTTATTTTTGCCTCTAGACGCATATAGGCAACTCATCAGTAGACTTTAACAAAAATTCAAAAAAGCTTACACAGCCTTAAAATGCTTATAGAAAAACTCGCAATAAGTAACTGAGAATTGCAAAACTACAAACATAATAAAATAACACATTATTAAAACGAGAATAATTCGTAAGTTGTTTTAATTATAAAAGTTTTAAATATAGAAGAATATTTTTTTTAACAAGGATTAAATTGATACATGGCTATACATAATTGTATATATATAATATATATGTTCCTTTTCAATAGTACCTTGTGTTAACTGCATAGAGCATGTATTAAATGCTCCAAAGCGCTGCGATGAACTTAGTTGTGGCTGGTTCGGCATCAGCCAGGAATATTGGATTGGAGGCGGAAATCACACCATCCGCATTGACCAGCCCAGCTACAAATACGGTATTTGATATAAATATATGTAAATATTTTGCTTTTTGCTAAACTTTTCTCTTTTTCTTTCTACGACAGCTTTCGAAAACTGTGCCAATGATAGACTTTGCTCCTACTTTACCATTAACAGTTATATGTCCAAATACGCTGTTGATTGTACTAATGATGGCGAAGTGGATTGTCAAGATTATTTTATGATTCAAAAGTATGGACCCACTGGATGCAAAAAAGTTACTGGAACTTTTAGCAACGAAATAAATCAATGCTTATATCCCAAACAAGAACACCAATAAATAAAAACATGATGTGTATTATATGGGCATTAGTGTCCTAAATAAAAATCCGTTTGCAGTTTTTGTCTATCACGTACTGATTATTTTTAACGGTGGACGTGGCTAATATTAAGCCGTAAACAAGGCTGATATTTTTTTCATGGTGGGCGTGGCTAATATTAAGCCCTAAGATAGGCGGTCACGGCAACGTACATATTTTAATTGTACTCGCATAGCTCGATAACGCTTTATTCTATTGTAATAAGTTAAACACTGAAAGGTAAAGAATAAAATTAACTTTAAATTAAACTTAAATAGTTTTCAACGTTTTCAAAGTTATTCAGAAATTAGTGGCGAAAAAAATATTTTTAATGCAAAATTAAATATTTTATTTGTTTCCAAAACTTTATAAAAATATTAAAACGGCAAATATTTTAGATTTTTGTTATTTTTGGGATAATAAAATATGCTACATATTGACGGCCCCATTCCATAACATGCTAAGTCGACATAGCGTGTTGTGCTGGGAATAGCATTTATGAATTCATCGTTTATTAACTTAGATTCTGTAATATTTTGATAGTAATCGGACTATTCTATCAAAAGTTATGAGCAAAAATGTACTTAGCATAATTTGTCAAGTTTAAAAAACCTCAATTTTAAATGTTTTAAGTACACCTAGCATGATTTAGTTTGTAATTAAGTACCAAAAATAATGAATTTAAATTTTTCTCCAAAGTAAAACATGCTATATGTACTTAGAGGGCCATTGTAGGTGAGAAAGGACTCCCAGATAGATGCTAAGTCTACTAAGAGGACAATTTTAAGTTTTTTAAGTCACTTTTAACTGTGATCTACAACAAATTTATAAGGTTCAAATAAACTAAAAAAAATTCTATTGCAATTATTATATGATTAAAAAAGTATCAAGTTTCTATCTCATAACATTCCTGAGATATCATTAATAAACTTTGAAGGCGTTTATCTCAAAACTAGCTTTTTTGACTTAGCATGTTTTAGAATGGAGGCGTCGATATAAATAAATAAAATTTAACTAAAAATCTCAATGTTATTCACATTTAAAGCAGCTTTGAAAACATGCAATTTTTGCTCAATAGAATTCAGTACGATCGCTACTTGTGGAATATACATACATAGCTGTTAAGTAATGATTAGTAATCGTAATGATTACTAATTTGATTAATTTTTTTAAAGGTGAACTAATGATTAAATTACGATTATATTCAGTTTCACACGATTACTAATTGATTACGATTACTAATAATGGAAAAGTAATCTGAATTACTTAAAATTACTAAAAATAATTAAAAATAATCAAAAGTAATCAAAAAATAATCCGATTACTTATAAGGACTACTTTTGATTCTTTTTGATTATTTATATAATATATATATATATTTATATTTATTTAAGAATCAAAAGTAGTCTTTGAAATTAATCGGATTACTTTTTGATTACTTTTGATTCGTTTTGATTATTTTTAGTAATTTTAAGTAATTCAGATTACTTTTCGATTATTAGTAATCGTAATCAATTATTTATCAGCAATTATTTTGAAGGTAATTATATAATCATTACAATTCTTTTCAAAATGTAATGCAATCGATTACTAATCGTAATCGAAATGTTACAGCTCTGATTTCCAGTAATTCAGATTAATTTTCCATAATTAGTAATCGTGCGAAACTGAATATAATCATAATTTAATCATTACTTCACCTTAAAAAAAAGTAATCAATTTAGTAATCATTACGATTACTAATCATTACTTAACATCTATGGTTTAAGCTATGAACAGAGATGAAAACGCATTCAAACACATAAAAAGTGTATTTCCATGTATAATAAGTGAGATAAAAGCGAAGAAAAGCATACTTGATTGTCCCCAAATATAAGAAATCTTTAAAGAAAAGTTCAAATCTAATCTGTCCAATAAAGAAAAAATTAGTAGGTTAGGTTAGCAGGCTGCTGGTAAGGAAGGGTGAAATTTAGAGTCCAGCTGACTTGGGTACAATACAATGAACCCTTAGTGCTACCTGTGATTTGAAGAGAAGATAGTGAGAGAAGGTGAGATAGGGAAGGGAGAGTGATAGAGAGGACAGCTGGTCAAGGAACAGATAGAGGAAAGCTGAATTGTAAAACAATGAAGCACGTTTTTAATAATGCAGTGTGGCAGCGCCTCTGGTGTCAATGAGGCGTATTAAATTTTGAAGCTATGCTTAGTAGCCATTTTATTAGTTATTTTACTTCCTCGATGATTCTGATGATGTTACATTAGCATTAGTATCTGCTGAAGCCGGTGTAGTTTTAGTGACCAGTGCGCCTTATGCCTGCATTACTAGAACTTTTCTCACAACAACTGATACAAAGGACACTAATGCACATCAGAAAAATGTGTTGTGTTGTTATATTAATAACTGTCGGAGACCGGGTTCGAACGCAGGATCTTCGGTTTTGTACTCAACGTGCTAACTACTTCAGCTAACCCCAAACTCAAGAGCATGGGTAGCTTATGAAAATGTATAACACAATTGGCTTGTAAATAAAATGCCTGCAAATTACAAGGAACTCGTACAGGAACATCTTCTTTCATATCAACAACTCGAATGCAACGTGTCATTAAAAATACACTTCCAGCATACGCATTTAAATTTTTTTTTTCATGCTTCAAAGTTTCTAACGGGATATAGTGCACATAGAAAAAAGATATAGCGGCAAGGGGTCCGCAGAAATATTAACTGATTTCTGCTGGGAAACCAATCGTGAAACAGCAGCTAAAACTTATAAAAGAAAGCGATCTACTAATAAGTAGTTAATTTTTTATGTTATATTAGTTTGTGTCTAAGACGAGCTACTGAATGAGCTCGATACTCGTACAAGTCTAAAACCCATGTCATTTAAATGGTTTTGATCAAAGGTTTGTGTTGGACTTGGGTCGAACTCATTCAGTTGGTCGTTGTTGACACAAACCTCTGATCAAACCTATGTAATTTAAATTCGTTGCACTATTGTGTCATTATAAAGTCCAAAGTACGTGCGAAATTTTGTAAGAGTCATCTGAGTAGAAATATGTAAAATAAAGCGTAAATGTTAGTGGGAGTGACCCCGCCTATTTTTCCAAATTTTGCTCAGATGAAGTATACTTTTAAAAACGCAAAATTGAAGGCGTGCGTAAGTGCATTGCGCATGCAAAGTTTTAATAGAGGAGCTTGTGTTTGAATTTTTGGGTTTTCCGATTTTTCTAAGCCTATTTGTCTGCAAAATTTCAGGTCTCTACCATATAATATTATGTTAACGTTTTTCTTGTGCGTGTCCCCACCTCTCCAATATGAAAAATTGGTGCTTTCAGATTTTTCCAGCTGATAACTGACGCCTTAACTTAAATTCTTAATTTCGAGCTTAAAGTGCGTGTCAATGCCCCCCCCCCTCACCCTAAATTTTGAAATTTCCAGGTTTTTAGATTTTTCTTGGTGATCTCTGACTTACAATTATCTCTTTTTTGATCATAGGGGTGTGCCAAAAACCAATTACTGAATCAGTTCGATCCTAGACTAGTTTGTGTTAAAAACGAGCTACTCTTTATCAATTTTTGTAAGGAAAGATTTTATGAAGTTAAACCTTTTTTATGAAGTTAAACCTTTTTTTGAAGTACAACATGTATGACTATTCTGTCAAAAGCTTTAATGAGGTCAATAGTTCAACGATTTTTGCATACAATAAGGTGCGTGGTGCTACTAAGACCGGACTGAAATCCTTTTTGATTATGTGATAGTATATAAAATATACATATAGATATTTCTCCGAGAAATTCCACTTTTTTGTCACGTGCGACAGCAAGCAATTAACATTGTATTTCTGAAAAATTTTACTAGATTTTTTTTAATTTTACCTAACGTAGACGTAGCTCCTACACATATATATAAAGCAAACAATGTTACGTTTTCTTTAAAAAAAAAAAACAAACATATTTGCTTGGTGTCGCACGCTACAAAAAGTTAACATTCCTGTGGAAATGCCCATATATATATATATATATATATATATATATATATGTATATATACCTACATACATAGTATATAAAAACTACAAAAAATTGATTTTGGCGTCTTTTGGCGATTTTTAATTTGGCAAAATTGGTCGGAAAAAAACTGACAATCCTCGTATTGCGTATTAAGTTTTATGAGCAAACTCATTAGCAAAAAAATAAAAAAAGAGTTAAGAAGAACAAAGTTAAGTCTCTAAACAGTAATAAATAAAGATAACATAACATAACAATCCTAATAAAACCCAAAACTCTTTAGCGAAAGAAAGATAATATTTACAGCCTAAAGAAGCATAAATAAATATAAATAACAACCATAAAACTAGTACATACATGCGTAAATTAAACTCGAGATAAACAGTTGTGTAGTTCATGAACGAACTGGTTCAGTTATGCGATTCAGTAAATTGAACGATTCTAACTTTATCATTGTTTTCTCATTATCATTATTCTTTGCATAGTCTTATTAAACGTCAGAATTGATATTAAAATAAACACCAATGTTAAATATGAAGTTTGGCATATAGGGATCAACAGGAGCAACAACAAAAAGAAAACAAAACTGTTTAGAGTATATAAAGAACGAAGAACTAACTATGAACAAACTAATGCATTCGATAGTTTGGATCAATCTGAACGATTGAGTAAAATGAGCTATTATGCACAACTCTAGTATCAATCAGGCTATTCATCATGAAATGGCAACTCCAACTAGCTGCCAAGCAACAGCTGTTAAGATGGTACACATATTAAGCAGCATTGCCAATTTAAAATTCTTTTCGTCTAAAAAAATATAAGGGTTATTTGTAAACATATTAGACGGCTTTTACACACACAAAAAGCTTACGTTGCAAAGTCTTGAATGACTGAACGAGTTGGACTAGACTTGGGTCGAACTCGTTCATAGAGCTGGTTCCAACTCGTTCATTCGTTAATTTTTGCCACAAACTTATGATCAAACTCATTTAAATTACATGGGTTTGCTGATAAGTTTGTGGCAAATATAAACGAGTGAACGAGTTGGACCCAGCTCTACTCATTCACTAGCTCATTTTTGACACAAACCGATGATCAAACCCATTCAAATTATATGAGTTTGATCAAAGTTTTGTGTCAAAAATGAACTAGTGAACCAGTTCGACCCAAGTTTAAGTTAGACCCAGCTCTAATGATTAGACCCATAAGTTTGATTATCGGTTTGTGTCTAAGACGGGCTGCTCAAAGTAGACTTGGGTCGAACTCGTTCATTAGTTCATTTTTGCCACAAACCAATGATCAAACCCATTTAAATTGCATGGGTTTGATCATTGGTTTGTGGCAAAAATGAACTAGTGAACGAGTTCGACCCAAGTCTAGCTCAAAGAGTTCGATACAAGTCTAAAGTCTACTACATAGTTTCTTCAATTTCCTGCAAGTTCGAATAAAAAGTGGTTTGAAACCCATTGAAACATTGACTTTTTCGTTATGACTTAATTAGACTTGGGTCGAAATCATTCACTAGTTCAGTTTTGACACAAACTTGTGTAATTTAAGTGGGGTTTGATCACCGATTTGGGACAAAAATTAACTAGTGAGCAAGCACCAACCAAGTCTAGACTTAATTATAGACTTGCATCGAACTTGTAATTTAAATGGGTTTGATCAGAGGCATGTGTCTAAAACGAGCTACTGAAATAGTTCGATACAACTCTACTTTATTAACTAGTAGACTTGTGTCCAAGAGCTCTTGTGAACTAAAATGGGCTATTGAACACAAGTTCGGTCAAAAGCATCAATGTAAATTAAATTAGTTTGAAACTACTTTTGATTCGAATGCTCTCTAGTTTCATCATAGGGTTGTGTCTGAAACGAGCTACTGAAATAGTTTTTAATGATATGCTTTCTTAACTTCTTGTATCTATTTAAATACGAATATTCACTTTTTTTTATCAAAACTCATTTCTTTTTTCAATTCTTAAATACGTAATAAAAAAAAATCAATCAAATCCATCATACACATACATACACATTTAATTTATATGCAAAAAAGAAAATGTCCTTGCAACAAATAATATTTTCTATTAAATCACTCATACCAAAAAAAAAAAAACACTCTTCAACTCTCACTTGCCAGCCCAAGAATATTGACAAACACTTTTGGATAGTAAATAATAAAAGAAATCGAATATATTAAGAGTTGCAGAAAAAATATATTCTGCTGCACTCTAAATATCGGTTGGGAAAACAAATTTATTTTCCAGCTTAAAATTTTACTGCTTGTTTGATACTCGCACATTTGTACGGCACAGTAGGAACAAATAAAGTAATAAGCAGTTGGTAAATGTTTTCTTTAGAGCTATGCTCTTTATGTCATACACAGGAGCAATCAAAAAGTTTTATGCATATTACATAACTAGTTTTAAAAATAAAAATAATTCTATTGCGTTTTTATTTCACATACATATGTATTCAGTTTGATATAGCTAAGCAGCATAGCTCTAACCAGGTGTCCTAAGACACGGCACTTCTTTTTTGTTTGAGTTTTTATTAAAGCCACTTAAATATTTATTTTTGAGGCACGAAAACAAACATCAGGGAATAAATTGAAATTTTCTTTTCAACCGCTCGCTATTTTTAATTAAATTTAATGGTAAAAGTTAAGCCAACCACATATTAATATGATTTAGCATATTATTTTTAAAGTTGTCTTTTTCTTTTGATTTTGCTTGAACTCATGTAAGTGAACCGCCTGTTACATACGTAAAGGACTTAATGTATAAACAAAAAAATAAAATTAAAATAAAAATCTACTTGCTAACAATTGTAGGCCACTGTGCAAGAACATTTGTAGCACGACAAACATCAAAAAAAGATGTGATACTGAGGTTTTTATGATAAGTATGCAAATTAGGCCAAAAAATACAACAACAACAAAAACTAAATTCGAATAAAAGGAAGTAGGATGAAAAGCAACAACAATGACAAGCAAAAAAGTAATATAGTTTACATAAAAATACAAATGAAATGCGGGTAAAAAGAAATTTACGAAATGTGCAATAAAATGATCTTTAGGATTATAGTTTTCATTTCTTTTTTTCCGTATAAAAGATTCTTCTCTGGTTTATTTATTCTCAAAATGTTTCTTACTATTTGCTGAAATTTCAAGTGCCAATTCGCTTCCTTCAAAGTTTAAAATGGCATAATAATATGGCATTGATTGAAGTGTTGCTTTTTTTTTTGCTCCTATTATTCTTCTATTCCTTGAACATACAAATTGTTAGTCACAAATGGCTTAACAATTGTCTGTCTATTTGTCTCTTACTACGGTTCTGTCTGTCTGTCTGTCTCGACGGTCTTGTCATACTGTACCCATATGCTTGAATAAACATTTAATGAGGTTTTAGTTCAATTTACTAAGTATTTTATTGTTATCAATGTACATACTTTTCTCTTCTCTACTTTCTTTGCTAATGGAATAGTGAAAGGGAGAAACAAAAATAAAAAATATTTTGGGGAACATTTTTTTTTTTTTTTTTTTGCTAAGTATGTATCCAGGCAAATTCAACAGGTAGAGATTAATAAGTACTGCTACCAACTTTGAACCATTAAAAGTATCCTAAATGGTCCTTCGAAATGAAAAATGAGGGAAAGAAAAATGAAACCTAAGGATTAATTTTGGTATAGTTAGTTCACCGTCTTTCTCTTTTTAGGGTTCCGTACACCAAAGGTGAAAAGCAGCCTTGGTGTTTTCGCTACGCTGTACGTCTGTCCGTCTGTCCGTCTGTCCTTCCGTCTGTCATATTCTATTTTCTTGAGAACCGTAAGAGCTACGGACTTGAAATTTGGACAGAGTGTGTAGACCTTTGGCCACTACAACAACAAATACACGAGAATTAAAAATTAAAGGGTGTTCCAAAACGAGCAACGAAAAATGTTAAAATCCCATGTAATATACAACAACAAATACACGAGAATTAAAAATTAAAGGGTGTTCAGAAACGAGCAACGAAAAATGTTAATTGTATGTATGTATATACACTTGAAATTAAAGGGTGTTCTATCAGTTAATGTAATTTTGACCCTGTAATTTGGACAACTTGCTGTATTTTGGAAACCGTAAGAGCCAAGCTCTTGAAATTTTCAAAAACGGTAAAACTAAAAAATTAAATAAATATACATATAATCGAAAAAGTTATTAAGTTCTTAAGCCCCATGGTAAGTTTTGGTCCACCCTATACATTCATAAGACTTACATACTTATGCCGGCCATACACTACACAAGTTCAGTGCTCAAGTCTGGCACTGCGTAAAATAAGCTTGTGACACACACTATACAAGTAAACTGTGCCTTTTTTGTTTTAATTCGCCATAATGCTGGTGATTATTTGCATAATTATAGGAATTCTGTCCAGAATATTTGTTCTGCGCTCATTTCTTGTTGTGAATTCTTAAAAAATCATGAAACAACTGAGCGTTTGCAACATACACTACACAAGTTCACTGTACAGTTTTCAAGCTTGAGCAAATATTAATATTGTTTTGATATTTACTCAGTTCACTGCGTAAATATCACAACCACCCCCATACACTACACAAATGCACTGTACAGTGCCAGACTTGTGCAGTGAACTTGTGTAGTGTATGGCCGGCTTTAGTGAAATATTCTTTCGAATAAATTAGGGATAATTAATTTGAGCTTTCGTTAGATAAAAAAACTTTTAGCAAATTGCAGTACGATGAATGATGAAAACAGTTCACATATTCCATTTGCATTGGAAAATGTGTTTATAGAACTCAATTGACTTCACACAGGGTGGACCAAGCAATTCTGCTAGTGTTTGTCATAATAATTTACAAATTTTCTTTGTGCAAATTGGTTCTTTAAAAATTATCACATGTAATTTGGCTTGCAGAGCGATACGAGTCATAAACAAATTATCTCTTTTGTTAAGTTTTAATATTTTTATTGCCCTTTTTCCCACGATTACTGCCTTCTTTGTGAAATTTAATGTGGTTTTTTAAAGGGTTTACAAAGCAAATTTTGTATGGAAATCAGTTTTATAAACCTTTTATAAGTCAAACATAACTTTATGAATAAAGCCTTTACATCCGTATTCATAAAATTTAAAATGAGTTTGAAATATATTTTATTTTAAATTTTTCATTAAAATTTTTTTTAAATTGGATTTCAAATACATTTTACTTTTTTATGAATATATGGGATAATATTTAACTTGTTTAGTAAAATATTTATTCTTTTTTTTAAATACATTGAAATTGATTATTGCAGATCATCAGTGAACCTTTACCATCTTCTATATATGTATATAAAAATGAAACGGTCCATGTGTGAAATCGCATAACATGAGAACGGCTGGAGCGATTTGGCTGATTTTTTTTTATTCGATTAGAAATTTTCAGGACATGGTTTGTAAAGAAAAAAAAATTAAAAAAAATGGCTACTATTCACTTCTCATTTTTTCTACGCACAAACTAACAGAGGGGACAATCATTAGTAAAAAACTTGCGAGCAAGGCCGGGGCGGTCAGCTAGTTTAATATAAAAAGAAATTCCCAATAATTCACAAATTATTTTTGGTTTTAAAAAAAATTTCAAGGAAATATGGGAAAACATATTTAATGCAAAGAACAATCAATTTACTGTCTGAAAATCCCCCAACTAATATTAATGATACGAGTACGTCCAGTATTACTTAAATAAAAACTATTTAACATGTTCATAAAAATGTCTATAATATTTACAATAATATCTCTACTTTATTTTAATGTTTCTATAATATTTATAATAATATTTCACCCCTTTATTGCAAGAAGGACATAACTCATAAAAGCCAGTAGTAAGCCAAATAAGTTTGGAGTTTTCAGTTTCTTGCAAGAAGAAGTTTGTGTCAGAGCACGACACAAAATAAAATACTATGACATGGTTCACACACCCCAAGTTTTCTTGCTTAATATTTCGATTTTGAATGACAGAGAGAGCGAGAGAGAGAGATGAGAAATAAATCTATACCGTTTGCATGCGTAATGGTAGAATTAAGGCTCAGTTACCCGAATGTAATGTAATGTAACTGCAACAGTAGGAAACAGCTGATCGATATTGTTATGTGAAAAGTAGTGAAAATGGATGTGTGTGAAGATAAATATGCCGAATTAAATATGTTTCGACGTAAAGACTTATGGTAGAATTAGTCGATTCGTATCGTGTTACTTTTTAAGTAGTCGTATCGTTTAATTATGGATGTTAGTTAGTAAAAATGTGAGATTTCCAGCGAACGTGTCAGCTGTTATTGTATTTCTCTTTGCTTAATACATGTGTGTGTATGTATGTAAGAGAGAAGTTGACGTAGAAATCTATTTTCTGCAGATTTCTACCTCACATACGTTACTATACATATTAAATAAACAGCAACATGTTTTATTTATGTTACAGATTTTGCCAGCTGATCCGTCAATTCACGATACGAATTTACTAATTCTACCATTACGTTACAACATATTTAGGTGTGAAGATAAATATGCTATGACGTAACGACATGGGAGTTAATTAACTAGTTATATGAAAGAAAAACACATTTAAGCAAGGTTTCGCTCATTTGTATATTGCATTCTGTCGGAATGTAATTATATTTAATAAAAATACAATTCTGAAAGTAGATTTCTGAGACGTTTTAGAAAAAGTCGCCTTCGGTCATAGGAATGACCTCTGAGGGATTTTGGCCAAAGTGGCCAAATGAAGGGTTGGCATGCAATGTCACCTAATAAGGAGTAACTACCAGGACACTAGCTACAAAACGTAATAATTAGAATTGCTGAATTGAGTTTGTGAAAAAAGTTACAGCTCATATAAAGTTGCTTTTGGTCCAAAAACCTTCTGAGGGATTTTGGCCAAAGTAGCCAAATAATGGGTTGGCATGCAATGTCACCTATTGGGGAGCAACTACCAGGACACAAGCTATAAAACGTTATATTTAAAATTCCTGAATTGAGTTTGTGAAAAAAGTTACAGCTCATATAAAGTCGCTTTTGGTCAAAAAATCCTCTGAGGAATTTTGGCCAAAGTGGCCAAATGAAGGGTTGGCATGCAATGTCACCTATTGGGGAATAATAACCAGGATAATAGCTACAAAACCACCCTACTAATTATACACATTTAAGTATACGTAGTAACGTCTTCATAATGGGTTTTTAGAAAATATTTATTAAGATATTCTAGAAGAAGTTTGTTGAAGATTTCTTGTCGATAACCCGCTGATGTCGTAAGCTCAATACTCGAGAATGAAACAATCTGTTATATATGGAGAGTTTAGTTTTTCAGTCGGTCTATCTGGCTTGATATTGGTAGAGTCACACATGTGAATATTTTCAATGTTTCCATTACTTTCTTTTTGTGCATTTTCTTTTAAAGGGATCCTAGTTTCGTCAGCAGCATTATCATCGTCGATGAAGTGAACATCAGATAACACAAACGTGAGCATAAAACAAAATGTCATCTTGTGCCTGATCAACACAATTGTGCTATCTGAATCTCCTTGAACGCTGGCTACTTGTTATTATGCACAATATCACCAGTAATGCACTGAATTGTTGCAAAATCTCATTTTGCACTTACCACTAGTAATTTTGAGAGCTTATATCAAAACTATTTTACAAAAACAATCACCTTGTGGACGCATGTCTACACTCCTTGAAAGACACAAACAAAATGAAGCTATATTTTTTATTGTAGCTTTGCTACTTATGGGGCGATACAGGGGTTAGAAAATAATTTTCGTAACAAAAATAATCGACACTATTACAGTTATAAACTTATTTTTGTTTTGATTTCTTTGTACTTAAAAGCAGAGTACGAAAATAAACCAAACAAATTGTTTGGTTTTGTTTTGTTTCGTTCTTTGAAGTGAGTGAAACAAAAACAAAACAAGAACAATGAGAACGATTGTTCAATTTGTTTTTGCTTTGTTTTTGCATATGAGCACAAACCAGAGAACAGCGCCGATCGGTTGTAAGCCGGCTAACACCTGTCACCAGCCACAAACAATACATTAATTTAATCGCACGCCGCTAGAAAAGAAAATAATGGGAAATAAATGGAAATGTTTTGAAATATTTTCAGAGAATTTGACATCATCATATACATAATATAATTTTATTGCATTGTTATTTCACACATGAAAGTTGTTTTAAATAACTAAGTAGCAAAGCTATAACCGGATGTCTTAAGACAACTCTCTTCTTTTTTTTATGCTGTTTTGGTTTTGTTTGTCATATTTTTTGAGAAAGAAACAATACCTCACATCACTGCCTGCCGGTTAATAGACAAAAAATTATTTTTTAATGTAGTTTGAGGTCAATCAAAGCAGATCGCACAATCGATTAAGCTACTACGTCTGAAAGGGATATGAGCTGTAACTTTTTTCACAAAGTCAATTCAGGAATTCATGAAGAAATATATGTAAGTAGAAAAAGGAATTATGAAAAATTTTACAAAACGTGGAGAAAACTATATCTAGCAAAAAGCAGAAAATAAAAATAAAATACTTAATTAAGCAATTTAAGAGACCGTAGTTTCCTGTTTTTGTTTATTAATTCCATACTTTAATACATACTGACGCATGTAGATAATAATCAAACAATAGAACTTTTAAGGTACATATCGCTCATTTACTCAAATATCGTCATAACTCCAAATAAAATGGAATTTTTGAGTTAGTGATGCAGAATGACATAATCCTCATATCATTCTTCATATTGTGTAAAAATTTCACACAAATATCATCACTCAACTCTTGAGAGGAAAGTAAAATTTTATATTTCCATTAACTTGTGTGTAAATTGAAAACTTCAAAGTCGTTTTCTGGCAAACTGGTTTCTGGGACTTATGACGTTGTTTGAGTAAATGAGCGTTATTATTATTATTTTGCAATAACTTTAAAATTGCTACGAATTTCATCATCTATTTACACATATGTTTTGAAAACAATATAAATTTCATGTTGTTAGTTAGTTATTCACTTAAATTTTGTTTTTTAAGTTTCGAAAATTGTATTATTTCAAGGTTTACATATTAATAAGATCTTATATTTTTTGAACACAAAAGGTTTTATATTATATACTTTAATATAATTTAACTGGAATTTAGGTATAAGCTAAATTACATACTTATGAATACATTTCAGAATTTAAATTTTTTACTAAATCGTATTTAGTATGAGTGTCAAAACAATTGGATTTACTAAGTTTCAAATAATCTTTAGAATAAAGTATTCCTTCTAAAGTTTCATTTTCTAAGGAACATCGAAATTTTGTTTTATTTAAATTCGACATTTGCGGACGGACGAATGTGGCAGAACCATAATTTGTTTCACAAATTCTGTTAAAACTGGGAAAGCTTTTGTGGAATCTCCTCGCTTTATTTTAGAAATGATTTCCCAAAAACTACATAAATTAGTTTCATCACTTTTAAACGTGTGCTCAAAATCAAAAAATTGCAATTCTCGGTACTCAGAATTCATCTAAAAAATTCGGAAATTCGTTAAGAATATGTATCTAAAATAGTGTTACTTTTTTTGTTCAATATATTGAAGTCCATACAAAGCCGCACCACCAAGCAAAGAGATTTAGAATTGGTAAAATCAGTTGACTCGTCAGCACATAGGGAGAATTTATTTTTCCGCAAAAGCCCACAAACATTCATAAATTGGTCTTTTCCAATAAAATTTTTTACAATGGCCGTAGCTTTAGTGCGTCCCAAATGCATATTTTGGGCATTATCCGAATCAGGAAACGAACTTTTGCATACTTTAGTCATGTGATCAACTATGAAAAGAGCCATCTTGATTTCAGCAATTCTGGCACCAAATTTTTCTAATTTAAAACTTTCATCGATTTTCTTTTAAATCGAAACGGATTTAGCAGCAGCGATATGCTTTTTTGACTCACCATGGGTCAACAGATCAGTTTTTCCAGAAGATGCCTTCAGTTGGACATTGCATAATTTGCAGTAAAATATGTCATTATTTTTTTCTGCCCAATCTTTAATTTTAGCATCCATGAGCCATTCTTCTTTTAGCTTTCTCTTTTTCTTTTTTTCCACCTGGAAACTTACAAGAGAATGGTTGCTCGATGTAGCAACAGTCTCCTCAACGCATTCATAATTATGGTCGTTTGCTTCTTCTACAACAAAAATTATTTAAAGTTACAATAGTCTTAGCAAAACATTCCTAAGCTTACCAATATCGCTATTTTGCAAATATCTTAAAATTTTTCTAAATAAATTTATTGCTTTTTTAAATTTTCTGGAACAATCAGTATTCGTGTGTTAATAAATGCTATTCTAGTTATTCCGTTACCTTTTTCGTTTCTTTTTGATCACTTTTTCTTAATTTAATAAAATATACTTTCATTCACTAATAGATTTGTGGTTTTCTCTTTCTCTCTTACTAATACATTAACAAAAACATGTGTAGTTTATTCTTCTAACATCCCACTATATTGTTGCCAAATCACAAAAATGTGGTTTGAAAACGGAGTTCCCGTACTTTCAGTTGGATTGATAAAAATCGGCATTTTTTGGCCTAAAATCGGCAAATCGGCATTTGTTGGTTTTTTAATGGAAAAATCGGCAGTTTTGGCAGCCCGTATGCCGCAGATCAATATCAGTAATGTTAAATGACAATTGGGTAATTCAGAAGGTGTTCTATTATGTAATATTGCTATCAAAGTACATATATGCAGGTCTACAACAACTAAAAAAAATACAAAAAACAACATGCGCTTTGTTTGTGTAAAAATAATGGATGAATGTCAAAAACAGATGAATACAACCAGACCTCTGTGCCTATGTTCTGTAACTTTAGTGAGAACTTTTACAGACGAGAAGTTTGTTATCATTCTGTAAAACACAGGGTGAGTAACAAAAACATTAATTCCTTGCTCATGTTTCTTGTAATCTTATTTACGGGTTTATACGAATCAGCCTGTGAAAAACAGCACAACCAATATAATTGCTTAATTTTTCTCGACCCGAAAACTTCTCGCAAGTTACAGAACACATGTACTGGGCAACTTGCATTACTTTTCATAAGCACTGATTGAAAAACAAATTATATTTTAGTGAAAATTTAAATTTGATGCTTGTAGTGCACTACTTTTTGCACTAAAATAAAATCTCTTAAAAGTAATGGATTAATATTGCATTAGCAGCTAATCCCATGGCAAAAAATGCACTAATTTTGTATTGCCACCTGAGCACATCACGAAGTAATGCAATATTATTGCAATATTGCAAATAAAAGATCTGCACTTAGATTTTCCTTTATTTTATTGTAAAGTTATATCTTAAAAAATGTTGGTTGGAACATTTTAATCAAGTTTTGTCTTTCTCTTCAAAAATTATAAAATATTGTGATTTGGTGCTAGTGCAATATTAATGTATTACTTTAAAGAGATTTTAAATTAATGCAAAAAAAACGCACTATAATTATCAAAGTAAGTGCTAATGCAATAAATTTGCATTTGCATTGATTTGCTTTAGTGTAGGAAAATTGTCAATGCATTTGCTTTGTTTGTAATGAAAGCTCAATTTTACCATCCCTAAATTTACAACAGTCTTGCCATTGTCGTTTGTTCTTTACTAATTATGCAAATTTTTGTTAATTTTTTTTTCTACTTAAGACAAACTTTTTTGGTTTGTTACTATTAAGTATACATTTCATTGAATTTTTGCCACAGGCCCATGGCTATTAATTTTAGTTTTTGAACTTGACAGACACGCAATAACTAAATAGCTGCATTCAGAGACTAAAGTTTAAGTGCACACCCCAAATCTGTAGTTTCAATAAAACTAAAGCTTTTCTAAAAACTTTTACAATGCAGTTCTATTTACCCCCATTGATAAGTAATAAATATAAAAAAAAAAAAAAAAATTAACTAAGTCCAAACATAACGGTAATTTTTTAAAAATCCAATAAAATTGTGTGGACAAAAGTTTATTAAATACAGCTTGAGATACTCTAAAATGAAATTATATTTCGAAGGAAAATGTATGGATAGACAAAACCAAAGTAAATTTATTAATTGATATGACTTTATATGAGCTGTAAATTTTTTCACAAACTCAATTCAGCAATTCTAAATATAACGTTTTGTAGCTTGTGTCCTGGTAGTTACTCCACAATAGGTGACATTGCATGCCAACCCTTCATTTGGCCACTTTGGCCAAAATCCCTCAGAGGATTTTTTTACCAAAAGCGATTTTATATGAGCTGTAACTTTTTTCAAAAAGTCAATTCAGGAATTCTAATTATTACGTTTTGTAGTTAGAGTCCTAGTAGTCACTCTCCATTAGGTGGTATTGTATGCCAACCCTTCATTTGGCCACTTTGGCCAAAATCCCTCAGAGGCCATTTTTGACCAAAAGCGACTTTATATGAGCTTTAACTTTTTTCACAAACTCAATTCAGGAATTCTAATTATAACGTTTTATAGCTACTGTCTTAGTAGTTACTCCCTATTAGGTGGCAATGCATGCCAACCCTTCATTTGGACACTTTGGCCAAAATCCCTCAGAGGATTTTTTGACTAAAAGCGACTTTATATGAGCTTTAACTTTTTTCACAAACTCAATTCAGCAATTCTAAATATAACGTTTTGTAGCTTGTGTCCTTGTTGTTACTCCCTAATAGGTGGATTTGCATGCTAACCCTTCATTTGGCCACTTTGGCCAAAATCCCTCAGAGGTCATTCCTATGACCGAAGTCGACTTTTTCTAAAACGTCTCAGAAATCTACTTTCAGAATTGTATTTTTATTAAATATAATTACATTCCGACAGAATGCAATATAAAAATGAGCGAAACCTTGTTTAAATGTGTTTTTCTTTCATATATGTAACTAGTTAATTAACTCCCATGTCGTTACGTCATAGCATAACGTAAGTAATATTACGTAACGTAAGTCTTTACGTCGAAACATATTTAACTCGGCATTTTTATCTTCACACACATGTCGTCATGTGAGAACTTAAGTGTCCAATATCCAATAGATTATAATGGCGTATTGGACACTTAAGTTCTCACATGACGATGTGAAAATGGTTATAGAGATGTAATGTAACGTAACCTACTTTTCATATAAAAATATCGGTCAGCGGTTTCCTACTGTTGCTGTTACTTTACATTCCAGTCGAGTAACTGAACTTTAAAGTAAAAAAAGAAGAAAGAAAAGTAGGTTACGTTACATTACATCTCTATAACCATTCTCATTAATTTTTACATAACAATATCCATCATCTGTTTCCTACTGTTGCTGTTACTTCACATTACAGTCGGCTGAACTGAACCATTATTCCATTCGTATTGTGTTACTTTTGAAGTGCTGGTATCCTTTAAATCTGGATGTTAGTCAGTAAAAACGTGAGGCTGCAAGCGAACGTGTCAGCTGTTATTGTATTTCTCTTAGCTTTCTACTTGTCTGTGTATGTGTGTAAGAGAGAAGTTGACGTAAAAATATATTTTCTGTACAATTCTGCCTCACATACATACGTTACGATACATATTAAATAAACAGCCATATGTTTTATTTATGTTACAGATTTTGTCAGCTGATCTATCAGCTCACGTTACGAATCGACTAATTCTACTATAACTTTGTTTGTACTTTCTCCCTATCAAATCAAAACTTGAGCCAGAAAACTTGAGGTGTGTGAAACAGGTGTGTGTGTGTATACGACAAATTATTTTGCATTTTAAGAGTTATGCCTACTTTGCTAATAAAGGATCACTATATGTATCTTTTACAGCTTTCAGCTATCCTCCTAGCAAAGAAAATTAATCGCTTTCTACGAAAACTCACCGTTGTGAATCAGCCACTACATCGCAGTCACGTGATTATATGTGTGTGTTAGAGTAAAAAAAAAAAAGAATATTTCCTAAAGGATTTCTTTTAACACTCACTCACATATACAATTTATATTTCATGTGATGTGACGTAGTGGAATATTCCTGACGTTGCAAAATTCATCTATAACGAGTTCATCGGTTGGACAGAGAGTTCAAAGATAAAGAAGAAAATATTGAATAAGAAAATTATAGTTTGTGTGTGTGTGTGTAAGAGATTTTCTTTCTATAAAGTATTAAAATAAAAAAAGTATTTTCATAGTGCGACCTGCCTTTTGAAATGGCAGGTGTTAAGCTTTTGCATTTAATATTTGAAATAAAATAATATCAAATTATTCAGTTTTACTGTACAGCAGTTGGAAAAAAAGGATGCATGCATGCAGACTAAACAAATATTTGGTGCAATGAGTAAAATGTAAGTAAGTAATGTAAATAATTTAGTTAGTTTTTTTTGCAAAATTAAGCATAAATTATAAAACTAAGGACTTAATAATTTTGAAAACTTATTTTTTTTATAGGTGTACAGCAGACCTGGTGGACCCCATACCAAAAACAGAAAGAAAAAAAAAGAAGAGAGGTGTCTTAGGACACCTGGTTATAGCAATTGCTACTTAGCTATATAATAATATGTTTACACTTATGTGTTTAACGTCCTATTCATCTTTAAGAGCTTAAACACAATAAATTTTTTATGTTTTACCATACATTGACTTGTCTTGTTAAGCATCTCAGTTAACAAGTTTTAAAATTAAACTCATCGATAAACACGTAAAATGATGTTTTTGATAGCTCTGGCAACTTTGTGTTGTTATTAAATAGTGGCACGTTAAAAAAATTATTTGGAACACAATAATTGCTTAAAAAATATTACATTACTTACAGAAACATTTGTTGCTTAAAAATAATAAAGCAAACAAAAAGCATAATTGTGCGAAATTTCTTACAAACACAATAATTTATTCACAAAACGTCAACCTTAAACATCTCAAATATAATGTGAAAGAGTGTGTTTAGTTCTTAGAAAACTTGTCTTAAAAATTTTTTAAAAACATAAGTGTGAACATAGTATAAAACAAACTTAAATACGTCCCTTTTCACAATATATGGTTAAGATTTAACTTGAACTTTAACTGCAAGTTCTTCATACAGAACTTGCCGTTATAATTTTAAGTGGGCTTTCTTGTGGCTTAATATATGTATGAAAAGCATGGTATTACGATTATTTCTATATAGCGTTTTGGTTAGTGAAAGGGTACTTTCTTGTCCTTTTTTTCGAAGAGCATAAAAAGAGAAGACTTGTAGGCTTAAAATATTACAGAAAAATATTACTCGTAAGACTCTAAGTAAAATTAATAAGCATATCTCATATTTAAAATAAAAAGTTTACATGGTTTGATATCCCGAATCACCATAATAATGTCTTCAAACCCACTGCAAAAAAACCCAGAATTAAGGCTTCAAAACGCCTTATTTTTTAGTCTGCTTTCTCTGAAGCAGTCTTCAGAACCTTCGCTATTTTGTCTGTGTTGTATAATATATTGTAGTGAATACTTAGAGAGGAAGTTTAAAATAGAAGCGAACCTTGAAATTTATTAAAAATTTCAGAGAAACAAAATTATTTATGTATATCGTAAAAATTAATTAAATTTACCATAACTGCTAAAATTATAATGGATTGAATTTTTCAATTGTTTTATACTAGTTAGTTTAACCAATTGCATTGGTTGGTGCAATTTTATCTGCATGGGTGGCGTAGGCTGAAGTAGTTAACGCGTTGGCTAAAAATCCGAAGGTCCTGGGATCTAGCCCGCTTCTGACAGTCATTTAAAAATATAACAACACCACGCATTTTTCTGATGTGCATTAGTGTTTCTTTGTGTCGAATATTGTAGGAAAGTTCAAGTGATTAAAGAGGCGTAGACACCGTCTTCAGCGGATACTAATCCTCCTCCTTCGTCGTCATTGTGTAGCAGAATCATCGACAAACTGAAATAACCAATAAAATGGCTACTAAACACAGATTCACAAATTTAATACCCTCCTTGACACCACAGTCACTGCAACACTGTATTATTAAAAAAGTGCAAAAAAGCAGAGTTGTAAAAGAATGAAGTTTTGCCTATCACTATCCCTTTCCTAAAGAAGGTAACACACCTAGTAATAGTAGTAGGCATTCTTTGCCTGAGTGTTACTTCTCTTTATAAAAAAAAATATATATATATATATATATACGATAATAGGAAAATCTCCTAACTCAGAACAGAGCGGCTTAATTATTTAGAAGGCATCTGTACTACTTCTTTTCCCGCTGGGTAACTACAAGTTGATTATGAAGTGTATGAAGCAACAGACTGTTATGTTTAACAGAGCTCTGTTAACAAGTTAAAGCACCTCTGTTAGACATAAACTAATTGAGGCTAAACAAATTAGAGATGTGCACGTGAGCGTCTTTTGACTCACGATACGCACGCTCACGCAGAAAAATATTTTACTCACGCACTTTCACGCAAGAATGATATTGCACATTTTCATGATCACGCACGCTCATGAATAAAATATTCTTAAGTCCTCGTCCATACAGTGAAACATTTGCTGCAAAACATTTGAGTTTGTAGACGAGAGGGGAAAGAGGAATGGAAAAGGGTACTTTGTTTCATGTACACGAAGTTCTTGTTGAGTACGTCATTCTCGCCTCATTCTCATGAGAAATATATGAAAAAATGTATTAAGCTGCAAAACAAAAACTTCACAGTGTGGACACGAATGAAGTTTCAAAAGAGAAATCAAAAATGTTTCGCAGCAAATGTTTCACTTATCACGATCACGCAATTGGTATGTTTTTTGGGTTGAAAAATAAGTTCTTGCACACCTATGTATGTATGTTTGCACATATGTATGCACGTGTATATTTAAGATTTACATTGCACAGTGGGGACTTTTACAAAATTAATGGTAATAAATCCGTAACTTCTAAACTATATGAAACTTCTAACATCCGTAGAGGAGGACCTAGGCTTTATAACACATGTCATGACAGCCTTCTGGCTTGAGCTGGAGAGAAGTTACAGTGGGCCAAAGTTGACCACCTGGGACTCAAAAAACTTCTGAGGCTTGTAACTTTTTTAAAAATTATTCGGATAAAGCATTTTGAGCTAAGGTTAAAATTCTTAAGAAATAATTCCTTAGATGTGTTTCCGTCTCTCTCATAACTTACACGATATTTTACTCAAGTCAAAAAAAATTTTTTTTGCTCTGACGTTTTGTAGTATTTCGCCAATAACTTTTTAGTTTATTTCTGGATTTTAAATTAAAAGACAAAAACTCTAAATAAAATAGGAATAAAAAACTTATTAACACGTGATTCACGCGTGACACGATGAAATCATGACATTTGCACATCTCTGAGAAAATGCACGCAAAAAGAAAGAAGAATAATCTGATTTTATTACATATTTATGAAAAATTTAGTATAAATTTCCAATGAAATGAGATTTCTTTTCATACTTTAACAGCCGGGTTTTCCAAAAAAAATATAAGCCTTTTCGTTTTTATTTTCCGTTTATAAACAATAAAGTTTATATTTTAATTTTTATACAACATATTCTAAGGCTTTATTTTAATCAATTTTGATATAAAAAAAGCTTTTTTGGTATACACAAAAACACATACATATACACTCACAAAATTATTACAGTGGGGAATAAAATAAGTAAAACTTATTTGAAATCTATAAAAAAAAATTTTATAAAAATTTTAAATAAAATTAATTTCAAATTAAATTAAATTTTATGACGAAGGGACCAAGCAATTTTATTTTTAATTGATTCAGCATTAATTTAGAAAACTAAGCAGACATTAATACCGATTTTCATTGTATATCGTATTTTCCGTTGTTTATAAGAACTAAGCTTTCTTCTCCTATAACCTTCAGCTTGTTTGGGCTCAATGTTAAACATTTTTGTGATTTCTTTGACAGTTAAATTATGAAAAATAAAGCAAAACTTATTTGTTTATACTGAAATTGGTGTTGATTATTTCACAGTAAAAATAGCAGAAACAAAGGAAACATATTTTATAGTTTTTGTGAAAGTTAAGTTAATCCGAATATAGAAAAAGTCATTTACATTTACCCGTTTCTTTGATCTTTCTTGCAAGTTGTAGTGAAAAAAATTAAATAATAATACTTTTTTTTTATTATGAATAACATTTTCGTTAATTTCAAATGAAAAATAAGTAGACCGGTTTTTAAGGGATTTTCATTTATTTGATATTGTAACTAGCTTAACCCGGTGCGCTTTGCTAGCCCCTCCCCCCCTCCACCCGTGTCGCCCAGATCAAGTCTTGGATTTTTTTTATTGTGAAAATATCCAAACAAATGAAATTAAAAACTTTTCGGGAAATCTTTCACTTTTGAGGCTACCTAAGCGCTACCTAAACGGTGTTAAGAATCATTCCTGGGAAGTTGATATGTTCCAGAAAGTTGTTTATTGAGATCTTAGGTAGATTTTTGGAGTGTATTGTTACCTTGAATTTAGAACGATTAGCTGCCTATGGATCTGAACAGGGAAAAAAGGTAAAAAAAAATAAAAAATTTTCTTAAATTTTTTTTTTTGCGATTTTGATCTGTATGATGAAGTTTTTTTTATTTTATATGTTCACAATTTTTGTTGACATGACAAGAGCTACCACTTTGCCTCAGAGAGTAAATCAAAATTCCAAACATTTTGCAAGATATGAGCCTGAGAAAATGCTGCATAAATGACACCGAGACCCCAAATCTTTGGGGGCCCATAAAAAAGTGCAGGACTAGGGGCAAAACTTTGAGACACGGATCTTTTTTTTTGCCCTTTTATCGCTAAGTGGTGTCCGTATAGGGTTATGTTTTTCGTGTTGCATTGTGTAATCCATAATTTTTTATTAGTAGACATTTTCCATATGCAAAAACAGTTTTGAAAATTGTTCCACAAACGAAAACAAAATGATAATTCCTTTTTTTTTTGGCGGGCACATTTCGCCGCTCCAATAACAAAATAATTTAGTGTACCTCTTGCATATGAAAAAAGAATTTTGGAAATTGATGCACATTAGACGAAGTTATTTAATATTCACTTCTCGCAGGTGGGATATTCGCCACCCCCCTCCCCCCAACAATTTCTAATTGGTCAGCAAATGACAAAAATATTTGATAATGAATTTTAGGGGCGGGCATTTTGCACCCCACCCGCATTAAAAGACAAATTTTAGTGAACCTTTTCCATATGCAAAATAAAATTTTGAAAATTGGAACGCGAGTCACAAAGTTATTTGGTAATACATTTTTGGGGCAGGCACTTTGCTTCTCCCCCCCGCACCCTCCTTAAAAAACCAATTTTAGTGAACCTTTTCCATATGCAAAACTAAATTTTGAAATTTGGGACGCAACTCACAAAACTATTTGGTAATACATTTTTGGGGCGGTCACTTTGCTTCTCCCCACCCCCTTCCACCAAACAAATTTCCATTAGTAGACCGTTTCCATATGCAAAAAGAAATTTGAAAATTGGTCCACAAGTGACAAAGTAAATTTAATAATCCATTTCTTGGCGGGCATAATTCGCCCCCTCCCCATTAAAAAAAAATAAGTGGACCTCTTACATTTGGCAAAAGCATTTTGAAAATTGGTATACAAATGAAGTTATTTGATAATCTTTAATTGGGGAGGGCAGTTTGCGACACATACCCCGTTTCCAATCTCCAAAAAAAATTAGTGGACCTTTTCATATGCAAGAAGAATTTCGAAAATTGGTCCGCAAAAGACGAAGTTATGCTGGTTTCTACTATAAAATGAGTTCAAAACTATGTGGAGGGAGTAAAGTAATAAAAAAGTGGACTTAAAAGTGGGCGTGGTTAGACAAACGGTAGCCTATACTTCATGCTAGAGTCCAGGTAAATGTTGTGAAAATTTCAGGAAGATCGATCCAGAGGTCTGGTCTCCTATAAGGTACAAAAACAAAAAAAAAAAAAACACACATTCTGTTTTATATATAGATTTCAGTTAATTTTACATAAAAAATTTTATGAGTGTAGAAAATTGAAAGCGCTTTTGTTGTCACCCACATGAAAATAATTAAATTTTACAAAAATATTGACATTATTTCGTTCGTTATTTTGAAGAACGTGTACAGTTATTCGTTTTCGAGAAACAGGCTGTTAACTGCTTATTTTGATTACTTTTTTCAATTCGAAAACTACTGTAGATACTCGTATTTAAACTATTTTATTCCCACCTAATATAAAATATTTGCTATGAATTTTGTTGCACCAGTATCTATACCACATGGATTTTCAATTGTTTGTGCTTGATCTGTGGCCACATAAAACCGGGATATTGATAATCATGTTAGTTGTTTAGTGGCTCCCTCTGGCAAGTCAACGACATAACCACAATGATCATTATCCACAGCTAGTGATGAAATTTAAGATGGTGGGCTGTTGTTTATTTTTGTTTTGATTTCTTTTTGAAAAGCGAATTTTGTGCATTTTCCTTTTATTTGTATTTTATTTAAAAGCAATTCATTGGAAGACCACTACACACAACCAATACTCATGGGAAATTACAACATGATTAGTTAAAGTTGAACCGTTTTTGCTGCCTGATTTTTTGGTAACGTATGCCACACAAAACTCAACTGGCAAAAAGCAGCTGTAGAAGCAACAACGTATGTATAAGGGAAAGTTTGTAAAAAGATACATACATATATAATAAAAATAATAATCATAAAAAAAAATTATCTAAAAATAATGTTTCATGTCACACAGCACGTACAGGAATAACATACGATTACGTCGAGTAAATTTTTTTTACTGCAAATATTGCCAACAACAGGACGAACAGATAATGCAATCATAATTTGGGCGTTAAACGTTAAAAGGTAAAGTTTAGTAGATTATGTTAAATGGTCAGCACAGCGATTCACAGAACAATTCCACAACACACAATCGTATTGTTATATATATTAAACAACGAAATTGTAATTAATTGTAATTGTAATTAAATAAAGTTAACAATAATAATAAATTCAGTAAAGTGCGTCTATGACTCGCACACGGAGGCCTCTATACGCACCAGAGAACAGAAATGAGTAGTGAAGAAGTGAGTAGAGTTGAATCATGACTTATAATTTCTTGTACTTATGCGCCGCACTCATACTTATTGCAATGTTGTCTATGAATCATATACACTCGAAAGTTTGAAGTGCGCGTCCAACTCATACTTAGCAACATTTATGACATTATTGATTTCGACTCTCCTTAACTCAATGCCTATGGATGATGCAAAATAAGTATGATTCACAATGCGAACTTCGCATACGAACATTAAAGTTCTCATTATGAGGTTGCTTCTGTTGTTTTTTTTTTTTTGTTGTAAGAATTGAAAAACAGCCCTATTTACTACTATTGTATACTACTTGCAAACTGTTTAAAGAAACATACATGCTGAATGAGCTGAATCAATGTGAGTAGTATAAGTACTTTCCTGCAATTAAAAATCAAACTGAGGTGATTTATGAGTGTGAGTGTGATGTCGACGTCGCATTCATATTTATTTCAACCTATACTTATAAATCAATGTCATCGTTAGTATGCGTAAGTCAGAGTAGTTGAATTTAAATGATGTCTACTCACTTATATTTAAAATTTTATGAGTCAGTAGGAATAGCAAAAAAACAAACGATGCATTGCCGATCACTGATACGCCCACCACTATGCAAACTTTTGACTATATAATCAAATAACTTACCTGAAATAGAAATTTAAAAAAATTAAGTACCCGGTAAACTTTTTTTTGGGTTTTAACGATTTTTTTAGTTGTGGCAGTTTTTCTTATTTATAGCGCTTTCTTTCGATTTTATTTTTATTTTCATTTTTATTTTATTTTTTAATTTATTTTTAGTTTTCGCGTTTTTTCCCTTTTGGCGATTTTTGTGGTTTTTGGGAATTTATTTTAGTTTTAGAGATTTTTTTAAGTTTTGGCGTTTGTTTTTCATTTTGGAGATTTTTTCGGTGTTTGGTGATCTATTTAAGTTTTGGAATTTTTTTTATTTAGGAGATTTTTTCGGTTTTTGGCGATTTATTTTAGTTTTAGAGATTTTTTTTAATTATAGCGTTTTTTCATTTTGGCAATTTTTTTTTAGATTTTTTTTAGTTTTGGATTTTTTTTTATTTTGGAGATTTTTTCGGTTTTTGTGCAATCTATTTTAGTTTTAGAGATTTTATTTTAGTTTTGGCGTTTGTTTTCATTTTGGTGATTTTTCCTGTTTTTTGGCGATTTTTTCGGTTTTTGGCGATTTTTTTATTTAGGAGCTTTTTAGTTTTAGCGTTTTTGAAAATTTCAAGAGTTTGCCTCCCAAGGTTTCAAGTTGTCAAAATAACATAGTCAAAATTACATTAAGCGATAGAGAACACTTTTTAATTTAGATTTTTTTCGGGATCTAGCACTTTTAGATTGTTTTTATTTGTGGCTATGCGAAAGGTCTACGCCAATGTGCCACAATCGATTCAAGAACTCGAAGATGTAATTCATAAAGTTATAGATGATGGAAAATTTTATAAAAATTATATGGTCCTGCAAGCGTTGCCATGGCGTACATTTGGCTTATATTGTTTTGAATTATCTATGTCATACTAGGATGATTTCGCTTAAAAATACTATTTTTTTTTAATATAAAAATATTATCTTTTATTGGAAGCAGAGAAGCATGACAAAAGTATAGTTTTAAGTACTCTTTGAGTACTGGCCGTCACACAGCTATATATGCGTGCTGCTTAAAATAAAAAACAAGCTTATATGCGTAGTAAATAGTATTCCTCCTTATCATGGTTTGCGTATTTCGACTACGACTACGACGTTTTCGAAATAGATTAAAGAACCCCGCAAATATATTTTTTCTTTAATCAAGGAGAAAAATATCATAGTTGAAGTCGAAATACTCCAACTATGATAAGGCCCTTTAACAACAACAACAACAACTATGTTTATACACATTTAGGCAGCACAAACAACTATAACTAAAATTAATAGATTGTATGAGCTACAATCATATGTATGAGTATAAAAATACTCTGACTATTATTTGGCTACACATGCGTTTATACAGGGATATTTTATTTATACACGCACACATAAAGCATGTTTTCAAATAGCAGAAACACATTTTCCATTTCATTTTATATACACATATACATAAATGTTTATAGTGGCTCATGATGAATAAATATTCGGAGTATCATGCATATATTTTTTTTTTGTCCGATTAAATATCCAGAGGCTGATTAAAATCATACTCTGACTATAAGTATGACAGAGAGTCAATACGCTTGAGCCTTTTTATTTCTATTTTAATTAGTTTTTGGCATAAACGAAGTAGAGATGCTCTTTTATGTTGGAATCGGCTAGGACTGTACTAGTTGCTTGAGAGAAAATATGTCGGCGCACAAATTATTGGCGCTACAATTATTATTATAGGCAGTTACTAAAATTAAGACTATTTAACACTGTTGACACCATTTTTCTCACAGGAGTTTTTTTTAGCTGAATTTCTTTAGACAATCTAGGAATATGATAGAAAATTGTGGCATTTAGAAATTCCAAGTTTAAAACATTTAAAAAAATTATGTTTGCAGTGCTTTGATATTTCTCCTCCAAATTTTCATCGTCGCGACGCGTCGCTTGCAGTTTTTATTGTAATTCATTTCAGTGGTGGGTGGCCGACTGCTTTGAGTGGCAAACTTAAATATGCGTGTATATTTATTGTACCAGCCAGCAAAATACATGACTAGAACTCCTAATCTCTTGTTACATATGTATGTATGTACATAAAATTATTTTGACTGCAATAGCGACTCCATAGTCTGGCACACCAGATGATTTAAATTCACAAGCAACAATTTTGATGTACAACTGCACTGCACAAGCTCATGCAATATTTGCAACATTTGGGTAAAAGTAAGTATTGACTTGTGTCTTACAAACATACATATGTACATATATCATTACCTTAATTAAGAAAGGCCCTAAATCATTATTTTTTAGAAATCGAGTTTTTTGCATTTTTTTCGATACATTCGATGTTCTTCTATCGAAATATACAAAAAACTTGATATCCAAAAAATTTTGAGTTGGGGCCTTTCTATATTAAGGTAACGATATGCCTTTCAAATGTAAGCACATGCTCATACATACAAATGTACATATGTATCTACATATATTATTTGCAATCGTTTAGGTCTACTTGTATCCCTTGTCATGTTTTATTTTTTTTAGTTCACTTTATTAAAATTGATGATAAATTTCTTTATGTTCAGCTATTGACAAATCCATCCATCCACTCAATTGATTGTTTGTTAAGATCACATTTGTTTTGAACATAAGACTATAATGAATAGTTGTATCTGTTGCCAAATGGAGTCATGATGATTCAATATATTGAATTACAATGGAGACTTTATGGTAAGGTAGATAATTTATATAATACATAATTTATATAATTCTAGGCTACTCTCAAAGATTGCCTTGGGCTGGCTGGTATTAGTTAATTTAATTGTTTATTTGTTTGAATATTTGCGAACTAAATTGCAAAATTACTTATATAAAACTTACGTTAGAAAAATAACGTGTGCACTTCATCACGGAAAGGCTTACCTGAAATGAAAATTATAAATAGAGATATTAATTAAGCGCTTACAACTTTTAGTTTAAATAAAACAAAGTGCATATGTATGGAATACCACAAAGTACAAAACATTGCTTTATTATAGAAACACCCTAACTCATAATTTTTTTCAAACCTTGTGTTTCGCATATTTCATTTATCGAAATATGCAAAGAACTCGATTAAAAAAAATAATGAATTAGGGCTTTACTATGTTGTGTTGTTGTTATTATAAAAAAAAAAAAAAAAAAAAAAAAAAAATTAAAACCACATTAAATTAATAAGAAACATTAACGAAATTCTAGTAGTGTTGAAATTTCTTATTTCAGTATGGAAAAATATTAATTTACAGCATTTATTTATTAATTTTATTTATTTTTAAGCATTCTTGTTTTTAGTTTAAGTTGCAGCTTTTCCCTGAGTGTACAGTTACCTTGTACTCGTATATAAAATAGTTTTTCGAAGTATGCTGATTATCATTGGAGCTTCTTTATATCTAATTTTAAAAATTAAGGACATATGGAAACTACAAATATCTTAGCACCGATTGAAATGGAATTGGCCGGAAAGTTTTCATATTATAAAATTATTATTAAAAATTTTCGCATTGTTTGGATCATAATTATAGATAAAATTTAATTTCTAAAATTAAGGATATATGGGAGGAGGACATTTTCTTGTCCCAACTGAAGGAAAATTCACCATGCAGTTAAGGTATTTAATATTACAAAATTTCGACTACAATACAATCACAATTGTAAGTAAAATTTTATATATAAAATAAAGGATATATGAGAGGAATCCATGTTCTTGCACATATTGAAAACAAATTTTGCCCTGGACTTTGATATGTAATTCTGCAAGTAGTTAGAAGTTCTCTTTAAATTCTGGCCGTAATTATAACTAAAATTCGAGTCTTAAGACGAAGGATATGTGTGAGAAAAGTAGGCATCTTCTTGTTCCGCAATTGCCAGGAAGCTTATACATATGTTTAATATAACAAGTAGTTACGAAATGTCTACTACAATATAATTATGATTGTGGTTGAAATGCTATACATAAAATAAAGGATATATGAGAGAAAGACATGTCCTCGCACCGATTAAAATGAAATTTACCCCTGGACTTGATTTTGTAAATTTGCAACCAGTTAGAAATTCTTACTAACTTCAGATGATAATTGTGACTGAAATTCAAATTTTGAGATGAAAGATATGTACATATGTACGTATGTACACATTTATATCAGAGGTGGACATGTTCCTGCTCCTACTGAAGGAAAATTCAACAAGCAGCTTAATTGTTTAATGTTAAAAGTAGTTACGAATCATAATTGTGGATAAAATGCTATATGTAAAATAAAGGATATATGGGAGGTAGTCATGTCCTTGCACAGATTGAAATGAAATTTTCCCCTGAACTTTGCTATGTCATTCTACAAATAGTTACCAATTCTGCTTAAATTCTTCTCGTAATTATAGCAAATATTTAAGTTTTAGGACGAAGGATATGTGTATGAGATGTAGACATGTTCTTGTACCGAATTTACCAGGCAATTTATATGTTTAATATTACAAGTAGTTACTACTACAATAAAATCATAATTTTGCCAAAAATGCCATATATAAAATAAAGGATATATGGTAGGTAGGCATGTCCTTGCACCCAATACAATGAAATTTAACCGAATTCTGCAATTAGTAACAAATTCTCACTATATTTCTATCGTAATTGTGCCTAAAATACAACTTTTGAGTCGAAGGATATATGAGAAGTATTCATGTTCTTACCTTGACTCAAGGGAAATTCACCAGGTTGCTTAATTGTTTAATATTGCAAGTACTACTATACAACCATAAGTGTGACTGAAATGTTGTATATAAAATAAAGGATATATGGGAAATGGTAACATCCTTGCACTAGCTGAATCGAAATTTAACCCTGAATATTTAATATATAGTTCTACAAATTAGTCAATTGATTAGAAAATACAGAAATAAAATTTAGTGGTCACGTTATTTTTTTCTTCAAATATTTGGCTTCTACTCGTATTATACTTTTATTTTTATATTGATAAAATAGATGCATATTTTTTAGATCATTGTCCAATAGGGACTTTCACTTATAGTTTTATATATAAAAACAATAAATTTAGCAAAACAAAAAAGTGGCTGAAAAATGTACCAAAAACAAAGGAATTTTCAATTTATTTGCAACATTTCCTTTTGGATAAATTATTCAGGCATTTGTTTATTAATTTATGTATGTGTAAAGAGTTCAACAAACATACATACATACATATGTAGATATCTGTAAGATGTGGAACTAACTGACTTCGCCACCAGCAACAACGCAAGAAATTTATGCAACTTTAATCTGCAAGCAAAACAAACCGCAAGTAAGTTGGGCGGAAAATGTTCTGCTTTGTTAACGCCACATATATTTTGCTGCTACAAAAAAAATTTTTTTGTTTCCATTTCTTCTTGTCTTCTTGTGTTCATTTGTCAGATCCGGTAGTGGTGCAAAAGCCTGGTAGCTATTGTTGCACAAACGAAATAAACATAATTACATACACACATACATATTAATGCATAGCAAACTGACTTCTGCTGTCCATTGCTTAATAAAGTACATAAATATTTTTGTTTTTTCTTTTTGGTGGATATGCAACATCATGTTGAAAGGTGCTGCCAACAATTGCAGCATAATCATAAATAAACACACAAATCAGCAATTTAAAGGGAGAAAAAATATTGCTAAATGCATCAATGGCTCAAAATGTCGTGTCATTTGCTGACATCCCGCAAAGATGAATTCCAGTTGACAAATGTGGCCAAGAGAGAGAGAGAGAGAGAGAGAGAGAAAGAAACTAGATAGTTGCAAAAATATATATTTAGGAATTTTTCTAAAATAAAGGTCAAATAAAAATTGTTCACATTCAAATTTAACAAAACTTCTTCTCGCTTAAATAAAACGAAAATGTTCTTTTCAGTTTCATAGGAAATTATATGTCCTTAATGTTAAAAATTTCATTTTGATTGCAGTTATGCTGAGAATGTAATTAGATTTAATTAAAACTCGTAGAATTGCATACTCAAGCACAGTGGGAAATTTCATTACAATCCGCGCAAGGACATGACTTATTCCCATATATCCTTTATTTTAAAATTATAAGGCCTCATTATAAAAATGCAGTAAAAGTGTTGTTATAATTTTGAAAACTACACAGTTAAGATCTGTGGGAAATTTCATTTCAACAGATGCCAGTTCATGTCTAGTTCCCATTTATCCTTAATATTCAAGAAATGCTAAGCCACCATCAAAAAAAATTTTAATTCCTAATATTCAAAACTTGATTTCAGCTGGAATTCTTATCACTATGCTGTGATAATGAGTCATTTTATTTAAATTTATATTTTTAATCCTTGTGCTAAAGTTTAACGGAATCGTTATAAGAAAATACCTGCCTTATACATATATCCATAATGTTAAAAAAAATTAATTTTGCCTGCAATTATGCTCAGAATGTAACTAGAACTCGTAGAATTATATAGTCAAGCACTGTGAAAATTTTAATTTCAATCCGCTCAAGGACATGACTTCCCCCTATATATCCTTTATTTTAAGAATATAAGGTCTTATGATAAAAATGCAGTAAACTTGATGTTATCATTTGTAAAACTACACAGCTAAGATCTTGTGGAAATATCACTTCAATCGATTCTAGAACATGTCTAATATGCCTATATCCTTATTATTCTAGACATGCTAAGCCATCAACAAATGAATATTTAAATTCTTGATATTAAAAATTTTATTTTAGTTGGAACTTATATCACCCTGCTATGATAATGAGTCATTTTATCTAAAATTATATATGTAATTTTCGTGCTAAATTTTAGCGGAGTCGTGTTATGTCCTTAATATTGAAAAATTCATTTTGACCGCAATTATGCTGAGAATGTAACTAGAATTAATTAGAACTTGTAGAATTACATAGTCAAGCACTGTGAATGAATTTTATTTTAATCAGCTCAAGGACGTGACTTCCTCCCATATATCCTTTATTTTAAAAGTTGTGTTCCAGCCAGGATTATGATTAGAATGCAAGAATAATTTCTTACTGTTTCAAAAACTACGCAATTCAGAACTACGCTAAGTTTAATTTCAATTTGCACACGGACTTGTCTACTGCCAATATATCCTTAATTTTATTTATGAAATTTAGAATGTATTTACGTTAAAAATACAACAAATTTTTATTTTATTATACCTAAGATTATATACTGAAGTTGTCTGGTAAATTTTGTTTCACTACATGGAAGGATATGTTAAGGGATATATCCAGGATTATGTTAAAAGTTTAGTAAACGTGTTTTTATTATTCCTAAAACTACATAGCTAAAATATGTGTGATATATGATTTTAATAGGTGCCAGGACATGTCCAATTCCCATATATCCTTAATAGTAAAAATTGGATTTTATCTGGTATTTTTATGATAATGCTGTGAAAATTACTAACATTTTATTTAAAACTACATACATACATATATATTTAGTCTTCATAGTAAATTTCAACTGAATCGTTCTAAGAAAAGGCCTTTTATATGTACTTAATGCTCAAGGACGTGACTGCCCCCCATATATAGTTTATTTCAAAAATATAAGGGCTCATGATAAAAATGCAGTAAAAGTGTTGTTATCATTTTTAAAACTGCACAGCTAAGATCTTAGGGAAATATCATTTCAATTGATCCCATGACATGCCTAATTCGCATATATCATTAAACATTCTGGATATGTTAACCCGTCAAAAAAATAAGCTTTTCAGTACTTTATGTTCTGAATTTGATTTCAGCTGGAATTCTTATCATTATGCTGTGAAAATGGCTAACATTTTATTTAAAATTATGCATTTAATCTTCGTGCTATATTTCAATCGTTGTAAGAAAATGCCTGCCTTTTATATGTCCTTAATTAAAAAAAAAAATAATTTTGTCTGCAATTATGCTGAGAATGCAACCGGAACTTATTAAAACTCGTAGAATTATATAGACAAGCACTGTGAAAAATTTCTTTTCAATCCGCTCAAGGACATGTCTACCTACCATATATCCTTTATTTTAAAAATTATAACGCTTTAGTTTGTTAGACGCAGGGCTAAGCGTTGAAAAATTTTCTATGAGAAAAAATTTAAATTACAATAACAAAACATAAAAAATTTGTTAAAGCTTAGCCTAGCGTTTTAGAAAATGAGGCCCCTAATTTTAGCTGCAGTTATAGTTAATAAAAAAAAATTTTTTTTTTTTAGCAATTTGTAGAAATATACAAGTGATGTCCCTGTTGAATTTCATTACGCTGATGACAAAGACACGCCGGCCTGCCATATATCCTTTATTTTAAGAACTTAATTTTTGCTAGAATTATGATTCAGATCAATTTGTGCTAATTGATTATTATTAAAAATAATATTAACTGCACTTAAAGTTTTTCAACTGGTGTAGATAATGAGATAAAATTGTTATTATTTTTTTTAATGGCATAATGAGTTCCTTATATAATTTACTTAGGCCCTGTTTGTCTAAATGCGAACGAACGTTTCTATCGAATATTAGTATTGGAAACAAAAACAAATTTAAGTTTTTTGTTTTTGTTTTTAATATATGTAAATGTTCGAAAGAAACGGTCGTTCGCATTTAGACAAACAGGCCCTTAAACTCGCTAAAAAGGTTAATCACATGTTTGGGTGCACTGTCAGTTAATATAAAATTTTAGCTTTAATTTTTGCTATGGAAACATAATTATTTTGATTCATTGTATCACAATTTAAAATAGTCCTGTTCCTTGTTGGCCCAATTAAGTAAACTAAACAAATTAAAACTAACAACTATGAACTCTCATTAGTTATTGGAAAAATAAAATGAAAATATTACAACAGACGAGAAACGATTATAATATAAAGCTTGGTAAGACATCAACAAAATTTAGTTGCTGGTGTCACATTTACCCATTTACTTTTTCTCTGCTGCAAAATTGAAATAAACTGAAATGATTTTATGTGCCAACAAAATGAATAATATAACGATTATAAATTTTGACACACACAGTTTGTTAAAGATAATTTACTCCTTAAACTGCAACATCTGAGCAGATTACAACATTTGTCTTTAATTAACATCACGATGGGGGGAGGATACCTCGCATATAAAATGTAATTTTTTCATCACTTGCTAACATTTTGTGGCAAAACATGAAACTTGCGTGTAGTTGCCGGTTTGGTAGTAGTATGAGATCGCAATTGCTGTATGTTGCAAGCACAACACATGTGACACTTTACAACAAAAAAAAAAATATTTTTTTACTTTGTTTATGTTGCACGTGAAAATTGCTTCTGTCACTGACGCCACACACACATGCACACACTCAGGCTCTTTTACTTGTGCAAACTTACACACACTTGCCTGCCAACTTAAATGCTGAATAAAAAAATTTATAAAATAAAAATTAATTTTTTATTTGCATTTTGTTACCTTTTGCTTTGCAGTATGTGCAACAGTGTGCGTGTCAACGTATAATTTTATGGTCTTGTACTGTCGTCCATAATTGTAATTTATTGTGAAGAAAATACGCACGCCGGCTTTGGGTGGGGGGGGGGGGGCGCAAATATTTGAAGTATTTTAAAATTGCTTGTTACTAACCACTCCCCTCTCCAACAATAAGTTGTGTGAATTAGATGATAAGTGTGGCAGAAAAATTAAAATGTTTGGGCTAAAAGAGAAGTATTCACACGCGTGAGCAGGGTGTTTGTGGATGGCAATAAGTCATTGCATCGATTTTGATTAAACTCTAGAGCGAAAAACTCTATTTAGATGAAATGTGTGTTAAAATATGTGTGTGAATGTACTGTTTGACCTTTTTTTTGTTTATTCCGAGATTCCGAGAAATATTCGTAATAATCATTAGTTTTTTTAATTAAAGTCGTTGTTTGATTTGGTTACCAAATTCAATTAATTTATTAATTGAACCCAAAAGTCCTTATTTTCATTTAACTTTTTACTAATCTTGAGATATTTAATTAAAATGTTTATTGTTTCAATCGAGGCTGCTGTTGGCTGAAATAGTTAGTGCCTTTTAACTACAAAGCAAATGAAGAGTCATAAAAACATACAGAATGTGCTTTCGAGTTCCCGGTAATTCCCAAAAATATTTCGCAAAATCCCAAAAATTGGAATTTTTCAGTATTTTTTACTCTATTTTTCGTCGGGCGCAGATAATGTTTTTCGAAAAATTTAAAAATTTAATCATGTCTTAAGGTGGCATAATACATTTTTAAGTGTCAGCTTTGGAATTTGAGAAAAAATGCCTTACACTTGATATTTGTAACAAAAATAGGTCTATTTCGAAACAATCTGGTTCCTTCAATATCGAAAATTTAAAAAAAAAATTTCTTCGTAATATTTTTAAGGTATTAATTACCTTTTAAATAAGTAAAAATATGGGGTTGTTATTATTGCATATTTTTTTATAATAGCGCAATAATTAACCCACTTTCTTCTGCAAAAAACGGAGACAAATCAATGTTTTTCAAAATTTTAATTTAAATTGCATATAACTTTTGACTTAATTGTGCTTTTTTGACACCAAATTTTTTTTTTTAATATTAAAACTTTAGTTGTAAATCCATAATAAATTTCCCTTTCCAAATCGAAAAAGATTTGACTTGTCCATCAAGCAAAAATTAAAATTTTTTCCTCGAATACACCCAACTCTTATTTTACACGGTGGATACATTTCTAAGGAAATCGTGTAAAATAATACATGCAACATATGGCAAATTTAGTGATACATACGTTCCATATCTTTAAAATATCGTGCAAGTTGAAAACAAAATCCCATTATTTACTGAGTAGAACGTGCAAGGAAAATTGAATATCCGAAAGTTTTATTACAAAAAATATTATATTAAATAACAAAAACAATTCATTTGCACAAGATAAATAAAATATAGTTTATTCCAAGCTTGAAAGATTAAAATTAAAGGTTAATTTTCGGATAACAGGCATGTGCACTTATTATTACAAACAGGGGGCAAATTGCGGCATTCGATACGAGTCGACACTTAAAAATATTTCCATACAAACCCTATTGAAATATTTCGTAAATTCGTTCGATAGCGAGTGCCGTAATTTGCCCCTGGATTCAAAATGTAAAAATTCAAAAAAAATCTATTGTGCAAGTTATTTTTGAACCGTGTTATTTCAAAATCGTGTAAAAAAGACCGTATAAAAAAGAGTTCAGTGTATTTCCAAAACTATAGGTGAAAACCCATACAAGCAGCAGACTTTTTTTATCTCTTGGATAGAAAAATCTATTTGTAAAAAATCTTTTTATCAGATCAAAAACATCAGCTTGGCATACTTTTGAATTCTTCATTAAACCGAGGTTGCTCGGTGGCATAAAGTTAGCATAAGTGGCAAAATTAAACATGATCTTAAAAAGTTTTGTCATAAAATTTCTTATTTAAAATCACGCTAGGACTTAGTAGAGGGTTAGAACTACGCAATGCACCCATTTTCAATATCAAATTGTATGTAGGAACTCGTTAAAACCTAATTCAACTTCATCACTTATGCTAACTTCATCCGAATTTTATCTTATACATAGTGTATTAAACACATTCACTCCAACAGGCTAAGGACTACATAACTACAAATGCTGCTAGCAACAATTGTAGCCATATAGCCAGCAACTTAATTATTTTGAAAGCGGCAGCGACATCATAAGCATCTGATATTGAAATATATACATATGTACACATATTTCAAATACTTCACATGTAAAAAAATAAATTTGCCCATTTAAAATGTTCTTATATCGCGTGAAAGTGTAAAAATTAAGCAATGTGTACCTTTACATTAGTATTGAGATTTTCTTTCTGTTAAATAATATTAAATAACTAGCTGACCCCGGTCCGCGTTGCTGGCCCTAAGCAAACATTAATGTTGCAGTAGTTCTTGAGTTACGGTGCAAAAACACAAAAAAAAACTAAATATGGCGCCATCTGTCGGACGAACTTCAAACTACACAGAAACACTCCTCACGCCCCATAGAGCATGTATATGAAGTTTGGTCAAAATCGGTTCAGTAGTTCTTGAGTTACGGTGCGAAACACACAAAAAAAAACAAAAATTGCACCATCTGTCGGACGAATCACTATTTCTGAAAGGGGCGTGGCATTTACCGGGGTAAAATATATATAAAAACACGCGCCGGTCTATTACAAATATTTTGTGGGGTGGAAGGCGAAAATCTGTTGGGGCATTTGAAGGGTGAACCCCTAACAAATAAACGTGTTTTTGATTTTTATATATATTAAGATTTCAAATTATAATTCATTTTACATTTTGTATTATATTGGCAGCACTGTATTTGCTCATTGTTGCCAACAAAAATAGAAATTAGTCTTAGTGGGCTACAGCCACAAAAGTGTGGTCGTGTAGTTGTGTAGTCGTGTTGGCGTGAAAATAATCATTTTCAATATGCACACATGTATTCTCTTTTTGACAGATTGTAGTCGGAAGCCTGCTGTGGTAAATGTGTTTCCGCAAATGTTGTATGACAATTTTATACCAATAGGACGGTGCGTTTAGAAGGTATAGAATTATTTAATTTTTTTCTTTTTCAAAACTCCCCAGTTCGGTTCCTGGCCATACTCATATCATTGCAATATCAGCGATTTTTGTGATATGCATTAGTACCTATCTAAATGCCATATACACAAACAGCTGACTAGCTTTGGGTTTTTCAATTTAAATTAAATTTTTGGTAGGAGTATTACGTACATATTATGACAGCAACAGAAATTTTTCTGCAATAATTTCCATTTTTGTTTGCATTGTCTAACAAAACTTATCAGTTAGCGAAGATCAGAAAATATTAATAAAAATCTTTAAACAATTTTGTTTGAGTGTTTACGTCATTACTATGTACATACTCGTGTATGTATGTATGTATGTCTAGTGTTGTTGCAATTGTAAATAAATGTGTTGCCTGCAATTGTTGTTGCACATTGAATAAATAAAACACTTGCTTTCACTGTTTAGCTGCATCGTTTAACAGAAGTTTAACGAGACTGTGTGTGCTAAACATGTAACGAAACAAACAGACATAACTACTTACAATTGAATGGCCAATTTAATGCGGGAGAGCTGAAATATAACGAAGGAAAAAGATGCATTTACAACAATAAAAAATACCGTAGATATTATATACATACATACATACATACATGCATTGGGGCATAAGTTTGTGCGTGTGTGTTTGTATGCAACGTTGTTGTTCGTTATCAATCAAAGGTAGATAGCAGTAGAGAAATTTATGAAAAAAAAAACATAAATTTAAACGTTGAATAACTTGATACACCTGTTTAAAGATGCTGATTGTTATTTACATGTACAGTGGTGGTCAAAACATTTGCCAGTGATATGGAACAGCAGTACTGTTCATTAGCTTAATATAGAAATAGGCCCTTTCCCATAATTTTTTTGAATCCGAGATATTTGCATTTTTCGATATATTAGGTGTTCTTCTATCGAAATATACAAAAAATACTATTTCAATAAGAAAAAATAAATAAAAAATAAATTCAGTAAAGTGCGACTTATGGCGTTTTCTTTTCTGAGCAATATGCTGCATTTATGCTGCCTTTTACATTTCTTTGTGTTCTTTTCTGAAAAGTATGTATTATTTTAAAAATCAACGCGTTCTTTTCTCATGATGTTGCCCTTAAAAAGAAGAAAAATGCTACATGTTCAACACTCATTTTCATTAAAGGGGCATGAGTGCAGAATTATATTAACAGCTGTTTTTGTTATTGTCTATGAAAAAAATTAATCATTTTATAGTTCGTCAATGTTTTATGCCGAAACTTGTTGGAAAATTGTTCTTTTGTAAACGCAAAATATGCAACGCTTCTTAAAAATCAGGTGAGCATTTAAAAATGTTGCCAAATTACATGTAACATATATGTTACACTTTTCTTTTAGAAAAGAAAACGCCATTAGACTCGCGCACGAAGGGTTTCGTACGTTGGGCTTTGAGCATTTTTTTAATACAGTTTTTTTACTTTTTTTCAGCTGAAATAATTTTTTTTTTTACTATTTTTCGCTTTTTTCTCGTTTTGGCAAATGTTTAAATTTTGGCGATTTTTTTCATTTTGGCGATTTTTTTCATTTTGGCGATTTTTTTCATTTTGGCGATTTTTTTCATTTTGGCGATTTTTAGGGTTCCGTACACCAAAGGTGAAAATGGAACCCTATTGTTTTCGCTACGCTGTCCGTCTGTCCGTCTGTCCGTCACAGGGTATTTTCTCGAGAACCGTAAGAGCTACGGACCTGAAATTTGGACAGAGTGTGTAGAACCTTGGCCGCTACAACAACAAATTCATTTTGGCAATTTTTTTCATTTTGGCGATTTTTTTTATTTTGGCGATTTTTCCGGTTTTCCGCGATTTATTTTCGATTTAGAAATTTTTTTTAATTTGGTGCTTTTTTTCGTTTTGGCGATTTTTTTTTATTTTGGCGATTTTTTTTCGGTTTGGCGATTTTATAATTTTGAGATTTTTTTGTTTTACCGGTTTTGAAAATTTCAAGAAGTTTGCTCTTACGGTTTCCAAGATACAGCAAGTTATCAAAATTACATAGTCAAAATTACATTAACTGATGGTACACCCTCTAATTAAAATTTTTTAAATTTTAGTGTTAATTGTTGTAGTCTGTATAAAAATATACTAACTTTACAAATTTCAAGTACATATACATACAATTGTATGTATATTACATGGGATTTTAACATTTTTCGTTGCTCGTTTTGGCACACCCTTTAATTTCCAACTCTTATGTATTTGTTGTTGTAGCGGCCAAGGGTCTACACACTGTGTCCAAATTTCAGGTCCGTAGCTCTTACGGTTCTCGAGAAAATACCCTGTGACGGACAGACGGACAGATGGACGGACGGACAGACGGACAGACGGACAGCGTAGCGAAAACAATAGGGTTCCATTTTCACCTTTGGTGTACGGAACCCTAATTAGGAGTTAGGTCTCTCTCTATATTAAGGTAACGGTATGAGGCCCCTTATATTTAGAGTTTTGCCCCTGCTGCAAGAGCAATGCGACAGTATTTTGTAGGCGTGCAGTTCAGACATTGTAGCATGAATAGAAAACCTAATTACTTTTTCTCGTGTTTTTCCCACTGTTTTGGTTTATTCTCATGTGTTTAAGCGGTGTTGCCAGTTAGCTTAAAATTACCGCTTGGTTTATATATGGCAATATTTTATTATATCGAATAAATGATTGAGAGGTAGCAGCCAATTAAACATCAAAATGCAACCTCTGTGTAAAGGCCGAGTCACATAGAATCCTTCATACGTTATACGTCACCTATTTCAACTGACATTAACGCAACGACGAAGGAAGTTGACACAATGAATACTTTGTTGACGGTAACATTTGAGCAGCTTAAAAAATTTCTTCTCCATTTCATTAATTAAACTTAAGTTTTTTTTTCTTTATTTTGTTTATTTCTTTAGTTTTATTTAATTTTTGCTCGCACAAAAGACAGCAACCTAAATCGAAACATACTCTACGTACCCTATACGTTAAAAGTTGCCTAACTTTTGTATTTTGCGTTGACGGATACGTACTGAATGTCACAGAGCTCATATTGACTTCAGCCGATACTAATCCTAATGTAACATCAGAGCGCCCTCCTTCGCTGTGTAGCATAATCATCGGTGAAGTTAAATAACCAATAAAATGGCTACTAAAACACAAGTGAAAAAAAATTTAATACGCCTCATTTAACACCAGAGGCGCTGTAACACTGCATTATTAAAAACGTGCAAAAAGCAGAGTTGTAAAAGAACCAAGCTTTCCTATATCTCTTTCTTCGCCACCTGTCTTCTCTATCACTATCTCTTTCCTTAAGAAGGTAAAACCTAGTAATTGTAGTAAGCATTTATTGCCGGAGTGTTACTTCTCCTTAAAAAAAAGCCCCTGTACTTCAACTTAGCTGTCAGTTGAAAAATACGAAGTTTAACGTATGATGGATCCTAGGTGACTAAGCCTTAAATGTACGGTCGGTCATTAAAAGCAACTGCAATGATTGCAGTACTTGACTGCTTAAAAACGCTATTGATGGGAAACAGTCTTTGTAATTACTGGTAAGCAAGCGAATTCTGTAAAGAGGTCGCTTACTACTCCTCAAATGGGACCAGACCCTTTTTGTGGCATCAATTGGCTAACGGTCAATATTTAGTTTGAGCCAGGCTACGAATGAATTAAGTCAAACGGGAAGCACAGAACACTGCGACCAAAATAGATCTATTATAATCCTCTGCCAGGTGCTAGAGCACCTCATCTAGACCTACTCTCCTGATGAATCTCAATATTGCCAGTGGGTCCAGAGTTGGAAGTTCCCAATCCTCCAATAGGTGCTTGCCCAATTGGCTTTATCTTCTGTGGTATAACGCTTCACATTCCTTCAGAATATGCTCTGGGGTTTCATCTTTGTAATCACAGAATCTGTATAGGCTGTTACTCTTAATGCCAAGTCTGTTGAGTTGTTTTCTCAGTCTACAATGGCCTGTGAGGAAGCCTGTGATCATTCTTAGATTGTTTTTACTCAGTGACATGAAAGCTTTGAAACGATTTTGGGAGATTGAGCCAGAGGTGTTCCCTATTACTCTTGATCTCCGTCGATATATCTTCCCGAATTTCGTCCAATCCGAGTCCACAAAACGGTGCTTGTCCGACCATGAGTGTACTAGCCCCCTTCTGGCCATTTTGTCTGCATTTTCATTTTCTAAGACCTCGGCGTGTCCAGGAACCCAGCAGAGTGTGACCTTGTTCATGCTGCTTAGCTGATTTAGCTTAAGGCAGGATAATTAGTTATGTGAAAAGTTTTTGTGTAACAGTATCTTTACCTTTCGAGAGAAATGATCTACGACTTGTTACAGACTTAACTACCCTTTGCGGAAATTTAGTCAGATTCCATTCCATGAAAGTGTGTAGAAGATGTCAGGTTTTCCGCTCTGAATTTTTGCGCATTCAGATGACATTAGGAGGGCTTCATCATCTTCCTTATAGACTTTCATCAGGCGAGTCTTACATAGATTGTTTTAGTTATTGCTCTCTAATATAACTAACCGACCAAACAAATACGAATTTATACCAAATGATGTCATTTCAGCAGATGATGATCAGCTGTTAGTTTTTCTGGTACCAAAATCAAGCAAACTGTACATAAATTTCTTGACTACAGAAAATTATAGGGTACCCATAGACTACACAATATTATGGACTACTGTACTGCTTTATTATTATTGTCGTTTTGCTACAAACTGTTCAATGAATTGTTTTAAACACGAAAAATTCTAAAGAATTTAAATTCATTTAAAAGTAAATAATTTAAAAAATAGAAAAATAATGTTTAGTGATGTACCTAATAATTATTGTACAATGTTGCCAACACATTACAAAATATTTCTTGTTGCGCGATATAAACAAAAGACTTTTGCTTTTATTCAAAATATTGTATATAATACATACACATAGGCAACTTTATTGCACAATAAAACTTATTGCACAATAATATTGCAAATGTGTGGCTACCTTTACACTAACCAATATCCCTGTTTTTCTGCGGTGTTGCCTTTCACAAAATAAATGATTCCACCCTATTGAATACGCCTTGTAAACCCCTCTAAATGTACCAAAAATGTTTTACTTTACTCGAACTAAATTATTTTAAACTTTTTAGTACTTTTTTTTTTGAAGCTACTTTATTTATTTTTTTAATTTTCTGTTTCATTAATGATTTGATTGAAAATTTTGTAATAATTTAACCACAACTGTGGTCTTTAGTTTTAATGTTTCTACTGCGGCTATTTTTCTTGTTTTTGCTTGTTAGTTTGTTGGATGGATGAATGGAATGGATGCTTGTTTTGTTACACATGCATCACAAGTAGTTAACAAAAAATAAATAAAAAAATAAAAAAAAAATTAAATAAACAAAAATAAAATAATAAGAATGTACGACGAAGCATGAATTTTATTTCAGTATTTTTCTTATTTTCCACATCTTTTTTTTTCTATGAATTTCATTTGTTTATTTAACAACATTTCATAAATATTCATTTACTTTCGCAAAAAAAAAATGTAAGAAAAAGAATATATGTACATACTGTAATGCTCTCGTTGTGAAGATTTCAATAAATGTGTTTCTGGAGTTGTTTGTTCAGAGAAGTGAGCAGAGAAAGGAATAAATAAATGAAGATTACGTATAATCTTCAAAAAACCATGACCTATTTCTTAATTTTAAATGTAGAGTTCGTGTGAGTTTTAAAGAATTAACTACATAATAAGAATTTTCTAAGAACGGTTTTTAAGAGGATAAATAAAATAAAAGAGGAATACAATATATCACATCCAGATGAGAAAATTTTTAGATTAAATACTTGAAAGATAAAAGAATATAAAAAAAACACTTTAAACACATTCTACTAGACTTCCAAAATAGCCACTTAAAATTCCAAATCTTTAACTTAGGTTAGACAAGGGTGGCAGCCAGACTCCCGACCTCACTTGGACCCTTCTGGACCAGAAAATTACAATGAGTACTCAAAAAAAAAAAAAAAAAAATTAAATAAAACATATATAATAATAGTCTTAATTTTAGTAACTGCGTATTTTTATAATTATAGTGCAAACAATTTGTAAACTCACTTAATTTCTCTTAAGCAACTACTCTACTTCGTTTATGCAAAAATCTAAAATACTCTGTAACTAAAAATAAAAAGGCCCATGCGTATCAAGCGCATTGACTCTCTTTCTGATACTCAGGCTATTGATATTTAATGTGATAAAAAAAATACGCATGGTACCCGGGATATTTATTCATCATTCGTCATCGTATACATACATTTGTGTGTATAAAATAGAATGGAAAATTTGTTAGAGTGTGTGTGGTGTGTGACTGTTTAAAAACATGCTTTATGTGTATGTATATAAATAAAATAGTCCTGTATGCGGGCATATGCAGCCGATTAATAGTCAGAGTATTTTTATACTCATGCGTGTGATTGAAGGTAACATAATATGTTAATTTTGCTGCGTAATTTAAAGAATGTATATAAACATAGTTGTTGCATGTTGATAGTTATACGTATCCGGTATAAAATTAGTGCGTTTGCTTGCATATGTTCATGTTTTTTACTTTTAGCTATATGCATTCGTAGTTGTTTGATGCCCAATACTCAAAGAGTACTTAAAACCATACTTTTGTCAATCTGTCTTCTAGGCCATTGTACTCATCATCGATGAATTAGAATATAAAAATATTAACACAGCAAAATTCTCTTAACTCATGAGCGCCCTTAATGGCTCAAAAAATCTGGCAACACTGGCGATATTTACAAATTCATATCCTTTCTAGTTTCATTATCACAAAATTTTATTATAGCAGAAATCCAATATGTATATAAGGAATGTGTTGGGTGAGAGGAAATGATAGAGGATAGGGCCACGTCTGCTAAAAAAAAGTTGCTCCGCCCACATTTCTCATTGCCGTATTGTTTCATGCAGCAGCTTTATTTGTAAGTAAATATTGAAATAATTTGCTACATTTACATGGGCGTGGATCTCCCGTGATATTATTTCATTGTAATTGCCCAGAAATCTGCACAGTAGAAGTACATAATTTTTTTATATTAAGTTTGAGTAGGCCAGTCCGGCCCACTTTTCTAAGCGCAAGATTAAATAGCATTTGGTTAGCTAGAAGAGCATAAGGTTTATATAAAATATAGTTCAATTGTAAATGGCCTATACACCGAGAGCAAGACTGTGTCGTCATAAGAGGGCGAGGTGGGCGCAAAGTTTCATAAAGATCGATTAAATAGAAGTAAGTAATCGTATCTACTCTGTAATACGCGTCGACTTGGTGAAGGTTACATGGAAACAAAAACATTATTTTAGGGATGTAAGACAAACAAAAACCTAATGGAAAGTTTTGCTTCTGGGACGCATTTTTCAGAATAGTCACCAATATATAAAATTGAATTTTAAGTGAATTCTATCAACCACGAGATTTTATCATTGCTAGCTACCAAGCCAAGTGTGCAGAGAGAGAGAGAAAGAGAGAGGGAGAGACAAGGGGAACAGAAACGTTTCTTTTCCCCTCGTCTCTCTCTCCTAACAAACTAATCAGGTTAGCAATAATACTTACATATTGTAAACCAGTGGTGCGATTCACTAAATTTTTTTTAACGATAATTGCATCGTTAAAATAATTATAACGAACATTTATCGAATTTGCTATTCAGTAACATTTTTAACGGTATTCGCTGTAGGTTAATGACAGCTGTGTCGTTACTTAAGCGACTATAATTTATGTGCTGTTAATTTTATCGAAAAAAATCAATAAAAAATATTAGCTGCTGAACCACAGGACTTAAGAATCGGTTGTGCTGAACTGTACGATAGATATTATTAAATTATGATGGGTCTGACCCATCCCGATTTTTCTATACACATAGAAAACATTGCCTGCTAAGTACCTCATAAAATAGAACAAAATTAATAGGAAATCTCATTGGTTTTTTTTCAATAAGGAAATCTTATTAATTTCATAGGGAAAACCTTTTTGAAAAAATCAAGAAGAAATCTTCTAGTTTTTATTAGGTTATCTTATTGATTTTTTCAATAAGGGTTTCTTCTTGTTTTAATTAGGTGACCTCATAAAAAATAAAAAACAAATTGCGTCTTTATTCTTTGTACTTATGTATTTTCATTTAAATTCTATACTATATACATATGTATGTGTGTATGTAGTATATTGTAGATGTTATTTATTTATACATGCATACATACATATTATGTTATATTCTTAAATAACTTACTCATCAAGTATTGAACCAGCAAACCTCTGACTGATAGACAATTACTCTAACCAATATGCTAACAAGGAGCCTGAATAACCATTGAAATTATTGTGCAAACATTCTTATACAAAAATGAAAAAGATCATAAAAAAATTGTCTCTATGTCTATTTATAGATATGAAATAACAAGACACCTCATAAAATCAAGAAGATTTCCTTATTAAAAAAACCAATATGATGATTATGTGCAAATCATATAGAAACCTACAAAAATCAAGAAGAAAACCTTTTTAAAAAAATCAACAAGGCAACCTAATAAAATCAATAAGAAATCCCTATAGCTTACAATTTATAAGAAAACTCAATAGAATCAAGAAGTTTTTCTCTATGGATTGTTTTTTTTTTTGGTGCCAAAAATAACGGAAATTGAGTAAAAAAGTTGTGAATAATAAGATTTCTTCTTGATTTTATGTGGTTTTCTTCTTGATAAAATTAATAAGATTTACCACATAAAAACAATAAGTTATCTCTATGAAAAAATCTTCGCTTCTTTTTGCTGGGATACTCCTTAGCCTAAAAACGTTTCTTAGAGAAAATCTTCTTGATTCTATGAGGCAGTTTTTTCTCTGTGTACTGTGATTAAGCGATTGCAATAATGGGTTTCACTTATTTTTATATATGTATTTTTTTAACAAACACAAGCCACGAAGCAATTAGTTTGTCTGCGAAAAACACCCAGGATCTATGGCAGGAATTAATCCCACGACCTCTGGAATGGCAGGCTAGCATCGCTGCCACTCAGCCACAGGGGCTCCTTGGTGTTTTGTTTTGTGAGTTTTTTTTTATATGTGAGTTTTCTTGGCCCTCATTACTAAGTTCCAATATAAATTTATAAAAAAAATCATAGTAATCATGAATCGGTTTAATAGGGAATGAAAGTTTGTCAAATATTGCTCGACCTTATTAGAAATTTAAAACCATTATCACTTAAAATAATGACAGTTGACATGTCATCAACAGACGCAACACTAGTAGTAAACAACAGACAAAAACATCAATAATACGATTATGTTGCACACACACTCATACCTCTGTAAAGTGAAATAAGCAACAAAGGGTGAAGTGAATGAGTGAATGAATATATTAGTATAACTAAATACGCTAACCCGTATGATGCCATGTTTTAGGACATTTTTGTTTGGGATGCACGCCTCAAAATCTATATTCAATCATTCATTGACTGAATGAGTGGCAAACTAATATTAAAATTAAACTGGTAGTTAAATTTTTGGGGTAGCTTAAACTATTTATTAAGTATTTAACCCGCATATTAAACATTTTGAGTTTTTAAGATACTGAAATGTTTGAAAAAAAAAAAAATTATTGTATTGAAAACGAAATATTTCATTTAGAAGCAATTACATGGCAAATATTTTAATATTACACATCCTGTGGATAGGGCAAAACGCTTGATTTCTCCAAATGCTTCTTGAGCGTGTTGCAATTAATATATATTTTGTTACGAAATTCAAATATGGAAATATAATATGATAGAAACAACTCTGCATAAAGTATTACCAGCCTAAAAATCTTTACATAGCAACTCTGAAATCTAAAATAAAGGTCAGCTGAACTTTTCACAAGCTTCTAGAAAAAGTAACGAGAATTTTCCAGATTCTTTGAGAATACTGTTAGGTCACTTGGTTATACCCCATTTTGCACACGGAAAATTTACTTTGCAAAGTCTTAATTCAGCTGGAAGAAAGACAGAAAGAGATTATAGTCCTCTCTCTGTCTTTCAAACAGCTGAATTAAGACTTTGCAAAGTAAACTTTACGTGTCTAAAAGGGGTATAATCACAGACCTCTGGTGTCATATTTGATTTATTAAAAGAATCGTTTTACCACTTTTAGACACGGAAAGTTTATTTTGCAAATTCTTAATTCAGCCGGAGGAAGGAATAATATATATTTCTGTCTCTTTCCCAGCTGAATTGAGACTTTGCAAAGTAAACTTTCCGTGTCTAAAAGGGGTATTAGGTGAACAAGAAAATGAGGACAACATTCTCCACAATATTATATTAGCCCAATGCAGAATCTTGTGTAAATGGTCTTGCATCGTAGCATGTGCAAAATTGTATTCTATATTGATACTCACCACTAAAAATTGTTAAGTGGTGAATATTAATACGATGCAAGACCATTTGCACAACATTAGCCCAATTCACAATCTTGTGCAAATGATCTTCTATCGTAGCATGTGCAAAATGGTATAGCATATTTATACTCACCACTTAACAATTCTTAGTGGTGATTATGAATATACTATACTATTTTGCATATGCTACGATGCAAGACCATTTGCACAAGATTGTGAACTGGGCTATTGTGAATTGGGCTATCGTTTAAATTTTAATATTTTTCTTATTTGCATTACAGCAAGTTAAGCTCCATTACAAAAAAACTGAACCTTAATAAATATACTATGTAGTATGACAATACAAATAATACGCATATGTACAGGGTGTTTTTTTTGAGGTATAGAACTTCGAATTGAAATAAAACACAAGAAAATCGTTTTAATGTCCATCAATTTGGCTTTATTGGAAGGATAATTTTATGCCATTAATGTTTAATTATGATTTCGGGCATGTGGCCGCCGCGGCTGGCTCGAATAAAGCCAATTCTACAGGTCCAATTTTCAACCACTTTTTCGAGCATATGGGGCCGTATGTTGGCAATAACACCACGAATGTTGGCTTCCAAGTCCCCTAACGTTTCTGGTTTGTTGGCGTAGACGAGCGACTTCACATATCCCCAAAGAAAATAATCCAATGGTGTCAAATCACACGATCTTGGTGGCCAATTGACAGGTCAATTCCGCGAAATTATGCGCTCATCGAATGTTTCCTTCAATAAATCGATTGTGACGTGCGCTGTGTGGCATGTAGCGCCGTCTTGTTGGAACCACAACTCATCCACATTCATGCCATCCAATTCGGGACAAAATAGTCGGTTATCAGCTCCAATTGCTGTGCACGGTGGCGAATCGATTCATTCGGGTCCTCTTCAACACTTTGCTCTACAGCGGCAATTGTTTCTTCGGTGCGCACTGTTCGACGTCTCTGCGGATGCGTATTATCACATAGAGTAAACGTAGTGCGAAAACGATCCATGGTTAACCGAATTAATTGCTCTGATGGACGATTATGTCGACCATAAAATGGACGGAGCTTGCGGTAAACTTCGCGAACTGAACCATTATTTTCGAAATAAATTTGCACGATTTGCAAGCGTTGTTCTTTTGTCAACCTGTTCATGATGAAATGGCAAACCAAACTAAATATTAATCACTTGACAGCTGACAAAATGGCCGCCAGTTAAAAAAGTGATGCCAACTTAAAGTTCTATACCTCAATAAAAAACACCCATTATATACAAAACAATATTTAATGCAAACAAAGTGCAGTTTGCCGGTAACTGGTTTTTTTATGAATGAAAGTTTCACTTTTTTGTGGCTCATCAAATTTGATGAAAAGTGAAAAATTTAACACACATAAACTTGCAACGACAACAGGAAATATTGCTAAGCTTGTAAGTGAAATAACAACATTAGCAACAGCAGCAGCAGTAGCAGCATCGGTATGACACACATTGTCATCTCTAATCACATAATCGACGAAAGTAAAAAACTTTTTAAATGTTTTGGTGAGAAATTTGTACGCCAAAACCCACTTTCAGATATTTAACAAATGTGTACTACGACTAAGAAATTTATTATAACCTGCCTCAAGTAACTAAGTAAGTAAGTAAGTGGTTGAATCTGGTAACAGGATTAATTAAATGGAACTCACAAACGAGTTTTTATTTGGTGCGACGCAAAAAAATTTTTAATATTTCAAATTTAATAAGAGCCCAGGGCATATTGAAGCTGCAAAAACAGTCATGTAAGCTTTATAATTTTGATTTAACAAGCTTACAAGCGTGAGCTTTTGCAACAAAAAATTATTTAACTAAATTGTAATAAATATGTAGAAAGCATAAATAAAATTTTCGATTACTTTTTTCAGAGTGCTGGAGCTCGAGTTCAATACCTGGCCAGTACCAGTCATATCAACATCATAGAATTTTCAGTTATGACAAAGCATTCCACAATTCCCTCCTTAGGCTGTACTTATTTATGACAATGCATCGTCGGCGAAGTAAAATAATGAATAATATCAACATAACTCTAAGTAATGCACCTACTTAACACTAGAGGCGCTGCAACGATCCCCAAAAAATTAGCAATACCCACAATAGCAGAGCTTGTAAACCTATTTAAAGCTTAATAGTTACTTCACCATCTGGCCTCTCTTCACCACTATCCCTTCTCATAAAGAAGGTAATATGCATACCCGAGGGATAATAGAAAGAATCCCTCTCTCGCACCTCTGCCTTGCTGGTAACTGTTGCCTTTCACAGTGATGCAGTGGTTGCCAGCTGACCTCAAATAACCATTAATTAAGTGATGCAATTATAGGCAATCAGTTCATGGTGAAAGGAGGCTACTGGCAGTGCGAAGATTTCGTAACAAATTGGAAATTTTTCAGTGTTAGTCCGGAGAACAAGGGAAAGTGACGCGCAACCTACAGCCAATCCTTTCCAATGTACATCCTCACTGTCAGACTGGGTGTTCCCTGTTCCCGCAAACGAGGCTCTGTCGACCAACCATGGGCGTTATAACCAGGGTATAACGCGAGATCAATTTCTATTAACTCGCTCGTCTTAAAATTTGTGCTCGCGAGTTCAAAATTAGAACTCGCGAGCACACATTTTATAAGACTCGTACTCCTTTTGTGCTCGACTCGTAAGCATGAAATGATTTGCCTTAAGATTTGTAATCGCGAGTTTTATTTTAAAGTTCGTAAGCGCAAATTTTAAAAGAGTGCAAAACGAGCATAAACGAATTCAAAACGAATACTTATTACAAAAAGTTTTTTTTGTTTATTCGAAAAAGTATATGTATTAATATGCGAATTTGAAAAGTATAGTACTTACAAATGCATATACATACATATATAAAAAAAAATGTTCTTACTTTCATGTCATGAGGTATTTTTAAACTGTTTTAAGGCTTCTGCTTTATGAAAAGTTATGCAAATGCCTACCTGTCAGTAATAAAATATAATTTCAACATTGCGACCTATAGAAAGAAGAATTTGAGCAACCAAAATTAATAAAACTCGCGAATAATTCTTTTTAACTCGACTCGCGAGTCGAGATTTATTTTTGACTCTTAAAATTTGACTTCTTCTCGCGAGTCCTATTTTCGATTCTCAAAAATTAAATGCGCTCGCGAGTTTTATTTCTTAACTCGCGAGCAGACAAGAGCAGCTCTTTTCAATACAAAAAATAAAACTCGCTCGAATTGAATTCGTTTGCGAGCGAGGTTTAATTCGAGCACTCTCCGCACTCTAGTTATAACCCCCATATCAGCTTAGCCTTAAATACCACATGATTAACAAAATCGAACGCAGCTAAGTTTCAATGTCAAAGCCTCGATCAGTTCTTTATACAACAGCCGCATGTATCTTAATGAAATGGCGAGATCTGAGTATCAGGGCACGATTATGGGTATACTGATAAATTGAGAACTGAATCAAGGCATTTGTTGTGAAATGCTTTTTTTTTGTTTAAGGATTTTTAATTTATTATGTTTTTGTACGTATTTAATTCTCAATAACATTTTGAGATTTTTTCTATAAACATACGAAGATTTTTTTTTTACTTTTTCTCAAGAAATTTTTGGTTGAAAGTCTACTGACGGGTTTCTTAAGCTGAAACGAAATTTATATAGACATAGGCGTAGAAAGGCCATTATGGTTTGTATTTCCTCCCCCCTTCCCAAGATTTTGTTTTGCCTCCCTAGAATTATTAAAAATTGCCTGTACACACAGAAAAAAGATTGGTTGGAAAATGGTTAGTCCAATAAAATATCATTTGCATAAACTATATTTCAGTTCACGCAATCAATTTTCTGTTAATCCAAAAAAAAATCCATGTTTATTGCCATAAGGGCATAATTGTAATAAAGATATGATTCTGACAATTCTTAAATTGATTGCATCAACCGAGCGTATGCTTTTGTCATGACTAATTAACTGATTGGTTAACACAACCGAATAAAATATTATGAATTGGATTTTACTACCAACTTTTGGTATTGGCAACTAAAAAATTGTCGTTCTATATTAAGGTTAAAATAAATACTTATTATCAGTTGCTGCAACTAACTAGAGGTTGAGTTACATATCATATGTTGAGTTTTTACTCGTAGCAGCAAATTAAAAATTAACTTTTTTGTCTTTCAAAGATATTATGATTTATGAATTCTCAAATGGTTTTTAAAAGTCTGTGCATAAGATAACAGGTTTGTGACTGTTTAAAATCTGTGGTTGAAATGCATATAGACATGCTACACCAAATAAATAAATTTCAATTAAAATAAACTTATGGCAATATGTTAAATAATAAATTTCTTAAATTGCGTTTTTTATTTCCGTTTTTGGCTTATTTTATTTCAGCAAGGAATTCCAATTTTTCTTTCACAGCAACCAATTATGATATTGTTTTAGTTATACTAACCATATTTTTGGTAGCAAGAATAACTTTTATTTCAAATTCCATACTGGTAACCAATTTTTTCTGTTGCTGCAACTATTTGGTCAAGGGTTATAATTAAAATATAGGGTACCACAATCAAATTGCAGTCGTTATACCAGAAATCTATATAGTTGGTGCAACCGCCAAAATTCGATTGGCAACAAATTCGGTTGTCTCAACGAATCTGTTTTCTCTGTGTAGTTATGAAACCATGAAAACCGCCCCCAGGGAGTTTTTTCACCTCCGCCAATGTATATAGACGTTGCATAGTTGGGGATTTTGAACAAGAAACGGACATAATTCTTGCACTTAAACTATTTGACGTTTAAATTTTGGCGACCTTTAAGTTATGCCGCATAGTCACTTGTCTCTGAACTATACCAACTTCAGCAGATACTAATCCTAATGTAACATCAGAGCGCCCTGCTTCGTTATGTAGCAGAATAATCGGCAAAATAAAATAATCAATAAAATTACTAGTAACCACAGCTTTAAAAAAAAATTACCTAGCACGACCTAAACTAAATTATGGCACCTTAAGCTCAGGTCTAACAGCCACATATGTACACATGAAAGAAGATTAGTCCTAATTTACACTATGCAAATCTTATTGCTAAGCTGATTAGTTTTTTTTATGAAAGAGAGAGAGAGAGAGGGACGAGAGGAAAATAAACGATTCTGTTCCCCTCGTCGCTCTCTCCCACAAACTAATCAGCTTAGCAATAATACTTGCATAGTGTAAATTGGGAATTACAGCTTACATATATGTATATAATGACTTCTGTAAAAATTATCGAGACGTAGAAGGGGGGGGGGGAAACAGTTGAACACCCATTCTGTCACTCACCCGCTCTTGTTGACTATTGACGGCTTCCAATTTTTGCAGAAAAATTAATACATTAGTACAAAAATCAGATTGGTTTATTACCAATCAAGTGGGATGATGAATGAAAGTTTTTGCGTACTTCTCACCTGACCAAGCACGGCAACGGGATCATAAAAATCAAGTTAGCCGGTTCCTCACGAAACTGGCACCCTGTAAAACCGTATCTAACCTAACCTAACCATGCCGACTTGCCATTTTTCGTACCGTGAAATTAACCACATGCGATCGACAACAGGGGTGCAAATTATGGCGCTCGTTATCGAACGAAATTACGAAATATTTCAATAGAGTTTATATGGAAATATTTTTAAATCTCGAATCGTATCGAATGCTGTAATTTGCCCACTGATTTGAGGTCACATTATTGAAATGTTTTTTTACACATTGGAAAAATTTTTTTTGGCATATAGGAAGACTTGTGCCATGTAAAATTCGATACTGGTGGAGACCATTAAAAGGTCAGTGGGTGATTTACCCTAGTGGTAACTATTTAAAGTCTAGGAGTAGATTTCAGGACTCCTACTTCTAATATGAAGATGTTATTCAAATTGCAGCTTCTACAGGAGGCTCCTGTTTACATAAATAACTTATCCAATACATAGTGGTTAAATATTAATGCCAGTATTCATAAGCGATTAGTAACGTTAATGTTAGTTTAACGTAGGAATTTTGTATGAGAAAGCCGGTTTAATGAATGCTTTAACTTTAACAATTGTTAATGAATACCGTTGTGAGCTTTTTGTAACTTAAGCAAAAATCAGGGAAAATTCAGATGATAGTAAACGGGACATAAACGAGTTTCCACTGTGGGAAATTTCCTGAAATCATGAAAAATAACTGAACCAAAAAAAATTTTTTTTAAATGCATTGAGTGTGCAAGTATTAGTTATCATTCCATTTTTTAATGCCACAAAACTGGTTTAACTAACCCCCGGTAACGTTCAAACGCAAAGTTAATAAACTTAATTTTCCCACCAGTTGCACCACTTTATGATAGAAAGAAAAAAAATCAAATTTGTGTACATCTGTAAATATTTCAAAAAAGTTTAAGCATAGAATTTCATTTATGCATAAAAACTCACCCTAATCGCATGCATATGCATGCATGTCTTTGCATTAAATGGCCTATAACGGTGATCTTGACTCACTGTTGAATACGCTTGTTTCCCAAGATGTGCGTGCGTTTGAATTCCCCTGCTTTCGAAACAAACCCGCATATTTTCACATACGTTAAATTTTCAAACAATGGAAACAAAAGCACCCTTAAATCATTTATTAAAATTTATTATTGCGTCGTAGTCTTGTGTGTGACTCATATTGAATTGAATTTGTAATTAAGATCTATGTATATTATATTCTATAAGCAATTTGGTGGTGTTTTTATGGCTGCCTAAGAATTTACTATAAATACTGGACTGAAATTTGAAGACAGCATTAGTATTAATCGTGAAACGATTCTGGCAACAACGAAAAATAGAAGTACAGTGTGCCCCAAAAAAAAACTCCCTTTTTTTGATACAAAAAGGGAGGGAGGGTTGAATTCAAAAAAATTCTTAGCGAAAGATGATGATATTTATACGTGTAAAAGCATCTCGTTGAATATAAAGTTCTGTTAAAATTAAAAATTTAAAATCTGTGCAACAAATATTCATATAAACACATTCGAACACAAGCTTTATTTATTCAATAGTCTTCAATAATTCCTAGACTACCTACAAAACTTAAACAAATTGTTGCTTAGTAACGGCAACAAGTTTTTGGCATCTGGCAACTTTACGAAATAGCAGAAACAACATGTGCACAGTGGGAAACTGCAGGATCTTTAACAGGAATAACCGTGTGTGAAGAATTTATATATTTATCAAAAAAATTACACATAAGTGGCACTTAAATACTTTCATCACAGCTACATTTTAAGATAAAGGATCATAATTGCTTTCGTACATTTCATTTAGGATTGGAAACACATGAAAGTTCAATTTAACGATACCCACGGAAAAGCTTTGACTGTTAGTGAAACAACACAACTATTATTCAAGGTAAGTGAGTTGCGTTTTATTTTTAATATTTTACTTTAAAGAAAACAAGCAAAATAACTAGCACGGTATATATAGCAAAATAGATTGGTTCTAACAACTGATCCCGACAGGGGAAAGCAAAAAACAATATATGTATGTATGTACTTATATTGGCCTTTTAAGACTTTATTATGTCTGACCTTTATTTAAAGAGGGTTGTGCTCCACAGTGCAAAATCTAAAAACATATCAAAACTCTATCTTTTTTCACTATGGGTCTTTTTTGCTTCTTTTACCGAAAGATTTCAAATAAGTGCCGCTAATCGGGTATGTAACGGGTTAATGTCTTATATTATATTTCTATGATAGGCTCAACCAAATCATTCCTAGTAGGCTCTTAGAAGAATCTACGGAACGCAGCTTATATCTAAAATGTAATGTCGGTACACAGAAAAAATTTTTCCTGCTTTTTCCGTTTAATTAAAAAACAAAAACTAAAAATCAATTAAAAATGTAACTGAGTCAATTAAACTTTTGCTTAAAAATTTAATTTAATTAAAAGTTGAATTGACACAATAAAACTTTTAATTGATTTTTGGTTTTTTTCAATTAAACGTGTTTATTGCAAGAAAATTTTTTTCTGTGTAAGTAGGTAATTAGTCATGCAGCGAATTGTAACGCATTTATTCTTAAAGAATATTTTTCATTTGTAAAAGGTTTATAAAACGATTTTTTATACAGAATTTTTTTATAAACCTTTCACAACACAAAAATATTTTTTATGAATCATGGGCTTATGTTAAATTTTGTCATTTGCTGTACTCGGAAACTTACAAAAGAATTTCCTGGCGAATGTTTTTGTTGAATATTTTCAACCTCCACTTTCAAGCTAAATGTTGTTTATCTGCTCTTCTTCGAAAAGGACAACAAAATCAGTTCCTACGGAGTAGAGTCCAAGGCTTGAAATGTTTCACAAAAAAGTTTCTTATAAGGTTTTACATAAAGTGCTGGACACACATGATATATTAATAAATTCAGTAAAGTGCGACTTAGACGCGCCCACGAAGGGTTCCGTACGATCGTTTTTGAGAATCTTTTAATATGGCGTTTTTTTAGTTTTTTCAGTTTAAACGATTTTTTTTTAGTTTTGTCGCTTTTTAGGGTTTCGTACACCAAAGGTGAAAAGAAACCCTATTGTTTTCGCTATGCTGTCCGTCATGCCAGAATCTTCAATTCTTTTCAAGATAAATAACGTTTGTTGGACTAAAATAAATTATTAGAAACGGAGAAACTGGTGCAGTTTGCAATAAAATTAATAGTTTTCTTGAGTAGATAGTAAAAGATACACATGGGCCCTTAAGAAGTGTGTGGCACATCCATTAATAAAACTATTTAATTCTATAAGAATTGAAAATACAGTACAAGGCCGATTTTCGCAAATAATTGAAAACCATGAATTTTCGCGACAGCGGAACCCAAAATTTTATTTAAAAATTTTATGTACTTTTTAAAATTATAATTGTTTCCCACTAGCAACAATTTCAATTTGTTCTTGCCATTCGCATTTAAACAGGGCAAATAAGTTGTTCCTTTTTTTCCGGGAGCCGTTTTCTCATCACATGTGACAAGAGTGTAATTTGGAAGCATCCTATAATGTAAACCAGATTCATCGGCATTGTAGGTTTGGTGAAAAGTCAACACATGCTCATCAATGTAATCCTTAAACTCTTTCACAACAGGACCATAAGATAAGGTTTCGAAGACAATTTCTCGCCTGTAATTTTAACAGATCTAATTATACGTCGACGCTTAAATTTCTTCAAACATCCTTCACTGGCATTGAAATTTTAGAATATAAAAGATTGGCTTTTGATCGTAAATTCGCTGATATTTATATAGCACTTATATAGCATTTTTTCCATTCTTGTGTACTCGGCTTTCTTTAAGGAGCAAAGTTTGCCAGGGACACTTTCTGTTGTACGTACGAAAACTTTTAATGCATTTTCTTGCTTTATAATGCGGTAAAGCGAAGACTTGTAATTCACGCAAATTGAAGTTATGAAATCTCCAATTTTAATTTTTTTAAATATCTAATTTTTGAGAAATCTTTGGCCTTAAAATATGTTGGGCTTTTCCCATAATTAAAAATTGAACCCGATTTTTTTGTAAACTGTAGCGATTATAAAACCTGCAATTTAAAAAAATTAAGCACTCGCGAAAGCCGAGCCGTCGTAATAACAGCTGTTAGTTGTCAATTGCCATTCGTGATTCCATTTTGGCAGCTAGCAACACAACTAAAGTTCGGTTGCCATTCATAATCGAGCCATTATTTTATATTATAATTTTATATTAACTTTAAAACTGATTGCAAATTATTATTTTATTTTCAGATCAACTTCATCAAACTCAAATATTCGTTCTACTCTACCTTTCGGAAAAATGTTGAGCATTCGTAAAATTTTAATACTGTTAGATTATAAATGGAACTAGTTTAAGATTTTCTAAAGAAAGGCAAATTTTTATTTCAAATTAAATTTCCACAGTACCAGCAAGCGACTTGTCTAGAAAAAAAAGTCGCTTGCTTGCATTAATAAAAATTCACTGTAAAATTTCCATGAAAATTTACCTAAAATTTCTATATATGTACGTTTCTAGTTACACAATTGGAGGATTCCCACGGTAGTCTGACACTTACATAAGTGTCATAATGTCATAATATTTTAAATTATTTTAATATAATTGTTTTTTTCGTTCAAACAAAAATTTCAAAACATTATGACCCTAAGACACTTAATACTACCCCGTTTGAATCCCCCAAAATATCTTATGAATTGTATTTACACAAAAAATCGTGTAACTTCTTATTACTAATTTTCTTTATTAAAATTTAAGATAATTTCAACTTTAAGAATGTACTTTTTAAAAAGGAGTTTTGTCAATGCATTGAGAAAAATACTAAAAATTTTTATTTTATTTATTTATTTATGTGCTATTTTGTTTATTAATTTTTTATAATTTTTTAAAATTTTGCATTCCACGGTTCCTGATATTTTGTTATATTTTTATAGATTTGCCTTATTGAAGCTTTTTATTTCAGCCATTTTTTATGTCCATTTATCCAAGTTCCTTTAAATTTTGAACCTACTTATATATTTTTGTTGTTTTCTTATTTCATTATATTTTTTAATTTTGTTAAATTTTAAATAAAATTTTTAAAAACATTTATGGTTTTTATTGCATTGTTTTTTTTTATTGTATTTATTTGTGTAACTTTCAGTTTCTTATTGCAATAAGTGTTAATTTGTTTAACTTGATTTACTTATTTATTAATTAATTAATTTTTTTTTAAATATTATCAGCCTTACTTATAAAAATTATGAAGGCTTAATAAAGGCTTTAAAAAAAAAATTATGAAAATTTGTTTTAAAAATCATTTATAAGGCCTCAATGATTTTTATAAATAAGGCTGTATATTTATAATTTGGGATTTTCTGAAATACTAACCGTCATATTCATAAAAAATACTTTAGGTTTATTACAGGTTTATTTGACAAATTTCCCATATAAATACATACGTCAAATAAGCGTTTAATTAACCTTAAATATTTTTTCTGAATATGCCAGTAAAAAAATTAATCTTTATATTATTAATAGCAATTCTATTATTTATCTCTTTTATTTAATTTTGCTACATTTTATTGTATTCTTATTCGGATGTTTTATTTTTTATTTTGTTTTGGTTTGTTTTATGTTATTTCATATTCTGTTTTATTTTAACTTCTCATTTATAATTAAATTTTATTTAATTCTTTCCAAATCAAATACGAATGAAAAAAAATTTCAGTTTTTTTAAATTAATTTTATTTTATTCTGTTTATTCAATTTTATTTTAGGAGGATTTTATTATTTTATTTGATTTATTTTTATATTTCAATTTATTTGATTTGATTTTATATTAGTTTACCTTTTTCTATGTTATTTTGTCTATTTTAATTCTATTATTTTTTTTATTTAATTTTATTTTTTAGTGTTTTATTGTATTTTATTTTATTTTACTTAATTTTATTTTATTTTATTTTATTTTATTTTACTTAATTTTATTTTAATTTATTTTATTTTATTTTTTTATCTTATTTTTTTCATTTTATTTTATTTTATTTTCTTTTGTTTGATTTTATTTAATTTAATTTAATTTAATTTAATTTAATTTAATTTAATTTAATTTAATTAATTTAATTTAATTTTATTTTATTTAATTTTATTTTATTATATTTTATTTTATTTTATTTTATTTTATTTTATTTTGTTTTATTTTATTTTATTTTATTTTATTTTATTTTATTTTATTATATTTTATTTTATTTATTTTATTTTATTTTATTTTATTTTATTTTATTTTATTTTATTTTATTTTATTTTATTTTCTTTTGTTTGATTTTATTTTATTTTATTTTACTTAATTTTATTTTATTTTATTTTATTATATTTTATTTTATTTATTTTATTTTATTTTATTTTATTTTATTTTATTTTATTTTATTTTATTTTATTTTATTTTATTTTCTTTTGTTTGATTTTATTTTATTTTATTTTACTTAATTTTATTTTATTTTATTTTATTTTAGTTTATTTTATTATACTTCATTTGATTTTATTTTATTTTAGTTTATTTAATTTTATTTTCTTTTGTTTGATTTTCTTTAATTTTATTTTATTTCATTTTACTTTATTTTGTTTTACTCTATTTTACTTTATTTTATTTTATTTGATTTTATTTTACTTAATTTTATTTTATTTTGTTTTATTTTATTTTATTTTATTTTATTTTCTTTTGTTTGATTTTATTTTATTTTATTTTACTTCATTTTATTTTATTTTATTTTATTTTATTTTATTTTATTTTATTTTATTTTATTATACAGAATGTTATTTTACTAAGTTTTATTCTATTTAAATTTCTGTTACATTATGATATTTTATTTTATTTTACTTTACTTTATATGATTTTATTTTATATTTTGTATATTATTTGATTTTAGTTTATACTGTTTTATTTTATTTTGTATTATATTATTTTATTTTATTTCATTTTCAACTATTTTTTATTTTCTTTTATTTTTATTTTTTTATATAATATTTTATTTTATTTAATTTTAAATTCTTTTTTACTTTTTTATTATTTTATGTATGTTATTACTAAGCTTTATTCTATTTAAATTTATGTTACGTTATTTCATTTTATTTAATTTTACTTGATTTTATTTTATTCTAATTGATTTTATTTATTATTATTTCATTTTATTTTATTTTATTTTATTTAATTTTTAACTATTCTTTTTTTTATTTAATTTTTATTATTTTATTTTTATTTACTTTATTTATTTTTTAATTTTTTTTATTATTTTATGATATGTTATTTTACTAAGTTTTATTCTATTAAAATTTATGTTAAATTCTTTGATTTTATTTACCTTTACTTTATTTTTTGATTATTACTTTTTATTTTATTTTATTTTATTTTATTTTATTTTATTTTATTTTTTATTTTGTTTTATTTTAATTGGTTTTATTTTATTTTACTTTATTTTGTTTTATTTTGTTTTATTTTAATTATTTATTTTAATTTGATTTTTTTCTTTATTTTATTTTAATTTAAAATTTATTTTCTGGTGGTTCAGCGTTGTCTATATGCATTTATTTAATTTTATATTATTTTATTTCATTCTATTTTTATTTACTTTATTTAATTTTTTTTAATATTTTATGATATGTGATTTTACTTAGTTTTGTTCTATTTAAATTTATGTTACGTATTTTTTTTTATTTAACTTTACGTTATTTTATTTTATTCTATTTTATTTTTTGTTTGTTGGTTGTTATGATATGTTTGATATGATATGTCATGATTTCTTTTGTTGTTTTATTATGTTTTGTTATGCTATGCGATGTTATGATATGTTATGTTATGTTTGACTATGTTATGCTATGTTATGTTATCTTATTTTATTTGCCTTTAATTACTTTGATTATATTTTATTGTATGTATTTAGTTTTCTTATACATGTTTATCTAATTTTTTGTATTTATCTTGTCTTATTCTATTGTACTTAATTAGTTTTAATTTATTTAAACTAACATTTTATCGATTTTCTTTTATATTATTTTATTTAACTTTTTTTTAACTTTATTTTATATTATTTTATTTGATTTTATATTATTTTATTTGATTTCATTTTAATTTATTTTATATTTATATAGTTTATTTTATTTACTTATTTTATTTTATTTTATTTTATTTTTTTTTATTAATTTTTTATTTAATTTTATTTTACTTTATTTTATTTTATTTTAGTTTATGTTATTTAATTTTATTTTATTTCATTTTATTTTATTTTATTTTATTTTATTTTATTTCATTTTTTTTTATTTTATTTTATTTAATTTTATTTTATATTATTTTATTTTATTTTATTTTAATTTATTTTATTTTATTTTATTTTATTTTATTTTATTTTATTTTATTTTATTTTATTTTATGTTATTTTTTTATTTTATTTTATTTTATTTTATTTTATTTTATTTTATTTTGTTTTATTTTAATTTAGTCTATTTTATTTTATTTTATTTTATTTTATTTTATTTTATTTCATTTTATTTTACTTTATTTACTTTAATTTAATTTTATTTGATTTTGTGTACTTCATTTCAATTTTTATTTATTTTTTTAGTATTTTATGTTATGTTATTTAATTTAATTTTATTCTATTTAAATTTATATGATGTTGTTATATTTTATTCTTTGTTTGTTTGTTGTTATGTTAAATGGTGGATTGTAATGATATGTAATGTTTTGTTTTGTTATGTTATACTATGTTTTGTTATGCTATGCGATGTTATGTTCTGTTATGTTTAGTTATGTTATGCTATGTTATGTTGTTTTATTTTATTTGCCTTTAAATAATTTGATTTAATTTTTTTGTATGTATTTAGTTTTATTATACATGTTTTATAAAGTTTTTTGTATATATGTTGTGTTATTCTTTTTTATTTAATAAGTTTTAATTTATTTAAAGTAACATTTTGTCTATTTTCTTTTATTTTATTTTGCTTTATTTTGTTGTATTTTATTTAATTTAATTTTATTTTATTTTATTTGATTTTATATTATTTTATTTTATTTCATTTAATTTAATTTAATTTAATTTAATTTAATTTAATTTAATTTAATTTAATTTAATTTAATTTAATTTAATTTAATTTAATTTAATTTAATTTAATTTAATTTAATTTAATTTAATTTAATTTAATTTAATTTAATTTAATTTAATTTAATTTAATTTAATTTAATTTAATTTAATTTAATTTAATTTAATTTAATTTAATTTAATTTAATTTAATTTAATTTAATTTAATTTAATTTAATTTAATTTAATTTAATTTAATTTAATTTAATTTAATTTAATTTAATTTAATTTAATTTAATTTAATTTAATTTAATTTAATTTAATTTAATTTAATTTAATTTAATTTAATTTAATTTAATTTAATTTAATTTAATTTGATTTAATTTAATTTAATTTAATTTAATTTAATTTAATTTAATTTAATTTAATTTAATTTAATTTAATTTAATTTAATTTAATTTAATTTAATTTAATTTAATTTAATTTAATTTAATTTAATTTAATTTAATTTAATTTAATTTAATTTAATTTAATTTAATTTAATTTAATTTAATTTAATTTAATTTAATTTAATTTAATTTAATTTAATTTAATTTAATTTAATTTAATTTAATTTAATTTAATTTAATTTTATTTTATTTTCGTTTATTTTATTTATTTTACTGCATATTATTTTATTTTATTTTTATTTATTTTTAATTTTATATTAGTTTATTTTATTTTATTTGTATATTTTTTTATTATTTAATTTTTTTTTTTGTTTTGTTCTTAGTTACTTTACTCTTTTTATTTGATCATATTTTATTGTATTTGGTTTATTTTTTTTAATTACTTATTTTATAATTTATTTTATTATTTTTATTCAGTAGATATATTTTATTTTATTTTTGTTTTATTTTTGTTTTAATTAATTCCATTTTATATTATTTACTTTATTTTAATTAATCTTATGCTTTTATTTTTAGGCATTTTTTTTGGTAATAAGATCTGTTTTACTGAAGCTTAAAAATTATTCAATACAATATATACATATGTATATAGTTTTGTATTTATTTTCATTTTGTTCCTTTTGTTTTTTAAAATTATTTTGCCGTATTCGAAAAAATAATATTATTTTTTGAAGTGTATTTTAAAACAAAATGTCCATACAAAAATTTACACGCGAATTGCAAACTAATTATTTTGGAATACGGCCAAAGATCTTTATTATTTTTTGCAGTTACTTCTTATACTGTGTTTTGTTTTTATGTTGTTTCAATTGGAAAAATAATTAGCCTATTTTTTTAAGTTTTTATATTTTTCTTAATATAAAAATCTTATCGCCAAATTATCGTAAGTGTCAAAGAAAATTTTTGTCAGACAAATTTTATTTTTTATTATAAGAAATTATAAATTTGTACGTTTAAAATATGATCACAATGGAAACAAGATTTTTATCATTCTGACCGCTTAATCGATCAACCTGCGGTAGTTTGGCGCCTAGAGGTCGACTCTTCCAATTTTCAGTTTATTATTATTTTCTTAAAAAGAGCGCAAAAAAATTGCATATGAAAATTTTTTTATTTTACTCGTTTATTTAAAAAAATTTTATTTTATTTGTTTTTTTATTAATTTTTTTAAGGTTTTTTCCACAAAAAAAAAGCTCGCAAAAATGCAAAAAATAAATAAATAAAAAATTAATAAATAATTTTCAAAATAATTAATTAATTTGCAAAATAATTATTATCAATTTCTTTTCAACACAGTTCGTAGAGTAATTGGAAAATTTTTGCAATTAAGAAAAAACATATATTATTTGTTTCTCAATAAAATATTTTTTTGCAATTATTTAAAACAAATATGGCCTTTTATAAAGAAAATTACGTATAAAAGTATGTTTTATAAAACCTTTATAAATCAGTAACATTTTTATTTAATACGCCTCTTTTATTTACACTTCTTTAACCAAACTTGTAAAGTTTACTTCTTTAGTCCCTGTTCACACACTTCAACTTTTGTTGATCAACTCGTAATTCAGCTGAAAGAATAAAAGAGAAATTTGTGTTTCCGTCTCCGTCTCCGTCTTTCTTACAGCTGAATTACGAGTTGAGCAACAAAAGTTGAAACGTGTGAACCGGGACTTAGTTTGTCATTTTGTCATATATACATAATTTTAATTTTTTCTGCTTAATAAATATTTAGTTTTACTTGAAACAACGAATTCATACAAGAAACAAAATAAAAAATAAAATAAAAACAAAGCAAACTAAAATTCAAGACTACAAAATTATTCTTCCAAACATTTTTATTAAATAGACAAGTATGTACGAGTGTGTATGTAATAAATATAATAAGGGAATTCATAAAGTGTTGTATGGGTTACATATGACAGTATTTTCATAATATTATTTTTTCATTATTCCATGACAACAAGAAATTAAATGCAAGAAAAAGTTTATTGCACTTCTAACAAAAAAAAAATGGCGGATGATTCCTCGCCCACTTTTTTAAATGAAAGATCGTGTCATTTCAAGAGCTCAAACTATTTGCCAAGTTTCGTGGGAATCGAATAAGTAGAAGTACATATAGTTTGATACTAAACTTTAAAGGGCGTGGCCCAGCCCACTTCTTACCATTCATTGCACTTTAAAAAAGAAATGGCGGATGATTGCCCGCCCACTTTTTTAAATGAAAGATCGTATCATTTGAAGAGCTCAAACTGTTTGCCAACTTTCGTGGGAATCGAATAAGTAGAAGTACATATAATTTGATACTAAGCTTTAAAGGGCGTGGCCCAGCCCACTTCTTAACATTCACAACTATGAAATTTTTAGAGTTCAGGGTACGTGCCAAGTTTCGTAAGAATTATTTAAGCATAAGCTGGTGAAATATATTATTCAATTTTAATGGGCGTGCATCCGCCCCATTTTGTAAACCAAAAAATACATTAGAAAGGACCAAGGTATGTGCTAAGTTTCGCAGCGATGCAATAGGTGAAAATATAAAAAATTAAAGGAAAAAATTAATGGGCATGTTCCCGCCCATTTTATTGGAAAAATTACAACTACTCCATTAAAAAAAATATGTATATAAAATCGGTCTAAAACTTGCGGATTTACGAGGTAACATTAAAAAAAATAATAGTCATGTTGCCGCCGACTTTTTAGCAAATGGCACCAAATTAAAGCTACTCCCTTTTAAACAAAAAAAATATATATATAAAATCGGTCTAAAAATTGTGGATTTATGAAGTAGCATAAAAAAATTAGTCGGCGTGTTGCCGCCTATTTTAGACAAAATAGAAATTTTAATTCGGTGTAAAAATTGCGGATTTATTAAGTAACACAAAAATAAAGACGAATTTATAACCTCCTCCTTTTTTGAAGTCGGTTAAAAAGAAGTATATATCCATGGCTTAATATAAAAATGGCGTATCTCGATTTTTTCCAAATCGCGTTTTTAACGTTTTCTGGGAGATAACGTATAATTGCATCCTTCTTGAAGATCTTAGTACGTTAAAGTTAAAAATCAAGGAGTTGTGGCCACTTAAGAAAATATTGCTGCATGTCGATGCCTTAGTTTTGCTTCTCGAATATATCGAAAATAAGCCATCGATATGTACATATATATTGATGTTGAGTTTTAAAATAGAATAAATATTTGCTTAATTGTTATCTGTATGTGTTTCTTCTATTTATTTATATTTAAATGTTTTTTTTATAGCATATCCTTCCATTTAGGCTTTAAATTCATGTACAAGTATCGTGTTCATTTATGTCCTTTTACACCATTAACAACCATAATTCATGAAGTTAATTATGCAATTTGCAGAAAAAAAATTCAAAACATAACTTAACTCAAGGGACTATATCACATTAAATAATTTACAAAACCAATTTACAAATAAATGTGCAAAAAAAAAAACAATTCAATAAAAAAAAATCAGTTTAATATAAATTTTTGTAGTACAACTATTGCTAAAACTTGACATATTTCAAACTACAAATGAAAACTATGTATAAATGTACGCACACATACTCGTATGAATGCACAAGTTTATCTAAAACAAAAATTTTTCAAATAAATCTTCCTCTATATCATTTAAAAATATTTGTAGTAAATAAATTGCGAAAAAAAATTTTAAAAATTTATAAAATAAAATTGTGTTACAATTTTTCAATTTTATTTCATTAAAAACCAACCCTCATTGGATAAACTGACAGCTCAACTGCATCCATCTAAATGGTAAATGCTCCAACTGCTGATGCTGCTGATGGTGCTGCTGATGGTGCTGGGTAACCGTTGTTTGCAAATTAAATTTCACATCAACTTCCGTTTTAGTGCTTTATACATTTCCGCTTTAGAATCAGTAAAATAAAGCTGTTTTTTTTTGGATTATACACACATATTTTATATTTAATTTTTAGTTCTGTCGGAATGCTGGATTTTTTGTTTGTTTGGCAGTTAATGTTTGGGTATGTGGTATTTTTACATGAACTATTAGTGGGAGTTTCAACAGTAAATTGAAGTTATTTAAAAATGCATGAACATAATTAAAACCACGTAAATCAATATGTTTCCATTTTATATTTATTGTGAAAGCGAAAGAGTGCTGCTGGCCGAAATAGGAAGTGCGCCTACTACTCATCAAATATCGGTCTCTGGCCGCAACCAGTATCAACATATCAACATACATATACCCTAATGTGTATCACAGCGCTACATAACTTAAAGTACTGCGCCTACTTACCATGTGTTTAGACGTGCAAGTACTTGCATGTAAGCTCTGTGTACGTATTAAGTGCGTTCGAGAACTCAAAAATTTGTACAAAGTTGTACTAATTTTTACTGGATTGCGTTCGCGTACAAAAATCCAGTAAATGAGAGGGCGAATTGAGAGCGAAAAATGACAGTTAATTTACTGAGTAAATGCAAATTTTTACTGGACAAATTTTTGCCAGTAAAATCCAGTAAAATGAAACCATATGTTTTTGAACACAAACAAACAAAAGCAAAAGGAAACAAAAATTTTTGTTTTTTGATGAAATTTTAAAAATAACAAAAAACAAGTGTATTAAGTTATATACAATATTACGTTTATTTAAGTTTGATGCCAGAAAAGTATTAGGGGATGTTATGTATTCCACGCGAAAGTAAAACGTGCAGAATTTTCATAGAATTGTTGGAAATATGTATTTATAACAACAATTTCCGAACGATATAATTTCACGTGGAATGCAGAACATAATCGATTGTTTTTAAACGTGAATAAAGTTAATACATTTTTATAGTTGAATTTTTGTTTACACATGTCGTCGGACGGTTTCTGGTTCCCCGTGTGAAACATTTAAAAAAATTTAGTTATTGATCGATTATATACATACATATGTATGTACATATGATTAATGTGAACTTTTCTTAAATTTGTTTTCAGTTTTTCGATATCTTGAATATATTAGAATATATAAAGTTATTTTCCTCTTATATATTCTCATTGGACATACTTGCAAGGAAGTGAACAATATTGTTGTCGTGATTGATATAAGCGGCAACAAACATTTTTGTCTTTTTCTGTACATCCTAATCACTTTCACCTTGAGCGTAAAAAGCATAGAAACTTTAACGGCCTGACCCGCGATGTCGACAAGAAAGTTTCTATCGCCTACTTATATTGAAAACAAAATATGAAAGTTTATTTTCGACATCGTGGGCCAGGCCCGTAAATTCAAATAAAAACATATGTATCTATTACTTTTATTATTAAATAAAATGTTCTAAATATTCTAAAAAACATTATTCAACGATTTTCTCAAAAACACAAAATTTTTCCATGCGGCTGGACACTAACTACCCAGAAAAAAAATCTGATTTGGAAGCAATGTATTGTAGTTGATTACAAAAGCTTCGAAAACTGCTTCTGAAAAGCACTAACATAAGGCAGACTCTCTAACAAAATAGAGAAGAAAAGTAAATAAATTTACAAGCTAGTAACTTTTGTATCTGAGTATACAAAAACTATATATTACTGCTTCTGTGAAGCACTTTGGTAAGGCAAACAATTATGGCTTTTTGGAAGTTGAAGATATTGCTTCTAGCTGATTCATCTCGCATTATAACAGCAAGTGATTCTCTAACATTGTCTCCCTTATGAAAACGCTTCTAGGAAGCAGTAATTTTCTCCGACGATATGTATGTATGAATATATTTTATACATGCATATGTACATATGTACAGTTTTGTATATTCCCTACAGATAATGCGACTAATCCATACACGTATGGAAATACTCTAAAGAGGAGTAGGAATACTCAAAATATGTATATGAAAAAAGGAGGTTGATGTCCTAGTGTTGGACTAAATGGTACAACTTTGCATTAATCGAACTAACCCCAAAACACGAATACTTAAACACGAATACTTATTGTGCAGCATTGAATGTTTGTGTGAAAACAATATGATCCATGATTACATTACATGGGACCATGATGTAACTAGTCTGTTTCATCTAGATTGGACCACGTATTCCAATATGTATAATTTTTTTAGCCCCAAAATTGTCAATCAGCTGTTGTATATATTTTACTGGATTTTACAAATTTTTCCGTTCGCGTACTTTTATTTGCAAACTTTTTTATTGAGAGTAATTTCTTTAAATTACTCAGTATTTACTCAGTTACTGGATTTTACTGGAAAATTACTCAAACGCACCTATTATCAACGAAAATTTCGCACAAATGCCCTACGGTCTTGCAATTTGCATTTTTACTATAGGTCTGCACCAGTTTTACGTGTGTTGGTTCTGGTATGTACAGATACTGTATGTTATTCAGAGTTTCTGTTACTAGTCATGTTTTAGAATCGATTGTTTTTCTTGAACCAAGTCTGAGTTTATGAAAGAGAGAGCAAAGAAGAAAGAAGAGTGGTACTGATTTGCTTGCACCGATAAGTTATGACTAGTAACACAAACGCTGAATAACATACTGTTGTAAAACTGTTGCAAACAGTTACATCTGTGCAGACCTATAATGTTTACCTTTTAGTGCAGAGTTGTCCATAACATTAAAAAGTTTATTTTCAAGGGAACCAGACAGTAGTGAACTTTATTCGTATTGTTTCAATTTATGTCGAAATAATTCATTAACTAGTTGATTTCTGAATATTTCAGAAATAAATATCAAAATAATTAAGTAAAATCTTAAATAGCATACAAAAAAAAATCCCAGATAAAATTAATTAATCTCTGAAATACTGGTTTTCAATATAAGACTCTCTTGGCATGCTCACACTCTCTTACTTCAAATAAAAAATAAAAACAAGTAAGAGTGCTATATTCGGCTGTGCCGAATCTTATATACCCTTTACTAACGTATGTATATATGGTATACAGATACATATATAAGTACATACATACTTATTTGTTTTATAATTTATAATTTTTTGTTATAGTGCAATTTTTAGTAAGTGACATATCGGTTTTTTCGACTAAAGAATTTGCTTGAGCAAAGATCTTCCTAAAACAATATATTTAACTGAAAAAAAATTTTTTTTTGTTATTTTTTACTCAAATTTTTTTTCAACATCCAACCCTGGAATAATTTAAGTTTTTCTGGCACAAATTTAAATCTTTCTAAAATATAGAATATATTTAATTACCAAAGAAATAACTAGCTTTATTTAATTAGTTTTATATAACAATAAATTCAGTAAAGTGCGACTTTGACTGGCGCACGAAGGGTTCCGTACGTTGGGCTTTGAGCATTTTTTTAATACAGTGTTTTTTACGTTTTTTCAGCTGAAATAATTTATTTTTTTGATTATTTTTCGCTTTTTTCTCATTTTGGCGATTTTTTAAATTTTGGTGATTTTTTTTAATTTTGGCAATTTTTTCATTTTGGCGATTTTTTTCATTTTGGCGATTTTTTTTCATTTTGGCGATTTTTTTTCATTTTTGCGATTTTTTTTCATTTTGGCGATTTTTTCATTTTGGCGATTTTTTCGGTTTTTCGCGATTTATTTTCGATTTAGAAATTTTTTTTAGTTTGGTGCTTTTTTTGTTTTGGCGATTTTTTTCGGATTTTGGTGATTTTTTTCGGTTTGGCGATTTTATTATTTTGAGATTTTTTTGTTTTACCGTTTTTGAAAATTTCAAGAAGTTTGCTCTTACGGTTTCCAAGATACAGCAAGTTATCAAAATTACATAGTCGAAATTACATTAACTGATGGTACACCCTTTAATTAAAATTTTTTAAATTTTAGTGTTAATTGTTGTAGTCTGTATAAAAATACACTAACCTTACAATTGTATGTATATTACACGGGGTTTTAACAGTTTTCGTTGCTCGTTTTGGCACACCCTTTAATTTCCAACTCTCGTGTATTTGTTGTTGTAGCGGCTAAGGGTCTACACACTCTGTCCAAATTTCAGGTATGTACCTCTTACGGTTCTCGAGAAAATACCCTGTGACGGACAGACGGACAGACTGACAGACGGACAGACTGACAGACGGACAGACGGACAGACTGACAGACGGACAGCGTAGCGAAAACAATAGGGGTTTTTTACCTTTGGTGTACGAAACCCTAAAAAAGGTGTACTTTTCCCAACACTGGAATCATCCTTTTAATTTTTGTTTGGGTCCTTATACCAATCTTGTTCTTTCAAAAAAAATATATAAAATATGTTAAGTGTACAAAGAAAAAAATAAATAAGGAAAATACTAGTTTTATTTAGTTACTTTAATATCAAATAAATTCATTTAAGTGCGTTTTTCTGTGATTTTAGCTTTTTTTAGCTTAAACGATCCTTTTTTTGGATTTATCACTTTTTTCTCGTTTTGGCGATTTTTACGGTTTTTGAAGTTTTTTTTTCATTTTGACGATTTTTTTTCATTTAGGCGATTTTTTTTAATTTTGGCGATCTTTCCGGTTTTTCGCAATTAATTTTAGTTTTAGAATTTATTTTCATTTTAGTGTTTTTTTTTTCGTTTTGGGCGACTACTTTTTGGTTTTTGACAATTTTTTTTTCGGTTTGGCGATTTGATCATTTTGGAATTTTTTAGTTTTATCGTTTTTGAAAATTTCAAGAGTTTGGCTCTTACGTTTTCCAAGATACAGCGAGTTGTCCAAATTACACAGTCAAAATTACATTAACTGATAGAACATCCTTTAATTGTTGTAGTCTGTATAAAAATATTAGTGTATTTTACAAATTTCAAGTGTATAGATGTTAGAGTTCGACCAATTAATCGGCTTCGGCTGCAGCCTTCGGCCAAAAATTGGTAATCGGCCAACATTCGGCCTACGGCAAAAATCGGCCGATTAGCCGAAGCCGAATATTTTTCATTCCAAGCTTGAAAAATAACATTATGTTTGGTCGTTGCTCGCCGACAGTTTCTATTGTGTTTAACGTTTTGAAAGGGTTGCTTTGAAATACAACCCAGTTGCTTTCTATTTTCTTTTACTTGGACGTTCTTGTGAGTGATCATATGAAAAAGCAATCTAGAAATTGCAAAATAGTTTTATTTTTCTTGTTATGTATCCAATAGATATTACAGCTATTTCAGTGATCTCAAAAAAGGAAACTTTTTTCTTAATTCATAACATATGTACATAAAATTCGATGTACGAGTATGTATATTACATGGGATTTTAACATTTTTCGTTGCTCGTTTTGGAACACCCTTTAATTTTTAATTCTCGTATATTTGTTCTTGTAGCGACCAAAGGTCTACACACTGTGTCCAAAATGTCAGGTCCGCAGCTCGAGAAAATAGCCAGTGCCTTTTCACCTTTGGTGTACGGAACCCTAAAAAGCTTAAATTTTCCAGCTGTGGAGTTGTGGAGTTGTGGTTTTTATTTTTTCTAATTTTCTATATCCACATTTTCTTTAATATATATATATATATATATATATATATATATATATATATATATATATATATATGTATATATATAAATTAAAATATAAAAAAAAAATATTAGACCTAGTTAATTTTATATATCATAGTCATAATTTTAAATTTTTCTGATTTCTAACACCAATATTTTTCTTTTAAGAATGTAAGATATGTTGAATTTATCTATAGATAAAAAGGAAAAATTTGTTTTAGTAGGTTGTTTTTATATAACAAAAAAATTAAAGTTTCCAGCCCTGGAAACGTTTTTAAAAAATGTTTTTTTTATATTTTTAGAACAATTTTTATTCGTACTGAAATATAGAATAACTTTATTTAACAAAAAAACCAAACAATTTGTGTTATCTAGTTACTTTTCTATTGCAAAATCAAGTTTAAGCTTTCCAGCTCTGAAACCGTCCAGTCGATTTTGCTGATTTTCAATACCAATCTAAGTTGGACCATTTCTGACACACCAGTCCAAGAACGAAGTCTCTAGCTATTATGGGAGCTTCGGAAAACCGATATCACGTACACCAGACGGACGGACGGACAGACGGACTGAGAGACGGAACTCGCTTATTCATCTTCCCTCTTCATAAGGACCCAGAATACATATATGTATATATTTTATGGGTCGCATATGAATATTATGGATATTACACACGGATTGACAAACCCATATATGTACATATGTATGTATACCCTTTTCCATTTTTGGTAAAGGGTATAATAAAAATAAAACTAATAAAACAAAATTGTTACAGCAACAATGAAACGCATATAGACATCGCTGAACCACCAGCAAATAAATTTCAAATTAAATAAACAATATGTCGAATAATAAATTTCTTAAATGTAAAATTGCATACCTTAAATTAAATTTTCGGCCGAGTTCTGCAGCAGCATGCACTTGTTTCATCATAAAAAACAATAACACACTTTAAGTACATATGTATTTACATACATATGTACATATGTACATACACACACTAAAATTGCCGGTGTAGCGACATTGAAATAAACACTTAAAAAAAACAATAATAACAACTACAATTATTTTTATACAGATTTAATTCACCAAAGAAAACACTATTTAACAATATTAGCAAAATGACAATTAAGAATTAATTTACTTGTAATAATTACATACATATGTACGAGCATGATCATACATGCACATATGTACATATGTACATACATATATAACGATTTTAAAATTGAAATTTTATTAAATATAATAGCACAAAACAAACAAATTGATCTGAACACAAAACGTGCACTATTCAACGAAAAGCCGACAAGAACTGAATGAATATGGGATCAAATTTTAATCAATAAATGCAGCATGAAAGAGAGAGTATTTGGAACTTTTTTATTCCTTTTTAATAATTGAGAGAAGAAAGGGGCTCATGGAATGCATAAAGAAGAATAGTGTTTGTTTATTGTTATAAAGCTCATAATGATCTTATGCATAAATATAATTAGCGTAAACAACGGGTACGTTCGTAAAATCATTTACATATGTATGTATAGTGCACGTCTGCAGCATTACGAATATCTCACGTTCAAAAATTCATAACTTGACAGCACTTGTCAAACACTTTCTAATGCAAGTAATCGGCATACCTGCCGCAAATCTCTGCAAATGGCGCAGACGGTCTCAGAGCTGGAAAACTTAAACTTGATTTTGCCATCTAAAAGTTACTAGCTAAAATTATTTTTTTAAATAAACTTATTTTATGTTTCAGTACGAAAAATTTTATATTAAAAATAAAAAAATTTTACAAAAAAAAATCAAAAAGACGTTTCCAGGTTTGGAAAGCTTTAACTTTTTTTTTTGTTATATTAAAATAACCTAATAAAACTATTTTTTTTCTTTTTCTCTATAAATCAAACGTATATTATATTCTTAAAAGAAATAGAGTGGTGTAGAAAATCAGAAAAATCTAAAAGGATGATTCCAGGGTTGGGATATTTAAAATTTTTGTGATATATAAAAGTAACTAGGTTAAATTAAATTTTTCTTCTTTATAAATTAAATATGTTTTTGGTTTAACATTTATTATATTAACGCACTAATAATCCCAAATTATTATCTTATTTATTCAGTAAAATATTTTTTATTAAAAATACATTGAAATTGATTGTTTGTTTGTTTTTTGTTTTTTTGCTAATGCAGATCATCAGGGAACCTTTACCCAAAAATCTTAGAACAACTAGAGTTATTATGTTATAAACAAATAACATAGTTGAAACAAGAACTTAATAATCAACATGTTTTTTAGGGTTCCGTACACCAATGGTGAAAAGCAACCCTATTGTTTTCGCTACGCTGTCCGTCTGTCTGCCGCAGGCTATTTTCTCGAGAACCGTAAGAGCTATGGACCTGAAATTTCCACAGAGTGTATAGAACTTTGCCCGCTATAACAACAAATACATGAGAGTTAAAAATTTAAGGGTGTTCCAAAACGAGTAACGAAAAATTTTAAAATCCCATGTAATATACATAGAATTATATTTACATATGTATATGCACTTGAAATTTGTAAAGTTAGTGTATGTTTATACAGACTGCAACAATTAGGACTAAAATTTAAAAAATGTAAATTAAAGCGTGTTCTATCAGTAAATGTAATTTGGACTATGTAATTTTGACGACTTGCTGTATCTTGGAAACCGTAAAGGTGAAGTTACATAGCACGCGTTAGTGCGCGTGCCAACTGTAGGCATCTGTCAAAAAAAGTTGAAATAGTGTTTTTGCATAAGACAAGTTACATACCAAACTCTTTGACGCGTTTGCGGCAGAAAGTTGGTTAACTTTCAACTTTTTAACGCGTTTTGATGTTTTGACAACTAATCGACTGACAATAAAAGAGAAAAATTTTTAAAAAATTAGAATCATGAAGAAAAATCTTAATAAAGATTTTGAAAACTATACAGTATTGCACAAAAAAGGATTTGAAAATGTTCCAAGATCATTTTTCAATGTAAAAATGAATAAAAAAGCTGAAAGAAAAGGCGTTTGTAACGCGTGTTGTGTAACTTGCCATTTTTCATGCGGTAAAGTTTTCAAGCGCACGATATTCGTCGACGAACAAACGCGTGTTATGTATTTCTACCTTAAGAGCCAAACTCTTAAAATTTTCAAAAACGGTAAAAATAAAATAATCCCAACATTATAAAATCGCCAAACCGAAAAAAATCGCCAAAAATCCAAAAAATCATTAGAACGAAAAAAAGAGCCAGATTAAAAAAAATTTTTAAAACTAAAATAAATCGAGAAAAAACCCGAAAAATATCTAAACTGAAAAAAATTGCTAAGCCGGAAAAAATCGCCACAATTAGAAAAATTGCCAAAATGGAAAAAACGCCAAAAACCGAAAAAAATCGCGAAATTAAGAAAAAAGCGACAAAACTAGAAAAAAAATTTAAACTGAAAATACGCCAAAGACGCAAAAAAAACGCCATATTAAAAAAAATGCTCAAAACCGAAGGCACAGAACCCTCCGTGCACGACTCAAAGTCGCATTTTACTGAATTTATTTATTTTCTTACTTTACTACATTGGCTGACTTTTTTTCAGCTCGAATTATAGTTGTAAGAAATATGTAAAGAAAATAAATGTAAATAACAACAACAGCTATTCAAGAATAGAGTGTTGCCACACAAGCATTTTTGACCATGTGCAGACAAGTTATTCTTGAATAGCTGTTGTTGTTATTTACATATGTTTTTACAACAAACCTAAATATTCTTTAGGTACAGACTAACGGCCATATGTAGAAGAAAAAACTAGCAAGAAGTTAGCATAAGTAGCAAAATTGAATGGATCTTAACGAGTTTTGCCAAACAATTTTACATTAAAAATGACGCTAGGATTTAATAGGGGGTTACCCTATTATTTTGCCTCGATTTTTAATGTCAAATTGTATGGAGGAACTCGTTAGTACCTAGTTCAATGTCGTCACTTATGCGAACTTCATGCCAGGTTTTGCTTATACATAAGGCCGTAAATACATAGTATTTAATTGATCATTTAATATAAAATTTATTTGAAAATTTATGGTTAAAAAAAGTTATATATAAAAAAAATTATTTTGGATTATAATTCCTTATAAAAGAACTAGCTGACCCCGGTCTGCGTTGCTGGCCCTAAGCAAACATTAGTGTTGTATATGGCATTGGTGGTACAATATGAAAATTGGATTTTGCCCACGAATAAACTAAATAATACTACACAGAAACGCTCCTCACGCCTCATAGAGCATGTATATAAAGTTTGGTCGAAATCGGTGCAGTAGTTCTTGACTTACGGTGCAAAATCACAAAAAAAAAACTAAATATGGCGCCATCTGTCGGACGAACTTCAAACTACACAGAAACACTACTCACGCCGTATAGAGCATGTATATGAAGTTTGGTCAAAATCGGTTCAGTACTTCTTGAGTTACGGTGCAAAAACACAAAAAACTAAAAATTGCGCCATCTGTCGGACGAATCACTATTTTTGAAAGGGGCGTAGCATTTATCGGGGTAGAATATATATAAAAACACGCGTCGGTCTTTTACAAATATTTTATGGGGTGGAAGGCGAAAATCTGTTGGGGCATTGAGTTCAAGAGTTCACCCCTAACAAATAAACGTGTTTTTGAGTTTTATATATATTAAGATTTTTGTTGACTTATATCCAGGACTCGAACCTGTGACTACAAGGCTAGAACACTGCCTACTAGCCAGCAGCAGGAAGTTTTCTTCATTGTAGTTACGAAAATATTTCATTAAAGTTTCAACAAAACTATAATTTCCACAACTATAAATTAATTACAATTGTGATTTGATCTTTGAGCTTTGAACCGAACCTTGAACTTCTTTTGTGTCACCTAATTAATTTAAAACATTTTTTATATGAATTCTTCATCAACCGAATGAAAATTATTTCGTAACATTAATGATACTACGAAATGTAAAATATTAAGTATTAGAAAGGTTTCATTCCATTAGAATAAAGAAAACTTGTGCAAGCTTTGTTTAATCAAATACAAAATTCTCGTAGACGAATATTCGACTCGACATACGCAATACGGGTGAATGTTTCATTTTATTAATCAAACTTGTCGTTGTATTAATGAAAGGAGTTCAACGTAATGGTTTCATTCCCGTTGCGAAGTTTTTTTCTTTCAGTGTATGAAATTTCATTTTTTTACCAACAAAATACATGCCTGTGTTTGTGTTAAGCCGGTAAATACGTACAGACGCACAAAAATACGTACAGACGCACAAAAATACGTACATACATACGTACATAATCAAATTTCAATAATAAAACTCGTATGTATTGTGAAATATTAATGGAAATAAAACAATTATTTAAAAGTTTTGTTTGAGTTAACAAAGATTTCAGTTTATAACTTTGGCATTCGGTATATTGTCAACAGTTTGTATGTTTGTACACATACAAACATACTAATGTACATACATATGTATATTAGGGTGGATCAATTGTTTTGGTGAACAGTCGTTTAACAAAATCCAAAAATTACTTCAAAATGGGAACATTTAACAAAGTTGCTATAGTTTGCAAACTAGAACGTTTAATGATTCAAGATTCCAGGAGGCATCATTCACACAACATACTCGTATCATCAAAATCAAAAGCGATAATATTCAAAATCCTACTTTTGTTAGTTGGTTATAATTGTTGCTTTTCCCCAACGAAAAGCTTGAATTTTGATGATAATAAAACAAGGAAATATATTTTTAATATCAATGAAACGGGCTTTATTGGAGAGAACATTTTATGAAATTAATGTCTTAAATATGATTTCTGGGCAGAAGGCGCAATCTCAATCTAGAACATAAATTTCCAACAACTTTTCGCAGCATTTGCAGCCGTATTTCGCCAATAACTCTTCGAATGTTGATTTGCAGTTGTTAAATTGTTTGTGATTTATCGACGTAGACAAGTGATTTAACATAACCCAAAAAAAATCCAATGGGTTTAAATCACACGATCTTGGTGGCCAATTAATTGGGCCATTACTTGAAATAATTTTTTTTTCAAAAATTTGTTTAAGTAAATCAAATTGTAGCGCCCGCTGTGTGGCATGTGACTTCGTCCTGTTGGAACCAAATATCAGCAAGTAATTAATGTTCCTGTACCGTTCACCATTGACAGTAACATTCTGACCATCATAGTTTTTAAAGACATATGGCCCAATGACTCCGCCAGCCCCGAAAGTGCACCAAACAGTAATTTTCTGTACATGTCATGGTGTTTCGACAAAAGCTTGTGACTTCTTCTCACTCCAAATGCGACAATTCTGCTTATTTAAGTAACCATTCAACCAGAAAATAAAATTTTGAATGGAAATTCAAAATCAATATCAATTTGTGCTTCATCAGCCCAATCGCTCTGATGTAAGTCGATTCATGATGAAATTTCAAAGCAAGCTAAACGAAAAGCAACTATCAGCTGTTAAATGTGTGCCAGTGTTGCCAGTTGTTTTTTTAAAGCTTATCCCCAATTTTTGAGTTGTCATCCCCAAAAATCTTCAAATTGAGATTTTTTTTGGATTCAAATTTTTTCTTTTGTGAAAAAAAATTTTATTTCTTAATTTTATTTGAAAAATAATGACAAAATCAACATATTTATTCAATAAAATTCATTTACAACGATAGCTATATTTACATTAATATAAATTTAATTTTTACTTATAAAACTTACAAAAACTAAAAATTACACATACTTTAATATACACATGTAAAAAAAAATTTTTAACCAACCAAAGCTTACCATTTCAAAAACTTCAGAATCGAAATCTTCTGATTCACCAGCCTCAGAAACTTTGTTGTACATTGTACTTGTATTAAAAAGTTTTAGCATTTCAGCAGAAGGATTAAATTTGTCACAACAAATTGAATTATTTTTAAAGTGTGTGTTTATTCTAAGAAGTGCTTCCAGCAAATCATATTAAATTTTTTTACATATTTTTGTTTTGGCAGTGTTCATTATTGGTTAATCTGCTTGATACTTCTTCTTTATTAGAAACCATTCACTGTGAATAGTAGCACACATTTTTAGACTTGCCAGACGCATGTTTCTTAGTTCAAAAATCACACAGAGAAAACAGTGCCTACTAAATACCTCATAAAATAAAACAAAAGTAATAAGAAATCTCTATGGTTTTTTTTTCAATAAGGAAATCTTATTAATTTCATAAGGAAAACCTTTTTGAAAAAATCAAGAAGAAATCTTCTAGTTATACCCTTTACCAAAAAAATGGTAAGAGGGTATATATAGGTTTGTCATTCCGTTTGTAATTTCTATAATATCAATAAGCGACCCATAAAATATATATATTCGGGATCCTTATGCATAGGGAAGACGAATAAGCGATGTCCGTCTGTCCGTCTGCCTGTACGTGAAATCGGTTTTCCGAAGCTCCCAGAAAAGCTAGAGACTTCGTTCTTGGACTGGTGTATCAGAAATTTTCCAAAATAGATTGGTATTGAAATTCAGCAAAATAGAGCAGACAATTGCAGAGCTGGAAAACTTAAACTTTATTTTGCCATATAAAAGTATCTACCGAAAACAAATTTTTATTCTTTTTTTTAATAAATGAACTTATTTTACACTTCAGTACGACTCAAATTGGTACTTTAAATTAAAAAAATATAAAAAAAAAACTAAAAAGACGTTTCCAGGGTTGGAAAACTTTAACTTTTTGTGTTATGTAAAATTAACTATGTCTAAAACTATATTAGTATATTCTCGAGAACCGTAAGAGCTACAGACCTAAAATTTGGACACAGTGTGTAGACTTTTGGTCGCTACAACAGCAAATACATCAGAATTGGAAATTAAAGGGTGTTCCAAAACGAGCAACGAAAAATGTTAAAATCCCATGTAATATACATACAATTATATGTATATACACTTGAAATTTGTAAGGTTAGTGTATTTTTATACAGACTACAAAAATTAACACTAAAATTCCAAAAAATTTAAATTAAAGGGTGTTTCATCAGTTAATGCAATTTTGACTATACAATTTTGACAACTTGCTGTATCTTGGAAACCGTGAGAGCAAAACTCTTGAAATTTTCAAAAACGGTAAAACTAAAAAAACAAAAAATTATAAGATCGCCAAACCGAAAAAAAATCGCCAAAAACAAAAAAAAATCGCCAAAACGAAAAAAAGCACCAAATTAAAAAAAAATTCTAAGACTAAAATAAATCGCATAAAACGGAAAAATTGCTAAAATGAAAAAAAAAAATCGCCAAAAAGAAAAAAAATCGCCAAATGAAAAAAAATCGCCAAAATAAAAAAAAGCCAAAATGAAAAAAATCGCCAAAATGAAAAAAATCCAATATGAAAGAAAATCGCCAAAATGAAAGAAAATCGCCAAAATGAAAAAAATCGCCGAAATGAAAAAAATCGCCAAAATGAAAAAAATCGTCAAAATGAAAAAAAACCAAAATAAAGAAAACAATCGCTTAAATAAAAAAAACCCAAAAACAGAAAAAAATCGCTAAAATGAAAAAAAAATCGCCGAAATGAGAAAAATCGCCAAAATGAAGAAAAGCCCAAGAACAGAAAAAAATCGCTAAAATGAAGAAAACCTAAAAAACAGAGAAAAAACGCCAAAACGAGAAAAAAGCGACACAACTGAAAAAATCGTTTAAGCTGAAAAAAACTTCAAAAAAGCAAAAAAGCCTACCTTTCGTGCGCGATTCAAAGTCGCACTTTACTGAATTTTTTAATATTAAAGGAATTAAATGAAACTAAGTTTTTCCTTATTTCGTGTTTGCTTTGTTCACTTAACATATTTTATGTATTTTTTAAAGAACTAGATTGGTATCAATAATCAGAAAAATCCAAAATTATGACTCCAGGGTTGGAAAACTCACACTTTTTGTGTTATGTAAAATTAAATAGGTCTAAATTTTTTTTCTTTTTCTTTATAAATTGAATATATTTTATGCTTCTGAAAGAAAAGTTTGGCGTATGAAATTTGAAAAATGAAAATTGCAGCTCCAAAGATGGAAACTTTAAAAAAATGATAAATTTGTTCACAAAACAAATATGTATGTATGTGTCTGTATACTATATATATATATATATGTACGTTGGTAAAGGGTATATAAGATTCGGCACAGCCGAATATAGCACTCTTACTTGTTTTTATTAGGTTATCTTATTGATTTTTTCAATAAAAAAAAATTGCGTCTTTATTCTCTGTACTTATGTATTTTCATTTGAATTCTATACCATATACATATGTATGTATGTATGTAGTATATTGTAGGTGTTATTTATTTATACACACATACATACACATGTTATATTCTTAACTAACTTACTCACCAAGTGTATTGAACCAGCAAACTTCTGACTGATAGACAAGCACTCTAGCCTAAATAACCATTGAAATTATTGTGCAAACATTCTTATACAAAAATGAAAAAGATCATGAAAAAAATTGTCTCTATGTCTATTTATAGAAACGAAATAACAAGAAACCTAATAAAATCAAGAAGATTTCCTTATTAAAAAATCAATAAGACGCTTTACACATAATCATATAGGAACATACTAAAATCAAGAGGAAAACCTTATTGAAAAAATCAATAAGATAGCGTAATAAAATCAAGAAGAAAACCTTTTTAAAAAAGTCAATAAGCCAACCTAATAAAATCTATAAGAAATCCCTATAGTTTACAATTTATAACAAACCCTAATAGAATCAAGAAGTTTTTCCATATGGTTTTTTTGTGCCAAAAATAACGGAAATTGAGTAAAAAAAGTTGTGAATAATAAGATTTCTTCTTGATTTTATGTGGTTTTCTTCTTGATAAAATTAATAAGATTTACTACATAAAAACAATAAGGAATCTCTATGAAAAAATCTTCGCTTCTTTCTGCTGGGATACCCCATAGCCTAAAAACGTTTCATAGAGAAAATCTTCTTGATTGTATGAGGCAGTTTTTTCTCTGTGCATTCTTGTTACCATCAGTTATAAAAAGAATCCCCCCAAAAAAACCCCAAAATTTGGTTGTCATCCCCAACAAATCCCTAGATCCCCAATAGGAAATTTTTATCCGCAATTGTGAAAAAAATTCCCCAATTTGGGGACAAATCCACTAAACTGGCAACACTGATGTGTGCTCAAATAAAGCAGTGATGCCAACTCAAAGTTGTGAAACTATAAAAAAAACACGCTTTATATACATACATACATATTAAAACATACAAAATACCCAGTCGGCTTTGTATTATAGTTACATATATTCATTCCCGTCGTTCCAGGCTGGAGCATAGGGCCTTATATACATTTCATGTCGAGAGGCGCGGATAATTTTCTAAGAATTTCGTGTATATTACGCTTTTGCTATACGATTTTTGCAAAAAAAATCGATCCGCCCTAATGTACATACATATTTATATACATACATACATATCGTCGCCTTAAATGCAAACGGATGTAAATAGATCAATAATAATAAAGTATTCTTGAAAGTTTTCATCAAAATTTACTTGTAGTATGGATACTTTTATGTTTTTAACCATTTTTTGCCTTTGTTATATACGAGTATATTAAAGCTTTCATGTTAGTTACGTTGCTTGCAATAAAAAATAGATGCTTTCGCAATTACGTCCGTTTGAATTTCTTTAATAAAGTCGTAATTTTTGATTGCAATGTTCTAAATATTTGCGTGAACATGTAGTTTGATAAAATGAACTATAATCAATCAAAAACTCGATTTCGAATTTCTGTATAGTTAAGTCCGTTTGCATTTAAGGTGACGATATCTAATTAACTGTTTGTTTTTATTGGCCATTTGAAAAATTACGCTAAAGTTATAAGTAGAATGCTAAAACCAGCTGACACTTTAGTTATAATTTTCAGTTGGAGCGATAAACTTGTGTTGAAGTAACGTTTCTTATTGTACATCGGATTGAAAGTTTTATACAAACGAAAATACATAATTTCTTAAATCAGTTATGGCACTACTAATTCGCAGCTCTAATCTGTATTTTGTGGTATTACTTTCAATTATATTGAATACAATTGCCGTTTATGGCCATGACCAACAACAAAGTTCTACCACATACAATCTCAATAAAACGGTAATAGAACGATTTTTATTTGGTCAAGATACTCGTATTGCACAATTGTTTTATCTTTTTCTTTAAGCAGCAATTGTACAATAATAAAATTTTAATAATGTTTGCGTATGTTTGTATGTATGTACATATGTATGTAGTTAAAATAGAATCCCAGTTGACCAAGACTTTCGTTATTGATATCTATTTCGAACATTTATCGTGTAAAACTATCGAGAGTGAAAAATGAATCGCAAAAAGTTCACCTGTCGCTCAGGTTTGTCCCAAAAAAAAAACATTCGATATCGAAGTTTCGTTAGCAATATCAAAAGTGAGAGATTATCATCGAACTAATTTCGATATGGCAAAAACGCAGCAGAAAAAGTTAAAAAAAAGTTATTTTATTATACCCTTTACCAAAAATGGAAAAGGGTATATATAGGTTTGTCATTCCGTGTGTAATTTCCATAATTTTAATTTGCGACCAAAAAAATATATATATTCTGGGTCCTTATGAACAGCGATGACGAATAAGCGATGTCCGTCTGTCCGTCCGTCCGTCCGTCCGGTGTACGTGAAATCGGTTTTCCGAAGCTCGAGACTTCGTTCTTGGACTGATGTATCAGAAATGGTCCAACTTAGATTGGTATTGAAATTCAGCAAAATCGGGCAGACGATTACAGAGCTGGAAAACGTAAACTATATTTTGCCATATAAAAGTAACTACCGAAAACAAATTTTTATTTTTTTTAATAAATAAATTTATTTTACACTTCAGTACGACTAAAATTGGTATTTTAAATTAAAAAAATATGAAAAAAATTTAAAAAGACGTTTCCAGGGTTGGAAAACTTTAACTTTTTGTGTTATGTAAAATTAACTATGTCTAAAACTATATTAGTATTTTCTCGAGAACCGTAAGAGCTACAGACCTGAAATTTGGACACAGTGTGTAGACCTTTGGCCGCTACAACAACAAATACACGAGAATTGGAAATTAAAGGGTGTTCCAAAACGAGCAACGAAAAATTCTAAAATCCCATGTAAGGTTAATGTATTTTTATACAGACTACAAAAATTAACACTAAAATTTCAAAAATTTAAATTAAAGGGTGTTCCATCAGTTAATGCAATTTTGACTATGCAATTTTGACAACTTGCTGTATCTTGGAAACCGTAAGAGCAAAACTCTTGAAATTTTCAAAAACGGTAAAACTAAAAAATCAAGGAATTATAAAATCCCCAAACCGAAAAAAATCGCGAAAAACAAAAAAAATCGCCAAAACGAAAAATACCCCAAAAAACATTAAAAAATCGCGAAAATGAAAAAAACCCCAAAACAGGAAAAAAACGACAAAATGAAAAAAAATCGCCAAAATGAAAAAACCCCAATAAAGAGAAAAAAATCGCCTAATAAAAAACCCCAAAGCAGGAAAAAACGCCATAATGAAAAAAAAACCCAAAAACAGAAAAAAATCGCCATATTTAAAAAAATTTCTAGGACTAAAATAAATCGCGAAAAACCGGAAAAATTGCTTAAATAAAAAAAAATCACCAAAACGAAAAAAAAACCCAAAAAAAAACAGAAAAAGTCGCCAAAATGAAAAAAAAGAAAAAAAACTCCTAAATAAAAAAAACCCAAAAACAGAAAAAAATCGCAAAAATGAAAAAAAATCGTCAAAAGAGAAAAATCTACAAAATGAGGAAAATCCCAATAACAGAAAAAAATCACCAAAATAAAAAAACTCCAAAAACAGAAAAAAATCGCCAAAACGAGAAAAAAGCGACAAAACTGAAAAAATCGTTTAAACTAAAAAAAAACTTCAAAAAAGCCTACCTTTCGTGCGCGATTCAAAGTCGCACTTTACTGAAGTTTTTAATATTAAAGGAATTAAATGAAACTAATAAGCAGAATTTGTAAAAAAGTTTGTTTCTAAACGTTTCAAATTTGTATGAAAAATAACGAAAATTCTTTTCAAAAAATATTTTTTCCATACAAATTTGAAAACGAAAAAATCGTTTGAATTTACAAAATCTGACCTTAAGTTTTTCCTTATTTCGTTTTTGCTTTTTTCACTTAACATATTTTATGTATTTTTTAAAGAACTAGATTGGTATCAATAATCAAAAAAATCCAAAATTATGACTCCAGGGTTGGAAAACTCACACTTTTTGTGTTATGTAAAATTAAATAGGTCTAAAAATTTTTTTCTTTTTCTTTATAAATTGAATATATTTTATGCTTCTGAAAGAAAATTACAGCTCCAAAGATGGAAACTTTAAAAAAATTACAAATTTTTTCACAAAACAAATATGTATGTATGTGTCTGTATACTATATATATGTACGTACGTTGCACAGTGGCGTGAATTAAAAAAAAGTGGTAAAAAGTCCGCAACTTTTGAACTAGTTAACCGATTTCGATAAAACCAACTGTTTTGTAAAGTAGAAGTGTTGAAATTTTTAGAAAGCATATTTTGAGGCACCCTGTTGTAAGACAGGGTAGCTCCAAACAGCTTCAAAGTGGGAAAGTGCGGGTATCGAAATTCTTTCGGAGCTTGTAACTTTTGTAAATAGGGACCGATTTCAATAATTTTTTCAGCGGGACAATCTACGTTAAGAAACAAAAATAAAACATCCTAAGAGTAACATTTTATCTCTTTCAGTTTCCAAGTTATTTGACTTGAAAAATTTATTTTTTAATTTTTGGCCCTGACTTTTTTTATTCGTTAGTACATAACTTCTTTATTACTTGGCAAAAATCAGTATGTTTTAATGTTTTTGAAAGAAAACTTTTTTTGATATCTCAAAAATTGTAGCAAGGAATAATTTCGCAATTTGGATTTTTAAAAATTATGAAAAAATTTGGTATATTTTGTGGAAAAAGTATTCTTAATTTTTTTGGAATATTTTAAAAAATTATTAAGTATTTGATAAAAACTTTGATTGTTTCTGAGAAAGGAGACATTGAGAAAGGCTGTGAAATAAATTTTGGAGATTGTTGTTGGTGCACCCTACATTCAGCATTGGTCGAAAACTAGCAATTTTTTTTCAAAAAATCCGATTTTCGGATGTGGCAAAAAAATTGCACGGTCGTTTTTGTAAATTTTTTGGTTTTTTATTATAAATAAATTTGTTGTAAGTAACCTGTAAGAAACTCTTGACATCCTACACATAAATGTAGGCAGGAGAGGAAATTTTCTAAAAATTCTAAAATTTTTCTAACACAATTTTTCCCAATAAGAAAAAAGTATTTTAAAATTATAAATTGGGAATCATTTTAATTTTTATCAATAGTATACATTTAGCTTTGCAAACTGAAAAAAAATTATTCTCCTACCTTCAATACTTTTTGAAATATTCGATATCCAATTTTGATTAAAAATTTTAATTTTCTACATTTTTTATTTTTGTCTAAATTATTGATCTTATTTTCTTTACTGCAAATGTTTCTTAATTTTTTCTATGTTATTACAATAGTAGATATAATTGTCTATTCAACGGTATATAATATGTATTCCTTTGTCATTATATCAGTCTTAAAATGTATACACAAATATAACACCTCAGGTAACAATTTACGTGTTTTATCTGATACTCAAACAAACCCACATTTTTTATGAACTCTTGGCATATAAATTGCCTAACTTTTGAATATAATTTGACAAAGAATTCCAGAGACTTTTTGCCATGATATCAGATATTTGTTTGTATGAATATAAATACTTATGTATCCAGAGATATATGTACAATGTACATATGTATGTATGAGTATGAAAACTTACAACTAAATTTCTCGTTTTAATTCTGATAATTGTATTATAAAAATATATTTAATAAGTTCAGTTTCATTTTCTTTATTACTCGTATCTAAGTGCATGGATACATACAATGTTGTTTTTAATTTAAATTTGGGTTTTACTTCAAGAATTTGCTTTTCCTCTGCTTCGGGATCGTCCTTCTCGATTTCAATACTTGGCAACCATTTCATTGTTATGCCTTGTAGGACTGGATCAGAAGACAATAGCAAATGATGCATTAAATCATTATTTTGAGCAACTCTAGAGCATTTACGTGTATTGAAAAGTCGATATTGCTTAACATCTCTATTTCTAGCTTCCTGTGCTTCTTCGGTTAGTTCCCCCAGAGGAAGAATGTTGTTTTCTGTTATTTCTTTTGTATGTGCTAGCACTTTATGTACGGTTGGAGTTATTGATTTCCATGGATATAATTCATTTATTAGAATCAGAGTGTCTTTTGAATATTTTTCAAATTTGCCCTTATTAATTAACTTTTTGCTATTTATGACGGCCAGTATTATTTTGAAACGTCTTATGAGATTAAAGCTAATACCAGTTATAGAAGATGTGGTTTCAGGGTCATCAAAAAATCGCCTAGCAGTGTTGCCATTATTGGAGTTTCCATAGCCATATAAAGGTTTGTCAATGATTAAGCCACGTTTCATAAACTCATCTTGAATTATTTTCTTTTCTTCCAACCGTATCTGTTTTAAAGCAGAATTATTCGCAACTGGAACGTTCTGAAGTTCTGGTACACTGCGATATTTATTGTCGTAAGATAGATGTAAAATGTACTCCATGAATCGAATCCGAGCATGAAGTGGTGATATTCCAAGCTTAAGGGCATCTTCATTAGTTGGAGTATAATTCTCAATGTCCTTAAAATCGGAATTTTTCTTTCCGCATATATTACAAATCAAATAAGATTTTGTATCGGTTATTGCATTTGCAACTTTTCCATCTATCATTGTTAAAAAAGGTCTAAAAGATACTGTTATTACTCGTCCTAATATATGAACGTCAATGGGTTCCATATTAGAAATTTCATGTTTTATACCATCAACCAGATTTTGAGTTGTTTCTTTGTTTTCCTTGATGTATTCAAAACGTATTGGTCGGCATAAAAACTTTGAGCCTGGAGTAGTATTTACCCACACATCTTTAAATGCATTTTTACTTGTTGAAGGCATTTCATTATGTAGTCGAAGCCTTAATGGTACTAACGATGCCATTAAAACTTTGGAAAAGTCATTATCGTATGCACTGGGCTGTCTATATTCTGAAAATCCAGATGATCCATCACATCCCCATTTATATATTAGTGTTAGTTCAGAATTATTACATGTATCTAAGTCTCTTTCGTCAAAAGTAACGATGAGTCTTGATGCTGAATTATGAAGAAGGTCTGACAAACTAATGACTGCACTTCGGCTATCCACTGTTATCGGATGTGGCAAAATTTCCGATTTTCTTTTTAACAATGTACTTGATGGAAAAGGCCCACTTTTTCTATAAGAACCTTCCTTAAGATATCGTATTTATTTCTTGAAAGGCCCAAATTAAGAATGAGTGCTAGTGCATCTTCCCCCGTAAAATGTTTACTATATTTTGGCGTTGGAATGCTTTCCACCATCCGTCTTAATCTTTTTGGAGACGCAACTGGTAGCACATCTACGATTTTGCCTGCTTCTTTAAGTTGAGTCTTCGCTAAAATCAATTTGAATGAATCTTTGATTTCATTTTCCGAATACGTATTTATCAAGTCTTCTTGTTTAATCCTTTTGCTCCTGCGTCGAACGTTATCGTAATCTTTATTTGGCCGACCAAACTTCTTTGGGTATATTTCCGTAGATAGTCCCATATCTAACCAATCCTGATTTTTATTCTGAAATTTAGAAACTCAATTATTGCATTCACGTATCTTCTTTTCATATAATTTAAAAAAATTTTCAAGTTTTTTCGATAAATCGGTGTTTACAGATAAACCATATGTAGTAGATATTATGTACATCATTTGGTCTACCTTGTCCAACCGATTACTACCATCAGTGAGGTTTTCCCACATTAAGTTGCAGAGCGATTTATTTTTAATTGTTATCTCCATGATAGCTATAACTGAAATAATGACATTAAATGCATCGCACCTTAAATATATAGCTATTTTATAAGCTACGAATACAAAACCGATACAAATATCAGGTAAAACCATACCCATATTGGAGATGTGCGCGCAGGTACCTTTGTCCTTGTGGGTATATAAATATACTGTGTATATATAAATTCTTATATTTTATTGTATTTAAGTAAAGAAAGTATTTAATAACAGCTTCAAGAGTTCATAAAAAATGTGGGTTTGTTTGAGTATCAGATAAAACACGTAAATTGTTACCTGAGGTGTTATATTTGTGTATACATTTTAAGACTGATATAATGGCAAAGGAATACATATTATATACCGTTGAATAGACAATTATATCTACTATTGTAATAACATAGAAAAAATTAAGAAACATTTGCAGTAAAGAAAATAAGATTAATAATTTAGACAAAAATAAAAAATGTAGAAAATTAAAATTTTTAATCAAAATTGGATATCGAATATTTCAAAAAGTATTGAAGGTAGGAGAATAATTTTTTTTCAGTTTGCAAAGCTAAATATATACTATTGATAAAAATTAAAATGATTCCCAATTTATAATTTTAAAATACTTTTTTCTTATTGGGAAAAATTGTGTTAGAAAAATTTTAGAATTTTTAGAAAATTTCCTCTCCTGCCTACATTTATGTGTAGGATGTCAAGAGTTTCTTACAGGTTACTTACAACAAATTTATTTATAATAAAAAACCAAAAAATTTACAAAAACGACCGTGCAATTTTTTTGCCACATCCGAAAATCGGATTTTTTGAAAAAAAATTGCTAGTTTTCGACCAATGCTGAATGTAGGGTGCACCAACAACAATCTCCAAAATTTATTTCACAGCCTTTCTCAATGTCTCCTTTCTCAGAAACAATCAAAGTTTTTATCAAATACTTAATAATTTTTTAAAATATTCCAAAAAAATTAAGAATACTTTTTCCACAAAATATACCAAATTTTTTCATAATTTTTAAAAATCCAAATTGCGAAATTATTCCTTGCTACAATTTTTGAGATATCAAAAAAAATTTTTTTTTATATGAATTGTAATGAAGTTTTCTTTCAAAAACATTAAAACATACTGATTTTTGCCAAGTAATAAAGAAGTTATGTACTAACGAATAAAAAAAGTCAGGGCCAAAAATTAAAAAATAAATTTTTCAAGTCAAATAACTTGGAAACTGAAAGAGATAAAATGTTACTCTTAGGATGTTTTATTTTTGTTTCTTAACGTAGATTGTCCCGCTGAAAAAATTATTGAAATCGGTCCCTATTTACAAAAGTTACAAGCTCCGAAAGAATTTCGATACCCGCACTTTCCCACTTTGAAGCTGTTTGGAGCTACCCTGTCTTACAACAGGGTGCCTCAAAATATGCTTTCTAAAAATTTCAACACTTCTACTTTACAAAACAGTTGGTTTTATCGAAATCGGTTAACTAGTTCAAAAGTTGCGGACTTTTTACCACTTTTTTTTTAATTCACGCCACTGTGCGTTGGTAAAGGGGATATAAGATTCGGCACAGCCGAATATAGCACTCTTACTTGTTTTTTAATTTATTTATTTTAACTTTACTTATTTTATTTATTTATTTTTTTTTTAATACCTTAACTTACGCTGCATGATTTGAACATGGTCCCTCTATTCTAACAGCCTAGCACACATCCACTAGGCTATGGTGGCAATTTTTTTTTAATTCAATTATTGCACATATGTAGTATGTAGGTATGTGTTCTTATATGATTTTTTAACATATAGAGTTGTCATGCTTCGAACTTGGTACCTCTAGACCAGCTACGTCCAATCCATATGCACAATGTGCAAACTTTTACAAAAGAGCTTTTGTGCTTTCACACCGACGAGGGTACAACAGCCACAACAACAACACACCAGACATCAATGCTTGTTCTTACTTTGCAAAGAAACAAGAGCAAATTTAAGAGCTTTCAAAGCTGATTACCTCAAATGCAAATATCATTGTATGTGTGTTTGGACGAAGCTGCTCTAGACTAACGGGCTGGCACACTTCCACGCAGCTACCGTCACACATTCGAAAAACTATCGAGAGAAGTTCGCAGTTCGGAGCTTTAGCGAACATTCGAATTTTTTTTTAGATTTGCGAACAAATATCGAACAATTTTGTTTCAAAATTTCTTCACTTTAGTGAGCATTCGTTTTTTTTTATCGAATCTCAGGTCAAGTGGGATAAAGTAAAAGGAAGAATTTTAAATGACGTATTAGAATCAGCATATAACGCGTCTGCTATATTTAAAGATAAATGCAAACGTGCAAACATCAGCAAGATGCTGCTGTTCAGTACATTCACATATCGTTCATTTACTCAAACAACATCATAACTCCAAAATAGTACTTTGTCACAAAAAAACGAGTTTAAAGTTTTCAATTTACACGCAACTTAATGGAAAAAGGGAAATTTAATTTGTCCTTCAATTGTTAAAAATTTTTATTTTTAAGTTATGTCGTTGTTTGGGTAAACAAGCAAAATTTATTTGATTTCTAAAAATATATTTTTTTTCGTTGATTTGTCCGTTTCCATAAGACAAATGTCACACAAAAGAAATAAAAAATTAGGGCTGCATTATCAGAATATGCATGAATCATATTGGCCTGTATTCGGTGTTTGATGCAAATGGTCTCGCATACACAGAAAAAAAATTGTCCTACAATAAGTAGATACGTTTAATTGAAAAGCAAAAATCAATTAAAAATCTTAAACTTTAAATTTCAGTTTAAAAAACTTAATTTGATAAAAAATTTAATTGACTCAATAAAATGTTTAATTAATTTTTAGTTTTTTTTTCAATTAAACTTGTTTATTGCAGGAAATTTTTTTTTTCTGAGTATTTAAGTGTAAATCTAAATCCAACAACAAAACATACACTCACACAATCCAAAGAAGACCTACGATATATTTAATTTACACTAAAGGCTCAGTTAGCCGACTGTAATGGAATGTAACTTCAGCGGTAGGAAACAGCTGATCGATATTGTTATGTGAAAAGTAATGAAAATTGTTATAGAGATGTAATGTGACGTAACCTACTTATCACATAAAAATATCAATCAGCTGTTTCCTACGTTGCAGTTACATTACATTACAGTCGGCTAACTGAGCCTTAAGTATTTGTACATTACTTTTCACATAACAATATCGATCAGCTGTTTTTTCTACCGCTAAAGTTACATTCCATTACAGACGACTAACTGAGCCTTAACGCAAGACAATTTGCATCAAACACCGCATACGACCAATATATTCTTTTTGTTAAAATCATGATAAAATTTATATAATAATTGAAATGAATAAGAGTGAATAAAAAATTCAATTACATATAAAACAAAAATTAAATTAATCTAATCATTGATTTAAGCAAATCAGTAAGAGAAATATTGACCAGAATAAATTAAAAATTGTATTCAATAAATTAAGTCGTTTAAAAGAAATTCTTATCAGAAGTCAGTTAGGTCTGTAGTCAATATATCAATATGAAATAGTTGTAAATCAATTGAAATTTTGGTGAACTTCTTTGGCTTATTGCTGCAAATTAAAACGCAATGTGTACATATACTTTTTATTGAACTAAATGGTCTGTCTATATGCTTCATTTCGTTTATCGGAAGACCTTCAATCTAAATCTTGAAAAAATCAAAAAATCATTGAGAATTTTTAAATATTCAAACCATTTACGTCCAGATACACATACTCTGAAATTTGCATTTGCTTTGAAAAGCTTTGAAAGCTCTTACAATTTGTTTTTCTTTTCTTTGCTAAGTAGGCAACAAGCATTGTTGTCACTGATATCTAATTGGCAGTTGTGCTCCCGTCGGTGTGAAAGCACAAAAGCTCTCACATTGTGCATATGGCTTGTAGGTAGATGATCTAAACAAAAGCTTAAAAATTCTTAACACAATGTGCAAACTTTTATAAAGAGCTTTTTGTGCTATCACACCGACGAGAGTACAACATCCAAAACAACAACACAGCAGTCACCAATGCTTGCTCTTACTTTGCAAACAAACAAGAACAAATTTAAAAGCTTTCCAAGCTGTTTACCTCAAATGCAAATATCAGTGTATGTATGTTTGGATGTAGCTGATTTAAATCAATTAATTACTTAATTAAATCTAAACAGTATATCAAACAACAGATTTATTTGAAAACAAAAAACAGTTTGAGTTGAGTTTTCTTTAGGGGCTAATTGTGTAAAGCTCTCAACGCAGCGTTGAAAAATTTTATATGGAAAGAATTTAAAATACAAATACAAAATACATACAAAATTTTTAGCGCTGTCATGTTTTACAAAACAAGGTCCTTAATATTATTTGTCCGAATTCGCTGGAAGTCCCGAGAAAAAATAAATAAAATTCTGTTTCCTAACAGCCAAAAAAATTACCGGAAATAGATAACTCTAGTTGGAACACTTGTCGGCATCAGGGTTAACAGATTTTTTCCGATATATTTTGCCAAATTGATTTTAAAAATCGCCAAAATCTATTTTATGTAGTTTTATTATACCCTTTACCAAAAATGGAAAAGGGTATATATAGGTTTGTCATTCCGTGTGTAATTTCCATAATTTTAATTTGCGACCAAAAAAATATATATATACTGGGTCCTTATGAATAGCGATGACGAATAAGCGATGTCCGTCTGTCCGTCCGTCCGTCCGTCCGTCCGTTCGGTGTACGTGAAATCGGTTTTCCGAAGCTCCCAGAAAAGCTAGAGACTTCGTTCTTGGACTGATGTATCAGAAATGGTCCAACTTAGATTGGTATTGAAATTCAGCAAAATCGGGCAGACGATTGCAGAGCTGGAAAACGTAAGCTATATTTTGCCATATAAAAGTAACTACCGAAAACAAATTTTTATTTTTTTTAATAAATAAATTTATTTTACACTTCAGTACGACTAAAATTGGTATTTTAAATTAAAAAAATATAAAAAAATTCAAAAGACGTTTCCAGGGTTGGAAAACTTTAACTTTTTGTGTTATGTAAAATTAACTATGTCTAAAACTATATTAGTATTTTCTCCAGAACCGTAAGAGCTACAGACCTGAAATTTGGACACTGTGTGAAGACCGCTACAACAACAAATACACGAGAATTGGAAATTAAAGAGTGTTCCAAAACGAGCAACGAAAAATTCTAAAATCCCATGAAATATACATACAATTATATGTATATACACTTGAAATTTGTAAGGTTAGTGTATTTTTATACAGACTACAACAATTAACACTAAAATTTCAAAAAATTTAAATTAAAGGGTGTTCCATCAGTTAATGCAATTTTGACTATGCAATTTTGACAACTTGCTGTATCTTGGAAACCGTAAAAGCAAAACTCTTGAAATTTTCAAAAACGGTAAAACTAAAAAATCAAGGAATTATAAAATCGCCAAACCGAAAAAAATCGCGAAAAACAAAAAAAAATCGCCAAAACGAAAAATACCCCAAAAAAACATGAAAAAATCGCCAAAATGAAAAAAAAAACCCAAAACAGGAAAAAAACGACAAAATGAAAAAAAATCGCCAAAATGAAAAAACCCCAAAAAAGAGAAAAAAATCGCCTAAATAAAAAAAACCCCAAAGCAGGAAAAAACGCCATAATGAAAAAAACCCAAAAACAGAAAAAATCGCCATATTAAAAAAAATTTCTAGGACTAAAATAATTCGCGAAAAACCGGAAAAATTGCTTAAAAAAAATCGCCAAAATGAAAGAAAATCGCCAAAATGAAAAAAAATCGCCAAAATGAAAAAAATCGCCAAAACGAAAAAAAACCCAAAAAACCAGAAAAAAGTCGCCAGAATGAAAAAAAAGAAAAAAAAACTCCTAAATAAAAAAACCCAAAAACAGAAAAAAATCGCAAAAATGAAAAAAACAATCGTCAAAATGAGAAAAATCTACAAAATGAAGAATCCCAATAACAGAAAAAAATCACCAAAATAAAAAAAAACCTCCAAAAACAGAAAAAAATCGCCAAAACGAGAAAAAAGCGACAAAACTGAAAAAATCGTTTAAACTGAAAAAAAACTTCAAAAAGGCTTACCTTTCGTGCGCGATTCAAAGTCGCACTTTACTGAAGTTTTTAATATTAAAGGAATTAAATGAAACTAATGAGCAGATTTTGCAAAAAATTTTGTTTCAAATTTGTATGAAAAATAACGAAAATTCTTTTCAAAAAATATTTTTTTAATACAAATTTCAAAACGAAAAAATCGTTTGAATTTACAAAATCTGACCTTAAGTTTTTCCTTATTTCGTTTTTGCTTTTTTCACTTAACATATTTTATGTATTTTTTAAAGAACTAGATTGGTATCAATAATCAAAAAAATCCAAAATTATGACTCCAGGGTTGGAAAACTTTTTTGTGTTATGTAAAATTAAATAGGTCTAAAAATTTTTTTCTTTTTCTTTATAAATGGAATATATTTATGAATATATGCTTCTGAAAGAAAATTACAACTCCAAAGATGGAAACTTTAAAAAAATGATAAATTTTTTCACAAAACAAATATGTATGTATGTGTCTGTATACTATATATATGTACGTACGTTGGTAAAGGGTAATTAAGATTCGGCACAGCCGAATATAGCACTCTTACTTGTTTTAAATTTGATTTGATAATAAATTTGTTTTAGTTATATAAAATTTTTTTAATATACATTTTTATAAAACTATCGTACATATAAAAATTTAGCAGAAAATAGCCAAAAATTATTTCTACTATTGAATGCGAGTTTTGTTAGGATTTAATTTTAAAACTAATTTTCTTGAATTACAAAAGTTTTGAAGTTCAATTTTGCAAAAAAAAATAGCAAAATAATTTGAAAAATCGCCGCATTTGACGATAAATCGTCAAATATGGCAAAACTGGTCACTATAGTTGCCATACCAAATGCTGACACATTTGATGCGAAAAAATTTTAAATTCTCTTGTAAAACTGCTGCATTCGTGTCCAGCAGAGCTGTAAATGAATCATTCTTTTTTGATTTTAATTCGTTACCGAATTAGCTAAATTTTTAATAAATTCTTTTCACAACAAAAAAAGAATTAAATGAAGTTTAAATCAATTCAAACGAATAAGGCAGAAATTAATTTCAATTCGTTTCCAATTGAAATGAATTTGTAGAAAGAGTTGCAATTCATATTCAATTCAAATGAATTTGTAAAATGAGCTGCAATTCATTTCCAATTCAAATGAATTTGTTAAAGTGAATTGTACTTCATTTCCAATTCGTTTGAATTGAATTGTTTTTGAATTCCTCCAAATGAATTAGAACAATGAATCAATTCAATTCAAATGAGTGGGTAATGAATTGTTAATTATTTTTTCTTATTCATTTGAATTAATTAAAAATCAATTTCATTCAAATGAATTAGAAATGAATTGCACTTCACTTTGCCAAATTCATTTGTGTTGGAAACAAATTGCAATTCATTTGTATGTGCAACGAATTGCAATTCATTTGACAAATTCATTTGTATTGGCAATGAATTGCAATTCATTCTACAAAATCCATTTACATTGGAAACGAATTGCAATTCATTTGAATTGGAAATGAATTGCAATTTAGTTTTAACCAATTCATTTGAATTGACTCATTCAATTTATTTTTTGGGTGAAAAGAATTAATGCAAAATTTGCTAATTCAGTGCATGAATGATTCGCGAATTAATTAAAAAATTAATGATTCATTTACAGCTCTGGTGTCCAGCCAGTAAAGTTTTTATTTTGCCGCTTAGTATTCCTTCTTTCATTAAAAGTTTCGCAGTAAATATTTCATGGTATGGAGAGATGTGCTTGCAAATCGCAAAATATCTCAGGGTCGGAAAACAACTATTTTAAGTATTATCTGCCCTATGTTTGATTTACGGTCTCGCTGTGGTTTATTAACCTTTTTAATTTAAAATAATCTTACTTTTTGATTACACAAGAAGTTTTTTACTTATGAGACATTTCTCTCGGTATCTCTCTATCTTCCATTTCTTTTCCAGATATCATTAGAAATTCAACCTATACCCGATTCTTATGCCGAGCACGGTGAAGGACCTCACTGGGATGTTGCCACACAAAATTTGTACTATGTTGATATGAATTCCGCCAAACTTCTGCGTTACAGTTTCAATGAAAATAAAGTGTACAAAGTCAAAATTGAAGGTGAAGAGTTTGCTAGTTTTGTAATACCTGTCGAAGGCACTACAGATCAATTTGCTGTTGGCTGCGGTCGTCGTGTTGTTATTGTTAAATGGAATGGCGTTGATGAAACAACTAAAGTATGGAAGACTCTCTTCGAAGTGGAATGTGACGATCCACGTTTTGAAGGTAATCGTTTTAACGATGGCAAATGTGATCCTCGCGGACGTTTGTTTGCTGGAACTATGCGTTATGTAGGCGATGAGCTGCAGTATCGTTATGGAGCCTTGTATAGATATGAAAAAGGCGACAAAGTTAAGATTATCAAATCAAATGTGGGTATTTCTAATGGCTTGGCCTGGAACGAAAAGGCGAAGAAATTTTATTATATAGACACAGCTGATTTTGAGGTTAAGGCATACGATTATGACTTCGAAACTGGCGAGCCCTGTAAGCAACTAACCGGCAAATCTAATTGATATTAAAAATTATACTCAAGCATATAACATAATTCTCTAGCTAATCCCAAGGTAGTATTTGACTTGCGTGGTAGCAGTTCTGCAGATAATTTGCTACCCGATGGCATGACGATTGATACGGAAGGCAACATTTATGTGGCAACTTTCAATGGCCATACAGTCTATAAAGTTAATCCCACGTTAGTTCGAAAAGAATTTTTGCTTGACTTATACATACATATTTATTATTTTTATTTTTTTAGGACTGGCAAAATTTTGCAGGAAATCAAATTCCCTTGTAAACAAATCAGCTCAGCTGCATTTGGTGGTCCCGATTTGGATATTTTGTACGTTACCACTTCGGCCCATACCAATCAGCCGAAACCAGCTGGCACTACCTTTAAGGTAACAGGCTTGGGAGCTAAGGGCTATCCCATGACCAAAATAAGACTGTAACGTTACTTATATATATGTATGTATATAAATATTGGCACTTCCACAGGACTATCAACTTTTTGTAGCGCGAGAGTCCAAAAAAAAAATCTTTAATTTTTTCAAAGAAAACTAAACTTAAACTTATATATACATTAAGTAAAATTTTAAGAATAATCGATTCAAATTGTTCTGAAATACGAGCTTAATTGCTTGCTAACGCACGCGACAAAAAAGTGAGCTTTCTCGTGGAAATGCCCATATGTAAATCCTTGCATGTACAAATGCTTATCAGGTTATACACACATCAGTTTCTTTGGCTCAAGTTTTGATATCATAAAGCAAAAAAAATGATAAGTATAAAAAAGGAATATATTCTCGCTCATACAAAATTAAAACTTAAGCAACAAAAACTGATAAGTGTAAAAGCTTTTCTTTAATATAACTTTATTATTCTTACAGCTTTAAAATTAATAAAATAAAAAAAATTATATTTCACATTTTTAAAAAGAATTTAATCATTTAAAAATATCACGCATGTTTTGATATCGTTTGTTTAGTCCTAGTTTACACTATGCAAGTCTTATTGCTAAGCTGATTAGTTTGAGGGAGAGATAGATGAGGGGAACAGTAATGTTTCTTTTCCCTTCGTCTCTCTCTCTCTCTCTCCCCAAACAAACTAAGCAGGTTAGCAATAAGACTTGCATAGTATAAACTTGGACTTAAAGACAAAATAGTGCACAAAGTCACAAATAGGGTGGGGGACTGACTCAAGTCATTATAACAGCTGTCAATGAATCGAACGGGAAACTAAGGTCCTCAAAACGTTTTTGTGAAGATATACAATTTTATCCATACACACACAGAAAATTTGCATATTAAAATTTACCGAAAAAAAAAGATTAATTTAACATGTTTCGGCAATAATTTCGCTTACATACATTTTTCATGTTAACTCAACATGATTTACAGGTTATTTTGAAAGAAAATTTTTCTTTTTTATATCAATTTACTTTGTGTTAATTTATTTATTTAACATACTATACAAATTAAATTTGCATAGTATGGTGTTGCAAAAATATGGGCGGAGTAATTAAGACCATATGCCCAATATTTTATTAAGAGTATTAAATATTAACTTTCAAATACTTGGCTGGTGGGGTTTATTAAATGTAAAATAGCATTTGGTCACTCATTCAACATTTTTTGGCGCTTGCACTATAATTTTTTCCCATATATTTCAGAGAATCGTCTTAAGTTAAGACTTGCTTCCGATTATGCGCTTTCAATTTGCAATACACTCACACATTTTTTACTAACAATTTCGACTCCATGAAAAATCGCCCGAAAATAAAAATTAGAAATCGGAAAAAAAAATTCAAAAACATTTTTAGGCAATTTTAAATTTTTTTTTTGGGTGATTCTTCATTTTACAATTTTGCACGATTTTTCATGTAAAAAAATATTTAAAAAAAAAATAAATATTAAAAATCGCCCAAAATTTTTCCATACACATCTTGGGTAATTTTTTATTTTTTTTGGGTTATTCTTCATTTTGAAATTTTGGGCAATTTAACATAAAAAAATTTTTTCCATAAAAAATAGATCAAAACCAAATCCAAGAGCAAAAAATAAAAATCAAAAATTGCCAAAAACTTTTTCATTCAAATATTAAGTTATTTTTCGTATGAAAAATCTTCCAAAATTTGTTTAACATATAAAAATTAAAGGGAAAAATAACCTAAAAATGCTCGCTATCATCAAAATGGAATATAGAATATAAAATATATACATATGTATATAAATAAATATATATATATACAAATTAACGCCCAAGCGCAAATTGCCCGAAACAGTTAAGCGAAAGAGGGCCCAAAATTGTTAGGTGATTAGTCATTGCGAACGTTGGGCCTTGAGCATTTTTTTTATATGGCGTTTTTTTTCGTTTTTTACGTTTCTTCAACTAAAATGATTTATTTGTTTTTTTTTGCTTTTTGCTCGTTTTGGCGATTTTTTTCAGTTATTAGCAATTTTTCCATTTTAGCGATTTTTTTCATTTCGGCGATTTTTTTCATTTTGGGGATTATTTTTCTTTTTGGCGATTTTTTTTTTTCATTTTGGCGATTTTTTTAATTTTTTTCATTTTGGCAATTTTTTTAATTTTGGCGTTTTTCCGGTTTTTTGCGATTTATTTTCGTTTCAGACATTTTTTTTAACTTGGCGATTTTTTTTTTGTTTTGGCGATTTGATTTTGTTTTTGGCGATTTTTTTTCGATTTGGTGATTTTATAATTTTGGGATTTTTTTGTTTTATCGGTTTTGAAAATTTCAAGAGTTTAGCTCTTACGGTTTCCAAAACACAGCAAGTTGGCAAAGTTACATAGTCAAAATTGCATTAACTGATGGAACACCCTTTAATTAACATTTTTTTTAATCTTAGTGTTAATTATTGTAGTCTGTATAAAAATAACCTTACAATTGTATGTATATTACACGGGGTTTTAACAGTTTTCGTTGCTCGTTTTGGAACATCCTTTAATTTTTAACTCTCATGTTATAGCGGCCAAAGTTCTACACACTGTGTCCAAATTTCAGGCCCGTAGCTCTTACGCTTCTCGAGAAAATACCCTGTGACAGACGGATGGACAGACGGACAGCGTAGCGAAAACAGTAGGGTTCCTTTTCACCTTTGGTGTATGGAACCCTAAAAACAAGTAAAGAATAGCCCCAAAGGGTAAAATGAATAATCGCCGAAGTTTCTGGGTGTTTGTTCATTACATACAAGGCTCTATGAAATAAGGCCCAAAATTAATTAAAATATTTTTAATTTTGGGCCTTATTTCATCTTGGGATTGGTTGGGCCTTATTAAATTTTCTTTAGCTTTATTTCATCTTTAGTTTGGTTTCATTGGTCTTTTTCAATTGGGCTTTATTTTATTTATACTGGGATTTTTTTTCATATATGTTCTCTTGGTCTTTATTTAATTTTTTTTTGCGGAAATTTGGAAATTTTTCATTATTAAAAAATTCCTAAATATCTAAAAATATTGAGTAGCCCATGATCGATAAACAATCACCCAAGTTTTTGTACAACATTTTTTGGGCGATGCAACATTTTTTATCAGGCAATTTTCACTTTTGTAATTATGCATATAACCGTTTGCAGCAATAATAGCCTAAATGGTCTTCATGAGAAATCACGAATATGACCAATATGGTAATATTTTAAAGCTTTTAAGCATATCTTTCATGAAATGGTAAAATGCAGGCTTGATAGGCAAGAAAACATTATGAGGCAGAACATTTTTATTAGGCTACGCCGCACAGTGGTTCCTTTTTGGGGTTTGCGTAGCTAAAATCTGTAACTTTTGATCTATAAAATATTTTTGAGTTTTGTAAAAAACCGATTGCAGACAAGAAATCAAGGATTACTGCGACATATCAGCATTGCAAATCTCACAGTGGGGTATATTGTAAAAAAATTTCCAAGAAAACAGAAATTTAAATTTTTTTGTTTTCATGTTTTGATGGAATTGTTCATAATGCGCAAAAAAAATTAATTTTTTTCGTCTTGCAAATATTAGCTTTTTTGAGATTAAAGTTTAAAAATTATATTTTTTTATTTTTACTTCCAAGTAATACTTGTTTTATTTTTTACATAAAAAATAAAAATTACCTATAACAGATTTATAAATTTATTAGCATTATAATTCAACAAATTTCGTTTATTTATCATTTTTTACTTCAACATTTTAATCTTCCGAGTCGTCTGTAACACTATGCATATATTCCGAATTTTCTAAGAGCTTTATAAAATATCTCGAGCATTTTTAGAGTGAAATCGTCGTGTTTCCTTGTAGCATTTCTTGATTCCTGTGCATCCTCTGAAAGAACCCCAATGGGAATCATCCCAAAATGTTTTATAATCTCCTTTCCATGAAAAAGAAGTTTATGCATAGAAAAGGGCATATAATATTCTTATTGCCGAATCACTTTTATTGTTATTTATGTAAGACAAAATTAAATCTTTATTTTTACACTTAAATTCTTCCATTATTAGTAACTCTTGTTACACCAATATTTTAAGTTATGCGACTTACAAGAAACGTTTCATACAGATAAACTGTCACTGTCACGAAACAACAAACACATTGGCGCTGTAATCTTCTCTGACATACTCTCATTTTGACTAACAACAAAAACTGAACAAAATAACTCGCTTTAAGTGCATTCAAACCTAAAACATAAGAAACAATTGATCAATAACCACAAAGCATGGCATAGCAGATAAGACTGCTGATTCAAGAGGTTGCGGGTTCGAATCCCACCAAAGGCATTTTTTTTAAATATTATTTACACATTAATTCTTTATGATAATATTTGACATTTAAACCAAAAAATAAAAACTAATTTTGTTTAAATTTATTGGAAAAACTTAAAAAAATGAATATTCCAAAATGTAGTAGTTAAAGTATTTTGTAAATATTTTGCAGGCTAGCAGGTACTAGCAGCTAAAATTTTTAGGACGAATAAGTAAAACATATAGCAATATACCTGTGCTAATATCTAAGTGGAGGGGAGTGGCGGCAAAATTGTAGGTCCACCTTAAAATATAATTCTTAAAATTTAAATATAGATCGAAAAATTGGTTGAAATTTTTTTTTATTAAACCACATTGATAAGAAATTAACACAGTTTTATTTGCAATAAAATCACCTTTTTAAAAATATATAATATGTAAGTATGGCTGTTATACTTTTAAAGTTATAGGTCTTCAAATCTTTAGTTGTTATAAGTCAACTTTTTTGATTACACATATATAGCTACTTTATGCAAGGATATTTCCTAAAGAAAAATAAAATCTATTGACGGACGTAGTAAAATATGTAAATTTGGACATATTTTTATTGAAAAAAACAGAAAAAACATTACGTCTCAAACACTTAAAATTTTGAATTTATCTACGCTCTTACACTAGCAGGAACCATTGTGCGCCGTGCCGTCTCGAGAAACACCATGGACGGACGCGCATATGACGTTTGATAGAATTCATTTGTTGGCATTTGATTGTCTTGATCTTATATGTATATCTGAATAGCAATAAAAACAACAATTAGTTACCTTCTTTCATGGCCCTAAATGCACCGCTTATTAGTTTAAATATGTGTAAGTATGCATGTGCTTACATCACATCACACCAACATCCCAACATACATGCATATTTTGCTTAGCCAAAAGACACACTTGCATCCACCATTAATAACTCACAACACTTTCCTATTTAATCATTTCACGACACGAAAAAACACACGACCTCTGCTTTCTGCTCAACAAAATTTTGCCACACACAGATCGTTTTGCAAAACACATGATAGGCAAACACATTTTTATTATTATATAATTTCAATTAATTAATAAACACTATTCAACATTTAACACTTTTTACCTGAATAATTAATTAAAGATTTAACCGAGAACCGAGAACCGTACAAAACCATACGCGCAGTAGAAATTTTCGTGGAAACTAAAAAGTACACTGGAATAGCATCCAAGGTATTTTCAATGGCACAGCTGAGTTAATTAATTGGTTAAATAAGACACTTGTAAGTCCAAGGTTGTTTAAGTTTGCTGAGAAATTTGACATAAAGAAAACCAACTAGTGGGTTGTTTTTGTAATTTACATTAATTTCCCCTTCTAAAGTTAATTCAACTGGAAGTTTTGGAAAAGGAAACATATTGATCAAAAGGCAATATGAGAGACTGAGATAGAAACAATAGCTATGAACAATAAGAAAAAGTAAAAAGAAACGGAAAAAGCAGGGTTGTCAAATATGATAATTTAGCACCAAATGTGTGGATTCTATTTAGCTTATTTCACAACCAAATTTTGAATTAGCCATTTCGCCGTGTGGTTATTGTTTTGCCGCAGTATTAATGTATTTTTAATATTCTGTGCGGCATCCAGTAACCACCCCACAATTTTTAAATGGAGATATAGGTTTGTCTTGATTTTCCATGAGTTTTTAAGCGATTTCAAAGAAAAGAATATTGCTAATTCTGTTTAGGCTTCTTTCTTTTATTTAAGCACAATGATAATCTTGATAAATTAATTCATAGTGTGATATTGTTGTAAAACTTGTCTGACAAATATAAAGTGTCTTTTGAAGTTGCATAACGTTGAAGTGAAGGATTTACAATTTAAAACAAACAAAAGTGAAAAGAAAACTCTACGGACTTAGTGTTTAAATGTAATATTGGTCACTTGACGCTAGGCGAAGCGCTGGCAAAGTTTGGTATTTACTATTCTATACAGGCAAATGTTGTTTTTAATTAAATCATTATCTAAAGGATTTTAATAAAATTGTCAGAAGATAACAACAAGTAATTAGACCAGTACTGTATTTTTGTCAATAGCCAGTCGTTTCATTATCTAGAAGTACCGCATTCTAGAGAAAAATACTGCGATAGAACAGTCCTTACCTAAACATGATTTGGAACAATTTGTATGCAAGGTTCTGTTTGTAATCCGTTTATTAAGAATTTCATAAAATATTTGCCATATTTAATAACTTTACGACAAATTAATAACAATGTGTTAGTTTAAAAATGTCATAGCACCCTGTGGTTAAACCCTTTTCTGAGCGCTTTGTTTAAAAAACTATTAAAAAATTATGGTTAAAAGTTCCTAAAATACACTATTTTTCTTAGTTTTCTATAAATAATTCATTTTTCTATTGATATAGTACAATGATTGTAAGAACAAATGAAAGAAGCATATGAACCCTAAAGAAACTTTTTGAAAAAAAAAAATTCAATTTAATGCTTTTTGTTTATAAGAATTACAAGTCATATTGCGGTGGTTTTCATGAATAACAACCTATGTCGAATTATTTTCATTTCAAGTTTATGATGTCAAACTTTTATATATTAAATACTTTTTAAAAAGTTTTAAATTTTTTTTAAAAATGGCGACTAATGTCATTTTATCTAAAACAACGTTTACACTTCTGCAAGAGAATTATTATCATTATTATTGGCTCACCTGAAAAATTAGATATGTGGACATACGCTGTTATTCATGGAAGCCTCAGATTAAAGCTTAAATTATACGTGACATAGCCATAACGCCATAGCCATAACCAAACCAAAATTCAATTGCTTTCTATGGTGAGAGTTATGGCGAGTATCTCTCACTCTCACTCTCACCATAGAAATCAATTGAATTTTGGTTTGGTTATGGCTATGGCGTTATGGCTATGTCACGTCTAATTTAAGGTTAAGCATATGACGTTTGTTGGCATTTGGTTTAAATGATTTTAAATATCTGAATAGCAATTACCTTCTTTCGTAGCCATTATTTCGTCGTTTATTAGTTTTGATACATATAAGTATGTATGAATTTGTTTAAATGCATTTGCATATCAAACACACGTACACACATATTTTGGTTAGCAAAAAGCCACACGCGCATCCACCATTAATAACTTAAAAAAAAAACACTTACCTATTTAATCATTCCACGATACGAAAAAAACACACGACTTCTGCTTTCTGCTCAACAAATTTTCCCACACACGGATCGTTTTGCAAAACAAATGACAAACCCGAATTATTTTATTATTATATAAACTATGTATTCATTTCTATTAATTTATAAACACTTTTTCAATATCTAACACTTTTTATTTGTAGTATTAATTAAATTTATATAACCGAGAACCGAACAAAACCATACGCGCAGTAGAAATTTTCGTGGAAACTAAAAAGTACACGGCAACATTATAACAGATGCTGTGAATGGCACAGCTGAGTTAATTAATTGATTAAATGGACACTTGTAAGTTCAAGGTTGTTTAAGTTTGCGAAGAAATTTGACACATAAACCACCTCAGCTAGTGGGTTGTTTTTGTAATTTGGCAGAATAAAGGTGGCCCTTTAAAGTTAATTTGGCTGGAAGCGATGGAAAAGATGGAAAGAGATTGCTTAGAAGGCAATATGAGCAACGTGACCAGATGGTTTTTAGAAAAAGGGGACATTATCGATAAAAAACGGGATCTTAAAGTAAATACCGCCAAAAAGAGGGATTTGAAAATATGTACATATATTTTAGAAATAAGGATGTGTGATATGTACATTAGACTGGGTCAATTTTTTTCTCAACCGAGCGGTTGTCAAAATCGTACTGTACATCAAATTCTAAGAAGGCTTGCCCAAGAAACTATGGGTTTAAAATCAAAATCGAGCTTCTTCGCATGATCGCACGATTCATTTACAAGAAAATCTTGCAGAAGTCTGACCGGCCTTAAAACTCGCTTCCAAATGGTGTCTTAGGTGCCACACTATTATACAAAAATCATGAAAAAAACAACATTCTCAGCTGTCTGACAATAAAAACAACTCTGATCGCATGAAATAAAATAAATAAAATATCGCACGACTCACCAAAAAAATCTGTCACACAGTTGCATTTTTAGACCACACTAACAGACTTTTTTAAGCACACATGTCATATTTGGCAGATCGCGTAGAATAGTGAATCACGTCTTTTAGGAAACACAGTCGTTAACTAAAAAAAACATTTTTTTTTATGAACAGAAATATTTATAAGCAAAAATATTTATCTATACAAATAAAAATCAAATGTAGTTCGTTGGTAATCGCATCAATTAAGAGCAGCTGCACCGATTTCGGTATTTTTTTATGAGACACCTTCCATATAATTTTTTTTTATTTTGAAATATCTTTGCATCTAATGGAGCAATAAACGTGAAATTTTGTGTAAAAAAGATTCGAATTGGACGTGTGGGTGTGGAACCTCCCAGACACAGAAAATGTTTAGTTTGAGATATCTGGAAAAGTAATATAGGGAGAACGTTGAAATTTTGTGGGGATAACTTTATTGATAATTTGTATTTGGCGTAGTGCCTCTCAAAAAGTGTAAATTTTTTTTTCTTAAAAAATTATACTATAGTGTTCTTGTGATTTGCCCACACCGTATTACTTACTACTGATTGTCTAGAAGGCAGTAATGCCAACGAGAAAAGTATTATAAAAAGAAATTTAATATTAATTTTTTAATATCTTGGTATCTGCTACAAACAGGAACTAGAAATTCCGCCGATTCTGCAGATAATAGAGAATTTCGAAACTCTTCATAAGAATTTATGTTAATAACAAGAATTGTTATCTACAAGATAGAAAGTGAAGCACTTCTAAAATATAAAAAAGTTTATTTTTATCTCAAAACGTATATTAGGTGTAGCGAGGCAAAAAGGGTTTTTGCTAGTTAAACAATAACTAATAAGAATATATTTGGAATAAATTTTTATCAGTTACATTTTAATAAAAATCGTATGAGAGACTGAAAATTTCATAATTCTAAAACGCGGGATAATGCCGCCTAAAGCGGAATGTCTGGTCACGTTAAGTATGAGAGACGGATATAGAAACAATATCTATTAAGAAGAAGAAAATGCAGCAAGAGAAGGAAAACAAACAGTGTTGTCAAATTTGATAATATGACAGCAAACGCTCGGTTGTTATTTAGCTTTTTTCACAACCGCACATTGAATTGGCAATTTATTAACAGCAATTTAGGAGTATTTGCGATTTGTAATGTATTTTTAAGCGATTTCAAATAGAGGGATAAATTCATAGTGCGAACTACAGGGTGTCTAGCGGAGTTGCATAAATTTGATATGATATAACATCTTTCAAATAATGATTTCATTTTTGTAATACACTTAACACTAGAGATCGACCGAAGGCGTTTTTGTTGGCCGAAGCCGAAGCCGAACTTCGGCTAAAATCCTAAACTTCGGCCAAAACCGAAGCCGAAGCAGAATGTTTTAAATTTTAAAAATGATACTTACGTTTTATATGAATTAAGAAAAAAGTTTGCTTTTTTGAGATCACTGAAACAGCTGTAATACCTATTGGATACTTAACAAGAAAAATAAAAGTATTTTGCAATTTCTAGATTGCTTTTTCATATGATCACTCACAAGAACGTCCAAGTAAAAGAAAATAGAAAGCAACAGGGTTGTATTTCAAAGCAACCCTTTCAAAACGTTAAACACAATAGAAACTGTCGGCGAGCAACGATCAAACATAATTTTATTTTCCAAGCTGGGAATGAAAAATATTCGGCTTCGGCTAATCGGCCGATTTTTGCCATAGGCCGAATGTTGGCCGATTACCAATTTTTGGCCGAAGCCGAAGCCGATTAATCTGTCGTACTCTACTAAACATCAAACCTTGAGAGCTAGATGCAGCGTCCACATGGCCAATATTATATCAAAACACTAATGTTTTCAAAAACCAGATGACTCCTGATCTCGTGATTTCAAAAGCAAGCTATTAAAAGCTTACTTGTTGGTGGAGTTTTATTGCATTTTAAGTTTTTGTCATTTCAATTAAATAAAATGTGCAATTTACAAGGCATTATGATTTAGCTTCTCTTAATTTTAGGAAATCACCGTGATTTGACATATTGTGATTTGCAAAATATGGTCGATACATAGAAAAAATGATTCTGATATTTGAATAGGAATGCTTCGATAAAGACAAAAATATTGAATTTTCTGTTATTTCGGTTTTTGCATATCTACTTGATCAAAAAAATTTTATGCACGTTTATTAAAAATATATATTTTTTTTTGCGCCAATAAGGAAATTCAAAGAATCCAGGAAAAAAGTTCTTGAGTAAAATTTTATTATCAGTGATCATTTTTATTGTATCTATAGGTAAGAGGATGTGTTTGCATATATAGTTGAAAGATTGCTTACAATTTGGATAAGCATTGTGTTTGCTTCAAATACAATATTATTTTCGACTTCTTTTACCATATTCAGCAATACAGGTTTTTGTTTAAACAAAAAATTTTAAATATCTTTTTCTGTGTTGTTTTCTATCAAATTAAATAAACCATTTTTGTTTGTTTTAAATTGTGCGTTCTTCATTTCAAATCTTCATATCCTAAATCGCTATTAATAAATAGCCATTCCAACATTCGGTTTTGAAAAAAGCTAAACAAAATCCACACGTTTTGCGTTAAATTGACAACACTGTTTTTTTCTTCTCTTGCTAAATTTTCTTCTTCTTGATAGATATTGTTTCTGTCTCCCTCTCTCATATTGCTTTCTAATTAAATCTTTCCTTTTCCATAGCTTCCAGCCGAATTAACTTTAAAGGGCCACCTTTATTCTGCTAAATTACAAAAACAACCCACTAGCTGAGGTGGTTTATGTGTCAAATTTCTTCGCAAACTTAAGCAACCTTGAACTTACAAGTGTCCATTTAATCAATTAATTAACTCAGCTGTGCCATTCACAGCATCTGTTATAATGTTGCCGTGTACTTTTTAGTTTCCACGAAAATTTCTACTGCGCGTATGGTTTTGTTCGGTTCTCGGTTAAATCTTTAATTAATAATGCAAATAAAAAGTGTTAGATATTGAAAAAGAGTTTTTAAATTAATAGAAATTAATATATACAGTGAACAAAGAAAAAACTTGTACAGCAAACGCTCCGCTATTCTAATCAAAATATCTCTGTTGCTTTGTAAGATTTTAAGATAAAACCAAAAGCGATTTCAAGGAAAATTAATCAGCTTTCTATGAAAATCTTTAATTTTATTAACAAATTTATTTTAATGCGAAAAAAATAACCTAAAATATAATAACACTATTTTCCAGAGCCAAAAAAAAAACTTGTACACTAACTCTTCTTTCAGGAAGGAGCTATGAAATAAGGAATACACTTAAAATTAGTACTAAATGTGGCCACGTCTAGCATCTAATAGATTATTTTCATAGAATGAACTGGGTTTTCGGTAATTTTGGGAGCTATATGGTCCAATATGCCCTGGAGAGCACTTTTGAGTTAATTTTTACACATAATCTACAGCTCGCGTAATTTTTTGTTCACATACGCCCACAGAATTTCATTTGTACTGAGGCCAAGGATCTAGGGAGGATGTGCCTGCAATTTTTTTCCATTGAATGGAAGCCATTCTCTTATTATTGAAGACGAAAGTTTCGGGTATTTAACTCTAACTAATCAATAGTCTCCACTTACATTTCATTTGGCAGCTAACTGTGCTAAATTATCTCTTAGTATTTTTAAATAATTCATTTTATTTATTGTACGTTCTATAAAAACCGGATTTCATACACCACTCGATCCCATTGAGCCCCATACCATCATATTACACCCCCCATGCTTCACCGTGTTATTCAGGTTTTTATCACTAATGCTGGAATTCCTCTTCGCCACGCAAAGAAAGATTATATTAATCACTATGATGACTTTTGGGACACTGCTGAATCCAAATTTAATGTATTTGGATGTTATCGTTGTAGATTTTTGTGGCGAAGAGGAATTCCAGCATTAGTGATAAAAACCTGAATAACACGGTGAAGCATGGGGGGTGTAATATGATGGTATGGGGCTCAATGGGATCGAGTGGTGTATGAAATCCGGTTTTTATAGAACGTACAATAAATAAAATGAATTATTTAAAAATACTAAGAGATAATTTAGCACAGTTAGCTGCCAAATGAAATGTAAGTGGAGACTATTGATTAGTTAGAGTTAAATACCCGAAACTTTCGTCTTCAATAATAAGAGAATGGCTTCCATTCAATGGAAAAAAATTGCAGGCACATCCTCCCTAGATCCTTGGCCTCAGTACAAATGAAATTCTGTGGGCGTATGTGAACAAAAAATTACGCGAGCTGTAGATTATGTGTAAAAATTAACTCAAAAGTGCTCTCCAGGGCATATTGGACCATATAGCTCCCAAAATTACCGAAAACCCAGTTCATTCTATGAAAATAATCTATTAGATGCTAGACGTGGCCACATTTAGTACTAATTTTAAGTGTATTCCTTATTTCATAGCTCCTTCCTGAAAGAAGAGTTAGTGTACAAGTTTTTTTTTTGGCTCTGGAAAATAGTGTTATTATATTTTAGGTTATTTTTTTCGCATTAAAATAAATTTGTTAATAAAATTAAAGATTTTCATAGAAAGCTGATTAATTTTCCTTGAAATCGCTTTTGGTTTTATCTTAAAATCTTACAAAGCAACAGAGATATTTTGATTAGAATAGCGGAGCGTTTGCTGTACAAGTTTTTTCTTTGTTCACTGTATATATTAATTTCTATTAATTTAAAAACTCTTTTTCAATATCTAACACTTTTTATTTGCATTATTAATTAAAGATTTAACCGAGAACCGAACAAAACCATACGCGCAGTAGAAATTTTCGTGGAAACTAAAAAGTACACGGCAACATTATAACAGATGCTGTGAATGGCACAGCTGAGTTAATTAATTGATTAAATGGACACTTGTAAGTTCAAGGTTGCTTAAGTTTGCGAAGAAATTTGACACATAAACCACCTCAGCTAGTGGGTTGTTTTTGTAATTTAGCAGAATAAAGGTGGCCCTTTAAAGTTAATTCGGCTGGAAGCTATGGAAAAGGAAAGATTTAATTAGAAAGCAATATGAGAGAGGGAGACAGAAACAATATCTATCAAGAAGAAGAAAATTTAGCAAGAGAAGAAAAAAACAGTGTTGTCAATTTAACGCAAAACGTGTGGATTTTGTTTAGCTTTTTTCAAAACCGAATGTTGGAATGGCTATTTATTAATAGCGATTTAGGATATGAAGATTTGAAATGAAGAACGCACAATTTAAAACAAACAAAAATGGTTTATTTAATTTGATAGAAAACAACACAGAAAAAGATATTTAAAATTTTTTGTTTAAACAAAAACCTGTATTGCTGAATATGGTAAAAGAAGTCGAAAAAAATATTGTATTTGAAGCAAACACAATGCTTATCCAAATTGTAAGCAATCTTTCAACTATATATGCAAACACATCCTCTTACCTATAGATACAATAAAAATGATCACTGATAATAAAATTTTACTCAAGAACTTTTTTCCTGGATTCTTTGAATTTCCTTATTGGCGCAAAAAAAAATATATATTTTTAATAAACGTGCATAAAATTTTTTTGATCAAGTAGATATGCAAAAACCGAAATAACAGAAAATTCAATATTTTTGTCTTTATCGAAGCATTCCTATTCAAATATCAGAATCATTTTTTCTATGTATCGACCATATTTTGCAAATCACAATATGTCAAATCACGGTGATTTCCTAAAATTAAGAGAAGCTAAATCATAATGCCTTGTAAATTGCACATTTTATTTAATTGAAATGACAAAAACTTAAAATGCAATAAAACTCCACCAACAAGTAAGCTTTTAATAGCTTGCTTTTGAAATCACGAGATCAGGAGTCATCTGGTTTTTGAAAACATTAGTGTTTTGATATAATATTGGCCATGTGGACGCTGCATCTAGCTCTCAAGGTTTGATGTTTAGTAGAGTACGACAGATTAATCGGCTTCGGCTTCGGCCAAAAATTGGTAATCGGCCAACATTCGGCCTATGGCAAAAATCGGCCGATTAGCCGAAGCCGAATATTTTTCATTCCCAGCTTGGAAAATAAAATTATGTTTGATCGTTGCTCGCCGACAGTTTCTATTGTGTTTAACGTTTTGAAAGGGTTGCTTTGAAATACAACCCTGTTGCTTTCTATTTTCTTTTACTTGGACGTTCTTGTGAGTGATCATATGAAAAAGCAATCTAGAAATTGCAAAATACTTTTATTTTTCTTGTTAAGTATCCAATAGGTATTACAGCTGTTTCAGTGATCTCAAAAAAGCAAACTTTTTTCTTAATTCATATAAAACGTAAGTATCATTTTTAAAATTTAAAACATTCTGCTTCGGCTTCGGTTTTGGCCGAAGTTTAGGATTTTAGCCGAAGTTCGGCTTCGGCTTCGGCCAACAAAAACGCCTTCGGTCGATCTCTAGTGTTAAGTGTATTACAAAAATGAAATCATTATTTGAAAGATGTTATATCATATCAAATTTATGCAACTCCGCTAGACACCCTGTAGTTCGCACTATGAATTTATCCCTCTATTTGAAATCGCTTAAAAATACATTACAAATCGCAAATACTCCTAAATTGCTGTTAATAAATTGCCAATTCAATGTGCGGTTGTGAAAAAAGCTAAATAACAACCGAGCGTTTGCTGTCATATTATCAAATTTGACAACACTGTTTGTTTTCCTTCTCTTGCTGCATTTTCTTCTTCTTAATAGATATTGTTTCTATATCCGTCTCTCATACTTAACGTGACCAGACATTCCGCTTTAGGCGGCATTATCCCGCGTTTTAGAATTATGAAATTTTCAGTCTCTCATACGATTTTTATTAAAATGTAACTGATAAAAATTTATTCCAAATATATTCTTATTAGTTATTGTTTAACTAGCAAAAACCCTTTTTGCCTCGCTACACCTAATATACGTTTTGAGATAAAAATAAACTTTTTTATATTTTAGAAGTGCTTCACTTTCTATCTTGTAGATAACAATTCTTGTTATTAACATAAATTCTTATGAAGAGTTTCGAAATTCTCTATTATCTGCAGAATCGGCGGAATTTCTAGTTCCTGTTTGTAGCAGATACCAAGATATTAAAAAATTAATATTAAATTTCTTTTTATAATACTTTTCTCGTTGGCATTACTGCCTTCTAGACAATCAGTAGTAAGTAATACGGTGTGGGCAAATCACAAGAACACTATAGTATAATTTTTTAAGAAAAAAAAATTTACACTTTTTGAGAGGCACTACGCCAAATACAAATTATCAATAAAGTTATCCCCACAAAATTTCAACGTTCTCCCTATATTACTTTTCCAGATATCTCAAACTAAACATTTTCTGTGTCTGGGAGGTTCCACACCCACACGTCCAATTCGAATCTTTTTTACACAAAATTTCACGTTTATTGCTCCATTAGATGCAAAGATATTTCAAAATAAAAAAAAATTATATGGAAGGTGTCTCATAAAAAAATACCGAAATCGGTGCAGCTGCTCTTAATTGATGGGATTACCAACGAACTACATTTGATTTTTATTTGTATAGATAAATATTTTTGCTTATAAATATTTCTGTTCATAAAAAAAAATGTTTTTTTTAGTTAACGACTGTGTTTCCTAAAAGACGTGATTCACTATTCTACGCGATCTGCCAAATATGACATGTGTGCTTAAAAAAGTCTGTTAGTGTGGTCTAAAAATGCAACTGTGTGACAGATTTTTTTGGTGAGTCGTGCGATATTTTATTTATTTTATTTCATGCGATCAGAGTTGTTTTTATTGTCAGACAGCTGAGAATGTTGTTTTTTTCATGATTTTTGTATAATAGTGTGGCACCTAAGACACCATTTGGAAGCGAGTTTTAAGGCCGGTCAGACTTCTGCAAGATTTTCTTGTAAATGAATCGTGCGATCATGCGAAGAAGCTCGATTTTGATTTTAAACCCATAGTTTCTTGGGCAAGCCTTCTTAGAATTTGATGTACAGTACGATTTTGACAACCGCTCGGTTGAGAAAAAAATTGACCCAGTCTAATGTACATATCACACATCCTTATTTCTAAAATATATGTACATATTTTCAAATCCCTCTTTTTGGCGGTATTTACTTTAAGATCCCGTTTTTTATCGATAATGTCCCCTTTTTCTAAAAACCATCTGGTCACGTTGCTCATATTGCCTTCTAAGCAATCTCTTTCCATCTTTTCCATCGCTTCCAGCCAAATTAACTTTAAAGGGCCACCTTTATTCTGCCAAATTACAAAAACAACCCACTAGCTGAGGTGGTTTATGTGTCAAATTTCTTCGCAAACTTAAACAACCTTGAACTTACAAGTGTCCATTTAATCAATTAATTAACTCAGCTGTGCCATTCACAGCATCTGTTATAATGTTGCCGTGTACTTTTTAGTTTCCACGAAAATTTCTACTGCGCGTATGGTTTTGTTCGGTTCTCGGTTATATAAATTTAATTAATACTACAAATAAAAAGTGTTAGATATTGAAAAAGTGTTTATAAATTAATAGAAATGAATACATAGTTTATATAATAATAAAATAATTCGGGTTTGTCATTTGTTTTGCAAAACGATCCGTGTGTGGGAAAATTTGTTGAGCAGAAAGCAGAAGTCGTGTGTTTTTTTCGTATCGTGGAATGATTAAATAGGTAAGTGTTTTTTTTTTAAGTTATTAATGGTGGATGCGCGTGTGGCTTTTTGCTAACCAAAATATGTGTGTACGTGTGTTTGATATGCAAATGCATTTAAACAAATTCATACATACTTATATGTATCAAAACTAATAAACGACGAAATAATGGCTACGAAAGAAGGTAATTGCTATTCAGATATTTAAAATCATTTAAACCAAATGCCAACAAACGTCATATGCTTAACCTTAAATTAGACGTGACATAGCCATAACGCCATAGCCATAACCAAACCAAAATTCAATTGATTTCTATGGTGAGAGTGAGAGTGAGAGATACTCGCCATAACTCTCACCATAGAAAGCAATTGAATTTTGGTTTGGTTATGGCTATGGCGTTATGGCTATGTCACGTATAATTTAAGCTTTAATCTGAGGCTTCCATGAATAACAGCGTATGTCCACATATCTAATTTTTCAGGTGAGCCAATAATAATGATAATAATTCTCTTGCAGAAGTGTAAACGTTGTTTTAGATAAAATGACATTAGTCGCCATTTTTAAAAAAAATTTAAAACTTTTTAAAAAGTATTTAATATATAAAAGTTTGACATCATAAACTTGAAATGAAAATAATTCGACATAGGTTGTTATTCATGAAAACCACCGCAATATGACTTGTAATTCTTATAAACAAAAAGCATTAAATTGAATTTTTTTTTTTCAAAAAGTTTCTTTAGGGTTCATATGCTTCTTTCATTTGTTCTTACAATCATTGTACTATATCAATAGAAAAATGAATTATTTATAGAAAACTAAGAAAAATAGTGTATTTTAGGAACTTTTAACCATAATTTTTTAATAGTTTTTTAAACAAAGCGCTCAGAAAAGGGTTTAACCACAGGGTGCTATGACATTTTTAAACTAACACATTGTTATTAATTTGTCGTAAAGTTATTAAATATGGCAAATATTTTATGAAATTCTTAATAAACGGATTACAAACAGAACCTTGCATACAAATTGTTCCAAATCATGTTTAGCTAAGGACTGTTCTATCGCAGTATTTTTCTCTAGAATGCGGTACTTCTAGATAATGAAACGACTGGCTATTGACAAAAATACAGTACTGGTCTAATTACTTGTTGTTATCTTCTGACAATTTTATTAAAATCCTTTAGATAATGATTTAATTAAAAACAACATTTGCCTGTATAGAATAGTAAATACCAAACTTTGCCAGCGCTTCGCCTAGCGTCAAGTGACCAATATTACATTTAAACACTAAGTCCGTAGAGTTTTCTTTTCACTTTTGTTTGTTTTAAATTGTAAATCCTTCACTTCAACGTTATGCAACTTCAAAAGACACTTTATATTTGTCAGACAAGTCTTACAACAATATCACACTATGAATTAATATATCAAGATTACCATTGTAGCCAAGCATATTCTTTAAATTGTAATCGCTTAAAAACTCATGGAAAATCAAGACAAACCTATATCTCCATTTAAAAACTGTCGGGTGGTTACTGGATTGCCGCACAGAATATTAAAAATACATTAATACTGCGGCAAACCAATAACCAAACGGCGAAGTGGCTAATTCAAAATTTGGTTGTGAAATAAGCTAAATAGAAGCCACACATTTGGTGCTAAATTATCATATTTGACAACCCTGCTTTTTCCGTTTCTTTTTACTTTTTCTTATTCTTCATAGCTATTGTTTCTATCTCAGTCTCTCATATTGCCTTTTGATCAATATGTTTCCTTTTCCAAAACTTCCAGTTGAATTAACTTTAGAAGGGGAAATTAATGTAAATTACAAAAACAACCCACTAGTTGGTTTTCTTTATGTCAAATTTCTCAGCAAACTTAAACAACCTTGGACTTACAAGTGTCTTATTTAACCAATTAATTAACTCAGCTGTGCCATTGAAAATACCTTGCATGCTATTCCAGTGTACTTTTTAGTTTCCACGAAAATTTCTACTGCGCGTATGGTTTTGTACGGTTCTCGGTTAAATCTTTAATAAATTATTCAAGTAAAAAGTTTTAGAAATTGAAAAGTATTTATAAATTAATAGATATTAATGCATACGAGTACTTTATGCAATAATAAAAATTTGCGTGCTTATGATTTGTTTTGCAAAACGGTCAGGGTGTGTGTAAATCTATTGAGCAAAAAGGAGAAGTCGTGTGTTTTTTTCGTGTCGTAAAATGATTAAATAGGAAAGTGTTTAAGTTATTAATGGTACGTGCTTGTGTCTTTAAGTTCCACAAAATGTGTATGGCGTGTGATATGCAAATGGATAAACATAAATTCTTACATACATACATACATATGTATGTATACTAAAACTTATAAGGTAAGTCCTAGTTCACACTACATAGTCAAGTCTTATTGCTAAGAAATAGTGATATTTCTTCTTTGAACATTAATCGGCGTTCTCACAATGCAAGTCTTACATTTTAGTTCATATTTTTTATGCATAGTTTTGTGTATGCATGTGTGTTTTTTTTTAACATTACGAATGAGAAAGCAAAACGGATTAACAGTACATGAAGCGTCTCTCTCCCCTACAAACTAATAACCTCAGCAATAAGCAGCGATGCCAACTTTTTATAACCCAAACGCGCTATTCCCCTTCTCAAAACGCGCTAGAACGCGCTAAGTTATAGCATTATCAACAATTTATAGTCAAAACGCGCTATCTTCCTACGCGCTAAATTAAATTTTAATAAAGGTCGATGTATGTATTTATTAGTAAACACAATTAATTTTTTAGTAACTCTTTTTCAGATTTGGCAATATTGCTTCTTCGAAATTATATCCTAAATAACTAAAATCATTTAATAGAGAATCAGACTCGCCTTCCAAATATTCGAAATTCTTGGTTTTTATTTCAAATTTTTTAAAGAACAAAAAGAATAGATGCTTAATACGTTATATAAATTTTTTGGGTCACGAGTACGAGTACTTATTTTTAGCTGTGAGATTTCAAAATATTTCTCATTTACAGTATTACAATGCGTTTTTAATTCTAACCACAGGCAAGGGAATTTTATTTGCAACATCTGAATCATTAACGAATTTAAACAAAAATTTAAATTTTTGATATTAGAAAATTTTTTAACTTATACAAAAAAGTAAGAAGATATTAAACCAAAATAATATTTTTGACTTAAATCAAAACGCGCTAACTTAGCACTTTTTTTATTAAACGCGCTAAGACGAAAAAAAAGCGCGTTTGGCATAGTTAAAACGCCCTAAAACTAGCGCAAAAGGCGCTAAATTGGCATCGCTGGCAATAAGGTGTCAGGCTATTTTTTTTTAGCAACATTTATATGCACGGTTGCCAGATGTGACGATTTATCTTCATTTTGACGATTTTGGGTGCCAAAAATAGCATTTTGACGACTGGATGATTTTCGCCTTCAATTTGACGATTTTAAATAATTACATATACATAAATTAACACCTTTTTTCAGAACTATAAAACAATTTTGAACACGACCAAGAACTTGATAGCTTTTGCTAGAATATGCAATCCAAATAAGGAGTAAAAGGACATCAATCTTAATTTTTGTATTAATAATCTTGGAACTAAATTTACTTGTGATAAGATTTTAATAACATTTGAATCCAAGATGAATTCAATTAAACTTAATTGATCCCTAAAATATTATTATAGAAAATAAAAGTTCTTTCTACGATATTCTAAGAATTTCGTCACTTTGTTGAAGAATGTTAAAGCCAGGAAATTGAATCTGAACTCAGACAGTTAAAGTTATTAAAATTCACTGATACACCTGAAACTTTTAAGCTTTTTGAAGAAAAAAAAAACAGAAATGAAGAAAGGGCCTAAATGGTCTTTTATTTCCCCCATTAAGTAATTTTATCCTGCGTTAACTAATTTTATTTCACCGCAATCTTCAGCAAATATAGAAAAAAAAGAGTTTTTAGTCGTCGAGTTAACTTACGAGTAAACATAAAGATAAACATAACCAAAGCAAGAAATCGGTTGGTTATATCTTCTCTAAGCAATTTTGTATACTCGGGATAATTTAAAACTAAATAATAATGTAATTTGCTTCTAATAGAATTGTTCAATTCTAATATAATGATCAAACAGAATTGCGGCATAAACACATTTTCCATACAAATTGACAGAAAAAGGTACATCCAGAAAGCAGTCGAGAGATAGAATCTATTTTATTTTGACAGCGTTTTTTCTTATGTTCTCACATACAAATTAATATTCTCTCAACAATGCTACCATACTTTTAATAAATTTCATACATTTTGTGAACAAAACTACAAAGAAATATAAACACAAAAGAAAATGAAAAAAAAAACTAGAAAGCATTTGCAGTTACTGCCGTAGTTTTTATTATGGGCTTTGTTATATTGACAGCGATTTTTCCTGAAGTTGCGGACTTATTCTGTTTAATCATATATACTCATGAAAAATTATGTTTTATTTATGACGAATTTTGGACGTTGACGGATAATTACTTTGAAGATTTTGACGATTTTTCGATCGAAATTTAACGAATTTACCCCTATTTCATCTGGCAACTATGTTTATATGCTTTTTGAATTTTTCGTCTATCTAATATGGTTTCCGATATATAAACATACTGATTTTATCCTTTTTTTTACCCCTTTTTATCCCCTTAGCATTCGAGTTTCAAAAAAGTCCTTCTTAGTGGATGTATAAATTGGAAGGGGAAGCTACACACCAAATTTCAGCTCTCTAGCTTACTTTTACATGTACATATATCATATGTACCTTATCATTAACAAAAGAGTACCGAAAACGGGTATGATTTTAATCCTTATTAAGGCGAATTTTCAAAAAGTACCGAATTCTATTCGAGATTTAGTCTAGAAGAAAAGAATGCTTTTTGCTACGTTCAACAATTTAGAAGATGTGTCGAGTGCAAAGAAGGTACCAAAGTTCAGTTTTAGCTCCCTTTTAATCCCTAAAAGTACACATATCGAAGAAGTACCAGCAGCATTTGTGTGTTTTTGGAATTTTTAGTCGATCTAATGTGGTTTCCGAGATATAAAGATACCAATTTTACCCTTATTTACCCCCTTAGCCGCTTGTTTTGAAAACAGCACAAGTCATTTCTTAAAACAATAAAAAATCCGTAACTTGTTTAAAATATTTTCAAGCAAGTTTTTATGCAATATTTTAAAGGATTTTATTTTAATTTTTCTGTTATGAGTTGCACTCAACGCTAGATTTTCGCTGACTGTCGAATACGGAGTATGTATCGAATTTCTATTATCAGCTGACAATTTGATGGAAATATTCGCTGTGTAATTCACAATAGCGTTTATATGACTTAGAAAGCTGCTCATAATTGAAAACTTAGTTGTATTACAAAAACTCTTTCTATGCGTCTAATACTCGTATTAAAAATTTGACATGCCCTATTAAAATTATTTATTTATGTATGCTGAAATTTATTTTTTTGTGTGACTAATAAATACTATATAAAACTCTACACCCTGTTAAAATGATTCATTTATCATAAAAAATGACCTAATATACTACAATAATACAAGTATCTGTTCTTTTATTTGTAGGGGTTAGAAAAAATAATTTTAACAATTATACTTTTGTGTAAAACAAACATCAATTTCCTTTTTCTTTTTCCAATGTGTGTTTTTATGCCATAAATCTGGGGTATGAATTGCGAATTGCAGGTTTTAATTTACGGAAACTGCGATATACTTATACAAATACATACATATATACATCTAGGCATCTAAGCATTTGCTTTCGTTTCGAGTTACAGAGTAGACCTCCAGGGCTGGAAAAGTTGCTACAAAATGGTACATTTTTAGCACTATTTGAATGCCAAAAGTACCGTAGCAACCTAATGACCAATTAATAAGCACGTTGAATTTTTTTTCTATATTGATCTATAAATAACCAGTTTCGAGCGCTGATTGATGTAAAGGGTGTTTTTTATTGAGGTATAGAACTTTAAGTTGGCATCACTTTTTTAACTGGCGGCCATTTTGTCAGCTGTCAAGTGATTAATATTTAGTTTGGTTTGGCATTTCATCATGAACAGGTTGACAAAAGAACAACGCTTGCAAATCGTGCAAATTTATTTCGAAAATAATGGTTCAGTTCTCGAAGTTTACCGCAAGCTCCGTCCATTTTATGGTCGACATAATCGTCCATCAGATCAATTAATTCGGTTAACCATGGATCGTTTTCGCACTACGTTTACTCTATGTGATAATACGCATCCACAGAGACGTCGAACAGTGCGCACCGAAGAAACAATTGCCGCTGTAGAGCAAAGTGTTGAAGAGGACCCGAATGAATCGATTCGCCACCGTGCACAGCAGTTGGAGCTTTGTCCATCAACTTTATGGAAGATTTTGAAGATTTTGAATGTGGATGAGTTGTGATTCCAACAAGACGGCGCTACATGCCACACAGCGCACGTCACAATCGATTTATTGAAGGAAACATTCGATGAGCGCATAATTTCGCGGAATGGACCTGTCAATTGGCCACCAAGATCGTGTGATTTGACACCATTGGATTATTTTCTTTGGGGATATGTGAAGTCGCTCGTCTACGCCAACAAACCAGAAACGTTAGGGGACTTGGAAGCCAACATTCGTGGCGTTATTGCCAACATACGGCCCCATATGCTCGAAAAAGTGGTTGAAAATTGGACCTGTAGAATTGGCTTTATTCGAGCCAGCCGAAGCGGCCACATGCCCGAAATCATATTTATACATTAATGGCATAAAATTATCCTTCCAATAAAGCCAAATTGATGGACATTAAAACGATTTTCTTGTGTTTTATTTCAATTCGAAGTTCTATACCTCTAAAAAAACACCCTTTAGAAGTTATTAAGTCCTTAAGAAACGACAAAATATCTACTTTTTGCTCCAAGGTATTAGAAATGAAAAATTAAGTAAATGAACCAATCAATGTTTTCCGATATTTCAAGAATTGCTAGAGGAATGTTATACACACTCGTATATCCCAAGTTCATGGGCAAATGTTGAGAGTTTATGTTCGTACCAGGGAGAGAAACCGACTATCTCCAATCGAATCAAAACAAAGTATGGAAAAGTATATCCTAAATGTTACTTTTATATTCAGGTCTCGCCAAACTAATAGTCTTTTTTTGTACCTTCTGACATTAATAATATTAATTAATAATATTATAATAATTGAGCTTCAATGTGCCTTTTGTTAATTGTCAAGTTTTTACACACATTTACATATGCGTATTTTTTAGTTAATTAAAAAAAGTTTTAAAAAAATATTAATAAAGAATTTGGTACAATTGTACTGAAAAAAGTACAATTTTTCTTGAAAATTAGTAGAATTTTTAGACCTGATTTCGCATACCCGAAACCAAATTAATTTCATATTTGGTATTTTTTATTAAAGTTTAAATCTTAAACTAAATTTTAATTTAAATAAATGCACAGTGTGTGTATGTTCTTTTTTATTAAAAGTGAAATAGAAGAACTACAAAATTTTAGTTTTCCATGAGAATATTTTCCATTCAAAGGCCAAATAATCCAAGAAAAGGAAAATAATCATAAATATGTGCATACAAACATATGCAACTCCTGCACAAGTATTTAAACTTCCACAAAGTTATGAAAGTAAAAGAAAACTTCATACATACATCATACATTCTCAGCTTCATAGGCGTAGAAAGGTCATTCTGGGGGGCCGGTGCATTGCCCTCCAAGAATTGCTGTTGCTCCCCTAGAGTTATTAAAAATTGCATATAATTATGTTTTTTATTATTACTTATGAAAATCAGCAGTCATAGTGCCACCCCCCCCCCCCAACATAAATAGAAAAAATGTATAGCTACGCCAATGTTCAGCTTTTAGCCACAACCATGAATAGCTATGTAAAGTTGTAGCTGTCTTAAACTTTAATCAAAAATTGTATTGTGTTGTCTTACTTACTTTGGTTTGCAATTGCAGCACGTGACCCAGTGCATTTGTGTTTGAGTATTTTTTAGAGCCAAATTACCAAACACTATGATAAACAAACATAATTTCGCCACTGACTGTAAAGTTACTTCAAATATACAACAACAAGAAAAAAGTTAAAGAATGAAGAAGCATTATTCTGTGCTAGACATGGTGGTCCTTCATGCCATGAAGCGTGCTCAATCTCGAGTGGCTTCGGTTTTGGTAAAAAAAGTGTGCATCGGAAGTTCGTTACTGATTTTACTTTGTATTTTTTAGAAAATGTCTTCTTGGGTCCTCTGTGTCATTTTTGCAAAAAACTGATCAATTTCTCAGGCTCATATCTTGCAAACGGTTCGGAATTTTGATTTACTCTCCGAGGCAAAGTTGTAGCTCTTGTCATGAAAAATAAAAATTATGAACATATGTATATGATTAAACAAACTTCATCTTCAAGATCAAAATTGCAAAAAATGTTAAAAAATTCGATCTTTGTTACCTTTTTTCCCCTGTTCAGGTCCATAGGTAGCAAACTGTTCAAAATTCAAGGAAATATTCAACTACAAAAATGTACCCTAGATCTCAATAAATTATTTTTTTATAACATATAAACTTCCTAGGAATGATGCTTAGCACCGTTTAGGTAGTGCTTAGGTAGCCGCAAAAGTGAAAAAATTTCAAAAAGTGAAATTTTTTACTTTTATTGCTTATTCCGGTTTCGCCAACTCAAATAAAAATTAATGTGCATATAATTATTTAGCCACGGTATCTTATAGATTTTTGTCTTTTTGTTAAATTTTAATACATTAACTTATTCGGCCCTGTTCTGTAAACCGATCGATTTGAAATTGCACGATTTTAGAAAACTAACTCCGACAATAGAAATATTTTTTCAGATTTTTTTAAATTTTTTTCATTATGTAAATTCTCAAATATCATATCTGAAAGAAAATTATCGAGTATGATTTTAAACACGTCCGAAGGACCAACATTAATTTTTTGAAAATGATAAATTTACTCGGATTCGGTTTATAGAACAGGGCCGATTATAAGAACTATATTTTTTTATGTTTGTGCAATCAGTTCCAATTTCAATAACTTATTTAAATATAAATTTATATTTAAAAGTAATTTTTCCATACAAAAACTAATGAAAATCGACATTTAAATATGAATTGATGTTTAAATATGGTTGGTGAAATTGGTCCTTAATATTATAAAATCGACGTTTGTACTCGTACGTTTGGATGTTTGTTAGATTATAATGAAAGAATCGCTGCAAGAATACACTTTTTATCACTAAAATAGCACGGCTTAACCCATTGTGGGCCTGTATTGCTCTAAAAATTCCAATCAGTTATATTTTTGCTACCACAACAGAAAAATATTCATGAGAAAAGAAAGTTCTAAGATTTTTGACTTGAATTAACCCATTACTGGCCAATAAACTGACTAATATTATAAATGTGATAGTTTGTACGCTTGTGAGTTTTTATGCGAATTAGTAGACGGATAGTATATGGGTTCAAATTAAAATATTCAGTATTCAGAGCAGAAATCGATCCAAGAATTTAAATTAGATTAAAATGAGTTTAGATCGGATTAACCCTTTAATTGTGCAGCACAGAAAGCACTAATTTTTCCAAGTCTTTTTCATGACAATTTTCTAGACGAGTCTACTACCAGACGACTTTCTTGTTGTAAAAAACGGCCGATAACAAAGTTCGCCCACATTTTTTTAATTCGGGTGAACTATGAATTCAGTATAATCAATATTTTTGTGCAATAATTGATATTGTAGAAAAAAATTACCTGTGTCTATAATACATTAGTAGGTGGCACAATATATTTCATAAAAGGAAATATTTTTTGATTTATATTGCGCAAATATTTTGTACAATATTATACAATAATGATTTCCCCTTGGTTTCTTTAACAAAAAAAAAGTATTTACGTGTCCTTACCAAGTGCACTGGTTCTATAAGTAGAAGGAATGTCTAATATTTAGCGTTATTTTCATTGGCGTAGCTAAAAAATGTTTCCAGGGGGGAGCGTTATATTATACAATAATGATTTCCCTTTGGTTTCTTAAAAAATAAGGTATGGACGTGTTCTAACCAAATGTACTGGTTCTATCAGTAGAAGAAATGTCTAATATTTAGCGTTATTTTTATTGGCGTAGCCAAAAAATTTTTCATGGGGAGAGTATTATGTCTAGTGATTTTTATGAGAACTATTAAAATAAATAATTAGATGCAATTTTTATTAGTTCTAGTGGAGCAACAGCAATTCTTGATGGAGGGGGGAATACACCCCTAGAATGGCCTTTCTACGCCCATGGCTATATTGAGAACTGGTGCTTTTTAAACGTTGCCAGATGCCGAATTTTGAAAATCCGGCTGCAATCATAAGCTTCTTATTTTTGAAAGCGGGGAGTTAAAAAAACTCCAGAAAACTTTAAATAATCCTCAGAGACGTACTAAAATAGAGATTGAAAAACAAATTATATGACCTAAAAAATCACTACCAATTTTGAGGCAACATTGTTAAAGTATGAGTGTACACTATCCTATGAAGTAGTTTTTGAATTTGTGTTTAATTTTCGTACATGTTTGTGCCACCCACTTTACAATATTTACAATTTTACACGTGATAAACACACGTACATATGTATGTACATATGAATGTACATATGTATGTATGTATGTAATTTTTGACTGTGTCCACGGTGCCTGTAATGTTTGAAATCAAAATCTTAGTCAAGTGTTAAATTACCATTTTTAAGGTCCAGCCAGCCCGTTTGTACTCGTAGTAGCCACAGTTGGTTTTTGTGCAGCATATTTTCTTAAATAAACTCAATTTTGTTGTTTTTTCTTCCATAGTTTGCGATTTTTTTTTCGTCTTTCATTTGATTGCTTGTGAAGAAATTTTGGGTTTTATGTGTGGGTGCGTTGACAATTTTTTGTGGTTTATTTGAATAAAAAAAAGGCATCTACTTAATGCTGAAGATAAATTTATTTGAAAAACAGCAGTTTTTCCAAATCGCTGGACTGGCAGCTGGCAGCGGTAAAATAACTTTACATCAACTGCATGACATAGAAAATAAAATAAATTTTAATAATTATTGTACAAATTTATAGATTTTTAACCTAAAATTTCAAAATACCATTTCCATAGTTTTATCAGCTTCAAATTTAGGCCCTAAGTTTCATATAAATTTGGATATCATCAAGACGAATTCATACCAGATGAAGTCAGTTTGAAATTATATGCAACACTGCATACAAAACAGCTGATCGTTATCGGCTCAATCGTGATGCCCTGGTATGAGTTCCCCTTGGATATCTTTATTTTAAAAATAAAATAAAATATTTTCGGAATGGGTCTATTTTGATAATTAACTATCTGTGTTCTGGATTTATGCACGCATTTATGGTTGTACACATTTAGTAAAATATTTTGCTTAAAAATTTTACAAAACTTTTTTGAAGCCCCACCAAGTTAAAATTTTAGACAAAATAAAAGTAAAAGTTCAAAAAATTTTATATATACACCAGCTGAGCAGGGCAAACGTTATGTTACCCTCAATTATTATTTTTTAACTACAAATTACTCCACACAGTGGTTACTTGTTGGATCAAAAACAAAACATAATGTATTTTGAAAATACTGTGGCGCAAACCAATAACCATCCGACGATATGTACATAGATATTTTTGTTTTCATAAAAATTCTCCGAAGAGCTAGGTATAAAGCAATTCAGGTTTTACATAACATTTGATTTCGTTTTTTTTATTTAAATTTGACTTATGTATACGATTAGGGACTGTTATGCATTAAACACATTCACCACAGCAGGCTACACGAACACACGACTTCAAATGCCGCTAGCACCATTTGTCGCCTCGTAGCCAGCTACTTAATTATTTTGGAGACGGCAGCAGCACCATCTGCAGCTGATATTCAAGTACAAATACATAGTTCAGTATTGCCACTTTCATATATTTTGCATTTATAAAAATTAAGTTTTTTTTTAAAATGTACTTATTTCACATAAAAGTACAATAATGAATCAATTTATTCTTTACATCAATTTTGGGATATTGTTTCTAGTAAATAGTATGAAATAATTGTACGATATCATTCATTCACCATTTTGTATTATACTGGTAACACTGCATTTGCTCATTGTAGCCAGAGAAATAGAAATTAGTTTAAAGTTGGCGACAGCTACAACGGTGGTCGTGCAGTCGTGTAGCCTGCTGTCGTTAAAATAATTGTTACCATAAGAATGTGTGTATTCTATTTTTGACAGATTGTAGCCCGTAGCCTGCTGTGTCGAATGTCTTTAATGCATTACTTGTGAAATAATTTAAAATATCAAAACCCTGCAAATTCATTCCTTGAAAACGTTTCAGTAGACGACTCACTAACGAACTCTGAATGAAAATAAAACAGCTCTGTTTTACTTAGCAGGCACTTTATTACAAAGAAACAGTTTGGAATTGAAACAACCTTAAATCCAACGTAAATTTTACAAAATAACGTACCTTATACAAAGTTTTAAAAATTAAATGAAAACACAAGAAAAATAACAATCAACTAAATCTCTAAAAAGGAGAAGATAAGACTGAAGTTCAAAAATAAAATATTTAAGGATTAATTCATAAAAAATATTTTATTTTTATTACAGGTTTATTTGACAAATTTCCCATAGAAATATTTCAAATAAGCACTCAATAAACCTGAAATATATTTTTTATGAATATGCCAGTAAGAATGTGCAGTGCATGATAGAAATACACAAGTGGGAAGAATTATTTGGGATTATGTTTTTTGATATTTTCAATTGGCCCTAATTCTATCTTAAATAACATTCAGTTATTTTTTCTGTTATTCAAAACATTCGTTAAAATGGGAAATTCAAATGACGACCGGCTTTTGCTTAGATTTTCTAACTAAAAGTAAACTAAAGCATTCCCCAATAAATTGGGAGGAGGCCTTTTTCTCTTTAATATGGTGACTGGCTGGCAGCGTTGCCAAGTGTGCAGTTTTTTGAGCGCTTGAGCAGTCTTTCAGCTTTTTTACTTTTCACTAATTTGTTCTATTCTTACAAATATTTCAAGCCATCAGTAGTTCTAATTTTATTTTTATGATACACGTTCATAACAGTTACAAGATCATTCATCTCCTAATCGCATACAATACCTCATCAAAGATAAGAATATTAAAAACTAGCTGACTTCCGGCTTTGCTCAGAAGCTTTTTAATAATAATTAGTATTTCATATAGAATTAAAAATTAAAACACAAAATTTTCAGTACAAATAAAAGATAAGCTACATGGACCGTTTAACTTTTATATTATATAGATATATTACGTTTCCCTTTTTCAGTACAAAGAAAATATAAGCAACATGGACCGTTCAATTTTTATATATATATATACAGTGAAACCTCTCATAACCGGACACTCACCGTCGTGGTATTTTTGTCCGGTTATTAGAGGTGTCCGCTTATGAGAGGCATACATATTGTTTTATATTAATTTTGGGTCTACAAAACTTGTCCGGTTATTAGAGGGGTTCAGCTGCGATAACGATCATGTATCGTTTCATTTTTAAATATGTATATTTAATTATGTTTTTCATACAAGTTTCAAAAATAATGAAAGAAAATAATTTGTATGCAAAATGTTCAAACGTTTTGATATTTTGTTTTTCTTTTCTCTACAAATATGTAAAATTTTATACGACAGTAATGTGTTCTTTAGTACATGTATGTATATTGTTACGGAAATGGCCGTCGACAAGATTAATGCATCATTATGCAAATAAATTCCAACAGGATTAATAGTGCGAAAATATTCCTACAGGGCAATTAAAGAAGTATCTGGAATAATAACAAAGAAACATCCAGAAGAAGTAAACGTACACACGTACATACATACATGCAAGCACTATAACAAATAACTATATACGCATGCCTAGTACATACATACGTGATTAAACGTAAACAACCAACAACAACTACAAGCTTCTGCTTGTTGTGAAGATAGACATAGCTACATGCATACATACATACATGCCTGGCAATTCCAACGAAAGGTAGAAATAAGTAAACAACCACTTAATGATGTATGCATATACACACGTATGTACATAGTTACCACAAGAACTTAATTACGCGCTTTATAAACAACATTGAAGATAATGATGATTAGGTCTAGACTTTGCATGAAAATTCTAGTGGTTGTTGTGCGAAGTATAAAAAGGGGTTGACGCATCCAACAGCAGTTCAGTTGTGATTAAGAGTTCAGTCGCGATCAAAAGTTAGTTGGGAATAAGTCAGTTGCGAAGAAGCTCAGTTGCGAATAAGTGCAGTTGGTAATAAGAAGTCTGTTGTTAATCAAGTGAGTTGACAATTAAGTTGTGCGCAGTCCGTGATTTGTGATACAACAGTGAGTTGATATTTGAGTCTGTGCTTTACAATACGTGAGTTGGAAATTGAAGAGACTATAGTACAGTCTATAGTGACAGTTAGAGTCTGTCGTGATTTGAGGTTATTGTGGAGTCCCTTGAGTGAAGAGTAAGGGAGCAGCGAAGCTGATAGACGTGTAAGTGAAGCCAGCGAGTCCTGATTAGTGTATCAACTGCGAGAGTCTGCCATAGAGTTGTTATTGGTGTATCAACTGGAAGTGTCGGCAGAGTGAGTCTTGCGAGTGACGAGCAACAGAGAAAGCAGAATTGTGTCAACACTAGCGCAGCCAGTGTTCAAAGACGTGCGTATACAACAGCAAAGAAGGTGTAGTGGTAACCAGTTGAGAATATTTGAGTAACCTATGTGTTTGTATTTAAGCTCTTGAATTAGATTAGTATTAGTGTTATTTATTAGTAAATAAAGATTGTATCATTCTTAACCCTAATTAGTGCACTGGGGTCTTTTATTTATTGCAAATCTACGAATCTACGGAAAAGCGTTTTTAACAGAGAATAAAAACGTAACAATATAATAAGTAGACTAGATACATACGAACATATTGTTACGGAAATGGCCGTCGACAAGATTAATGCATCATTATGCAAATAAATTCCAACAGGGTTAATAGTGCGAAAATATTCCTACAGGGCAATTAAAGAAGTATCTGGAATAATAACAAAGAAACATCCAGAAGAAGTAAACGTACACACGTACATACATACATGCAAGCACTATAACAAATAACTATATACGCATGCCTAGTACATACATACGTGATTAAACGTAAACAACCAACAACAACTACAAGCTTCTGCTTGTTGTGAAGATAGACATAGCTACATGCATACATACATACATGCCTGGCAATTCCAACGAAAGGTAGAAATAAGTAAACAACCACTTAATGATGTATGCATATACACACGTATGTACATAGTTACCACAAGAACTTAATTACGCGCTTTATAAACAACATTGAAGATAATGATGATTAGGTCTAGACTTTGCATGAAAATTCTAGTGGTTGTTGTGCGAAGTATAAAAAGGGGTTGACGCATCCAACAGCAGTTCAGTTGTGATTAAGAGTTCAGTCGCGATCAAAAGTTAGTTGGGAATAAGTCAGTTGCGAAGAAGCTCAGTTGCTAATAAGAATTCTGTTGTTAATCAAGTGAGTTGACAATTAAGTTGTGCGCAGTCCGTGATTTGTGATACAACGTGAGTTGATATTTGAGTCTGTGCTTTACAATACGTGAGTTGGAAATTGAAGAGACTATAGTACAGTCTATAGTGACAGTTAGAGTCTGTCGTGATTTGAGTTTATTGTGGAGTCCCTTGAGTGAAGAGTAAGGGAGCAGTGGAAGCGGATAAACGTGTGTAAGTGAAGCCAGCGAGTCCTGATTAGTGTATCAACTGTGAGAGTCTGCCATAGAGTTGTTATTGGTGTATCAACTGGAAGTGTCGGCAGAGTGAGTCTTGTGTGTGACGAGCAACAGAGAAAGCAGAATTGTGTCAACACTAGCGCAGCCAGTGGTCTAAGACGTACGTATACAACAGCGAAGAAGGCATAGTGGTAACCAGTTGAGAATATTTGAGTAACCTATGTGTTTGTATTTAAGCTCTCGAATTAGATTAGTATTAGTGTTATTTATTAGTAAATAAAGATTGTATCATTCTTAACCCTAATTAGTACACTGGGGTCTTTTATTTATTGCAAATCTACGAATCTACGGAAAAGCGTTTTTAACAGAGAATAAAAACGTAACATTTGGTGTCAGAAGTGGGATTTGCAAATAAAAGCGGCACGTTTAAAAAAAAAGGTTAAACGTAAAGTAAGAGTGATACGAAAAGGAGAACCTCACACGTTTGAAAAGGTTAAACGTGAATAAAACCACATACGTTTGAAAAGGTTAAACGTAGGAGCAATTGGTTTTGAGGAGAATGAAACTTCAAGAGCTTAATGTGGAGCAACTCAAAGAAGAGTTGAGTAAGCGGAAACTGTCAACAACTGGTAATAAAATACATCTACAGGAGAGACTACTGCAGGAGTTCCAGCGGTGCAACATCGAGATCGAGACATATGAGTTCGATGAAAAAGAAAAATATGAGATGGAAGCATCCACTCCTTCTATTAGCACTTCAATCAGTACAGACATCAGCGCAATGTTAGCTGCTTTGATGAACGAAATAAAAGAAACCTCTCGAGCAACCAATGAGAAAATGGAGGCACTCCACGACAAACTTCTAGACCAAATGGATAAGATATTTCAGAAGTCTGCTAGAGCTGAAATGAAGGCTGTTTTTCAAGAAACCTCTAAAGCCAACAGCGAGAGAGTTCTAGCTGAAGTTAAGGCCACAATTGACACACTTGAAAAATGGAAAGCGAAGATTATGGTAAACGTTCAAGAATCGTCTGAAGCAATCTATGAGAAACCCCAGGAAATTGCTGAAGCCGTAAACAGACGGACAGATGGTGCAGAAATGCAAGTCAGTAAATCGGACGAAGAGATTTTTGATTTGGGAAACAGTGTCAACGAAGACATTTCTGGCACAAAGGAAGACGCTGACGAAAAACTGAAGGCAGGAGATGAAATCAACAGTGGTCAGTGTCAACAAGTTGAACGTGAGCGAAGTTTGCCAGAAGTTTCCAGCGAAGTAAATGAAGCTCGTGACCTAGATGATAGTCAAGTGGTGTGTGACACAGCGGGAATAGCTATCTTTGAAATGGACTCGTTTGCTCAGGGTAAAGAAACTGCTACAGTATACAAAGCGAGCAGCATAAAAGCAGTAAGGAAGAAGAAGACAACTTCTATACAGAGCTTCAAGCGTGTGGTAAGGCCAACTCTAGTCAAGGGACAAGGTAGAGTCGCAGCCAAAGGCCATAAATGTGGAATGGTAAGGCAAGCTCTAGTCAAGGGACAAGGCAGAGTCGGAGCCAAGGGCCATAAATGTGGAGTGGTAAGGCAAGCTCTAGTTGAGAGACCAAATAGAGTCAGAGCCAAATACCACAAATGTGGAAGAAGTTGTCGCCTAAAGCGTAAAACAAGGCCAGCAGTAGAGGAAATACGAAGCAGATTCAGTACCAAGGGTTGCAAATGTCAAAGAAGGTTTCAGCGCCAGCATACGGCAAGGCAAGCTGTAGTGGAAATACTAAGCAGAGTCAGTGCCACCAGGGGCCGCAAATATCGAAAAACTAATCTCCAGCGCATAGTAATACAAGTCCCAGTTGAAAGCCGAGGCAGAGCCAGAACTAAAGCCAACAAATCTGGAAGAGGTAGTCGTCTCCAACGTAACTACAAGGCGTATAGAAAACGAAGAAAAAGAAAGGCGATGATGTGCCTATTCGGGACGAATAGGCTTAAGTGGGCGGCAGTGTTACGGAAATGGCCGTCGACAAGATTAATGCATCATTATGCAAATAAATTCCAACAGGGTTAATAGTGCGAAAATATTCCTACAGGGCAATTAAAGAAGTATCTGGAATAATAACAAAGAAACATCCAGAAGAAGTAAACGTACACACGTACATACATACATGCAAGCACTATAACAAATAACTATATACGCATGCCTAGTACATACATACGTGATTAAACGTAAACAACCAACAACAACTACAAGCTTCTGCTTGTTGTGAAGATAGACATAGCTACATGCATACATACATACATGCCTGGCAATTCCAACGAAAGGTAGAAATAAGTAAACAACCACTTAATGATGTATGCATATACACACGTATGTACATAGTTACCACAAGAACTTAATTACGCGCTTTATAAACAACATTGAAGATAATGATGATTAGGTCTAGACTTTGCATGAAAATTCTAGTGGTTGTTGTGCGAAGTATAAAAAGGGGTTGACGCATCCAACAGCAGTTCAGTTGTGATTAAGAGTTCAGTCGCGATCAAAAGTTAGTTGGGAATAAGTCAGTTGCGAAGAAGCTCAGTTGCTAATAAGAATTCTGTTGTTAATCAAGTGAGTTGACAATTAAGTTGTGCGCAGTCCGTGATTTGTGATACAACGTGAGTTGATATTTGAGTCTGTGCTTTACAATACGTGAGTTGGAAATTGAAGAGACTATAGTACAGTCTATAGTGACAGTTAGAGTCTGTCGTGATTTGAGTTTATTGTGGAGTCCCTTGAGTGAAGAGTAAGGGAGCAGTGGAAGCGGATAAACGTGTGTAAGTGAAGCCAGCGAGTCCTGATTAGTGTATCAACTGTGAGAGTCTGCCATAGAGTTGTTATTGGTGTATCAACTGGAAGTGTCGGCAGAGTGAGTCTTGTGTGTGACGAGCAACAGAGAAAGCAGAATTGTGTCAACACTAGCGCAGCCAGTGGTCTAAGACGTACGTATACAACAGCGAAGAAGGCATAGTGGTAACCAGTTGAGAATATTTGAGTAACCTATGTGTTTGTATTTAAGCTCTCGAATTAGATTAGTATTAGTGTTATTTATTAGTAAATAAAGATTGTATCATTCTTAACCCTAATTAGTACACTGGGGTCTTTTATTTATTGCAAATCTACGAATCTACGGAAAAGCGTTTTTAACAGAGAATAAAAACGTAACAATATTATTTGTCATTATCAGGGAAACCAGAAATATGCTCTAAAAAAAGTGTTTTATGCGCATTCTATATGCACTAAAAACTTGAAAATAAGAACTAAAAACGCTAAAAATATGCTCTTAAAAATAAAATAAATTTATTTATTTGTAAATTTAAATATAATTTTAATTAAAAAATACAGCAACATTTGCATTTGAAATAAGACAAAAAAAAAAGGAAGCAATAAAAATTTAACAAAGAATATCAGCTTGAAGTGCACTTTAAAACAAAATTGCCATACAAATTTTGACTAAAGCTAAAAATACAAATTAATTTTTTTTTGATACTCTCGTAAAAATTTCTCTTCATTTTTTAAAAAAGATGCCGATATCAGAATTAAAACTTTGAAACTGTATTTTGAATAAATAAGACTAGAATTTTGTTTATAATTTTTATTGCAATAAACAACAAATTATTGACATAGACTTTCAAATAAAAATCGTTGCCTGTCACATCTGAATAAACTTTCATATATTGACAATGCTCCTTCAATTGTACTCGGGACAAGATCCATCAGAAATAGCAAAACCGAATTTTTATTGAAACTAACGTTCTTAATAATTGCGTAGTAGAAATATAAGAAAAATTTATATACTATATGGAACATTGGAAATGAGATTTTTTAAATGACAAAAAAAACAAAAAAAAAACTTTGGCCCACACATAAACTTGTAAGCATATTAAAATAAAAAAATTCTATAAAGTGTTAAAATATGCCTTAAAAGCGTAAATGATTTAAAAATTGGAAAATATGCTAAAAAAAAAATATGCGTGCAAGACTGATAAACGCAAAAACATGCTTCAAAGGGTAAAATATGCAAAAATATGCACTAACAAATCGATGCCAAAATTCATAAAAAGTTCTGAAACGGATAAATATATTGTACCCGCATTAAGACGACATACAAGACATAAATTCAGTAAAGTGTGACTTTGATTCGCGCACGAAGGGATCCGTACGTTGGGGTTTGATCATTTTTTTAATACAGCGTTATTGAAGTTTTTGACGTTTTTTCAGCTGAAATAATTTTTATAGCTATTGCTATTTATGGCGAGATACAGGGGTTAGAAAATAATTTTCGTAACAAAATTAACCGACACTATTACAGTTATAAATTTATTTTTGTTTTGATTTCTTTGTACTTAAAAGCAGCGTACGAAAATAAACGAAGCAAATTGTTTGAATTTGTTTTGTTTCGTTCTTTGAAATGAGTTGAACAAAAACAAAAACAATGAAAAACATCGCTCAGTTTGTTTTTGTATTATTTTTTGCAAATAAGCACAAGCCAGAGAACATTGTCGATCGACTGTAAGACGATTAACCGCCGCCGCCGACCACAAACAATATATTCATTTAATCGTGCTCCGCTAGAAAAGATAATAATGGGTTATAAATGGAAACGTTTTGAAATATTTGCGGCGAATTTAAACACATTAAGTTTGTTTTATACTATGTTCACACTTATGTTTTTAAACATGTTTAATACATCGTAAGTTTCTGGTTTGCGGCACAGTATATTCAAAATACATTATGTCTGTAGCAAACCAGAAACCAAACGACGACATTTTCACAATTGTGTTTAAAACGAGTTTTCTAAGAACTAAACACAACCGTTCACATTATATTTGAGATGTTTAAGGTTGTGGTTTTGTCAGTATTATTGTCAATTATTGTATTTGTAAAAAATTACGAATAATTATGCTTTTCAAACAACAAATGTTTTTGTAAATAATTCACTATTTTTTAAGTAATTACTTTCTTACCAAATAATGTATCAGCTGCCGCCATTTAATAACAAAACAAAGGTGCCAAAATATCAAAAAACGGACTGAACATACTCTATTTACGTGTTTAAATATTAAACACTTCATTTGAGATGTTTAACAAAACACTTCATTTGAAATGTTTAACAAAACAACAATCTCAAAATCATCGTGTTTAAGCTCTTAAACACGAATAAGGTGTTAAACACGTTTAAAAACATAAGTGTGAACATTGTATTATATAGCTTAGTAGCAATTGCTATAACCGGGTGTCCTAAGACACCTCTCTCTTTTTTTTGTTTATTTTTCTCTTTTTTTCTCGTTTTCGCGATTTTTTTTCATTTTGGCGATTTTTTTTAATTTTGGCGATTTTTTTCATTTTGGAGTTTTTTTTTATTTTGGCGATTTTTTTTTAATTTTGGCGATCTTTAAATTTTGGCGATTTATTTTCGTTTTAGACTTTTTTTTATATGGTGCTTTTTTCGTTTTTGCGATTTTTTTTCGGTTTGGCGATTTTATAGTTTTGGTAGTTTTTTGTTTTACCGTTTTTGAAAATTTCAAGAAGTTTGCTCTTACGGTTTCCAAGATACAGCAAGTTGTCAAAATTACATAGTCAAAATTACATTAACTGATGGTACACCCTTTAAATAAAGTTTTTTTAAATTTTAGTATTAATTGTTGTAGTCTGTATAAAAATACACTAACCTTACAAAATTCAAGTGCATATACATACATACATACATACAATTGTATATATATTACATGAGATTTTAAAATTTTTCGTTGCTCGTTTTGGAACACCCTTTACTTTCCAACTATCATGTATTTGTTGTTGTAGCGGCCAAATGTCTACACACTGTGTCCAAATTTCAGGCCCGTAGCTCTTACGGTTCTCGAGAAAATACCCTGTGACAGACGGACAGATAGACAACGTAGCGAAAACAATTGGGTTTTTTTTCACCTTTGGTGTACGAAACTCAAAAAACATGCAATTGCATGTTTGCGGTGTCCCTGGTTATTATATTATTCAAATAAAATTTACTTTTTGGAATATTATTTGTTGCGCAGTTGTAAATAATATAACTTAAGAAAAACTTCTGTAGTAAAAGTACCAGACAGTTGAAAAAGTATCAACTTATTACTTTAGCATCACCAACGGTAACACTGCTGTAAACTAGTAAATATGCAGTTACTCTCTTAGTAAATGTATGCGCAAATGGAATTGAAACACGAACTAAAAATTCTCTTTTACTAAATGCTTATCAAAATGGGGAGCAAATTTCCCTGTGGAGTCTTGCAATTCGTTGGAAAGCCAGTTGAGTTTTTGATGTCGCTGCGGATTGTTCTAATAAATGATAATAACGGTTGAACGGTAAAAAGTATTTGCTATTGTAATTTGTTTTTTTTTTGTAATCAAAGAGGAAAAGAAAAAACAAAACAAATTGTTGGTGTGCTGATTGATGTTTAAATAAACATTATTAAGTCAATTTTTTTTTTGATGAATATAACGGCATAAAATATAATTTTAAACTAAAGTGATATAGAAGAAAGTCAAGTGTATGTGTACGTATAATAAAGTGAAATAAAATGTGAGGAATTCTTTTTTTTCAAGAAATTTCTTCCTTTGTTGATAATATATAAAGCAGAAGCAAAAGAAGTTCAAAAAATAATAATTTTATACAAATTAGAGAGCAGAATAAGTGTTCTTGTTAACAGAAATTTTGCAGCAACCACAAAAAATTGCTTGACAAAGAAAAAAAAGAAAAAAGAAAATACCTAAATCTTTGGTGAAAAAGTGCAAAAACCGGTTCTTAAGCAAGTATCCACATCGAAGTTTCAAATAAAAACAGCAACCAAATATTTATAGCAACATTCAATAAAGCAGATACAACAAAAACTACAAGATTTTGGTGTGTGTGTTTGACTTACATACATACTTACATCCATATGTATATGGCCATTTGTGCGACTTGGCTGGCTTACATTGGCCCACAAGCCAAACTGGACAAAAATCTGTAAATGTAATAATATAATAATAAAAAAAAACAAAAACCATTATTATACTTTGGATGCTGGATGCTTGGCTGGTCTGTCTGTTTAGGCCGAAAGTGTGTGAGTGCCAAGAAGTTAAAGTACAAGTTTCGTTACTAAAAAAAACAAAACAAACAAAAACACACTGCGAATAACAACATAAAGAAGAATTGAAAGCAGAAAAAGAAAAACCTATAATAAACTAAAAATTTTATTTAAAAAAAATTGTAGGAAAATTTTATTTTGTAAATGTGTGTTTAACCCCAATTTGTTACTTTTGTGAATTAAGAGGGAAAATGAAGTAGATATTAAAATAAAAATAATATCTACAAATTTATTTTAAAAATATTCACCCCACCCAAAGAAAAAGTGTAATACCTAGAAAAGAAATTGTTATTTATTTATTGAGTGTGTGTATTTATTTAAATGATATATTAATATTGAGAGAAAAAAGCCCCAATAAGCTGCACCAACTCTTATTTAAGCTCTCGCTGTATAACAAAGAAAAAGTCCTTGCAGCAAGCTGGTGATACAAAAATATCTCTACAAAAATTATTATTGTACTCTCCGAATGGAAAGCAAATAAAGCACAAACAGAAAGAAAAACAAAATTAATACAATTTTCCTGTTTAGCGACCCCCCTCCCCAACCAAAAAAAAAAAAATAAAAAAACAGTAATTCGTTAGAGTAGCTGCCTGTACAAGAAGAACAACAACAAGAAACAACTCTCCTTTTTAAAAGGAAAAGCTCTCACGCAAAACCTGCTCTCTGCACGGAGTTTATCTGCATAAGTATGTCTCAAATGTGTAAATTTATATTTATCATTATTCCGGTATTTTGTGCTGCTGCAATTAAACTTTAATCGTTGTCGTCGTCGTCATCGCCTTCGTCGCTCAGTCGCATGTAGAATATAGAAAAAAGGTCAGTATCCTGGTTATTATTTTTTACAATTTTCTTTTATAATTTTTCCTTTCCTTATACCTACATACATACATACATAACTTTTGTATTTTGGTGCTTAAAGGTATTTTTTTGTTGTTTGTTTTATTGCTGCTGTATAAAAGCTGCTGTTGTCGGTCGTTGCTTGTGGATTTTTATCTCGCTCAATTTTTCAATTTCCATTAGCCTCATGCTCTTTTGTATAAGATTCACAAAGCAGTGAAATTGCCTAATATTTCTTTAAATAATTACATTTTTGTATAAAAAATAATGAATTACAAGTTAAGCGGAATTTGACTGATTAAATTGAACTTTGTTATGAAGCAAACTAAAATAATATTTATTTGCTTGTATTAAAAGCATTCTAGGGTTTTCTGGATTCCTGGGGGAAATATACCACCCGCTACGGAATAACAATTCCTCGGCAATTTTTTCCCTATTCCATGTGTATTTATTTTAAAAATTAAATAATTTTTAAAACTTCGGGTGAAATAAAACATGTGATAAGCCTGGTGCTCTGTTCAAAATTTCACTCGAAATGTTGACACAATCTATACAAAAAAAGTTTAATGAAATATTCATGAAATAGTGTTGCACTCTGTTCAAATCGTGAATAATTTATGAAATGTATCTGGCAAGATTTTCCTTCCATGTGACTGGCACAGGCTTGCCATTTTAAGCACTTTCTATGCTAGATTTAGCACTTTTTTTTCTTCGTTTAGCACTAAAGATATTGAAAGTAATGCTGAAGCTGAAGGTCCATACCATCCGTTCCTTGGTCCCAGTTCACACACGTCAAGTTTTGTTGATCAACTCGTAATTCAGCTGTAAGAAAGACGGAGACGGATATACAAACATCTATTTTTTTCTACCAGCTGAATTGGAAGTTGATCAAGAAAAGTTGACGTGTGTGAACCAGGACTTGCATTATCTAAATTCAAGTTACATGCAATACGTCTTAAGGCTCAGTTACCCGACTGTAAAGCAACCCACAGACCTTGCGACCATTGGTACAACATGAGCAGGTTGTGTATGAGATTGTAAAGTGTGTGAGGTCGTCGTATGAAGTTGTGTCTCGGTTGTACGAAAGATTAAAAATATTTGATTTTTGGGCAAGTTGTATAGACAGGTTGTAAGATTTAGGAGTTTGTTGTACAACTTAATTTCTTATTTTCGTTGTGGTCATATAAAAAGCGTCGCGCACGAATTCAAACTTACGTCTAAAATAAAGAATTCCACAGATATAAGTATGTATGTAAGTGATTTTATTGAATTATATATATACAAAAGCAATTTTATACATGCATCGGAACTTTTGATAAAAGGTCATTAAATACTTCGTCTTCGTCTTCGTTTTATAGTATTTTGTATCACTTTAATTTAATATTTTTAAAAGTCTCTTGTTAGAATACGTTTCTTTTTATATAAACCACTCCTTTCACCAACATCTTTTTTTCTGTCCTTTTTAATCTTCTTCATCTTATTTTTTTTCACCAAAAAATTATTCCACTACAATAGGCGGCATAGTAATCGATGTCATGTTTACTCCAAAAAAAAAAATTAAAGAAATTAAGTTGTACGCTAATGTTGTACACGTTGTTGTATAGTTTGTGCGCAAAACACATCCAACATGTTGTACCAATGGTAAAAGTAACTGCAACAGTGGGAAACAGCTGATCGATATTGTTATGTGAAAAGTAATGAAAATGATTATAGACATGTAATGTAACGTAACCTACTTTTCATATAAAATTATCGATCACAGGGTAGCTCACAGGCTTTCCAGCTGTGAAGCCGTCTTTTTTGATTTTGCTGACTTTCAATACCAATCTATTTTGACCATTCTGACACTTCAGCTCAAGACCGAAGTCTCTAGCTTTTCTGGTTGATTCGGAAAACCTATTTCAGACAGACAGACATCGCTTATTTGTCTTCCCTATTCATAAGGACCAAAAATATATACATATGGATATGTACTTTATGTTTCGCATATTAATATTGTGGAAATTAAAAATGTAAATAGTACAATAAGAGTGCTTGTTGTTGCAATAAGAAAATTTTCCATATTTAATGGACCACCAAAAGGGCCAGAAAAGGACTGAAAAAGCCATAAAGCCAAAAATGGCACAATAGTGCCGCATTTACCATCCCTGATGTACGTATAACGCAATCGGCTCTAGCTACAATTTATTTATGTTGAAAATCTTAAACAAATTATTTTCTTATTGCAGTTTAAGGCCCATTTCGTATTTATATTTTATTTCATTTCTACATAAAAAAAAATTGCTTAAAATAAACTAAAAGCTTGATATCAAATTATTTTTTCATAAGTCAATGATTTTATGCCCTTGGAATGTTTGAAAAAAAAACGACAAATGCCGCTGCAATTTCTTTCTAATGAATTGAAATGCGATCTAACTTTTGTGTATAAGGTTTATCGTTACTTGTTTATATTACATAAGGCGAAAAAAAATTGTTTTTGATATTGAGAAATATACATACATACATATGTATAGTATATCGTTACCTTAATATAGAAAGGCCCTAACTAACTATTTTTTTGAAATCGAGTTTTTTTGTATATTTCAAAAAAAGTATATCCAATTGAACGAAAAATTCAAAAAATTTCGATTCAAAACAAAAATAATGACTTAGGGCCGTTCTATATTAAGGCAACGATATGCATGTATGTTTATTATTTTTATTTTAAAAATTTTTCTGGAAAATCCTTAAGTAACATTGTAATCATCTACTTATATTTATTATATTATTTATATTTTTTTACTTGTTTTAAAATATTTCTTAAACTATAAATCCCCTCCCAATCTAAAAGTTTAACTACAAAAAGCTCTTTACCAACTTCGCAAAAATCTAACCAGACATTAGGCTTTGCTGCTTAATTGACACTAATCTTAAGTAAGGATATTTATCCTTTTATGAAAAAAATATAATAATAATGCATACACAAGTACATATAAATTATGCTTAAAGCTTTGAATAAAGAAAAAATAAAAACTAAAGTGGAAATAAAATAGAAAGAAATTTCCTCTAAGATATTTTTACATATATAACATAAAAGCATAAATATAAATAGCAAAAAATAAAATGAATGTTTCAAATTCCTAACACTGACAATAAAATCGATTTAAAACACATGATTTGACAGTTAAAAGATACATATGTATAGCACTAATACAGCTTGTTTCAAGCAAATCCACATAAATCGTTGAAGGAAAGAATAATTCCCCCAAAGCTGGCAGTTGAGATGTTTATAGAAAGATACTCGACATAGACATTCCCCTTCCTCGCACTGACTCAACCAGCACTTTCATTGAACGAACAACTTCTGTGTGTTGTACTCGTATTATGCAGGAAAAAAAGGAGGCAGGCGAAAAATAAATAAATATTTCTGCAGAACGAGTTGCGAAAAGGGACAAAATATTCCAATACAAAAAATTGTTTCTTTTAATATCCTTGTTTTTTTAGAGATTTTTATTTTTAAAATAAAAATGAAGTAACATAAAAAATACAAATTCGTTATAATGTTCAACGTTAAGAAATATAAATGACATAAAGAAAAATTAAATAAATATTTTTATTAATTATATTATTCAGACACTGGACATATGCGACTCTATAATTCTGTAGTCACAAAGCGATAAAGGCATAACTCGTCAAACTTAGGGCCTGCCCCACGATGTCGACAACGTTAGACAGCAAAAAACTTTTTATATTTTAGTGCAAAAGAACGAGAGGGGGATACAAAATGTATATATTTCTATTTCAACACTCTCTCACATACATTCAAGAATTACTGCAACATAAATTGGAAGTGTGCACCTGGACTTAGTGTACGACAAGTCGAACGCTGCCAAGCGACATCGTGGGACAGGCCCTGAGTCTCGAGAAAAACCACTTTTAACTTATGAAGGATTTTTCGAAAAAAAAGATCAAAATGGGCAAATTGAAATCATTTTTCCGTAAAGTAAAAATTACTTCTCTTAACGAATTCACCCAAAATTTTGTGAAAATGTAGTTTTTAGTATAATTTGGTATTTAGTACACATTTTATTGGACTTTTTTAAAGCTTGGGCTTATTTAAATCTTTAAGCTTCACGTAACTATGAAGCTTGGTTTATAAAATTTTATATCATATACAACTCGATTTTAACTTAAGACGACTTATGCTGTTATCGCTTTTAAGCACAGAACTAACTTTGTTTAGCCGAACTGATCTATTTAAAATTGTTTTAATACAATTAGTTTACTAATAAATGAAGATATAAATAGATTTTTCAAAGGTGGGATGTGCCACGCCCACATAAAAATAATATCATATGTCAGTTTAGTCATGCAAAAATATTTTGATCTGTTGCCTTTTCAATTAAATTAAAAAAAAAATTATTAGATCAGGGTTGTATTTTTTTCGTAAGTCGCCCGATTGTGTAAGAGAATGAGTCCTAGAGTTAAGATATTGTCGAAATGGCACACAGTGGACTTTTTTTAGGAAATTTCATACATCATTTTAAAAAGCGTTGCAAAGCTCAAGTTCGGATCTTATATCTTAAAGAAAGGAGCGGAACCACAAAATCCAACTGGGGTTGATGAAAAATTCAAACCTATGAAATGCTGATGTTTTTGATCTGATCAAAAATATTTTTTTCAAGCAGATTTTTCTTTCCAAGTGCTAAAAAAGTTACGTAAATTTATGGGAACTATTCGAGTAAAAAAATAAAAATGTTAACTTCTTTATCCCTCTTGGTTCACTGTTTTGCTAATGTCAAAGCCAGATTTGCAAAAATGGATTTTTTTATAGATTTGGAACACAATTTTTAATATCGGAAAAATTTTTTTTAAACACAATTAAAAATTAAAATTAAATTGAAAACGTAGATTTTCCTCGTTTTTTTTTTTTTTGCAGAAAAAAGGTGTGTTAATTATTTCACAGTTCGTCGCCTCAGAATTGGTTTAGCCCATAAGCCACAAAGTGGGAGTGGACAAAAACAACAAAGAGGGTTTACATGAAGTTTTCTCAAAATATATTTGTATTTGCGCCACTGCTTCCGATACATGTTTTAATGAAAAATTTGAATTTTTGTGAACTTTCATCAATGAAGTTAGAAGTTAATATTACTTTGTTGTAAAAGTAAAAATACGTTTTGTGCCGCATATGCAATTTATTTTCAAAAAGTAACTTTTTGTGCTCCATACGTATACTTTAGTGCTGTGAATTGAGAATTTTATTGCTTTATTTATTTTTCTTGCCGAACAGGAAAGACATTTGGTAGTCGGTAGCTTCCTGTGGTGAATGTGTTTAATGCATTACGCAAGAAAAACAAGTAAGTGAAGTGTACTTAATGTAATGCAAACATGCATAATTAAGGTTTTTTATTTTATTTTATCGTTTAATAAGTTTATATTAAAAAATCGGGGGGTGATGATGTTTTTGCTTAACAGTCGTCTTTAAATTTTTCTTACGGCACCTTCTTTTTTTATTATTAATTTCTTATAAAAATGAAGCAAAACAACAGTTAACTTTACTTCGTACATTTTTGTATAAAGAATTTGACGCTATCGCCAAACATTGGGGTTAGACTTGTGTCCAACAGTTCTTTTTGAACTAGTTTCAGAGCGTTTGAATCAAAAGTTGTTTCAAACCCATTTAATTACATTGATGTTTTTGACTTGACTTGTGTCCAACTGAACGAACTAGTTCAAAATGAACTGTTGGACACAAGTCTATTTGGGGTGTACAGCAAAACAATACTAAATATTAAACCTAAAAATAGTGGGTATGGAGGAAAATGAATGCTTAATATATCAGAAACCATAATCAATTTCATGAAACGCGGTTTTGATTCAGAAAGAGGGCATTCAAAATATATACATATATTCCATACCTAGCTCATTTTGTTTAAGAATGGTCGGTGGAGCAAAACTGTTCTGGATCGACGAATTATTGAAATATTTTCCCCAAAATATTAACCCCATAATTATATTTATTTGAAAGGTAATAAATATAAGAAATCTTACAAAGAATTTTTTTTCATAATGTTTCTTATTGAAGGAATCCGAGCTTTTCGAAATACATATCGTTGGTTGGTTTCTAGTTTGCTGCAGATATAATGTATTTTGAATATACTGTGCCGCAAACCAAAAACCAACCGATGATATACATACCTATTTTTGCCGCAAATATCGAATTTAAGGTCTGTTTTCTTAGATTCCAAAGCTGCAATTAAAAAAATCTATGATAACATCTTAGAACATGATATATTGTTAAATATTTCCAAAAAAAATTATCTAAGCCTGGCACAACTAAGAAAAATGTAGCAAAAATACTGAAAAACTCCATTTTTGGGAATTTTCGAAAATTTTTTGGTAATTGTCGGGAAGTCAAGCAAATCTGATTTGTTTATTTTTATATGCATTAATTATATAATTTTCCATGTGAGTGAGATTTTTTAGCCAAAAATATTGTTTAATGTCTGGTCAGTATTAATTTATGTAAAAAGGGAAGTCTTCTTATACTAAAAGCAAATTCGGTTAATTAAAAGCATGAATATTTATTTGTTTTATTTTGTGCAAGTAGCTGTAATATTCACATGTGATATTAAAAATATGGGAAAAAGTTATAATGTGATTTGCTTGTAACGATTTAGAAAATTATGTTTTGTTTAATTTTTGTTAAGATTATGTGCGATATTTTCAAACATAGTTTAGACTTTCTAATATTGTGAAAGTCACTGGTAATTAAGCCGATTGATAGTAGATAGATATTAAAGTTCACTTTTTAAACAAAAATTTCTAACAAAAAAGAACAAACATAGCGCTTTATTTATTCAATGAATGTCATTCCATTTTTTTGAGTTAGTAATACAGAATTAATCCTTTATTCCGCTCTTGAAGGAAAAATAATACTTTCTTCTTCAATTAAGTTGTGCGCAAATTTAAAACTTCAAACTCATTTTCTGGCAAGCGGGCTTTTTATAGCTTTGCTATTTATGACACAGCACAGGAGCTAGGACGTGATTTTCGTAACAAAAATAATCGACACTATTACAGTTATAGATTTATTTTTGTTTTGATTTCTTTGTGCTTAAAACCAGAGTACGAAAATTAACGAAACAATATGTTTGATTGTGTTCTGTTTCGTTCTTTGAAGTGAGTGAAACAAAAACAATGAGAATGATTATTCAATTTGTTTTTGTATTGTTTTTGCATATGAGCACAAACCAGAGAACACAGACGATCGATTGTAAGCCGGCTAACAGCCGCCGCCGGTTGCAAATAAAAAAAAGAAGAAAAGAAAAAAAATGGAAACGTTATCAAATATTTGCGGCGAATTTGATATCATCATTTAATATAATTTTATTGCATTGTTATTTAGCACATGCAATTTGTTTTATATAGGTAAGCAGCATAGCTATAACCGGGTGTCCTAAGATACCTCTCTTCTTTTTTTTACGAGTTATAACGTTGTTTGAGTAAATGAGCGATATGTGTGTATGCATGTATTAACATGCATTTGAATGTCTGAAAATCAAAAATTTCTTCTGTTATTTATTTAGGGAAAATTAATAAAAGAAAATAATCTAAAAAGGTTTAAAATATACATATTAAAAAAGAAATTCTTACCGACTTCTTATCATTTCAAACGGTCTTTACTGCTTTTAGGAAATTCATTTCTATGTAAAATATTAACACTTAAAATGATATCAAATATATTGGAGGGTTTCACTAAAATAAAAATTACCACCAGAACAAACACAAACCCTGCTATTGTGTGTAATAAATTGTTCACAAAAGAAGATAAAGAGCTAAAAAGAATGCGGCTGGCTTTAACCTAAAAACTAATAGATGTTATACAATAGATACATACATACATAATAAAATCACAGACATTCGAAAGTTATATTATGAGCACACTAGAATGACAAAGAAAAAGGAAACACCCACAAAGCCAAATAATGAGAAAATTGTTTTTTTTTTAACTGAAAGAGAAATCTTTCTTTATTCTAAAAATGCTCTATTACGCCGTATCTAAATGAATCTTAGGATTGCTTCTAACTTGAAGTATTACTTTTTAGTGTTAAAATGTCCTTTAAGTGCGGAAAGCTGCTTTCTAATCACCAGAGTTGAAAGCTTATTAATTTTGGGAAATAGGAATGTGTAAGCTTTTTCTTTATCTGTAATGTCGTTTGCTGTATATTTATAATCGTAACACTTTAATAATTCAAAATGTTTAGAAAACACCCCATGTAACGAGTTCCTACATACAATTTGACATAAATGTAAATTTTAGCGAGATTTTTAATCTAAAATTGTTTGTAAAAACTCGTTAAGATTATGTTAAATTTTGTCACGTATGCTAACTTCATGAAAGCTAGGCATTATGCATAAGGCTGTACATCAGCTACATCCAAGCCATATGCAAAATCTGCGAGCTTTTGTAATTGAGCTTTGTGCTTTCACTCCGACTAGAGCACACTATAGCCAATCAGATTTCGGCGATAACCGGGAAATAAGCACAAATTGTAAGAGCTTTCAAAGCTCTTTACCTCAAATGCAAATTTCAGAGTATGTGTGTTTGGACGTCCAAACACACATACACTGATGTTTGAATTTGAGGTAAACACCTTTGAAAGCTCTTACAATTTGTTATTGTTTCTTTGCAAAGTAACAGCAAGCATTGTTGTCTGGTGTGTTGTTGTTAAATGCACAAAAGCTCTTTTGTAAAAGTTTTCACAATGTGTATATAGCCTGGACGCAGCTGCTGCTGTAAATATATAATTAGAATAACTTTTTCCTCACTTCTACATAATCTTTAAGCATTCTTAGTGCCATCTACTTATGTATATATTATGGAAACAGACAAACTACGTCCAACTAAAAGCAATTAAATTTGCTTTTGTGCATATTTCAATAAAATAATATTTTGCATTTCGTCCACATACGTGTTGTACCCAAAGTACATGCATAGATAATACCAATCGATTAAATATATGTGCATTTATATTAAATCTTAATCCCTGATGCGAATCGAATGCCACATAATGTGAAAAGTTAACGGGAAAACATATAAAAGCATCATTAACATTGATATATATTTGCAAACTTTTGACATTCTGCCAAAAATGCCTGAGCATGCCCTGCCACTCGCTGTACATAAACATACCCTTGTCATATTAAGGGACACAAATGGATGCCGACACCCGCCAACACGCATAAGCCACACTTGAATAGAGAAATTTTATTGTAAATTATGCAGATAATATCCTTTGTTACATTTATGTAAAAGTGTCTGTTTGTGTTGTACATTTCCGGAATAACTTTATTGGCACATACAAAAGCACGTGCAGATCATTAGTTATTATTTGTTTGTTGCTTGTGATACCACAAAAATCTTGATAATATATAAAACTACATTCTTATTTTTTTTTAAATCAGCCGTATAAAATCGAATGTTTCAAACGTTCCCAATATGGACAGTTATTAAAGAAGATAAGATTTTATCTTAACCAAAGGTTGTCTTACAACTATTTAAGTATTCCCCTCTTTTATAAACGGAAAAGTCTTACTGCGCTAAAAGAGAAACTTTTATTTTGTATATGAAAAGTAATTTCTAAAACTTATTTGACAAGCGTTAACGTAAAGCTAAAATATTTGTTAAATGCAAAGCTTGTTCTATGCTCTTAGAATGTAGAATGTGTAGACAATAAGTGGCAAAGCAAAAGAAAAATATTGCATTGCTTCTATTAGGGACAACAAAAATTGCCAAAAGTTTTTTAAATCATGATAATTAGAATTCAGCTAACTGAATATGTAAGTTTAATACTCTTTATGTGTTAACTCTTTAAAAAGTTAACAAATTTTGCAACTTAAACCGATTTAAGTTGTATTCAGCTAGCTGAAAACTTTTTTTTTTTTGGCAAATAGCAGCATTACATATTTAACAAAACGCGATTTTATTTATATTCAGCTAGCTGAATATAAATAATCAGAAGGCTGATCGTATTATAAACATTTGAGAAAGCTTATTAATGCAAAACTCATCAAAAGTCACTGGAAATAAAATAAATTATACAAAATGCAAATATGTAAATTATAGATTATATTCAGCCAGCAGTACAAATAAAAAATATCAAAAAATCGTATATTAGCAATGTATCATGGACCAAAAGCCATGATAATCTTAATTCAGCTAAATATTTAGGCAAAACGCTTTTTATTTGTACATAAAAATCAAAAAATATTAAAAAAATATTTAACGCAGGTTAACTTAAACTGTATTCAGCTAACTGAAACCCTTATTTAACAACAAGGAGTAATACATTTTCAATTGAATGCGATTTCATGTATATTCAGCCAGCTGAATAATATTTTGGTATACAAAATTTATAAAGTTAATGACTAATTAAACTTATAAAAAGTTGTAGATAGTACTTAGCCAAAATTGTAAATAAAAAAATAAAAAAAACTAATATTTATATATTCGAATCAACAATCAAAATATTCCTCAACATTCTCAAGTCAAATACCTTGGCATACACCTTGATCGAAGGCTTACATGGAAATATCATATTGACTCTAAGTTAACCCAAATGAAACTTAAATTGACTCAAATATATTGGTTAATTGGCAGAAATTCAACACTCAGCCTAGACTGCAAACTTTTGATATACAAGTCGCTTTTGAAGCCAATATGGTGCTATGGAATTCAGCTGTGGGGCACTGCTTCAGCTTCAAATGTCGAGAGAATCCAACGAAGGCAAAACAAAATTTTACGTTTGATAACATCTGCTCCATGGTACGTTAAAAATTCAAATATTCATCGTGATTTAAATATGCCACTAGTGAGTGAAGAAATTGCAAAATACGCAGGCAAATATTTAACTAAACTCGAGTCACATCCTAATCCGCTTGCCCGTAATATTTTGAGCTTTACTGGACACATCCGCTTAAAAAAAAGGGACACAAGGGCTCTTATACCCAACACTCCAGATGGGACTGCTTAAAAATACTTCTTTTTGATTATCACTACTTATGTATTATTTATAACTATCACTAAGCTTATGTCCGATATTGGTCGGGCCTAATAATTATATTTAGATTTAAGATTTGATTACTTGTTGTTAGTTCATTTTTGAAGATACAATAAATAAATATGTATATGAAAAAAAAAAATATATTTAGTTATACTTACATAAATACATACATATGTACATATGTATGTATGTATACGTATAATTAATTAAATGCCATGATAATTGCCATTCAGCTAACAACATACATAAGTACAATTTTTTTGTCTACAAATGTTAACAAATATTAAACATGGCCTTACTTGAATTGTATTCAGCTAACTGAATTCAATATTTACCAAATAAAACCAATACGTTTTCAACACAACGCTATTTTATGTATATTCAGCCAGCTGAATATAGCTTAGTATAAAAATTTCAATTAGCTTTTGACTGTAAAGCTTATAAAAAAATATGCAATTACAGATATAATTTAGCAAAGAAAAATGCCATTCAGCTAGCTAGATAAGTAAAATATTTTTGGTTTGTCAATAAATGTTAACAAATATTAACAAAGGGCAGATTAAAACTTTATTCAGCTAGATGAAAACTTTATTTATCAAATAAGAGCAATAGATTTTCAATGGAACACGATTTTATTTATATTCAGCTAGCTGAATAATACTAAAATAAAGTCATACTTAGCATGTTTCTGTAACACAAATAAAAAACTACCCTTTTTGTAAATATAAACGATTATTTATTTGTATTCAGCTGGCTGAGGATTTCACAAAAATTGAAATTTTCAGCGTTGATTTTACTTTGCGAAATCTCTAAAGTTCATCTAAAAAAATCTTTATAGGAAGTATTAACATAAAAATTTAAATGATAACAACATTTCAGCTGGCTGAATTCGTTTAAATTTCGTAGAAAAAATAATGCAAAGTACGAGTATTTTTAAGAATAATGTTTCATTCATCTGCATAGCTGAATAAATTATAGTAGTACATATGGAAAAGTCGTTAATATATTTGTGTGATTTGTTTTTGCAATCAAGCTGTTAATTTTTGCTTTTTTTCTTCATTAATATTTACATAAACATGAAGTGCTGCTGTGGATAAATTAAAATTCTAAAATGTGTTTTTAGTTCAAAATGTTTTTCAATTAATCTTGACAAAGCAAAACAAAACCAAATACATACATACATACATACGAGAAAAGCCCTTGAACTGAATTTTTGGTTTTAAATTTTTTTTTCCTTTTTTTTAAATCCATTGATAATTACATGTTGCAGTTTATGAGAATATGTGGGAGACACAAAGAATATTTTGCTGAACTCCCAAACCAATATGTGAAAAAATTTTCAACACAATTTAATTTAAAAAAATAGAAAAAATACTGAAAAGTGCTACAATTGTCACAAAACGACGAATAGTTTTTGATGTTGTGTTTTTTTGTTTGTTTTGGTCGCAATCAATTACAAGAAAAAAAACTACTGTACATGCGAGTATAATACAATACATAGTAACTACTGTAATACTTTTGCACCAACAACAAATCATTAATGCTTTCACTTTTTGCTGTATACATACATACATATGTACATATTCGTTTACAAATTCCACAAACACCCAAACTTACATGCATACATACATACATAAACAGATTTAAACTAACCGTTACTTCTTACTGCTCCCTTCTGTGCTACCATCAGAGACCTGCGCCGAGCGATTTTGTCGGCGGCGGCTGGCTCATAAAAAATCATCGGCGGCGGCTGAAAATGGGCTGTCAGCCGGCTGAGACAACTTCAGGTATAAACATGATACAATAATATAACAGTAGAAAAATTCCAAAATAATAGAAAAAAATATAATATAAATAAAATAATATAATAGGAAAGAAGTAAAAATTAATTCTGATCTTAGCTTCAAATACTAAAATGAGTGAACTAAATATGTTTTAAAAATTTCCTTTCAATCATGCATTGATACCTCTAGTGCATTCGAAGCTAAAATGTCAAATTCAATAGATAAAAATTGTGAAGTAGCAATTATTTCTTTCCATTAAAGCACAGGGGTCGAATCGCCAAATCCGTGAACGAACTTTTCACGTAAAGGCACAATTTTCGGATTATGACATACGTACTGAAATCCCATTCAGATTATATAATTGACGTATCACTTAATTTGTTTTCGTACGATTGTCGATACGATCACGGATGTGACGATTTGAGCCCAGAACTGATGTTTCATTATTGGTTACATCGTCTTTATTAAAAAATAAAACAGTAGAAACATATGTTTCTTAACAAGTTCCTTCGTCTGTGGCCAGCATAAGATATCCATCTCAAAAAATTATGATGCCACACGAAGGAACATGTTAAAGGAAATGTGTTCCTGTGTCTACTCATTTCTGTCAAGCAAAGCAAAACGGTCTAAAACTTTTAGCACTAAAGTGGTCTAGACACGGTCAAAATGCTTGATGAGATTGGTTAGAGTATGAGTATGTGTGACACCAACGACGCTTGATGGAAAATCAAACAATTTTGATTTTTGGCATGCTTGCTGTCACTTTTTATATACGTGTATGTGTACCCGTCAAGCACGAAAAAATTTTCATTATAATTTTATTTCCATTGTGATCGGTTGCTAACAAATCGGAATTAAAAGAAGAAAAACATAAATTTGACTTGTGAAGAAAAAAAGAAGTGTTGAGAACTATTTTATTTCGCATTTCTTTTTTTTTTTGTAAATAGTGCTGCCATTATTGCTATTAAATTTCTTTATCTAGAAATTTTTATATATTTGTTTTAAACAACGGACAGTACAAAATCAAAATATAAATGAATGATTGGTGGGTCATCAAGCCTGTTAACATCAAGCCGACAAGCACACGTACACGAACTTGACAGCAAGCATTTTGATCGTGTCCAAAGCCCTTAACATATGTATATGCAAAGCAACTCTGCAGAGTTGCACATCGAGGCGAAAATTTACATACTGAATAAATGCAAATTTATAAATTATATCCAAGATATGTAAAAACAGTTTTTCTGCCGAAAAAACATTAAAAAAATATTCCAATCGGCGGCTAATTTCTAGCCGCTTGTTAGCCGAAAAATAATCGGCGGCGGCGGCTCTCAGCCGATCGGCGCAGGTCTCTGCCTACCATACACCCACGAGTACTTTATTTATATATTTCAACAGAGGGGGGACAAACGAACCAAAATCGATATACAAAGTAGATGAAAAATTACAATAACAACAACAACAACAACAACAACAACAAAAATAACGGCCCAACACAATAGCAAATTCATTCCAAGGGAAAAATTTTACTTGACTCCCAGCACTAACACTAATACACAATCATAGAGGGCAAAAACCATTTAGATGTGGGAGAAAATAACAGCTGAAGAAGTCAAATAGTTATTTTTTCTGTGGAGCATCCAATGAGAGGGAGAAAAGAGAGTGTCTTTATGTTGAAAATAAACAAATTGATTTAATTTGGAGCAAGGATACTGCATATAAAAACAGTCTCCACATATTCATTAGGATGTAAATACGTGTATGTACATATGTATGTAAGTATGTATAAGCTAAAATGGGGTTTCTATGTAACTGCACCATTTACACATTCATCCATACATACATACATACGTACATATGTATGTATTGTTAACAGAGAAATATATTATAATGCATTCTTCTGCTTGAAAATTAATAAAAAAAAATTATTTTTTCACAAACCAACAATTCCCAGCTAGCATTTTGGTGATCATTTTTTGCAGAAATCTCTTATATGATTCTCCTCAGATCACTTTTGATGTTTAAAGACTGATTTATCACTTGGGTGATCGAAAAAGGATTAACTTATGATTCATCTGTATGATCAATTAATTAATTAATTTAATTTCTTGAAAATAGAGGAACAAAATGCAAAGAAACCGCAAAAAGGTGATTTAATGATTTAATACTACCAGAAAATTACTCAAAAATTAATCAGCAAATCGTATCATAAATGATTCCTTGGTGTGATTCATCTGTAGGGTACCATTTTCTCACAACGGGAGTATCATTTATGATCGAAAAATGAGCTCATATGCGGTAATTTTTACCGTCGAGCTGATTCGGAAAAGATTCGATTATGATACAAAATGCTAGGTGGGTACATATACATATGCATTTAAATTGCCAAGTACAACCCATCAAACATATTTACACAATAACTTTTAACCATGGAGGTGACATTTTTGGGACATACTTTTTAACGTGCAGGTAAATTTGACAGGTTCAGTTTTACGCAAATATTTTACTTAAACTCACATTATTTAATATTAAACTATTGATAAGAAAGTTATATGTAATAAGTTCAACAATGGTAGAAGTTTAATACACCATTGGTGGCTTGAAAAAATCGTTCAGACGATGTACTTTTCTTAATATGTGGCCTTGAAAGAAAATACGAAAATACACAAAAAACTTAAAAAATTGAATTTTCTTAGACACGGTACACCTCACGAACGGCCATCGCTAGACCACTCAAATGTTTTGAGAGTCCCCATTAAAAAGACCAATCTGTCATTTGAGAGGGTAACAAAGTCACGCTTTTCACCTCCATACAACGTGAGTAGCTCTAAACTTTATTTTGAGCCACCTTGTATAAAACGTTGACTCTGGCTACATTCTCAAAAATTAATTATTATAAGGCATTACAAAGCTTTATTTTTATATTTTAATGGAAAAGCTAACACGCACACACACGCACACACACGCACGCACACACAACGATTTTTCAAGGACATTCAAATCAACGTATTGAACAAAACGAAAAGTCCAAAACTATGGTGGGAAGTTGTGTGTGGATATTTTTAATTTTACTGCTTATAAAATCCATACTCTATTTTCTTACTTTTCATTTCATGGTGGATGGATGCTTACGATGCTTTTAATAACTTTTTCATGAAATGATTTTTTTTAATGAAAGGTACTCTTTTTTTTCATAAAAATCACTTGTATAATAAGCAGCACTTTTTTAATTAAAGGTAATTTTTTGATGAAAGCTACTACTCCAGAAATATTCTTTTTTTAATAAAAAAGGCACTTTTTAATAAAATGTACTTTCTTAATTAAATGTATTTTCTTAATTAATGATACTTTTAAAAAAATTTACTTTCTTAATAAAATGTACTTTCTTAATAAAATATACTTTTTAATAAAATGTACTTTTTTAACAAATTTGTATTATCATGCATATTTTTAGTGAAAGGTACGCTTTCAAGGAAAGGTACTCTCATAACAAAAGGTACCTATTTGATTAAGGTACGTTTTAAAAAATGACAATTTTGAAAAAGGGTACTTTAAAAAAAGTACTTTTTTTAAATTAAGATTTTAGTGGACGGTACTTTTTTTTAAAAGGGCACATACTTCATAAATCGTACTGAAGTACTTTTTTATAAAATGTGCATTTTGAATAAGTGGTACTGTTGGTAGGTAATTTTTTAATAAAAGAACTTTTTTAATAAAAGTACTTTTGTAAAAAAGGTACTCTTTAATAAAGGGTGATTTTATAATAAAAAAATTTATTTTTTATTAAAATTATTTTTTTAGTGAAAGGAATTTAAAGAAAGTTAACTTCTCAATAAAATCCAATTTCTTGACAAAAGATACTTTTTTAGTTAAACCAACAATTAATAAAAGGTACTTTTTTTAAATAAAATAATTGTGAATGGTATTTTTTAAAAAATCACTTAATAAAAGTTAATTACTTATCAAAGGGTACTTTTTTTTAATAAAATGTTAGTGAAAGGTACTTTTTAAAAAAGGCACTTAATAAAATTTAATATCTTAACAATTTGCACTTTTTTAATTCAGGTACTTTTTTTAATAAAATGTTTATTTTTAATGCTACATATTTTAATAACCGGTACTTTATTTCAACAGAAGGTACTTTTTTAAATAAGAGTTTTTTTTTAAATAATACAGAGTTTTAAACTAAAAGCTACTTTTTGAATAAAACTATCGTTTTTTCTAATAAATGGCATGTTTTTAATATAACAAAAGGTATTTTTTTAGTAAAAGTTAATTTTTTAATAATAAATATTATATTATTTAATTTAGTTTTTTATATAATAAAATGTACTCTTCTAGTACAAGACACTTTTTAAATAAAAGGTGCGTACCTATTTAATAACATTGACTTTTTAATTAAATATACATACTTTTCTAATGAAAGTTACTTCGTTAAAAAAATGTACGTTTTTAATACCATGAAAGGTACTTTTTAGTAAAAGCTAATTTTTAGTAAAAAAATATTGTATAATTTTATTAAATTTTTTTGTTTATTAAAAATAATTTTTATTTACTAAAAGGTATTTTTCTAGTACAAGGCACTTTTATCAATAAAAGGTACCTTTTTAATAAGATTGTGTTTTTAATAAATTATACTTTTCTTATAAAATATTTTAATACAATAAAAGGTAATTTTTTTTAGCAAATGCTAATTTTTAATAAAAAATTTTATTTTATTTTATATATAATTTTTTTTTGTAAAAGCTACTTTTCTAGTACAAGGCACTTTATAAATAAAAGGTACCTTATTAAAAATATTGAGTTTTTAATAAAATATAAACTTCTAGTAAAAGATACTTGGCTAATAAAAGACACTTTTTTTACAAAAAGCTCGTTTTTTTATAAAACATACTTTGAAAAAAAAAACTTTTTTATGTCTAGTTTCCATAGTGCCAGCAAGCGACTTGTGTAAAAAATTTTGTATAGGAATCACTAATTTTCTTAAAAGCTACTTTGCCATTTAAATCACCGAGAAGGTATATTTAATAAAATGTACTTTTTTATAAAAAAGGTTTATTAAAAAAGTTCCATTCCACTTATCAAAGCCTTTTACTTATCAAAGGAATGGCTTATCAAAAGAAAAAAATTTTTTTCTTTTGAAACACTTGTTGAAAACTCAACAAGAGGGGCCTGGGCTTACTACCTGCAGCATTTGTTTATTGAATTATTTATTACCTTTTTGTCTATTTGTATTTACATAATTTTGCTTATTTCGTTACCTATTCAATACCAATATTTTTCGGTTTATAGGGAAAAAGCAATTTAATCAGCTGTTTCATTTGTAAAGTAAAAAAGTAAGAACAAACACACAATTTCTTTTGTATTGATTTTTGTTTGAACAATTAGTTTTACTTCTAGACCATCGATTGGGCCGCCACTCATTATGAATTCTGTTGAAAATTTTTAATTATTTTTGTCAAGGCGAGTTTTTTTTTCAAGTGATTAAAATATGTAAAATCTATAAAAAAAATATAGTCTCAGCCTTCAGTTCAATGGTTTAAATTTTCGAGTGCTTAATTGTTAATATTGATTATATATTTGTTGAAGTGATAACGAAAAAAAATATTGATTTGTAATCATTTTATTTAATCAGTCAGTCAGCACTATTATGATTAATTCTTGTAGCTAAAACTACAGTCACAACAAGTTTCTCACTTTTTAATAATATATATTTTTTTTCAAATTGTAGCCAAATAAACAAAATATATACGATATCTAGAGCAAATAAAAAATTTTTGTAACATTTTTTTTTTAACATGAAAAACAAATAATTCCAAAGCCCAGTGGAATTTTTTTGTCAAAGTATCTAATTAATGCGCTGCAAATTGCGAATACAATTAAAAATAAAAAAAATAATAAGATAATAAGACACGCCTTTAAAATATTAAATAAAAATTTTTGCTAACAAAAAGAATTTTTTTTTTAATATTTTGTGTAAATAGTTTTTAAGTTTGACTCATTTTATTGTCAAGGAAAAGTCTGAAGGGAAAACTGGAGCAGGTTGTGCGGACTGCGGGCAGATAGAAAAATAGTTTTGTATTCGATAGAACTTGAACTCGTTTACTAGTTCATTTAAGACACAAACCAGTGATGGGAAATTTGGTATGATCGTACATTTTTTGATACTAGTTCACCAGACTTATGGCCAACAGCTCTTTTTCAACTAGTTTGAGAGCGTTCGACTCAAAAGTTGTTTCAAACCCATTTAATTTACATTAACGCTTTTGATCGAACTTATGTCCAACAGGTCATTTTAGTTCAAAAGAGCTGTTGGAAACAAGTCTAATCCGATATAATAAATATTATTTCCTCAGTGTAATAAAAGCTAAAAAAATTTAAAATTTTTTTGCAGAAGAAACTGTCAGGATTAATATATATTTTTTTTAGAATTTTAAAAATTTCATTTTTTGAGATATAGTTCCCCAAAACTTTAAATCACGTGACAGTGATCTTTGACCTTTCAGAAAAAAAGTTAAACTAAATACAGTTTAAAGGCTATTCTCAATACCTATTAAATGGGACCAATTTCGACCCTGTATCCTAAAAACTTTTGAAGATATGAGCAATAATGGCAGACCACTTATATGTGTTTTTAATGAATTCCCAACTTTTCGAAGCGCCATATTTAGGGAACCACAAAAGCTAGATATCCAAAATTTTTGAATTTATATTATTTTAGTACTATAGAACATTCGTGCAAATTTTTGTAAAATTCTAAGAGGGTTAGATAAAAAATTGCGTTTTTTTCGTTGATTTAAAATGGAATTACCCATAAGGTCCTTTATTGCAGTCCATATAAACATATTTTTTTAATATACATATTTCTTTTTTATTATTTTTTAATTTTATTAAGAAAAAAAAATTCAAATTCAATAGTTTATTATTGATCGTTTTAAATTGTTTTATTGTACAGTTGAAAATAAAATAATCAAATCATAAATATAAAAACAAATTAAGTTCGAAAAATAATAAAATACGAGTATATTCTGCAGTTGCTGTCTAAATAATTGAACAAATAATAAAAAAATACTAAAACTTTGAATAATACGTATTGATATGAGAATTGCATGTTTTACTACAATAAAAGATTAAGCTCTTTTTTTTCTGAAATTAGTTAGAAAAAAGCTATAAAAATAATCGTTTCATATATGGGGTGATTAATTTTGTGGTCAATTTTGCAAAACACATTTGAACCATCACAACATTGCTGATAAATATTTTATAAGTGCGTGAAGATAAATTTTGAAATTTATAACACCCTAGACAGAAACTAACGTGTTTAACAGAGCTGTGTTAACAAAAAGTAAACCTCTGTTAAATAATAAAAATTTATTTCTTCTAGCAAAATGGACTTGATTGTATATGTTTTGTAGTTTCTACCAAAAAAAAGGAAGTTCTGACTTTCGACTATGGGCCAGTAATCCAGAGACGTTTTAGAGTCTGCTACAATATTCTTTTAACTCCCCATCACCCACAAATACTAAGAAAATAGCCAAAGTCCATATTATGACTGTGGAGTTTTAATGCCCTTAGAAGATTAAATTTTATATCTAAAACTTAGATTTATATTCTAAATAAGCTAAACAGCCTTTGAAAGCTCTTCAATTTGTTGTCTGTTTTGTGGCTGTTGTACTCTAGTCGGTGTGAAAGCACAAAAGCCCTTTTGTAAAAGTTTGCACATTGTGCATATGGCTTGGACGTAGGTGGCATAGAAAAAAATTCGTCTTAAATTTTTTTTGGTCCATTTTGCTTAAAAAATCAGGTATCAAGTTCATTTTGTGAGAAAAACGAATCTTTATTATTTAACAGAGTTCTGTTTTTTGTTAACAGTGGTCGGTTTTCTTTCTTAGCAGAGCTCTGTTAAACACTACGGTTTGTGTCTAGGGTTATACAATTTAATATTTATCTTCATGCAAATTTATTTTTAAAGTATTTCATCAATATTAAAGCAACCACAACACCTTCTCTTGATAAAATTTTCATTTTCGTTTTAAATTTGAATATACATACATATTTGCTGAAGTTCTCAAGTAAAAAGAAAAATTCATTTTCATGCAAATTTTTGTAAACCTCAAGGCTCAAAAAAATATCCTTAAGATGTAAATTTTTTATAAGTTGGCAGGTTCTTGCTTCTTTTTTCGTAACACTTTTTTATTGTCAAAGAAACTGCTGTCACTCCTATTTGCAAGTAAACAAGATAATTTTCTGCCTGCTCGAATCTGTAAGTAAAACTTTTTTGTACAATTCATGTAAAGCCTTTTCAACAGAAAAGAAACCTTTTGTTTAAAATTTATTTCAAATGTACTTTAAAGTTTAAACTGTGTCTGGCTCTGACAACATAAGTATTCTTGCCAGTTTATTTGTGCGTAAATTATTGATGATTAAGCAAGCAGCAGCGCTTTCCATTTCTTATTGTAAATGTATTTTGCACTCTTTCTGGCAAGTTAAAATTTTTCTTTCATTTGTTGCTGTGAAATCAGGCATTAAACCAACCAAATCAATTGTTTAATCCAGGAAATTTTATTTTCAACATATTTTTTTTTTGTGTTTTTGGTGTAGCAGGCAGGCATCATTCAGTGACATGAAAATTATTTTATTAATTCCATTACACTGCATTTAAGCGTATGTGTTTGTTTGCTTTGTTTTTCTTGCGAAAAGCGCACGATTCTGGCACATAAAGTTATTATTATCAATTTAGTAAAACAAAGTAGAAAAATAAATAAAAAATATATAATAATTTATGTTATAACAATTCAGCTAGCTGAATTGAAAGATTAAGCCCAATTTTATAAAAACTTTAGTTTAATATCTTAAAATACTAATAGAAATATAAAAATTCAGCTGACTAAAACTTTTAAATCGTTTAATTGATAAGAAATACATACATACATATGTATATACATATGTACATATTCTTATTACACAAACATTTTTTATTTTCTCCCCTTAAAGTGATTGATAAATTGTAGAGCTTTCGATATTCACAGTATTCAGCTAGCTGAATACAAATTTTAAATGTTTCGTGAAATAAATAGTATGTATTCAGTTTGAATTGAAATGTGATTTTATCTATTTGGTCATCTGAAATAAATTTTAATATCAATTCAGCTAGCTGAATTGAAAGATTAAGCCCAATTTATAAAAACTTTAGTTTAATATATTAAACCACTAATACAAATATAAACATTCAGCTGACTAAAACTTTTTAATCCTTTATTTAATTTAATTAATAAAAAAACACATATGTAGATATGTACATAAATATTATTCTTATTAAGCCAGTTACTGCATACAAATATTTATTTTCTCCCCTTAAAGTGATTGATAAATTGTAGAGCTTTCGCTATTCACAGTGTTCAGCTAGCCGAATACAAATTTTAAATGTTTTGCGAAATAAATAGTCTTCAGTTTAAATTGAAATGTTATTTTATCTATTTTGTCATCTGAATTAAATTTTAATATCAATTCAGCTAGCTGAATTGCTAGTTCAATACCATTTTACAAAAGCCTAAGCATCAAATATTACAGCATATCAATTCAGCTGGTTAAATAAAGATTTTTAATTAAATTAATAGTCTATGTATGAATAACATATGAAACAAAAAAATTTATTCAGCTTGCTGAATGGTTTTTAAAATCAGTATAATTATTAAAAAGAAAAAAAAAACATGATAATTTTTAGATAACTTAAATAAATGATATTCAGCTAGCTGAATAGAAATGTTAGTTCAATCCGAAATGGTTTAGAGTGAATTATTAGGACAAAAACATATGCATTTTAATAGCAATTCTATATATGCAGTACATTAAAACTATTTACAGAAATGTTATAAAAATTATAATTATAAATACACAACGTATTACAGTAGCTGAATAATTTCACAGTTTATCCTCAATATTTCTAAGAAAAAATGTATTAATAAATTTTAAAAATTTTAAAAGAAATAAAACTCTATACGGCTGAATTTATCACTAATTTTGTAATGAAAATTAAAAAAAAAAAATTAAAAATTTGTTGTGATTGTTGTAAATAAATATTGCATAGTAATTTATCGTGTTTAAAAAAAATCGAATTAAGCCGGCTGAATTTTTCTAATATAATTTTAGTATTAATATTTTATTGAAATCGAGCTGGAAAATAAAAAAATATATTATTCAGCTAGCTGAATTGTTAGTTTTTTATTCGTTAGTGTTATTAAACTTGAATTGAAAAACTAGAACTAATTTGCCTTAAAGCTTTCTTTGGCTCTTAATATAATTTTAATTAATTTTTCTATTTTTTTATGTTTCTTTTTCAAATAGAGAAACATTTCTGTTGCTTTTATTCAATCAATATTTTACTGATGAAGAAAAGTTTAGTAAAGCATATTTTTCATAACATTAGCAAAATTGTTCGAATTTAAATAAGAAGTATGTATAACTTTCATACCAAAAGTTTTTTACTATTTTATTTAGGTTTTTCTTACTAACAGTTTTCTTTTAACTCAGTTTCGTTTTCTAAAAGAATTTTTTATTTTAATGCACATTTATGTGCTACTTCCAATCATGATAATTGAAGTCACTGTAATTTGAATGAAACTGATGTTATATTTTTAATTTTTAGTTTTATCGTCTTGACTTTTTGTTTGAATATAAACGTGCAGTTTGAATATTTTTATACATATTTTTTTTCTAAACAAAAAATTTCACCAAACAAAATTTTTTATAAATTTAAGAACGTAGAAAAAAGTGTCACACAGGTAAAACTAGAAAACCCAAATGCTTCTAAAACTCAAGTCAATAAAACGCAGATAAAAATTAATTGCTGCACGAAGAATAAAAAAAAATATGTAGACATACTCGTACGGTTAGATTTTACTTTCTTTTATCAACAATTATTCAACTGAAGGTTGAACCAAAAAAATGATAAATAACTTGCTTCAAATAATTTGACAATAGATTACTAAATAGTAAATTATATGAGTAGTTCATACAAAATGTCCATATAATTCGGAAGTTCTCTCTGTTGAAATGCTTGATAGCAAATGCCACATCCAATTCTACAATCCGTCCAATTTGTGTAGTCCATCCCATACAATCCTAAAAATATATGCCCAGATTTAGTTATGCCAAAGCATATTGATTCAGCTAGCTGAATATGTATTTATTTTTAAACAACAAAAATTTCGCTAATGTCATATATAGTCAGGTACCTGAAATAGGAGAAATAATTTGATTTCAAATGTGAAGATTTTAAATCTGATTCAGCTGGCTAAATGTTTGCATATCTGCAAAAAAATCAATTTATTTTTCACTTGAGCGATAAAGCTGAATTATGTAATAGCTTATTTAATTTTCTAGCTAAAATAATCGCTATTGATAATACTCTAAAATGGTTTTAGATATCCCGAAAATTCGCATTTAAATTCCATAAAAATTTTAGTATAATGTTTAAATTAAAGTTTTAAGGCAATTCAGCCAGCTTAATTTTAAAATATTTGCATATACTATATAATTTTATGGAAGTATTTAGTTTTTACTGGTATAGTAATACTTTAAACAAGCAGTAGTTTGAATTCAGCTAGCTGAATATACTACAAATAGCTTTTCTTACCTCAAATTTGCTGCAATAGGGTATGTATGTTTTATTCGGATCAATTCAGCTAGCTGAATGTGATCAATGTGATCATTTAAAGTATTTTAGCTTTTTTTACCTCAAGTTTGCTGCAATGCGGTAACTATGTTTTATTCGGATCAATTCAGCTAGCTGAATGTAATCAATGTGATCATTTAAAGTATTTTAAAACCATAGATTATTAATATTTAAGAATAGTTATGAAATTTTTGTACCAATATAAATATTTGCCAGCTTGCTTTAAAATATTTAACAACATGTTTCAGCTTAATACATTTTAATGCAAAACATTATCGATTTCTTTAAAAAAAAATTTGAGTACAGAAAATTTTTAATTCAGCAAGCTCAAATAATATTAATTCAGCTTGCCTTAAATTCAAATACAGTAAATTGCACAAAAATTGTAGGACATATGTATAAATTTTAAATTAAAGTTTCAAAGCAATTCGGCTGGCTGAATTTTTAAATATGTACACGGCCCTGCCATTTTAGTGAAGTATTTGGTTTTCTACCGATATGGTAATACTCTAAACGGGATACAGCTGCAATTCAGCTAGCTGAATATGCTTCAAATAGTCTTCCTTACCTCAAAATTGCTGCAATATGATAAATACGTTTTTTTCGGATCAATTCAGCTAGCTGAATGTGATCAATATGAGCATTTAAAGTAATTTCAAACCCGTAGGTTATTAACATTTAAGACTAGTTATGAACTTTTTGCACAACTATAAATATGTGCCAGATTCGTTTAGAATATTTACCAACATATTTGAGTTTATAAATTTTTATGCATAACATTATCTATTAGCTGAAAAAGTATTGATTATAATAAAGTTGTTAATTCAGCTAGTTCAAATAGTGCAAAACTTCACAGTTGTGTATGTATGGAAGTTGTGTAAAAATTTTATTATTTATATCTTTTAAATTAAATTTTCAAAGCAATTCAGCCAGCTGAATTTTCAAAGATGTACATACACGTGCTGTTTTCTTTAAAAATGTCATTCTCTAACAGTATGATAATGTTATAAACAGGAAATATTTTAAATTCAGCTAGCTGAATATGTTTCAAATATTTTTTATTAACTGACGTGTTTTTCAGATCAATTCAGCTAGCTGAATGTAACTATCATGTGAATTTGAAGCAATTTCAAACAGTATATTGTTAGCATTTTAGATAGTTTATAAAATTGTTGCAGCAATATTTAACAACATGTGTGAGCTTATACATTTTTATGCAAAACATTATCGATTTAAAAAAAAATTTAGTAGTGAAAATTGTTAATTCAGCAAGGTCAAATATTGCCAAAAATTCACATACAAATTACACAAAAATTGTAGTTTTAAAGCAATTCAGCTAGCTGAATTTTCAAATATGTACATAGCCTTGCCATTTAAGTGAAGTATTTGCTTTTCTACCGATGTGGTAATACTCTAAAGAACGAATAGTTTGAATTCAGCTAGCTGAATATGCTTAAAATAATTTTCGTTGAGTCATATTTTTTGGTTTATGCTATTTGTTGTTTTTTCGGACCAATTCAGCTAGCTGAATGTGATCAATATGAGCATTTGAAGCGATTTCATGCCTTATGTTACAAACATTTAAGTGTATTTAAAAAATATTTACACCAATATAGTAATTATTGGAGCTAATGCATTTGTATGCAAAAGATTATCGATTATATGAAAAATATTTAACTACTTACTCTAGGATTGTTAATAAAATGATAGTAAATTTTTAAATTTTGTAACTGAAGTATGACCTCAAGAAAAATGTAAAAAATACCACAGCTGACGGGGAAGGAGGCAATTTCAGCAGTTATTTTTTATCCTCCGCACAGCCACTATAAATTTAAAAAACTCCATTTTTATGCACATTATTAGATTAAAATATTTTTTTCTACTACATACTTCACACGTACTTGGCTTTATGTGTAGTACATATGGGTACGTACATACATATGGACGTGGTTCATATGCATGTATGTAGTCGCAGATTTTATGTGGAAATATAAATATGGATTTTTCCTCATAAAATCGTTACGTTAACTACTTTTCGAGTTTACTGCTGTTGTTGATGACTTCTACTGGCATTTTTTTTTGTCTGTTTGTGCCGCCAGTCGTGCCAACTAAATGACTGTAAGTCTGTTTTTTTTTCGTATTTTCTGTGCTAAAGAAATGAAAATTATCATCTACGATAAGTAATTTACGTGATTTGCATTTAAATAAATGATACATTAAAATGTGTGTTTCGTTGTAGGTATAACTTGAATTTATTATTTCTATTTGGGTACCTAATGTTTGGCTACATCTTTATACGCTGTAGAGTGCTTTTATATCTGTGTGTATGTATGTACATAATTTTTTTTGGCTGTTGTCTTGTTTGTCTAACCAAAAAAAAAATTCAATTTTGATTATTACATGACTTACATTTCAAACTTTAAACATTTGTTTTTTAAGCACATTGTCTGGGTGTTTTGCTTATTTTTGATTATAACAAGTTTATTTCGAATAGTCCCCAAAAATTAAAAGAAAAAACATTTCAGCCAAAAGTCTAGGAAAATTTAAATATAGGGGCAGGTTTCAATGAAATAAGAAGTATGTATGTACATATTTCAAATTTGGGGCAGCCATAATTTTGTCTTGAAATTTCAACGGGTTCTTTTAAGAAAAGTTGTGACAATACTCGCATTATATTTCTGTCAAGTGTTATTAATAGTTAAGTTGGCTGAAAGGTAATAAAATGTTTAATATTTTTGAAATATTTAAGTTTAACTATTTACTTTCACACAGTTTTATTGCAATTCAGCTAGCTGAATAATAAATAAGTTCAGTTTTATAATGAATAAAAGTGTGAATATACATACGTATATATGTATACATATATCTGAATACTAAAAAATTATTAATTCATTCTTTATTACTTTTTGACTAAATGCTTAAAAATTTTGTTATTATAATTAAGCTAAAAGAAAACAGAGCATATAAAAAAATTTTCGGAATCTGGTTTAAGTTTCATTCAGCTACTCAAATATGGTAAAATCAGCAATAATAAAAAATTGCCAAAAACAAAATAAACATTTTTGTTTGAATCTTTATTATCTTTGTTGTTAAAAAAACTACTCAGTTAGATAATTTTGTTAGAAAATATTTAACAGCCAACAAAATTACAAACAATTGTGTTTTTAGCTGCTAAAAACAAGCTGAATAAGATGGAAACACATCATATATTTAAATTATGGAAATAAGCTTTGTAAACTTAGCAATTCTATAACTATTCAGCTAGCTGAATTATAAAAATATAACTAAGCTATCAAATGTACAAATTATTTTCGACAGCCGAGTAATTTTATAAACTTTTTTCCACATAATCATTTATTCAGCTAGCTGAATTTAAGTGTGAACATTTCCCTGAACATAAATTGCTTGTATTTCGTTCTAAATTATAACCTGCTTATCTCTATGAAATGTGTATGTATTTACATACTTATATTTCTATTTATGTTTATTATTTTTCTACACAGAAATATTTATTAAGTGTCTTGTTAAACAATTTGTTTACTTAAATTTTTAATTTTTTCCTGCACTTTTCTCTGCGTCTTTTTCTTTTGTTTTCACAGTTGTCTGCTGCTTACTGTACTTTATGAAGGCGTTATTAAATTACAATAATTTGTTGTAGTTGCTTTTTTATGTCTACTTAAAAAAGAGAAAAAAAAAATTATGCGCAAGAGTTGTTTTGTTTTCTTGTTCGTTAAGTTATAAAAAAAATAAAAAATAAAAAAAATAAATAATACATAAGTAAATAAAAAATGCGGGGCATTAAATTACTAAAACTTTGTTGCTCTTAGAATAATGATGTAATTAAATTAAATAAAAAAAGGAATTGGCAAAACTTTAGTTAATTTGTAGAGACATCCAACTACAGAAAATCAGAAAAATATTTTGTAACAGAAAATATCGCACGTGTCCATTTGTAAGACAAATTTAAGTTTTTGGTACATGAGCAGCAGGAATAATGTTTAAGGAATATTTGTAATGGCTTAGAAATTAAAATAAGTTTCATTTGTGATGAAAAATTAAAATAAAAATAAGTATTTTTTGAATTTTGAAAAGATATATTGAAATACTTTTCTGCTGGCGCTTTGAAAGAAATAATATTCATATTCAGCTAACTAATATTCATATTCAGCTAACTGATATTCATACTCAGCTAACTTATATTCATATTCAGCTAACTAATATTAATATTCAGCTAACTGATATTCATATTCAGCTAACTTACATATATTAATATTCAGCTAACTGATATTCATATTCAGCTAACTTATATTCATATTCAGCTCACTTATATTCATATTCAGCTACTACAATAATATAAAATTATTATAGATAATATTATACTGCGTTGTAAGCACAGAACGGAACTGTTATTGAATTTTGTTTACTAAATTAAAATTGTGAAATGCTTTACCTAATTTAGTTTGCTATAAACTATGTACATTAACTAGCTGAATAAAATATTGAGCAGCTGAATTAAGCAAATAATGACCATACAATAAAAATCTTGCTTAATATATGAAAAATTCAAAAATTTTACTGCAATGCGCTAGCTGAATTAATAAAAAACTGTATTGAAAAGTAAGAACTTGTATTTTAATATTTGCTGAGCAGTAATTAACTCTTACTGTGCAGTTTTTGATTATTCAGCTGGCTGCTGAATGTGTCTCAACAATGTAAAACTTTTAATAAAGTTTATGTATACTTAGTGTATGAATAATTTGTAATTTTATAAATAAATAATTCAGACCCCTTTTCCACACGCAAAGTTTACTTTGCAAAGTCTTAATTCAGCTGGAAGAAAGACAAAAAAGACTGTACTACTACCTCCGTCCTTCACCCAGCTGAATTAAGACTTTGCAAAGTAAAATTTGCGTGTGGAAAAAGGGACTGATTTATTTATTTATTCAGCTGAATAAATCTTAAGCAAACCTGTAATTAGCAAAGCATTATAATACAGCTAAAATTATGCTTCAGTTATGAAAAATCTAAAGATTTTCCCTTATTAAGCTAGCTGAATTGATGAAAATGTGTATTGAAAAATATGAGCTTGCATTTAAATGTATTCGCTAGCACTATTTTCTCAAATTCAGCCAGCTGAATTTATTCTTTCGCAGCCCCACTGTAGCAAAATCAATTAATATATTTGGAATTTTGTGCTTATGAATCATATGTAAGATTTTTATGTTATTCAGCTAGCTGAATTGTAGAAAAGACTTAAGCAAACTGTAAAACAAGAAATAATTTTAAATTATTTTCGTGTTGTTTTTTTTTGTTTTAGATAATATGTTGAATTTTTGTGTGCATAAAATTTTAGTTGTAATTTTTTGTCACATTCGTTGAAAAGCAAAAATTAAAATGTATATTGAATTACATATGTATATTTATTTGGCATGTCACAAATTTTAAAATTTTTTTACGCCATGAAAACCATAATCATGCTATTTATTCAAATGAAATATTGAGTCGAATTTCTACTCCTATTGCTTATGCATGTGAATGTTTGTTAGTCCAAGTAGAGGAACTGGTAAATAACTGATCACATTACCACGCTACACAATAATGCAACCTCCAACAAGCAGGGAATCAATATAAAAGCGTCAACAAAAAAATTTAATTAAAAAATTATAAATTTTCAAATAATACACATTATGTATATATAATTTGAAAATTATTAAAGTTATTGTTAGTTTTAGATATGGTGTGCACACGCCCTTGGGAGTTTCATTTAAAAAGATTTGTAATATTTAATTGTTTGGAGTTTAAAATATTTCTTGGTTATTTATTATAATCATAAGTATGTACGTCCAGGAAGTCAGTTTTGCTGTGAAATAATTTAAATATTTTATTTGCTTACATACATATATGTATAGTCTGCTATAGTCTTCTGAACTTCTGCTATTCATATACGAGTACATGCATACATATGCTAATCTTTCAATATATAATTCTTATATTTTTGACAGCAACTACATGTGTTCATATATAATTGTTAACACTTAAACCTTTTTATCTAGAGGCATAATTTTATTCCCAGTATTGATTTACGTTTTTTCCTTCATGATAATAAAGTTATTTTTTTAGTATGCAATAAAAATTGTTTATTTTGCAAATAAATAAACGCAAAACTATATATTATCATTAGCAAGAAACTCAGATAGTAGATGGCTTAGTTAGCTAAAAATTTCCAAGCAGAAAACAAAACGAATGCAATCGTTTAATGCAATTTAGTAGTTAATTTGAGTACAAAATCCATATATGGTACCTTCCCTTAAGATCTTTCGGTTTGTTATAGTTTAGAAAATTTATAGTGAAATTTTTTTTAAGGGGAAGGAGGTGGTGGTTATAAAAACTCCGAAAATGGCGTTATGTAATATGTGAATGGTCCCTTAGCACATTTGCCGCATTGTCATTGATGCTATACAAATTTTATTAAACTATTTTTTTGGCTAAAAATTCTTACTTACGTTAATTAATGCTAGTAAAAGTAAGCAACTCAGATTTCTTTGACTTCCCGACAATTCCCAAATAAATTTCAAAAAATCCCAAAAATTGGAGTTTTAGTATTTTTTCGTTATTTTTGGTTATTTTTCGTTATTTTTCTCCAGGCTCAGATAATATTTTTGAAAATATTTAAAATTATATCATGCCTTAAGAAGTTATGATAAGTGTTTTGATTTCAGCTCCTGAATTTGAAAAATCCCGGTCTTAAATTCGATATTTACAACAAAAATAGGTATATTTTGAAACGCTCTGGCTCCTTCAATGAAGAAAGTTTTGAAAGAAAACATTTCTTTACGATATTTTTCTATAGTATTTCCTTTTAAATGAGTATAAATGCAGGAGGTTTGGTATTTTTGGAAAAAAATTTTTTGTAATTGTGAAATAATTAACATACATACTTGTTTCTGCAAAAAAAAGGGAAAAATCTATTATGTATTTTCAAAAATTTAATTAAAATTACGTATAACAAAATCTTATTTCAAATATTAAAAAATGTTGTTTTACAGCTATAAAAAATTTATTTTTGCAAATTGCACAAGATATGACTTGCCCATTACCAAAAAAAAAACAAATAATTCAGTAAAGTGCGACTTTGACTTGCGCACGAAGGGTTCCGTGCGTTGGGCTTGGAGCATTTTTTAATATGGCGCTTTTTTGCGTTTTTTCAGTTGAAATTAAATTTTTTTTTGTTTTTTTTTCTTTTTTCTCGTTTTGGCGATTTTTTCAGTTTTTTGGCGTTTCTTTTCCATTTTGGCGATTTTTTTTTCATTCTGGCGTTTATTTTTGGCGATTTTTTAATTTTGGCGATTTTCCGTTTTTTTGCGATTTATTTTCCTTTTAGAATATTTTTGTATATACATACAATTGTATGTATATTATATGAGATTTTAACATTTTTCGTTGCTCGTTTTGGAACACCCTTTAATTTTTATTTCTCATGTATTTGTTATTGTAGCGGCCAGGGGTCTACAAACTCTGTCTAAATTTCAGGTCCGTAGCTTTTACGGTTCTCGAGAAAATAGTCTGTGACGGACAACGTAGCGAAAACAATAGGGTTCCTTTTCACCTTTGGTGTACGGAACCCTAACAAGGTGGCTAAAAAAGTTAAAGTTTATTGATTTTGTGCTTGAATACTTCCTTCAGCGGAACATAAGAGCGCCTCCTTTGTCGGTATTGTGAAGCTTTTTTTTTAACACAGAACACAACCCGCGAAGCGATTAGCTTGTCAACGGAAAACACCCAGGGTCTGTGGTGGGAATCGAACCCACGACCTCTGGACTGAGAAGCTAGCATCGCTACCGCTCAGCCACAGGGGCACCCAAAGCAAAAATCATCAGCGAATTCAAATAACCAATAAAATGGTTACTAAACACAGGTTCGAAAATTTAATGCACCTCATTCACACCAGAGGCGCTGCAACACTCACTGCATTACTAAAAAGGTGCAAAAAGGAAGGAAACTCCTCTTGGGGAGGCCTGGTTTTAAATATGTACATGAATTGAAAGTATGAGTGTTGAAAAAATATGTTAACAATACATTCCTTTGCATATAATTTTTTCCTGACAGTTCTGCAAAAACTTTTGTATACAATTTAAAAAAAAAAAAGAAAGTCAATATTCAAAGAATTTAATTTGACTTAAAAATTACCGTTGAGTAGTAAAATTTAAAAGATTTTGGTTTATATATGAACATGATATTGCGACAACTTTGTTTTTTTAATCACTAAAAAAAATAATTGGTAACCTGATTTAAAAATTATTTTGTTTAGTTTCCGTGGTATTTTTTTTCAGTGAATACAAAAGTGCTGAATTGGTTTTAAAAATTAAATAAATAAAATACATTTATACAAACATATCGTTTCCTTAATATAGAAAGGCCCCAAGTCGTTATATTTTTGAAATTGAAATTTTTGTATATAATTTGAAAAAATAACATGAAAAATTAAAAAAATCTCGATAAAAAAAAATAATAATAAGGCCTTCCTATACTAAGGTAACGATATGTAGGCATGATATGATATGTCAGGTATCATATTAAAAAAAATTCTGAGAATTTCAATACATATACTCCAAATAAACAAAAAAAAAAAAATACCGTTTAAAGCAAAAGCCTGTTATGTCAGTTTAGTTCAATTTTCTTTATTTAAGTTTTTTTTCTAGTTTAATTTTAAGTCTCTTGTTTCTACTTAAACTAGAAGAATATTAATTTTCCCTGAACACTTTACACAACAACACAGTAATTTATTGCATATTCCTGCGTTTTATTTCGCAGTAACGACCAGAAAATATTATCTTTTAATTAGGCCGATAATAAAAGAGAAACATTTTCCTTGAGATTGCTTTTTTTCGCCTTTAAGTGCTTTTCTTTTGTGCACTTTTCTTTCGCATAACATAATTAGCAATTGAATAAAAAGTCCCGGCAACATTAATTTTAAAGAAAAACATAAACTTTAAATGGCCATAAATTTTAAAAGAAGTTTTTTTTTTGTAGAAATAAGTGGCCAGTAGAGATTAAAGTAATAGTGTGATAAGTAAGAACTTTTCAAAAATTAAAATCGAAAACAAAAATAAAATATTGAATAATTAATGGTTGGAAAACAACAACATAATGTGAGAAAATATAAAGAAGTTTACGGCAGCACATTTAAGAGCCAAATCAAATAGGATTCAATTAAACGTGCCATTTATTCTATAAGTAAGCTCCATCCACTTGGTTATAAAATGTGGTCAGAAATCCATTTGCAATATATTCCTACAATATTTGCATATCTAACAGAGGTATGTTATCATGTTAACAGACCTCTGTTCATGCAGTTGGTTTGTGTCTTGGATTATAGAGTATTTCGTAGCTTTTATCTTCACATCACGTTATTAAAGAAACCAAGGAGGCTACATACTTCATAATGAGTTATTAAATTCACTTAATAATTTTCAAATTTAATTTATTTAATTGTCAAATATCGACCGTAGACTGTAGTATTTCTGCAGTATTTTTCTATATTTAAAAAACGGCGTTAAAGAAGCCATTTCAAATTACTGAAAGTACTACGAAACAGAGATGGGCAATGAATGAATCATGTTTTCGCTATTCCTACTAACTCATAAAATTTTAAACATAAGTGAGTAGACATCATTTAAAATTAACTACTCTGATTTACGCATACTCACCATGACATTGATTTATAAGTATAGCTTAAAATAAATATGAATGCGACGTGAACATCATAGTCATACCACACTCACACTCATAAATCACCTCAGTTTGATTTATAATTTCAGAAAAATACTTATACTACTTACATTGATTCACCTCACTCAACTCTTGCAAGCGTATTTATTTAAAAGTTTAGTCATTAAACAATTTGCAAGTAGTATACAATAGTAGTAAATAGGGTTGTTTTTCAATTCGTGCAAAAAAAAAGCAACAGAGAAACACATAACCTCATAATGAGAACTTTAATAATCGTATGCGAAGTTCGCATTGTGAATCATACTTATTTTGCATCGTCCATAGACATTGAGTTAAGGAGAGTCGAAATCAACAAGGTCATAAATATTGCTAAGTATGAGTTCGATTCGCACTTCAAGCTTTCGAGTGAATATGATTCACAGACAACATTGCAATATAAGTATGAATGCGCATAAATACAAGAATTTATAAATCATGATTCAGCTCTACTCACTTTTTCACTACTCATTGCGCTTCTCTGCTACGATACAATGAGTTATCAGAGCTGTAAATTAATTTTCGAATTAATTCACGAACCATTCACATTGCACTGAATTAGCAAATTTTTAATTAATTCTTTTCACACAGAAAAAAAATTAATTGAATGAAATTTGAATCAATTCAAATGAAAATTCTTAGGTAGCTGCAGAATTTGAAAGGAAGGAATTGAATTAATAAGTATCGGCGAAAATTCTATCCCAGATCTGCTCTTGAATTTGATTGATTGGAAACTCATTTTTGATTTCATTCATTTGAATTGCAATTAATTTAAATGCATTTGAATTAATTCAAAATCAATTTAATTCAAATGAATTAGAAATGAATTGCAATTCACTTCAACAAATTCATTTGAATTGAAAACGAATTGCAACTCATTCTACAAATTCACACGATTGTCATATCGTCGGTTGGTTTCTGGTTTGCTGTAGACATAATGTATTTTGAATATACTGTGCTGCAAACCAGAAACCAACCGACGATATGCACAATATTGCGAGATCTGTTGTTAAGCGTTGCCAGGCTCAAACCGTTTGCCAGAAATTTTCAATTATTAATCATTTCTGTTAAGTTAAATGTTAGTGTGTTAACAGATCTCTGTTAAGCTATAAAAATTCGATTAATGCCTTTCCAAAGGACTTTTCCATTAAATGGTGCAACCGAGACGGAAAAAAATAATGCACAAGGTGTTCCTTTATTATTTCGTAATAATCTATTTTTGAAAAACATGGATTTGAACCAAATATCGTCAAGTTTTCAACTTAACAATTTCTGAGGGTTACACACTTTCTTTTTTGGGAAGGAGGCGATGCGGGCGAACAAAAGTGGTCACCTATTATGGACCACATAGTACTCTAAAAACGTGCATACTCAGAATTCCTGGAAGTTCGAGTTTTTACGAGATTTTCGAAAAAACCTTAAATTTGACCACTTATATTAACATTTTCCAAGATGTGACCAATTTTTTTTAGGAAGGAGGCGATGCGGGCGGACAAAAAGGATGATCTATTGTGGAACATAACGTACTCTAAAAACGTGCATACTCAGAATTCCTGGAAGTTCGCGTTTTCAGGAGATTTTCAAAAAACTTTAAATTTGCCCAACTATATTAACATATTTCGAACAAAATTTTTTTAGGAAGGAGGCGATGCGGGCGGACAAAAAGGGTGATCTAATGTGGACCACATTGTACTCTAAAAACGTGCATACTCAGAATTTCTGGAAGCTCGAGTTTTTACAAGATTTTCTAAAAATTTTAAATTTGCCCAACTATATTAACATTTTCCAAGATGTGACCAAATTTTTTTTAGGAAGGAGGCGATGCGGGTGGACAGAAAGGGTGACCTATTGTGAACAACATTGTACTCTAAACACATGCATACTCAGAATTCCTGGAAGTTCGAGTTTTTAGGAGATTTTCGAAAATCTTTAAATTTGCCCAACTATATTAACATTTTTCGAAAAAAATTTTTTAGGAAGGAGTCGATGCGGGCGGACAAAAGTGGCCACCTATTATGCACCGCATACCACTGTAAAAACTTCCATACTCAGAATTTCTGGAAGTTTGCGTTTTCAGGAGATTTTCGAAAAACTTTAAATTTGCCCAACTATATTAACATTTTTCGAACAAAATTTTTTTTAGGAAGGAGGCGATGCGGGCGGACAGAAGTGGTGACCTATTATGAAACACATTCTCCTCTAAGAAATTGCATACTCAGAATTTATGGAAGTTCGAGTTTTCTGGAAAAAACCTTAAATTTGACCAACTATATTAACATTTTCCAAGATTTGACCAAATTTTTTTGGGAAGGAGTCGATGCGGGCGGACAAAAGTGGCCACCTATTATGCACCACAAAGCACTGTAAAAACGTGCATACTCAGAATTTCTGGAAGTTTGAGTTTTCACGAGATTATCGAAAAACTTTAAATTTTTGGAAAATGTTAATAGAGTTGGGAAAATTTAAAATTTTTCGAAAATCTCCTGAAAACGCGAACTTCCAGGAATTCTGAGTATGCACGTTTTTAGAGTACGATATGTTCCACAATAGATCGACCTTTTTGTCCGCCCGCATCGCCTCATTCCTAAAAAAATTTTGTTCGAAAAATGTTAATATAGTTGGACAAATTTAAAGTTTTTTCGAAAATCTCGTAAAAACTCGAACTTCCAGAAATTCTGAGTATGCACGTTTTTACAGTACTATGTAGTCCATAATATGTGGCCACTTTTGTCCGCCCGCATCGACTCCTTCCCAAAAAAAAATTTGGTCAAATCTTGGAAAATGTTAATATAGTTGGTCAAATTTAAGATTTTTTCCTGAAAAGTCGAACTTCCAGAAATTCTAAGTATGGACTTTTTTAGAGTAGAATGTGGTCCATAATAGGTCACGACTTTTGTCCGCACACATCGCCTCCTTCCTTAAAAAAATTTTGTTCGAAAAATGTTAATATAGTTGGGCAAATTTAAAGTTTTTCGAAAATCTCCTGAAAACTCGAACTTCCAGAAATTCTGAGTATGCACGTTTTTACAGTACTATGTGATGCATCATAGGTGGCCACTTTTGTCCGCCCGCATCGCCTCCTTCCCAAAAAAAATTTTTGGTTAAATCTTGGAAAATGTTAATATAGTTGGGCAAATTTAAAGATTTTCGAAAATCTCCTGAAAACCCAAACTTCCAGGAATTCTGAGTATGCACGTTTTTAGAGTACAATGTGGTCCACAATAGATCACACTTTTTGTCCGCCCGCATCGCCTCCTTCCTAAAATCATTTGGTCACATCTTGGAAAATGTTAATATAGTTGGGCAAATTTAAAGTTTTTCGAAAATCTCCTGAAAACTCGAACTTCCAGAAATTCTGAGTATGCACGTTTTTAGAGTACAACGTGGTTCACAATAGATCACCCTTTTGGTCCGCCCGCTTCGCCTCCTTCCTAAAAAAATTTTGTTCGAAAAATGTTAATATAGTTGGGCAAATTTAAAGTTTTTTGAAAATCTCCTGAAAACCCAAACTTCCAGGAATTCTGAGTATGCACGTTTTTAGAGTACAATGTGGTCCACAATAGATCGACCTTTTTGTCCGCCGCATCGCCTCCTTCCTAAAAACATTTGGTCACATCTTGGAAAATGTTAATATAGTTGGGCAAATTTAAAATTTTTCGAAAATCTCCTGAAAACGCGAACTTCCAGAAATTCTGAATATGCACGTTTTTAGAGTACAATGTGTTCCACAATAGATCACCCTTTTTGTCCGCCCCCATCGCCTCCTTCCTAAAAAAATTTGGTCACATCTTGGAAAATGTTAATATAGTTGGGCAAATTTAAAGTTTTTTGAAAATCTCCTGAAAACTCGAACTTCCAGAAATTCTGAGTATGCACGTTTTTAGAGTACAATGTGGTCCACAATAGATCACCCTTTTTGTCCGCCCGCATCGCCTCCTTCCTAAAAAAATTTTGTTCGAAATATGTTAATATAGTTGGGCAAATTTAAAGTTTTTCGAAAATCTCCTGAAAACCCAAACTGCCTGGAATTCTGAGTATGCATCTTTTTATAATACAATGTGGTCCACAATAGGTCACCCTTTTTGTCTGCCCGCATCGCCTCCTTCCTAAAAAAATTTTGTTCGAAATATGTTAATATAGTTGGGCAAATTTAAAGTTTTTCGAAAATCTCCTGAAAACCCAAACTTCCAGAAATTCTGAATATGCACGTTTTTAGAGTACAATGTGGTCCACAATAGATCAACCTTTTTGTCCGTCCGCATCGCCTCCTTCCTAAAAACATTTGGTCACATCTTGGAAAATTTTAATATAGTTGGGCAAATTTAATGTTTTTCGAAAATCTCCTGAAAACGCGAACTTCCAGAAATTCCGAATATGCACGTTTTTAGAGTACAATGTGGTCCACAATAGATCAACCTTTTTGTCCGTCCGCATCGCCTCCTTCCTAAAAACATTTGGTCACATCTTGGAAAATTTTAATATAGTTGGGCAAATTTAATGTTTTTCGAAAATCTCCTGAAAACGCGAACTTCCAGAAATTCCGAATATGCACGTTTTTAGAGTGCAATGTGTTCCACAATAGATCACCCTTTTTGTCCGCAAGCATCGCCTCCTTCCTAAAAACATTTGGTCACATCTTGGAAAATGTTAATATAGTTGGGCAAATTTAAAATTTTTCGAAAATCTCCTGAAAACGCGAACTTCCAGAAATTCTGAATATGCACGTTTTTAGAGTACAATGTGTTCCACAATAGATCACCCTTTTTGTCCGCCCGCATCGCCTCCTTCCTAAAAAAATTTTGTTCGAAAAATGTTAATATAGTTGGACAAATTTAAAGTTTTTTCGAAAATCTCGTAAAAACTCGAACTTCCAGAAATTCTGAGTATGCATGTTTTTAGAGTACAATGTGGTCCACAATAGATCATCCTTTTTGTTCGCCCGCATCGCCTCCTTCCCAAAAAAAATTTGGTCACATCTTGGAAAATGTTAATATAGTTGGGCAAATTTAAAATTTTTCGAAAATCTCGTAAAAACTCGAACTTCCATAAATTCTGAGTATGCACGTTTTTACAGTACTATGGGGTCCATAATAGGTGGCACTTTTTGTCCGCCCGCATCGACTGCTTCCCAAAAAAAATTTGGTCAAATCTTGGAAAATGTTAATATAGTTGGCCAAATTTAAGATTTTTTCCTGAATACTAGAACTTCCAGAAATTCTAAGTATGCACTTTTTTAGAGTAGAATGTGGTCCATAATAAGTCACCACTTTTGTCCGCCCGCATCGCCTCCTTCCTAAAAATATTTTGTTCGAAAAATTTTAATATAGTTGGGCAAATTTAAAGTTTTTCAAAAATCTCCTGAAAACTCGAACTTCCAGGAATTCTGAGTATGCATGTTTTTAGAGTACAATGTGGTCCACAATAGGTCACCCTTTTTGTTTGCCCGCATCGCCTCCTTCATAAAAAAATTTGATCACATCTTAGAAAATGTTAATATAGTTGGACAAATTTAAAGTTTTTCGAAAATTTCCTGAAAACTCGAACTTTCAGAAATTCTGAGTATGCGCGTTTTTATAGTACAATGTGGTACACAATAGATCAACCTTTTTGTCCGCCCGCTTCGCCTCCTTCCTAAAAACATTTGGTCACATCTTGGAAAATGTTAATATAGTTGGGCAAATTTAAAGGTTTTTGAAAATCTCCTGAAAACGCGAACTTCCAGAAATTCCGAATATGCACGTTTTTAGAGTACAATGTGGTCCACAATAGATCACCCTTTTTGTCCGCAAGCATCGCCTCCTTCCTAAAAAAATTTTGTTCGAAAAATTTTAATATAGTTGGGCAAATTTAAAGTTTTTCAAAAATCTCCTGAAAACTAGAACTTCCAGGAATTCTGAGTATGCATGTTTTTAGAGTACAATGTGGTCCACAACAGGTCACCCTTTTTGTTTGCCCGCATCGCCTCCTTCATAAAAAAATTTGATCACATCTTAGAAAATGTTAATATAGTTGGACAAATTTAAAGTTTTTCGAAAATTTCCTGAAAACTCGAACTTCCAGAAATTCTGAGTATGCACGTTTTTAGAGTACAATGTGGTTCACAATAGATCACCCTTTTTGTCCGCCCGCATCGCCTCCTTCCAAAAAAAATTTTGTTCGAAAAATGTTAATATAGTTGGACAAATTTAAAGTTTTTGCGAAAATCTCGTAAAAACACAATAGATCACCCTTTTGGTCCGCCCGCATCGCCTCCTTCCTAAAAAAATTTTGTTCGAAAAATGTTAATATAGTTGGACAAATTTAAAGTTTTTCGAAAATCTCGTAAAAACTCGAACTTCCAGAAATTCTGAGTATGCACGTTTTTACAGTACTATGTGATGCATCATAGGTGGCCACCTTTGTCCGCCCGCATCGACTCCTTCCCAAAAAAAATTTTTGGTTAAATCTTGGAAAATGTTAATATAGTTGGGCAAATTTAAAGATTTTCGAAAATCTCCTGAAAACCCAAACTTCCAGGAATTCTGAGTATGCACGTTTTTAGAGTACAATGTGGTCCACAATAGACCACACTTTTTGTCTGCCCGCATCGCCTCCTTCCTAAAATCATTTGGTCACATCTTGGAAAATGTTAATATAGTTGGGCAAATTTAAAGTTTTTCGGAAATCTCCTGAAAACTCGAACTTCCAGAAATTCTGAGTATGCACGTTTTTAGAGTACAATGTGGTCCACAATAGATCACCCTTTTGGTCCGCCCGCATCGCCTCCTTCCTTAAAAAATTTTGTTCGAAAAATTTTAATATAGTTGGGCAAATTTAAAGTTTTTCGAAAATCTCCTGAAAACCCAAACTTCCAGGAATTCTGAGTATGCACGTTTTTAGAGTACAATGTGGTCCACAATAGATCACCCTTTTTGTCTGCCCGCATCGCCTCCTTCCTAAAAACATTTGGTCACATCTTGGAAAATGTTAATATAGTTGGAAAAATTTAAAATTTTTCGAAAATCTCCAGAAAACGCGAACTTCCAGAAATTCTGAATATGCACGTTTTTAGAGTACAATGTGGTCCACAATAGATCACCCTTTTTGTCCGCCCGCATCGCCTCCTTCCTAAAAAAATTTTGTTCGAAAAATCTTAATATAGTTGGGCAAATTTAAAGTTTTTCAAAAATCTCCTGAAAACTCGAACTTCCAGGAATTCTGAGTATGCATGTTTTTAGAGTACAATGTGGTCCACAATAGGTCACCCTTTTTGTTTGCCCGCATCGCCTCCTTCATAAAAAAATTTTTTCACATCTTAGAAAATGTTAATATAGTTGGACAAATTTAAAGTTTTTCGAAAATTTCCTGAAAACTCGAACTTACAGAAATTCTGAGTATGCGCGTTTTTATAGTACTCTGTGGTCCATAAGAGGTGACTCTTTTTGTCCGCCCGCATCGCCTCCTTCCTAAAAAAAAATTTAGTCGCATCTTGGAAAATGTTAATATAGTTGGGCAAATTTTAAATTTTTCGAAAATCTCCTGAAAACTCGAACTTCCAGAAATTCTGAGTATGCACGGTTTTAGAGTAGACTTCGTAAACAACATGTTGCCATCCACTTCCGCCCCAACAAGTATAGTGCGGCTTGGCACTATTAAACTAGCCATATCAGACCGCGGAGAGAACCATCCATAATAGGTCACAACTTTTGTCCGCCCGCAACCCTCAGAAATTGCCAAGTTGAAAACTTGACGATATTTGGTTAAATCCATGTTTTTCAGAAATAGATTCATACGAAATAATAAAGGAACACCTTTTGTATTAGAGTTGTGCTTATCAGCTCTTTTGAGTGACCGCTCTTTTCAGCTCTGCTCACTTTACGGAAGTATTTCATTCAGTTGGCTCAGTAGCTCAGTTCATTTGTAGTGAAACATTTTGTGAAGCATAAAGAACAGAAGCAGAAAAAGTGACAGATTTATAGAGTATGTGTGTGTCCGTGTGTGTGGTCATACACAGCGTTACCGTTGGTGCTACTAAAGTAGCGATTTACCACTTTTTCGACTGCTTGGATACTATTGTGCTACCTTTACAAAATGCACTCAAATTTTAAACTTTTTCTAATTTTTACCACTTTTTAATACTTTTTATTGTACTTTTTATTTTATTGATAGAAAAGTTATGCTGTTTAATATATTAATATGTAAGCAACCTTATACTAACTGCGAGTTTATGGAAGCCATGTAAAAATTCTCGTTTGTCTATTTATATTGAAAACAAAAACAAAGCACTCAAAATTTGTTTTGTTTTCAATATAAATAGACAAGCGAGAATTTTTCCATGGCTTCCATAAACTGGCAGTAAATCTTTTTTTTTTTTTTTGTCATGCGTGGTTAGCTTATGCATATCTTTTGAATAATTAACATTCCCTCGCTGGCTTATATTCGTATACCTCTGTCTGTATGGATATATGTAAATATTAAAAATATTTTCCTATTAAAATATGTAAATATGAACAAAAATTGTTCGAATATTCGAACAACTTTTTCTCATTTTTGTTCAAGCGAACAAAAATTTTCAATTTAGAATAAAAAATTATTCGAATTATTTTTGTCGAATATTCGAACAATTTCCTTAACTGCTTTGTATAAAAAGTATTTTACATTGCATAACTTTTTCATTTGTTATTAATGGGGTGTTAAGTAATCAAATTACTCCAAATTATAAATACTTTATATACATATAAATATGTTCGCTAAACGCATCTTTTCTTTTCTTCCTAGGAAAAGATAATACCTCTTTAATGGAATTATAAGGTGTCTCACAATTCATAATAAAGAGTTTAGGAAAAAAATAACTGCTGTTCTCTAATCGAAAGTCTTAAGAATCGAATTATTGAACGACGTAAAAAAGCATTAAATGCCTTAATATTATTCCTCAGCTTTCCTATTCAATACCAATTTTTTCAAATACACCACAAAAAGCGTAAAAAGAGTACGCGAATAATTTGTTTTCATGATTATTTTGTATTCAAAATATGCGATAATAATCTCAAATACGATGTAGTAACTGATAATGTTTCATTAACTGATTGATTAATTGATATAAATTATTTGGAAACATCAAAGAAAGGATTACGCAAACTGTATATGATTTTTAATGCTATTTTTATATCACCAACATTAGCAATTTGCGAAAGAAACTTTTCTAACTGTTCTTTTATTAAAAGGAAAAAATAATCGTCTGCCAACTACGAGTAAAAAGTGGGATTATCTGGGGTTTTTAAATGATTTTTTAAATCAATGACATATTAAAAAGGGTTTGTAAATGTGTATAAATACCTATACTTTTTAACTAATTTCGTTTCGGTTTTTAATATCCAACATCTGGAAAAAAGTGATCGTTATTTTTAATTTATTTAAATTTTAATTTTTATTTATTAAAATTTCTAAGTTTGTTATTAAAGTTATTTGTTTTTCTTGTGTAATGAACTAGTTTTTGTTTGTTAATAACAAAAATTAAACTAATATAGATGCGCGTCATTTTTTGCAAACTTTTTTAAAATTATTCCAATACATTTTTGTTCGTTCGAATATTCGAACAAAAGTTCAAAATTATTCGTTTGTTCGAACAAGAAAAAAATCGTGAAATTTCTTTCGAACAAATATAAAAGACGAATAGTGAATTTTTGCCAAGAATTAATAGAAACGATACAAGACTGATTTTATTAAAGTATTTATTTAGATCCAGTACTTATTAAATCAATTGAGGATACTAACTATTTTGAAATTGCTTCCGTTTTTAGTAATATAATAAGTGAACTGTAGGTTTTTGTAAAAGAGTTAAAATTACGCGTGTAAGAAAGCGTAAAAAATATCTTAATCTGAAATGTTAATGAAAGTTTATAATCAAAATTTTATACATTTGCTTCATATATGTATATTTAGTTTGCTGCATACTAGTGCTTCCGATAAGCGCTTTTTTTAATTGGAATCATTAGAAAATAAATTATCTAACAGACTGAAAGTTTAAGCTTGTCATTCCTTGTTATCTACCTTAAGTTTGTAGTAAAGGGATTTGAAAGGCTGCATTCCAAGTGATGAACCTGCTCAAAAGCACAGATATACAGTTTTAAGAAATAGGCATTTAATAACTATTAAAAATGCCTAAAAACGACCTTTTTCCGTTAATTAAAAAATGCAATGTACACAAAATTTACCGAATTGTCATGTGCATGTATCTTGAGAATTCAATATTAAGATATTTATCAAAAGTTGAATAAATTTTCTCTAAAATACATAAACTGAATTAGTTTTTTTGTAAATAAGTTCCAATGTCAAAAAACCATTAAAAATATATCTGTATCTTCAGAAAATTCAAGCAATTTTTTATTATAAGCACATATTATATGAACTATTTTTATATTTTGTGGCTTTATTTTATCATAAAAATAGTATATTTTCGTCTTAAAATATGCAAAACCTGATTTTTATTATTGAGGTTTTTAAAAATTTTTAAAAATAAGCAGATTTGTTTTAATTTTTCTTGTTTTTAAAGTTGCCCTTTTTTTCCTAAAATCCCCTTTTTGGTGCCACCTTGTTTTAAAAATCAATTGTTGTTCCACTTTCTGAAATTTTATAACGGTAACGCTGGTCATACATTACAAAACAAGACAGATGAAGTATAAGAAATAAATAAAACTAAAATAGTGTAATGAGTGGAATTTGTTAATAAATATATCTACATACATATATGTAAATACTATGTACATATGTATATACTATATATATAGAATCAAAATTAAAATTATTTAATATATTTTAATATCACAATATGTATGTATATAAATTTATTTATGTACTTGTGCGACAAAAAAAAAATTGCTAAAAAAGAACAAGACTTGTATCGAACTCTTTCATTAGGTCGTTTTAGACACAAACCTATAATCTAACCCACTTAATTTACATAGGTTTGTGTCTAAAACGAGCTGCTTAAGAGTTTGATAGAAACCTACATGTAATTTAAATGGGTTTTATTATAGGTTTGTGTCTAAAACGAGCTACTGAAAGAGTTCGATACAAATCTTAAAACCGCTCAGTACTGAGCTGAAAGCGCTCAGTGGATTGAACGGCTCACAGCGCTCAGTGAAGTGAATCGTTCAATTGAACTAGTTCGTTCATGAGCTGCACAACTCTATTTTGTATAAATTTGCATTATTTTTTTCCGTCTCGGTTGCACCATTTAATGGAAAAGTCCTTTGGAAAGGCATTAATCGAATCAAGGGTTATAAATTTTAAAATTTAACTTCACACACATATATTATTATAGAATATAAAGAAGCAATTGCAATGATTATGGCTGCATTCCTTTTTCTTAAAAAAATAATAGAAAGAACTCTCTTACAATGTTGCCATTTTTATTAAACTCTTTTTTGTTGTGAAAATAATTAATTAAAAATTTAGCTAATTCGCATTGAATTAAAATTAAAGAAGAATGATTCATTAAATTGAATGTTCGTTAAATCTGTGAGTTATTCAGTAATTTTGGAGAAAAAAATATTAAATGATTGTGAGTCAAATATCGGGAGTTAACTGTAGTATGCACAAGAGTAGTGTTGCCACAAACATGAATTCTATCATAAATATGTCCCAACTATAACTATAAGCCCGCGTAACTAGCCATCCTTCTGCCTGTCCATCTATTTGCTTTTGCAATTGTTTCCAGCTTTTGATTTTTTTGTAGACCTAAATTTTCCCCATACATCCTTGTGTACGTCTGTAGTTGGTAAAATTGCTAGTTTTCATTGTGGCTTTTCCAACAACAACAATAAACATCGTTTAACCATACACTCAATGTCTTTTTTTGTGGCTTTGCCTTTTAAAGTCTCTTTTTTTTGCGGGACCAAAGACTACACACAAAATTAACAGAGTCTTGTGTCATTTAATGGCAGATGGTTGGTTGCAGGTGCGTTAACAGATTTTGGCCAAAACAAATATTTATTGTCTATTGCACTTATTTGGTTATAAGTTTCTGGGGGCTTCTACTTTAAAAGGAAATTATGATCGATTACATACATTGCCATTGACATATTGCTAATATTTATTTATTTATTAATACATAATTTATTGTATAACTTGCCAAATTTAATCAGTTAATAAATGTTGTAAACAATTTTTATTACTCTACAGTTTTAAAAAATCAACTAAAATTAATCATAGTTTTTATTTGTGTGTTGTATGTTTTTTTTTTCGTTGCAGGTGTGTAACAAGACTTTTTGGAAAATTTGTTTTAAATTTTGGTTTATTGATGTTTTAGAGCTGATGATATAAAAGGTAAAACATAAATATTAAAAAAAAAATCATTTCATTAATTATTAATATTAATATTAATAAGTTGGCAAGACAATTAAAGATGTGGAAAATTTGATTTCAAATTAAAAAACAATAAAACATATGGCATATTTTAAATAAAAACAAGTGCTACGGCTGAATGGATGCTGGGATACACTTAAGGAAGTTGATTTTGCTGGACTGGCTTCAGGAACTTTTGTAACAGCATGTTTACGGAAAACGTCACAATCAAAAGATTTACAAACGAAACGTATGCGAACACGTAACAATTTGGGTTCACAGAAAACCTTCTTTAGTTTTCGTTTGTCTTACATTGTGTGGTGTATCACAGTGTTTCCTATCTGCCAATAATTAGTTTTTAACTGGCTTAAAAAAGGAGGATATTATCTATTCCTTTGTATTTTTTTTTTTGACATTGTTACTTCATAACTCGATTTTCGTAGGTAAAAATTCTTTTTCTTTTGTCTGAGAGGGTATAGCTTACCATTAGTCCTTTTTAAAAAACAAGTGGGCGGGAACATGCCCACAAACTTTTTTTACTTGATTTTGGGATGTTCTACTTATTTCATTACTGCGCAAACTAGCAAACACCTTTGGTTTTTGTAGTTAAACAATTTTAAAGTTGAAAAAATGGGCGGGGCTACACCCATTAAAATTTATTATTATATTTCACATGGTTCTACTTAACCGAGTTTTACGGAACTTACCACTCACCTTGAGCTCTAAAATAGACACAATCTTCCATTTAAAAAAAATTGGTAGAGTCACGCCCTTTAAAATTTTAAATTTTTTATTTTACGTAGTTCTACTTTATCGTTTTTAACAAAACTCAACACACACCCTGAGCTCTGAAAAACACAAAATTTTGTATTTAAAAAAGGTGTGTGTACGCCCATTAAAATTAAATTTTTTATCACATACATTATTTTCGAAAATGTTCCATCAGATCTTTATTATTGTTTACATTTTGTTTCGGTGCCCGTTATTAATATTTTTTTTTTTCTGGACTAAAAAACAATTTTATTCTTAAAGTCTAATGGAAATAAATAAATGTTCTAAAATAAAAATAAATAACAAAAATTAAAAATTTAAAAAATCCCCGATATATCTAGAAAATATGATGTGAACGGCGTTGCACACATTTTGAAAATGACACCACAAAAAAAAAATATAAATGTCAGATGTGAACTCAGCATTAAATGCTTCACAACTGGTTTCCACGACGTCTACTGCGCTGTTGTGTATACACGTCTCATAAAACTGGCTGCGCTGGTCTTCAAGCAATACGCCCTCTCTGCAGTTCTTCACACAAGACTCACTCTGCCAACGCTCACTGCTTGTACAATATCTACAATATCTTTTACTTTTACACACGTTTCCACGACTCCACAATAATGAGCTGAACTTCAGACTGACTTTACCCCTTTTAGACACGGAAAGTTTACTTTGCAAAGTTTTAATTTAGCTGTGTGACAGACAGAGGGTGAAATACTATCTGTTTCTGTCTGTGTCCCAGCTGAATTAAGACTTTGTAAAGTAAACTTTCCATGTTTAAAAGGGGTATTAATGATAGACTTAACTGCCAGCAAATGCGTCGCCCTTTTATACTTCACACAAGGCTTCCAGAATGTGACAGCAAGGTCTAGACAATTTCAGCAGCATCTCCAATGCTTGCTTTCGATCACTAGTCACTAGTTCGTGTATTAACTGTATGTGTGTGTGCGTATGTACATCATGGTGGTTGTTTACTGGTATATCATTTAATTTATTTTTATTTTTGTCTGCACTCAGCATGTATCTGTGTATTTGTATGTGTATCTTCTTAACAAGCAGAAGCTATTTCATTATTGTTGTTACTATAGATTTTTTTATGTTTATTTAAACGTCTCCTTGTATGTGCGTACGTGTGTGTATTTAGTTGTTTAGCTAAACAATTCTAGATATTTCTTTTTGTTTACCAAATATTTGTTTAAATGGAAGCATTTGCATTTATTAGGTATGTTCGAAAATTTTGCGTAATATAATTTTTAAAAGACTTGATTTTGATTATATCAATTATAGCGTCAGTCCCGCTATAAACTGGGAAGTTTTTAATAAACTAAGTTTCCTTAATACCAAGAAAGTTTTTAACAAAGAAAGAGTTGCCAAGTGCAGACTTTTAAGCAAATATGCAAACTTACTTATGGTCCTTCGAACCTCATTGTGGTTACTGGCATTTACAGTGCGTTCTAAGGACAGCATAAATCAAACCATTAAACTAAAGAAGACCATAAAAATTGTTATGATTATTTGTAGCAACAGAGGAAAACCATTTTAATCTGCGAAGAGTCACAGCAGAGGCAGCAGAAAATCTTTGATTCTGCAGTAGCCAAACTTGTTAAAAATATTCCAAATACATTCAGTTATTTAGGTTTCTTAATTCCCTTTGTTGTTAATCTTGACACGCAAAAAACTCTCCTTAGAGAGATTACCTTAATTTTGTAGTTCATATTTAAGTTTCTTTCTTTCTGCTTGATTTTCTTGATTATCTGAAAAAATTTTCTTTTTGGCTTCACAAAGAGCTTTCCGGTCTTGGCAACAACAATATCCTTGCTGGAAACAATAACGCCAATTCACCCTTGGCAGAGAGACGACAAATATAATTGACGTGTTTCCTTATTTGCTGTTTCTTTTGTAAAATCGTTATCAATATTAGTCTTTGCATTGCTCTTTGTTATTTTTTATATTTATTAAAAATTTTGCCAACAAAATGTTGTTTATTTGCTGGAATTAAACCACAAGTTCCACTATTTAATTTTATCTCCTTTGTTTGTTTTCTTTCCATAAAACACAAATGGCTAGATTTGGTATTTATATTTTTTTTTTCATACAACTTTTGTTTGTATTATGATTTAACAGGCGGCCTAACCTTTTTCTGCTGAAATCCTTTGGCAAATCTTAAGTTGTTATTTGACCTTTGTGTGATTTATGGCTCGTACGTTGCACTAATCTTACCGTTTGTACCTATTTGATATATAAAATAGTTTCCACTGGCGACTGGCAAATATAACGATATCTTTCAAAGTCATTAACAGGCATTTTTGTTTTTATTTAAGTTTGTTGTTTTTTTTAGTAAAAAACTTATTTGATAGAATTTTATTGTGTTCGTAAGGGTTTTTTTTCAACCGTGTACTACAGAGCATATGGAAAACTAGACGCCTTATTTGCTAGACTTTTGGGCATTTTAAGGAAAAGATTATAGTAAAAAATACTCGAGACATCATAGAAGGACCTTTAAAGGGTATTTTTTTAGAGTGTCATAACTTGGAGTTGGCTTCACTGCCTTATTTGAGCACCCATTTAACAGCTGATAGTTGCTTTTTTGTTTAGTGTGCTTTGCAATTTCATTATGAACCGACTTACACCAGAGCAGCGCTGGCAAATTGTTGAAATTTTGAAAATTTGAAAAAATTTTAAACTTTATTTTCCGGTGAAGCCTATTTTTGGTAGAATGGGTACTTAAATAAGCTGAATTATCGCATTTGGAGTGAGGAGAAGTTACAAGCTTTTGTCGAAACACCATGAGATCCACGTGAAATTACTGTTTGGTGCACTTTATGGGCTGGCGGAGCCATTGGCCCATATGTCTTCAAAAATGATGATGGTCAGAATGTTACTGTCAATGGTGAACGACGTTCCTATACCGTCGAAATTTTTTTCGTACCTCAATCACTTGTTATTAATCTTGCTGGCATGTGGTTGCAACAGGACGGAAACTTTTGATGAAAAAATAATATCACATAATGGTCCAATTAATTGGCCACCAAGATAGTGTGATTTAAACCCATTGGACTATTTTCTTTGTCACTTTAAGTCACTTGTCTCTGTCAATAAACCACAAACAATTGAACACCTGGAAATCAACATTCGCAAAGTTATCGCCGAAATAGCCGCATATGTTGCGAAAAGTTGTTGAAAATTGGTGTCCCAAATTTCCAGATTGCGCCTTCTACGCGCCGGCCGTGGCAACCACATGGCAGAAATCATATCGCTCATTTGCTGCAAGAACGGCATAACTCAAAAATCGAGATTTTTGATAAACTTTAGCAGCAATAACGTCATAACTCAAAGTATAAACAATTTTCCATCTAAAAACAATTATTAAAAATTGTTTACTCTACTTTTTTCTATACGGATATATTAAATATAATATGATTTACAAGATGATATCAAAATATTTACATTTAGTCATTTTTCTTCAGAGCTATAGTCAATTCAACACTTAAAACGCATATATCTCAAAATCTAAAATTTTGAGTTATGCCGTTCTTGCAGCAAATGAGCGATATTTAAACATTACTTTCATAAAATGTTCTTTCCAATAAAGCGCGTTTGATTAATATTAAAAATATGTTTCCTTGTTTTATTGTAATTTAAACTTGTGTCACTCTATAAAAAAAACACCCTTTATCTATCTGCTGGGTTTGGAATGAGATTGCCTTAAAAATTATCATAAAGAATGGCTCAATTTAATTTGAACAATGAGTTAAATTTAAAGTTTATATGATGACTTATAAGACTTTTGGTCAAATTTTAGTGGCAATAAAAAAACATCAACTTTGGCATAAATTTTTTAGAACTACTGAAATAGATTTATTTATTTGACATAAAGTCTTTATTTAATTTGAAAATTTTGCTTGTTCTTTTTGGCTCAGCAAGGTCTATATGCATTTCGTAACTGCTTCATGGAACTCCACTGTAGAATGTTACCCAAAAGATTTTCAAATTATCTAAAAAAGAACTTCGCATGTTTATAGCAAGACTCTTAAAACATTATTGAGAATTACAACATACAAACGTATTAAGTTTAAAAGCATCGAACAAAAACCTTTAGAAATCAAGCAAAATCGAATAGAGGAGATTTTGGGCTAGTGCATGTCCAGCAAACGATCGGCCTTTTTATATTTTAGCTTTTATCAATTCAATATAAATTTAGTTAAATCTATTTTGATGGCCAACAATTTTTGACTACCAGCAAATTTAAAAAAAAAAATGATTTTATGAGCATTTGCAGCTAAAGCAATAAATTTATTTAAATATAAATTATTTAAGACAAACACCGTAAAAATAAATCCGATCAGTTTGACAGATAACTTTTATTTTTTCACTTTAGTGCGTGTAAAAGTTCTCACTTTAAGTTAAGAGAAGCAGAGAACCTTTTTTTTTAAATTTTTTGTTCTTCTATAGCTCATTTGTCTTTGAGAAATGGCATTTAATGCTTGATCTTGATAAATGAAATGAAGAGGAGAACAAAAAAAAAAATTAAAGACAATTAGTACATTTATTTTTTTAGTTTCAGTTTACACCTCTTTTCTTGGTTTCCCTTTTGTGGCAGTTCAGTCAAGTTTGCTGCTGTAATTAATTGCTATTTTACACTATAATTAAAAATTAATTTAGTTACAACAACAGCAACTTTATACATTAAAAAAAATTAATCGTCTGTCTGCCCCTACTTAACGACCCTTCAAACTCCCCATTGATTATCAGCAAAGGGAAAATGGGGAACTCATTTCATCTGGTTGTTAAAAAAAAGCTTAGCAAAATAACTAATGACGATTGTCTTTATTTAAAAAAAATATTTATATCCTTGTTAAAAAAGAGGGAGAGCTAATAAAACTTGTTTATTCTATTGTTCTAAGGCATAGCTGGCCAAAGTGGCACCACAGTGCATAACTTCAAACGGCTTCTTATGAATACACATACACGAATACATTTCACTCGTTGGTCAGCACTGTTCTAAGGCTACAGTGGAGTTCAGCTATAACGAATACCGGCTATACAGTTCCAGCAGTCTTGCATTACTTTTTCATATAACTAAGTGGGCTTAAAGCATAGCCACTCAAAATTTCATTTGCAAGCCCATGGGCTTGCGCAGTCGACGTTTTGGTGACACACGTATACTTCGTACAAAGTATGTGTGATGTTGTGTGTTTGGCACAAAAGCGCTCAGTCACGTTTGGTGGGCTCTGGCTTAAAGCGTATTCTGGTTATAGCTAATTTTTTACTTATAACGAAATCTCTTTTAAAGACCTATAAAAGGAATTTTTATACGCCTATGACGAATAAAAAAAAATAGCAAGCTATTGTCTGCGATTGCCAATTGCCTTAAGCTTCGTTATAACTGCACTCCACTGTATAATGTTTCGATATTTTTATTAAATAAAATAATATTTTATCTGTAATAAAATTAATAGAATTTCTAGAATGTAAAAGCAATAATTTGTTAGACTGTAATGGAAACGAACTAGAACTCCCCCAGAACTGGGGAAAATATCACCTAGAAATAAACTGGAATTGAAACAGAATTGAAGTAGAATTTAGCTCTAATTGTATTGAAGTTAAACCACAACTGATATGTAATTCAACTACAAGCGAAACTGAGTATAATTAAATCTTAATTGGGAATGAAATAGAACTAAAGTAGAACTGGAATAGAACTGGAATAAAACTAAATTGGAATTAAAGTAAAGAACTGAAAAAGGACTGAACTTAAAATTAATTGAATAGGAAATGCAACATAATTCAACTAGCAGTCTAATAGAAATTAACTAGAACTGAACTAGAATGGAACAGAAGGAAAACGAAATCAAAATAAACAGGAATTGAAACAGAATTGAAGTAGAATTTATCTTTAATTGTATTGAAGTTAAACCACAACTGATATGTAATTCAACTACAAGCGAAACTGAGTATAATTAAATCTTAATTGGGAATGAAATAGAACTAAAGTAGAACTGGAACAGAACTGGAATATAACTAAATTGGAATTAAAGTAAAGAACTGAAAAAGGACTGAACTTAAAATTAATTGAATAGGAAATGCAACATAATTCAACTAGCAGTCTAATAGAAATTAACTAAAACTGAACTAGAATGGAACAGAAGGAAAACGAAATCGAAATAAACAGGAATTGAAACAGAATTGAAATAGAATTTATCTCTAATTGTATTGAAGTTAAACCACAACTGATATGTAATTCAACTACAAGCGAAACTGTGTATAATTAAATCTTAATTGGGAATGAAATAGAACTAAAGTAGAACTGGAACAGAACTGGAATAAAACTAAATTGGAATTAAAGTAAAGAACTGAAAAAGGACTGAACTTAAAATTAATTGAATAAGAACTGCAACAAATTCAACTAGCAGTCTAATAGAAATTAACTAAAACTGAACTAGAACGGAACAGAAGGAAAACGAAACGGAAATAAACTGGAATTGAAACAGAATTGAATTAGAATTTATCTCTAATTGTATTGAAGTTAAACCACAACTGATATGTAATTCAACTACAAGCGAAACTGTGTATAGTTAAATCTTAATTTGGAATGAAATAGAACTAGAGTATAACTGGAATATAACTAAATTGGAATTAAAGTAAAGAACTGAGAAAGGACTGAACTGGAAAATTAATTGAATAGGAACTGCAACATAATTCAACTAGCAGTCTACTAGAAATTAACTAAAACTGAACTAGAAGGGAACAGAAGGAAAACGAAACCTAATTATTTATGTATATAACTTTAGTTTCTGACAGCGTTTAAACTGTAATACGGCTGTCCGATCTGGCAACTCTACTTTCTTTTGCCAGCCATACACTACACAAGTTCAGTGCTCAAGTCTGGCACTGCGTAAACTAAGCTACAAGTAAATTGCGCAGTTTTTATTTTAATTCGCCTCAACTCTGGTGATTCTTTGTATAATTCTAGGAACTCTGTCCAAAATATTTGTTCTGAGCTCATTTCTTGTTGTGAACTCTTAAAAAATTACGACACAGCTGAGCGTTTGCAGCATACACTGCACAAGTTCACTGTACAGTTTTCAAACTTGATCAAATATCATATTGATATTTACTCAATTCACTGCGGAAATAGCACAACCACCGCCATATACTACACAAACGCACTGTACAGTGCCAGACTTGTGCAGTGAACTTGTGCAGTGATGGCCGGCATTTTTATATTATTCAATTTGATTGACAATTAAACGGCTTAACTTTCATGAGCACGTTTGCTTGTTTTGTGAAATATTCTTTGTTTTAAACTGGAATTTGTATGTCTATGTAAAAAGTTTTCTTTTATTTACTTATTTAGATTTGGACAAACGAATTGTCTTGTTTGAAAGTTTTAATAAAAGTCTTAAACAAAAAAAAAACAGACAAAAATTTAAAACTGAAACTGCGTTTGGATCAAATTTTGTTTTGTGTTTTTTGGATAAATAAACAATAAAATACAAATATTTACATTTTTAATTGCCAAAAAAAAAGATCTCTAGACAATTTTGGTATAAAAGTTTCTGTATTTTTACAACAAAAGTTGTTAATTTTTGGCAGCTTTAACCAACACAAGCCATGAGATTTTTTGGAAGCTTTTAAAGCGTTTAAATAAATAACTACGAGTACCTTGACATGAAATTAGCAAAAGCACTTTAAAGTAGAAATATAAAAACAAATCACAAATAAAGTGAAGTAAAATATTTTTTTTTTTGGTTATTATTTCTCTTGATTTTATTAAATTGACAAATAAAAGTTTTTGTCAGCATTTTTTCAAGCACTTAAAATGACAAAATCAAAAATTGTGGCTGTAAATCAAATTAAAGTCAAAAATACTTTTGTATGTACGTTGCAGACGAATGGATTGATATAAAGCTGAAATGTTGTTGTTAAGCAGGAGGAGATTTACAACACATAAAAATCTTGGCCATAATATTTATGAAGTCTTATAACAATTATTATTAAATGTTTAGTTTATTTATTTTTTGGTTATACCACTTTTTTCCATCAGACCTCTGGCCAGTCTTATTAGCTGTGCAAATATTATTTTGTGTCTTTTAATGGATGTTTGGGGAGAAATATTTACATTGCAAAATTGCCATTTACTGTCAATGGACAACATCTTGATTGATGGTTGTTGGTTGGTTGCTTGTTCATTTTGGGCTTAAATAAAGTGGAAAATTTTCATAAATTTATTAGCCAAATTAAACAAGAAAATAATTGATTCTTATAGGCTCAAAGTATCAAAAAAAATGCTTCTAACTGCCCTTAAAATTTGCACATATGTCACTTTAACGCACACGGGCACTTGCTGGCAAATATATAAATTATCTTCTTTGATGCTTAACATATTTTTGGGAATTAATAAATAATTTAAAAAACCATAAATAATACATTGCACAAACAAACTAAAAGAACAAAAAAACAACATGAAATCGATATTCCATTAAAAATGTCATCATAAATTTAAAAATTTGCTAAAAAAAAAGAAGTACACAAATCAGCACAAAATATTTAATACATGCATAAATGCCAAATTTATCTTTAAAAAAATGTATATTAATAAATATAGTTTTGTTTTTAAACCCGGAAATTATGAAACAGGGATAAAAGTAAAAAGGCAAAAACTCCAAATACGAGTAAAGAATGAAAGCTCATCGGAGTATGAAAATAAAGAGGAGGAAAGTTTGTTTTTTAGTTTTATTTCATTCATTTTGTAGTGAATAAAATCAATAGAGAATGGGACCTAAGGGTAAAAAAAATCAATTTTCACTTTTTTTTCGATGTGGACAACATCTGAGCATCGAATGAGACCCATCCCATGCCCCAAAAGTGTTCCCTCCCAGAGATATGCGCGTTTTATGAAATTGAAGTCGACGATAATAAGGTTATGTGAAAAAATTTTCGTACTAACAGAGTGATATTCACGATTTAAAAGAATTATAAATGAGTATTTATTATAATTCACAATTAATAATATCAGAAAATAAACCTGGATTCGAAAAAACGCGAGCAAAATTGATATCAAACTCATGGAAACAGCGCGCTAGGTAGAAAACAATAACAACCAACTACACAAAACAAGAGGTAGGAACGACCTACGCGCGTTTTCAAGGTTGACCAACATGTTCTTGACGTCATGAGATGTGTCGTTTTCAAATGAGACCAATACAAACACGCTCAGTGATACACGTATTTAAATCTTTAAAATGGCTCTCCTGAACAAAACCGGTTTTTACCCTTAGGTCCCTTTCTATTTTGCGCGTCACATATACAGGCACAAAAATAACATGTGGAAACTCCATATAAAGACCGAACGCTAATCGTGCCATAACTGAGTGGCGTAGGCTGAAGTATATAGCACGTTGACTACAAAACGGAAAGTCCTGAGTTCGAGTCCGCTATCCAACAGTCATTAAATAACAACAAAATCAAATAATTTATGATTTGAACAGACAAAAGTTCGTATCGCCTTGTAAGCCAAATTACATTATTAATGAACAAATAACACCAAAGTTAGTTGTAAATATTCTGACAAACACGCAGTCGAACGGAACAACTAGCTGTTTTCGAAGGCCACTAAACCTTCATCATCAGCTTTCTTTTTTGTGTTTGGTCCACTGTGTTGATGTAGCCATCATTGCAAATGGAATATGTGAATTGTTTTGATTCATCTTATTTCAATTTGCTGAAAGCTTTTTTGTAACGAAAGCTAAATTTTACCATCTCTAAATTTACAACAGTCTTGCCAAGAAATCGAAAAAAAGAACTTCTTACAATGTAACAATCATTAGAAATTAGCCATATTTGCACTACTCCCCGACAGGGTGACCGATGACATTTTTCAAAAAGTGGCACCAAATAGGGGATTTATCAAAAAAAAAGGGGCAAAATTAAAAAAAAAACGAGAAAACTTCACTAAACTTTTTATTTTTAATGTATTTTTATATAACTCACCCTAAAAAAAGGAGGAAAAAAAGTGGCAAGGAAGTCGAAAAAGTGGAAAAGTGAAATCGATATATCGAAAAAGTGGCAATTTGCCACTTTAGTCGGTCAAACGGTCATGCAAACTCTATATTTTCCTGACTTCTTTGGAGTGCTTTTTATTTTCTTGGAAATAATTTTTTTTATTAATTCTTATTTTAAATAAATTTGTGCAATTTGAGAATTAATATAATTCTTGAAAGCAGCATTTACTGTTCTGCACACAAAGCGCGCTTACCTGGTATTTTATGCCACATAAATCTTAAAATAAACGGGAATTAGAAGCCATCCAAAACCAACGAATGTTTTTATCTCTTGGCACTATTATTTTTTTATGTTTTTTTATGTTCTGTCTGGCTTCTAGAATATTTAAGTTTCTAATAACACAAAAAAACGATACGCAAATACAATTTTTACACGCATCTTAATGTTATTTTTTTCATGTAAAATTGTTGGCTGTGCTTGAACACCTTTTTCCTCTTCCCTTTGCCTCTTAATATTTTCACAGTATTTAAGTGTTGGCAGATTTAAATATTGTTAAAAGCTTTGCGCCGGTCTGAAACAGCGTTAACAAACTAAAATATTTCTTAAGTTTAATAAAATTTGTTCTGAGAATTGTTTTTTTTTATCTCAAACGTAAATCGCAGAATATTGCGCAACGAAGTTCATACATACATATCTTCAAAATAATAAGTCTTAAGACTTTGTTTTTTATTTTGCTAAATGAATATTGAATATTGAGTTCACATATGGAAACGTTATTTCTTAAACGCAATTCAAAAATTTTGAATTTTCTTCAAATTCGAACTTTGTTCCAAATACGAAATTGTTTTTAAAGTTCGAAATTTGTGTATGTATGTATTTCGTAAAAAAATTTGATATATGAAAATAGTATTCTTCAAAATTGTTGTTAAATTTGAATTTAAAGTTGTCTTCGAAAATTCGAAATTGTGTTCATAAGTCCGAATTAGTATTCGAAAATTCGAATTTATATTCGAAAATTCAAAATTGTGTTCGTAAATCCGATTTTGTATACGAAAATTCAAAATTGTGTTCCAAAATTCGAAGTTCCAAATTGTGTTAGAAAATTCGAAGTTGTATTCGAAAACTCGAAGTTTTGTCTTTAAGTCCTAATTCGTATTAGAAAATTCAAAATTTTGTTTTAAGCACGACAAGTCAAAACATTTCTAATTTAAAATATAATAATTTAAAAAATGTATTTGCAAATAAATATTTTAAACTCGTTTTCATTTTGTTGACACGCAATAATGAAAAATACCAAATTTTAAAATATTTTCCTTTCCTACTCTTATTTCACGAGTTCAATACATATTAGTACAGCGTAAATATTCTGGAGTGTTCAATAAAAAATTTCTTATAAAATTTATGTTAAAAATTCGAGTTGAAAATTTTGTTTGTATAATTCGTATTCGGAAATTAGGAATTGCGTTCGAAAACTCCAATTTATGCTCATAGCTGCTTTTCAAAATTTTAAATATTGTTTGAAAGATTTGACTTCGAAAATTCGAATTTATGTTTGAAATTTCGATATTACGATCAAAGTCTCTAAAACATATGAATTGCTTTTCACAATTTAAAATTTTGTTCGAAATATTTGATATTGAACATTCGAAGTGTGTATTCGAAAGCTCTAAATTATGCTCGAACCTAGGTATCTGCTAGAGTTTTAATTTTCCTTTCAAAATTTGATTTTTTTTTCGAAAGATTTGATTTTGAAAATTTGAAGCTATGTCCGAAAACTCGAAGTTAAGATCAAAGTCTGGAAAATATATGAATTGCTTTTCAAAATTTGAAATTTCGTTGGAAATATTTTATGTTGAAAATTAGAAAGTTTGTGTTCGAAAACTATAAATTATGCTCGAAACTAGTTATCTGCTAGAGTTGGAATATTCCTTTCAATTTTTTTTTTAAGACAAGACAACACAACCCGCGAAGCGATTAGCTTTTTTGCGGAAAACACACCTCTGGACTGACCTCAGCGACAGGGGCACCAAAATACGGGTTTTTATATTTTTTGCAAATTGCTTGCAAATAAAAATAAAAAATTCAAAAGTCGACTTGTCTCACTTACAAAGTGAAGGGCTTATATATCAAAATCACAGAATTAATATGTCGTGCCATAACCGTCAAAAAAGCTTAAGCAACATAATTTTCCAACTTAAAGAGCTTAAGCGACATTATGTTCGAAAATCATTTTTTGACGATAATCGATTATTTACGATCGTAAGTAATAGATTTTTGTCAAAAAATGGTTTTCGAAAATAATGTCGCTTAAGCTCTTTTGGAGGTTATGGCACGATATATTAAGCTTAATATTTTTTGGCTTTTTTTCAAATGGTTTTAGATAGCTTTTTTCTTCACATTTGAAAATCCTAAATTAATATCGAAATTTCGAAGATAGTTACTTCTAAGTTGTTTGAAAAGCCAATTAGACTTTGACTGAATTTTGTTTTCAAGTTTGGGCTTTAAATTTGGTTAGCTCTACAAATTTCATGCTACCACGAATAGCAAAATATTTTAAAACTCCAAGAGTAACAAAAGTTATTCCAGAGGGCGTTTATGATACAATACCTGCCAAATAGTCTATTTGTTATAATTAAACAATTTGCATATTATACAACAAACATTAACCCCTTCCGTTTGCACAATATAAATAATTTATTTAAACCAACATACATACCTACATTTTATAACCAGATTTCGATTAAGATTATTTTTTTTTTAATCACATTGAAACTTAAACTCAAGTTCATTGGCTGTTCAATAAATAAATATCTGCTTCTACTTCTTGATATCTATGAACTGAATTCATTTTACAATACTCGTATAATGAAACAAAGCAAAACGTGATAGAGAAACAAAAAATAAATAAAATAAAGGCTGAAAATTAAAAACACCCAAACGATTAACCCACAAAATCCATTAACACTATGATGCTCTTAATTTGTAGGTCAAAACCTGTTCAATAAATATTTGAAATTCATGTATAAATTTGTTGTATGTATGTATGTTTGTATTTTCTAATGTTTCAAATAAATGCGACGAGTATTTATTACATAAAAGTTAGTATCGTGATTTTAAGCAAACAAACTAGAAACTTATCAAAATGATTAAATGATTCAATGATTTATTTTTAGTTTTTTTTTTTTTTTTTAAAGCACACTCATACTTAGAGAACTTTATAACTGTAATATGGAACCATTTACAGTTTATTTTCTATTCTTTTTCCTAATAATGGCTGTAATAGTTGACTTATTTTTATTTTTATACTTTTGTAAATGAAGTACCTACGAGTACATGCATGCATTGTGCGGAGTATATATTTAGTTATTTTGCAAAGTCACGAAATATTTAATAGATTTATCTAATGTTCTGTTCGATGCTTTAAAACAATGAGAAATGGAAAAAAGAACAATTGCACAAAACGCGCTAAAAGCTCAAAAAATCTCTTAATAAGATATTTGGGCACGTAAGTAAAGAATACTTTCAAAAATGAATTCATTAGCATCCGTTTTCTTTAAATTTCATTACGAACTTTAAATTTAAAGTACGTGTGAAATTTCAGCGATACTTTTATTCATTTGAAGAGACTATTGATACCATTATGTGAGGAGCCGCAGAACAAAAGGTGCTGTTTTGCTCATTTGAAATTTTTGGGAAATCGATATTTATGTTTTTCGCCCCTTTAAAAAACTGCAAGAACCTGGAAATCCTAACAAGTTTTATACTTGTCTACAGATGCATCTAACTGTCATAAGTCACTCCATTATATGTTAAGGATGTTTGATATAATTCCATTTTTATTTCCGAAAAAGCACCTTTTGTTAAGGAAAAAAGTAAAAACTCGTTTTGTTAATAGAAGGAAAAAGTAGATTGTGTAATGCGAATACACATATATGACGATAAAATTTTGACTGAATGTGGTTCAACCTGATCTAATATATTAATAAATTCAGTAAAGTGCGACTTTGACTCACGCACGAGGGATTCCGTACGTTGGGCTTTGAGAATTTTTTTAATACAGCGTTTTTGACGTTTTTTCAGCAGAAATAATTTTTTTTTTGTTTATTTTTCGCTTTTTTCTCATTTTGGCGATCTTTTTTTTCATTTTGACGATTTTCGTTCATTTTTGGCGATTTTTGTTCATTTTGGCGATTTTTTTTTCATTTTGGCGACTTTTTTCATTTTGGCGATTTCTTTCATTTTGGAGATTTTTAAATTTTGGCGATTTTTGCGGTTTTTCGCGATTTAATTTCGTTTTAGAAATTTTTTTTAATTTTAGCGATTTTTTTCGGTTTGGCGATTTTATAATTTTTGGATTTTTTTGTTTTACCATTTTTGAAAATTTCCAGAAGTTTGCTCTTAAGGTTTCCAAGATACAGCAAGTTGTCAAAATTACATAGTCAAAATTACATTAACTGATGGTACACCCTTTAATTAAAATTTTTTAAATTTTAGTAATAACTGTTGTAGTCTGTATAAAAATACACTAACCTTACAAAATTCAAGTGTATAGACATACAATTGTATATGTATATATTACATAGGATTTTATAATGTTTCGCTGCTCGTTTTGGACCACCCTTTAATTTTCAACTCTCATGTATTTGTTGTTGTAGCGGCCAAAGGTCTACACAATGTGTCCGAATTTCAGGCACGTAGCTCTTACGGTTCTCGAGAAAATACCCTGTGACAGACGGACGGACAGACGGACATCGTAGCGAAAACAATAGGGGTTCTTTTCACCTTTGGTGTACGAAACCCTAAAAAAGCACTTTTTGTTAAGCATCAATTTTTTAGAACCCATTTACTTTGTAAAAAAAAAATAATAATAATGCTAACTTAATTGTTTCTACAAGATTTCAATATAAATATTATAAAAATAACAAAAAACCAATTTTTCGAGAAATGCGAAGATGCGAACACCTTTTGTTTTGGGGCTCCTCATATATGGAATATCATATCCCAACATCTTAAATGTAAAATTTTCCACTATCCGGGCACATAAATCATGTTTTATTTGACAGGATTATGTTGGCTTTGAAGGCCATGATGTTTGACGATAATTCTCATAGACACCCCGCACCCGGCCTTCATCTCAGGAAAAAGTCTAACAGGGTCACATCACCTAGACGTGAGATGATCAAGCAGTCATTTTAAAACCACATGTCGTTCGTGGTATATCATTCAATTCTGGTGACAATAATTTGGCGATGATGGTTTGGCCAACCCACATCCACAGCAATCAGTAACTTTTTTGGAATCTGTGATCTCACATGGATGAGTACTATTCTAAATTCGAAAATTTTTTTTTATTGAGGTACCCATTCATATAGAAATTGACCTCATCGCTGAATTTCAAATTATTATCAGAATTAATCTTAATCAATTAAGTTTTATAAATAAAGTTATAAACAGTATGCTTTTAGTACAAAAATATTTCCTAAGAACGAGTCCAAAGTAGAAAAATTTCGAAAAAAAAACGAAAAAATTATATTTGGCGAAAAAATACAGACATATCGTCGGTTGGTTTCTGGTTTGCTGCAGACGTAATGTATTTTGAATGTATAGTGCCGTAAACCAGAAACGAACCGACGATGTGTCAGAAATTTACTGAAACAAAATATATATGATTCGAAAGGGGTTAGTATCTTCTCTCTAAAACCGTTTATTAATTTAAAATAAGTTTAAATTTAACTTCGTGCCTACGGGTACGAAAAACCGATTTTTATCCGCAACTCAATTTTTTGGGGTTGTTTGGAAATTTTCAAATACAGATTGTTGTTATACTCGCTAATACTTACCAGATAAATAGTAACACTTCGCAGGTATTTTTTTTTTGCCGCACTGTGTAATTAATAAAATACAAAGATTACATTAAATTAAATTCATGTTGTTTCAACTTGTAATAACTTTGATGCAACATGGTTTTTCGTGTTATTTCAATATCGAATGTACGTTGTTCCAACTTTGAAATAACATTGATGCAACATGATTCTTCATTTTGATTTAACAGTACTGGAATGTTAAATCAACATGAAATAAAGTTATTTCAAAATGATATTTTTTTTTTGAAGATTAGTGTAAATCCTGTTGAATTAACATGCAAGACATATAAAGCAAAATCATTGCTGAAAAACATTTAATTAACCTTGCTTACGTAAATATTTATAAGCAATTTTTCTCTGTGATGAATTTCCGAATAGGCCTATTGTTAATTTCTAAAATAAAAAAAGGCAATGCTGACGTCTATTAAAGTACAAAAACTACTCTTTGAAGTAAGAACAGCATTATTTTTATTTATTCAATTTCAAACGTAAGCCCTGGTATAAGTTCTGAGTATTTTGTGCTAAAAATAAATAATCTCAAAGCAGAAGAATAAAATAATTTATATATAGAGGAAATATTGAACAACGTATCTATGAAGAAAAAAAAATACATAAGCAACTTTTTATTTACTTTTCTCTGGCAAATAAAGCCCCGTAGGTGAATTTAAGGAAAAAAGGCAGAGAACAAAAATAATACAGAATTTGTATGTATGTATGTACTCGTATGTCTGTATGTAGCTGGAGCTAGTCCATATTCAAGTCATTATGATAATCATTAAAATAATCATTATTAACCGCGTCATGGCAAATATTATTATTATTACAATAATTACGCACTTTATTCGTTTTTCCCTGCGTCCGTTCGTTCGCCCGTATCATCGTCTGTTTGTCTTTCAGCAAAATAGAATTCAAAATGATGATACGAATTTTAAGGAACCACCCAGTCAAGAAATCTGCGCGACTTGGCCACCATAATTTATAGACTCCCATAGATTACTGAAAATAGTAAGGGTATTCACTAATGAGTGCAAAGTGGAAATCTGGAAGTGCAACAGCTGGAAGGTCGCAAATCATTGACAGCCGCGGCAGGCCAACAGCTGCTTGTATAATGCAAATTTCGCAAATTTTTGTAACCACGGGTTCAGGTTCACCAAAGGATTATTGATGAAATTGTATTTATAGTGAAATTTTTTTACTACAAATTTTATAATATATACATAATTAATGAAAAAAAAAAAATTTCCCTTCTAAACAGTTGCCCCTATTGTGTATCCTTTTCGCCAGCGCATAATTCGCAACTTGCAACTTAGAATACAGGCGTGACTAGAAGATTTCAAGCATCGCTGCCAGTCACTCAGTCAGTCAGTTGCATTTTTATTGCAATTATGCTGCATCTCTATGATGTGGTTGTATGTACTTGCAGTTGTTATTGTATTTTTCTTCTTCTTTGATTGCGCTACGTTGCCTTTTGCATTCGTGTTAATGACCCTTGTAAAGAAAAAAAGGGATTATTTATGTGTTTTTTTTTCGTTCACTTTCTTGCTGTTTTGATTGCAAAATATGTTGCTATGATTTCAGTTGTTTATTGCTGGTGTTGTTCGCTGTTTGTTTACAACATCCTTCTCATGTATGTTAAGTCTCAAAATCAAAAATACTTAAACACACAATGCAGCACATAAAGGTTTGTTTTTTATTTTATATTTTTTTTGTGTGCGCCGTCTAGAAGAGGCTGATGTTGATGTAACAATGTGCAACAAGAATTAAGTATCTGCTTGCAGCTTCATTAGATGCATCTAGTTTTAGGTGTATTGTGGTATAGAGCTGATGATTTGAAAAAAAAGTTGACGAACAAGTATTAACAAAAAAAAAAGGAAAAAGGAAAGCGTAAAACATAAAACATAAAACATAAAGGGGCTGTCCAATGGAAGTTTGTAATATAAAACTTAATTTAAAAAAATATGTTGACAGGTCTGAATTAAATGTAAAAGAAAAATTATATTCTTAAAAAAAATTACTTATAAGAAACAAAAATCTTGTGCATAAAACAAATTTAGGTAAAAGTTCATACTAATAATTATACTACGATGAGATAGCAAAACAGTTTGCTAAAATAGCAAAAATAGTTTCATAACATAGCAACCAGAACTTGCTAAAATAGCTAACAGAGCTTCCTAAACTAGCAAACTCAATTTGCTAAAATGGTAAAGACTGTTTGCTAAAATAGCAATCACATTTAAGTAAAACAGCAAACACGGTTTGCTAAACTAGCAAACATAGTTTGCTCATATAGCAAACATAGTTTGATCAAAATAGTAAACATAGTTTGCTAAAATATCAAACATAGTTTGCTAAAATAGCGAACATAGTTTGCTAAAATAGCAAACATAGTTTGCTAAAATAGCAGACATGGTTTGCTAAAATAGCAGACATAGTTAGCTAAAATAGCAGACATAGTTTGCTTAAATAGCAAACATAGTTTGCTTAAATAGCAAATACATTTTGCTAAGATAGCAAACACAATTTGCTATAGCTGTCGATAGAAAATTAAGATAGCAATCACATGTTAGTAAAACAGCAAACATGGTTTGCTAATATAGTAAACATAGTTTGCTAAAATAGTAAACATAGTTTCCTAAACTAGCAAACATGGTTTGCTAAAATAGCAAACATAGTTTGCTGAAATAGCAAACCTAGTTTGCTAAAATAGTAAACACAGTTTGCTAAAATAGCAAACACAGTTTGCTAAAAAAGCAAACACATTTTGCTAAAATAGCAAACATAGTTTGCTTAGATAGCAAACATAGTTTGCTAAAATAGCAAATACAGTTTGCTAAAATAGCAAACACAATTTGCTTTAGTTGTGTAGCAAAATCATCGGCGAAGTAAAATAATCAATGAAATGGCTACAAAACACAGCTTCAAAAAAAAAAAAAAACTTAATACGCCTCATTTGACACCAGATGGCGCTGCAACACTGCATTATCAAAAAACGTGCAAAAAGCAGAGTTGTAAAAGAATGAAGCTTTCCTCTATCTATCCCTTCACCACCTGTCTTCTCTATCACTATCCCTTTCCTAAAGAAGGTAACACCTAGTAATAGTAGTAGGCATTAATTGCCTGAGTGTTACTTCTCTTTAAAAAAAAAAAAAAAAAAAAAAAAAAAAAAAAAATTAGAAAAGTTATGAAAGCTTTCTAAATTAAATTTAGCAGAATAAAAAAAATCTTTTTTTTTCAGAAAATTAATGATAGAGAAAATTTTGTAAAGTAAATGTATTGATAACAAAATTGCATAAATTTACTATGAAATTTTCTAAAACAAAATTGTATATATCTGATATATTTTTTGCTTTTATTTTTTTTTAAGAAACATTTCGATATCCGGAATTTCTTAAGAATATTTAACGATAGCTGTATTTTTCTTTATATAACTTATGAAGAGTAAAATGAAGTTATACAAAATTTACGAATATCAAAAACGTTCGGTAGCAACTTTATCTTGTAGCAAGGAAAATTCGTGGTAGCAAAAAGTAGCAAATATTTTCTTTTGAAAATATTTATGTGCGAAATTCAAACAAGGAAATAATTTATCGATAGCAAAGAATTTTTCCACAAAAGTTAGCGATAGAAAATTGGAAAACTTATCAAAGGAAAAATATTTCTTTTATAAATTTTTCGATTTGAACAAATTTCCCATAGCAAATAGTATATCAATGATAAAAAGTTTTCCATGCAAATTTCACCGATGACCGAAAAGTTATCGATAAAAGTAATTTCTAAAAGAGTAACTGCCGGTTTTTGCTAAAAAAAAAACAAAAACCAATTTCCTTATTTGATTGTTCTTTTTAATATTAATTCTCACACTAAGTTTAATTAATGCAGTTTTCTTTTCTAGAAAAAGTGCAAAATTTTTTAACTTTTTATTAAGAAAAATAAATTTTAGTGCTCGTTTAGCGTTCGCTTATAACCCTGCAAGGGGCGGTACAATAATTTTTTACATCTCTCTATATCAGAAATACCATTTTATTGCGAATTTTCATTGAAAAGTGCAATAAATGTAAAATATTTTTGCTAGGAAAGAAAAGGCCATAACATAATATAAGAATTAAAGGTTAATCTTTATAAAAATTGACGATAGTAAAAATATTCTCAATTCAAAGAATAATATTTAGAATGCAATCAAACAGCAAAAACTTTTTGAGATTTTGTAATGGCTTACAAAATAATGAGTGGTACTTATTTATCTAATTATTTTATATGCATAATAATGGCTTCCCCAGAATGAGTAAAATAAGAACTTACTTATATCATTATGCGAAAGTATTTCTTTAAATACTTCCCAGTTATTAATAATGAAATATGTAGAGAACAATATATATTTATTATGAAAATTAACTTTGAAAACTTATTTTAGAAATCCCTATTGGCACCTAAGCTTTCTTTCACTCTTCATTCTTTAAGCCAAACACATGCGGTCTTATTCTTTGCATTAGAAAATACAGAATTTGTTGCAAAAACAAAATCCTCCATCAAAATGCTAAAACAAATAAAAAGTCCTCCATCAAAATGGAAAAATGTGTGTGTATAATGAAAAACTTTGCTCTGGTGTTTGTTTGTCCTCCAAACAAACAGAAAAAAGTAACGCCTTGTCGCCCTCTTTCTTTAAGGCACGTCAATTCTTTTTATTGTTTATTTCCATTTCAATTTGTTGAAAGAAAAACATGATTTTGCGCATAAACGAGGCATGTGTTTGATAAAGAAATATTCTTGTAACTAGAGATGGGCGCGTGTCGAATTGTTCCAATACGACACGACACGAACGCGAATAGCAAGACGCTTAATACGTACGAAACACGCATGCGAAAAATTTTGTCAACACGCTACTTCACAACACGCACAAAATATTATTGGTATGGTATTGAAAATCAGAGTCGCTTTTCAAAATATGGCAACGAGTTGGCACTGTCAGCTGCTACTATCTGCAATCACAGCTGATACTATCTGCCACCACAGCTGATACCATCGGTTTCCGTACAGAACTTTAAGCTTCAGAGGCCTACACAATATCAGCAAATATGCTGTTGTTGCGCGTTTGACGATACAAAATATTTAATTTTTGCTCTACTGGAAATTCATTCATACATATCTTACATCTAAAATCGTTTCGTGTTTTTTGTGTCAATTTTGCTCAACACGAAACGACCCGAACACGCACGAAATCAGATTTTTTATCACGAACACGTCGTGTTGACAAAAACACGTCACGCGTCCATCTCTACTTCTAACTACTGCTTGCCATATACTTGGCAGGTTTTGCTTAAGTAATTTAAAAAAAAAGTGTGTAGAGTTACATTAAAGTTGAAAAAGCAATATGAATGTAAACATATTTTTATATATACAAACTTATTTGTCATATTGATGTGGGTGGATATGATGTGTGAGTGCAAAATTTTTATATTTGTTGCTTATTTTTTAAATTAATGATTATAAAATAAAATTTTGTGCTCTTTGGAAAGTTACCTTATTTCTTCGTTTTCTTTAATAAAACTTTAATTTCTGCGGAAATGTACAACATTTTGGTATATATTTGCATTTCAGCGTGTAAAAAAAGTAATAAAAGCGAGCAAGTTTCCTTTCATCTGGTGAGCTTAAGCCTTAAGTTTTCATTAAGTGAGCCCTTTGAATGATATATTGTCGGTTGGTTATTGGTTTGCGGCACAGTATATTCAAAGTACATTATGACTGCAGCGAACCAATAACCAAACGACGATATATTTTTTGCTCATGTTGATGTGCCTGTGACACTTCTAAACACACAAACGAAAACAAGCTCAATTTAATGTTTTTCGGCAAACATGTTAATGCAACATGATTTACAGTAATAACTTTATTTCATGTTGATTTAACATGCCAGTGCTGTTGCATCAAAATGAAGAATCATGTTGAATTAATGTTATTTCAAGTTGAAACAACTTGAATTTAATACTGAGATAACACGAAGGAAACACAACTATACATTTTTTATATTTTTATTTAAATAATTTTTTGTTGTTGTTATTTTTAACAATTTAAAATTCTACCGGGCTTGAAAAAAACACTCTTGCCAAAGTTTTCTATTTGAAATTGTTCAGTTAGCCTTAGGTTCGTATACTGGGGAAGGAAAGTGCACATGTGATGTTTTTTTTCACATTCATTTTAAACTTCATCTCTTCTCTGGTCTTCAGAGTGAAAATTTTTTTGTAGAACGGCGAAATAAAACGAAATGGGCTTTATTTTGTTGTTTTTTGTTGCAATTTATATTGAATGTGGATTGTCCTGCTGCTTTAACAGACAAAGACTGTGAAGAAGATGTGAAACTACCACTGTGCCCTTAATTATGAAGGTGGTCTAATTCATATAAATTTTTGCTTCGAAATATTAAATAAATGTTAAAAAAACGGCAATAAATATTTAAGAAATATAAAATGAATTTATACTAATCGAGGCTACGTATATAACAACTCATAAATCAAAATTTTGTATATTATAAAATTTTTTTTCAGTTGTTCAAATGTAATCTAGTAAATTACTCGACAAAAGAAATACATGACTTATACCACTTTCATAGTTAAGGGTACAACTCTGTGTGCAAAAAGGAAAAAGTGCTTAAGTCGAGATAAGCTGATTTCGAGTTAACGGTACGTTCGTAATCTGCACATTCGAAAGTACCTCTGGTCAAAATCTTAATCAATTTGTGTGATTTTTTAAGAAGTTATAGCAGGTTATACTTTGATAAATTTCAATATAAATATACAGTGGAATCTCTCTTGAGCGGACACTGAAGGGACCATTGAAATGTGTCCGTACAAGGAGACTGTCCGGTCAAGAGAAAACTAACTATTTAAGTGGAGCGCTGCCGGGACCTGTCAAAAGTGTCCGTCTATAGGAAGTGTCCCTTAAGGGAGATTCCACTGTATTACTTATAGTGTGTAGAACGATGTTTGCTTGAAAACAATAAAGTTTAACAGATAATGTCCCAATTTAAATGTAAAAGAAATAAATTTCTGAAAATCGACTTGAACGTCTAAAAGTGCTCTCCTGCAAAACAGTAAAATTTGACTTAAGCACTTTTTCCTTATTGCCACAGAACTGTAGCTTGGTGCTGATTGCCTCTAAATACTGTCGTTGTTTTACTCCTACTTTATTTTCTGGGAAAACTGTTTATGTAAATAATTTTTAAAATGAAATCAATTTAGTTGTCAGTTTGGAGTTTTTTTTTAAATTCCTTTTTTTTTAGACAATTGCAATGAAATAAGTGAAATTAAAATAAGATTTTAGCAACCCATAATAATTTTATTTGTGCAAGAAAGTTTTTTTAGGAGAAGCGTCAATCATGTATTTATATTAAATGCTGCAGACAGCTTAAAAAATAAAATAAAAGCAGATTATGAAAAAAGTTACATAATTTGTTTAGCTCATATCGCTCATGTACTTGAAGATTGTAATAAAATAAAAATTTAATCGAAATTCTATTGAAATTTGCTTTTGAACCCCTTCAAAATCCTAGTCTTCGAACAAAGTCATGAATACTTAAGTTTTATGTAATTGCTTTTGCTTTGCTTTGCTTTTTGCTTCGCTGGGCATTTTGCTTTTTTTATGGCACGAAGGACCATAAACAAGTTAATAATCTCTTGCTTTCTCAGATTTGTTATAAACAAAGCAAAGTTTTCTATTCTAAAACATTAGCGCAATAAAATATAGTTTATCCAATTTAACTCTCTACGTCATCCAATAATTTTTCTTAAGCATGTGATTATTACTTAAAATTTCTTTTAACCTACATTTTACTAATGAATGTTTTTTCTTCTCTTTTTTTCCAGGTTGGTTCCACTCTATTTTTTAATCATTATTATCTGTGTTAATTAAACATTTAACTGAAAAATAAACGGTGGGCAAACAAGCATGTTTAATAAAAAAAATAAATAATAATAATAATTGGTATGTATCTACAGTATTAAAAAGACATTAAGAAAAGTAGACTTAAAAATAAAAAGCTTTTATTGTATAACAGCGAAGAAAGAAGCTGTTAAAGAATAAACACGTAAAGAAGTTAAAAAAAATTAAAAATAAAAGCAAAAATAAAGAACAAAATTAGTGTTATTAAGCGCGGAAAGAATTATACTTAATTAGTTTCCGCCTGCTCTTTATGAACTTTGTAGACTTAGTTAAAAAATAATGAATCAATTTGTTTCCCTTCAGGGTTAAGGATTCGATTTCTGCTTTAATTCATAATATTATTGGAAAAAAATGCTTGTGGCTTCATTGCTATAGGTTGTACGTTTAAAACGAGCGTCGTTCGACTTTCATCGTTACAAGATCTTTCTTAAATTATAAATATGTTTAATAAGTAAAGAAAAAAATAATAGTTTTGAGTTTGTTTGTTTTTGCATACCAAAAAAAATCAACTTTCCAGCCCTGTCATCTTAATTTTGCTGATTTCCTATACTAATCTATTTCTTTCTAAAATATAAAATATGTCTAATTAACAAAAAATTGTTTCCATTTTCCAGTCCTGGAACAGTCTTTTTATTTTAACTAACCTTTAACTGCAGTGTATTTCTTTCGAAATTATAAAAAAATTTAAATTAATAAGTAAATTATTTTTAGTTCGTTACTTTCATAATCCCAAAAATATCTAGATTTTCCAGCCCTGGAACCATATTTTTGATTTAACTAATTTTCAACACCAAATGAATTATAAAAAATTTTCACTTAATATAGAGAAATAAATTTTTCTTAGTTCGTTACTTTTATAATCCCAAAAAATATTTCACTTTTCCAGCCCTGGAAGCGTCTGTTGATTTCAATAATTATCAGTATCAATTTATTTCCTTCTAAAGTATAAAAAATGTTCAGTTAATAGAGCGAAGTAAATTATTTTTGGTGCCTTACTTTTGTAAACCAAAGTAAGGCACCAAAGTATTTCAATTTTCCAGCCCTGGAACCGTGTATTGATTTCAATAATATTCAATATCGATTTATTTCTGTCTAAAATATAACAACTTTTAAATGAATAGACAGAAGTAAATTATTTTTAGTGAGTTACTTTTATAAAAAGAAAATGATAAAGTTAAAAGTTCCAGCCCTGGAACCATATTTTTGATTTTTTTCTTCCAAAATATAGCCACTTTTAAATTAATATAAAGAAGTCAATTATTTTTCGTTCCTCACTTTTATAAACCAAAAAAATATTTATGTTTTCCAGCCCTGGAACTTTCTATTGATTTCAATAATTTTGAGTAACAATTTATTTCCTTCTATAAAACAAAAATTTTTATAATAATTTAATATCTATTAAGATAGAAGTAAAATATTTTTAGTTCGTTACTTTTATAAACCAGAAATAGATCTAAATTTTCCGGCCCTGGAACCGTCTATTGATTTCAATAATTTTCAGTATCAATTTATTTAATTCTTAAATAAAAAATTTTCAATTAATAGAGAGAAGTAAATTATTTTTAGTAAGTTATTTGTATAAACGAATAAAATATTTCAGTTTTCCAGCCCTGGAACTGTCTATTGAGTTCAATAATTTTGAGTAACAATTTATTTCCTTCTATAAAACATAAATTTTCAATTGAACGAGAGAAGTAAATTATTTTTAGTTCCTTCGTTTTGCAAAAAAAAAATATATATTTAAATTTACCAGCCCTGGAACATTCAGTATCAATGTGTTTCCATCTACAGTATAAAAGCTTTTAAATTAATAGAGAGAAGTAAATTTTGTTTAGTTCGTTACTTTTATAAACCAAAAAAAAAAATTAAATTTCCCAGAGCTGGATCATTGATTTCATTCATTTTCAGTATCAATTTATTTCCTTCTAAAATGTAACAGCTTTTAAATTAATAAAGAGAAGTAAATTATTTTTATTAAGTTACTTTTAAAAATCAAAAAAGAAAAAGGTTTAAATTATCCAGCCCTGGAACCATATTTTTGATTTTGTTGATTTGGAATGGCAATTAAATATAAAATAAAGATGAGAAACAATTAGTTTTAGTTTGTAGTTTTATATGCTAAAAAAAGTTTAAATTTAAGAGCCCTGGGATCATCTTTTTGATTTTTCTGATTTTCAATACCAATCTATTTGGGAAAAATTTCGTTGCATCTGTCCAAGACTAAAGTCCTTGCTCTTCTTGGGGGCTTCGGAAAATCGATTGAAGGTACCGACACAAGGGCAGACGGACGGACGGACTACCCTATCCATCAGGCCCTTGCAGTGTATAGAAACTGATGATAATTTTTTTCTGTGTATGAAAAAGATCGATTGCGTTATCAAGTTTATATTGAGGACCTGGAGTTTCACAGGAACTACGATCTTTTAGTAAACTTTTTGAACTTACAAGAGTACATATGAACTTGCTTAAATACGGTGGAAAAAGTCATATAAAATTTATTTAAAAAAATACTATTTGAATAAGAATAATTTATAAAAAAAATGTTAATGAACTCATCCGGTTGCTAGACATGTTTCAAACAAATTAAATTTATTTCATTTATTTATTGTGGTTAATTTTTTTCAATTCCATTTTAAAAATTAAATTATTTCACCCTCACATCTCAATCATTTTAAATTATGAACATGTTTGCCGTAATTTAATTATAATGTATACATATCTGTTATTATAAATAACAATTTTATTTAATGACACTGAGGGTAAATAAAAATCAGTAAAAAAGAATATAAAAAATGGTTCATATCCCCCAAAATAAATCATTTAAATTTTTAAATTTCTGCAGTAGAGAAGGTCGATAAATTATGACAATGATTTTTCTTACTTGTCTCTTTGATTAATACGACTAAGAGTATTTTGTCATTTTTACTAAAAAAAAGCTATTAATAATAATATATTAGAATGAGATTCTTTGCCCTGAACACTTTTATATAATTGAAGATTAATTTGTGTTCTTAAATCATTTCTATCTGAACTAAAAACTTCTTCCTTGTTTAAACTTTGCTCAAGAAGTAATAAATTTCAAAGAACGAACAACTTCATTAAACTGTATAATTTTTAGTGTGACAAAAGAAAAACCAACTGGAAATTAAAACAAACAACTTTAATAATGAAGAATTAATTCACAATCTAAATAGTAAACATTTGGAATAAATGTTTGAAAGGTAGATATGTCACTCTCTACATTAAGAACATGAATTCTTTTTCATTCTGAGACATTTTTAGATTCATTCTATGTTAAAAAAAACATCCAAATAAATGTCACAAGCAAAGAATAAGATGTAAAATCGACAGGCAGCGAAGGAAAAAAATACTCGGAGGACAAATTACGGCATTCGATATCGATCATAGTTTTACCCATATGAATTATCAGTTAATTTAGCAGATGTCGGCCTAAAATAATAAGGCAGGTTAATCTAACCTATTTCGGTTGTTAATTGTATTATAGATAAAAGTCATTTTGCGATTCAAATAAGCAAAGTGTTTTTTTTTTTTTTTTGTTAAACTAACCAACTGTAGTTGTTAATTTAATGCCATTGTTGCAGTAAAAACTTCACTAAAATCTATTAAGAAAAATGCAGCACAATTTAATTTTTGGTAGGCTCTTTTCTATGTTGTTTCTATTTAAAATGTATTCGAAAAAAAACTGATTTTCACAGTTAAGGTCTAAATCAGTTCTATTAGATATCAAACAGCTGATTATTATCAGGACTTTTAAGATCACTTGTTTCTCAATTCGCCTTACAAACATCAAATTCATTTTCTTATTCAATTTTCTTAATTCTCTTAAGCTCTTATCGAATTTGTTTCATACGTTTTATGATTTTCATTACCAATCTTTTCTTTGTTAATAAATTTGTTTTAAACATTTTTCCATAAAATAAAGTAAAGACCTTCCCTGTGCAACCGCGGCGTGACTGAAATTTTTTTAACATGTTTTCATATATTTCTTAAAAATTATTATTTAGACTAATGATTTGAAAAACGGACTTGAACTTGACTAAAATAATTTACGACATTAACAGAGATAATATAAAGTGACGGTCTATTATTATAAATTATTTAAATTGTGTTTGTTAAACAAACAAAATCTGTTTCCTTAATTGTGAACAAGTCATTTCCGATTTTAACTTATCTCTTTTAAAAGTCAATAATATAAATTTTATTTTCTCTCAAACCACTCAAGATGGAATAGTTAATAAATCGTTTTGCTTGCGGCATAAAAAAAGCAACCGAAAATCTTCAAAGCTTTAGGGCAATTTTATGCACCGATGGGTTTTAGGGCTTGAGTAAGACACCGTAAGTAAATAAACACAACAACAAATGGCCATGAATTTGCCACATGTAGTCGTAGCAAGTGCTTACCCTCTAGTCAGCCTAGAACCATATGTCTCTATGTCAACACTCTTTTCTCTACCGACAATTGCACTAGTTAAAATGGCGACAACTTTCCTTTTATGCACGAGTAGAGATACGTTAGAGACAACAGTTCTAGTGTATTTCTGGTGACATTGTCAATGAACGCGTCAATAGTTTGTTTTTCTTTTTTTTATTATACTATGCAACTGTTAAAAACTTACGTACATATATATTATTGACCTGCACAAGACTATTTATAAGACATTTCAAGACATGCGACATTTTTTAAACGCATTACTACAGCGAAATATTCTAAAATAAACGCTAAACAACACTGTTGGCAATATTTTTTTTGAGTTCTTTGTCTTGCCAACAGTGTTTTTTAGCGTTTGTTTTAGAATATTTCGCTGTAGTAAAGCGTTTAAAAAATGTCGCATGTCTTGAAAGGTCTTATAAATAGTCTTGTGCAGGACTTTAATATGTATGTATGTATGTATGTATGTATGTATTTAAGTTTGTTGCCCCAACCCTTATAAAATTGTAGACACAAAAGTCACTAAAATGTACTAGTGAATCTTTAGTTCAAACGTCTCCATACGGTCGTAAAAGAATAGTGCTAAAGTCTACTGGTAGATTTTCAATGACAACCCTGTGTCATAGTCAATAGGCGTTTACATTGGCTGGGGTACACCTAGTCAGTAGTACTATTGACAACGTCACTAGTAGATCACTAAAATTTTACTATTGACAGCGAGCGAGGAAATATCGATATTGTAGACAGGGCCCCCAACATTTACTAGTGAATCTTTGGTGCAAATGTCTCCATGTGGTCCCAAAAGAACTACTTAGTCAGTAGTGCTACAGTCTAATGGTGGATTTTAAATGACAAGCTAATGTTAAATGTCAATAGATGATTACATTGGCTGGGGTACACCTGGTCAGTAGTACTATTGACAATGTCACTAGTAAATCAGTACAATTTCACTATTCGCATTTCCTGCAGGGTAGTTTACCACACACACACACACACACTCACTTGAAACACTTTGCAAAATAACTACGCAAAGGCAATCAGAAGGGGAGGGTAATCAAAATTTAAATATGGGTTAAAAGGCCATAAGTTAAATGATGTTGTCAGTGTAAACATAAAAAAAGCCGTTCGTCTGTCATTTTCGTTAAATTACTGCTTTTCACACAAACGCACTTCAGTTTCAAATAAATTAATAAATAAATCGTTAATGACCAGTTGTTTTGGAAGTTCACATGGACAGACGGCGGCGATAAGAAAAAACCAGCTAACAATATAATTATACAAAAGTTTTTAATAATTTGAAAGACTAGTAAGACAAAACAGGAGGGAGCTAGGAAGCAAAAACATAATAGAGTTGGTCATACAATTAAATGTTTTAACACAAAACGATATTAAACATGCAACAAACTTAATGAAAACAACCAATTAAAGAGGAAATAAGCTATTAAAGCAAACAAAAAAAAAAAAAACACAAATTTAAATTATAACATTAAAATAAAATAAAAGTCAAATAAAAATTATCATTTTATCTATAAAAGAAGAAAATTAAATGTAAATTATCGGATTATTATGTTTTCTCGAGTTAAGGCAAAGGAAAGTAAAAAGCGAATATAATATAGAAAAAAATATCTATGTAAAATATATTAAGCAAAATTTAATACATCAAAAATTTAAAATTAGTCCAAGAAAATGTATCAAAAACAAAAAAAATTTTACCGTAAATTTGTGTATCGAGAATCAGGGGTCTAATCGTCGCTTTCGATAACGAAATTAAGGCATTCGCTTTCGTACAATGTAATGATATGGCTCGATATCGAATGCCATAATATCAAACTGAAGAAAACGTGATCGAAACAGCTGGTTATCTAAAGCGTCCAGTAGTTAGACCCCAGTCCATTTCCATTTACGGTAGAAAACTTATAGAAAGCAAAAGTTTTTTTTTTTCAAAATAATAATCGTTAGCAAAATTTTACCATAACAAATTATTAATAGCCAAATTAAAAAAAAAATCTCATAAAAGCTTTTCGATAACCAAAGTTTTTTTTGATAACAATTTATTGATAGCAAACATATTTTCTTGAATTTATCGATAGCAAAATTACTCACTATATCGTGCCGTAACTGCCTAAAAAGCTTAAGAGACATAATTTTCGAACTTACGATATTGCATTATTTACGATCATATGATTTTTGGTAAAAAAAAATTAATGGCCTGTCCCACGAAGTCACCAGAAATCGTTCGATCGATATCTTGTATTGGAAACAACAATAACATTACAAAATTTTTCGTTGTTTTCAATATAAGTAGCCGATCGACCGATTTCTGGTGACTTCGTGGGACAGGCCATTAATTTTTTTTTACCAAAAATCATATGATCGTAAATAATCCAATTTCGTAAAAAAAAATTTAAGTCCAAAAAATTTGTCACTTAAGCTTTTTTTTTGTAGTGGTTGTGGTTTGATATACATATAGAGAGAAACCTTATCTTGGATTTGTGTGAACAAAATTATGATATTTGTGTATAGAAAATAATCGATACCGAAGGATTTTATATTGATACGAGTAGCAACAACAAATTTTCTATTTTTATTGTTGTTTGCAATGCAAGTTGTCGATTATACGTTTTCTGTCGACATCGTGGCACAAGCCACAGGCGAACACATGTCAACTAAATACTTTAGTCCTTTGAGCCTTTCTCAGCTCTTCTCCCTAAATAATCCCTTATTCCATTTGCATAATTTTCACTGAATAGCAAAAAGCTTAAGAGACAACTTAATAAATGGTTGGCTCGTGCTGCTGCAATTAAATAAAAAAAAGTGAAGTACAAAATGTGGTAAAAAGATAATAAAATTTAGCAAACTATAAAGCACACGATTGCGTTTAACACGTTTGTTTTATTTCTCTTTTATTTTATTTTAACGGCTCCGTTGTCATGTCCAAATTAAGTGTCTGTATGTGTGTGTGTATTCCTTTTAAATGAAATTTAATTTTTATTATTTCTTTAGCTCCTCACACATACATACATACATACATACAGACGAATGTCAAGTTCAGGGTTAAATAAAGTACAAAAGCATAAGTTTACAAATGTCAAAAAGAAAAAACTACAATTATTTAATTTTGAATAAATTACACAGCTTAAAGCAAAGAGGGTACACGAAAGTCAAGTCACTGCAAGACTAGAATTTTGAAGGAGTTTAAACTTTATAAAAAAAGAGGTTTTAATAATGTGGGTAATTGTGAAAGAAAATTTCGCGAGAAATTTTTCCCGCCAAAAACAAAGCAAGTAATAAGGAAAACAAAAATAAAACTAATTGTAAAAGAGAGAAATATCTCGAGGAATTTTATTCATAATTGCCCTAGGGGTCTACTCTGTAATTCGAAACGAAAGAAAATGCTTTCGAATTCTTATGTTTAGTAATAATGCAATTCTAAAGCATTTGCTTTCGTTTCGAATTACAGACTAGACCCCCTGAATATAGATTCTTATAAATAAATTATAAATTAAAATTAAATTTTATAAATACAAATTTTCCTCAAAACTCCCGCAGCAAATTTCGAAATTAATAAATCTAAACTATCGGTTATGCCATTTTACGCTCAATAGTTAGTTCAAAACTTTACATAAAATTTTTACGTAAAGTTGAGAACTAATAACAGATCACTTCCTGTGCGAGGTGTTTTGTTTTAAACGCCTGGTGTTTAATCGTCGGTTTTGATAACCAGCTGATTCGATCACGGTTTTTCAGTTTGAGATTACGGCATTCGATATCGAACAATATTATAACATTGTTCGCTAGCGAAAGCCATAATCTAAAATTAAACAAATGGCATCGAATCAGCTCGTTATCGCAAGCTACGATTAGAAAGAACCCTTGTCTAAATAAACTTTTTATTACAAAATGTCTGTTCTAAAAAACTCACCAGCGTTTTATAATAAAAAAAGGAAATGATTATATATAAAATTGGTTATTTGCTTTTGGGCGCTGTCTTTAAAATTTTACAAACATGCAACAAGTGATCTTGGTTTCAAACAATAACTCACTTTATTCAATTCATACAAAGTAGACAAACACACACATACATATATAAAAAAATTATAAACAAAATATTTTATAAAACAAACCGCCTTATTGCAATCGTCCAGCTTTACGATTATTTCTTTTTATGTTCGCCATAGATTAAAGGAAAGTATTGTACAGTTCAAAGGACCAATACTTTTAAAATGATGCATAGATTTCAAATGGACTGCATATAGACGAGTCATAAATATTTTTAATTTTTCAAGTTAAAAATATATATATGTATATATAAAGGGTGTTTTTTTAGAGGTATAGAACTTCGAATTGAAATAAAACACAAGAAAATTGTTTTAATGTCCATCAATTTGGCTTTATTGGAAGGATAATTTTATGCCATTAATGTTTAAATATGATTTCGGGCATGTGGCCGCCGCGGCTGGCTCGAATAAAGCCAATTCTACAGGTCCAATTTTCAACCACTTTTTCGAGCATATGGGGCCGTATGTTGGCAATAACGCCACGAATGTTGGCTTCCAAGTCCCTTAACGTTTCTGGTTTGTTGGCGTAGACGAGCGACTTCACATATCCCCAAAGAAAATAATCCAATGGTGTCAAATCACACGATCTTGGTGGCCAATTGACAGGTCCATTCCGCGAAATTATGCTCTCATCGAATGTTTCCTTCAATAAATCTATTGTGACGTGCGGTGTGTGGCATGTAGCGCCGTCTTGTTGGAACCACAACTCATCCACATTCAAAATCTTCAAAATCTTCCATAAAGTTGATGGACAAAGCTCCAATTGCTGTGCACGGTGGCGAATCGATTCATTCGGGTCCTCTTCAACACTTTGCTCTACAGCGGCAATTGTTTCTTCGGTGCGCACTGTTCGACGTCTCTGCGGATGCGTATTATCACATAGAGTAAACGTAGTGCGAAAACGATCCATGGTTAACCGAATTAATTGCTCTGATGGACGATTATGTCGACCATAAAATGGACGGAGCTTGCGGTAAACTTCGCGAACTGAACCATTATTTTCGAAATAAATTTGCCCGATTTGCAAGCGTTGTTCTTTTGTCAACCTGTTCATGATGAAATGGCAAACCAAACTAAATATTAATCATTTGACAGCTGACAAAATGGCCGCCAGATAAAAAAGTGATGCCAACTTAAAGTTCTATACCTCAATAAAAAACACCCTTTACATGTTTCAATATAATAAATCACAATATTTATGTAAAGCTAAAAGTCTAAAACACAGGAAATTTCAACTAATTGTGGTTAAATTACACATAAAGGGTGTTTTTTATAGAGTGACACAGTAGCTTAAATCATAATAAAACAAGGAAAGATATTTATAATATTAATGGAAGGGGCTTTATTGGAAAGTAAATTTTATGAAATTAATTTTTAAATATGATCTCTGCCATGTGGCCGCCATGGCTGGCGCGTAGAATTTAAATTTTCAACAACTTTTCGCAGCATTTGCGACCGTATTTAGCCGATAACTCTTTGAATGTTGGTTTCCAGGTGTTCAATTGCTTGTGGTTTATCGACGCAGACAAGTGACTGAACATCACACCAAAGAAAATAATCCAATTTGGATAAATCACACGATCGTGGTGGCCAATTAATTGGGCCATTACGTGAAATTATTTTTTTATCAAAAGATTCTTTGAGTAAATCAATTGTAGCGCCTGCTATGTGGCATGTGGCTCCGTCCTATTGGAACCACATATTAGCAAGATTAATGCCAAGCTAATTGAGGTACGAAAAAATTTCGAATCATATTCCTATACCGTTCACCCTTGACAGTAACATTCTGACCATCATCGTTTTTGAAGACATATGGGCCAATGACTCCGCCAGTCCCTAAACCGCACCAAACAGTAATTTTCTGTGTATATAATATAATGGTGTTTCGACAAAAGCTTGTGACTTCTCCTCACACCAAATGCGACAATTCTGCTTATTTACGTACCCAATCAACCAGAAATGGGCTTAATCGGAAAATAAAGTTTTTAAATTTTTTAAAATTTTAAAAATTTCAACAATTTGCACGTGTTGCTCTGCTGTAAGTCGATTCGAAATCAAATTTCAAAGCAAACTAAACAAGAAGCAACTATCAGCTGTTAAATGGGTGCTCAAATAAAGCAGTGATGCCAACTCAAAGTTGTGACACTCTAAAAAAAAGGCCCTTTATATATATATATGTATGATCAGAAGGAATGTAATTTATATCAATAAAATCTTACTACGACATAACACATGAGCTGCTGCTGCATTGGCGCTCAGTAATTAAAATAATTTTTTTTTATTTTAAATCTTTATATGATTAACAACAACAACAAAATGTAAACAAGCAATTAGAAAACTATATACTCAAACATAGTTTTTAAATATAAAAACGCAACTAAAAAAATAATCACATATTTTAAGTTCAAAGTTGTGTTTAGAAAAAAAAATTTATATATTTTATTATAACAATCGACAGCACAAAATGAAGCCCCGAAATTGGTTTTTAAGTTTCAAAATAATTAATTAAAAAATAAATAAATTTTATTATAGTTAGTTAAGTTGTTTTTGTTGATATGTTTATGATTCGTTTAGGCTTCAAGCAATACAACGGCAATACTCTTGTAAATTGGTGATGATACACTTGAGCTTTCATTTCATAAAAAAGCTCTCAACAATGCACATTTTCCATTTGCATTGAAAAATATGTATAGAGGGCTGAAGTTTACATTAAATGGCACGACACACAGTGGACCACACGCAAGAACGCTGATGCTGATGATGTGGCGGCCTGCGAAAACAGCATGTTGTTCCGTTCTGCTAGTGTATGTCATAATGATTTATAATTGTCTGTAATGCAATTTCATCCTTAAAAATCACATATAACTCGGCTTACAGATACAACCTTCAGCCTAATCGTATCATTAACAGAGAACGTTAGTTATAAATATTTTAGCAGGATAAATATGATATGGTAAAATGACATAATAAGGGGCTGGATAAAGTATATGGAACCTCTTCTATTACAGTTTAATATAATATTTAATGCATTTCTATTTAACCCATTCCCTATGAAGCTTTGAACACACTTCTAGTAGACTAGTATAATAGCACGATCTTGGCCTTGAAAGAGCGAGCCGGACCACGCTCACTAAAATTTTCCATAATATATCATTTGATTCTAAACAACCGATTCTAAAGAACCTTTTTACACATGATGGACTGTTTACAGTGAGTCACGCATGAGTCACGCGTGTGATAAAGCGACGTGGATGTCGACAACTGGAATAAGGGTGATTACTTTGGGGTACCCTACTGCCTATAACTGCCTTCCTATACTCCGAAGATTTTAATGCAACATGCAGCATGTTTTAAGAGTTATCCACAGCAGGGTGGCGTTGGCTGAAGTAGTTAGCACGTTGGCTACAAAACCGAAGGTCCTGGGCTCTACCCCGGTCTCCGACAGTCATTAAATAACAACACCACACATTTTTGTGATGTTCATTAGTGTTCCTCTGTATCAGTTGTAGGAAATTTTAAGTGATGAAGTCATAGGTACTGAACTACACCGGCTTCAGCGTTTACTAATCCTAATGTAATATTAGAGCGCCCTCCTTAGTCGGTATTGTGTAGCATAATCATCGTCGAAGTAAAATAATTAATAAAAGAGCTACTAAACACAACAATTTAATACACCTAGATGTCACCAGAAGCGCTGCAACGCGGCATTACTAGAAACGTCCAAAAAACAGAGTTGTAAAAGAATGAAGCTCTATCCGCTATCTCTTCCTTAACCACCTGTCTTCTCTATCAATGTCCCTTTCCTAAAGATAACACCTAGTAATAGTATTAGATATTCATTACTTCTCTTTAAAAAAAATATTGGTGTATCTCACTATTGTAGTTGCGAAGCTAAAGGAAAAATAATAATTACTTTGTATGGCGGGGTACCCGTCTCTCCTCTCCTATCCACCCAAGATTTTAATGGTAAATACAGTTTTTTCTAGGAACTAACAACATAAAACTTAGTGCAGTTGTGGAAATATAAATTGATCTGCGGTAAAAGGTCCTTTGGTCCCACTGTGCGGTGATGGTTTTTCCCCTTTTTCGCGCGATATGGCGCGACTTTAATGAATATTATCTAAAAGGGTCATGAATTGATCCCAAGTATTTCGTATTAGCTGTTCAGATGGAAAATTATGCGCATAGTGAACATGACGAAGTGCTCTAAAATTTTGTGCACACGCAGCGAGAATTTTAGAAATAAATTTCTACGATTTGTAAACATTGTTCAAACAAAGTATTCTAAGAAAAAAATTAGACAGTGTGATCATGACATGATCGTGTACATTGGAGGAGTGGGCGGGAACAAGCCCAGTTTGTGCTAACGCCGTATTACAAGTGGAAATTAATATTTTTTCAAAGAACTTTCTAATTATGTTCCAAAAAATTGTGCGATTTTCATTTCTGTAGTAACGATTTCGAATACCTTCTTTGAGATTTTACTTCCTAGTTTAAAAACTGATTGGTTTTTTCAAGTTTTATTTACCTTTAGAAAAAAAGTAATTGATAAATAGCAAAAAAAAAAATGCATTTCTTAAACTTAATTACAAATTAAAATAAAACAAAAAAAGTAGAGAAGTGTCGTAGGACACCCGGTTATAGCTATGCTGCTTAGCTATATAAAACAAACTTAATGTGTTAAATAACAATGCAATAAAATTATATTATAAGATGATGTCAAATTCGCCGCAAAAACGTTTCCATTTATTTCCCAATACTTTCTTTGCTAGCAGCATACGATTCAATTAATGTATTGTTTGTGGACGCGGCGGCTGCTAACCAGCTTACAGCCGATTGGCTCTGTCCTCTGGTTTGTGCTCATGTGCAAAATAAATACAAAAACAAATTGAGCAATCCTTAAATTTTAACAATTCCCATAAAAACACTAATTAAAATTAAACAATTTGTTGAGTTTTTTTCCTACTTCGCTTTAAAGTACCAAGAAATCAAAACAAAAATAAATTTATAACTGTAATAGTGTGGATTATTTTTGTTACGAGAATCATTTTCTAGCTCCTGTGTCCGTGACATAAACAGCATAGCTATAATAACATTATCTTAACCGAACTTACTGTCTATCTATAGCTGCTCCCATGATTTCTTAAAAAAAAATTTAAATTTTATGGTATTTTTTTATTCTTTGTTGCAGGTTAGTAGTAGACATGAAAATCACAGCCACATACATACATACAACCATTAACAACAACAACAATTCTAATTTATCAAAATAATGCAACTATTAAAGACCTCACGGTGGCAGCAATTACTTAGAGCAACATCATTATCATGATAAACAACAAGATCATTACAAAATAAATTGTAAGTAGGAAAAGCTAAAAGAGAACTAAGAAATAAACCGTTAAGTGCATTGTATTTAGCATGATAATCTAATGAGGAAAACTAAAAGGAAAGAAAAGAAAATGCAAAAAAAACAGAGTAGCAAGCAACTCCATAGAAACTGTCTCTTGGTGCAGGGAAATCATTCTTGCAGCAGCTAAAAGGAAAAACAATAAAAAACTGCTGCTTTTAAGAACAAAAAAAATAAATAAATAAACATCAAGCCAATTAAAAGATGTTTTAGTGCAGGGTATTGGAGAAAAAGTATAAATAACTAACAGCACGTATGATTTTGTTATTAAACAGTAGCTCAATTCAATTAACAAAGTAGCAGCAACTATTTTATAGGCTGCCACAGCTGCATCCTATTGCAATAACTGAACTCAGTGCTTGCTACTCCTCTCCTTTCATTTTGCTCTGCTCTTTTGATGTATTTGCAACAATTTAAGCATCATAACTTTAGGCTTCAATGAAGCATAATCATTGGTTAGAATTAAAAAAAAAAAAAACAGAATATATGTGTCTTCTCCATATTTATTTTTTTCCTGTTTCCATTTTCATACTTGCAACTAAATAATAACACATATTTGCCTCGAGCTAAATGTTTGTCTTTACGCTTTACAGCTTCTTTAGAAGTAGCAAAACAAAACAAAACTAACAAACAAACAAAAAAAACTTTCTTCTTAATGTTGACTTAATGGTTAGTTTTTATTTTCAATATATTTTTTAGTTGCATGTGGACTTGGCAGCTAAGAAATCAATAATAGTTTTCATAACAGTTTGTTTAATATTCTCATCATGCCACTCACTGTTGTACGAGTATTCTGCTTGGAATTTGCTGCTGCTGCTATTTTTTTTAGTTTTTCTTTGCCTGATTATTATCGCTACTGGAAATCACGTTCTTAAGTTTGTTTTTTCTTTTCTCTGTCAAGTTGGAGATAAAATTAGCAACACCAGCAACTACTGGCCACGTCTTTAGTTCCTTTTCCTTAATTTAGCTGAATTGTGCAAAAAGTTCCCCACACAAAATCAAAAACTTTTTGAATGCCACACAAAGTTTGTTACAAAAGAATTAACCTCACTTCAAGGAGCTTTAATTTAATATACAATGTCATTATAGTTTTTATAGCTATGCTATTTATGTCACGACACAGGAGCTGCATAGCACGTGATTTTCGTAACAAAAATAAACGACTCTATTACAGTTATAAATTTATTTTTGTTTTGATTTCTTTGTACCTAAAACCAGAGTACGAAAGTAAACGAAACGAACAAATTGCAGTGTTGCCAGTTTTTTTCTACAGCTTATTCCCAATTTTTGTTTTGTTATCCCCAAAAATCCTTTAATTAAGTTTTTTGGATTCAAAATTTTTCTTGTGTGAAAAAAATTAATTTTTTAATTTATATAAAGAAAATTTTATAAAAAGAAATTTGCCAAAAAAAATCCCCTAAAATTTTGGTTATGATTCCCACTAAATTCCCATATCCTCAATACGAAATGTTTATCCCCAATAGAAAAAAACCATCCTCAATTTGAGGCTAAATCCCCCTAAACTGGCAACGCTGACAAATTGTTTGATTGTGTTTTGTTTCGTTCTTTGAAGTGAGTGAAACAAAAACAATGAGAAGGATTGCTCAATTTGTTTTCATATTGTTTTTGCACATGAGCATGAATTTAATCGTACGATGCTAGAAAAGAAAATAATGGGAAATAAATGGAAAGGTTTTGAAATATTTGCGGCGAATTTGACATCATCATATACTTATAATATAATTTTATTGCATTGTTATTTAATACATTAAGGGGCTAATAAATCAGTGCAAGTTAATTCTTATTTTTGGTTTAAACTGTGTTTAAACTAGCAAACTTTTAAATCAATACAGTATTTAAACCATCTGTAAACGCATAAAGTTTTGGGTTTAAACTACCAATACAGACCATATGTTTTGCATTAAAAGAGCACGCAACTTTTTTTCCAAGACTTTACTTTTTTCAGATCGTGTTCGACCTGTTTTCTTGCACTCTATTATTCTTTTATACTATGCTACTTCGCCAAACACAAATATAATTCCTTTCTCAGTAAAATGTGGTGACCTTTAATTAAAATTTTTTAATTTTTTTGCCTTTTTGATTGTACAAAGAGTTGATAGCCTGCTGCGAAACAGCTGTTTGATATTTAGTCTAGTGCTGCCACAATATTATTTTTTAAACCACACATAAGGTATGGTTCACTGATTTACTCCTGTTGCGCTTAAACTACTAACTAAACCAGCGTTTAAACTTTGACTGATTTATTAGCCCTAAGTGTGTTTTATATAGCTAAGCAGCATAGCTATAACCGGGTGTCCTAAGACACATCTCTTTTTTTTTAACAAACAACCAGCGTATCGTCTAGCTTGTCTGCAGAAAACACTTAAGGTCTATGGCGGGAATCGAACCCACGACCTCTGGACTGAGAGGATAGCATCTCTACCAGTCAGCCAAATAGGATTTATATGCAGAATTATGTTACAGCAAAGAAAGCCAGTTTCATCATGTAAATGTAGGGTGTATGTCATGTGTCGTGTTATGGTCTATTGTCTATTTTTAATTTTTATTTTTTAAATTTTTAGCACATTTGCACATCTCATATTGTTTCATAATGGTGCCAAGTATCTTCCATTTACCTTCTACTCTTCTTACAACTTTTCTTTAGAATCTCATGTATGCATTTTTCCGGTTGTAACCTAAAAATAAAACAACTTTTGAACTTGAAAATTTCCCACACGACTTTTAAAGCTTACAAATGCACATGATATGTTTGCGGTTGGCAAAACAATAAGACAATATCAGTGTACAAAAAGAAAAAGAAGAAGAAGAAGCAAACCTATTACACCTCCCCACCTCAAACAAATTTTGACGTTTCAGCTCACTGCTGCCTTGCAAGTATCAGTTATAATGATGCCAAGATCTTGCATGTGGCATTTTGTTCTTGTATGACGAGTTTCTGTTATTCGGAATAAAGATGATGATCATGATGACGATGATGTAAAAGCAGAGATGACGTTGCTGATGACTGTGGAAAATGTACGTACTCACTTGAAAAAATGAGGCATTCTAAAAATTTACATATTCTTTTGTTTTGTTTGTGCACTGTATGTATGACAGCTGCTTTGCTTAAAATTTGTTTTTCTTTTTCCTCTTGAATGTTTTATTTTTTTGCTAAATAGCCGTGTTGAGAAGAGCATAGCAGATTTTTAGTTCAATTTATGATTGAGAAAGGCAGAACAGTGCAAATTACTATACACTTTCTTTGGAAATCTTTTAAAACAATTTCTTTGGTATTTTAATTAACACGTCCATAAAGTTTTTAAAATTTGGGTTAGTATCACTACTGAAGCAGCAGTTTGAATACCATTCATTTGATATTTAAATTTAGAGTGGCAACTGAAAATCTGTATGTAAATATGTATATGAAATCTTCGCTACTTCAGTGATTGAAAAGTAGAGGCATCTCACTGATATAGTCCATTCATGCATAGACATCTTTGAGTAGACTGTAATCTATGGTTTTAGATTGCTGAAGATTTTTTAATTTAATTTTAGTAACATTAGTAGCAATTTATTGCCTGAGTGTTACTTCTCTTTAAAAAAAATAAATGCCAAATTGTCTCAAATTGGCCTGTGAGGTCAACACACTTTGCTCACCAATAAGAATAAATTCAGTAAAGTGCGACTTTGACTCGCGCACGAAGGGTTCCGTACGTTGGGCTTTGAGCATTTTTTAATACAGCGTTTTTTTTTTAGTTTTTGATGTTTTTTCAGCTGAAATAATTTTTTTTTTAATTTTCGCTTTTTTCTCGTTTTGGCGATTTTTTTTCATTTTGGCGATTTTTTTCATTTTGGCGATTTTTTTATTTTGGAGATTTTTTGATTTTGGCGATTTTTAAATTTAGGCGATATTTCCGGTTTTTCGCGATTTATTTTCGTTTTAGAAATTTTTTCCATTTGGTGCTTTTTTTCGTTTTGGCGATTTTTTTTCGGTTTGGCGATTTTATAATTTTGTATTTTTTTTTTTTTGTTTTACCGTTTTTGAAAATTTCAAGAAATTTGCTCCTGCGGTTTCCAAGGTACAGCAAGTAGTCAAAATTACATAGTCAAAATTACATTAACTGATGGTACACCCTTTAATTAAATTTTTTTTAAATTTTAGTGTTAATTGTTGTAGTCTGTATAAAAATACAGTAAACCTTACAAAATTCAAGTGTATATACATACAATTGTATATATATTACATGGGATTTTATCATTCTTCGTTGCTCTTTTTGGACCACCCTTTAATTTCCAACTCTCATGTATTTGTTGTTGTAGCGGCCAAAGGTCTACACACTGTGTCCAAATTTCAGGCCCGGTTCTCGAGAAAATATCTTGTGAGAGACGGACGGACAGACGGACAGCGTAGCGAAAACAATAGGGGTTCTTTTTTTTTGTGGATCCTCGATATTTGTACTTTATAACATGGAACAGTATATTTTAAAATGGAAGGGAAATAAACCTTCTTTTACTCAGGTATGTAATTCAAGCAGGGTCCATGTGATTCCCAAACATTTGAAGTTAATGGCCTGGCCCACGATGTCACTAGAAATCGTTCGATCGACAACTTGTATTGCAAACAACAACAAATTTTCTAAAGTTATTGTTGTTTGCAATACAAGTTGTCGATCGAACGATTTCTAGTGACATCGTGGGCCAGGCCGTAAATGTTTTAAGTGCTAATTTAAAACAAATTGCCATGTTGCAATAATGTTCAGCGACAGGAAAAATTACTTGTGATAATAAAGCTGTTTAACAGAAGTACTTACTAACCCCCTGTTTGTGTAAGACGTTTGAGTTAAAAATCTTGGCGTTTCTGTAATAGATGACGGAAAAGTTGTACAAGTTTCCTTTAATCTATTACAAAAACGCCAAGATTTCTAACTCAAACGTCTTATACAAACAGTGGGTAAGTCCACTACTGTCGTCATTTCATTATTGCACTGTTGCATTCATAAAACAAAATGTGAGTACAAACTAAATTTGACATAAGAAAATCCCGAAAAATTTGCGGGATCCCGAGAATTTTTCCTGGGAAATCTGGTCAATCGTGTTGTGGGTAACCAGTGCCAGGTAATCCCTGGAAAAGCCGAATCACCCAGACTGCAGCAAGAATTTCATAACCTTAATATGCAAATTGCAGGTATATTTTATATATTTTTTTTTTGTTTTTAAGAACAAACACAACCCGCAAAGCGATTAGCTTGTCTGCGGAAAACACCCAGGGTCTATGGTGGGAATCGAACCCACGACCTCTGTACTGAGAGGCTAGCATCGCTACCACTCAGCCACAGGGTACCCTGTATATATATATGTATATATATATATATATATGTATACCTCTCCTGGGATGACAAGAGGTCAAAAGCCATTACGACATAACGAAGTGCTTTCTATGTTACAACAGAATTGTTGTTTGTTTTTAGCTTTATCAGTCAATACCCACGCTGATATCTACAAGCGGAATTTATCATCCAGATGCCATTGATGTTCGATAATATCCCTTAAGTAATGGCATTCACTGTACGAATATAAATTTGAAATCCAGGAGGGTGTCCGACTGTAAAGCATTGCCAGATTATTTGGGTACAAATGTGTTATCAGCTGATGGCAAGTTAAATTGCTTGATGATTTTCGACCTTTTATGCCCTTTGACAGTTAAACTAATTTCGTTATTGCGCTTACAATTACGACCTACTCTGCAAGACAACCGAGCAAAGGGTTTCCCATATACTTCCCCAATACTGTCATAGACTTAAATCATTCATTCTTATCGGGAATAAAAGTTCACGTGAAAAGTTTTCCCTCTCCCTAAAATTGCGATCACCAATGTTTTCGTTGTTGTTGTGTCAGTATACTATTTTGTAACTTTGTTCGCCATTATTTTGCTCACGGCAAATGACAGATTTTGAAGGAGTGGCAGTGATGGAGAGAAAGAGAGGCAGGAGTTGCTATTTTGTGCAATATTCAGTGCTGCCAGAAAATTATGATTGGAGAATGCTAAATCGGTGCAAAATATCTGCTTAAATATTTTACAGAAAAACAAGTGAAATTCTAGATTTCAACTTTATGTACAGCTTTTTGAAAAACTTTATTGCTTTTTTAAGAAATAATATGCAAAATCTAGCAGTGAAAATGCTAAAAACGAAATCGAAATCAAACCGTAATTGATATTAAACGGCCACCGGACTGAGTTTCTGTTGGTATATGTAAGTAAGAGTAGGACTCCTGTTGCACACGCAAAGTTTGCTTTGCAAAATCTTGAGGTTGTAGGATAAGGTTTCTCACTCCTTTCACTCAAGAGATAATGATTTTGTGTGTTATTTAATTAACTCTAGTTTAGTTAAACTCACCTAAATTGAATTTAACTAGGGCTTTATTTGATAAACTGTGTTTTTCTCTTTAAGCTGCATTTAAAATTTACTTTTCATGAAGTAATAAAACTATTATAAAATATGTGGCCTATTTTTAAGAGAGTTCAGTTCAGTTTTTCATATTTCTCTCTCTATCTCTACTATACAGCTAAACCTCGATTATGCGGCTCTCGTGGGACTGGCACCAGCACGGATAATCGAAATACACGGTTAATAGAGGTTATATTAAAATACATATACAGAAATTTATTTATTTTTATTTAAACATTCGATTTATGTAACTATATATTCAAATATACCACAACATATTTTTATACAAAACATACAAATCGTCATAGAGAATGTAAAATCAAATATGTGTGTATGTATGTATGTGTGAGCACATGAACTTAAAAAGGGGAAACACCGGATTTAGATTTACACAATAAAAAACATATGAATGCTGCACGGATAATAGATGTAAAGCTCGGTTAATAGAAGTATAAATCTAAAACACGGATAATATAGGTAAAGCACGGATAATAGAGGGAAAAAATAAAAAGCACCGCATGCCGGTTAATAGATGTAACCGATTAATAGAGGCCCGGTTAATTGAGGTTTAACTGTATTTTGTTCTAACTGAAATATGTTGGCCCGAAAATAAAATTCTTTTCATAACAGAAATATTTACTTAACAATTAGCTTAAAACAAACAATAAATCTTGTTGGTTGGTGGGGAGAAAAACTGTAAAGAAGTTTTGAATAAAACAAAAATTTTTTAAGTCTTAGTACGAGTAGGTATGAATATATCTTTCCTTTTTGGTATCTATGGCCGTTGGCAGTACTACATTCAAAATACAAGTTAAAAAGCATAGCAACGAAACAAATAAATGCAGCAGAAGTAGAAAAACAAAAAAGAACTAATGTATGAACCATTTGAAACCATTTTCTGTATTTATTAGACGGCTCTTTATGCTCATGCGAAGAAATAGTAAAAAAAATTACTGTGGCAGCAACTAATTGCCGTTATCTCTAGTTAAAAATCTTATAAAACTAATTTTGTAAAATTGTAAATTGTTTAAGTTAAACTATTTTTTGTTAGTTTTGTTTTGCTGCCACAAACATTAAGTTAACTACGAGTATTTGTTGTGCAGCTGTTGGGAAAATATAAAAAAAAGTTTTTGTTTACTACATTTTAGTTTAAATGACTTTGAATAAAATATAGAAAACCAATATATCCCAATAAGCACTCAAAACATTAAAATTCCAGCACTTGAAATTTAACTGGAAACAAAGTTGAATTCAAGCATTTTTTCAAGTAATATTCAAGTTTGAAAATATTTTGAAATAAAAAATCAAACAACATACATATTTGTTCAAACCTTGTCAAATACGTAATTTATTTAAAAAAAAATTAGATTGTGCTGAAAAATATCAAAGATAAATAAAAAAGTGAATTTTAACAAACGAAAAAGTGCCTAAAAACGTGAAAACACTAGTAAAGGTAGATATGCAGAAAATTATCATAAGAAAACTTGTCGATTGTATTTCCTTTCTATATTAAATACATTGTTTTTGAAGCTTGAAATATACTTGAATTCAATTGTAATAAAACGTGGAATTACAGTATAATTCAAGGCTTGAATTAAACTGTAATACAATTGAATTGTTCGAATTGACTTCAACTTCCCATTTCACTGGAGAATGCTATTGAAATAACGTGTAAATCAAGCATAATTCAACCCTTGACAATTGAATATGTGACTTGAATAACAGTTGTTTTACACTTGATTTCAAGCAAAATTGCTTATTGGGATGTATATAAATAAATAAAACATTTAAATCACTATGACAATTTTAATGGCCATAGATAGTTTTAATAAATATAATAAACTTTTTTTTTTGGGGGGGGGGAGGTGTGGGGGGCAATAAATAATCGGAATCCCAAAGACAATTTGCATGCATATTCACATGTTGCGGTGATTTAATTTCGTACAAAAAATTCCAAAGCAAAATATCGGGAGTTGCTAAAAAACTTAAAATAGAACAGCTGTCTATTAAACGTAAGATTCATTTAAATTTTAATTTTTACAGCATATTTCTAAACTACGTTTACCTTCAGTACAGTTAGTTGTGGTTCCCATTTCCTCCATAGAATTTGGATTTGGTTACAGTGGGTTTTTTCCAGAAAATATAAAAAAAAAGAATTAAACTTCTCTTCCCTCTGTCTTTTTGTGGCCTCACCATCTTTGGTATTTACACTCTATCTTTCATACTCTTAGGTAACACCAAGGGAAATAATATTTGGAACCAAGTGAGCTAAAAACTTGATTTCTCTGGTCTGCAATCTGTCAACTTAACCTAGCCTAACCTAATAGTTAAAGCAAACTTCAGCCTTATATGCAACTTTTTCAGTGCAAATAGAATACGAGAATTAGTTTGATTCATCGTATCACAATTTATTTAAAGATTTTCTTTAATAGAAGCTCAAATTTACCATGACTGGTTTACAAAAGCTTTTTTGTAATAAAAGCTCAAATTTACCATCTTAATCTAAATTTAGCAAATTACAAAAATTGTTTTCTAAAATAATGACATATAATTCTGGTGTCGAATTTAAAGGCTGGTCGAAGTCCTCTCCCGCCCCTGGCATATTCTTATGAATCCTCATATCATGTTAAATTACATTTTAGTCTTATGAGATGTAAACCGCATAAACATAAATATGTTCAAGACTAAAATTTTCGAGGAATATTTTAACCCTCTAACACTCAGCAGTAGGGGCAGTAGGGGTCTTTTTTGTCCCTTTTAAAATAAGCAAAAAGTCGCTTAAACGGCGATATCACGGGCTAAACTGCTCTATAAATATATTCGCCACACAAATTTACTATAAGCTTCTTAATACAACAAAGCTCGGAATGAAACTTTCGCACCAGAAACTTGTTCAAACCTAAAAATACGTTTTAGTGTTAATTTCGAACTTATTTAAGCTTATATTTCAGGTAGAGGATCTATTCAGCAATTCTGTGTAAAATCTTGATGGGTTTATTTTTGTGGAATATTTTAACCCTTTAACTGTTCTCTGCATGGGCCTTTTCTGTCTCTTATATAAAAAATAAGTACAATATTTATGCATAAAATACTCAAAAAAAAAAAAAAATATTTGCCAGTTCTTTGAACTCAACTCAAAATTTCAAGTAACCCTAGTGCGCATTTTAAACTTTGACTTTTTTCTGGGATATAAGTTACATTGCGAGCTTTCAGAGATATCAAATAAAATTTTATGGCAAATATTTTTGTACATCATTTTATTTTATTATTGATATCCCCCTTAAAAAGCCATTTTTTCTCAACACCTTACGACTTTAGCTAAAGAAGAGGAGTTACAGGGTTAAAATGTTTTACAAAATTGTTCCACGTAGGATTTTATAGAAAAATATTAAAAATACCCTACACCTTAAATGCAAGTCTGAGTGTGTACGACATTAACCATTAAACGCATTTGAAGTTTTGAATAATTTGTGGAATTTCAGTTACATTTTTGGGCTTTGCCGTATTTAAGGAATTTTAGCAAAATTCTAATGCAAGCCTCCCATTATTAAAATGCCTGATCTTAAGCGATAAATTTTATTTTTATCTCCATTTACTAAAAGTCAATAAGAACTCGTTACAAGCTGTCAAGTAAAGACCATCGTTTTGAAACATAACTGTGCTTCTTCCTAAAACATGAAATATGTTTAACTAAAAAAAATTACTTGTGGTTATTTTTTACCCAATTTTTTTTTTAATTTCCAACCCTGGAACCATAATTTTGATACTAATTTATTTATTTCTAAAATGTGGAATGTATTTTATTACCGAAAAAAATTATTAGTTTTATATACCAGAAAAAGTTTAAGTTTTGCAGGTCTGGAGCTATATCTTCCATTTGTTTAATTTGTATTCCAAACTACTTCTTTCTGAAACATAAAGTATTTATAATTTGTAAGCAAAAAAAAATTATTTGGCCTAGTTACTTTTATATTTTAATATTTTAAATTTTCCCACCCTGGAATCATCCTTTTATATTTTCCTGATTTCTTATACCAATCTAGTTCTTTAAAAATATGCAAAATATGTTAAGCGATAATTTATTTTACTTTAATATCAAACACAGTTCAAAGTGTCCAGCTCTGGAGCTGTGGTTTTCATTTTTCTTATTTTCTACACCAAAATGTTCTTTCAAAAGCATAAAATATATTTAATTTATAAAGAAAATGAAAAAAGCTAATTAGACCTAGTTACTTTTATATAAAACAAAAAGTGTAAGTTTCCCAACCCTGGCATCATAATTTTAGAATTCAATGATTTCCTGTACCAATCTGTTTTTTTTTAAGAACATAAGATATATTTAATTTATAAAGAAAAAGAAAAAACTAGTCTTAGTAGGTTACTTTCATTTAGCAAAAAAAGTTAAGGTTTTCCAACCCTGGAAACGTCTTTTTAATTTTTTTTATTTTTAGCACCAATTTTAGTCGAACGGAAAAATAAAATAAGTTTATAAAACTTAAAAAACAGAATTGATGTTAAAATTACATCAATATATTTTATGAAATATCGATGCAACATCGATGTGCCCATCCCTGGTTCGTATATTATTTATAGCTATTTATCATTAAATAAAATAAAAATTTTAGGTTTAACAGCTAAAAACTCATTCAAGTACGTAACGCTATTTTCGGGGTTTTTATACCTCCCCCTACCCTTTCACCCGCTCCCTCACTTGGAGCGTTACGTAATATGTGAACAGCCCCTAATGTCGGTCTTTTAAATGTAGAATTGTGAATCAGACCCCCTCATTTCTTTGTATTTAAAACATGTTCTAAGACAATCATTCCATTTAGCTGCAAATATTGCCCAAGGACTTGCTTTGAAACAAAACGTATTTTAATCTATTTTGAGATCTACATTTGTCTTAATTTTTTTTTTTTTTATTAAATGAATTTGTCAACATCTTTGCAACACCTTTCCGATGTTAAAAATAATGTTTGTGTGGACAGACTATCATACATAAATACATAGAGACAATGGTAAAAACGTTTTAATAGCTAACCAACATGTAAAAATGTTAATTTAACATGTGTATTCAAACATTTTACACATGCTTGTTAGTGTGTGTGTGTGTGTGTGTAAGGCAAAGAAATAAATACTATCTTTGTAATGTGTGTCTGCAGCACAAAGTAGTTTCCACTAAATTAAAAAAAAAGCAGAAGAAAGAAAAAGATATAGAAAAATTAAACAAAAAACATGATGTAAATAAGAAGAAAAAGAAGAAAATGCTTTCTACAAACATAATTCTATACTTGAATGCGTTTTCTATGGTATCTTCTTTCTCTTTTCTAGTTTTAGTACAAAAACAGACAGACGACTGACAAATGGAAAAAAATAAAAAATAAATAAAAAGAAATATTTATAACAAGAAGAATTTAAAGAAATGTAGAACAAGTGCATGTTTGTGTTTTTTTCTGTGTGCTGCTGTTGCAAGCGTCTTTTGCAAGATGTAATGCTAATGATACAATACTAATACTAATAATAATAATAATAATAATAATAATAATGAAGGAGATGTTGGTGTTGGTGCGGATTTTTAAGATAATTATGTTCAAGTTGCTAATGATGTTGCAAAAATTGTTGTTGTTTCAAGTAAAAAAAACTTCAATAACGATGATGTTACAATTTTATACATTTCACAATTGAAACAATGGCACTTAAATATTAGTTGCTCTTATTTAACACTTCAGTTTGAAATTAAATAGAAAAAAAGAACGCTTATTTCACTTTGTCATTTTCGTTGAGAAAATGGCATGCACATTTTATTTTAATACTACATAGAGAAAAAACTGCCTCATAGAATCAATAAGATTTTCTCTATGAAACGTTTTTAGGCTAAGGGGTATACCAGCAGAAAGAAGAGAAGATTTTTTCATAGAGATTCCTTATAGTTTTTATGTGGCAAATCTTATTAATTTTACCAAGAAAAAAACCACATAAAATCAAGAAGAAATCTTATTATTCACAACTTTTTTTACACAATTTCCGTTATTTTTGGCACCAAAAAAACAATCCATAGAGAAAAACTTCTTGATTCTATTAGGTTTTCTTATAAATTGTAAACTATAGGGATTTCTTATTGATTTTATTAGGTTGCCTTATTAATATTTTTAAAAAGGGTTTCTTCTTGATTTTATTAAGTTGCCTTATTGATTTTTTCAATAAGGTTTTCTTCTTGATTTTAGTAGGTTCCTATATGATTAGGTGTAAAGCATCTTATTGATTTTTTTAATAAGGAAATCTTCTTGATTTTATGAGGTGTCTTGTTATTTTGTTTCTATAAATAGACATACATACAATTTTTTTCATGATCTTTTTCATTTTTGTATACGAATGTTTGCACAATAGCTTCAATGGTTATTCAGGCTGCTTGTTAGCATATTGGTTAGAGTGCTTGTCTATCAGGTAGAAGTTTGCTTGGTGAGTAAGTTTGTTAAGAATATAACATAATCGTGTATGTTCTGGCTTCCACATCGTTTTCACATGTTTTCTTGTGAGTTAGGATGTTAAAACACATGCTACGCCTGTTTAAGTTGAAATTTAGAAAATACAAATTAATATTATGTGTTCTAGCATCCGAATTTAAAAGAAACCAATTTGGAAATGGACGATTTCAAACTTTTAGATTTTTTCGTTTTCACTTTTGAGCAGAAAACTCGTATTCTTTTCACAAGACTGTTAACAAGTGATTATTTTTTGAATTTTTTGTCAGTTAGGACGTTTTGCTTTGTAGGTAACGATAACTATGTTTGTTTATAATTAACTTCAAAGTGTATAATTTAGTTAATTTTATTTTAAGCCCACTGTTGTTCTTCCCACTTGGAATAAGCATAATCACTTGTCTTTTTTTTTTCTCAAACAAAAAGATAAATGCTTCTTATCTTATTAATCTGTGGCAGATAACAATAAAAGAAGACATATAAAATAATTATTTCAAATTCATTCATCATCCACTCGCTATACATACCGTGTTAAAAACGATGGCTGAAAAGAAATGTATTAGCAGTTACTTTTCAAAATGTCTTTGTTTTATTCAGTCAGTCTATGATTTCAAATTTGTGTGTTGGAGCAGGGATCACGTTTCAAATAATTAATAATAATAAACAATAAAAATAACAAAAAACGTAAAATATTAATCAAACAACTTACGAAATATAGAATTTTAATGTTTTCATTTTGAATAGCGAATCAGAGCATGAATTAAGGTTTGAGATACATTTTTTCTCCCTTTTAAATTTCTTTTTCTGGGTGAGTACACTCTGATATTTATATTGGAGTCTGGGAATTTAAATTGTTATAAAATATAAGGAAATGTTTGGAATATCCCAGCAAAAAATTACAATACAGATAACTAGTTGATGAACTTAGCTCCAAGTAGTTCTATTTCTGGTGAATCATCAATGAATTTAACACATGGTTGTCATAGGACGGAAGTGATCCAAATAACTGAATGGTATGTGCTTAAAAAGTTGTCTAGAACAATTTTTGATGTAAACAACAGCGTTAGAATTTAATATTCAGTACTTATAGTGATTGGTATGCAATGAAAGTGGTGAACCTTTGGAACTAGTTCTGATTTTTTTTGCTGGGATACTTTTTAAATATTAACTATGAGTTTTTTTTGCTTATTATACAAATTAAAAATTTGCGCCCCCACAAAACAAAACACCTGTTAATTTGTCCATAATATGTAATTAAATTAAATGTAAATTTCCAGCCTTACACACAGAAAAAAATAGCAATGTAAATTCACCACGCAAAACGCTTCATTCAAATTCGTTCAAATCACATTAAATTTAAAAAGAAATCATATGTTGTTTAGGTGTGTTGGTGTTTATTTGGTTTGTTCAGCCAACAAACTGCTGCTGGCTGGTAGGCAGTGTAGTAGTCTTGCAGTCGCAGGATCGCAGGTTCGAATCCTGGAGTCAAGTCATAGTATTTTGTATATTTTTTTAACTAATTTTCAAGTCAAAGTATTTTTGTATTTTGTTTAACTAAAACTTTTCAAATAAATTTTATTTTAAATGATCAATGAAATAATGTTGTGTTAAAATTTTATTCATGATGGTACATATTTCGTGTGTATCTAAAGAATATTTGGAAGTTGTTGTGGCTGCAGGGGTAAGCACGTTGACTACCACGCAATGAGTTCCGACTTCAAATCTTGGCCGGGAAGCCAATTTAATTTATATACAAACACAAATTTTTCTGATGTCTATGTCAACCACACGTACATAAGTTAAATAATTAATAAAATACAATTACTTCACTAAATTAAATTCATGTTGTTCCAACTTGAAATAACTTTGATTCAACATGATTCATCATTTTGATTTTAACAGCACTTAAATGTTAAATCAACGTGAAATAAAGTTATTTCAAAAGAAAAAATTTTCTTTGAAAATTACTATAAATTATATCAGATTAACATGGAACACATATGAAGCAAAAATATTAGATTAACATGGAACACATATGAAGCGAAGTCAAACCTTGTTTATGTAGATTTTAAGTTGAAATTTTTCTGTGTGTACCAATAAGTTTTTCACGCATTTCATGCTAGAAAAAGAGGTAACAAACATTTGTGTGCATTTCTTTTCCAAGCGGAAATTAATTTTTTCTCTCCTTAATGAAAAAAAAAAAATATTATAACTTTTATGTTTTAAGTATTCACGTTTTAATTCTCACGTAACATATACCTAATAAGCTTTTAAGCAATACATACATAATTGCTTTTTCTCCTTACAGTTTCTGAAAGGTAAATTAATTATTAAAAATAATTTCTATTATCCAAGAGCATAAGCAAAATTGTTTAAATTGGTAAAAAAGAAATGTGATTTTCTAAACATTTCAATCAGCTATTTTGGATTGCTAAAAACAAGTTTTTAAAATGAATATTCATAGAAGTTTTTTAATTCAAAAGACATAAAGTCTGTTTAGCAAATATTTAGTACAAAAACTATTTAAATTTATATAGTAGATTTACTTTTGATGAGCATAGTAACATTGGGTAATTATTTTGTGCTACTTTTTAGGCCAAAAATAATTTCAGCCAAAGTTTTGGACCCATGAAGCTGAAATTTGAAGTGAGAGTTTTTCATGAGCACGCACAGGTGGGATTTTTGTGATAGTGGACATGTTTAGGGTTGTCACCATATGAAAAATAAATAAATATCTCGAAAACGAATGGATACTTTTTTTTTAATTCGGCACGATAAAAATATGCAAGGGGCTGACAAAATGGCGTATAAACCATGTAGACAAAATCTTGGTTTTCTTTTTCTTTAAAGAGAAGTAACACTGATGCAATGAATGAATGAGTACTGCTATTACTAGGTGTTACCTTCTTTGGGAAAGGGATAGTGATAGAGAAGACAGGTGGTGAAGAAAGAGATAGATAAACACTTCATTCTTTTAGAACTCTGATTTTTTGCAAGTTTTTTTAATAACGGTTGCAGCGCCTCTGGTGTCAATGAGGCGTATTAAATTTTCAAAGCTGTGCTTAGTAGAAATTTTATTGGTTATTTTTCTTCGCCGATGATTCTGTTATACAATATCGACAATACCGAGGACGCTCTGATGTTGCATTAGGATTAATATCCGCTGGAAAAGTCGTGCGAAATATTATTTTTGGTCAAGATCTCGGGTCAAATTACCTACTGTGAGTTGTAGTGGATCAGATCAGACAGGCAATTTGGTAGGAATCGAATCTGGTGCTCTCAGTTTGATTGACCAGCACACTACTTACCCCACTATTTTATCTACTCACTCATAAGTCTTGAGCAGGGTGACCGATGACATTTTTCAAAAAGTGGCACCAAAAGGGGATTTATCAAAAAAAGGGGCAAAATTAAAAAAAAAAACGAGAAAACTACATCAACTTTTTATTTTTAATGTATTTTTATATAATTCAATATAAAAAAGGGGGGACAAAAAGTGGCAACGCAGTCGAATAAGTAGCAAGGCAGTCGAAAAAGTGGCAATTTGCCACTTTAGTCGGTCAAACGGTCACGCTGGTCTTGAGTTTGTCGGAGAGAAGGGAAAATAGCTCTTTTCTCTTCTCTCCAACAAATTTAAAGTTTTCCCAGATAAACTTTGCGTGTGTAAAACCCATCAACATTTTGTTTTTGTTTTCGGAAACTTCTAGTAAATTATTGTGGATTATTATATTTTTGCTTGAGGGAAATTTACTCGGCTTTTTCTTTAGAAAAATCCTAAAAACACCCACACGAAAAAATTACACCGTTACAGTGTTTCACAAAAATTTTCCTCGTTAGATTATACATAAGACTGACGAATATATTCATTGACTAAAATTTTAAGTTTTCGTGGGTTCTCAATGCCGATTCACCATAACAATGTGCAAAACAGAGAATGACAAAAGTATCGTTTTAAGTTATCTTTAAGTATTGGCAGTCAAATAACTATGAATGTGGAATGCGTACAACTAAAAATAAAAGAACGCTCAAATGCAAGCACACGGATTAATTTTAAAGCGAATACGTTTAACCATAAACATCCCAAAACTATGTGTATTCCTTTTTTTTAATTACGCAACATAAACAACTATAACTTGAATGTACATACTGTTTTAGCTTCAATTATGTGCATGAGTATAAAAATACTCTGACTATTAATCGGCTACACATGCGTATATACACGACACATAAGGCATATTTTCAAACATCCATGGACACACCCACACATTTTCCATTCCATTTTATTTACACAAATTTGTGACGAATGATTAATATACATAATCCCGAGTATCATGCGTATATTTTTTTTGTCCGACTAAATACCCATAGTCTAAGTATAAGCATACTCAAGCTTTAAGTATGACTGAGAGTAAATGCAATTGATACGCATGTGCCTTTTTATTTTTAGTTGTAGCGTATTTTAGTTTTTCTCATAAAGGAAGTATATATGCTCCTGTATGTTGGAATCGACTATAGTCATAGTTGATTGTTGGGAAATATGTGAGCGTACGAATTGTTGGCGCTACAGTTATGGTTAAACGCAGTTACTAAAATTAAGAATATTTGCTGATGTATATATTTTTTGAGTACTCATTTTCATTCTCTGGTGCAAAAGATAGATTTCTTCGGCTCTAGTAAACCTGCTAAATCCACTTCTTATAACATACGACATTTTAATGCCGTTAGAAAGAGAAAAAGACGTCTCATCGGCTAAAATATTTATTTTAATTCCAATATCTATATGTCGATGAAACTTGATGTATTAAGCCAATGTCTTAAGCGTTGTATAGAAACCGTTAAAAGTATTTTTTCTCTCCTGTAAAATGTGCTGGTAGTGAGTTAGCAGGTTTACAGTCTAATGCGACGATGCGAAACTTAAAACCACCATTTTTATTATGTTCAGAACTGAAATTTCACTCAAACTTTGCATATAGTTTTGGTGGAATAATTCGTTCGAGGCTCCTATTTATTATTTTTGTGTTGTGCAGTATTATGGAAAGTTAACTAAGTTTAATCTTGTACTCCAAAACTGGTCGTAAATACTCACAGTTTACTTAATCTCAGTTATTCTCAGGGTAGTTTATTATAGGTAATTTGAGAACATCCATCTACATTAAATTAAATTTAGGTCATTTAGGTCCTTTTTTTTCTAGATAATACTTTTATATATACATGCATTCCCTTTTGAATGCATTTAAAAAGGAAATGAAATATCTTTTCCTTCAAAACAGTTTTATTTAACTGGTGGGAAATTTTGGAAATTTTCTTGTTTTATTATAACAAGTTTCATTATGTTACACACACAAACAAAAAACGGCTAAATGAAAATAAAACACAAGACTTTAAGTACTTGCATAGTAAGTAAGTATATATTTTTTGAATATTACTTCCACTTTTGGAATTCCTTCCCCGTTGACTTCCTTCCAGCACCGCAGACACATACTCGTACAGTCATGGTAGTGCTAATACGCTTAATATACTATAACACTCCATTTTCATTTATAGATATGTGCAATTTTCATACTATGTAACTTTTCTTTTGCGTACTTGTGGCAGCGTTTTTTTCTGCTATTTTTCTCATTTAAATATTTTTTAGCTACAGTGCAGACAAAAAGTTGTTATTCAGCAAAATAAATGGAATATATTTTGTTTTTTAAATTTTTCTGTGCCTACTAAATACCTACCTAAAATATAACAAAATTAATAAAAAATCTCTATGGTTTTTTTCAATAAGGAAATCTTATTAATATCATAGATAAAACCTTTTTGAAAAAATCAAGAAGAAATCTTGTAGTTTTTATGAGGTTATCTTATTGATTTTTTCAATAAAAAAAAATTGCGTCTTTATTCTCTGTACTTATGTATTTTCATTTAAATTCTGTACCGTATACATATGTATGTATGTATGTAGTATGTTGTAGATGTTATTTATTTATACATACATATATACATATACATTAGGCTATATTCTTAACTAACTTACTCACCAAGTATTGAACCAGCAAACTTCTACCTGATAGACAAGCACTCTACCCAATATGCTAACAAGCAAACATTCTTATACAAAAATAAAAAAGATCATGAAAAAAATTGTCTCTATGTCTATTCATAGATATGAAATAACAAGACACCTCATAAAATCAAGAAGATTTCCTAATTAAAAACATCAAAAAGATGCTTTATACATAGTCATATAGGAACCTAATAAAATCAAGAAGAAAACCTTTTTAAAAAAATCAAGAAGGCAACCTAATAAAATCAATAAGAAATCCCTACAGTTTACAATTGATAAGAAAACCTAATAGAATCAAGAAGTTTTTCTCTATGGATTGTTTTTTTGGTGCCAAAAATAACGGAAATTGAGTAAAAAAAAGTTGTGAGTAATAAGATTTCTTTTTGATTTTATGTGGTTTTCTTCTTGATAAAATTAATAAGATTTACCACATAAAAACAATAAAGAATCTCTATGAAAAAAATCTTCGCTTCTTTCTGCTGGTTCATAGAGAAAATCTTCTTGATTCTATGAGGCAGTTTTTGCTCTGTGTAGTTTTTCTGACGTCAGAAAACTTTTAGCTACCACTCTTATCTTTTACCTCACATTGTTGTACGGCAGTTTGTGCTAAAAGCCACAAACACACTCACTGTATGTGTTTGCACTGCAGTGCACTGTAAGTAACAGTATGAAGTGGTTGCGTTTGTTTTTGTTGTTGTTCCTTTTTTTTTGTGAATTTCTTTTAAAACATGAAAATTACTTTGTTTTTCTCGCTATTTGTTGGGCTTTTCTGCGGAGATAAATTTTATAAAATTTTAAACCATCACTAACCTAGATTTTCTAGCTAAAGACAGAGAGTGAGAGAGACAGAGATACATACGTGTAAGTAGTGAATTTAAAAATGCATCTTTTTAATTAGTTATACACATATTGACATAAAGTTTTTTGAAGTTCTAAGCGATACGTTAGTTTGCAGATTTAAAGTAGTAGAGTACGTTCATCTAATCGAGCAATAAATATAATAATGATAAGCGGACACCAAGGGGTCTACTCTGTAATTCAAAATGAAGGATAATGTTTTCGAATTTATTGCAATAAACAATCCCCCTTATTGTGAATGGCGTCGTTGACGTCACATCAAGACGATAGTAAAAATTGTCACTTGTCTTTTCTTTTTCGACAACAATTGACTACTATTATATGCTCCATTAATTTACAAAGCCTTAGAGATTAGTAAGAGATTGTCAATAAGAGCCAATTATTGCGGCTAAGGAGAAGACAAGTGACAATATTTACTGTCGTCTTGATGGGACGTCGACGACGCCATTCACAATAAGGCGAAATAAAGGCATTTTCTTTCATTTCGAATTGCACAGTAGATCCCCTGAAATATTCTCTACGCATTCACTCTGTCCATTTCAATTATTTTGAAAGTATCCCATCAATGTCTTAAGTTTTTGCTAAAAAAAACTGCCACAAACTTCTCTTATCAATTTAATATGCACGTTTCTCTTCCCAGCAGCCAATTTGCAATTAGCCAGTGAATATTATAATGATTATTATAATTACATTAAAGTTTTTTTGTCTGCAACAATAAAAGTTACAAGAAAAATTCTTTTCATTTTGCCATTTTTTTTCCAAGTTTATTTGATAGACTTTTTCCCATAACATTAACGGCGAAATGCGAATGCATCTTTCTTTAATTAAAGAAAACAAATTTTAAATTGTTTTTTTTTGTGCTTTGTGCAGCTAAATTAAATTAGATTTAAACTTTTTGCCTCATTCACACTTAAGTTTTCTCTTTTAATGGTTAAATCCGTTAAGAAAAGAAAAATTACGCAGATTTAAAGTTTAGAAAAAGGTTTAGTTTAGTGGTGACGTGGCAACGAACGCAAAAGTAGCCTTAAGTTAATTAAATGTGACAACTGAAAGAGAGATTAGGTATTTGGGAAAAAGTTGAAGAATGTAAATGAAAAGATTTAAGCTGGAAGGAATAACTTGATAAAGGAGCAGGAGAAAAAAGGTGTATTATTAGATATAATCGGAGAAGTTTAAGAACCAGGGCTCGGACTTTCATGCACATGCATGTTTCTTTTTGTTGAATATAAAATATATTAAATAATTATTTATTCGAGTCACCAAATTTTAAGTATTGTGGCATGGATTTATGGTTGCATATTTTTGCTTATTTTGTTGGTAATTGCATATTTTTACATATTTTGGCAATAAATGCATAATTTTAACAATTTTTCAATGCATATTTCAAAAAATTTAAATAAATTATAAAAAATATAGATATAATTAAATTCTATAAAGAATGCGTGGACCTTTTTATATTCACGCTTTCAGGGCAATCATGAATAAAATTCCGCGAGAAATTTCTCCCTAAAACGTCAAAAGCCGAAAATATCGCCAAAAACTAAATAAAGCGCTAAAACGAAAAAGCTCCAAAACTAAATGAAAAACTTAAATGAATAAAGCGCTTAAATTAAAAAAATCGCTAAAACTAAAATAAAATGCCAAAAGCCGAAAAAATCTCCAAATACTAGCAATAATCGCCAAAACTAAGAAAAAGCGTTAAAACTAAAAAAAAATCGCCAAAAATCGAAAAAAGTTTACCGGGTACTTAATATTTTTTCTTAAATATCTACATCAGTTAAGATATTCCCTCTAATCGTGGTTGGCTTTGACTACGATAGTTTCATCATAGATTAAAAAAAAAATTTTGCGGTGTTCTTTAGTCTAGGAACCAACGTGGGCTGACAAGAGTGGTGGTGAATTATTGCTCAAGTAGTCCTCGAATTCCTCACCCAGAATATCCAAAAGTTCGATTTCGCACGAGTGACATTTGACATCTCATAGCTAAAATTAAAGCTTTTCAGCGTTTGTGGGAAGGGAAGGGTGTCCTCAAACATTTTTTTTTGCAAAAAGCTCTGATACGTAAACTTTCAAAACTCCTACAAGCGTAAATTTTCTTTCTTCTTCTCTTGCAGAAGTTGGTATTTTGTAAAAAGTTTGCTTTTGTTGTACAGATTAGAGATTCCGCCTACATTTGAATACACTTAAAAAAAAACTAAGCAAAAATCTGTATAAATTAAATTTCTAAACCTTAGTTCTAAGACATTTAGCTATTTAACCAATTTAAATTTGCTTCTAAGCAGAACTTTTCCGTCCGTCTATGCGCCACCAAACAAACACAAGCTGCTTTCTATCAGTTCAAATGAATTACGGTCCTTAAGGAAAGTTTGTCTTTTAGTTCTAAATTGGCAAAATAGAATTGAGACAAAAGATGCGAAAGAAGCTAAAGATAAATTATACCATCTCTTTGTATAAAATTTCAAATTGAAATTCAAACTTAAGTTAGCTAAAAATTTAGCCACTATTAAAATACGACCACTATTAAGTTGAAATATTAGATGCCATTTAACTAAACCAATAGCATCGCTTCACCCTACCCACCCATTTCATTGAAAATTCTTGAATGAATGCAAGAAAAATAAGAGACAAAATAAAAGAAAAAGGCTAAAACTTTTCCCAACACAATCTCAGGAAAAGGAATTTTTTCTTCGCGCTTACGAACAGGAAGTAAACCATGGTTAACGATAACGTAACTACAAAAAAAAATAAAATAAAAGAAATATAACTGCAAACGATTGAAGCAACAAAAATTTCATTCTGCTTTTAAACTTTGAACTATGTTGTGTTTGAGGTGAAAAAGAAAAAGAAAAACCCCAACAACCTCGTAGATAAAACAGGTCAGGATATATGGATTGTATTAAAAAATATATATTTATATATTTTGTTTGAAATGAATGAATGTTTCGTTCGTTTGTTGGGAGCAGTTTCTTTTCCAAAATCAAAAAAAATCACCAGTAAAATTATTTAAATGGCACCTGTGCAAGCTGCCATGCAGAAGGAGGTTATAAATCCAAATACGGCAAAAATGTATAAATGAAAGGTTTTTATTTTATTTTTAAATTAGTTGCTTCACTTTAACTGCATAGACAAAAGGAATGACATTTTTGATAAGAAATGTATTATTGTTTAGATCCACTGAGACGGAATTTTTTGGCATTTGAATTTGATGAAGGTGAAAATGGGCGAAAACGGGCGAATAAGTAGACTGGCCCACTATTATGTAACCCGCAACAGCTCAATAACTATCGCTAAAAATCTATAAAGCCTATTTGTCGATTTTTGGCTACGAATGGAATTTTCAAACGTATAGTGTAATGGGCCAAAAATTTTACGGCCTATCCCACGATGTCACCAGTCAGTAATCGTTCGATCGACTACTTGTATTGCAAGCAACAATAACATTAGAAAATTTGTTGTTGTTTTCAATATAAGTATTCGATTATTTAATCGCCAAAATCGTAAAAATGTATTTTTTCAGCATTTTAGTGATCGAATTTAGCTTTAGCTTTAGCGAATTACAGAATAAGGGCGCAGGGGTGGTACTTTTTGATTTTTGTACTTTTAAGGGCACTAAGTAAATGGGTGAAACTGAATATTTGATATTTTTTTTGTATCCCATTTATCCTCGAAAATAATAAGCACAAAATTTAAATTTGAATAAAATTTTAGGTCTTTTAAAAAAATTTGCAAGGGATTTTGGCACTTTTTTGAAATTTCATCGACAAATTGATACCTCGTGGCGGTACTCTTTTTAAATATTTTTTATTTATATTAATATTTGAAAATTTAGCGTGTTTTTATGGTTAAGCAATTTGTGTATATGCATTTCGTTCCTGCTTTTGAAACTCATCAGTAATATTGTAAAAAAAAAAATATTATAAAACCCCTCCATTGAGAAAGAGAGACCAACAATTTACGAGTACCTTAACAGCATCAATAACGCATAGTGCGATATTTTCTGAAACATAATGGTTTCTGGAATAATTTTCCTTGAAATTTCGTTTCTTTAGCAAATAAACAAACAAAAAATCAAAAATGTCCTAAATGGTCAATTCAAAGATAAACCTAAAGATGATTTTAAAATAAGTGTCGAATGATACCGATTTTGATATAGTTCGCCGACTTTTTTTTTTCTTTCGTATTTATTGAGTTTTGACTACTGTCATATCTTTAGTGACACTCTCACGATTAAGACAGATGGATTGCTGTAAGAAAAATCAAAATCGGTCCACACGTTCGGTTTACGTAGTGCCGGGAAAAAAGGAGGAGTTTATCAATTACAATGCACAACAGTGGTTCTAATGTTTAAATAAAAACAACCGATCCTTATGTATTTTTATCTTCGGATTACAATGGCGTCATTAGTTTTTCCCTATCAGCTCTAAAGATCTTGTGACATTTAGCATTTGCATAATTCACACCACTTTTTAGGGTTTCGTACACCAAAGGTGAAAAAATTCCCGTCACAGGGTATTTTCTCGAGGACCTGAAATTTGGACAGAGTGTGTAGACCCTTGGCCGCTACAACAACAAATACATGAGAGTTGGTGTGCCAAAACGATCAACGAAAAATGTTAAAATCCCATGTAATATACATACAATTGTATGTATATACACTTGAATTTTGTAAGGTTAGTGTATTTTTATACAGACTACAACAATTAACACTAAAATTTAAAAAATTTTAATTAAAGGGTGTACCATCAGTTAATGTAATTTCGACTATGTAATTTTGATAACTTGCTGTATCTTGGAAACCGTAAGAGCAAACTTCTTGAAATTTTCAAAAACGGTAAAACAAAAAAATCTCAAAATTATAAAATCGCCAAACCGAAAAAAAATCGCCAAAATCAAAAAAAAATCGCCAAAACGAAAAAAAGCACCAAATTAAAAAAAATTTGTAAATCGAAAATAAATCGCGAAAAACCGGAAAAATCGCCAAAATGAAAAAATTGCCAAAATGAAAAAATCGCCAAAATGAGAAAAAATCGCCAAAATGAGAAAAAATCGCCAAAATAAAAAAATCGCCAAAATGAAAAAAATCGCCAAAATGAAAAAATCGCCAAAAAGAAAAAAAATCGCCAAAACGAGAAAAAAGCGAAAAGTAATCAAAAAAAAATTATTTCAGCTGAAAAAACGTAAATAACACTGTATTAAAAAATGCTCAAAGCCCAACGTACGGAACCCTTCGTGCGCGAGTCAAAGTCGCACTTTACTGAATTTATTTATTATTCTCTTAATATTTCAAGAATGTTCCTCCAAACTTAAAACTACTCGTACTTTCTGGACTATTAATATACACAAAAATCTCTTGTATCTCTTGGATATCTTACTCTTATTGTAAGAATGTTAAAAATAGTGTGTTTTTAGTTTAGTCCTTGAAAACTTTTTGATTGTACATATTTTTTTAACCTAATATAACTAATCCTTATATATTTTGTCGATTAGGATCGGCTATTTATATTTAAACATCACAAAAAAACCTCTTATTTTGCTGTGCAGTGTTATCAGTTATATTATAATTTTTTTTTGTTATGTTACTTCATAACTCTGTACATTTTAAACCGATTGTAAAACTTTTTTTTTTGAGATGGTATAGCTTCCGTTTGGGCGGCGACAAGCCCACTTATGTTTTTATTTAACTTTATGCTATTTTACTTCTTCGATTGCTACGAAACTTATCCAAAACATTGGGCTCTCGTAGCGACACAATCTCGTAATTTAAAAAAGTGGGCGGAACCACTCCCATTTAAATTTCATATTATATTTCATGTGCTTCTATTTGAAAATTTCTTACGAAACTCCGCACACACACTCAAAAACAGACGAAATGTTGCATTCAAAAATGTGGGCGGGATCACGCCTGTTAAATTTTAATATTATATTTCTCGTGTTTTTACTTTATAAATTTTTACGAAACTTTGCACACATCTTGAACTCTTGAAAAGACACAATCTGGCATTACAAAAATTAGGCGGAGTCACACCTATTAAATTTTAATATTATATTTCACGTGCTTGTACTTAACCAATTTTTCGGAAATTTGGGACACACCTTGAGTCCTTAAAAGACACAATATTGCATTTAAAATAGTGGGCAGGGTTACGCCCATTAATTTTTTTTTTATATTTATCATGTGCTTTTACTTTATCGACTTTTGCGAAGCTGGCGCACACCTTGAGCTTTTATAAAAGACACAATCTTGAATTGATAAAAGTGGGCGGGGCCACGACTATTAAAATTTAATATAGTAATTTACGTGCTTCTACTCTATCGACTTTTACAAAACTTGCCGCACACCTTGAGCTCTGAAAAATACTTAATCGTATTATTCTAAAAAGTGGGCGATGCCACGCCTATTAAAACTTAATATTACATTTCATGTGCTTGTACTTAAAAAAATTTACGAAACTTGGGAAACATTTGGAGCTCTTAAAAAGACACAAACTTGCATTTAAAAAAGGGGGCGGGGTTACGCCCGTTAACATTTTATGTTATATGTAAAAATTCCGCGTGAAATTTCTCCCTTTTCCAATTAGAATTTCTTGTTTTCCCTATTACTTGCTATTAGTTAGAATTGTTCCCAGGAAAAAACTTCACGCGGAATTTTATTCATGATTGCCCTATTTATCTAAATCCCTCTAAACTTGGCAAAAAGTTTCTTTCGGCTCTTAGAATAACATAATTTTGTGCTTAAATAAGAGGGCGCCGTCATGCCCATTAAATATTAATATTAGCATTCACGCGCTTTCTTAATATTATATTTCTCGTGCTTTTACTTGAACCATTTTTACAAAACTTGGCTTACTCCTTGAGCTCTGAAAGTGACTCGATATTGAATTAAGAAAAGTGGGCGTACACTAATAATATAAACTTGGCACTAAAATTTGAAAATTAAACTTAAAAAAATAACAAAATTAAACCAACTTCAAAAATAAGCACTAAAAAACTAAAAATGGAGAGAATCTCATGGCGATCATTGATGCTCAGTCATATGTTCGGTCATCGATGCTACAGCATGGACGAAGCATGGACATGAGCGGCTTACATTAGCCATATGCGAAGTCCGACATGATTCATGGCTTATGGAAACCCCCAGTTGCAATTACTTAACAAGTTCGTGATTTTCGCGGGTTAAACCGAAACATAACAAAACGGAACTGAAACACTAATGAATTGTATAAGATTTCTGTAAACAAAAAGGAGTCAGCTGATTTTTAACAGAACAGAACAGAAAGTAAAAACTAAAGACAGAATTATTTCTTATTATCTGTTCTGTTACGAAATAAGCTGACTCTTTCTTGTTTATAGAAACATTATACAAGTAGTCTTAAACGTGTTTAATTCAAGTGTTTTAGAAAACTAAACACAACCGTTCACATTACATTTGAGATGTTTAAGGTTGACGTTTTGTGAGTAAACTATTGTATTTGTAAAAAAATTACGAACAATTATGCTTTTTTATTGGTTTATTATTTTCAAACAACAAATGTTTTTGTAAATAATTGAGTATTTTTTAACTAATTTTTCACGTGAAGCCATTCAATAACAACACAAAGTTGCCAGAGTTATAAAAAAAACTCACTGAACATACTCCATTGACGTGTTTAGGGAAGTGTTTAAATCTTAAACACTTCATTTGAGATGTTTAACAAAACAAGTCAATGTATGGTAAAGCATCCCAAAATCGTCGTGCTTAAGCTCTTAAACACGAGTGAACATGGTTTAATGAAGCTGTTTAAATTTTTAAAAACGTGCTTAACAAGAATAAGTTAAGTTAAATTAAAATTTAAAAATGTTGAAAAGTTTTGTTGAAACAAAAACTGAAGAAAATATACATATGTAGATAATTTTAATTAAATTTATGTTGTAATTTCAATAAAATCTACTTTAACTAAACTAGGTTAATCCGAGATTAGCGAAAGCTAGCACGCCCAATCCCTTCTTTTTTTAATTACCAATTATAAAAAAAAAACAATTAATAATGTTATTACTTAAATAAATTTTAAATTGCTTTTTTTTCAAAATGATTAAGCATTTTTTACTAAACCTTCTAAGTCAAAAAAATTTTGTTAAATGGTTGTAATTAAATTGCAAATGAATTGAAAATTAAGTATATATTTTTTTTTAATTTCCAACATCAACATTATTTACGACTACAACAATGAAACATTTTTTTTGAAATAAATTAAACAAAATTTAACTTTAATGACTTCAAATTAAAGTCGTAAGTGCACATTGAACTGAGTGTTGAACGTTTGACGTCGGTGATTTTGCTGCCTTGTGGTTTGCTGTAGTGATTTGCTGATGTTGCAAGTTTGCATCAAAGCCAAATGAATGCCTGTTTAAGGCCAGACAGACATTAGTTATTTTTTGAACAGAGATTTTTGTGTGAAAAAGTTGCTACAGTGACAATAAAAGAAAAGCAGACATTAATAAATTAGTTACAAGGGAAAATTGTGTTTTAAGATTGCAGGAAATTGAGAGAAACAACGGTGGTGTTTTGTAATCGTTACAAGGAGGGCAGTTTTGCAAGGGCTTGCAAATAGCTGTAGTAAATTTTTTTTGTAATAAATAAATAATGGGCCTTATCGGTCGATGTTCTTTAATCTATTACAAAAACGTCAAACTCAAAGTCAAATACACCAACCACTGCAAAGGTAGATATGATTTCTGCTAAACGCTTTCATAAAACTTTCCTTTAAGCTTAAGCCACTTAATAATAATAGCTAGTTAAGCTTCGCTTGACGTTTAATTCCCAAATTCACAGTCTTTAGTTAACTCATGAAGGTGGTTTAACCAATGAAATTAATAAGGCAAATCGTTAGTTAAACCACGGTCATTAGTTAACTATAGAATGTGAATTTGAACCTAAAGCGTTTAACAAGCTAAACATGGTTTAACTAAACCTGTTTTAAACAAGTTTAATCAGGATTTTTGAGTTTCATGTTTAACTTTTGTTCATGTTTTGTAAAAATTAAATTCTTTTAACATTTTTTAATTAAAAATTTATTTATTTTTTTTTTATCTATTTACAGAAATTCGTCATTGAATTAGTAACCCAACAACGTTGATTCGTAGAATACTTCAGGTAAGTTTGATAATAATACATTTTTGCTTAAATGAAGTCATCACTCTGCTGCTCTGTGTGTGTTAAATATTATTTGAAGAAATCTCAATGAACGATTTAGTAAAATTCAAGCATATAAAAGCAAAATCTAAATTTCACACTTAATCTTAAACATTTTTAAAATGGAATTCCATTATTATTTCTCAAATGTTTGCTGCAAAAAAAAAACTTTTTTAAAAGCTTGTTAAGTTATATAAAAAATAAGTTTTTAATAAGATTCCTCGAAATTGCATTCGTTTGGTTTCATCATTGCCATCTGAATTTTAAATTTAGAAAAACAAACAAAAACTGTTTAAATAGAAAATTTAACCAGTTTCTTATACAAACGACAGCTTGTGTGCCTGCCTGTTGGCTCCAATTGCCACAAACATTTAATTAATTTAAACATTTGAATTGATAATTGAGTTTAAGTCATCGCTTTGTTTTTATTTTCAAATTGATTTATTTCTAAAAGAAATAAAATTTATTCCCAAACACGCTTGAAGAAATGCAAATTAACACACAGTGACAACATCCCACACTCAGGGAATGTAAACGATAAGGACTTATTTATCGTTAAATCTCAGAGCAAATTTAAAAAAAAGAGAAGATTTGAATTAAATATTTTTTAAGTTCTCGTTCAAAATATCCTTTTTGAAAAAAGCAATTTTTTAAGTCTGGCACTGTACAGTGCGTTTGCGTTTGTGTAGTGAACTGTCTAAATATGAATACAATTTTGATATTTGCTTAAGTTTGAACACTGTACAGTGAACTTGTGCAGTGTATGTTGCAAACGCTCAGTTGTCTCCTGATTTTTTAGAGTTCAAAACAAGAAATGAGCGCAGAAAAAATATTCTGGACACAGTTCCTAGAATTATACAAAGAATCGCCTGCATTATGGCGCATTGAAACAAAAACTGCACAGTTTACTTGTATAGTGTGTGTTACACTTGTGCACTGAACTTGTGTAGTAGTGTATGGCCGGCATAAGAAAGTAGCATTCTTTTGTAAATTTTTATATGTTATTTTTAAGTTTTGTATATTTATTTTTAATTAAGAAAATAAGCATAGTGATGGCAAAGAAAAACACCCCTTTTTAAATGCTGATATGATTAGCAAATGTGTAAATATATCTTTCTGCTTGCTCTTGTCGGGAAGATAACGAATATTCGTATAATTTACGTTCTGACTATTAAAAGTTTATCTTAATCCATGTTTAAAATTGTGTAAACTGTGTAAAGTACATTTTTATGCTAATATTTACATATGTCATTTTATATTGCGTCTTCTAATTGTTATTCTTGCATTAAAACCAAACTGGCAAAATATTTGCAGAAAAACTAACCAGGATACGCACGCACTCTCGTAAAATTAAACTACAAAAAAAAAAAAAAATTATGATTAGTTTTTTCTATTATTTTACATTTATCTTTCTTTATGTTAAACTTGCGGATAATTTAGATAATCATGCAGATAAGAGAGTGTTGTTTGTCTTTCAAATTCTACTAGTTTTGCATTTACATAAAGGAAAAATGAAAACTCACCGCATGTTTCTTTATGCACTTAAACATTTTCTAGTCATATGCAAACAAAGTGCTTTTTTTTTTACTTTCCAAGTGGCCAGTGCATGATGAGCTTGAGCGAGATACGTATTACCATACCAATATCGTGCCATAACCGCCAAAAAAGCTTAAGCGACATAATTTTCGAACTTAATTTTTTTACCAAAATCGATCGCAAATGATCGTAAATATTCGATTTTCGTCAAAATAACGAACTCCAAAAAAAAAAAATGTCGCTTAAGCTATTTTAGTGGTTATGGCTCGATATGTAAGAGTACAAGTATACTTTTGAAAGCCGTGGTCTGTCGTTTACACTTGATTGGAATTTGTACGTGACCAGAATTTTTTTATAAACTTCTCTCTATATCTCTGTGCATATATTTAGCCATGAAGAATGATCATTCTTAAGCTTAAATTATGTTGAATTATGGTAAAAAGTTTTTTTTTTGTATCGTGTTTTAAAAATGTCTTAGTTAAGTGAATAATGGTTAATTTAATGTAAAATTAAAAAATTCGCGGCCATAGAAAGGAAAGATGGAAAAAATGCTTATGACTGTATTCCAGTTTAATGTTAGTGTAAGTGGATATAGTTTGTAGCAGAGCTGGGATTTTAAGCACCCCTTCACTTGCATTCATACAAGAGGTTGCTGGTTTTTAGCTCATGTTGGTAGAAATTAGATTTTTTGGCTTCTTAAGTTTATAAATAACTGTTAAAGTCAACTAAAATGAACTCCAACAAATTTGTCAATAGGCAGTTTATCAAATGATATTCCTTCAAAAAAGAGTACCTTTTAAAGATAAATTGCCTTTTTAGAAAAGTTTTTTTAAGAAAGTACCTTTTAAAAAAATTCCTTCTAAAAGTTTTGTACAAAAAGCTACTTCTAGCAAAAAAAAAAGTACCTACTTGCAAAAAAATTGGCTAAAAGTACTTTTTTGGAAATAGTACTTTTTTGAAAAAAGTACTAAACTAAAAACTTCCTTTAAAAAAGTATCTTTTAAATATATGTATGCATTATTCATTTTTTGAAAAATTGCATTTTCGATATAATTTTTTTAAATAGTACTTTTTTAAAAAAATCGTTCGGAAATTCTTTAAAAAAAAGTACCTATGTTAAAAAGTAGCTAATTAGAAAAAGTGTTAAAAAGTACTTTTTTTTTTGGGAAATAGTACTTTTTTGAAAATATACATAATTAGGAAATACCTTTTTAAAGTCCTTTTTTGCCATAAACATGTATCATTTTAAAAAAGTATCTTTTAAAAATTAAATTTGTAACAAAATAACCTTTAAAAGCAATATATGTGACGCGCAAAATAGAAAGGGACCTAAAGGTAAAAACCGGTTTTATTCAGGAAAGCCATTTTAAAGATTCAAATACGTGTATATTTGGTGTACCATCACTGAGCGTGTTGGTATTGGTCTCATTTGAAAGCGACACATCGCATGACGTCAGGAACGTGTTGGTCAACCTTCAAATCGCGCATAGGTCGTCATTACCTCTTGTTTTGTGTAGTTGGTTTTTACTGTTTTCTACCTAGCGCGCTGTTTCCATGAGTTTGTTATCAATTTTGCTCGCGTTTTTTCGAATCCAGGTTTATTTTCTGAAATTATTAATTGTGAATTATAATAAATACTCATTTATAATTCTTTTAAATCGTGAATATCACTCTGTTAGTACGAAAATTTTTTCACATAACCTTAGAATCGTCGACTTCAATTTCATAAAACGCGCATATCTCTGGGAGGGAACTCTTTAGGGGCATGGGATCGGTCTTATTCGATGCTCAGATGTTGCCCACATCAAAAAAAAAAAAAAAAAAAAAAAATTGAAAATTGATTTGTTTACCCTTAGGTCCCTTTCTCTATGCGCTGTCACATATAGTTATAATTACCCCACACAATTTTGACTATGTTATGACTCAAACTCCCATTCAAATCTGGACCAATAATTTTCTTACTTTAGACATTGTAACGCAGTTTTTTCCAGCTGGAATAGGCGTCAGCCTGTCCATGTCCTTACCAAAGGTCTGCTTCCTTTGCAAATAATAACACGAAGATGTTGGTGTTTTAATATTCAGAGAACACAGTATTCCTTATTTACGAAACTTAAAATAACTTATGCTACTTTAAATTCAATATGTTGATATATTTGTTATAAAATTCGCTTGCGCTGTCTGGGTGACACCTGGATACCTTGCCCTCTTAATTGCAAAAGTCCTCGGGAAATATTGTTACCTCCTGTGAATAGCTAAACGAGGATAGACGAAATATTCGAAAAACTACGATTACGAATACACGAAAGATTCGGGAGTTCGTGTAGTCGGCTGAAATACGAGCTTTGTTTACTAGCTACAAGCACACGAAAGATCGGAGGTTCGTATGCTTCACTAAATACAGTTTACGAATACAAGAAAGATTCGGGAGTTCGTGTATTTACTAATTACGTTTATCAACTCTACTAGTTATACTTATATTGAAAAAAGAATCGGCAAAGCTCTCAGACAAAGTAGTTCATGTAGACTTCTTGTAACTACCATTCGTGCCAGAGAACAGCAATGAGTAGTGAAAATGTGATTAGAGTTGAATCATGAATCATAATTTCTTGTACTTATGCGTACTCATACTTATTGCAATGTTGTCTATGAATCGTATTCAATCGAAAGTTTGAAGTGCGCATCGAACTCATACTTAGAAATATTTATGACATTGTTGATTTCGAGTCTCCCTAACTCAATGATTATGGACGATGCAAAATAAGTATGATTCACATTGCGAACTTCGCATACGAACATTAACTTTCTCATTATAACTTTAAGTGTTTCTCTGCTGCTTTTTTTTTTGCACGAATTGAAAAACAACGCTATTTATTACTATTGTATAGTACTTGCAAACTGTTTAATGTCTAAACTTTTACATGCATGAGTTGAGTGAGCTGAATCAATGTGAGTAGTATAAGTATTTTCCTGAAATTAGAAATCAAACTGAGGTGATTTATGAGTGTGAGTGTGGTATGACTATGATGTCAGGTTTCAACCTATACTTATGAATCAATGTCATCGCGAGTATGCGTAAATCATATTAGTTGAGTTTAAATAATTCATTGCCTATCACTGATTGGTACGCTGTCGTGACTTGCTTCCCGATTGCTTTCAAAACTTGATGTCTTATATAGTTCTACACAACAACTGAATGAGAATTCCAACGTGGACTCAGCAACCACAATGTTAACAAACAATGTACTCGTAAACACGATTATTTTGTACCCTACATTAGTGGAGGTGGTATGTACCGTTGAATTGTGCAGTATGTATTTGTATGTGCCTTAACATTTGTAGCGTCACGTTAAATTGAAACTGCGATATGATATTTCATGAAATTTAAATAAATTAAAAAAAAAATAATTCTTCTACTCATTTCCCTCTTGTGGAGTTCATTAAACTTTTTTTGTGCTATTGTCAACAACGACAGCAACAATGATGAATAATAAATGTAATGTACGTACGTATAAAATGTTATACAATTCTAGTTAAACATTTGTTAAATCTCGCAAGTAAATCTTATATAGTTGTGTGTCTCGTATGAATACTTTACGGGTGGATACCACCAGCATTTATAGTTAATCACACTTTCCACTTTATTTCATGACACGTTTAGTAAAGAACATGAATATGAATTCAAATAGAATTTTTTTACTTTAGTTTAAGCCATTATTGCTGTAAAGTAAATATTACTGGCAGATAGATTTATGTGGAGGAAAGTGTAAAGACACACAGACAGACGGACAGACGGACAGAAATTGTTGATAGCCACTAAAAGTAGTGTAGCAAAATGAATAATGAATTTTGATATTGTATAGAAAGAGAGCAGCTTAAAAAAAGGTATTAAATGTGACACTTTTTGCTGGCACACTACTCCCCCACTTGACGTTTGAAATGTTTTTCAAAAGAAACGCATACATACATACATACATACATACATACTCGTATGTACAAATATAAAACATATACAGGTAAAGAACTTTATGCAACTATGTTTGCTATACGTATAACAACAGTATGTAACAAAAGTATGTCATCCTATTACAAAAAGTTGTTACATGTGCAGTTTTATTTTTAAAAGAATTTTTATAGCTTTTCGTAGATTTTTTTTATTAATTTAAAAACTAGTTTTTGTATACAGTATAACTACATTTTATGAACTTGCTGTGTGGGGACACACTGCATGTATGTATGTATGTATATGGCTCCTTTTCTAAAATTTATGATTATTTACTTTTGTTACTTTGTTGTTTCTAAACAAATATGTATGCTTCCATTTTAAGAGCAAACTTGAGTGTTTCCAGTTTATGTTTAAATGAATTTTTAATCTGGCTTCCGGTTCTCTTTGCAATTTTGTTACAAAGTATAAAAGTTTAGAAAGAAACAATACATTTGCAATGCAAGTTTCTTAAGCTTAAGCTACAAAAAAAAAAATTAACATAAAATTTACTTTTTAACATCAAAATACTTCTAACTGGTTACTAAACTTCAAGGACTTTACTTAAACAATATCTAAGGAAATCAAATAAAAGTAATTTTGGATTGTGGGATTGTCAATATTTTTTTTGAGTGAACTATATTACATACGTTTACGCACCAATTCATTTTTTTTTTATTCAGTTACCTTCATTTGTAATTTAATAGCTGCAGAAATAAAAATTTTCCAATTGCTGTCTTGCAGTTTCTAATACGATTGGGTGGGAAAATCGAACTGAACTGAACATAAAAATTTATGTCTTTTTAAAGTAATTTGAAGCAAGAGTAAAATTAAAATAAAAATAAAATAAGTAAAAATATTTTTTACTTACTTGATATAAACATACAAAGTAAAAGTTTTATTGATCGGTAACACAAACTTTACAGACGAAACCACATCAAATCAAAGACAGTATTTCTGACGTTTTTGTGTTGAAAACAAAGTTTTCAGCGAGATTAAATTTCAAATACTTTAAAATTATTTGAAATAATTTGCTGTGAACAGCATTAAATAACGTACACTAAGTCCTAATTTACACTATGCAAGTCGTATTGCTAAGCTGATTAGTTTGTGAGAGAGAGAGAGAGAGAGAGACGAAGGGAACACAAACGTTTCTGTTCCCCTCGTCTCTCTCTCCCACAAACTAATCAGCTTAGCAATAAGACTTGCATAGTGTAAATTAGGACGAACTATTTTGTCTTGAAGAAATATTAGCCTCTTGATTTTTTTCTTTAATAAAAGAAAATGCAATCATTTATTAAAAGAAGTATTATATTAAAATAATTTTTATTGACGTTTTTAATTTTTTTAAAAGGTACTTATTTTTAACTTAAAAGATATTTTTTCAAAGAAACTTTTTTAAAAATTTCATCTTCAAGATGTATTTTTTTTCTAATATTTTTTTTTATTTTAAAGTGGCAATTTTGAATGATATGTTGTTAAAAGATTCCCTTTTTTAATACGCGCCTTTTTAAAAGGTACTTTTTTAAAGGTACTTCTATTAAATTATTTTATTTAAGGTGCTTATATTAAAAAAACCTCTTTCTAAAGTAACTTTTTGAAAGATTCTCGTTTAAAAGCCTTCCGTTCTCACGTAGCCAACTTTCTAAGTTACGTTTTGAAAAAAATTTGTAACCAAGTACTTTATTCGAAAGGTACTTTTAAGCTCCTTTTTATAAAAGGTACTTTTTAAGATCCTCTTTCTAAAAAGTACTTTTTTAAAGGTAGTTTTTAAGCTCCCTTTTATAAGAATTGCTTTCTAAAAAGTACTTTATAAGTATGTACTTTATAAAAAGTACTTCTTTAAAAAATACTTTTTAAGCTAGTTTTTATAAAAAGTACTTTTTAAAAGGTACTTTTTAAGCTCCTTTTTATAAAAAGTACATTTTTAAAAAGTCCATTTCTAAAAGGTACTTTCTTGGAAAGTTAAGTAACTTCTTGTAAGTACTAAATACATAATAAATAAGTAAATAAAATAAATAAGCGTTTCTAAAAAAGAAAAAAAATTTTTTTCAAAAGGTACTAACTCCTTAAAGGTACTCATTTTAAAGGTACTTTTTAAAAGGCACTTTCTTAAAAGGTACTTACTTAAAAAAGGTACTTTTTCAAAAGGAACTTTTTCAAAAGGTACTTTCTTAAAAGGTAATTTCTAAAAAGGTACTTACTTAAAAGGTATTTTCTTAAAAGGTACTTTCTTAAAAGGTACTTTCTTAAAAGGTACTTTCCTTAAAGCTACTTTCTTAAAAAGTACTCTCTTAAAAAGTACTTTCTTAAAAAGTACTTTCTTAAACGGTACTTTCCTACTTAATTTCAAAACTACTTTTTCAAAAGTATTTTTTAAGATACATTTTCAAGACATGCTTATTTTAAAAGTTAAAAAGTATTTCATAAAAAGGACTTTTCTAAGGGGTACTTTTCTCAATTAATCTCTTCTTATTAAAAGTACTTTTCTTATTAAATTTTATGCAAGTTGAAACCTCGATTTTTAAAAGATGGCACACTTTTTACAAAAGTGTGCTAATTGCTTTAAGTTACTTTTTTGAAAAATACATTTTTTAAAAAGTACTTTTTAAAAGGTACTTTCTTACAAGGTACTCGTTTTCAAAACTATTATTTCAAAAGTATTTTTAAGGATAACGTTCTTAATACTTATTTGTCTTAGAAGTTAAAAAGTACTTTTTAAAAAGTCTCTTAAAAATGTCCTCCTATTAAAGGAAAATTTTTAAATTAAGTTCCTTTTTTTAAAATATACTTTATTTATTTCATTTCATTCTCTTTGAAAATAGTGTCTTTTTGAAAAAGCACAAACTATTTTCAAAATATGTTATATTCCTTATTTCTTTTAAAGATAAATTCTTTGAAAAGTACTTTTTAAAATGTACTTTCTTAAAAGGTACTTGTTTTCAAAACTACTTTTTCAAACGCATTTTTTAACATACGTTTTTAACACATACTTGTCTTAAAAGGCAAAAATTATTGCTAAAAAGGTCCCTTTTAGAAAAGTACTTTTTTTAAGTTAAGTTCTTTTTTTAAAAAATACTTTTTTCAATGCGCTTTATAAATTTTTAAAAATATAATTTTTTTTAATACTTTATAAAAAATTACTCTTCTTTACAAATGAGGTTTTTGAAAGGTACTTTCCTTGAAATATAGTTTTTAAAGAGATATACTTTTAAAAGGTACTTTTTCAAAAGTACTTTGGAAAAGTATATTCTAAAAATTACTTGTTTGAAAAAGTAATTTTTTAACAGGTACTTCTTATAAATTAAATTTTTTAAGGTACCTTTTTCAAAATCTACTTCTTTTGAAAAGCAATTTTTGAAAAGTACCACTCTAGAACGACCGTATTTAGGAAAGGTACTATTTTAAAAATACTTAATTAAAAGGTATTTTGTAAGAATTACTTTTTTAAAAGTATTTCTTCAAAACGTACTTTTTTAAGTACTTTTTGAAAACGCTCTATAATAAAATGTACTTTTTTAAGAAGTACTATTTTAAATGCGCGTTTTTAAAAAAATCTAAAAGGTACTTTTTAAAAAGTACTTTTTAAGTACTTTTTGAAAATAGTCTTTTAGGAAATCTATTTTTTAAAACGTACTATTTTAAAATGCACCTTTTTTTAATCGTACTGAGGATAGGATACTTTTTTAAAACGTATTTATTTAAAAGGTACTTTTTTAAATAATACTTTTTAAAACGTGCTTTTTAGGAGATATTTTTTGAAGAGTTACATTTTAAAAGATTTTTTAAAGGTACCTTTTTTAAAAAGTAATTATTTTAGAAGTACCTTTTTAAAAGGCTTTTAAGGGTAATTAAAAGAGGTACTTTCCTGAAATTTCCTTTTTTCAAAAGCTTTTATTTTTCAAAGACAATTCTCTTAAAAAATATTTTTCAAAGGTAAAGTAAAGTAAAGTAACTTTTTTCTAAAAGATACGATTTTTTTAAAAGTACTTTCAATATGCACTTTTTTAGCTTGCGTTCTTTTTTGTTATTATTATTATTTTTTTTTTTTAAGTATTTTCAAAAGTGTCAAATGTGTTTTTTTCTTCTTAAAAGTTCTCCTACTGTTTCAACTGGATTAACTTTTATGATATAATTTATCATTATATATATTTTTTCTCTTATTTCTTAATTATTTATTTCCATTCGTTCGTACAGTGTTTATCAAAAAAAAATGTTTATTTTTACTCTTTATAACGACACTTGTTTAAACATTTAAAAGCGAATTAAATTCATTATTAATATTGAACGTAAAAATACGTGTCAAATATTGAAGCGTAACAATGAAATGTTCAATTGTTTTGTAAGTCGCCATTTAATTAATGGTTTATATTCGTAATATGAGTGTGGACAGTGGGCTGAAAGCAGAATTAAATACAAATTTCACAATTACATAGTATGAGAAAAAGAAACTTTATTTGCTATGGTAATACAATTATCAAAACATAATTGATTATATTTTGATATAAAGGAGGGGGAAAATCAAAATTTAAATATTTATTTTTTTATTTAATTTTTAATAAAGCATTTACATCAGGACAAAATCTATATTTTGATTAAAATCTTTATGAAAATCTATACCGTTTACACCAGCTTTTTTTGACATTTATCAAGATTTTTTTCCAAAACAAAACCCATCAACTGATTTGTTTCCAAAACTACAACCAAACAACTGCATTGTAGCCAATTCACTCACCTTTTGTTGTACAGGGTAGTAAAGAATAAATAAAAACATTAGATTTTTATTAGATTTCCTACAAATCTACTGAAAAATTAAATTTCGTTTTGTATGGGAAATCTGGAAAAAAGCAACTTGATTTAGCTCGAAATCTCGAAAGTACTAGATTTCGAGACAGTCTAAATGTACTATAAGATTAAATTTTTCAGCAATAATTTTTAATCGATCTTAAGTTCATTATTTTTAATTTTCATTGAATGAAATATTTTTAATAATTAAAGTGATTTTCTAAAGAAGATAAGAAAAATTAAAATAGACCTTATTGGGATCTGGATCTTGGCTTTATATAAATCGTAGAGGGAAGCGTTTGAAGAGTGTATGAAGTTAAAGTTCCTGTTATATTTTAACAATACATTGTAAAAAGGTACGTAACTCCCATTGGATTATAGGGCGCCTGTTTTATGAAGCATGTAAATAATCGTATGAGACTTATGTTGGTACTATCTTTTTTAAACGCTCATCCGAATAATTATTATATGATTCGTACTGAGAATCGCAAAACGCTCATTTGATGATGGTTTGTATTTAAATTTTTTTAACTTAGAAAAAAACATATGTATCAAACCACCTGCAATTTTTTAGCCTTACCTTTTAGTTAAATTTTTTTTTAAACTTTTTAACAAAAACAATAACAAACATTTGTAATAATCGTCCGTTAAACACTTAAAGATTAAAAGGCGAGTTATTCCTGAAGAGCTTGAACAAAGTATAACATTGTTATTTTTGTACACTTCAAATAATATTTAAAAGATTTTTTTGTTAAACATTCCAAGATTTAAAGACAATCGTTTCAGAAAATTTGTAAAAAAGTAATACTCAATAAATAGCATATTCTGTACAGGCAATTACAGATATCACATTTCGTTACCTTATTATAGAAATTTCCTAACTCATTATTTTTTTGAAATCGAAATTTTTGCATTTTCCGATACATTAGATGTTCTTCCTACGAAATATACCCGATTTAAAAGAGAAGAGGTGTCCAAATATACCAGTTTATAGCTATGCTGCTTAGTTATATAAAAAAAAGTTTCATGTGTGAAATAACAATGCAATAAAATTATATTATATGATGATGTCAAATTCTCTGCAAAACCTTACCATTTATTTCTCATTTTTTTTCTTTTCTAGCGGCGTACGATTAAATTAATATATTGTTTGTGGCCGGTGGCGGCTGTTAGGCGGCTCCAGCCTATCGAGTGTGTTCTCTCGTTTGTGTTTATGTGCAAAAACAAAAACAAATTGAGCAATCGTTCTCATTATTTTTGTTTAGTTTTTTTTTCACTCATCTCAAAGAACAAAACATAACAAAATCAAACAATTTGTTTCGTTTATTCTCGTACCCTGCTTTTAAGTACAAAGAAATCAAAACAAAAATAAATCTATCGGCCATGTCACAGAGTTCAATTCCGTTCGGAAACGGAATTGAATCCACCTCAAAATATCAAGCCCTAATAGAAGCATACCCCAGCATACCAGTGCCCCTAACAGTCCATACACACCTGACAAATTTCCCTATTTTAGTTTTCTTTTTTAAACACCATCTCCTATAAAAATGGGGTGGATGGATTTCCGAACGGAATTGAACTCTGTGACATGGCCGTATAACTGTAATAGTGCTGATTATTTTTGTTATGAATATCACCTCCTAACACCTGTATCGCGCAATAACTATGCTGTCATAGCTATAAAATTAGGTAACGTAACGATATATACACACATATGTACGTACATGATGTGCCATAACCTCCAAAAAACGTTTAGCGATATAATTTTCGAACTTAAGTGCTTTGTCCAAAACCGATTATTCGATGTTCGTAAAAAGACGAGGTACACAAAATGTGTCTGTTAAGCTTTTTTGGCGGTCATTTTTGATATATTCATATAAATTTTGGCTTTCCTTTGTTTCGCTTGATAGCAGCTTAACTTGTAATTCGTTAAGATAATAGAAAGGGTTTAAAAGACTTACAACGAACTCTGCCCACTACAATTGAAAATAATAAAAAGTCTGAGATTTAAAATTTGCCAGCCTGCTGGTCTTATCATCTCTTTAAATTAAAGCCTTTTGTGCTTTGTCAGTTCTTCAAATCTTTTGCGTGTTTAAAATCATTTTGCTTAAGCATTTAATTTATTATTTATTTTTAATCTTTTTATACCCTTTACCAACAAAAATGGTAAAAGGGTATATATAGGTTTGTCATTCCGTTTGTAATTTCTATAATATCAATAAGCGACCCATATAATATATATATTCTGGATCCTTATGCATAGGGAAGACGAATAAGCGATGTCCGTCTGTCCGTCTGTCCGTCTGTCTGTACGTGAAATCGGTTTTCCGAAGCTCCCAGAAAAGCTAGAGACTTCGTTCTTGGACTGGTGTGTCAGAAATTTTCCAAAATAGATTGGTATTGAAATTCAGCAAAATGGACCGGACGATTGCAGAGCTGGAAAACGTAAACTTCATTTTGCCATATAAAAGTAACTACCGAAAACAAATTTTTATTTTTTTTTAATAAATAAACTTATTTTACACCTCCGTACGACTAAAATTGGAATTTTAAATTAAAAAAATATAAAAAAATTAAAAAGACGTTTCCAGGGTTGGAAAACTTTAACTTTTTGTGTTATGTAAAATTAACTATGTCTAAAACTATATTAGTATTTTCTCGAGAACCGTAAGAGCTACAGACCTGAAATTTGGACACAGTGTGTAGACCTTTGGCCGCTACAACAACAAATACATGAGAATTGGAAATTAAAGGGTGTTCCAAAACGAGCAGCGAAAAATGTTAAAATCCCATGTAATATACATACAATTGTATGTATGTATGTATATACACTTGAAATTTGTAAGGTTAGTATATTTTTATACGTACTACAAAAATTAACACTAAAATTTCCAAAAATTTAAATTAAAGGGTGTTCCATCAGTTAATGCAATTTTGACTATGCAATTTTGACAACTTGCTGTATCTTGGAAACCGTAAGAGCAAAACTCTTGATATTTTCAAAAACGGTAAAACTAAAAAACAAAAAATTATAAAATCGCCAAAACGAAAAAATCGCCAAAAACAAAAAAAATCGCCAAAACGAAAAAAAGCACCAAATTAAAAAAAAAATTCTAAAGCTAAAATAAATCGCATAAAACAAAAGAATTGCTAACATGAAAAAAATCGCCAAAACGAAAAAAAACCCGAAAAACAGAAAAAAATCGCCAAAATGAAAAATAACGCCAAAACGAAAAAAAGCACCAAATTACAAAAAAAAAATGTCTAAGACTAAAATAAATCGCGAATAACCGGAAAAATTGCTTAAATGAAAACAAATCGCCAAAATGAAAAAAAATCACCAGAATGAAAAAAAATCGCCAAAATGAAAAAAAATCGCCAAAATGAAAAAATCTCCAAAATGAAAAAAATACCCAAAAAACAGAAAATAATCGCCAAAAAGGAAAAAAAATCGCCAAAATGAAAAAAAAATCGCCAAAATGAAAAAAATACCCGAAAAACAGAAAAAAACTCGCCGTAATGAAAAAAAACGTCAAAATGAAAAAAATCGCCAAAATGAAAAAAACCCCCAAAATAGGAAAAAATCGCAAAAATGAAAAAAAAAATCACCAAAATGAAAATAAACCCCCAAAAACAAAAAAAAAATCCTCGAAATGAAAGAAAATCGCCAAAAAGAAAAAAACCCCAAAAAACAGAAAAAAATCGCCAAAATGAAAAAAAACCCCCAAAAACAGAACAAAATAGCCAAAATGAAAAAAAATCGCCAAAATGAAAAAAATCTCCCAAATGAAAAAAACCCAAAAAACAGAAAAAAATCGCCAAAATGAAAAAAAAACGCCAAAATGAAAAAAAAATCGCCAAAATAAAAAAAACTCCAAAATAGGAAAAAATCGCAAAAATAGAAAAAAATCACTTAAATGAAAAAAATCTCCAAAATGAAAATAAACCCCCAAAAACAGAAAAAAAATCGCCAAAATGAAAAAAATTCGCCGAAATGAAAAAAATTGCCAAAACGAAAAAAACCCCAAAAAACAGAAAAAAATCGCCAAATAGAAAAAACCCCAAAAACAGGAAAAAATCGCCAAAATTAAAAAAATCGCCAAAATGAAAAAAAATATCCCCGAAATGAAAAAAATCTCCGAAATAAAAAAAAAACCCAAAAAAATCGCCAAAATGAAAAAAAATCGCCAAAATAAAAAAATCTTCAAAATGAAAAAAAAACCCAAAAACAGAAAATAATCGCCAAAATGAAAAAACAGAAAAAAAATCGCCAAAATGAGAAAAAAGCGACAAAACCGAAAAAATCGTTTAAACTGTAAAAAACTTCAAAAAAGCAAAAAGCCACATTAAAAAATGCTCAGAACCGAATTTACGGAACCCTTCGTGCGCGAGTCAAAGTCGCACTTTACTGAATTTTTTAATATTAAAGGAATTAAATGCAACTAAGTTTTTTCTTATTATACCCTTTACCAAAAAATGGTAAAAGGGTATATATAGGTTTGTCATTCCGTTTGTAATTTCTATAATATCGATGTTGACAAGAGTGAATGTAAAACATATCTTAACCACAGAGTGTAGAGTAAAATATTCAACTATTGCTAATGTCGAAATAAAATAATTGAATCAAATTCTTTAATCGAAAAATACTGAAAGGTCACTTAATGATCAAACAGAATATGTCCGCAACTTCAGGAAAAATCGTTGTCAAATTAACAAAGCCCATAATAAAAACTACGGCAGTAACTTCAAATGCTCTATAATTTTAGTTTTATTTTCTTTTGTGCTTATTTTTCTTTGTAGTTTTGTTCACAAAATGTATGAAATTTATTGAAAGTATGGTAGCATTCTTGAGAGAATGAGTATTTATATATGAGAGCATAAGAAAAAACGTTGTCAAAATAAAATACATTCTATCTATCGACTGCTTTCTGGTGCTGATTTTTTGTGTCAATTTGTATGGAAAATGTGTTTATGCCGCAATTCTGTTTGATCATTTACTATTAATTGCTTTAGAGAAAAAAAATTATCAGAAAACAAATATGTATGTATGTATTACAGATACTATATATATTATATATGTACGTACGTTGGTAAAGGGTATATAAGATTCGGCACAGCCGAATATAGCACTCTTACTTGTTTTTTATTTATTTGCCAGTTAAAAACGGTTTTTGCGCAGAAATATATGAATGCAAAATTTTTCCTTCCGTGTAGTTTTTTTTATTTTATTTTTGTTTTTGGTTAATTGTATGTCACAAGGCCATATTTTCCTAAACAGTGGCAAGTTGTTTTATTTTATCTTAAGGTGCGTGTTAATTTTAATTGTTGTATTTTATTTTATTTTTATTCGTTATCAGCCACCTCCTGCGCCGTATTGTAAATGTTGGCAAACAGCATTCGTCAGTGGTGTAATGATATCATTGCTTAGAAAATTTAATAACTATTGATGCCTACAAATTTCTAAGAATCTTGTTTATATGTAAAACTGTAAACTTATAATCCATTTAACGGTTTCAAAAGTAAAACGTTAAATAAAAACACACATTCATAATGACACTTCACATGACAGATATTTAACAGCTGACAGCCTTGCCAGACTGGCGGGTTTTCAAAACCACTAAATGAATAGCCCTGTAAATATATGTAAAATTTTAAAAATTCGTAACAAGTCCTTCTTGATAACATTTCGTTACTTCTTTTACATAAAGTAAATAAAACAATTAAAGTATTTTTATTTGCTATGATAAAATGTTAATTACAGTTTAAAATACATTATAATAACCCTGACATATAAAGATAAAGAAACTTGACTTAAATAAAGTCTCATGGTAAAGGAAAAAAACACTCGTAATGCAAAGTTACACTTGAAATTAAAATATAAATGCAACAAACTGATAACTACTGCATTTCTAATGTTCTTTTAAGTACATTTTATAAATTTATATACAGAAAAAGGCAATAATAAATACTTAAAGATATATACATAAGCATGTGATTATTTTTTAAAATAACAATTAAAAAAAATTAAATTCGATAAAACATTTTTTTCATTGTTTCTTATCAAAGTTGAGAATTTTATTATAGATAAAACAAATATGTTGTACTTGACAAAATTTACACAAATAAACAAAAATTTAATTTCTCTGCATTAATTACTTTACCATGTACTCTTGTATGATTCGTTTCACTAACTATGACTTATCAAATTTTTTGTTGTTATATGTTAAGCTTCAAATATTTCAGCCTTTTTATATCAAGAATTTTTACTTGGTTCTAATTTTGATATTTCCATATCAGATGTGTTGGAAACTAAAAGTTATTATAGCTATGCTATTTATAGCACGAGTCTGCTGCACATTCATTTGCCAAATCTAATGCATGTGGCTTTTAGTTATGGAGTAAAGCAAATGAAAATTAAATTACAAGATTTTACTTACATTTTGATCTTCAAGCACAATTTTAAAAAATACAAAAGGGAAAAATTAAAAAAAAAATTACAGACAAAAATGAATGGCGCCTCACTGCTGGAAAGCAATTGTAACGTTTACAATGCGATGAAGGAAGGAGAAAAAAGCTGAAAGTACGCGTCAAAGTGATACCTTTATTCCCGTTGTCACGATCGACGTCACGTCAATACGATACAAAAAAATTGAGGCTTTTATACTCGCTCTCGAGAAATTGTTTGTGCTATTCACAGTCTATTTTTCTTTCCTTAGTTCTAGAAAATAGTATGAGCCTGTCAATAGCAGTCACCTGGGGGCAAATCATGGCATTCGATACGACTCGTAATTTAAAAATATTTCCATATAAACTCTATTGAAATATATCGAATGCCGTGATTTGCCCCCTGGTTTCGACAACGAGTAGACGGGCCCCATTTTTTTTGGAATTGTGTTAACATGACCTCGATGTTGATATGTGGAGTAAAGGTGAATACTTTTTTTAATTAAGGCAATTCAGAAACCTAGAAAAGAGAGTCGTTAACAATTAAAGATTTCGCAGAAGGGTAATTGGGCAATAAATTCGAAGAGTGTGGTACGACCAATCATAACGTTCGCAATCCATTGTCGTTTCATCTGAAATGGTTTGGGTCGTCATTGATTACCGCTCTTTTCAGCCGATTACAATTGTTGTTCAAAGTTTTCTCAAAATTATTAAAGTTCAAAGAACCGCTAATGTTGCCAAATGACACATAATTATAGCTATGCTATTTATTGCGCGATACAGGAGTTAGGACGCGATTGTCGTAACAAAACTAATCGATACTATTACAGTTATAAATTTATTTTTGTTTCGATTTCTTTGTACTTAAAATCAGAGTACAAAACTAAACGCAACAAATTGTTTCATTTTGTTTTGTTTCGTTCTTTGAAGTGAGTGAATCAAAAGCAAAACAAAAACAATGAGAAGTACTTGCTCAATTTGTTTTTGTACTCTTTTTGCACATTAGCATAAACCAGAGAACACAGCTGATCGGGTGTTAGCCGGCCAACAAAAAATACATTAATTTGATCGTACGGCGCTAGAAAAGAAAAAAAAAATTGTCGCAAATATTTATCGACAGCAAACATTTTCTGTAGAAAATCTTTCTTTAGCAAATATTTTCTATAAATTAAAAAATAATATGAATAAAAAAAATGATTGACAACAAATATCTTTGTTTAAAAATTAAAAAAGAATTTAAAAAAAGTTTACAATTTTTTATAAGAAATATTTTATATAAAAAAGGTTCCTATTGGCAAACATATTTTATTTAAAATTCATCAATAGCAAATATCCTGTTTAGATATTGGAGAGCATACATCTGTTATGGACTATATTTCAAAAACAAAAATTTTCTATATAGCAATTTTCAATAGCAACAGTTGTCGAGAGAACAATTTTCTAGAAAATTTTTTTCATTAGCAAAAGACTTATGTATAAAATATTTGTAAGCAAATTTTTATAAAAATCTGATGAAATTTTTCCATAGCACAGTATTAATACTCGTATATAAAAATTTTTGATAACAAAACTTCGTCTTCAAACTTTTAAAATAAGTTATTTAAGTGGACATTTTTTTGTAGATATTTTATTTGTTAAGTGTACGATAAAGTCATTTATTATTTAATAATGCCTGCCAGACAGACAGTCAGTCTGTCAGTCACTCATGTAAATGACACAATCTGTGGCAGCTTATAAACATTCAACATAATAGTCGCCACCAGCTCTCTATTACATGCACTTAACAATTGTTATATTTATGAATTGAGATTTAAATAAAATTACATATAAATACAGTGAATTTATATAATTTAAGTAAATTTTTTTCAAAATAATTTTATTTTTGTGCCAATCCCCTGTGATTTTGCGTTGCAGTGTTTGCAGGAATTAGTCTTGAAATCAAATTTTTTTCTCTTGGGATGCTAAATAAATGAAAGCAATTGATGTTAGAGGTCAATGTGATTTTATATATGAATTTTTTTTTAAGTGAAGTCTTTTGTTGAACATTTTTATAGTTTTTATTTCAGCTAAATCATTTATACTCCAAAAAAAAAACGGAATAAAAAAATTTTAAATTAATGTGAGAACCAAACTATCATGTGTTTATATTGCTTTGATTTTATGCGTGTCAGCATTATATTTTATTTTTTGTTTTATGTTTATAGTTTAAAATTTTAGATATACTGAATTTAATTTTCTACGGTGTCAGCAAGTTTTTCATTTTAAGTTTTGTCGAAAAATATTTGATTATAAAGCTGTTGATGTTAACATTAGTTCTATAAAAAGTTATTGGTAGAGAAAAATAATTTCGGAATATTTATCGGTAACAAAAATTTTCACATCCATAAAAGAAATTTCTACATAAAATTTATCGATAACAAAAACTTTCTTTCTTTAAAAAAAATTATATAAAATTTTCGAACAATTTTCAATGCAAAATTTTATAACAATTTTCTATAAAATGTTTCCGAACAATTTTCCACCCAAAATTTTCGAATAATTTTCTTTATAAAAATTTCTATATAAAATTTTCGAACAATTTTCTTTATAAAATTTTCGAACAATTTTCTTTATAAAATTTTCGAACAATTTTCTAAATAAAATTTTCGACAAATTTTTACATAAAATTTTCGAACAATTTTCTATATAAAACTTTCGAACAATTTTCAGTGCAAAACTTTCGAACAATTTTCTATTTAAAATTTCTGAACAATTTTCTATATACAATTTTCGAAAAAATTTCTATACAAAATTTTCGAAATATTTTCTATATAAAAATTTTTCAAACAATTTTCAATATAAAATTTTCAAACAATTTTCTATATAAAATACTCGAACAATTTTCTATATAAAATTTTCGAAAAGTTTTTTATGTAAAAATTATCGATAGCAAAAATGTTGTTTAGATAATTTATCGATACCAAAATATCTTTTTTATAAAATTAATCGATTGCAAAAATTTTTTTTGTTAAATTTCCATAGAAATGTTATTTTATATGAAATATGAAATATTTGAATAAAGAATTTTTTTGTTAAAGTTCTCATCGGTAGGCGCTAGACTTATGTCATAATTTGAATTGGCAGATGATGCCACACGCACTGCACCTTGATATTCATAATGTAAATAGTCGTATATAGAGAATTAATTGTCAATAAGCCATGGACCGATACCTGAGGGACGAAGAATTATTTCTACTGATTATTTTTTATAAGAAAAAAAATTTCCTTAAAAAAATTTTTGGAGAGAGAAAAATTTTTTTTGTGCAAAGTTTGTCCATCGCAAAATAATTTCTATTTAACACAATTTGTTGCAAACATTTTTTTTTTTTTAGAAAAGTTTTTGTTAAGCAAAAATTTGGCCAAAAATTTGTTTTTTTTTTTTTTAGCATATATGTATGTATTTATTTATTTATTTATTTTATTTTATTTCTTTTCGATGTCCCGTACACAAGACTTAAGTCTTATATTGCAGTATGGAACTGAGCATATGCAAATACAATAAATCAGATACAATAAAAAAAAAAAAAATTATAAGATTTAATTAAGTAATTTTGACATAAATTGTAGGTAATTTTAATAAAATATAAAATAAAATTTAAAATTTAATAAAATTTAATACTACAAAGCTAGTGAAAAGTTAACAAAAACTATTTAAACCCATAAAATATCTAACCTGAAAAGTTAAAAGCATACATAGTACATTGTTATTCAATCAGAATTTGTATATATTCAACTTGAAAAATGAGAAAAAATATTTTTCCTAAATTGTCGTGCGTTATTCAAGATTTGTAATCTATAAGGGATTCCATTCCAGAGACTGATGGCGTGAATAAAGAAATGGTATTTAGAAATCAGTGTGCGATGGCCAAATGATAAAATTCTTTTGCCTCTATTAAGTGTAGAGAAGTTTAAACGTTCATGGAGATGTGCGGGCTGTTGTGTATATATAATTTTGTGCATAAACAATAAAATACGCACTCTTAGATAATCATCAAAACTAATGCCGTAAAGCAATGTTACATAAGGAGAAATATGTGCATATCTTCTTATACCATATACATAACGAATAATATTATTAAATGCAACATTAAGTTTTCTTTTGCTTTCACTATCGCAGCTGGCAAATAGTTCACAGCCATACAACAAGATAGGTATTAAATACGATTTAGCAAGAAGTATTCTAATTTTAATTGGAGTACAATATTGCGTTTGCCAGAGATTTCTTAACATTGAGAACGTTCGACCACATGCAAAGTTAACGTGGTTAGACCAAGTGAGGGTATTGTTAAAGTATATGCCGAGATTTTTGACTGAGTTTACAATATCTATGGACTGGTTATTTAAAGTTATAATAGGATTGCAATCAAGTTTTAATAGCCTCTTTTTAATAATCAAGCACTTGGACTTGGTAGGATTAACTACTAGCCCATTCGCGGTGGCCCACTCATAAACACGACCAAGTTCCTGGTTTAAAGTCCTTACACATTCATCAACCGCCGTGATGCTACAACTAATGTAAAGCTGAACATCATCTGCATATAATCTAAGCTTACATTGCTCGATTTTGCCTTGAAGATCATTCACATATATCGAAAAAAGTAGAGGGCCTAAGATCGAGCCTTGTGGAACACCCCGAATTAATGGCAAAGAGCTGGAAACTGAGGTAGGTGTTTCAACATATTGACTTCGATCAACTAGATATGAATATATGAAATCTGTGGCAGATGATGTAAATCCGAACATATGCTTAAGTTTAAGACACAACATGTTATGGTCAACAGTATCAAACGCTCTAGAATGATCCAAGAGAACTAAAAATGTAACTTTACCACAGTCTACCTGTTGTCTTATATCTTCAGCAACATCTACGAGGGCCGTTGTACAACTATGATTTTTACGAAAACCGGATTGCCGGTCAGTGAGCATATTATTCATTTCAAGATACTGTGTAACTTGGATATGAATTAATCTTTCAAAGGCTTTAGATAAGAATGGTAAGATTGATATGGGCCGATAATCGGAATTAGACTTAGGTATAGGTATAATCTTAGCAAGTTTCCAAATTTTGGGGTAGCGGTTGGTAGTAAAGATCTTGTTAAAAACAAATGTTATAAAAGGAAGAAGTTTTGGAATAAGTATTTTTAGAAACCTTGGATCCAACCCATCCACACCAATTGCATTGGATTTTATTGACAGCAGGCTAGATAAGACATCAGACTGACTTACGTTTGAAAAGTTGAAATTGTTGCTTATAATATCATGAGAAAAACTATAATAATGAGAATTCGGTTGAACATTTGGAATATTTAAAAATTGGTTATTTAAAATGTTAGCATCCACAGTACATGGCTCTTGACTAGAACGTTTGCCAACTCCAATTTCGCGAATTGTTTGCCATGTTTTCTTCGAGTCTATAGCAGCAGAGAACTTTGAAGCATAATAGTCAGACTTAGCTTTCCTAATCAAATTGTTGGTTATGTTGCGTGATACCCGATATACTTCATGCAATTCTGGGGTTTTGAAACGTTTCCATCGAGAATATAGAAAATCTCTACGGTTAATCGCTTGTTCTATGTCATGAGTGAACCAGGGCTTGTTATGTCTGTTAATAATTTTTGTTCTTACGGGAACCACCAGATTGTATAAATTATTTAGGTTGTGTTGCAGAAAAGAGAGCTGATCATCAACAGAAATTAAACTATAGCACACACTCCAATCAATACTGAAAAATTCTTCTTCTAGCCTTAAGTAATCAATATTTTTAAAATCCCGATATCTAACAATTTGTTCGGGCAGGTTTAACTGAAAATTATATGCCATAAAAATTAGGTCATGACGTGAAAAACAGGATGCTGACAGTTGGTCATAAAGCAATACCTTCGAAATATCACTAACAAAGAAAAGATCAAGAAGTGTATTGCTGGTACTTGTAAAATGTGTAGCAACATTTGTGTTAGGTGAATTAAGACCAAGCGTAAGCATATTATTAGTTAGATTATTGTTTACTAGAATATTTGAATTAAAATCGCCTGTAATAATAACATCTTCGTATGTGACAGTATATGCTTCTAGGGTATACATAAATCTCTCCATGCAAATACGATCATTAGGTCTATATACACATCCTAAGAGTAATTTCCTTCCCTCATAACTTACTTCAAGAAATAAATATTCAACTAAATTTTCAGATCTCTCGGAACCAGTTACTACCATATCATTATCTGCAGATTTACTGAGAACTTTAATTGCAATTCCTTTTTTTACATAAATCGCCACACCTCCATACCCATTTCTGTCAACCCTCCTGATATTGTAACCATGCAAAGAAATTGATGAATCAGAGAACTCAGGTTTAAACCAAGTCTCAGATACACATATCAAATCAATGCCAGAGTTCTCAAAAATAAATCTAAATTCTTCAATTTTAGGTCTCAAGCTTTGGGCATTGATATGACAGATTTTAATACCATTCCTTTGAGTGGCCAACACTTTTATCATTGTCCCAATACCGCCTCTAGAATGAGCCCTATTACTATTTAAACTGTTCATAAAAGTTTATTGTATGGTAAGATAAAGTAACGCACGGGAAGTATATTATATTCTCATTTCTAAATAATATGGTAAGTTTGTAAGTAAAACAAATAATGAATGTAGAATAATGTGTATATAAAATAATAGTTAACATAACGATGCTATAAAAAGTAAAACGTGTGTAAAAAAATGTGGTAAATAGTTCAAATGAAAACCAAAGATAACAGCTCAGACATATAATTGATGTATTATGATGCCTTTTAATCAGCAACATCACGAGAGCAACCAGCACCAGAGAAAGATTCGTTTCGAAATAAGTTGTTGAGTTGCTCCAACTCATCAATAAGTGTTGCTTGTTCATTAGCAGACGCTTTGACGTAAACTAAACCACGTATAGTAAAAGCACTATGTATGCGTTTTTCTTTTTTAAGGCGAGTAGCGGCTCGTAAAATTTTAAAATTTGTAGACGTAAGATTTTCATTTACATAAAATTTATTGTCAGAATTTTCACCAATATGCCTCAGTGAGAAAAAAAACCGGGGATTACTTTTACGCCAATTAGAAAGAGTTTTCAAAAAATAATTTTTGTCATAAGGGGACCAGAATTTAACAATTATTACTGCATCTCTTGAGTCTGATGTGTGCTTATTATTGTGATTTTGTAGCCGATAAATTGTTTTAATGGCTGGAACCGAAGATCTAATAGTTTGGCAGATTTTATCAAAAATGTCTGATAAGTTTTCATTAGGCTTGTAAGGAATTTCATTTATTCTTAGCTCACAAGCAACGTTTGTATTTTCTTGCTGTTTAATTTTAGATTTTAAGGCTTTTATTTCGGTCTGCATACTTATTATGTTAGCCGCTACTGTTTCCAATTTTTCAACTCTTTTGGTAACACTTTGCAGTTCATTTTTAATGCTATTAAAGCTTCTATCTATCTCACTTAATAAATGATTTTCACACTCGCGAAACATAGTTTGTATGGATGTCTGTAATTGTTCAGATAATTTTTCAAAACGTTTATCCATAATTTGCATTAGCTTGAGCGGTGAGCCAGTATTATAAGAGTAAAGTGATTCCGAGTTTGTATGGTTACGGGGGGTATTCGGTGTATTCTCAACAAGTGATGTTTTGACAACTTCTCTTAATCGTTTTGGCGCGGGAGCTGCTATTGAAATATCCATAATATTTGATGTTATTTGTTGCTTTCTCTGTTTTTGTTGTTTGTTAATCTTTTTATTGTTGTTTTGACTTCTCAGTTTAGAAGTATACATTGAAATAAAATGCTATTAAAATTGTTATTTTTACTTTGTTTTATTATGTTGGTTTGTTATTTTTCTTTTAGTATTAAATATGTGTATGGATGTACATATACTATACTCTCTTCTGTTAAACGTTAAAGTTTTAGTTGTTGTTTTTGTTGAATTTGTGGTTCTTACTTTTTGTTGTTAATTTTGTAGATTTTGTTTATACAAGAGTGAGAGTTATTTTTTCTTTGTTTTAATTTTATTAAATTACAAGATTAATTTCGTGTGTTTATGTACAAATAAATTATCCAAATTCAAGATTAATTTCACACAGTTTATAATTAAATAAAAAAATTCTGAGTTTATTTGTTAAACGTTAAAGTTTTGTTGTTGTTTTTGTTGAATTTGTGGTTCTTACTTTTTGTTGTTAGTTTTGTAGATTTTGTTTACACAAGAGTGAGAGCCTTTGTTTTAATTTTATTAAATTACAATATTAATTTTGTGTGTTTCTGTACAAATAAATTATCCAAATACGAGATTAATTTCACACAGTTTATAATTAAACAAAAAAAACTTTACTGAGTTTGTTTGTTGTTTAATAAAATTAATAATTACAAAACAAATTATTAATTAATTAATAATTTGTTTTGGAGGGAGAAATTTTTTTAAGTAAAAGTTTATCAATTTGAAAAATTTTATATTAAATACTATTTACAATTTTTCAAAGACAATTTTTCTATGTAGAATTTGTAGCAAAAATTTGTTTATAAAAAAATTTTTGAAAAGAAAAAAATTTCGTTAAAAATTTTTTTTGGAGGCAGCATTTTTTTTATATAAAATTTAGCGACAGCAAAAATTGCTTAATAGAAACTTACATATATTCTATTCTTATATTCTAAAGAATATGTTTTAATGTGGAGTTTGCCATTTGTGATTACATATTATTGAAAGAAATACGAATTTTAAAAAAGTTTGTTTGTTGTTGGTTAAGCACGTCTAGATGCATTTCTTTGCTGCTTAAGCAACTCATCAGTAGACTTGAATTAAAATTCCAAATAGCTTGCGAAATCAAGAATGCTTATAATATAATAAACTATTGAGAATTACAAAACTACATCTGCATATGCTTAAGCATTAACAAAATGCATTTAGATGTACTTAACCAACAACAGACAAATTTTTTTCAGTCTGTATCCATTTTAAAAATAAGAAATTACAATAATTAAGGAAATTTTGCTGGGATTAATATGTTTTTGTAAATCTTATCATTTGCAAAAAAAAAAAATCCATAACAAATATACATATAATATATAAATATTAGTGGATTTTAGATAAGCACCAAATAGTAATCCATAAATTGCTACACTTTCTTATTTATTTAATAATTAAAATCTAAACTTCTGACCATTTAGTTTTAGCTAATTAATTTTATAGAAAAAACTGTTTTCTTTTTCAATTTTAAAGCTAATTATTTTTTATTAAAAAAAAACTGAGCTAATTAAAAAAGCATTTTTAAAATAAATTTTTTTTAGCTTTCAATAAAAAAAAAATAATTTTTACTATTGAATCAAATAAAAGTTTTTGTATTCTTTTAATAAATTAATGCCAATTACATATTATAGAAATGGTAGACTGGTAAAAGTGCACATACACTTTTGTAAAATAAATTATGTGTTTTTTATTCTTTAATAATGGGTGTTTTTTATTGAGGTATAGAACTTTAAGTTGGCATCACTTTTTTAACTGGCGGCCATTTTGTCAGCTGTCAAGTGATTAATATTTAGTTTGGTTTGCCATTTCATCATGAACAGGTTGACAAAAGAACAACGCTTGCAAATCGTGCAAATTTATTTCGAAAATAATGGTTCAGTTCGCGAAGTTTACCGCAAGCTACGTCCATTTTATGGTCGACATAATCGTCCATCAGAGCAATTAATTCGGTTAACCATGGATCGTTTTCGCACTACGTTTACTCTATGTGATAATACGCATCAGCAGAGACGTCGAACAGTGCGCACCGAAGAAACAATTGCCGCTGTAGAGCAAAGTTTTGAAGAGGACCCGAATGAATCGATTCGCCACCGTGCACAGCAATTGGAGCTTTGTCCATCAACCTTATGGAAGATTTTGCGCAAAGATCTTGGCTTGCGACCTTACAAGATCCAGCTTGTGCAAGAATTAAAGCCGCAAGACCATGCAATGCGTCGTGATTTTGGTGTATGGGCCGAAAATGTGATTGATCTCGATGCTGATTTTCATCGCAAAATTTTGTTCAGTGATGAGGCTAATTTTTGGTTGAATGGCTACGTCAGCAAGCAAAATTGCCGCATTTGGAGTGAAGAGAATCCACGTGAGACCCTTGAGACGCCATGACATCCACAAAAACTGACTGTTTGGTGTGCTCTATGGGCTGGTGGAGTCATTGGGCCATACTTCTTCCGAAATAATGCTGGAGAGTCAGTTACCGTTAATGGAGACCGGTATAGAGCCATGATAACCGACTATTTTGTTCCCGAATTGGATGGCATGAATGTGGATGAGTTGTGGTTCCAACAAGACGGCGCTACATGCCACACAGCGCACGTTACAATCGATTTATTGAAGGAAACATTCGATGAGCGCATAATTTCGTGGAATGGACCTGTCAATTGGCCACCAAGATCGTGTGATTTGACACCATTGGATTATTTTCTTTGGGGATATGTGAAGTCGCTCGTCTACGCCAACAAACCAGAAACGTTAGGGGACTTGGAAGCCAACATTCGTGGCGTTATTGCCAACATACGGCCCCATATGCTCGAAAAAGTGGTTGAAAATTGGACCTGTAGAATTGGCTTTATTCGAGCCAGCCGCGGCGGCCACATGCCCGAAATCATATTTAAACATTAATGGCATAAAATTATCCTTCCAATAAAGCCAAATTGATGGACATTAAAACGATTTTCTTGTGTTTTATTTCAATTCGAAGTTCTATACCTCTAAAAAAACACCCTGTATTATAAAGTTTACACACAAATGCTACTAATTAAATATGCTGTTTCTTATACATACATATGTGTACATATTTATAATTATTATATATACAATTATTAAAATGCAATTTATGAGTTTCATTTTTTTTAATAAACTTAATTAAGGCAGTGAAATTCAAGTTATCACAAAAGCTCATTAAATTAATCGAAATGTAATTAATATTAATCATACGCTCTGACTTACAAATAAATAAATTATAAGGGCGTAATTCATAAAAAATATTTTGATTTTATAAAAGGTTTATTAATCAAATTTCCATAGAAAATTTGTTTCATAAACCTCTTATTAAACAGAAATATTTTTTTTATGAATAAGGCAGTTAATATTTATGTAATTAAGTAAAAGCTTCAGCAAGATTAGGAAGGTATCTTTTAGGCGTAAAAGCTGTTGGGTTAAATATTATTATTTGCTGTTGTCTTTTAGGCGTAAAAGGAGATTATAGAATTTACTTTTCCCCCAAATTGGTTTTCATTGCAAAATTTGCTTAATATCTAAATTTTTCACATATCAAAAATATTTAGACAGAATTGGTTCATATTCTATTATTTATTATTTAAAAATAAATGGCTGCTGTTAGCAATTGCTTTAAAACAAAAGCATATTCCTTCTATTAATGAAAACTAAATCCATCTTTTGCACTGCCCTAAACTTTGGTGTCACTTGCAACACTTTTAATTCATTTATTTCTAATGCCAACACATATGACACTGTCAGTGCAAATGACACATTGAACTAAATGCATCTGCATACATAAACTGAAGTGTATAAAAAACATGAAAAAAAATTAAAAAAAAATATAAAATAAACACCATACATATCGCACACTGAGTCTAAACTACATTCAGTATATGTTATACATTCAGTATAACATTGTGTTGGACTTTCTGCTTTAACACCGTCCCAGAGAAAGAGAACCCCCCCCCCCCGCCCAAACACTTGAAAACATTTTCACATGGCATATGAAAAAAGAAAAATAATATAATTAAATTGCTTAAACATAAAAATAAAACAATTTTCTATGCTGTTTATTTCCAGTAAAGTGGGTCAGTTATCATGTGCAAAGTTGAGCATATTTAATTTTTTTAATTTTTTTTGCTAAGCAAATATAATTTTAATATTTAATTACAACTTTCAACCGCTGAATTTAAATGTTTTTCATTTAGTTAAAAATAAATTTAAATTAAAAGTCAACACTTGAAATTTTTTTATAACTAGTTTTCTTAATTAAACTGTATGGCGAAAAGGTGCAAAATGTTTTTAAAGCAGTTGTTTTTAATTATTGTAAGCAAATTATAGCGAATAAATCACAATTAGTTCTTGTTTCGATTTCCTAATTCTTTTTGATATGCATCTCAATTTAATTAAAGTCATTCTTTACATGAAAAAAATTATAACATTAATTAAATATCAAGCAGATTGCACTTAAAAGCTTCATCAAAATCTATATCGTTTACACTAAATTTTTTTTTGACATTTGTTAAGACTTCTTATACAAAACAAAAGCCATTAACTGAACACTTTTCCTAAACTACAACCAAACAGCTGCAGTGTAGCTAATTCCCACACCTTTTCAAATACACAGGCATATAGTTTATTTAAATTTGAACAAAATCTACTGCTTAAGAGTTATCGTACCAAATTAAGTACAAAACCAAATCTACCTCGTCACTAGCTTTTGTCAAATCTATTTAAAATGTAGTGGAACTTCATGAACACAATTTGTACTAAAAATTCAGCCTGTATGCATAAAGAGGTGTATGAATTGGCTACATTAACAGCTGTTTGGTTGTAGTTTTGGAAAATGTTTAGTTAATGGTTTTTGTTTTGGATAAAAAGTACTCAATAATTTCAAAAATAAACTGTGTAAATTTACGGTATATATTCTCTGAAGATTTTAAACAAAATCTGCTAGATTTCGTGCAATTGTAAGTGTCGTATTAGTTTTTTTAAATCAAATTTTCGGTTGATTTTTAAATAATTCTACACTCAAAAATTTAAATTTTTAAAATCAAGAAGAAACAATTTCATTTGAAAAACAAAAATTAAAAATTTTAAAACCCCGCATTTAATCGGCGCTGGTACAGAAAGAAGAGAGTTCTTAACTTCAAATTGCTTAACCGATTTTTGTCCAAACATACCTCAGAAATTATATTATCGATTCATCAACACAAAAAAAAAATATGCCAACTTCCAAACGTCTGGACCAATTTTCTTCAAGTAAAGATTATAAGATATTAGACCAAGTCACCTTTCAAAGGGGAAAAAAACATATTAAAAGCGGTCTAGCTATTTGGGAGCTACGGCGTCCAAGACTCACGGACTCAAACGAATATATCCAGAAAGGATATGTAATATATTCTAAGCATTGGTGCAGCCGCTTTAAATATATATATAAATCGGTTTGAACATAAATCGGGCGGGTCGATTTAAAAATCAAATTACAAGGAAAATCATGTTCAGGGATCAAAATAAGAAACTTTGTCGAAGGAACCATACCTCTACAAATATTTATTTAAAAAAAACTCAAAAGTTTGTATGGGTTGGTTCCAGGGGTGTGCCACTGGCATAGGTGGGTTGGCCCTCCAAAATTAGTGGGGGTCGGTCATACATTTTGACTCGATTGAGGAACTCTAAATGGGTCAAAGTGAGATTTTTCAAAATTTGACCCTTCAAGAAAATTTGACCTTTCGGATCAAAAGTCGGGACATCAAAATACATTTTAGAGGTATGGTTCCTTCGGCAAAGTTTCTTATTTTGATCCCTAGAATACGATTTTCCTTGTAATTTGAGCGATTTTTTGCCTCCATACAAATCGACCCGCCTTAATATATATCTATATCTTTATATACATATATAATTCTACTGTAAGTGAGTTGTGACTGAACTCCTCCTAAACGGTTGGACTGATTTGCATACATTTTTTTGTATGCGTTTGGGTGGCGCCCCGGGTGGTTAAGATTTTCAATTCGGTCCAATTGGACAAAGGGGCATGGTACCTCCCATATAAACCACAAATTAAAAATATATTATTTTTGTTCCTGATAACGGTATTTGAACAAAAGTTGGTACGTCGGTTTGGTGTGCATTTTTAAGTGCTGCTGCAAATATGGGCGGGATTGTACAAAGGGGCATGGTACCTCCCATACAAAGCACAAATTAAGAATCCTATATTTCTGCTCCTGCTAACGATATTTAAACAGAATTTGGTATTTCGGTTGAGTGAACATATTTTAAGTTCTGCTGCAAATATAGGCGGGATTTGATAAAGACGCGTGGTACCTCCCATACAAATCTTCTTGATGTATAGACCGATTGGCATGAAACCTTTCCAAGAAAAATTAAATTTGAAGGCAAAGCAACGTTTGCCGGGTCAGCTAGTGTACATATATAATTAATTGGGCCATTACGTGAAATTATTTTTTCATCAAAAGTTGCTCTGAGTAAATCAATTGTAGCGCCTGCTATGTGGCATGTGGCTCCGTCGTGTTGGAACCACATATCAGCAAGATTAATGTCACGTAATTGAGGTACGAAAAAATTTCGAATCATGTTCCTATGTATGTAATGGTGTTTCGACAAAAGCTTATAACTTCTCCTCACTCCAAATTCGATAATTCTGCTTCTTTACATACACATTCAAGCAGAAATGGCCTTCATCGGAAAATGGAAGAAGTGCACGATGAGTTTGACGAATAGAACAATTATTTTGATTTTCAAAATTTCAACAATTCGCACGCGTTGCTCTGGTGTAAGTCGAAATGAAATGTAATGAAATTTCAAATCAAACTAATTAAAAAGCAACGATCAGCTGTTAAATGGGTGCTTAAATAAAGCAGTGATGCCAACTCAAAGTTGTGACACTCTAAAAAAACACCCTTTAGTATAGCAAGTAATTATTTTGAAATATTTTGGGTTAGTTCCCCTGCTGAAAAACCTGCAACCTTGTAATATTTACTTTATTGATTCTATGAACTGTTAAAAAAAAAATAGTTGGAATAAATTGAGTAGGCGTGGCATCTCCCATTTAAAATATTTTTTATCTTGTAATATCATTTGGAGCTAATACAGTGAACAACTTTAAATTTTTTGTGAGCTTAGCCTTTTATAACTTCTTTTATTATATCATACCAAAAGAAGTCGGAATTGTACATGTTGGGACGGGTAACTCCCAATAAAGAGAAAATATTTATTTTGAGATATCTTGAAAAATTATTTAGGGAGAAACTTGAAGTAGTGTAGGGCAATAAATAAATCTCCGGGTCGGTCTTTACAACTGTGTGGCATAAATTTAGCAAATCTATGTCTCTCACACAAAAAAAAACTCACCCGCTTTATAGAAAAGAAAACTAAAATACGGAAATCTGTCAGGTGTGTCCAGACTGTTGGGGGCGCTGGTATGCTGGGGTATACTCCGGCTAGGGCTCGATATTTTGAGGTGGATTCAATTCCGTATCCGAACGGATTTGAACTTTTTGACATGGTCGTGTATGTACATTTATTTCATTTTATTTCCGCATATAATTAAAACGAAGTAAACTCAAATTATTGACATAAGTGCATTTGCAGCACTCAGGTTATTTAAAAATTTAAGCAACTTTTTTTGTTAAATACATACGTATACATATACATATATTGTATTTCGAATTTTCCTCAAAACAAGGTTTATTTTTCTGTGTCTACTTAAAATTTACACAATATGTTTGTTTGTATTCGGGCAATATTTATTTATGATCGAAAGCATGTTGTTGTGCCACATTTAGTGCAGAAAATTCAATTTCAATTCATTGTTGTTGTTGTTGTTGAGTTTTGCCTTTTTGCGCGATTTTATAGGTTTTTATGTCATTCATTCATTCATTCATTTAAATGTACAATACCAAACGGAAACACAATGGATCCGTAAAGCCATTGAAGCAACATGGTGGATTTTTTTTTTTTGGTATCGAAAAGAAAAAATGTAAACTTATGTTTTATTTTAGCTTGTTTCCTCGTTGGGCAACAAAATGCGTAAATATTTGTGTTTTTTTTTTATTTACATATATAAATGAAATTATGCAATGCCCAACAATAAATGAAATTGAATTATTTAATCCAAGTGCTAAGAAAAAGTCCATTAAAGCTTAATCTTCGAAGCCGTGCTGACTTTTTTCTAGAATTTATGCTCTAGTGCAGGGTGTGCAGTGTTGCTTATAGAGACAATAATTAAAATGTCTGCCAAAAATATCGGGCAATAATTTTACAATGACAAATAAATGTGTTTACACGGTTGTCAGATGTCTGAAAATTTTTTAACAGCTGCTGATAGTCATGCAATGGACTGACCATGTTCTTTGTGGCAACATTTGCCGGACAAAAAATGTCAGTTCTTACGGTGGAAAGATTTTTTTTAGTTCATTGTACTGACAATAAATATTGTAAGATCTGACAATCGTCTGTACATATATGTACATATGTATATTTTTAGCCTTAAGTCTTAGTGCAAATAATTTCTTGCACTTTGTAATAATTTTAATACAAAGACTTTGCTTAAAGCAAAATAATTAATTAATATGAAATAAGCCGATACTTTTAGGCATATTGGAATAAGTCAATAAATTAATATTAATAGTGTCATTGAAGACAAGAATTCTATGAATTGATTGCAATTTATTTGTTTTTGTTGATTATTTCCAGAATCAAAATTAATTTGTAATTTCTTTGTTCTTCTCCTTCTTACAGCCTGCAGTTTTAATAGGAATAATTGTTGCAACAACTGAAGAGGAATGTATACAATTAAAATGTTTACACTACGAAAACAAATGGCTTGCGTTTCTGCAACAGCAATCAAATAAATAATAATGATAATAATAATGAGAAATAAAAATTTAATTTCTAATTAATTAAACAAATATTTAGATAATAGAAAATGCAATAACAAAAAGATTAACTAACTTTAAAACGAAAGTATTGAAAACTTACAAGCTGATGTTAAGAAAACGTTGATAATACGAAATATAAAAAAGTAAAATAATATAAATTTATATATCAATTTGCAATAACGTGCTGAAGACAATTTCGTTATTTGGAAATTATTATCGAAAAAAACATTCAAAATTACGTCGTATCACCCACCCACACCCAAAGTCAAACAAAACCCGGCCAACATGGACAATAGTTCAGGGCCGGGATTTGACGATGAACCACCGCCAGAGCCACGGGATGGCTGGCTACTAGTGCGCATACATGTGCCCGAACTAAATGTCTACAAATGTCTGCAGTTTCCCTCCGACAAACTGGTCTGGGATGTTAAACAACAAGTATTAGCCTCATTACCAAAGGTGAGTGATTTTTTATTCTTTTTCTTAATTACATATTTATTTGTACTCGTATGTAAGTGCATTTTTGAAATTAAATTTAATAACTTTAATGTGTAATTTGCTATTTTACAACCCGATAGTGATTATCTGTTTATGTTATTAGTACAGTGAGTGATAAAAGCTAACAAACATTTAATTTGAAAAAGCATTTACAAGAAAAAAAACATCAAAGCATTGCACTATAGGAAATTTTAATTACCGATTTTTTAATTTTTATTTATATATTTATTTCTCTTTACTTGCAACCTATCTTACAATAATAAACAATTTTTTGCAAGCAAACTTCAGAAGCCACTCGCCTAACGTTATTCACTTAATCTCACGAAGAAAAAATTTTTTTATCACTCGCGCTCACCTCTTCTCACGCGTGACTACTTTTGTTTAATATTATTAGTACCATCACCAAAATTTTTTTTATTACTCACGCTCACGTCCTCTCACGCGTGACTACTTTTGACTAATATTAATAGTACTACCCTCACCTACGACATTATTTTACATATTATTAAATTTGTATTAAGGAAACTTTTGCTAACGTTATTAACTTAATCTCACGAAGAAAAATTTTTTTATCACTCACGCTCATGTCTTCTCACGCGTGACCACTTTTGACTAATATTAGTACTACCCTCACCTTCGACATTAAATTACATATTACAACATTTTTATTAAGGAAACTTTTACTAACGCTATTCACTTAATTTCATGAAAAACAATGTATCACTCAATCTCACGACTTGTCACGTGTGACAACTTTTGACTGATATGTTTAATGTGACTACTTCTGACTAAAAGTGACAGTACCACGGTCACTTTCTACATTATTTTCCATATAATAAAATATTTATTAAGGAAACGTTTACTAACGTTATTCAGTTAATCCCACGAAAAATAAATTTTGTATTGCTCACGCTAATGTCTTCTCAGGCGTGACTACTTTTGGCTAATATTAGTACTATCCTCACCTTCGATATTACATATTATAACATTTTTATTAAGGAAACTTTTACTAACGTTATTCACTTAATTTCACGAAAAAAAATTTATCACTCAATCTCGCGACTTGTCACGTGTGACACTGATATGTTTTATTAATATCACCTTCGACAATATTTTATTACTTTTCATTTGTTTTTAGATTTCAAAAATTATAAAATTTTATTGAGGAAACTTTTATTATGCAGACTCAATTCCCTGCAGAAAATTTTATGACAATTGATCCAAACGTACTCGTCCTATGACGTGAGAAAATGTGAGTGTTATCAAAAGTATGGAGTAGAGCGTGGTGAAAAAAAGACATATCGTTTAAATGGTCACATATTCACCATTTGCGTGATGTCTTGGTCTTGATCTTGAGCCAATTTAATACGGACTCGGTCTAGTATTGTGGTAAGCTGCACTGAACATGTTCGATGTGGTCGAATACAGGACCTATCAAATAGTGTAAATATAATGTTAAATGCTACATCCAATGTGACTCTGGAACCAGTCCCGTAACTATACTTAGATATTAATCTAAGCTTAACTGGTATTTATACTTTTGAAGTATGAGTGCTCCTGTGGTCGGGTGGGTAGTGTGCAAGTTTGTCGCGCACGAGATTGTCGGTTCGAATCTCAAAAAATTTTGAAGATTAAAAATTAAATGTCATTACATTTGTAGCAGTAAAAAAATTTATAAGCGTTAATTGTTACCGTTAAATGTTGGAATGACATTTATATATAATTTATATGATTCCACACCGAATAGGTCCCTGTGGGATAGTTCAGTGACAAGTCACAAGGTGCATGCAAAGTATCAATTAACCCCATCCTAGGTGATACCCATGTAAAAGTGACTGGTTTGCTTCATTAAGAAACTTTAGAACTCAGACTGGTCCCTATCACTCTTGGGGAGCGGTCATGTGACTAGTCCTGCAGGTTTGTTATATGAAATCACGCACAAGCACTCGATTAAATGACAAAAAAGTAGCTGGCTGCTTTATTATATTTTTTAAATTAAAGAAAACAATATTTTTTCACTCACGCTCACGCATTGTCACGCGTGACAATTTTGAAACACTCCCTTTTAGCCTTTTTCAATTGATTTAATCATGCACTAAATAAATTTTTGTTTTAAATAGAATAAAAAAACATGTATTTTCTATTTCTTCCCCGTACACAGAAAAAAAAATCCCTGCAATAAACACGTTTAAACCTAAAAATTAATTAAAATTTTAATTGAGTGAATTAAACTTTTGTTTAAAATTAAAAGTTTAATTGACTCAATAAAATGTTTAATTGATTTTTGTTTTTTTTTTTTTTCAATTAAACCTGTTCATTGCAGGCCAATTTTTTTCTGTGCACAGTAAGTATTTCATTGTAGTAACCTAGAAAAATAAGTTTAAAAAAAACGAATTTACAAATATTCTTAGTTAAAATATTTTAAGTTTAAAAGATAGTTGATTATCTTAGATAAAGGTTGGATAGTGTTATAGCTGTCATCTGCTATAATTTTTTTGAAAGTCCAATTGAAAGAAAAAATACTTTAGTTGGTGTATCTTTAGGTAACTTCAATAATTTTGATTTAATCGATCTAATACACGAATTCATCAAAATTCTGTTTAACATCAAAAAGCTACACAATTTCGACAATATATTTCATTTATTAAATCTTAGAATTTGTATGATGTTTTAGATCAGCTACGTCCAAGCCGTATGCACAATGTGCGAGCTTTTACAAAAGAGCTTTGTGCTTTCACAACGACGAGAGCACAACAGCCAATTAGATCTGGGTGCCAACAATGCGTGCTGCTTACTTTGCAAAGAAACAAGAACAAATTGTAAGAGCTTTCAAAGCTTTTTAACTTAAGTTCAAATGTCAGAATATGTATGTTTGTTTTAGATATATTGAAGCAAAAATAATTGCAAATTTTCAATATCTAGTTTATTTTTAGTTTTGATAAAAAAATAGGAAAATTTCATAAAGTGCATTGCTCAATATTTTATCTAAAAATTGAAGTACGTTTTTTTAACACTCACTGTATTTATTTTGGATTGCTGTCAATTAGAGAAATAGATATGTATGTGTGTATGTGAAATATATATTATTATTATTATTTACATAGTTTCCTGTATAAAATTCCACAATATTAAATCCCATGTGTATATATAGAATGATGTCATATACATACTGATAATTATTATTTTCATTATTTCAATATTTGTAATTTGCAACCCATAAATGAAAAATAATATTTGCATACATGGCACAGTGGTGCGAAATAAAGATGTATATGAACATTAAATTAAATAAAAAAGAATCTCTTAAATTACATCTTAAAATTAAATTTTGACAACTCCGAAAACATGTTAAAAGGTTTAACAAAACTTCGAAATTTACAAATCATTATCATATTTAAAGAAAACACATTTTAACACAAAAATAAGGCAAAACTGATAAAAAAAACTATTATAAAAACAAACAGCCTTATTTATAAAAAATTATTAAGGCTTTATAAAGGTTTTTAAAACAAATTTTCATACAAAATTTTTCTTAAAAAGCCTTAATGATGCCTTAATAATTTTTATAAATAAGGCTGAAAGAAAATAGGAAAACTTCGATTACACAAATTGCTTAAACAAAAAAAATTTTTAAATAAAAAAAACTGAAAACTTCGATTACACAAATTACTTAAGAAAAAAAATTTTTTTAAATCAAACAAATTTTCACGAAAAAATTAAAAACTTTCGAAATGGGCTCAAAGTTTGCTGGAAAAATAATGAAATACGTAAATAAATGCTTTGAGCAGAAAAGTTGAAAATATTTAAAAAAAAATCCAGAATTTTGTCAAAATTCAGTTTAAGTTAAAAAAAATCCGAGAATTCGGAAAATATTTTTAATATCGCAAAACAAAAAAAAAAAATAAAGTAATATCTCATTTAAAAAAATCTTTGAAATTCTCTCTTAGTCATTCAATAAATCGCCTCATTACAAAGAAACAAAACAAAAATCACTTCAAGAAAAAAAGTCCGAAAATTTGGAAAAAATTTAAGCCAAACAAATTTTGAAATGCCGAAAATTCCAATACACTTCTTACTTCAAACAGGAATAAAATACACTTGTAAAACAAAGTATGAAAATTCGGAAGTTTCATAGCTATGCTATTTATGTCACGACACAGGAGCTAGGAGGTGATTTTTGTAACAAAAATAATCGACACTGTTACAGTTATAAATTAATTTTTGTTTTGATATCTTTGTACCTAAAACCAGAGTACGAGAATATACGAAACAAATTGTTTGATTTTGTTTTGTTTCGTTCTTAAAAGTGAGTGAAACAAAAACAAAAGAAAAATAATGAGAACTATTGCTCAATTTGCTTTTGTATTGTTTTTGCACATGAGCACAAACCAGAGAACACAGGCGATCGGCTGTAAGCAGGCTAACAGCCGCCATTAATTTAATCGTACGCCGCTGGAAAAGAAAATAATGGAAAATAAATTAAATCATTTTGAAATATTTGCAGCTAATGTAATTTTATTACATTGTTATTTAATACCTTAAGTTTGTTTTATATAGCTAAGCAGCATAGCTATAACCGGGCTTCCTAAGACACATATCTTCTTTTTTTAACTCCAAAAGCTTTCAAAAACATTGGCTTAAAATTACTGAAACTGAAACGTATGAAACTTTCAGTGCTCATATCTCGAATTGAATGTAGTTTTTTTTTAATATTTTAACAATTTGCATTCGTTGATTACACTTATTGATTTATGATGATTTGACAGGCCAAAGGAAATGCAAAACAATCTAGAACTGTCAAATTAGCTGTGGCAGAAAACAATATTGACAATTTATGCTTTTGTTCGCTGTGAAAGCACAACCCTATAAACTTATCAGCTTTTTAAGTCTTGTTGTTCTTTTGTTTTTTTTAACTAAAAAAAATGAGCCACAAATTATTTTTCTATCAGCCATGGAAAAAACCCAACACATATTTCCGTGCCCTATTAAAACTCATAAAAGTATTATGCTTTAAATCTTGCCGCTACGTGTTTTTTAGTTTTTAAATTAATGGTAAAATGATTGATAAGATTATATTATTTCCTACGCATATGAAATGGTAATTATGAATAATTGTACAAGTTTGATTTCCATTAAGTGACAGCGAGCAGCGATTGTCTAAAACATATCAATTTATCATCAGATAATTAGTAGTAGTATAATACGAGTAATTAATGAGATGTGTTGCAAATATGAAAAAATGATTTTGAGAGAAATTAATTACTTGAATAGAAAATTATGAAAGTTTGCAGAACAGCTAGCGAAGAAGAGTGAAAATTTTAAAAATAAAATTTATAAAATTTCGCATGTGTAGTGCAAACTCAATATTCAGTTAGTGGCGGCTAGAAACCGCCTGCACTCTAATACAGCTTTGACGACGGCAAATTACATTAGAGGCCTGCTTAAGCATTCTTGAAATGTAAATACGTCTTGTTTTATAAATGTATTGTCATGTCATGTATTATACTAAAGCAGAGCTGGCTAGCGAGAGAAACACGAGATTCATTTGTATAAGAAGCCGATTGATGTTCGCCACTCTGCTGCTACTTTGGGCAGCTCAGCTCTATATCTATTTACAATAAATGAAACAAATGCTTTGCAAACAGTATTGTTTAGCGTTTGTTTTTGAAGAATTCGCTAAAGTGAAACATTTGAAAATAAATCCCTTTTGTCTTGAAAGTTCTTTCAAATGGTCTTATGCAGGACTCTAACTTGCATAAAAATAGAAAACTTGCCCTTACAATAATTCTTTCTGCAAAAAAAAAATCGACTTCAATGCAAAGATCTGTTAGAAGAAGATAAGAAATGCGTGAACTATAAAATTAAATTTTAATGGGCGTACCTCCGCCCATCTTTTAAATGCAAGATTGTGTGTATTTCAGAGCTCAGGGAGCGTGTTAAGTTTGTAAAAATCGTTAAGGTGGAACCAATTAAAATAATTTATTAAATTTTAATGGGCGTGACTCTGCCCATTTTTTTTAATGGAGTACTGTGTCTATTTTAGAGCTCCAGGTGTGTGATAAGTTTCGTATGAATTGGTTGAGTAGAACCGCGCGAAATATTATAATAAATTTTAATGGGTGTAACCCCGCCCATTTTTTCAACTTTCAAATTGCGTAATTACAAAGATGTTTTATAGGTTTGGCAGCAATCAAATAAGGGCGTGTCCCCGCCCACTTTGTTTGCAATGGCACCAATGGGAAGCCATACCCTCTCAGACAAAAAAAGCATTTTTACAATCGGTCTAAAATGTATCTATCTCTGAAGTAACAACCCCAAAAAAATAAACAGAGACGAATTGATAACGTCCTTTTTTAGGGTTCCGTACACCAAAGGTGAAAAGGAACCCTATTGGTTTCGCTACGCTGTCCGTCTCTCTGTCACAGGCTATTTTCTCGAGAACCGTACAACAACAAATACATGAGAGTTAAAAATTAAAGGGTGTTCCAAAACGAGCAATGAAAAATGTTAACATCCCATGTAATATACATACAATTGTATGTATATACACTTGAAATTTGTAAGGTTAGTGTATTAACAATAAAATTTAAAAAAAAAATTAACTTAAAGGGTGTTCCATCGGTTAATGCAATTTTGACTATGTAATTTTGACAACTTGCTGTATCTTGGAAACCATAAGAGCAAAACTCTTGAAATTTTCAAAAACGGCAAAACTAAATGATCAAAAAATTATAAAATCGCCAAAACGAAAAAAAGCGCCAAAAACCAAAAAAAATCGCCAAAACGAAAAAAAGCGCCAAATTTAAAAAAATTCTAAAACTAAAATAAATCGCGAAAAACCGGAAAAATCGCCAAAATAAAAAAATCGCCAAGAAAAAAACAATAAACAGAAAAAATCGCTAAAATTAAAAAAATGAAAAAAATCGCCGAAATGAAAAAATCGCACAATAAAAAACCCCAAAAACAGAAAAAAATCGCTAAAACGGGGAAAAAGCGAAAAACAAAAAAAATTATTTCAGCTGAAAAAACGTCAAAAACGCAAAAAAAAAAAACGCCACATTAAAAAAATTCTCAAAACCGAATGCACGGGACCCTTCGTGCACCAGTCAAAGTCGTACTTTACTGAATTTATTATAAGTCGGTTAAGAAATTAAGAGAATTATTGAAGAAAATGTGTGCGGAGGGCCTTTTACGAAAATAGTCGGCTGCAGCTATGTATGTGCCGGATAAATTGAACGGCTTCATGCTTTGCTCGCAGGATGCGACACTGGAGTACATCATGAACCCAGAGTTCTGCCAACTTGTTTTGAAAACTTTAAGTATGCATGATAGGGGCAGGGGGGTCTACTCGGTATTTCCAAACGAAAGAAAATGCTTCCGAATTTTTATGTTATTAAAATTACAATTCGAAAGCATTTGCGTTCGTTTCGAATTACAGACTAGACCCCCCCCCCCCGTAACTCCCTCCCATAAACTACGCCCTTTAAGGTCTTAAATTGTTTTCATTTAATTTTTGCTCTCATTTAAAATTTCATTAGATATCATTTTATATATTTTTATTCTACTGCAAATAAACCTTAGAAGTTTTGCCGCTTGTATTTAATATTTATTTTTTATAGTAATCAAGTTTCGGATTTATTAAAAGTGAATATTTTTCAAGTGGTTCTGTTAAGACGTTTGTGATTTGTTTAATTTTTTTTTTTGTTGTCTTTCTTTCTTACAATTTTGTGTCTCAGTATTGTTTTTCACTCAAATTAATAAAGTTTGTGGGTGGTTTGATTTGATTTCGAACAAACTTGTGTTAAATCTGAAAAAGCATAAGCACGAGGCGGGAAAATCCACGTTGGCGTCTGGTCAATCTGGTTTTTTTTCAAATAAATTCTATTACATTTTATTTTGTCAAACAAAGTAACAACAGTCTTATTTATATACTGATTTTTTTTTTGCAAAAAAAATTAAATTCTTTTGCAAGTTGTTCAAAAAATTAGTGTTAAATAAATGGCAACAAAAATGTAACGAATTCAGCAAACATTTGTTTTTTGATATCCAGTAGTCGTTGTTGGTGTGTAATTTTAATTTAATTGTTGAAACGTGTTGTTGACTCCTCGAACTCGCAATATGGTCGATAACGAAACGTAAATGTGAAATTTTAGTTGTGAGATTTTTTTTTAAGGGGGGGGGGGAATCATTAATTGTTGTTTAGTTTTGTTAAAAATCATGTTGAACACCATGTTGTTACCACAATATGAGGTAAACGTGAAAATTAGCGCTGCTGCACTGAAAAAATGCAGAAGTTGTAAATTAAACAAAAGATTTCAAGGTTTCTTTATTTTTAATTTACTAGCAACTTTGTTTATTTTACTCATTGCATTTGCCCACAAGAAATGAACGAATGACTATAAAAAGCTTCAGTTGCACACTAAGTAATTCATTAAATATTCAGTCATTGATCTTTTTTAATATCTAGATTTGAGTGACGGCGTGTTTTTTTTATTAATTTTCGTTCAATCTTGCTGAATTACGTGTAGGTTGCACTCAAGTAATTCATTTTTAAAAATTACTTATCAGCATTGAATATGGAATCGTGTGCAGTCAGATCAGAATATGTATGCTGAATTTTTAGTTGAACAAACTGAACAGACTGAGATTCTGAATAGATTCTAATTAAATTAAACTATGAGAAGATCATTAAAGTGTGACTATAGTATGCAAAGGTAACTCAACTTAACCCTATAGAAAAGTCAACTGTTCCATAGCACATTTTCTTATGGAAAGAAGAATAACAAAAATATGTTTTTAAGTACTCTTTGAGTATTGGTCGTCAAAAAACTATGAATGCGTATAGCTTAAAATAAAATACACGCTTATATTCAAACACATGCATTAATGTTAAACCCAAAAGGTATAACTATAAACATCTAGCAACTATGGTTATACACATTTTTTAAATTACGCAGCTTAAACAAGTTTAACTACAATTTATAGATTGTGTGAGCGACAGTCACACGCATGAGTATAAAAATACTCTTGGCTATTAATCGGCTACACGTGCGTATATACAGGGCTATTACACACACACATATAAAGTATGTTTCTAACTGCTACACACACAGACACATATGCACATACAAACACATTTGTCACTCCACTTTATATACACAAATGTATGTATACGGTGGAGAAGTTACAATCCCCAGCATGAGTAAAAAAAATACTCAGACTATTAATCGGCTACACGTGGGTATATACAGGGCTATTTTATTTACATACACACATAAAGCATAAGTCAAACAGCCACATACATATATAACAACATTTTCCATTCCATTTTATATACACAAATATATGCATACGGTGGCGAGTGATGAATAAATATCCCGAGTATCAGCGTTTTTTTTTCGATTCAACACCCATAGCCCGAGTATAAACATACTTATACTGTAAATATGAGGGAGACTCAATGCTTTTAATATGCACATGCCTTTTTTATTTTTAATTATAGCGTATTTTAGTTTTTTTTTTTTTTGCATAAACAAAGTAAAGATGCTGTTCTGTGTTGGAATCAGCTATAGTCCTAGTTGCTAGAGAGTAAATACGTGAGCGTACGAATTGCTTGTGCTACAATTATGATTATATGCAGTTACTAAAATTAAGACTATTTACTTATGGATATTTTTTGGAGTACTCATTGTCATTCTCTGGTCACAGCACATACTTTTATTATAGAAAAGTTGACTGTAGCTAGTTATTAGAGGTGGGTGCGTGTCGTGTGTTTGTTTTGTGACATGAATACGCACGACTCAACACCACGTGTTTGTGATAAAAAAATCTTATTTCGTGAGTGTTCAGGTCGTTTCGTGTTGAGCAAAATTGACACGAAAAGCACGAAACGAATTTAGATGTAAAATACTCATATGTATGAATGAATTTCCAGTGGAAAAAAAAATTAATATTTTGTATCGTCAAACACACAACACCAGCATATTTGTTGATAGTGTATGGGCCTCTGAAGCTTAAAGTTCTGTACGGAAACCGATAGTATCAGCTGTGGTGGCAGCTAGTATCAGCTGGCAGTGCCAACTCGGCGCCATATTTTGAAAAACGACTCTTGAAAAAAATCAATTAAATTTTCTGATTTTGAATACCAAACCAATAAGACTCGTATCTCGTGCATGTTATGCAATCGTGTTGAATAAATTTTTCTCGTGCGTGTTTCGTACGTGTTAAGCATCTTGGTATTCGTGTCGTGTTGTATTGGAAAAATTCGACACGCGCCCATCTCTACTAGTTAGAAAAGTGATGTGAGACTCTCTATCTTGTCTACTTGCATTAAATGCAAAAACTGTCTAAGTCTTTTTAGCTTTTCTACACTAAGAAGCAATTACCATAAACACATGCAATTTTTTTTTTGTGTGGGGCTTATCACAAACTTGTTGTATTTTTGTTGTAGCTGTCAGATAATTTCTTTCTTAAATATTATATGCAATTAAAATATCATTCATTTATTTACTTGAGGTAATAGAAATAAGACTTTGTGCTTCTCACACCTCATTCATGTATATTAGATTTATCAGAATTATTAATGAATTAGTAAAACAATCCATTAAAAATGTATAAACCTGTTGCTGCAGCAGCAGCTTAATTTCCTTAGAGTTGCATGTAAACTAACTAACTGCATAATTACTTAATGTGAGTGAGTTGGCTTAAGGTGAAGAAGTAGACAGACAGCCTAGCAAATACATATGTATGGCCATTAAAATGGGAGTGATTAATGGGAAAAACACTATAAATAGAAGAGATCAAATCAAATTTTCTTTATCGGGGTTTTATATTTAATTAATCTAGAAATCGAGTGTGAAGTTTCCTTCTTTTTTTCTTTTTTTTTTGAAAAGAGTCCAGTTTAATTTTCATGGCCAGTTATATTAGCAGCTAAAGAAAAATGCAGCCAAAGAAATTTTTGTTATTGCTGGCATACGAGTATAAACTTTTATTTTTCATTAGTGTTTTCTTTTCTTTTTTATTTTTATTATTTTTTTATCTTTTCTTTGGAGAGCAGATTAATTTTTCAATAAATATGTTTTGTTTTACAAGTATCTTCCATTTTATGTGTTATGCTTGGCTTCATATAAATATTTTTTTATATATGCCGGCATACATACCCGTACATTTTCTTTATGATTAGCAACAAATCACGTTTTCAATTACAGTTTGATTAAATACTAAAGACAATAGTGAATAGAAATTAAATTGAAAATATGTATTTCAATAAATAAACCTCAATTTGGAAAGTAATCAAAGGGATTAAGCTTAACTATTGATTGAATGATTAAAATATAATAGAAATATAAGACAAGAAATTATTTACGAAAAGAGAGGAATTTGCTAAAATACTTTAAAATAAGGTAAAAGAATTTTTGGACGTAGCAGAGATGAGTGGAAAAAAGCTTGCAAAAATATATACGGCCCTGTTCTGTAAACCGAATTCGAGTAAATTTCAAAAAATTAATAATGCACGTGCATACGTGTTTAAAATCATACACGATAATTTTCTTTCAGATAATTTTTTTTCAGATGTGTATAATAAAAAAAATTTGAAAACATCTAAAAATATATTTTAATTGTTGGAATTAGTTTTCTAAGATCGTGCGGTTTCAAATCGATCGGTTTACAGAACAGTGCCGATAATTATCTTTTAGCGAATATAACGAATTTAAATGGCTTCAGATGCCAAAAGGCCATTCATTGCCTTCTTCCTGAATAACCCTTTATATTCTGCTCTTCTCGTTTATTTTACACCCATATGCTGGTAATTGCATATCGCAGAAAACATTCGGTCTTCAAATTTTTTTTCTTAAGAAAAGTAACACTCAGTTATCTGGTGTCGCAGTCCCGGTCCTTGGACCACATCTTCCCTCTATTCTATTCTAACATTCAGGCAATGAATGCCAATTACTATTACTAGGTGCTACCTTCCTTAGGAAACGGATAGTGGAAGGAAGAGATAGAGTAAAGCTTCATTCTTTAACAATTCTGCTTTTTGCAGTTTCTAATAATGCAGTGTTTGCAGCGCCTCTGGTGTCAATGAGGCATATTAAATGATCGAAGCTATTTTATTGGTAATTTTACTTCGCCGATGATTCTGCTGCACAATACAGACGAAGTAGGGAGCTCTAATGGTGCACTAGGATAGTATTGAAAACAACAATAAATCTTAACTAATTTTAATTATTCTTGTTCGAACTTCGTCTGCTGATAATTTAATTGTTGTATGTGGATTCCGATAGTTTCGAGTAAATTGAGTTTGAAGTTTGAAAATTGCATCAGCAAATGCCACATACGACAAACTGAACACTCCATATCTTGAAAACCGTATGAGGTATTGAAAAACTGATTACGCCAAATGAAAGATCAGGTCGGAAAACCTAAGGAATCGATCTGAACTCAAAACAGCAAAAAATCCACATACGACATTTAAATTGTCAACCGACGATTTATGATTTTATCTGGATAAAGTTCGTATCGCTTTTGTAAGCCAAATTACATGTGAAAGTTTTTTTTTTGTTTCTAATGAAAGCTTAATTTTACCATCTCTAAATTTACAACAGTCTTGCCATTGTCGTTTGTTCTTTACTAATTATGCACATGTAAGTAATTTCGAAAACAGCTAGTTGTTCCGTTCAACTGTGTGTTTGTTTGTTTTTGTTTTCAATATAAGTAATAGATCGAACATTTTCGTGGGACATTGGGCTGTAATTGTAAAAAATAGTGTATGAAAAACTGAAAAGAAAACAATGGAGAACAAAAATTTTTCCGAAGTGCTATTGCTATTTTAAAATAATCTGTAAAATTAGAAGAAACCCCATAAAACGTAAATATTGTGTTAAGATAAAAAATTTATAAGAAAAAGTGATGTTAGAGCTCAAAATTAAAAGTCCCCAAATCCCTCACCACGAAATTCTGTCCCCAAATGAAAGACGAAATCCCAATTTTGGAGATTAGGGGATTTGTCCCCAAAATTGGGATTTCGCCTCTCATTTGGGGACAAATCCCCTAATCTGACTGCACTGTTTATTGTGCCCAAAAAGGAAGAAATAAATTATTTGTGAAATAAAACACACAAACTTTCATGCAATTTCAATAACAAACCACTGTTTACAATCACCTAAATTTGGTTATTTTATTTATGGCCCTATTTTATATTTAAAATACGAGTACGAGTCAGCCTTAAAAACCTTTTTCTACTTTTACTCATTACCAAATTAACTTTCAAATTTAAAGCAAACTTAAGCCACGTGCCGGCTTTCGATTCATGCTAAACCTGTAAATTGGGAAGCGAGGGGGTGTACAACAAAAATAGACTATAAATCCAAATTGTTGTCAAAATCAACAATTTAATGAACCCTGAAAGAAGAAAAGAAAATTTCAAAAAAAAAAAAAAAAACTGATACAAGTGTTGAGTTGAGGCATTTAAAAAAGCAACAACACACAATTTTCTTTAAATTTGGTAAACCTTTGGAAAATGTTAAAATTTCTTGTAAAAACTAGTTTAACTCTTTTTTTTTTGAATGAAATCGTGACTATAAAACTATAGCAACTTAAAACAGATAATCGTTCTCAACAAACAATGGAAATAAACCGCAAGTTGGCAACAACAACAAGAACAACAAACAACGTCAATATCAAACACAGTTTTTCCAACAACATTCAAAATTAAGTTCAAGAATAAATGGAAAGAAAATGCTGTTCAGGCCACATTAAAAGAAGGTTAATTTTTTTCTTTTTTGGTTTTCTGCTGCACATTCATTTGCCAAATTTAATGCATGCGGTTTTAAGTTATGGACTAAAGCAAATGAAAATTTGCTTAAATAACAAGATTTTACATTTTGATATTCAAGCACAATTTTAAAAGATACAAAAGGGAAAAATATAAAAAAACACACACAAAATTAATGGCGCCCCACTGCTGGAAAGCAATTGTAACGTTTACAATGCGATGAAGGAGGAAGAAAAAAGAGCTAAAAGTACGCAACAAAGTGATAAGGATACTTATGACATATTAGGTGCGTTCATTTAATAAAATTTTTACGAATTTGTAACAATTCCAGTAAAGTGTTCATCAATTCAAAAGGTTTGCAAAGAGAGGGCGTCAAGAAATTGAGAGACAAAAAAAATGCTTGCAAATTATTCCGGGTAAAATTTTTACTTGCAAGAACTATCCAAACAGATATGAATAAAATATCTTACATCTATAAAGCTATAAGAGTCAGAGTATCTAAATTTTGTATAAAAGTAATTCAAAATATGAGTAGAATACGACTGGGGAAGGGGCTCCCCCATAAAAAATTAATTAATAATAACCTTATATGTTGGAAGTTATAATAGCACGAGTCAACAAATTTTGGTATGGACTCTTTTAAGAGCGAGGTGCAAAGTAATTTAAAAATATTGGTAGAATAGGAGCGGTGGAAGATGCACCCCCATACAAAGTAATTAATAATAATCTTATATCTTGAAGGCTATACAATCAAGAATCTTAAAATTTGGTATGCACTCCTTTGAGAGAGAGAGAGAGGTGCGAGGTATTTCAAAATATTAGTATAATACGACTGGGGGACGGGGCACCTCCCATGGCAAGTAATTAATAATAATCTCAAATCTTGAAAGCTATAATAGCAAGAGTTCAAATTGGGTATGGATTCTTGAGATTGAGATGCGAAGTATTTCAAAAAAATTAGAATACGACCGGGGGAAGATGCACCCCCATACAAAGTAATTAATAATAATCTTATATCTTGAAGGCTATAAAATCAAGAAACTTCAAATTTGGTATGCATTCCTTTGAGAGAGGGGCGCGAATAAAATTTTCAAATTTGCTAGATAAGGACCGGGGGAACGGGTACCCCCCATTCAAAGTAATTAATAACAATATTATATCTTGAAAGCTATAATAGCAACAGTCTTCAAAATTTGTTATGAGTTAATTTGAAAACAATTAATATAAGTATAAATTATTATAAATTTAAAACAATAAGTGTTTGGTATTTTGTTATTTTTATATTCAGTTATTGTTCACAGCACTTCCTGTCTCTATCACTCATATTCCACATCCTTATACACTTACAAGGAGCTAGTCCTTACTTGCTATCCTAGATTTTCCCTAGAAATAATTTATGTGGCAAAACAATGTTTGCCGGATCAGCTAGTAATACATGAAACTATGTAAAGTATTTCATATTAAATGTCGATTTTTTTTTAATTTTTTAATATAAAATATTATCAAAAATTAATGCTCCAAATGCAACCGAAAAAGTACAAATGTATCAAAAAAATTTTCTTGCAAGTTTTTGCTAGTAAAGCGTACAAAATAACGTTTCTGCTAGAAAAGTAAATGAACATAACTATTATTTTTTTTAATTAAAGGAGATCAAAACTAAAAGAAATAGAGCAATTAAACCTCGAAAACTTGGACCTTTTGCAGTAGAACAATTTGATACAAATGGGCTATAAATCCCAAGATGGCACACTGGCCTTACAAGAGTGAGGCGGTACGACCAATCATAACGTACACGTCTTTAGTATGGTGCACTTGTGTTACTCCAATCCATTGTGGTCATCCTCAATAGAATGGCTTAACATTGTTAACCCATTACTCCTTTTTTCAGCTCAGGAAAATCTAAACAGCCATTGCTGTTTTAAATTTACTCAAAGTACCGCTAATGTTACCAAATGGCACAAAATTTTTATATTATATCCTATTCGGTGGGAAGCGCACAGAGGATACACAAAGGTGACACGAGACAGAAGATAATAGTGTATTCAAACATTCTCGCTCATACAGTCATCCAATCTTCTTTAATGCTTCTTTCGCATGGTATTATTTTAATGTAATTTCATTTAATACCTTGTGGTCTAATTCGCTGTGTGACTTTTGCAAGTGAATGGTAGAAAGTAATATTTTTTTATGAAAATGCTTAAAATGAAGTCTGTAGTCATATAAAAAGTAATTTTAATGACTTACTTAATTACTCGTACTAATAATCTTTTTCACATTGTGCTTTTTACTTCAACACTACAAATTCTTTAATATAATTTTGTAAACTAAATGTTAAATTATACAGCGATCCTTTATAATAAGTTCCTTAAAAATCCTTGTACGGATCGCAACAATTATCATATATCCTTAACATGTAAGTAAAAATATTGTAAGAACTTGTAGAAATATATAACAAAACTCTGTGGAAAAATTTGACGTTGCCAGTGCAAGGACTTGCCTGCCTCCCATATATCCTTTTTTCAAGATTTAAATTTTAGCTGCAATTATGACAAAAACTCAACAATAGACCCACAACTACATCAATAAAGTAAACAGAAATAGGTTCTGTTAAATTTTATAATAATCCATGTAAGGAGCTGCCAGCAAAATGTATGTCCTTTATTCCAAAATGTAGTTTATAATGTCGAATATGGCCATAAATTAGCAAAAAACAATTAATAATAACGAGAACTTTACAAAAACTCTTAGAAATAAATAAAAAATAAAATTTTTTTTAAATATATTAGACAAGGATATATGAAAGGAAGTCAAGCTTTCCACATATCCTTGCATCAAAACGCCAAAAATAAGCTGTAATTATAAGTAGAAGGCAGCAGCCAAAATTGGAACTCCCTTTGAAATTATAAGGTTAATATCTTTAAGAAATGTTCTTATAATTTATAAAAGGACTCGCTTAACTACCATATGTCCTTAATTTTAAAAGTTATATTTATTTTTGCTACAATGATTTCACTGTTGCTAACGCAGAGCATCAGGGAACCTTTACCCAAAAATTTCTAAGACAACTACAGATTTTAAGTAAAACTTCCATTTAAACAAACGAGAAGTTCAACTAGTTAATATCAAAGTTGAAACAAGAACTCAACAATCAAAATGTATATTTTTATATTCTTGCTTTGCCAATTGTCAAAAAATAACACCAATTTAGAGTGTTTAACTAAACTGCACTGCACTGCACAAACACACTTGCGTAGCAACACTGTATTCCTACGAAAGCAATGATTAGTTTTCATTCCATACATCTTACAACTGCAACTCCAACTGAAAAACTATCATCCAATGTATCGGTGGTAAAGAATAATTAATGTCTAGTCATTAGTTGGGGGAAATACAGGCATTTTCCTGTGCCGCCACACACTTCATTAGCACCCATCTCTATCTATGTACTTGGGTAGAGATTGTTGTTAGCATCAGCTGTTTTAAATTAATTTTTATTGAAATGGAATATGAGAGATAATTATATTTGTTGTTTTTCTATTTTATTAATTATTTTTTTATTTAAAAAAAAGCAAATAACTAACTAACCTTATCACTTTGGAGCGCAGTTTAGTTATTGTCATTTATCCGCTAAAATCCATTTGACTGATGGCTGATTTGTTTTGTCAATACGAAACCAAGTCAAAAAGAATTTGTTAAATTGTCAAATTGAGCCTTCGAGTATTTGGTTATAGCTTTAGTTTTATGTTTCAAAGTCAAGCAAAAAAAAATGAAAAAAAATAAACAAACGAAAATGTCAAAAATACCGCAAGTTGAATGTCACTGCAAGTGACAGTGTATAACAAATACAAATAACGACAAACAGTATGTACAGTAGATTTGAAAGAAACCTTTGGTTAATTTTTCAAAGTTAGTTGTGGTAGCAAATCTGTGTGAAAAACAAATGCTACTCAGCGCCATTGTTACAAAGAATCTAAAATTATTTGTCAAAACCCTGAAGTTTTTTGTTGTTGTTGTTGTTGTTGTCATTCATGACAATGACACTGGTGTAAAATGTTGCTGCTGCTTTGTATATCATGCATGCAGGCATATCGGGTTCGATTACAATGTTGTTTGTTTTTCGATAAAGAGAAGTGTATGGTTCATCGCATAAATACATACATATGTATTTGAAGTTCTCGGTAACAATAAATGGTTGTGGCAAACATGTTATAAATATGTAAATCTAAATTGTACATCTCTCTCCTAGACTTGTATCGAACTTACTCAGTAGCTCGTTTTTGACACAAGCCACTGATCAAACCCTTATAATTTAAATGGGCTTGATCAAAACGAGCTACTGAATGAGTTCGAAAGAAGTCTACTCTTAACTTTAGCCATATTAAGTTGGAGCAATAAAAATCCCTGAGCAGACCCTGGTTAAGCATAAATATGTGACCTTCTCCGTGAAAAGGGACCTAATGTGTGAAAATGAAGTTTTTTTTCTAACTCATTTCATATTATTCCACACCCTTTTAGGTACCAGAATCCACTCTTAAGTCCAAACTCGTTTTTTGACACACTAGGTCCCCTTTTCTCGTAGAAGGTCACTTATACCGATATCTCGTTTATGGCAAAATAGTCATAACTCAAAAAAGCTCGATATGTAGTTTTACAGAAAGTAAGTTTAAAGTTTTTAATTTAAATTCACTAAAATCCCAGCAGAAATAATAAAATTGGTAACGTTAAACATAAAAAAAAATATCACCTCTTCCAAGTGACCTGCTTAGCTTTTCATTCACATTCATTTCTAAAAGATGTTGGGTAAATATTTTCTATTTTAAAAATTCTTAAATAATTTATTACTAAAAATTCCCATATTTCATAGTCACGCCTCCAAATTCTGTTTCCAGAATAATTTTATCTCTCTTTTATCATCATCATCACTTAAAGTAGAAAATTTTAAAGCCAAATAGATTTAGGAAACTTTTCTATAAATCTTCACAAAAACCTTAAATATACAAAGTTTCTTGTTCCCCCGAAAAAAATTTTCATATTAACCTTTGACAATAAGTAAAAACTTAAACTGCAACATGACACTTCAGACACTTCGGACACTAAAGCAAACACTCACTTAATCCCACACAATTTAATCTCTTTTCCTGTTCAAAAAATAAAAAATAAAATAAAGTGGGATAAAACAAAAGTCTTCCAACAGCAGCTGAACATCGAGTTTAAATGCGAGTAACTATTGTATTGTTTTTCCACTTAATTGCAGTTTATTTGAAGTGTCGTCGTAGCACAATGATGACAATTCAACACTTAAATAGTTGCGGTCAATTTGTTAGTTAACTAAGCAATTGTTTTGAACATTAATTATTTTAAATGATTTGAAAAGTTTTGATCCAAAAGAAATTTTGTTTAAAAAGAAAATCTAATATTAAAAATAAGAAAAAAGTTAAAAAAAATGTTCGTACAAACTGGGTGAGATTTCAGCAAGAAAAGTTTTTTATTTATTTTTGTAAGTATACCATGTTTAGACTGACTAGACGAAAACTAATCTGTTGCTAGACTGTTAACTATTACTTAGACTGTAATCCAAACTATTATAAAGCGTGTGGTTCAGATTATGGTCTAGACTATTATCCGAACTAAGAGTATTATATATGTAGAGTATCATCCGAATTGTGATCTAGGCTAAGCAGACTGTAATAGAATATAATATGTTAGACTAGACGATATTAGACTAGGCTAGACTATACTATTCTAGACTAGACTCGACTATAGTAGATTGCTGTAGGCTATACTATGCCTAGACTATGACTAGCCCAGGCTTGTATAGATTAGACAATACTAGACTCGACAATAGCAGGCCAGCCTAACCCAGACTAGATTAGATTATATTAGATTATACTAGCATAGATTATACTAGACTGGAGCAGCCTAAACTAGATAAAAGCACGCTAGCCTAGACTAGGATTAACTAGACTACACTAGGGCAGACTATATTAGGCTAGACTATACTAGGATTAACTAAACTACACTAAGGCAAACTATATTAGGCTAGACTATACTAGGATAAACTAGATGGGGTTACTAGACTAGACTACACTAGGATAGACTGGACTAGATTTTTTAGGCCAGACCATGGAACTAAACAATCTAGCTAGACTAGGCTAGATTAGAATAAGACTGGTGTGGACTAAGCTATACTAGGCTACACTAGACTATACTAGACTAGGCTGGGCTACTCTAGACTAAATTAGATTCGATTATACTAGCATAGATTATATTAGATTAGATTATACAGGCATAGATTATACTAGACTGAAACAGCCTAAACTAGATTAAACCAGGCTAGCCTAGACTAAGATTAACTACACTACACTAGGGCAGACTATATTAGGCTAGACTATACTAGGCTAGGGTAGTCTAGACTAGGCTAAACTAGACTGGGCTACTAGAAAATGCTTGGTTAGACTAGACTAGGCTAGGATAGACTGGAGTAGATTGTTTAGGCCAGACCAGGGGAGCTGGACTAAGCTAGATTAGAATAAGATAGATTGGGCTAGACTGGTGTGGACTAAGCTAGTCTAGGCTACACTAGACTATACTAGGCTACAGTAGTCTATACCATACTAGGCTAGACTGGGCTACTCTAGGCTATACTAGACTACAGCGGCTAGACTAGATTAGACAAGACTAGGCTAGAATAGACTACGCCAGATTATACCAGGCTAGAATTTACTAGACTAGACTAGGCGATACAAGTTAAGTAAATTTATTAACAAAAAACAAATTTCCACAATATTTTTTCTAATCACCCTTATTCCAGCTGTCGACGTCTACGTCACTTTAACATAATACCAAAAAATTTTGGCTTGTCTATTCGCTCTCGAGAACAATTTTATGCTACTCACAATCTATTTCCATTCCCTAAGGTCTAGAAAATAGAATAAACCTCTTAACAGAAGCCAGTTGTTTTCGACAACGGTTTCAAAAGTCCCAATTTTTTTGGTATTGTGTTGAAGTGACGTCGACAACTAATCTAACGTTATTACTAAAAGAAATAACTACTATTTCTAGAGTTACCTTTAGCTCTCACATCTAAGAACTCTTAATTTTTTCTTTTTCTATATTTGATTTTTATTAAATTTTTTCTTATAGAATAAAACGTGTATAATTGAAACAAGTTTTGCGGTTTGTTCGCATAAGCAGATAGTAAAATATGTATGTGTGTATTTATATAAAACTACAAGATTAATTACAATTGCAATTTATTTTTATAGCTCAAAACTCCTCCGCACGAGGTCAGTAGCCCCCGTGTCTTTAGAAGCTGTTTGTTGTTTTTTTTTTAAATCTATTTTTTATCTTTAACCACAACATTATTAAGTATTAAGTAAATTTATTTACTATAAATTGCATTCAACTTAATCATGAATGTCGTAAAGAAACCTAAACAATATTGATATTGTTATACAAGGTTTTTGTTGTGATTGATAGAGATTTTTACAAATTTAATGCGATTTAATTAACAATACGAAAAAGTTATTTCCGTTAAAATGCAAATTTTTTTTATATGTACATATGTGTGTAACTAATAGACATCATAAAATTTTGTTATCGATAATGAAAATGATAAGCTATGATCAATTTAATTATTTGAATGTGAAGTGCAATGTAGATAGATACTAGTATCCCGGGCTTGGCTCTTACAAAATTTAGATATGGGGCCTTTGCTCTAGGTAGCAAAGCGCATGAGTATTATTTATTCGAATAAAATAATAAAAATTAAAAAAAAGTCATAGGAAACGTAAATGATTAACCGAATAACTTAATTTTTTTCATTCATCAAGTGTACAATAAACAATTTTATTCGAATAATGGAAGAAAAAAAAGTACGGAAGGAAAAAATAGGAATTGAACATATTATATCTTTTCCTATTCAGCTTTCTAAAATATTAAATTAAACAAGAACAAAGAAAAATAAGATAAAATTATTCGTTCGCTTAATCGAATGAGTATTAGGTTTTAATCGATTATACCAACAATATCAATGTTTAATAAAATAATGAAATGCAAGTCAAATATTTATTGAAAGCGTAAACGATTAATCGAATAATTTTATTTTCGATTCATCAGAGTTACAATAAATAATTCTATACGAATAATGGCATCAAAAATAAGTATTAAAACAAAAAATATAAATTTAATATTTTATATATTCTCCTATTGAGATTTCTAAAATATAAAATATCATTTGAAGAAAATAATGAAATGCAAGCAAATATCTAAAATTGAATTTGAATTGAAATTTTCTCATATTCAGTAAGAAAACCATTATTCGTTCGAGAAATCGAATAAATTTTAGGTTTTAATCGATTATACTAACAAAAAAATTTGTTCGAATACAAAAACAAAATGCAAGTCAAATATTAAAAGATAGCTTAATGATTAATCGTATAACTTTATATTTATTCGAATCATCGAATGTACAATAAACAATTTTATTCGAATAATACATATTTATATCGAATAAAAAATTTTATTCGAATTAAATAGTGCAAGTGAAATATTAAAAGAAAACGTAAACGACTAATGGAATAATTTTATTTCTATTCGATTCAACAAATGCACAATAAAAAAATTTTATTCGAATAATGAAATCAAAAAATAGGTAAATTTAAAATGTTTAATTTCTCCTATTCAGCTTCCTAAAATTTTAATTTAAAAAAATTAAAAAAAAATATTTCCCCTAATAATCGAATTAGTTTTAGGTAATCGATTATACTAACAAAAAAAATTATTCGAATAAAATAATTAATTATAAGTAAAAAAAGTAAAAGAAAGCGTAAACCATTAATCCACTAATTTCATACATATTCAAATCATCGAATGCACAATAAATAAATTTATTCGAATAAAACATAGGTACATATGTACATCGAATAAAAAATTTTATTCGAAATAAATAATGCATGTAAAATATTAAAAGATAACATAAAATATTATTGGAATAATTTTATTTTTATTCGATTCACCAAATGCACAACAAACAATTTTATTCGAATAATGAAATCAAAAATTAGTACAAAAAAATATACAAATTTAATATTTTAAATTTCTCCTATTCACTTTTCTAAAATATTAAATGAAAAAAAAAAATAAAAAAAATATTTCTTCTGTTAATCGAATAAATTGTAGGTTTTAATCGATTATGCTAACAAAAAAAATTTATTCGAATAAAATTATTAAATATAAGCAAAAATTTAAAGAAATCGTAAACGGTTTATTGAATAATTATATGATTATTCGATTCATCAAATGCACAATCAACAATTTTATTCGAATAATGTAATAAGAAAAAGTGTTTAAAGAAAGGAACAAACTTTAAATTTCTCAAGTAATGGAATGAAATACAAACAACAATTCAAAAGAACTAAATATTTTGCTTTGTTGCTATACAAAACTTGTTTAGTAAGTTCCTCGAATAATCGAATAAATTGTATATGACTAAAGAAAAAACCTTAGTGCCTGCCTAACAATTTTATTCGAATAATGGAATAATAGTCATTAATTTTAATACAAATAACTATTAAAAGAAATTTTGTTTGCTTGATTTTGTTTGCGATAAAAAAAAGCTAGAAAGTTCCTCGATTAATGGAATGAATATTATATGACTAAGAAAGAAGTTTAGGGTCTGCCTATGAAACCTCATCTTATGGGGTTTAGCTGTGGTTTTAGTTTAATTAATATTATTGTTATTATTTTTCTCTTTAAATATTTTAATTTAATAGACCTCGTCTTATTATTTCGAAATAATAAATTCTTAATAAGTTTACAATTTATGGCCATAAAATTCTTTAATGTTTACATAAATTATTTCTACATACAGTTTCTGCGAAAAAAAAGCAGCAAAATTCCATTAAAAGTGTGTATTGCTTTTAAATCCAATAAAATTCCTATCAAAATACCTTGTTCATTTGTTAATTTAATTATTATTTTTCGAACTGTATTTGTTTCTATATTCTTATGAATTGAATAGGCTAAAGTTCGTAACGCTTTTTAAGCCAAATTACATGTGATAATTATTAATGAACAAATAACATCAAAGTTAGTTGTAAATATTCTGACAACAACACATAGTTGAACGGAACAGCCAGCCGTTTTCGAAGGCCACTAAACCTTCCTCATCAGCGTTCTTCTGTGTTTTGGTCCACTGTGTGTGGTGTCAGTTGATGTAGATGTCTGCCTTATATACGTAACTTTATTGCAAATGGAATATGTGAATTGGTTTGATTCATTGCATTTCAATTTGCTAATGTGTTTCGTAATGTATACGCAAGTTACCATCTATATATATATACCATCTTCTATATATATTACCATCTTCTATATATATTACAACAGTCTTACCATTGTCGTTTTGTTCCTTACTAACTATTCACATGTTTGTTAATTTGCTTATTTTTGTTCTACTTAAGACAAACTTTTTTGGTTTGTTACTATTAAGTATATTTTTATTTTTTTAATTTTTGCCACAAGCCAATGACTATTAATTAGTTAATTTAATTATTATTTTTCGAACTGTATTTGTTTCTATATTCTTATGAATTGAATAGGCTAAAGTTCGTAACGCTTTTTAAGCCAAATTACATGTGATAATTATTAATGAACACCTTGTTCATTTGTTTGGCTGTAACGTTGCTCATACAAATAACACACATACTTGCAAAGAGTATTTTTCCAAAAATTTAATTTCATTAATTTACCAAAGCAAAAAAAAAACACACCAGCTTGTTTGTATTTGTGAGCGATTTCTGTGGCACTTAATTTGTATAGTTTATTACTTTTAACTATGAATCGATGGACCATTATGTGGGTTTCTTTAAAAGCCATGTGGTGGTAAATAATTAAAGTCATAAGTAACTTAATTAATTTTTATGCTTTCGAAAAATAAAATATATATATGGGCATTTCCACGAGAAGTTTCACTTTTTTGTCGCGTGCGACAGCAAGCAATTAAGCTTGTATTTCAGCACAATGTGACGCGATTTTTTTTTTTAATTTTACGTAATGACGGCTTACACAAATATATAGAGAAGTAAAAAAAAGTTTCGTTTTCTTCGAAAAAAAAAAACAAACTTAATTGTTTGGTGTTGCACGCTACAAAAAGTTGATACTCTTGTGGAAATGACAATATGTTTAGTATATGAGTGTGCCTATAAACAACCAAGTGGGCTGGCTATTGCTCAAAAATTGCCACCAGTTGCTTATGTTAAACATTTTATTTATTTGTTTTCCATTCTCTATCTTTATCAGATTTTCATACCATTCAGTTTTATTATATATTTTTTTTATAGCAACGATACAATTTATTTCATGAATTCAAAACGATTAACTTTTACACCTTAAAGCTTTTAATCACGCACATGAAAGAATCCAATATCACCCAATACGAAAAACAAAACGTTTCATTGTAAAAGGAAAGGATTTAAAAAATAGACAAAAAGTCGTTTATAATGCAATTTCCTGTCTTTGACGGCTGCAGCTTATTCATGTTTTTTAATATCTATCTATCACATCTTCTCCCTTAAAATTGTTGAACACAGTTTTAAAGCTTAACGTTTTTATGTACAAGTACGTACGAGTAATTTGACCAATCACTCTTTTAATAACTCGGGCATGTCAATAACTTAGCACACACACACACACACACACACATGCCAATACTGCTATTAAATAAAACACTTGCATGCAAGTGTGTGCTTGGGTATTTTGCACACAAACCTGCTCAATAAAACATAAACGAGCGTTGCCCGACTTAAGCTACGGGTACATGAAGTCGTATTTAGGGCTGTAATGGTCATCTGAGTGGAAGAAATCGGCATAGATATGGATGTGAGCGATAAAAAGGCACATACGTATCGAGCACATTCACTCTCTAGTCATACTTATAATCCTAGTATGCTTATACTCAGACCTTGGATATTTAATCGGACAAAAAGAATATACGCATTATACTCGGGATATTTATTTTATTCGCCACCGTATACATACATATGTGTATATAAAATGGAATTAAAAATGTATAAATATATAAAGGGTGGGCAAATTTAATGTTAGAAAGTAAATTGGCTTAAAAACTCACTTTTTTTTAACAAATTCAGTTTTAGAATTACTAATATTAATATTAAACGAATAATTAATTTTTTTTAATCATCAAATGCACAATAATGAATTTTATTCGAATAATGGAATCAAAAAAATTACTGAAGGAAAAAATAGGAATTGAATATATACAAATTTTGACCTATTCAGCTTTCTAAAATATTAAATTTAACAAAAACATAGAAAAAAATTATGCGTTCGATTAATCGAATAAGTTTAATTCTTTAATCGATTATACCAACAAACAAAATTTGTCAATAAAATAATGAAATGCAAGTAAAATATTTAAAGAAAGTGCATACGATTAATCGAATAATTTTATTTTTATTCGATGCTTCAGATGTACATTAAACAATTTTATTCGAATAATGGCATCAAAAAAAAGTATTAAAATAAACATATGTATATATAAATTTAATATTTTAAATGTTCTCCTATTCAGATTTTTAAAATATAAAATTAAAAAAATATATAACTATTTATTCGATTAATTGAGAAAAATTTTAGATTTTAATCGATTGAACTTACAAAAAAAATCATTTGAATAAAAGAATAAACTGCAAGCAAAAAACTTAAAGAAAATTTAACGTATTAATCGAATAATTTTATTTTTATTCGATTCATCAGATAAACAACAAAGAATTTTTTCGAATAATGGCACAAACTTTTTTTGTAACAAATTCAGTTTTATTCATACCAATTTGAAGTAGAAATATGAGAATTACTAATAGAGTTCATTAAATAATATACTTTGCAGTTTAATAATGTATGTATGTGTGAACTTATTTGGCACAAAACTTATTTATCGTTTGCTCACAAACTATCTCTCTTTATTCCCTGTATAATTGCAGTCACAACGCCCGTACTTATAACGCTTTTGTTCACTCAATGATTAATTTTGCTTTAGTTTACAAAATAATAAGAAATAGTTATACGAAAATAACGTTACTCGCCCATGGCTTAACTTGTTATAGATAGATGTGAAGCCTACTTTTAGGTTGCACTTAAATTTATTTTATGTTGTTTAAAGAAAATAAAAAAACTTTTGCATAATTTTCATTATTAAAACATTCTTAACTAGCTGGCAGTTGCAAAAAAGTTATATTATATATGATGAACCATCTTCTCTTTGGCAAAATTATTACATTTGTATAACAAAACAAAAAGTTTTGCATACTTTTAGGTTACATATGCGTGTTATAGAAAAAGAGCTAACATTTATGTCAAGTAATGTGTTACAAAAAAATAAATAAATCGTGATTTAAGTTTTTTAATGAGTTTGCATTATTATATTTGAGAACTTATGCAGCATACATTCATATGTATTAGCAGAAAAAATTTCTAAAAAACAAACATATTTAAAGTTATCACATCAAATAACATACATGCATAAGTAGGCGTTTGTAAAAATAAAGTTTATGTATGAAAAAATTTAATTTTTAGTCTAATTTAATTTCTAAATTATTATAATATCAGCTTAATTCAGATTTTTAACGAGTTTAAAAAAATCATTGTCTACTTTTAGGCCTCATGGCAGAAGTTTGTTTGCTAATTAGTATTCAGTTTATTTACTATATTACTTTGATAAACAAGCTAAAAACTTTATTATTATGTTAAATTTTATGTATATTTACTTCACCTACAATTCACACAAAATATATACATACATTCAATGTAAAGAAAAAATATAAATATTGCCTGCTTTTGGGCTTGTTTAAAGGAAAGAAATAATAATTAGAATTTATGTTAATTCTCACTTATTATTAACAACTCACAAAACTTGTATCCCCATTTTGAGTTTCACTTATCTCCATTTTCATTACAGTTATTATGCACAAAAAAAATTTACACATCTCGTTAGAGATAAAATAACTATTGCCTACTTTTAGGCTTCCCTTAGGAAGATGGCTCTTCCAAAACTTTTAGTTTTAAAAACTAATTAATATTTATGTCACTTGTTATTCCCATTAATAACTCCATTAAAAATTTTTTAGAAATGTTTTACTCACATGATGTGGTACGAGTATGTATGTGTGTTGCCAGTTATTTATGTCTAACCACAAATTTTCAATTATTAAATATCCCACCAGAGCAACAAGAACAACTTTAGTACTTGGAGAAAATTTAAATTGTGTTTCTGGTAGTAGATTGATGATTTTCTCGTTGCACATTCATGTATATATAATAAATAGCTGTGGGTTCTCCGTTGAAATATAATTATGTACTCGTACAAATGTTAATAACTACTATATATATATATATATATATATATATATATATATATATATATATATATCTTGAAGAGCAAGTTGCATGTGATTAAAATTAAGGTAACTTTTGGTCTATAAATAATTTAACTTTTGTAAAATACTTAACGAAATGTTTGAAAATTTGTGTTATTAAAAGATGTTAATGACAAAATGAGTTTGAATTTACATCATCACATCCTATTATAAAAGCCTACTATGCCGGAGACGTACTTTCTGCGACAAAACTCTTTAGAAATCCTGCATTTTAACTTAGTTGTTAGTTGAAAGAACCAATGTATAACGAATGACGGATTCTCTGTACCACGGAATTTATATTTGCTCTATCGAACACAAGACGAATCCATATTAGGTGGTCTCAACTGCTCAGTGGAATATTTTCACCATTTATAATTTATAATATCGCTTAGATCACACATTTTTCGGAACATGTTGTGACATCAAAAATATATTGGCCCTATTGCCTCTTCTTAACTCAACGTTTTGGTTGCCTGAGAGTCAAGCTAACTTTGACATAAACCAATTACATTTTAGTATTGTCAAACAAATGAGAAAAGTTGCATTCAAAAATTTGTAACGAAAATTCAGTCCTAATACTCGTAACTTTCTATATATGTATATCAGCTGGTGTCAACAGCCCAGGTAAACATTTTCTCTGCTGGTAATTTAAATATCCTTCAGAGGTCAACACACACGCTCAGTATGTAAATATTTTTGACACTTCAAAGTATCAATTTTTTCAAAGCGAATTGAGTCGAGTATACTTTATCTGAATATGCCTTGGTCGAATACTTTTAGAACTAAACACGGCTTCTAACTGTAAAGTATTTAAATTATCTGGTTTTTAATAATCATTATTAACGCAAATAATTTGAATTAAATTTTTTTCCAAAAAATTAAAGCTCAGAATATTTTTAGCTGTCTACTCATTTCGTAACCCTCTAGTTAGAATATTTCGGTAAAATTGTTTCTGGCTCCTGCTACATACATATGTATGTATATGTCCTTAGACAAGGATTTGCCGAAAGTATATACATATGTGCTTGTATGTTTGTAATATACAGATACATACAAATAATTTAATTATCCTTTAGAAAACAACATGCTCTTGACAGGCAGTAAAACAACTACATGAGTAGATTATGTACTTAGCTATGTACATTCATAAACAAGTACATAAGTATTTACATACAAACTTGTGATTGAAGACATGTGTCTTATAATTACTAAATCGTTGTTACATTTTGATACAAAAAAAATCTGAAAAGGAGAATAAAGTTCACTGCCCTCTTCCCTCATTCAAATGGAACTTATTTAGACATTTTTGCAGTGAAAATGTAAATTTTAGAGACGAAAATGTTTTTAAAGTAAATTAAAAAAAAAAAATTAATTTAATTAAACGTGCTAGACGAGTACAAAACAGCTGTTCGAAACAAATAAATGGGCAACGCTGTGTTTGATTATATGTGTCGCGCCATAACGCAAGAGCAATAACAATAGAAACCAATTGAATTTTGGTTAAGGCTATGGCATTATGGTATGGGACAATAAACAGCTGTTTACTGGTTAGACATATTTTTTATTGGTGCACTTTTGAAATTAATAGATAAATGAAAATATAAACAGCTGTTTATGGGTTCTGGCAGCACTAATAGACGAATCAAACATATTTATACTTATGGCAATGTTTGTGTCTCATTGAATTTTAAGATAATTTTTTTATAGGGATGTGCCAGACTGAAGTATTTTTTTTTTGTATTTCTTTGGAAACTTTCAATAAGTAAATGCTTGATATCCCGATTTTCTTAAAGAAACAGCCAATGATTTGATTTGAAGTGCCTCGAGTTTGAACTACTTTTGTGGCATTTAGCTCATGAGCAAGTAATAGGCGAATATCTATTAGGCGGATATCTATTTTTCGTTAGCTCTAGTAGTCTTGTAGAGGGATGGTTCTCGAAACGCCATTGCTAATCTACTCACTTAAATGTTGTTGCAATATTGAACATCATGGTGGCAGATTTTTTATTATCAAATATTTTTGCTAATAAAATAATTGTTTTTCGCCGTCTCTCATAAAATCCCTCAAGTCACAAATGGCGGCGTAAATTTAATTTTTTATACTAGTATTGCACAGTTGCCACATGTGGTGTTTCATACCGAAAGCTTCTACCAGTTATTAAAATACATTAGGTATGTTTTATTCGAAACGTATACCTACTTAATTTTTAAGCAGCTATAGCTATAGCTACTTAATAAGTTTATACACACTTAAATTTGTTCTGAATATTTATATAAACTTCGAATAAAACATACCTATTATTGTTGAGTGAATCCACGGCGAAAATTATTTAAACGAAAATGTAATGTAATGATTGCACGAAATGATTGCACAAAAGGCAATACATTTTTTTTTTTTTGTCGAAATTGAGTCTCCGAGTGGAGGTGCGTTTTTTTTTTGGCACCACCCTTCCTTAGTCAGTTCTTGGCAACAATAACACTGTGCTACAAAAGTTGAGAAAAAAAATATTCAGGGATTCTAATGTACCAATTCTGTTTTGTTGGAGTCCATGGACGACGAAAATACCGTTGGTTTTTTTAGGTCACTTCATAAAGTGATTTTATAACGGTAAATGTAGTGAAAAACGGGGTTTCTTAGCTTTTCAGTTTTAAACAGTTGTAACTTCTTTGTTTCCCAACGGATTTCTTTTAACTTTTCGTTGGTTAAAAGGCTCGAATATTATCTTTCAATAAAGATATATTTTTTGTAAATCGACTAAGAAATGGCTAAGTTACAGTCGTTGAAGTGTACAAAAAACCAATTAAAAAAGTATTCTTTTGTTTTCCTCAGGCTATAAGTTTCTTATGAGTTACAAAAGAATACTTTTTAATGGATTTTTTGTACACTTCAACGACTGTAACTTAGCCATTTCTTAGTCGATTTACAAAAAATATATCTTTATTGAAAGATAATATTCGATTCTTTTCACCAACGAAAAGTTAAAAGAAATCTGTTGGGAAACAAAGAAGTTACAACTGAAAATCTAAGAAACCCCGTTTTTCACTACATTTACCGTTATAAAATCAGTTTATGAAGTGACCAAAAAAACCAACGGTATTTTCGTCGTCCATGGACTCCAACAAAACAGAATTGGTACATTAGAATCCCTGAATATTTTTTGTGTATCACAGTGTAATTTTCATATCACTTTCCGACAGTTTCCAAGAAGTTTCAAACTAGTCAAAATAATAACAAAACAAATATTTTATCACATTATTTTTAGAATTTTATGGAAAAAACTAAAAAATACTCATTTTGACAATTCAACATATGTACATTTGACTACTTTACAAAACATATGGGAACGTCGCGTAACAAAAATGAGAGTATTGCTAGAGAGGACTACATAAATTAAAAACAATAAATTTTGGCAAATATTTTAGCCAAATTTTATATATTATATTATAGGTTATGGCTAACTCCTCCAGTTGCGTTGCCAGTCTCCAAAAACTGTATTACCGCCATAAACTTGTAAAAAGCAGTTGTCATTTTCAAGAGATAATTAGTGGCCATGATATATATATTTCTTTGATATCGTATACTTTCTGACAAACCGGGATTTTTATTGCCGAATAAACCCGTTAAATAAGTTTCATTAAAAATATAAGTTATTATAAATAAGTGTTAACTACGGTGCTGTCAGAAGTCGGTGACACTTTAGCACGTTTTGTTTTTAAGGTTGTCAACTTGTAATTTTTATCAATATATTTTATTAAAATTTCGTACATTTTAATATATTTAAGCATATATAATTGTATTATGTCTCAATTTACCTAATCGATGTTAGATTTTTTTTTTGTTCAGCAACGTAAAGGGAAAACACAATTTTATTTGGTAAATTCGGTTTTATTGATACCAATATAAAGAAGAAAAATTAGAATTAATAATGGAATATGATGTCGGGCAAATGTCCACTTCTAATACGTCGGCAGACGTCCGCTCTTTTCCAAAAATTTTTAACCATATCTTGCAACAAAGCTCTCTCCCATTTCATCTTTCTGAGCGTCAATTGTTTCTGGTTTGTTCACGTTAACCTGGTCTTTCAAATTAAAATTCACAAATTTCACAATTAAAATTCTTTCTTCTGCGAAAATCGGTACATTCTGCAGATCGTGTGATTCAGGCTTTAGATGTCAACAGTCATTTGTCAATACAATTTTTTGACATCTCAAGAACGCATGTTTAAAGTGAGTGTTCCTTACACAATAAATATCTACATATGTATGTTTATCTGAAAAATAAAAATCAATTAAAAAGTTTATAAATTCAATTAAACTTTTAATTAAATTAAATGTTTAGTTTAAACCAAAGTTTATTTGACTCAATTACATTTTTAATTGATTTTTGTTTTTTTTTTTAATTAAACGTGTCTATATAAATATGACTTGCAATAACTGTAGTTTTAAATTTTTTTCGACAGATCTGTTCTTTTTTTTCAAATTTCATTTCATTATGTTTGTTTTTTGCACGTTCAAACCGCACAAATCATCTCATCACTAGTAATTTCATTTTAAATTAATTAAACATCAAGCCTGCTAACGAATGCTATATCCATCTAATTGTTATGCCAGCAAGGAAATTATAACGTACATATTTATTGTATGGCCTGCAAATTATTATAATTTCCAATTGAAAATTAACTAAAAAAAATATCTTGTTTTCTTTTTCTAATTTTTATCTTTTAACGTGGGATTTTTGTGGCAAAATTAATACATTTACTTAAAAAAACAACAACAACAACACCACAATGAAATACGCCATACACAACAACAATAATAATAATAAAAATTGCAACGAAAAAAAATAACGGTTATGGAAAAAAACACTCGCCAATCAAAAACAAACAAAAATTTACTTCATATGGCAACATTATATTAAATGGCGGCTGCTATATAACTGTTTTAATGGTGATGGTAACAATGGTGTGGTGTTAAATGCCTCAAATACATACAAAACAATACAAATTCGGCACTTACCATATGTATGCCTGAAAATCCACCTTATTTTTGGTTCAACAACAATACAAAATGGCTGATAAACAACAACAAAAAACCAAAAACAAAACACATACCTATGATGAAATGTTTTCGGGGCCACACATTTGCTGATATTTTGATGATGTTAAACATAACAACTGTTGTGTGTGCGAATGTGTGCGTTTGTGCCAAAAATTAACATACGCTGTTTTACTTTTTTCTTAATTATCCTGAGGCTGTCTCTACGCTGCTTTAAAAATTCATGTACAAATGTATGAATAAACAAAAAACAATTTTGCATTCATAATAATGAAAATATTGTGATGGTTAAATTGATGCTACTGTTTGTGGTAAAATAAAACTGTGTGCTTGGTAATGCTGTTTTGCTGTTATGCTGTGGTGCGCTGATGCTGCCAACTTCTAATGACGGTTGTCGACTATACAACTCGGTCTTAAATCTTTTACATTGCCAATGATTTATGATGCTCCTCATCAACTAACACAACCCGTGCGCTGTATTTACACTCATGCACATGTGAAATGTTTGTCTAATGGCGTTGCCATACATTTTATGTTGTATATGCAAATTCCACTTGATAAAAATGTAAAAACTACTGCAACTTAATTAATATAAAAAAAATGAAACAAACAACTTTACTTACATATGTGTGTGTGCCTTTGTTGCTTGGCTGGCTGGCTGGCTGGCTAACTGACTGACTGACGGTTTGGTTGCCTGTCTTACTGACATGTATTTGAAATTTCATTTTATTGCTGGTACTTGCACTTTTAACGATTAATAATAATGTCTGCACTGCTGCTGCAAAAATATAACTGAACTGCCATTACAACTTGCTGGGGTCTGCTGTCACTAACACTATTGTTTTGGCTTCTAATTAAAAACAACTCTGCACTTTAACCGCTGTGCTGTTTTGATTTGCACCATTGCAAAACTCTTTAATTATTTTTGATTTATTTTAATTAACTTTTTGTGCCTCAAAATGTAACGAAATTCATCATCAATATCATCGCAAAATACTCGTGCTTTCGAAAATTTATCTTTGAACACCAGGTGGCTTTTTGGTTTAAGGTTGGTGCTGGTTTTTTTTTCTGTTATTTATGTTATATTCATTCTATATACATATTATTTTAAGTTAAGCAATAAGTTAATGTAATTATTAGTCATAAAAGAAAACGTTCAGTTTATGTAAAAAAAATACAAAAGAAAATTTCATAGGGATAAGTTGTGTTTTAGGGGTTGCGTCCGCCCCTCAAAGTTACCTTCAAGACCATTTATTTAATGTAATTTGTTTGCATTACAATATATTATATTAAAAAGCATTTAACAAGAATATGATATAGGGCAATATATAAACTGACATTGAGCCCGATTAAAATTCATTCTACTTCAATTAAATTTAAATATAATTCACGTAAACTGCATAAAAAATGTTTGCGTTATATCAGACCTAAGCAATTTCAATTACATAAATTTCGTTTATAATTACATGTAATTGTAATGGAGTTTTTTCCACAGTTTTTTTATTTTCAATTACAAAAAAATTAATTGAAAACTTTCAATTACAATTTCAAAAATTTTGTAATCGCTAAGTAATCAATTACCAAATGTAATCATTACTTCCCAAAACTGCTTTAAATCTGTTTTATTTACTTTTTCTAATAAAATGTTGCGACGTTAATTTTCCGAATAATCGCATGAAACTCAAAATTTATTCAAATAATCGAATGATTTTTGTCTTTTCTTTTCATTTTTAATTCCGTTAATCGAAAAAATAAGTAAGAAAATAAAACACATTTTGGCTATTGAGTTCTTGTTTCAACTATGATATTTGTTGAACTTCTCATTTGTTTAAATGGAAATTTAACATAATATTTCAAGTTGTTCTAAGAAAACAATTTGGGTAAAGGTCATTATATGATCTGCATTAGCAACAGTGAAATGCGCATAGGATCCAGATTACCCCCTAAATAAACAATTTCAATGTATTTAAAAAAAAAATATTTTACTGAATAAGTAAAATAATAATTTGGGAATTATTTTTTCAGTAATAAAATAAAACTCAAAATTGATTCAATCATTCGAAGATATAATTTTTCATTTGTATTTATTATTCGATTTTTCGAATATATATTTTATTTTTGGTTCCTTATTCAATCGAACTTTTAACACTATTTCACTGTTGATGATTTTTATGTGATTATTAATCGAATAATCGAACCGAATTATTCTATTATCGGCCTGGCCCACGATGTCACTAGACATCGTTCGATCGACAACTTGTATTGCAAACAACAATAACCTTAGAAAATCTGTTGTTGTTTGCAATACAAGTTGTCGATCGAACGATTTCTCGTGACATCGTGGGCCAGGCCATATATATTTTTTAAGATATTTTTGTTTGTTTTTTAATCTTAAATAATTTTGAAAATACATAATTGTTTTCAGTTTTCATTACAAGTTACATATTAGAAAATTTTTCGATTTAAATAAATTTCTGAATTCTATTAATCGAATAAAAATTTTTATTCGAATAATCGAAGAGAATTATTCGATTAAATATTTGTTAAGTAATTTTTTGTCTTATTTTTTAATCTTAAATAATATAAAATAAATTTATTTTTAGTTTTCATTACAATTTACATATTAAAAAATTTTTCGATAAAAAAAAAATTCGGAATTTTGGTAACATTTCACCCAAATAAATTTCCTCCGATTTTTGGCTTAAAGTTTTCGCTAATTGGAATCAATGTGTAGCTTGTTATGCTTTAATACCGTAACTGAAAGACCTCCTGCTGCTTATTTCGACATCTTCCAAAGTAGTATAATCAGTAAAAAAATCACTATCCGATTCATGCTGAACATAAATTTGTTTTGGCTACTCCAAATCGAAATTTTAACCATTTTCAATGAAAATGAAATTGCCTTTAAAATCACATTAAAACTTGTAAATATTTTCATCACTCACATAAGTTCTTATTCAACTTAAATTGGGAGCGAAATTGCGAAAATCATAAAGCAAAAAAAAAATTGTTTTATAACAACTCAAATGTTACGTGGATTTGAAACATTTGCTGCACGTATTTCCGTTTTATTTACCAAAGTGTTGTTTAACAATTATATTATTTTTTTCACAATTGCATGTGCGCGCTCTTGTAATTTTAAGCGGAAATAAGCTATTGTCGACTTTTAAGCTTCTTTACCCGTAAATAGGAATGTACTAAACATTAGGGTCACATGCACGCACTGGTGCACAATATCCAAGAATTTTCTTTTTAATCTTTATAAAAATATAAATGTTCCTGCAAAATGTTTAATACATACTTAAATAATATTTAAATATCCTTGATTTCAGGCAAAACAAAATATAACAATTTTAAAATCCATTGAAATCTAAATGTTTTGTAGTCCTCCAATATTCTTTGAAAAAAAATTCCACATCGGATTGGCGTTAAAAAATAAAGAAAAATCCTCTAAAATTCTAAACTATTTGCGTAAAGTCAAGATTGAGGTTTCATGTAAAATAAATCAAAAACAGTGAGACATTTTTTTATTAATTAATAAAAATATTTCATTCGGTAAGAATTGAAATTACTGAACTTGAGCCCGATTAAGAAATTATTTCTGATTAAAAATCAAAAACTAACCTGGCAATACCTTGTCCCCCCTTTTTGGTTGGCAACGTGTTTGAAACATCATCGGTAACTTATTGTCTCACTTTGTAGTTGATTTCTCTCTCTCTCTCTCTTTTTTCCAGAGGTAATCACTGATGTCGAAAATTACTGCAATTATGTGCAATTTTCAAATAAAAAAGTGTTTATATAACAGCAACACCAACAATCAAAATGTCTGTCTAAGTAAGTTAAGTTGTCTGTTTACTTGTTCTCCTACTGTCTGTTGGGTTGTCAGTGTTGACTATTGTTTGAAAAAATAAAAATAAAAATATGGGAGTGGTGTTGACGTTGAAATTTAATTCTTTTTTTTGAGCCACTGACTTCTAGTGCAATCTATTGTTTATAAAATTCAGTTATTGCATTGTTTATTTTTAATTTGTTTATTTAAATAAAACTGTGCATGTAATGTAAAAAAAGAATCAATTCAATGCCAAGGTTGTTTGTAGATAAATTGAAATTAAATTGTTTTATAAGAGATTGACGTAATTGGAAGATGACTTCTTGTTGTGGCAGTGATGTGCATATTGCTCTTGCAACGTATGGCGTGCGTTTTCTTTTCTGGGTAAAAGTTCAAAATTCTTTTTTTATTTTTAAGTTGAAATCTTATTAAACGTTTCTTAAATTCTTCAGTACTTCTTCCTAATAATGGCTGTTATTGCCTTCTGGCCCTTATTTTTTAGATCTATATATGCAAAATAATTCGCCATATCGTATTTTATGTTGTCTAAAGAACTAATTGTCAAATAATTTGGAAGTTATATACATATGTGTGGAAAAAAAAGTCAGCTGATGAGTAATCTCGTCAATGCGCGTACCTGGTTGATATGTCTTGTAATAAACCATGTTTAAGTGTTGCAAACAACAAATTTAAAAAACGAGTACATTGTTACCAGTATAAATATTTATTTGAAGCAAAAAAAAGAGCAAATGGAATATGTATTGAAAATAATCTAAATCTAATCACAATTGGGCAAATATTTGCTTAAAAAACGTAACCACAAAATATTAATGGAAAAGCTTTCAATTCAGATACAATTCAGTTAAATAGTTTCAATACTGTTGGAATCAATGACGTTGTCTATTAGTTGTTTAACAAATTGTTTAACTTAAAAAATACTTGTTTGCATCAAATGGTTTTTCAGAAACATTGAGTGATTACGCTTTTTTGGGCAAATGTTTGCCAAATATGACCGCACCTTAAGAAATAAATTTAAAAATATTAGGTAAGATACAAATCCCCCAAAAATAGCATAAAGTTTCCAAAACATAAAAACTATCCCTAATGAATTCTTCAATCCCCAAACCAAAATTTGTATCCCCATTTGCAAAAAAATAATCCCGGATTTGGTGTTAAATCCTCTAAAATCCTCTAAATCCACTGCTATAGTTCCACTTTGAGCGAATATGATTTAAAATTGTAACAGTGTTGCCAGTTTTTTTCTAGAGCTTATCCCCAATTGAGATCGTTGAAGCATTAAAGAGTGGGGAGTTTTGGAGATGCCCGGCTTAAACCGAAATCTTTAAACTCATTTTCTGCAAAAATAGCATTTTTGAATTATTACCACATGTTGCAATACAGAAATGATATGCATCCGCAAGCAGAAACAAAATTTGATGGGTTTGATCTCATAAACAAAAATCACTTCATGTTTCCATTAAAAAAATTCGTTAAATCTTTCGCTGACCAATTGTCAGCAACACTTGAAGAAATAAAGCATAAGCAAAATTTTTCTTCAGCAAGTCCATTGTTTGCCATATTTTTTAACACTCGAGATTCTTATACTATAAAAGGCTTCATTTAATTTCCATTTTGTCTCCTATAAATTATTTGCTTTTCATTCCACTTAAAAAAAAAAGAATGACCTCAATTGTGATTTTTGTCACCTCAGAACTCAGTCATTTGTTAACAGATTGGGAAAATTATTTATTATCCTGAGAGCATGTGACTGAGGTATGACTTGATTGTTAAAAAAAGTGGCGGAACCACTCCCATTCTTCATATTTAATATAGGTTAGGTTAGGTTCAAAAGGGGCAACAAAGTTGAATCAGTTCCATATGGGATTGCATTTACATTTAGTGCCATATCTTCCAAAAAAAAAGCTTATGCGACATTGTTTTTGAACATAATTTGTTTGTTTTTGGTGATGATCGATTATTTACAATGGCAAGTAATTGATTTTCGTTAAAAAATTAAGTTCGAAAATTATGTCGCTTAAGCTTTTTTGGCGACTATGGTACGATATGATCAATTCGGCATGTTGTGCGCTCTACATGAAGATGTGGGTAATTCTCACAAAACTTTGCATTCACTTCAGGTGCTTCAAGCGATATAGGGTCTGTTCATAAATGCATCACTGCTCTGCATCATACGAAAACTGGGCGCAGCCAATATTATTTAAAATACCTTAAGTTTCTTTAGATTACAACCCAACTAAAACCAAAAACAGTGTGATTATTCTTTCAACATTAAAGAAAGTTAAAAGAAAATAAAAAATTCTGTTTTAAATTTTTATAATATAAAATCTGTAATAAAATACAATATCGTAAGAGAAATATATACATTTTATTCAGTGCACACTTAAAAATCTTTCCTTCACAAATAACTAATTTAACACTCATTTCCTTTTATTACTTTATTACAAATTTTGTCCGCCTCAGTGTCTGGCTTTAGTCTTTAAATTATTCAAATGGACTCGGAGTTAAAGCAACAAACATTTGATTTCCCTAAAAATAATATTTTTATTTACATCTATAACGTCTATACATACTTACATACATACATATGTACGAGTATATACATAAAAAATATTTTACTACAAAAGTAACTAAATGTTTATATACCATAAATTTATACTTTACAAACTTTAATAAAAGAAGAAAAGACACAAAAAGTTATTAAATAAAGAAATCAAACTGGAAGAGGGCTAAAAGATTTCCATAAGTTTGACATCATCAGCAGGCAGCATTATGTGTTTGTCTCTTTTTCTCCTACAGGTCATACAAAGTTTATAGATAGATTTTTATAAACAACCGCCTATGTCTCAAATCTATATTTGATAAGTGCCTGTTAATAGGGCAGTGTCTCCTTTAGAAACTTGAGTTCAAAAGACCGTTTAAGAGAAACTTATCAGTATGGAACTTTTAGGACGGACTAGTGAACTATTACTGATATTATGGTCGGGTTTCAATGAATGGTGTTCCAAGTATATCTAATGACTTAAAGCCAATGGCGAAATTTGTTCTAACCTAACAGAGTTTAATGGATGGTGCTTCCTATTTGCAATTAAGTCTTGAACTATGCGGTGTACTTTCCCCACCCTGCGCTTTAAGAGGACTGACGTTGTTTAAAGTGATAAGCGAGGTCTTCTTTCGAGAGAACGCATAAGAAACCAATGCTTGCGCTGGTAATCTAAGAGGACTACACGAAGTGAGTGTGGTTGCTACCAAAGCAGAGAATGACAATGGGTAGTATAAATAAAAAAAAGTATTTGCTTTTAAGTTAAAAATTTGTTTAAAAAAACAAAAAAACACACACATATTTGGGTTTTTAAAACAAATTTTTAATTAAAAAGCAAATACTTTTTTTTATTCATATTACCCAATGAGTACTCAAAAAATATACTTAAGTAAATAAATAGTATAAATGTAAATAACTGCATATAATCATAACTGTAGCGCAAACCATTCGTATGCTCACATATTTTCTCATAAACAACTCGATTCCAACATACAAGAGCATCTCTACTTCATTTAAGCGAAAAACTGAAATACGCTACAACTACAAATAAAAAGGCACAAGCGTATCAAGCTTATTGACTCTCTATCGTACTTATAGCTGGAGTATGCTTGTACTCAAACTATGGATATTTACTCGGACAAAAAAATATACGCATGATACTCGGGATATTTATTCATTATTCGCCACCATATACATAAATTTTTGTATATAAGATGGAATGCAAAATGTGTTTAGGTTGTTTGAAAACATGCTTTATGTGTGTGTGCAAATAAAATAGCCCTGTATATACGCATGTGTAGGCGATTAATAGCCAGAGTATTTTTTTAGTCATGCAAATGATTGTAGCTCAAATAAATTTTAGTTATACTATTTTTAGCTGTGTAATTTTAAAAATATCTTAGAACAGATGCTTATAGTAAGACGTAGTCGGTTTAAATTTAATGCATGTGTTCGCGTGTTTCTTATATTTACCTGTACGCATGCATAGTTGTTTGACGGCCAATACTCAATACCAATACTCTCTCTTGTATACTCAGACTTGCTGTAAGGAAAACTGCTGTGTCTAAAACGTGACTAAGCAACACTTCATTAAACAGAAAAATTGACATACGCTGTTATACCTGCAAACCATAGAAATAAAACATAAGCAAGTTATACAAAATTATTTCTCTAATAAAATCCTTAACAATAAAAACAAAACGAACAAATGTAAATTTATTTTCGTAATCTTAATAAAATTTTATAGGATTTTGTTTTTATAAAATGTGAAATTACTAGTCTAATGTCGGTGATAATAGCAATAATGTAATAAACAAGATATTACCAATAATGTTTTATTGAGCCTGAAAGAGATTTCAGTAATTGCGGTTCTAAAGATATTTATATTTTAAAGTTTATTTAATACAAAGAATAATTTGGAATAGAAATGATTATTTGATCCTTAACAGTTATCATATGCTAAATAAGTAAATTTGGTTTTCGAAAGCGATAGTTGCCTGTTTTTATAAAGCGAAAAATAAGTTGTTTTAGAATGTATGGAAAAACAATTTTTTTGCTCCCAATTTAATAATAAAAAGAAAGTAAACAAGCAAACAAATTAGCAAAGAAATTTAAATTTAATTGAAGCTTGTTATTTATTTAGTACTAGTTTACACTATGCAAAGTTTTATTGCTAAACTGATTAGTTTAAGGGAAAGAAAGACGAAGGGAACAGAAACGTTTCTTTTTCCCCCGTCTCTCTCTCTCTCTCTCTCTCTCCTAAAAAATTAATCAGCTGAGCAATAAAACTTGCATAGTGTAAACAAGGACTTATTTTTTTGGAAAGTTTAATTTTGTCACAAAAGTTGCGCGTACTGTAAAAAATTTTGTTTGCCATTTTGTGTTATTTTTTTTATATTTATTTACGCATACGTTTTTTTTAGGAATATGCAACAAAAACTTCTCACATATTATTCACTTTATTTTATCCCACAAATTGCAGAATTCTTAATTTAAAAATATCTACGTCTCTCCTTGTTTTATGCGAACACGAGTTTGTCAGTTTATTTCGTTATTTATTTGTTGTTGATTTTTGGCGAATATGTAAATTCCTTATGGGCGTTTATTTTGCTGTGCTGTTGTTTATGTTCTAATTGAATTATTTATTTCATGTTTTAACACAAAAATTTTTGAAGTTTCCCACCCAAAAAGTTCACAACAAAATCGCTCAACAAATTCATTACACACTGACACAATTAATACACACACACATACACACACACGCACACATTAACACACACAAAGAATTATTATATAAACAGATTTAAGTACAATACACAGCAACATAAATTACATGAACAATTGGGGACTGAGTTTTAGATATTCACATTTACTCTTACTGGGGCACAGTGGGGCCTAAGGAAAAAAGTATGGTACAAATCGGCAACTGCTAAAATATTAATTCAATCACAAAATTAATATTACCTCAGCATGCGGAGGCGATGTTTCCTGAAAGGTTTGCTACAATACAAGTTCGAGTTGTTTAACAACTCGAGATATGAAAACGTTCACAAGCCGATTTAATCGACAGTCGACGGCGCCTGAACAAAAATCAAGTTAGCGAGCTAATTTTTAAAGATAGCGCCCATGCGTGGTGAAAAAAGTGATCCTTATATTTGATCACACCTACTTACCCATTTATACATATCGCTCATTTAATTCAATATTGTCTGAAGTAAAAAAATTAGTTTTTTGAGTTAATAATGCGAATAATGCAGCATTTCGTATTTTATCTTGTGCAAAAATTTCATATAAATAGCTTGAACCATCCATCACCTTCTGAAAGAAGAATATTTTTTCATCTCTACATTGAGTTGTATGGAATTTGAAAACTTAAAATGCGTTTCCTGCAAAAATGATTTTTTTGAGTTGTGACACAATTGAAGTAAACGAGCGATATATATTTTGACATACTGAATCCGAATCTGGAGGTAAATTGCAGCACTGGATATCGAAGGAAATTTAAAAATATTTAATTGGAGTTTATATGGAAATAATTTATAATTTCTAACGATATCGAATGCCGTAATTTGCCCCCTGATGTCAGTTTGGCTCGTACGCACTCAAAGTTTTGAGTAAATTGCGAAAAACCGCAGTTTTTCGGCTTCGTGCACTAAACCCGAAGATGTCAACTTTGACAACAAGGTGCCCAGGACGTTCAAAAGATAACAAATTTTTTTCCATTATTTTTTCCTTGGCTGCCACTGTACATCGTTTGTATTCAATTTGTCCGTCCCTGTCGGAAATTTGGCTAACTTTAAACTAACTTTAAGCTAACTATTTCGCAACTAGTAATGACTGACACTTGGACTACTTTGCAATGTAATCAACTGACTATTCACACATTCTCCGACAGGGGTGCGGTAGACTACAAAAATAGTTAACTTATAGTTAACTTTTCTTAGACTGACTAAAAGCTAACTGCAATGTCATCCAGAACAAGCACAAAATTAATTCTTAAGTTGAGTACGTAATCGAATTTAATGAGAGCCAACCCATTTATTTATGGTACCTTAACCGAGCGGTAGCGTGTTGAGTACAAAACGTGTGATGACACCTGTTCGAACCCCAGAAAAAAATTTTCATTTACTGACTACCAGGTGATTTAAAAAAAGTCAACTTTAAGTTAGCTGAAAGTAATGAAGAGTGAGACAATTGACTACCGTCTAGGATATCCCAATGTTAAAATAGTCAGTTGATTACCTTCAAAAGTAATCCAAGTGTACTAGTTACGAAATAGTTAGCTTAAAGTTACTTTAAAGTTAACGTAATTTCCGACAGGGTGCTTATGAATTTGCATACATACATTATTATATGAATTTATTTAATTGTTCAAAATTGCATCTAAATTAAACTACTGGTACTTCTACCGTTTATTTGTTTTCATCTACAGGCAATTTTTTTCTATTTCTCTGTTGCTGTATTTATTTACTGCACTTTTGAACGTTTCGACATGCGGTATAGTTTTTCGCTATAGTATTTGTTAAATATTTTAGTTTATTTTTTTTGCATTGCCAAAATTTATTGAAGTGTACGATGTAACGTGACACATGTCAAAATGGCAACACGTACATTAACAGGCAGCTTAATACGAGTACTTGTGAGGGTGGAACAAACAACAAATTAAATTGGAAAAATAAACTTTAACAAGAAATCTTAATAAAATTGTTTGCATCTACTAAATATGCAGTGGAAGAAGTAAAACTTAATGTTATAGAAATACTTATGTATTGTTCTTTATTGCAATTTCAGTGCACCTTAATATTACTTTATAATTCAAAAATTATTTTGCTTAAGTCCAAAATTTAAAATGTACTCAAGATAATTAATTAAGAATTTAGCGTAGATTAACTTATTGCTTTTCTTATATATTCGTTATAATAAAAAATGTTTTATTTTTTATTGCAGGTAAGAAATCGCCCATTTGTATAAACAATTGATATCGTAAGTAGCAAAATTTAGTTAAGAATTCAAAATAATAAAAATAAATAAATATTATAAAAAAATTATCTTATAAATGCTTAAGGATTGAATGAAATCGTAAACTGTTTAACAACTCAACGAATATAAAAAAAATTAATTTAAATAAACATATACAGGGTGGCCCAAAAGTCACGCCTGAGTGTACAAATTGAATAATTTTTTTGTTGATTATTATTTTTTATTGTTTTTTCTTAGATATTATTCATCTAATCGTGTTACACCACCATGTATTATCAAAAAAAAATATATATACATATCAAAGATTTTATTATAATTAAGGAGTGCCACAGACATTATATTCATATAGAAATGAAAATTTACACATTCAGCCTTATTCTGTAAACCGAATTGAATTAAAATCCCACGATTTTAGAAAATTAACTCCGATAATAGAAATGCTCTTCCAGACTTTTTTTAATTTTTCTATCAAATAGATTCTCAAATATCCTATTTGAAAGAAAATTATCGTTTATAATTTTAAACACGTCTGCAGGACCATTATTAATTTTAGGAAAACGAGAAATTTAGTCGTATTCATGTTACAGAACAAGGTCGATTTTCGACAGTTTGAAAAAAATTATATTTGGTTTTTTGGTATTAAAAAGAATTTCGTTTAATTTACACAAATATATAAAATACACATACAATACATAGTTTCATATCATGCTTAACAGCTGTTGTATAGACAACTTTTCAAAGCGTTTAAAAATTTTTAGTGCTAGCATACTATCAAGGTAATTTAATAGGAACTTTAATTAAACCGGCGTTATGACTTTTTCGCACCATTTCCTCTAACCGAATTTTTGGTACTAACCGAAAACCACTCCGCAATCGCCGATGCCGCTTTGGCTTGCCACCATTAAAAATTTATTCCGCAATTATATATGTTCTACTTTCATATGGAAAAAAGTTCGGCGATCCTACAATACTGACTTGCCACCTTTTCGATAAATTTTTCCTAAGGGAATTTCCGATACCAACCTAAAAGCTCTTCGCAAACATCGATGCCGCCACTCTTTGTTACCGTTCAAAATTTATTCAGCTGCTAGACATAATCAGCTATCAAATGTAAAAAAGTGACGCAACCCTCCCCCACTGCGTTGCCATCTTCTCGCACCATTTTCTTGGAGTAAATTTTCGGTACCAACCGAAAACCGTTCCACAAACCCCGATTCCGCCTTGGTTTGCCAGCGCTTAAAATTTATTCGCTCACTAAGCATCATCTACTTTCATATGAAAAAAAGTCCGGCAACCCTCCAACACGGATTTGCTATCTTTTCGAACCATCGATCCTAAGAGAATGTTCGATACCAACCTAAAAGCTCTTCGCAAACATTGATGCCGCCCACTATTTCGTGCCGTTCAAAATCCATTTGGTAACCAGACATCGTCCGCTTTCAAATCGAAAAAAGCACCGCAACTCTCCCCCACTGCGTTACCATTTTGTCGCACCACTTTCTTTAAGCAAATTTTCGGTATCAACCGAAACCCGCTCTGCAAACCCGGATTCCGTCTTGGTTTGCCACCGTTCAAAATTTATTCGGCTACAACATATTGTCTACTTTTTATAGAAAAAGGTCCGACAACCCTCCAACACGGACTTGCCACCTTTTCGCATAATTTTCCCTAAGTGAATTTTCGGTATCAACCGAAAACCTTTCTACAAAACCCGATTCCGACTTGGTTTGCCAGCGTTTAAAATTTATTCGGTCACTAGACATCATCTACTTTTATATGGACAAAAGTCCGGCAACCTTCCAACACGGAGTTGCCACCTTTTCGAACCATCTTTCCTAAGGGAATTTCCGGTACCAACCTAAAAACTCTTCGCAAACATCGATCTCGCCACTCTTTGTTACCGTTACAAATCTATTTGGCAACTAGACATCGTCCGCTTTCAAATAGAAAAAATCACCACAACCCTCCCCGACTGTGTTACCATTTTGTCGCACCACTTTCATTAAGCAAATTTTCGGCATCAACCGAAACCCGCTCTGCAAACCCGGATTCCGTCTTGGTTTGCCACCGTTCAAAATTTGTTCGGCTACAACATGTTGTCTACTTTTTGTGGAAAAAAGTCCGACAACCTCCAACACGGACTTGCCACCTTTCGCATCATTTTCCCTAAGCGAATTTTCGGTATCAACCGAAAACCGTTCTACAAACCCCGATTCCGCCTTGGTTTGGCAGCGTTTAAAATTTATTGGGTCACTAGACATCATCTACTTTTATATGGACAAAAGTCCGGCAACCTTCCAACACGGAGTTGCCACCTTTTCGAACCATCTTTCCTAAAGGAATTTCCGGTACCAACCTAAAAACTCTTCGCAAACATCGATCTCGCCACTCTTTGTTACCGTTACAAATCTATTCGGCAACTAGATATCGTCCGCTTTCAAATGGAAAAAAATACCACAACCCTCCCCCACTGTGTTACCATTTTGTCGCACTACTTTCTTTAAGCAAATTTTCGGCATCAACCGAAACCCGCTCTGCAAACCCGGATTCCGTCTTGGTTTGCCAGCGTTCAAAATTTATTCGGCTACTACATATCGTCTACTTTCACATGTAAAAAGGTCCGGCAACCCTCCAACAAGGAGTTGCCACCTTTGCGCATCATTTTCCCTAAGCGAATTTATAAAGCATACATAAAAATTCAACATAGAGTTTTTTATAAAAAAAGATACCTTAGAAACAGCTAATGATATTTGCTTTTGTTTTTTTTTTAATGCTATAGTTTCTTAAAAATTGTTTGCAAAAATTGTGTCTATCGTTAATTTTAATATTTAAATACTCACGGATGCTTTTTTTTTAATTAATTAATGTAGCGTTGGCGTTGCTATCTGATAACTTATAACTTAGTTTTTGAAACCAAAATAAATATTTTGAGTAGAACCTTAAAGTGCGTACTCGTATGTGATTTTTTTTTTTGGCTCATGTAAAATCGTTTCAAAGCCAAAAATGCAATATAAAATCATTTATAATGTGGAATTTTTCACTTTTTTCTTATAAGTTTCGCGACATAAGTAGAGAAATTTGCGTTTAAAAAAAAAATAATGTAGCCTTAATAATTGAGTAATTGAGAAATTAAATGTTTAAAGTAATTTTCCTTCCAGTTGTTTTAGAATTGTGCATGTTCTGCTTGCTTTTATTTCAAAACAACTTGTGTAGGATTTGAAAAAAAAATCCAATTAATTTGCTTAAATTTTTTTCTTAAACTTGCAAAGACAAATAAATTGCAACATGTAGCAGAAGAAAAGTTTAGAAAAAAAAGTACAAGAATCTGAAAAAAAACACAAATGTCCATGTTAAAAATTAAATGAACTTGAGCTGGAATAACAAGAGTCAATAAATGTTCGAACAACACCCACTTACGAACAATATTTTTTTGCAATCAACATGGAAATTTCGAAGGGAGGACTTAAAAGTTTCTTAACCTTTTATTGAAGTGAAACCTTCGTTTACCCTTAGGCTTTATTATGATGTTCGAAAAAAATCCAGATTGTATAAATATTAAGACGTCACTTCATTCGTTTTTAGCACACAGCTAACGTTCCTAAAAGTATGCAGGAAATATGTTTAATGGTGCCCATAGACTATGCAATATTATTGAGTACTTTATTGCTATTATTAGTCCTGATTCACACACTTCAGGTCTGAGTAGTCAAGTCTTTAAGAGAGAGAGGAAAAGAGAATCGAAAGGGGTACAGACTTGACCGTACCAGTCAAGTTTGCTTTTTCGTTTCGTTTTGTTATTCGTAATACTCTATTTGATGAGACTTGATGACTTAACTTGACGGTGTGTATGAACGCAAATGCAGGTTCAAAAGAAGATTGAACAAAAACTGATCAGGTAAACCTGATGTGTGTGAATCAGGACTTACTGATATTTTTTCTCCATATTGCTCAATAAGTTGCACAATATTACAAGAAAATATGTGGCGCAATTTTTTAAAAGCCATGTACGTTTAAGATATTTTAAAATTTTATTTTACGTGATGCATACTAGATACAAGTGAGCACAAAATCCGAAACAAATTAAATAAGTTTTAAGTGAGTAATTTGAAAAAAAAAATTATTTTTAATGTTGGACTTGAATATAATTATTGTACAATATTGCCAAAACATTACAAAATATTTCCTGTTGCGCAAAATAAATCTAAAGACTTTTTTTGTATTTTTTTTATATATTTATTTATCTGCAATACAAAGCAGCCATTAAGGTCAATAGCGTATTGCTGGAATACTTCATAGGTTAATAATTGAAAATGGTTACAAAAATAAAACACTTAAAATTAGATAAACAGCATTTCTGATTAAGATATAGTTACGTTAAAAAATGTTGCATTAAATGATTTTATACCAATATTATATATGTACATACATATGCAAACTTATTGTACAATATTAAATATTGCGCAATAATATTGCGAAACTACGTTAATGTTAACATTTTTTAATCAAAAACCCATTCATTTTTTAAAAATCAATTAAGCAGCAACTACTGTACTGTACAGTTGGCACTAGCACCAATGGAACGTAGCATATAAAAATTCTTACAGCTGCTTTTAAGACCGCACTCCTACTTATATAAGTAAATACATATATTTACAAGTATATGTGTACATACATACAAACATACATATTTATGAACATTTATGTACATAAGTACATGAGATGTTGACAATTTAATGTACAAATATGTATGTTTGCACACATATAAATACAATTATCTCTAAATGTACAAAAGTACTTGTCAACATACACCATATTTTGTTATAAAAAAAAACATACTTTTTACACTGTATAATAAAAGTCTACATTTACAGAAAACAAGTGATTTTTTAGGAATAAACAAAAAACATGATCAGACTTGCATTGACATGTTGTATGTACATAAGTACATATGTACATATTTATGTACATTTCAAGCACAAATGCTTAAGACTTGTAGACTTTAAAAGTCAATTTTTTAGCATTAAAACGAAGTAGTGAAACAAAAAAATACTTACACAAAATAAAATCTTGTAAAAAGGCCAACATCCCAAAAGAGCATTGTAAATACATATTTACATACACATATACATATATCTAGTTTATACTTATGTATAGGAGTACTTATATACATATGTAGGTGTGTGTAAATATTTTTATTGGATATTTTTTTAATGTATTTTTCTTCATCCTCTTATCGATTTCATTGTAATCCTTCTTGTTCGTTTGTGTAGTGTTTGTGTTTTTGTTAAACTTATTTTTTATTTTAGAACATTGTGTCTAATCAAAGTTATTGAATTTTTTCTCTTTCCAATTATTAGAAGTTAGTCTATAAAATGAGGCAAAAAAAATTAAATATGTAATATGCAGATGTAAAAAATTTAGCCACTGGCTCGTAAAAAATCTAAGGGCTCAGTTAGCCGACTGTAAAGTAGTTAACTGCTGCGTTGGAAACAGCTGATCGATACTTTTATATGAAAAGTAGGTTACGTTGCAGTGAACATTGAGCCTTAAGGCTCAGTTACCCGACTGTAATGTAAAGTAACAGCAACAGTAGGAAACAGCTGATCGATATTGCTATGTGAAAAGTAGTGCAAATGGTTATAGAGATGTAATGTAACGTAAGCTATTTTTCATATAAAAATATCGATCAGCTGTTTCCTACGTTGCAGTTACTTTACATTACAGTCAGGTAACTGAGCTTTTAACCCTGGAGCTATAAATGTTGCATTGGTTTTCCAATTAGAAATTAAGCGAAAATGTTGTGTCAAAGCAATGTTTCCGTTGGCACACTAAATCCGTATTTGTAATAAACTAAATTTGTCTATTTTTTTAGGGACGAAATAGAAAAGAAAAATATTCAAACTGCTTAAACTTTTTTAAAATTTAACTCAGCCATCTGAGAGAAAATGCTTTCGAAGTAACATATAATTATCATACATTATTTCGTTTCGAATTACAGCGTAGTGTAGAATCTTCAATAATTCTCAGAAAGTCTACACTTTCAGTAATCTGCTAGAGTTGTAGTACAGATATCGTATGTGTATTATGACAATGGAAATATATATGTATACGCGATTTACATAATACATATGAATGGATGTGATGTTGTTTTTTAATGACTTTGCCGGAAAATGGGGTCGAATCCAGGACCTTCAGCTTCGTTAACTACTTCCGCCAACGCCATCTTAAAACTCTTAAGAAACTTTGCACAGATAGATAAATATGAATGCTAAGGCTGTATGTATCTGGCTTCGGAAACAGCACGATGTTACGTTCTGCTAATGTTTGTCAGAACAATTAAAATTTTTATATTTCATTTCTTCCTTAAAAATTATTATTTGTCCAATAATTCAGTTATATAAATAAAAACAAGTTTACTAAATTACAACTTTGACTCGCACTCGAACGGTTCCGTACGGATGCTACATACATACATATGTAATACCATATCGTCGGCTTAGAGTGTAAACCTGCTAAATCCACTTTTTAGAAAATATGACATTTTTTTTTATATTACATTAGGATTTCAAAACACCCTTTAATGTTTAACTGTCATATATGTATCTGTTTTATATATACTGTAACAATTTCAGGTCCGTAGCTCTTATGGTTCTTGAGAAAACAGCCGTCACACTTTAGTGTACGGAACCCTAAAAAGCAAAAATTTTTTGAAAATGCTGCATTTAATTTTTCTAAGCCACTACAACTACAACCGACACTAAGTTTTCAAATATATATTTCATTTAATTTTTACTTAACTTTTTAAGCTCTAAATTATAAAAAAAAAAGTTTTAAAAAGGAGAATAAATTGCAAAAAAGTAAATTCTTAACGCAATGACCGAACTCAAATTGTGCATCCCACATTCTTTTGCTAAAGTTCCAATATGTATTAAGAAAATAAAATTTGTTCAGCAGTAAACTTAAAATATTTTGTTAAAGTATCAAAAGAACTTTTTACTGCTCGTGTAATGAAATTTTAAAGTGTAACATAGACAATTTCAAATGCTAGAGGGAGTTTTTGCAGAAACACTTTCATGTGTATGTATTTGCTTACATACATACATACATAAGTATGTGTGTGTGTATTTGACACAATCCAGTTGGCCAGATTGCCTTACAGGACATTATTCATCTACGATTCTTGTATGACTTAAGCTTAAAGTAGACGTGACATCGGCATAATGCCATAGCCATAACCAAACCAAAATTCAATTGGTTTCTGTGGTTAGAGTTATGGCGTTATGGCAAGTCACGTATAATCAAATACAGTGTTGCCCATTAGTTTGGTTCGAACGGCTGTTTTCTATGGCTATGGTTATGTCACGTCTGATTGAACCCTTATCCTCTGTTATTTAAGATTCAATCAGACGTGCCATCGCCATAACCATAGAAAACAGCTGTTCGAACCAAACTTATGGGCAACACTTTATTTAATAATAGGTGACTCGCCATAACGTCATAGGCATTACCATAGAAACCAATTGAATTTTGGTTTCGTTATTGCTATGGCATATTGGCTATAGCACGTCTAATTTAAGCTTTAGTATTCTAATCGACAATTTAAAAAGGAAGTCATCGTTCACGACAATCTTGGAGGCAATGTATTGCATGTTGTCGTCAACTAAACACTTTTGACTTTGACATGACAGTCTGAGCGACAGGCCGTGTGTTTTGTCTTCAATGAAACACATGAATATGTTGGCCTCTGGTAAGCACGAAAACTTATAAATATGCAGCCTTAGTTCGAATCCCAGCTAATTCAGTCAATAATTTAAATGAAACGGCAAATTCAAGTAAGCAAAAAAATATTAAATTTGTGTGTTAAAAATTATAATTAAAGTCTGTGCTGTTGACTGACAGAACTCACACTATCATTTTGTAAGCGACAATCGATATGGTGGGGCGTTGGACACTGTCGCTTGTGTGGTCTTGCATGATTTCGTGGATATATTTTGTTAGAAAATTTCGTCACTATGTTTCCCACGATTTTCTATTGTCTTGTAAAGACATGGCCAACTGGGACAATAAGTAAAAAAAAAATTACAGAATTTCTGTTTCTAACCGAAATTCCTGTTCTTGGCTCAAACACAACATTTACAAAATATTTATTTTATCTCTTACCACTTTACCACTTCTTGCTTTTGTTCTTTGAGAGATGTGCTTGTAATTTGAACGATTGCGGGAACAGCACAGCACTGCACAGCACAGCACGCCTGCCGCCAGTTCTGTTATGCTGTTACAACAAATTTATCTTTAAGAAGTTTTCCTGATTTGATATATGTACATACGTACATAAATATGTATGTATGTAGTATACATATGTACCTATTGAAAGTTTTATTTTTTCTGTTTATTTTTTTTTTTTTTGGGTTTCCTAGAAAATATTTTTAGATGACAGTGTTGGTGGTGTTGGTGGCATCAAGGCACATATTCTTACATACATATGTACATATAAAATCAAAAATTATCTTTGGTTTCGACATCAATGCCGTCATCTCTGGTACCATCAGCCAGCCACCATCTCACAGCCCCGTCACTTATTTGTGTTTATTGGGGTTTAGCTGTGAAGGAACGTGTTCCATTATTTTTAGATGAAAATTAAAGCGTATACGACTGAATATTGCACGACTCGTATTGTACGTGCATGGAGTTCTCTTTTTTTCATTTTGCTATTTTTATTTGAAGTTTTTCTTTTACTCCTTTTTTTATTATTGTTTCTTTCTTTTTTTTTCTTGAGGATGTATACTTTACTTTTAACAATAACTGTCTGATTTTAAGTGCTCTTCTAAAGCGTTTTCATTCACGTACAGACATACATACATAAATGCTTGCTATGATGCCGCTGCTATGCTGCAATTCCTCACTTAAATACATACATACATTAATATGTATATATGCATTTATGTAGCTAAAACATTTCTTAAGATGCTTTCAAAACAGTGGCTTTGAACATGGAACCTTAAACAAAAAGTATATTTGTTGTGCATTAATTACGTCTAGAATCTAGATGCATTTCCTTGCTGCTTGGGCAACTCATCAGTAGACTTGAACAACAATTGAAAAACAAAAGCTTAACAAAGTCCAATGCTTATAGAAAAACTAACAATATATGATTGAGAATTATAAAGACATAAATACAGCAAGAGTTGATAGGTAATGGTCGCCCGAGTCCTGTTTTTGTCATCGGAAACCGGGAAAAACCAAAAATGGTAGCAAATCTGTTACAAATAGTGGATTTTGAGGTGTATTTAATGATACCCCATAACCTGTTATGAAAACCAGATCAGCATGAGAATCCTTCCAAACCGTGAAGAAGCAAAAATGATGGCAACCCTATTGCAAATAAGGTTTTGGGGATGACTTTTATGCTGATAACCCGATTTGAAAACCAGATCACCATGAAAATCCCCCAAAATCCCCCATTTGTAACAGGGTTGCCACCATTTTTTATTTTTTAGTTTTCCCGGTTCTTAATTCCCAACATGGGACTCAGGCCAGCATTACCTATCCTCTAGCAAGCCAAGAAACTTTTTTCAAAAACATCACAAACAATAAGAATAATTTGTATTTGCGGCATAGGATGTGTTGAGGGCTTTTACTCGTATGTAAAATCCTTGCTAAGATCTTTTTTTTTAACGTTTCAACTATTTAACTCTTCTCCGTGCGTGAATTTGTTGTCGTTTTCACAAAAGGGGCGTCCATAAATGTTACACAAATATTCATTACGAAGTTCTGAGATCCATCTCGGAATACAGCAAAATTCCGAAAATTCAATTTAAACACCACAAATTAGTTAAAATTTGAAAAGCTTATAAGGGTTAATTTCTTTTTTTTCACACTATTCAGCAGTTTTATATAAAATCTTGCTAGGAGTTAGGCTAAAGTTTGTACCAACTGATATGTGATAACTTTTAAGTAAAAAATAGCATCAAAGTTGATTGTAAATATTTTGATAAAAAAATTGGCAGAACGGAACAATGCGCTATTTTCGAAGCCGTCCACACCTTCGTCATCAGTGTTCTTGTGTTCGGTCCACTGTGTGTAATGCATATTGCAGCTTTATATAATCAGTGCAAATGGAATATGCGAATTGTTTTGATTCATCATGTAATAATTTGTTGAAAGCTTTTTTTGTATTGAAAGCCCAATTTTATCATTTCTAATTTACAACACTCTTGCCATTGTTGTTTCCACATGCTTGTTAATTTGCTTTGCTGGAACTTTAGACAAGTCAAACTTTAACTAAGAAACAAAAATAAGTTCGCAAAAAAAAGCTTACTTAATAGAAATATTTTTCTGTTGCATTTAGCTGCCCTATTTCTAGCATATCGTGCCATAACCGCCAAAGAAAGCTTAAGTGAAATAATTTTCGAACTTAATTTATTGATAAAAATCGATTGTGTACGATCGTAAATAATCGAATTTCGTAAAAAACAACAAAGTTAAAAAATCGGCCATGTCACAGAGTTCAATTACATTCGGAAACGGAATTCAATCGGTCAGGTGTGTCAGACTGTTTGGGGGCGCTGGTATGCTGATTTATACTGCGGCTGGGGCTCGACATAATGAGGTGGATTCAACTCCGTTTCCGAACGGAAATGTGTGACCAACAAAAAAATTCGTTATTATTTTTTTTTCGCTTTTAGCCTTTGCATTACTTAAATTTGTTTGATTTCGATGTCTGTTCCAATACTACAGTGCAGTGACTCACTCACTTTGGTAAAACTGTTCTGTTGGCACTCGTGCTGGTATTTGTTACTGGAAAAGTGTTTAAAATAATATTATACCTCTCTACGCGCTTCAATTGCATTTTGATTGCAATTGAATTTATACTTTCTATGCGTTTTATTTCCTTTTCCTCTTAAAGTTTTTAGCATTTCCTCTTTGGTGGTTAACAAAAAAAAGTATTTATTTTAGCACATGAGGTATTTATTTCATTTTCATTTATTTCGTTTTATATTCGCCATTAAATTCGTATCAAAAAAAAAATGGATAATTTAATTATGTTTTTATTAAATTTGTCTCGAAAAAAATTGCCATTGCTGAATTGAATTATTGCAGCATGCAGACGTTACTGCGGAAATTTTTCATATCAATTTGCAGAGTTCAAAGTTGAGGTGACAACAAATTCTTTTTTTTTTTTGTATTTAAATTTGAAAAGAACTACTTTTGATGTAAAAAAATTCAATTCATTCATGTTAGCTAGACACTATCTATTCAATTCCTGTTTACACCCCTTGAGAATATTTACAAGGGCCGTCAGTTTTATTTATATATTTTTGAGGTTTTATTTATAAAAATTATTAAGGCTTTATAAAGCCTTAGTAAGAAAATTGTTTTATGAAAATCTTTTTTATAAATCATTTATTAAGCCTTAATAAGTTTTATAAATAAGGATGTATTTTTTTTACCTGGTTATGACTATTATTCTATGCTGATTAATTATTATGTGGTTTAAAAGGCAGTTGAATTAAGTTGTAGGCTTGAGTAATTTCTTATAAAAACAGAAGAGTTGCAAACAAACAAACCGGGCCTATAAAATTTTTAAGATCCAAAGAAGTTATTTTATGCTGCGGTTTGCGGCTAGACACCAGAGAATGTCAATGAGTACTCAAAAAATATATATACATAAGTAAATAGTCTTAATTTTAGTAACTGCGTATAATCATAATTGTAGCGCAAAAAATTCGTGTGCTCACATATTTTCTATCAAGCAACTAGGACCTTAGACGATTCTAACATACAAGAGCATATATACCTCGTTTATATAAAAAAATAAAATACGCTACAACTACAAATAGAAATACACATGCGTATCAAACGCATTGACGCTCTCTCTCATATTTACAGTCTGAGTATGGTTATAGTCAGGCTATGAATATTTAATCAGGAAAAAAAATACTCTGTTACCTCGGGATATTTATTCATCATTCGCCACCGGTAAATGTGTTTTGGCTGTTTGAAAAAATGCTTTATGTGTGTGTAAATACAATAGCCCTGAATATACTCATGTGTAGACGATTAATAGTCGGAGTATTTTTATGCTCATGCGTATGATTGTAGCTCGCATAGTCCATACATTTTAGTTGTAGTTGTTTGTGTTGAGCAATTTAAAACGTGTGTATAAACATACGCATTCGGCTTAAAATTAATGCGTTTTTTTAATCCTTACGCATTCATAGTTGTTTAACGACCAATACTCAAAGAGTACTTAAAACTATACTTTTGTCATTCTCTGCTAGACACATTCACTATCTGATATTTGTTCAAAAAATTGTCACCATGAATTCCCTAAATTATTAAGCCCTGGTAATAGATTTTTTGTGACTACAATTGCCTAATGTTGATATTAGTGATCTTTGGTTTCAGCAAAACGCAGCTTTGAAAGCAAAGTAGTTCACTTAATTTAGTTGCGGTATGAAAAATTTCTGAAGTGAATTGGCCGCTTCCAACTAAATATATAACAGCGCTGAACTGTATTCTCTGTAAATTGAAACACACCTTAAACAACTGAATGATTTGTAAGATAAAAATCGGCGCTACAAAATCGTATAAAAAGTGGGGCCGTCTATCCAAATGGAAATCCACTCGATAATATATTCCATTATATCTTTTTATACGACTACATCCGAATTTGTACACAAAAAAAGTTTCTTCAAAGTCAACTTTTAAGAAGCTTCATATTTACCTGATACTTGTGTGCCCTCCCGGCCAGCAGGCAGTATACTAATCTACGAGTAGTACCCGGAGGGTCGCAGGTTCAATTCCTGCCGCATACTCTGCATGTTTCTACAGTCAAGCCAATATAACTAAGCAGTTTGTGTTTGTTATTAAAAAAAAAGTTGTGCTACACCAAATGTTAAACCTTTACATCTGCTTTTAGCATTGCTAGCAACCTTAGCGAATACAAAAACCCTTCAGTGATGTATAATTGTTACTTCTGTCTCAATTAATTTTTGTTGATTTTTTTTCTAAACAAGCAAAAGTATCTAATTAAACAAATACTAAAACAAATTAGCAATTAATTGTTTTAAAATTAAATTTTGTACATATTTGGCAAGTGGCATGCATGCATGGCTTGGCCTCAAATATCAAACTAAATTGTAAATAATTGTCATTTTAAAAGACAATTTAAATGTAGCAAATAATTTACAATTACATACTAGGGAAAATTTAATTTTTTTTAATTTAATTTCTGTTGGATTGAGTTTTTATTGCAATGGTATTTTATAAATTATGTTAACAAGTGGTCTAGACTGCCACTGACACTTAGGCCAAGCCAAACCAGGCCAGGCCCGCCAATACCTGGGTGTGTCCTACGCAATCACAAAAATTTACTACCGGACATTTTCTTAAGCAAATAAAAATTTAAGTATTATTAACTTCATTATAATATTATTAACGACATAATGAACAATGGATAATTAAGAAATATTTGAGATTTCGTTAAGGTTAACAAACAAAAAAGTGAGAGAAAAAATTTTGAAAAACATATCGCGATTTTTTTTTCTTAGATTCTGATTAAAAGGATTAGACAAAAACCTCAGGGCATTATTAATACAAAATAATTTTGTTTTATAAAGGGTTTATAAACAAAGATTGTATGAAATATTGTTTTATAAACCTTTTATAAACCAAAAATATTTTTCATGAACAAGGCCTTTTATTATTTTATTCCAATAATACAATAAAGTTCAAATGAAACGAATTAATTTACTCGAATATACTTATTCGGTTATTGAAAATAAAATATTGTTTTTGCGTTTAAATAAGGAAATAAATTCATAAAATTTTGAAATAATAAACAAATAAAATAGATACAGTAAAGTGCGACTTTGACTCCCAAATGAAGGGTTCCGTTCACCGTTTGTTTCTTTTTGGCGATTTTTCGGTTTTTGGAGATTTTTCGGTTTTTGGCTACTATTTTAGCCGGTTCTTTAAGTTGTGGCTTTTTTCGCGATTTCTTTTGGTTTCAGGCTTTTTTTTTTGTTGTTTTTTACAATACATACTTTTAGTTTTAACTATTTTTGTTAGTTTGGCGTTTGTCGTTTTGGCGATTTTTTTGGTTTTTGGTGATTTATTAAATATTAACGTTTTTTTAATTTTGGCGTTTTTTCGTTTTGGCGATTTTTTTCGGTTTTTTTTTGCAATACATATATTTAGTTAAAGCGATTTTTTTTTAGTCTAGCGTTTTTTTCGTTTTGGCGATTTTTTTGGTTTTTGGTGATTTATTAAATATTGATGTTCTTTTAATTTTGGCGTCTTTTTGGTTTGGCAACTTTTTTCGGTATTTTGTTTTTTTACAATACATATTTTTAGTTTTAGCAATTTTTTTAGTTTAGCGTTTTTTCGTTTTGGCGATTATTTGCGTTTTAACGATTTTTTCAGTTTTTTTGTGGTTTTTTCGCGATTTTTGTTTGTTTTTTTGTGATTTATTAAGTCGTCGGGTGGTTACTGATTTGCCGCAAAGTATATTAAACATACATCATTATTGCGGCAAACCAATAACAACTCGACGAAGTATTTATATTTTTTTTTAGTTCTGGTGATTTTTTCATTTTTGCGTTTTTTTTTGGTTTTTTCAGTTTTGGCAATTTTATCTTTTTTGAGCAATTTTTTTTTTGCTTTTTATAATACATATTTTTAGTTTTAGCGATTATTTTTAGTTTTGGCGTTTGTTTTAATTTGGCGATTTTTGTTTGTTTTTTTTTTGGTGATATAACTATTAAGTATTGAGGTTTTTTAGTTCTGTCGATTTTTTTTTGGTTTTTTCAGTATATGGGTGTATATGCACTACATTAGGGTTTCAATATTTTTCTTTGCTCGCTTTAGAAGAAATACCCTTTAAATCTTAACTGTCATATATTTGTTGTTGTTGTAGCTGCGAAAGTTTTACGTATTCTGTGAAAATTGCTCTTACGATCGATTCTCGAGAAAACAGCCTGCAACAGACAGATGGGTGGACGGACGAACGGACTAACAGATGGACATCGTAGCGGAAGCACCTTTGGTGTACGGTACCCAAAAAAGGGAAATATTTATTGAAGTTTTATTTTTAAATTTTATTCAATTAATCGAATACATTTTAAATGTCATCTGAATTAAAAATTCTATAAAATATTGTTCGAATGGCAACCCTAATTGTTAAAAAAGAAACTTCTTAGAAAAAGGGTAACTTCTTTTTCCCATTATACGGCGGAAGGCCAATAAATTTCGCAGCTTCCTGTTATGCATCAGCAATTTAAATACGAATTGCACGTTTAGAACACATTTTTTTTATTATTTCAGTAGCCAAAAAATTACTTTTTATTCAGCAACTGGTTTAAAAGTTTTCATTCACATGCATATACTCGTACAATGGCTGCAACCAATTCTCACAATTGCCTTGGAAAAAATATTTAATTTTTTTATTTTTTTTTTATATATTTTTCTTGTACCATTTTGCAAAGACATAAATTTAGTGCACACGTGTGCTCTTAAAAATAAATATAAGCATTTAACCATAATTTACTTTTGCAAAAGGATAAATTTGTTTTACTAACAAAAAAAAAAGAACTGGTTTTTTAATATAAGATTTTCATATAGAGATTATCCATATGGAACGAGCACATGGTTAAATATTTATTATATACTTGCTACAGATTTCTTTGTCATGATTAGCAAAAATAATAGAAAAATTTTCAAAAAAAAAAAATTTTTAATTAAATTAAACAGTTAAGAACAAAGAGCACAATTTAATTGGAAAATTCTAAGAAAATTAACAAACAAAAAAAAACAATTTTAATAAAACTTGTTGTGCTACAAATAAATTGCCAAATATTTAATATGAGTTAATTGAAAGTGTTTTTAACTGTTTTAGTTATTTGCTTAAAAGCAACATCTGGCTGGTGTTATTTTATATGCAGCTGTAAATGTAAACTGAATTAATGTATCTCCAAGAATGGACCAAGCATAAAAAAAAATTAATTTTTAATAAGAAAAAAAATACATTTTAAGCCTTTTGCGATTATTCGAATAATGCAGAAATATATAATATATCTAACGATGCAACTTGCTGCGAATTTATTCGACTAAACGAATCAATTTTCCGTATAAATATATTCGACTGCCATCTTAAGAAAATGCAAATAATAAATTAAATATTTATTGAAAATTGTATAACATTAATGGGCCTAAAATTAAGCTTTCATCGATTATTCTAATGAGTGGCAAATACAACATTTTAGTCGAATAATAGAACGCCCTTAAATAAAAAATAATAATTTGCCGCTGACCCTGAATAAGTTTATTTTAATAAATGAGGAATGAAAACTACATATTCGAAAAATGAAATCAATACATGAAAAATTTAAAAATGTATTTCATTAATTGAAAGCTTTATTCGACTTAACAAAAATTTTAAAATTTAGTCAGCTTATTTAATGAACAAAGAAAACAAGTTTTTCCAATTAAAAATGTCAAATTGTATTTCATTAATTGAAAGCTTTATTCGATTAATTGAATGAATAAAAATAAACAAAATTTTCCAACAAACTTTAAAGGAACAATTCAAAAAAATGTTCTTAAATTTAGTCTTTTCGTTCGTCTTTTATTCGTTTGTTAAACGATTCATTAAATACATTTATTCCAATAACTAAAGATATTTTTATTCCAATAGCATATTTTGTTGATTTGTAAAATACATTTATTCGAATAAACTTATTTTAATGGATAACGATAGAAGGAAATTTATTCAAAAAATATATTTATTTGATTTATACAAAAATTTATTCGATTAAATTTATTTGAATGAGTAAATATAAAAAAAATTTTTTGGAATAATATCATCAAGAAAATATAAAAATGTATTCTAAAAAAGTTCATATAATTATTCAAATGCATAACAAAATAATATTATTCGAATAATAGCATAAAACTCAGCCAAATAAAAAGAAAGGTAAAATTAATTCAACGAATCGAATCTATTGTTTATTCAGTTAATCACCCTTATCGGGAATAAAAGTTCACGCGAAATGTGTTCCCTTTTGCTAAAATTGTGATCGCCAGCTCTTGCTTTGTTGTTGTGTCAGTGTACTATTTTCTAATTTTGTTCGCCATTTTTTTGGGAAATATTTCACGTGAAAAAAATTTTCGCCTTTCATTCTCGATAAGGGTGACTAATTTGTATATACAATTATGAATAAAATTCTACGAGAAATTGTTCCCTTTTCCAATTAAAATTTTTTTGTTTTCCCTATTACGTGCTATTGTTATTGAAATTGTTCCCCGGGAAAAATTTCTCCCATAATTTTAATCATAATTGCCGTCATAGTATATTTTTCGAAGCATATTCCCGATTTCGATTTTGCGAAATCACGTTTATATGTTACTTTATCAAACACCAAGGTCCAAATTCACAGTCTATAGCTAACTAACGCCCGTGGTTTAACTAACGATTTTTCTTATCAATTTCATTGGTTAAATCACCTTCGTTAGCTAACTAAAAGACTGTGAATTTGAGCCTAAAATATCCGTCTATGTCTTATACGAAGTTGAAGTTGGAACAAAACACTTGCTCTCCTTATCTCGAACACGAAAAAATTGAAATAAAGTGTTTTTAAATATTTAATTTTAATTTATTTTTTTATAAGCTTTTTGAACAACCCCATTCATTTAATACACATTTCCTTGGAATGACTTTTGTTTTTGTAAGGAGGTGTATAGTGTTGTTTAGTCCCATTTTAAACTCTTTTTAGTCGTTATGCTAATTGAAACTCACTTTCTTTGAAAGTTAATTATTTACTTCCTTTCTTAGTTTTAATTACTCTTGTAAAAAGTTTTACATTATTATCTAATTTTATATTTGCCGGGCACGTTGGCAGTTTGGGTGTGTCATAAGTTCAAATATTTGGTGAAAAAAAAGTACGAGTACTACATAGTTGTATTTTGAACTCCCCGCCAATTTGAAACAACTTTTACATTTTTTTCATATTCATTTACTGGCAAAACATCTTAATAGGCACCGGGCGCCAAGTAAAAAAACGAAAAACATTTATGCCATTAAAATTCCTTAATAGCCACCAGCATGGTGCACAGTGTGATTTTGGTGTCAAAACCCCATTTCCTAGCTACTCAATTTCAAAAATTGAATGATGCAGTTTTGCATAGAAATGCTTAAATATAACATGTGCACTTATAGTTTATTAGAAAAATTTTATTTTAGACTTGAAAAATTGAAGTAAAGTTCTCAAAAGAGTAATAAGAAATAAATGAATATTCGCCAACATTCCCCCAGCTTAAGTCTAGTTTAATTTTTAGTTTCTTCCTTAGAAAATCACATTAATAATGAATAAAAATATTTCATTTTATAAGATTTTAAAATACTGAACTTCAGAAATTAAGTTTGATTGAGAAATTATTCCTGATCAAAGTCAACCTAGTTATTCCCAAAAAGAGTAAAGACCTGCTTTGATGATTGCCATGGTCATGTGAAAAGGCTTAAAGCTTGCTAATTTCGCATCGCAGCTTATGGCGACTAAAGAATCGGGTGGCAATGTTGCAACTCCACCTTTTTTTTTTTTTTTTTAAAGAGAAGTAACACTCAGGCAATTAATGCCTACTACTATTACTAGGTGTTACCTTCTTTAGGAAAGGGATAGTGAGAGAGAAGACAGGTGGTGAAGGAAGAGATAGAGGAAAGCTTCATTCTTTTACAACTCTGCTTTTTCGCACGTTTTGAATAATGCAGTGTTGCAGCGCCTCTCTGATGTTAAATGAGGCGTATTAATTTTTTGAAGCTGTGTCTTGTAGCCATTTTATTGATTATTTTACTTCGCCAATGATTTTGCTACACAACGAAGGAGGGCGCTCTGATGTTACATTAGGATTAGTATCTGCTGAAGTCGGTATAGTTCAGTGACCAGTGACTATGCCTTCATCACTTGAACTTTCCTACAACAACTGACACAAAGGGACACTAATGCACATCAGAAAAATGCGTGCTGTTGTTATTTAATGACTGTCGGATACAGGGATTGAACCCAGGACCTTCGGTGTTGTAGTCAACGTGCTAACTACTTCAGCCAACGCCACCCTCATTGCATTTTTCGTATCTTACTGATTTCACCATGACCCCTTTATAACAAACTTGAAAACTGAAGCATCCCAACAGGATTTTGAATGTGGCGATAAAGTCCCAGAAATGATAGATGAACAATAAATTAAGGTTTTTTGTAGAGTCATAAAAAACTACTTAAACAATTCTTAAATACATTTTGTGTGGCATTTAATGGGCGGTGGGTATGACTAATTTCGTGAAAACTCAGCAAGTACCGCCATATTTTTTATTACAGAAAGTATATGTACCAAATTTAAAGACTTTGCTTGAAATTTAATGTAAAAAAATTTATATGGATTGCTTGGATATGCCAAAAAACCGATTTGGGTTGCATGGGCGGTGGGGGCGTGGTCGATTTTGATGAAATTCCATTCTTTTCCTAGAGTAGTCAATATAATATTCGATGGCAACTTACAATGATCTAAGACCACTCCTTGTAGTTTTAGCACCAAAATGTATGAGGCCATCCCACTGTGCGGCGTAGTCAAATCTAAATTTCATTTATAATGTTGCATGTTACAAGCATGTGTGCAAAAGTACACTAGCAAACAAATTTTTATGCCTCTAAAAAGAGTCATAAAATTTCATGATGAAAATAATGTCATAAATTTATAAAACACTTTAAAATGTATTTATGTAAGCCACCAACAAAAATAGTGAGATATAAATTTATATGAAAAAAAAACAAAATTCTGTTGTCTTTCTGAATACGAAGTGTGAAAGATAAAATGTTTAATGATAATTTTGCATAAATCTTATTGAAATTTATGAAAGCAGGTAAGTATTTGACATCAAATAACCTGAGGGAAAGACAAAACTATTAAATCACACATTTTTTCCCAAATAAGGATCTAGCACGTGATTCTGGAAGAAGTCACAACGAAAAATACACGTTTTTTGGCGTTCTGAATGCTTAAGCCGGGTTCACTTTGCTGCCTCTGGCAAATTTGTTACAGCAATACAGCAGAATAAATCATGAAAACCGTAAAATTTTGGTCTTGAATGTGTTCAGCACTTTCGTATAGAATATTGCACGTAATATTTTTATAGAACATATTGATCCTTTAATTCTTCTGCATATATGTATGTAGTTCTGGTTTGTCGTTTTCGTAAGAAAGGTGGCGAAACACACACGCGGTCAAATATTTGCTTCCAACAAACCATGACTATAGCCGACTCCAACACAAAAGAGTATATCTACTTCATTTACGGGAAAAACGTAAATACTCTATAGAAAGGCAAATGCTTATTGTGCATATTGAGTATCTGTCATACTTATTCTCGCAGTATGCTTATACTCAGAGTATGGATATTTATTCGGACAAAATAAATATACCAATGATACTCAGAGTGTTTGTTCACCCTACGCCCTCGTATGCCTCTGTGTGTATGAAAAGGAATGGAAAATGTGATTTGCCTGTCTAAAATCACTGTGAACACTTTCTTGTTTGTTCACTTCCATAACTTCATCCATAGTTCAATAGGATACTATTACAAATATTATATGTTATATGTACTACGAATATTTTTTTTTGTTTAGTTTGCCTATATAAGAAACACTCCGCTGGGGCATGAATTATGCATTACGAATATTTTTTTTTCTTTTCGGTTGAGTATATATTTATATAAGAAAGACTTCGATGGAACATCTGTTCACTGTGAAGGGGTTAAACAATGAATCAATATAAATAGACTGCCAAGTCACTCTGGAACAAGTGCCGTAACTATACATAGATATTAACTTAAGCTTAACTGGTAGGTATTTATACTTTTGAAATATGAGTGCCCCTATGATCGGATAGGTAGTGTGCAAGCCTGCCATGCCGTAGGTTGATACAAGGCAAATTCATTTCCAGGTAATATCAGGATTACGAAAACAATGAAAAAATACAACAATGAAAAAAACAACATGGGTTTTAGTTCATCCAAAACTTCAAAAATAGAATTTGTGTAACACAATAATAATAAAATTGATTCACATAGCTAAATTTGAAAATATTTCTCCACGGCAGCTACCACAAACAAAATTTGCAACGTTTAGCACTTCTCACAATTTTTTAATCGTTTTTTTCATATTTTTAAATTTGTTTTCACAGAATTTATTTTATAAGAAATTTATTATTCGACATATTGTCATAAGTTTATTTTAATTTGAAAATTATTTGCTGGTGGTTCAGCGATGTCTATATGCATTTCAAAAAAAAAAAAAAAATAGAATAGATTCATATCGAATATAAATTATTTGCTGGGTTTTGTATAAGTTTCTAAGCCTACTATGCTTATTTTTCTTTTGTGATTTTCAAAAATATTATTATTTGTGAATTCTCAAATAGTTTTTGAAAGTCTGTACATAAGATAAGAGGTTTGTGACTGTTCAAGATTTGTGGTTGAAGTCTACTGACGATTTGTTACAGCAACAATGAAATGCATATAGACATCGCTGAACCACCAGCAAATAAATTTCAAATTAAAATAAACTTATGACAATATGTCGAATAATAAATTTCTTATATGTTAAATTTAGATTTTATTTTTCATTTTGCCTTATAATTACTTTTATTGTTATCCAAAGGATTTCTAATTGTATAAAGGTGTAGAAAAATAGAATAGATTCATATCGAATATAAATTATTTGCAGAATTTATTTTAATAAAATATTTTTCATACTGAAATTTTTTTAACATTTTCTTTTAATTTCTCTTTCGTAAAAAATTTTTGAAGTTTCTGATGAACTTTAATTTAAAAAAAATAGCTCAGCTGCATTTCCGCTACTACCTTGTGAATGTGCCTTGGGTTGATAGTTTGAATATAAAATTTTTTTTTTACTGAAAAATAAAAATAATAAAAGAGTTCAAGTTTGCGTTGTTACAGTTGCATAAATGTCGGAATGACATTTATATATAATTTATATTCTACACGGAATAGGTCCCTATAAGATAGTTAAGTGATAAGTCACAAAGTATCATCCTAGGCCATCCCCATGGAAAAGTGACTGGTCCAACACTTCATTGGAAGTGTTAGAACTCGGACTGGTCTCTATCACTTGGGGATCGGTCACGTGGCTAGTCTTGCGTCAGTTCCATTTCCTGCAGGGATATTAATCCATAAGAAATATGTGTATATACATAACTAACAGAACCAAAAATATTTTTCAATTTAAATTAAATAATAAATAGCTTATGGCAGACAGAAAATATAAAACGTGAAACATTAATAGTTTTTAATATTCATACATAAATAACTGACAAGTTAAGCACAATCACAAGGAAAGAAAACGCCTCTCCCAAGTTGGTGATCATCCACAAAAAAAAACCCAAATTGCCGAAAAAAATACTGCAAAAATTGTGTTATTAAAAATAAACGCCGAGAAAAACAATTCCTTTTTTTAAACATACAAAACAACAATAATAAATGGACTATAATATCCAAAACGGGTCGTGAACAAATGTTTGCGGAGTCATATAAAAAATAGCAGCTGAAACAAAAATGTTAGTTAAGTCACGCTTTAAAATGATAAGGTTGGTTTCACTATGTCCATCAGAATTGCAAAAAGTTTGATTCATTTAACACGCTTAGCTGAAATAAGCGAGCAAAGTCTACAGTCTTCCTGAATTAAAGAAGAATTTATCTAATAATAAAAGTCTTCTTTTTTTGTGAAGAAAAGAAATTAATAGCAAAAAAAATTTTTTTTACAAAAAATTGCTTAATAGTATTTTATTATTTTTTTCTTAAAAAATAACTTTCTTTGAAAAAATAAACAATAATAGCAAAATTTTTTATATAAAAAATTTCTCAATAGCGAAACTTTTTTTTAATTTTTAACCGACTTCAAAAAAAGGAGGAGGTTAACAATTTGTCTCTGTTTAATTTTTGGGGTGTTACTTCATAACTCGGTAAATTTTAAACCGATGGTAAAAAATGTTTTTCCAAGAGTGTATAGCTTCCAATTGGTACCATTGCAAAAAAAAGTGGGCGGAGACATGCCCACAATTATTTTGATTTAATTTTATAATATTCTACTTATATGATTGCTGCAAACACCTTTTGTTTTTGTAAGTACACAATTGTAAAAATGAAAAAATGGGCGGGGTTACGCCCATTAAAATTTATTATAATATTTCACTAAATTCTATTTAACCGATTTTTACGAAACTTACCACAAATCTTGAGCTCTAAAACAGTCACAATCCTCCATTTAAAAAAATGGACGGAGTTACGCTCGTTAAAATTTAATATTTTATTTTTAATGGTTTTACCTTAACAATTTTTACAAGACTTAAAACTCACCCTGAGCTCTGAAAAACACACAATCTTGCATTTAAAAGATGGGCAGAGGCACTCCCATTTGAATTTAATTTTATGTGTATTTTACGTACCTCTTCTTATATTCTTTTATCAGATCTTTGCATTAAAGTAAGTTTTTTTGGCAGAAAGAATCATTTTTTTTTTAATTTTTTTGTATAAACAATTTCTTAATACTAAAGGAATTCTTTAAAAGGATAAAGAAATAGCAAATTTTTTTGTATAAAAAATTTAATAGGAAATGCTCTTCTTGAAAAACTTTTTGTTTCATGAGCTTGATATCTTTTTTTTTTGAATTTTATGTACTTGCTTTTAAATCCATTGGAAAGGTCCATCCATCTTGGTCATTTGTCATACACATATTTCTCATATAGAAAATTTTGTCAATCGTGAGTCTTTTCATCTAAGATTTGTCAAAAATAAAAATTTTGATTTAGAAAATGCTGTCAATAGAAAATATTTTGTATATAAAATCTGCGAATAGTATTTTTTTTTTAAGAAAATTTGTCAGTAGCTTCCTCTCCTATAATAACTTTAATAGTAGCAAACATTTTCTGTATTACAATTGCAAATAGCAAACATTTTTTGAAGAAAATGTGCCAATAGCAAAATTTTATAAACACATTTTTTCAAATTCAAAATTTTTCTAGAGAAACTTTACCAATAGCAAAATTTCTCTATAGAAATAAGTTCGATAACGGAAAATTTAAAATTATTAAAAGTATTATTTAAAAAAAAAAATAAGCTAATAGTAAAAATGTTCTGAAAAAATGTGACTATAACAAAAATATTCCACGAATTAAACATTTTGCTCAAAAAATTTGCTCAAAGCTTAAAATTTTCATAAAACAATTTGCCATTGGCGAAAAATTTCTGTAGCAAAATTTTTCTATAGAAAAATTGCCAATAGCAAAAGGGAGCTTTTATTCGTGATGAACTTAATTATGCTGTCGTCATAGAGCGACATAACTATTCGATGAAAATGTTGCATAAAATATAATAGTAAACAAATTATTTACTGAGATTGGATATTTTTTACTAAAAATGTTTGCTATTGTTAAATTTTTAATAGAAAACGTCTTTTATAGAGAAATTTTTTTATTGCCAAATTGTGTATCAAAAAAACAAGTAAGTAACCTTATCACTTTGACTCGCACCAGATTTTTTGTAGAAATACACTAACAAGTGTGTCAAACTCCGTAAGCTTGTTTTGTTATTGTTTTTTTATTTAAATTTGTTCTCCTTAATTTTTTTTTTGAAAGAGAAAAATGGATGCCATATTTTTGAATATGTTTTTTTTTTTATATTTAATGCTTTAGTTTTCCTGCTCTACATATTTTTAATAAAATCATGAATTTTTTAAACAATCTACCTGGACAGAGAGTTAATATATCACTTTTAGTTGTTTTCTGTGACTTTAGCAGAGGTTTAATTTTACCCAGCAAACATTTTGTGATATGGGAATTATTTTAAAGTAATAAAAATAATATTCTAGTTCTTTTTTATGACTAAAAATAGCTTAGAGTAGAAGTAATTATTATAATTACAATGGTGCATATTCATAGTAAAAACAAAGCTGTACCTATAAGTTAAAGTTTAAAAGCATTGGAGATGCTGCTGAGATTTTCTAGACTTTGCTGTCACATTCTGGAAGCCTTGAGTGAAGTATAATAAGGGCGACGCATCTGCAGTTCGTTCATACTATCATTAAATAAAGTCAGTCAGAAAATCAGTTGTTTATTGCGCCGAGTTGTGTATTGTGTATTCTTCAGTTCATTGCGTATTCAGCTCATTGTTGTTAAGAAAGAGTAAATCTCACTAGAAAGCAGTTGATAGTCGTGCAAAATTGTGTAAAAGTAAAGTAAGTGAGTGATTATTATTGTAAAAACGGGTGTGGGCAGAGTGAGTATTGTGTGAAGAACAGTAGAGAGGGGATATTGCTTCAAGGCCAGCGCAGCCAGTTCTGTGAGACATGTATGTATATACAATAGCAGATTAGATGTCGTGGTACCACCCTGCAAATAATATTGGACTACGTGTTGCAATCTACATGAAACAGACTAGTTACAACATGGTCCCATGTAATGCAGCCATGGATCATGTCGTTTTCACACAAGCATTCCATGCTGTACGACGATATGTGTTTGTGTTTAAACGATTATAATCGTTCTTCTTCGGCACTTACAAATTGCATGCGAGTAGTCTATAACTATTCCATATGGGGTAGTTTTGGGAGTGGTCCGATGTAGTGCAAAATTGGACCATCTGGTCCATCCCTAGGACATCGCAATGTTAAATCGACCATGTTTTATCCATACATTTGGACTAGTTTTGTATGTAGCCGTGGTCTTTTGTGGAGTAGTCCTTACATGCATGTATGGACTAGTCGCGTTATTTGCCTGCCAGTTGTATGTATTTTAAGGGTCTCGATTTTATTAGTATAAGTCTATTTAGCAAGCAAAGTATCCTTCTTAACCCTAATTAGTGCACTGGGGTCTTTTATTCATACGCAAATCTTCTTCGCATCCACAGAATAGAGTTTTAAAGCGTAAAACTATATTTACTATTTTTGAGTGGAAAATTTTTGCTATTGTTAACTTTTCTTTATAAGGCTTATACTATAATCTGAAAAAAATTTTCTGTAGTTCATTATAGCGAATAGCAAAAATTTCTTGTTAGCAAATTTTTTTTTTAATTTTGGTTTTTAAACAGCAGCAAAAAGTTTTTAATGAAAAATTTTAGAAATATCCAGTAGCAAAAATTTTCTACAAAAAATTCGTAAGTAGTAAACGTTTCGAATCACACAAATTTGCCAGTAGTAAAGTTTTTGAAAAGAAAATTTACCAATAGTAAAAAAATTTTGTGGAAGATTTTTGGAGATTGAAAATTGAAATGAAAATTTGGCTAATAGCAATTTTTGTACAAAAATATCTGTATTAAAAGTCTTAAACAACAATAAAGGGCAACAATGTTTATCCGTTTCAATTTTACATTATGGGGATATACAGAATTGCTTGCTACTGAATAGCATTCAGGGGAAACTTACACAAGGATACAGCGACTAGCGACCTTCCAAGTTAATGATATGAAATTGTATAAATATCTCGTAGAATGTTTTGTTATATTTAAAAAATTTCCAACCTTAGATATAATTAGTATCATGGTGTAATTATACAGGTGACTGCGTAAGGATTTGTTATACAAAAATACGGCAACCATAGCTGTGTAAAGAACCGAAGAATGTCAAAAGCACAAAAATAATTGTACCAAAACCAAAACAAAATCGAAGTTTTTGACATTCTTCAGCTACAAAGCACATGGAGCAAAAAATTATCAGCTGAAGTAGCGCTGCCACCTGTTTAAATACACCTTGATTAGTATATCACGCAGCTGGAAATATAAAAATAGAAATAAATCTGGCACCTCTGTCAAAAATCACTTATTGTTTAAACGAACCAGAGTTGCTGCTACTGAAAAGCTTTTCTTTGCACTTAGATATGGTACGTAGACATATTGCTAGGAACACAACTGGAACGAACGACGAATTTTTCGGTGCGAACTTTCGTCATAAAAAATAAAACACATGAGTGCATATGAAAATGAACACAACACCGCCGTACAACGAAATTCGTCGTGCGTGACGAATTCTGAGATACATTTATTTCTAATTTGTACGCCGACGAACGACGAAAAAACAATTTTCTCTGTTTCACTCTCTGTCTTTGTACACACAATCATCAACTTTATCAAATATAAGAGAGGAATTCGCTGCGTAAATTCGTCGTTGTTGTGCTTCACACGTTCATCGTTCGTCCCAATTGTGTTCCTAGCATATCCTTGCACTGATTTTTATTTTTAAACATTTTTCTTTACCAGGGTACTAAAATTCGACTTTAGAACAAAATACAACCCTGATGAGTTAATGTAAAAGCAATGACGATTCACCATATCGTACCATAACCTTCAAAAAAAAAGGTTAAGCGACATAATTTTCGAATTTAATTTTTTTTACAAAAATCTAATATTTGCGTAAACAATAGATGTTCGTAAAACAAAACGAGGACCAAAAAAATATGTCGGTTAAGATTTTTTACCGGTTATGGATCGATATCGGAGTTTCATTTTTGTTCAAAGCGCCATTTTGCCCAAATATTTATGACAATTGATAAATATTCAGTACCTGAACTGAACTCGGCAATTTTTTTTTTTGCACTTATTGCACATGTTCCATATGTGCACTTAAACTAAAAAACAAAACTTATTTAAAAAAAAAAATATAAAAATAATCTAAGGAAAAAAACACAATGTGCAATTGTGCAATTTTCACACCTGAGAACTTAAATTGAATTTTGGTTTTAGTATACGAGATTAAAAGTTGAAATAAATATTTTTTTTGTCATTTTGCTTTCATTGGCGTTTAAGTTTTGCTTTTTTTTTATTATTCAGCACTCAAAAGCTTTTTAATTGAATTGAAATTAATGGTTTTCTAGCGTTTTACATGAATTTTATGGAAATAAATATTCAATTATTTGAATGAAAAATTTAAAAGAAATAATTTTTTTTTTCGTTGCAAAGCATTAAGTGATTGTTTTATTAAATTAAATTTTATGGTTGATAGAAATGAAGGGTTAGAGATTTGCTGGCATAATGCTCTCTTATAGAAATTTATTTATTTGAATTTTGTAACTTTAGCTGAATTTAAGTCTTTGTTTTCTCCCTGCTAGTTTTGTGCAAGAATTGCAATAAAAAAATATTTATTAATTCTAATTCGTCCCATTGAAATTTAATTAAAAGCAAAAGAAAGCGTCACTTATTTGCTGCAATAAATATAAAACTGTGAAGCTCATAAAAACAAACAATTTTAAATACTGGAAAAAAAACAAGGCGAAAAATTTTTAGGTCTCTTAAGCATTTAATGTTATGGCAAAAGTTTCTCTATAAATTTGTAGAGAAATTATATAAGAAATAAAGACCGAAAATAAATTTATAACAGCAGCCTACTTTTAGGCTTATTAATGCAAGCAGGTTTGTTTTTTTTATTTCTTCTTCTTAGTGCCATTACACTTGTTCTCTGCAGAAGAAAACACTTGTATACATTTAGGCAAAAGCAATACTTAAAAAACACTGCCTACTTTTGAAAATTTACTTGTAATATAAATATATTTAAATTCCTTTTGTACTTGTTACTTAGGCTTACTTCCTTCCCTTTTTATTTTCTTACTTTTTTTGGGGAGTTTTTTTTGTTTGTTTACGATATTATTAAATAGATAACTTTTTTCAAATGCATGTAATCATTGTTCCTTAAAGACCCTCAAGTTTATTGTAATGACACTGGCCATAAAATAGATTATAGTAGTACCAGCTAGAGGCTAAAATGTAATAATGCTTAAAATTTAAATTGCTGTTATCCTTTTAGAAATAAAACAGGTAAACTTTTAAAGATATTTTCAATCACATAAGTACATATTCATACATACATACATATGTACATGTTAAGCTTGTAATTTTATTAATATCCTTTGAAGTTTTTGTACCGTTAAAAAAGCTTACAAATAATAAATACTTTTCTATTTTTTTTTAATTTCTTAAACTTTTGCCCAGCTTGTTTTTTTTTGTAAATATTTTTCAAACAATTTCTTCCACGTTACAGCAAAATTAGAAGATTTAATTTATGTATTATGTATTTGTAACCAGCATGTCGCCTAAACAGCTTAAGCGACATAATTTTCGAATTTAATTTTTTGGACAAAATCGATTATATTATATAAGGCATATGCAAGATATAAAACTACAGCTAAATACAGAAGATATCCAGATCTTACAATATTCTATATTCGATTGCAATGACAAAAAAGCTCATATTCTTTCACTTTGATATTTTTATCACACGTTTTGTTCTGATAAACATTCTTAAAGAAAGGTATTATCCATTGACTTTCCCTCTCGGAAATTTTGCTGAGGGTACAAAGTGTAAAAAGTTAATTTTTTTTCTCTGCAAAATCCTATATTTTAATGTCACGTGCGATATTTAAAAAAAATATTAGTTATCAATGTTTCAACAAACAGAAGGCTCATAAAATATTCAGTACTTTTAGAGATATAAATATAAATATAAATGAAAAATATAAAGATTTCTGATTGCAGTACCTATATAAAGTTGGTCACGTGCGACATCGTAAGTGTAAAATAAAAAAAATAAAAAATTTTACATTTTCTAAATTATTTAAATTTAGAACAAAATGGGAAAAAAATAAAGAAATTTTTTTGTGGTGGTTTTTTACAAATTATTTATTGTATCTTCAGAAATGAACTAACAATAAGTATATATAATAAGTCTAGATATACTTATTAGGTCCGACAAGTGTCAGACATAGATTTAGTGATAGTAATTAAAAAATATTTTCAAGAAGTTTCATTTAGAGCCCTATTGCCCTTCTATTTTATAAGCTCATGTGTCCAGTAAACTTCAAGATATTACGTGCAAACGGATTAGGGTGTGGCTCGAGTTTTGTTAATTATTATGGGTAATGTTAATGAATCACTAGTTAGTATTGGACAAAGCGAAGTTGATCGCTCATGAAAAAGTGGCATTGCCGTTAAAAAAAGACTATCATCAGATCTTTTATTTTTATTGTTTGCATTAAGAGCTTCAGAACGGACAGTAAAAAAGGGATTTCAGCCGTTAAAACTCACTTCACATTTTTTGTTTGTTTTTGAAGTACACAATGTCACTTTGTTTCGGTTTTTTTTTAGTTATTTCAGACAATGTAAACATTTTTACAGATCAAATAAAGCTTATTTATCAAAGTCAATAGTGTAATATTACGAATATTACGCGTGTATGTATTACGAATATTTTTTTGTTTGTTTAGTAGTTATATAAGGAAAACTCCGCTGGGATGTCTGTTCACTATAAAGGTTCAAGGATAAATCGTAAAAAAAATAATTTGTGGGTAAAATCAGAAGCATTTTAAAGAGACTCAGTGCACAATAGGGATGAGCCATCCCGTGATTTGTAAAATAATATTGCTCCTAGTGAACGTGATTTCTAAATCGCTGTTATTTTAAACCGTAACCGTGATCACAGTTTAGCAACATTTTGTGTGTAAAAGTTGTGTTATTTTGGGAAATACTAATAAGAACAGCGAAGGGAACAAACAATTGAGGCCCTCGGCGCAAAAGTGGTGTAACCCACATCAATTTATTTCAACACTGGATATTCTTAATTATTTAATTGCTTTATTACTTTGCAATATTATGATCTGTGCAAAAACGATTTTCAGCTCCATTTTCCTTAGAATACCTAAGGTGGCTTACTCTACTTTTTTTTTTTGATAGTTGATAATGTAAATAATGTATTTATCACCAGAACAGCAACCAAAAAACGAATGTGGCTTACACCACTTCTTTTGACCAATCAACCCTTTCCAAATATCGAATATTGTCGTAAAAGAGGCAGAGAGACAATACAAAATGTGAGAGCTATACATGGTTGACACGATTTTATGATTTTTTTTCGGCAAAAGCAGAAAGTGTAAAAAAAAAAATTTATGTGCTAGCTTTATTTACTGTAAGCATACAAGAACATTCACAGTTTGTATGAAAGAACTATATTTCCAAAACCTCTAACTTGATAAATTCAGTCGCAGTTGTGATAAGTGATTTTTCAATCGCTGTGAAAAAGTAACAGGTTCGGAAATATTGCTCATCTCTACTGCACAACATTCTAACATTAAATATATATAACATAAATAAAATATTGCTGCAGGTTTCGCTGAAATCATCTTTTAAATCCTGACCGCTAAAACAACTTATGTTTTTGTCACATTCGAATGCTTCGGTTTTTGTGCAGTTATCTTGAAAACAAAAAATTTCTTAAAATCAAGCTTAGCAAAAAAAAAATTAGGGCTTATTTATATCTATAAGTTACGTTTATTGGCAGAATAAAAATCCGTTTTATTTTGACTGTTTTTAACTTTAAATGGGTCACGTTCGACATCGTGCAAATAAATCAAGTTTTTAGTAACTTATTTTGACGAGCCTAGTAACAAAGATCTGGACGTTTTGTATTAAAGTATACCGGAATCTTTGATGGGAATCGAACCCACAACCAGCAGACTGTTATACCAACAAACATAGAATATGTAAAAAATTAAAAATTTTCCTTTAAAAATATTGCAGAATCTGCAAACATTCCCCCTTATTGTGAATGACGTCGTGGACCGTCACATCAAGACGATAATAAATATTATAACTTGTCTACCTTTTATGGGTAACAATTGGCTCTTATTGGCAATCTCTACTAATCTCTAAGGCTTTGTAAATTAATGGAGGATGCTAGTTGCAGTCAATTGTTGTCGACAAAGAGTAGACAAGTGGTAGTTTCTACTATCGTTTTGATGTGACGTCGACGACGCCATTCACAATAAGGGGGATTATTTAATTTCTTATTTTGCATTAAATTGTATTAATTTAATAAAAAAATCTTTATTATAGATTCACGTCGGCTTTCGTTCGACATGCATAAAATTAAATATGTAATCATAAATAATTTTCATTTATTATTTGCCACGAAAGAGAAAATCAAAGTCATGAACAAAACGACTGCAAAACAATATAATGATGCTTGTAGTTACTAACAGCAAGTCGAATAAATGCTGACATAAATTAAATAAAAAAATAAATAAAACGAAACAAAATAAAAGCTGACAGCAAAACTGACATAAACAATCGTCAGGTACTTGAATTAAAAAGCAAATTGAAAAAAAAATCACGAAATAAATCTTTACAACAAAGTACAACTGCAGCAATTGAATTTTATTGATTTTCCAAAAAAATAATGAAAAACTAACATACAAATCGTTTTCAAAACATGACCACAGAACAGCATGAATGAATGACCAGAGTCCTCGCTCATCAAGTTGCAAATAAAATTATCAACCATATAAAAATTAAAATTTGTGTCGATCTACTCAACTAATACAAGAAACTTAAATCAAAGTTAAAGAAAGTTTTCACTCTGGCAGTGGAATTCAAGTAACTGAGAAGAAACCTTTCAGTTGTTTTCGTTTCTAGTGTGACTGATTTTTGGCTTAAGAAAACAATAAATATATTTTTGCTATATTTTTTTTGTGAAAATTATGGCCCAGGATGATTGGAAATGAAGTTAACGTGTCTAGTTTTAGGTGAATGTCGGTCATTGTTTTCTTTTCTTACTTAATTCTAATTCGTGCTATTCTTTTATACTGTCATTGGTCATTCGTTTTATTTGTTCTCTCAACACAACGTGATGATTGTTATTCTTAAGAGTTGTTAACCCATTAAAAATGGAAATATAATTTGTGTGCTTTTATTTTCGTGCATAACTGTCAGGACAGACTTGCCATTTTGAAAAGTTCAATTGACAAAAAAATTTTTCCAAAAAGTAAAAAAAAAACAAAATTGTTCGGTAATTTAAAAAATACCGAAGTATTTTTATTTGACGTTGACTCTGTTATTCTTGGGGATCAGAGAAACAAGCCGTCTTAAAAAGTCAGCAGCGGCCGTTTAAGGGAAGGTTAACAATTCGTCTCTATTTTTTTTTTGTGTTACTTCATAACTTGGTACATTTAAGACCGATTGTAAAAATTCTTGTTTTGTTGGATAGAATATAGCTACCCATTGGTCCCATTGTAAAAAAAAAGTGGGCAGGGAGACGCCCACAATTTTTTTTATTTAATTTTATGAAATTCTGCGAAACCTGGTTCTTGTAATTACACAATTTGAAGTTGAAAAAATGGGCGAGGTTACGCCCATTAAAACTTATTATAATATTTCACGCAGTTCTACTTAACCGATTTTTACGAAACTTACTACACACCTTGAGCTCTAAAATAGACACAATATTTCACTTAAAAATTGGGCGGAGTCACTCCCATTGAAATTTAATTTAATATTTCACGTACTTCTTATCTTCTTCTATCAGATTTTTGAATTGAAGTCGGTTTTTTTGGCAGAAAGGATTATGTTTTTAAGAAGGTGTACTTATGAGGTCCAAAGTATATTTGTATTCGTTTGGAGAAATCGAATTGTGTTTTTGTGTATTTTGTTTTATTATATTTTGTATACAGAAACCTTTATTTTTAAAAAATTTTTATACAAAAATGTGTTTAAAAATTATATAAAAAGAAAATGTGTAAGCATTAAAAATTCCAATTTATGGAGTACATTTTATCACGAAATATTTAGCCATTCTTAAAGCAGTCGGCTGAAATTTTGAGCCGAAGATAGCCGCATAGATCGGCGGCGGCTTGAAGCGACATTGAAAGTCGACGGTGGCTCTGGAGCCGGCTGTGAGCTGATCGGCTTGTTTCTCTGTTGGAAATATCAAATGTACTCGTACTAAAAGTTACTTGATCCAAAACTACTTATGTGACAGCGCATAGAGAAAGGGACCTAAGGGTAAAAAAATCAATTTTCACTTTTTTTGATGTGGACAACATCTGAGCATCGAATGAGACCGATCCCATGCCCCAAAAGTGTTCCCTCCCAGAGATATGCGCGTTTTATGAAATTGAAGGCGACGATTCTAAGGTTATGTGAAAAAATTTTCGTACTAACAGAGTGATATTCACGATTTAAAAGAATTATAAATGAGTATTTATTATAATTCACAATTAATAATTTCAGAAAATAAACCTGGATTCGAAAAAACGCGAGCAAAATTGATATCAAACTCATGGAAACAGCGCGCTAGGTAGAAAACAGTAATACCCAACTACACAAAACAAGAGATAGAGACGACCTCCGCGCGTTTTGAAGGTTGACCAACACGTTTCTGACGTCTTGAGATGTGTCGCTTTCAAATGAGACCAATACCAACACGTGATGGTACACCAAAGATACACCTATTTAAATCTTTAAAATGGCTCTCCTGAACAAAACCGGTTTTTACCCTTAGGTCCCTTTCTATTTTGCGCGTCACATATGTATTTACTTTCAAAAAAAAGTTTTTTATTTTAAATGTAATTTTTTTTCCAAAGTACTATTTTCAAAAAATACTTTTTTCGAAAAAGTACTACTTTTAAATACATAGTACTATTTTGAAAAAATACTTTTTTCGAAAAAGAACTTGTATTTTCAAAGAGTACTTTCTTTAAAAAGCTACTTTTTTCAAAAAACTACTATTTTCAAAAAGGTACTTTTTTCAAAATGGTACTTTTTTCAATAAGGTACTTCTTTCAAAAAGGTACTTTTTTAAAAAATTTACTTTTTTCAAAAAAGTATTTTTTTCAAAAATGTATTTTTTTCAAAAAAGTTCCTTAAAAAGGTATTTTTTCAAAAAGTACTGTTTTCCTAAAGCACCTTCTTCATGCGACTCAAAATTTATAAAGAAATTTCTTATCGTTTTGGATTAAGCGAATTCTTTCGTATTTACCCTTTTCGGCTCATATTTAATACTCCTCAAAAAAAGTTGTTGATTTTAGTCTCAAATTCCCAAACTTACCAATTTAAATTAGTTGAGCTCAATATAGCACAATAAAATTTTTGGAATTGTCCATGAAAATGTATACATACTATAATGTTTGAAAAAAAAACAAGTTCTTATATATTGACACTTTAATTGAATATTTTAATTAACTATTTTGTTTGAGTGTAAGTGTGACCACACAGAAAATGTCTATGTTTTCCTATGTTTCCACGTATCACTATTTGATGGCTGTTTGAGCAAACAAAAATAGTCATATAATTGTGATTCCTAAGGCTACAAAATAAGTTCTCTTGTGTTTTGAAAAAATTTTATAAAAAAAATGGGAAAACATATTTCATTCAAATGTTTTCTCAATTAAAATTATAAAATTATAAAACATTTTACTAATAAAATTTTTTCTTTTATTTTTCAGGTAAGCAATTATGAATTTAAAACTGTGAGTAGAAATAAAGTATCAGAAATTAGTGTAAGTTCAAAAATAATTATTATTATAATATGGTGGCGACAAATATATTTTGTTCCACTTCCAAAAACGTTAGTCCTTATTTAAAATCCTTAAGCAGTTTAGTAGATTTTTGTTAAATGTTTTTTTTTTCTTTTAAGTTTACTTCGCATACTTTCTTAGCGTGTTAATGAAAACTTAGTAAGTTTTATTAATAAAAAAAATATCAGCTCCTGTCACTTTACAAGAAAAATTGAGTGCAGGCACAAGTTTAAACCAATTCATGTTGCAACCTAAAAGACGTCTGTTTTTTCTGTTTTATTTGTCAGAAAACAACGGGTCTTGTACTTTTTGCTTTAAGAATGTTAATACATTGAATGATTGCTGAATGCAATATTCACACCCTACAGCAAGTCGTAAAATAAGAGAAGGCATATAAAACGGGCTCGAAAGGGAAGGGCAGCCATAATTGTAACAATGTTTCAATTAAATAGTTTCTTTTAACTGTGAATTTATTTCTCTGGCAAACACGTTTATAAAGTATGTGTTATCTAGGGGAAAGATAAAGTGATAGGAAAGCAAGGGTGTTTAGTTTTGTAGACCCGCCAGGCGAACTGCTAATCAGCTGTTGTACCATGTCCATTCGCTCGGCCTTAACTTCCATTTCTCACTTCCTAGTTAGAAAGTATGTGAGAAATCCTAGCGTTTTCTAGCCGAAATCCAGTAGTTGATTTTATAGAGCACTCATCATGTCGGCCAACGTTCACTAGTTGCAACAAGCAATGTATGTATATATTAGAGTTCGACCGATTAATCGGCTTCGGCCTTCGGCTTCGGCCTTCGGCCAAAAATTGGTAATCGGCCAACATTCGGCCTACGGCAAAAATCGGCCGATTAGCCGAAGCCGAATATTTTTCATTCCAAGCTTGAAAAATAACATTATTTTTGGTCGTTGCTCGCCGACAGTTTCTGTTGTGTTTAACGTTTTGAAAGGGTTGCTTTGAAATACAACCCTGTTGCTTTCTATTTTCTTTTACTTGGACGTTCTTGTGAGTGATCATATGAAAAAGCAATCTAGAAATCGCAAAATAGTTTTATTTTTCTTGTTATGTATCCAATAGATATTACAGCTATTTCAGTGATTTCAAAAAAGCAAACTTTTTTCTTAATTCATATAAAACAAGTATCATTTTTAAAATTTAAAACATTCGGCTTCGGCTTCGGTTTTGGCCGAAGTTTAGGATTTTAGCCGAAGTTTGGCTTCGGCTTCGGCCAAAAAAAAACGCCTTCGGTCGATCTCTAGTATATATCTACTTATTATCGTCAATTGCTTTAATAACAACTATTGTTGGTTGCATTTGTTGCTGTTGCATTTTATTGTTATTTATACTTTTTTAATGCTGTTAAAAGCAGAAACCACAGATGGACACCAGACACATACAGCTTATGGGTATGTTCTAGCCAAGAGTGCTGATGATTGTTGGTGCGGAATACATTGAATACAATTTCTGCCACCTTTACAATTGACAGTTAGAATTGCATTGTTCTTGTTTTTGTGTATTTTGTGTTGTTGTCCATATAAACAAAGTGGCTGGCATAGAAAAAAATAGTATTAAAAAAACATGACACAAATAGTAATTTATACTGAGTGTAAGATTGGTGCGTGGTAAAAGCATTATTTGATCCTATATCCGCCTATTTTCGTTATACATATGTCTGGCTTCTTCGAAATAAAAAAAAAATCACTTTTTATGTATAAAAAATAATTTAAAAAGTCAAGAAATTCAACTCCTAAAACAGGTTTAAAACAACGAACATTATTTCGAATTTTCGAATTGATGTCGAATTTTAATCGTAGTCTACAAATTAAAAAAAAAATATATTTATAAAAACTAATTTATTTATGGAAAATTAAAAAAATACTTACAGCAAAATGGAGTTCGAAAATTCGAACATTATTATTTCGAGCTTTTAAATTGATGTCTAAAATTTTCTAAAAATTAAAAATTGCTTTTACAAATTATAGAGTATATAGCTTAGGGTCAAAATTTAAATATTATTTATGTTCAAGTATTGATAACAGAGTTCATTTCATAATTCATACCATAAATTATCTATATAGAAAAATTATGTTACAGTATCCAGTTTTTGACTCTAAATATTATTAATATTAATATTAGACCTTAATATTAATCTTAGACCTTAAATATTTCAATTAAATAAAACGTATGACAGTTTTATATAAATTTTGAAATTCGAAGCTAATTTCGAAACTCCAGAAAAATTAAATTTTATAATCCATATCTCTGGACGTTTACACAAACATTTGTCTAAGCATTGTATATTAATCATATCGGATTTTCGAAATATTTTACCTATTTTAGTATTTCTCTATTAAAAGTCGAAATTTCGAATTCAAGCTTTAATTGAAGTAAATTTTAGGCAAACGTTTTTTGTTTTAGTTAATTATTATTTTTCGAACTGTATTTGTTTCTTAAATTCTTATGAATTGAATTAGGCTACTGTTCGTAACGCTTTTTAAGCCAAATTACATGTGATAATTATTAATGAACAAATAACATCAAGTTAGTTGTAAATATTCAGACAACAACACATAGTTGAACGGAACAGCCAGCCGTTTTCGAAGGCCACTAAACCTTCCTCATCAGCGTTCTTCTGTGTTTTCGTCCACTGTGTGTGGTGTCAGTTGATGTAGATGTCTGCCTTATATACGAAACTTTATTGCAAATGGAATATGTGAATTGGTTTGATTCATTGCATTTTTCAATTTGCTCATATATATGTTAGGTAATGAAGGCTCAAAATTTACCATCTTCCATTTATATTACAACAGTCTTACCATTGTCGTTTGTTCCTTACTAACTATGCACATGTTTGTTAATTTGCTTATTTTTGTTCTACTTAAGACAAACTTTTTTGGTTTGTTACTATTAAGTATATTTTTATTTTTGATTTTTGCCACAAGCCAATGACTATTAATTTTAGTTAATTATTATTTTTCGAACTGTATTTGTTTCTTAAATTCTTATGAATTGAATTAGGCTACTGTTCGTAACGCTTTTTAAGCCAAATTACATGTGATAATTATTAATGAACAAATAACATCAAGTTAGTTGTAAATATTCAGACAACAACACATAGTTGAACGGAACAGCCAGCCGTTTTCGAAGGCCACTAAACCTTCCTCATCAGCGTTCTTCTGTGTTTTCGTCCACTGTGTGTGGTGTCAGTTGATGTAGATGTCTGCCTTATATACGAAACTTTATTGCAAATGGAATATGTGAATTGGTTTGATTCATTATATATGAGCAAATTGAAAAATGCAATGAATCAAACCAATTCACATATTCCAAAAACAAAAAATGTTTTACTTTTATATTATATTGTTCTAATTAACTAATTGATAATTTTTTCTAATATTTGCAGAATAATAAAATTTCGAAATTAAAAATGTATCAAACAAGTGAATTTTCTTTTAGGTTATGTTATTATAACCATACTTAAAAATGTTCCTATTTTCTGCTCATAAACATACTGACGCAGCGAAGAAATTACTTTCTTTTTTATCCAATATTATTTCTAATTCGATTTAAACGGTCCACATTAATATTTCTAGTAGATTGTCCTCAACAAAATTCTCATTTCTTCAAACTCTTGGCAATATTTTTTTTTCTTTAATTTTTTTTTTTGCTGGTGGCCAACATCATGATAATCTCTTGCTGACAATATTCTTAATGTTGCAAATGTTTTTTATTTGCTACTGGAATACTAGAAGAGAAAAGTTATTAAATAGGAAATGAAATGCATTTTATTAAAACATAAACAACACATTCTTCAATAATTACAGCAATTATAGTGAAATGACAATGATGATGATGGTGATGATTAATAATGATTTAAAAATGAAAATATTGTAGAAATTCCTTTCATAAACTTTGGAAAAATAAATAATATGTGGCAAGTATTTCGCTTTAGCGTTCCACATTTCAAGTAACATTATTACTTCGAGTATCTCGTGATTGTATGTAGTAAAATCTTCGCCTTAAAAAAGTATTTGTCATATGTTTAATTTAATAATTGTGGCAAGAAAATGTCTTCTGCCATCCAACCGTAAGCAAATTTTTGTAATTCATTCAAACTGGCTTCATATTTTACTCGCTTGTAGCTTTGTAAGGTTTCTTTGCAACAGAACCATGTGGCTTTGTTTCGTGAAAGGAATTAAAAAATATTAAGCATATTTACGAGTATTATGGTTTTTATTATTACTATCGCGTTAATTATAGTATTAGTAGCTTGAATACGAAAATTATTTTAATTGTCTTGAAAATAAAATATTTTTTCTCCGGACTGGTGTTCCTTGATATTTTCACACAAAAAAAAAACATTTTTAATCAATGGGAATCCCAATTTTACTTGTAAGAACTTTAAAAGTGCTTTTTCCGCTGAATAGGCATAAAAAATAATCATTTGGTGAATCATGGAGAAATAAGTGTGATAAGTGCAACTAGTTCCCGTAACTACTTCAACTAGTTCCGGTAACTAGTTCCAGTAACTAGTTCTGGGAACTAATTCCCGGACGTGATGAATAAAGTGTATGACTTCGATAAGAGGTTTGAAACTGTTCTGGCCAATAGAAGGGAATGGGGGGAGATAGAACACAGGTATTCCTTTGAAAATGACACCATCAGGTGGTGCACTGATGGTTCCAGAACGCCGGCAGGTTCTGGTGTGGGAGTTTTAGGACCAAGGACTAACTACCATGAGTCGTTGGGAAAATCTCCCACCATTTTTCAATCGGAAGTTTATGCCATTGAAAGATGCGCACAAAATGGCCAGAAGAGGAGCTAGTACACCCAAGGTCGGACCAGAACCGTTTTGTGGACTCGGATTGGACAAAATACGGGAAGATATATCGACGGAAATTAAGAGTAATAGAGAAAACCTCTGACTAATGATTGGAACGTATAACCAAAATCGTTTCATAGCTGAGTAAAAACAATCTAAGAATGCTCACAGGCTTCCTCACAGGCCATTGAAGACTGAGAAAATACCTCAACAGACTTGGCATTGAAAGTAACTACCTGTGCAGACTCCAGAGCATATTCTGAAGGACTGTGAAGCGTTATGCCACAGAAGATATAGCCAATTGGGCAAGCACCTATTGAAGGATTGGGAACTGCGAACCCTACACCCACTGGCAATCCTGAGATTCATCAGGGGAGTAGGTCTAGATGAGGTGCTCTAGCACCTGGCAGGGGATACAATAAATCTACTTTGGTCGCAGTGTCCTTTGCTTCCCGCTAAACTTAATTGATTCATTCATTCAACTAGTTCCAGTTGAACTAGTTCCCGGACGATTTTTCCATTTTTTCTGCTTTTATATCACAGCAAACTGTAACTTGAGCCAACTACTAAAAATTTGTTGTGTATACATACCAAACTTATGCAAGGTATACACGATACTTAATTCCGTACTTTGCGTAGTACGAGTTGTAGTACGGGTTTTCAGATACACGTTACTAAAAATCATACTAATTCATTTGACAGAAAATTTTTAAGGCAATACACACGCGGATTAATAAATAATGTGGTCGACTTATTAAAAATAAGTGAACTGCAGTTGAAAAGAATAAAAAAAATAATGCAAAAACAAAAGGATCATGTTGTAGAAAATGGTTATAATAATGTTTTATGTTCTTTTTTTAATTAAAATATCCGCTACATAAAGCCAATTTTAAAATTGAGCCGAAGAAACACTGCGTTTTCTAAATCAACTCCTCATAAAACTAATTTCGCTGTACAACAGCATGATACACAATAGTTATTATCGTACTTAGCGAAGCTCCGCCCACAGAAATCAAAAATTTTTGATTTTCATACTACAAAGTATACTTCATAAGTACGACAGCATGATACACGTTACTAATTTCATACTTGTACGATTTATCGTACGATTTGTAGTATCGTGTATACTCGCCATTACGCGGAGTTGTAAATGGCAATAACAAAACACAACTAAAATGCTAGGTCCTAGTTTACACTATACAAGTCTTATTGCTAGGGGAAAAGAAACATTTCTGTTCCCCTCGTCTCTCTCTCTCTCTCTATCTCTCTCTCTCAAACTAATCAGCTTAGCAATAAGACTTGCATAGTGTAAACTAGGCTTAGCTGTTAATTTAGTTGAGAATGGCAATGCAAATTTATCAATCCCAACCAAACTATTTTAAAAGCTGACAAGAGTGATAGGGGCATAAATACCGAGACGAAATTTTTTTATTTTCTTCTATAAACTGATAATTAATGCATGTACTTTTACTCCCAGTTACGAGTACATTAAATGTTTATCATTAGTTGCAAAAATCTTATTGATTAAACTTCCTCGCTTTTAAATTAAGGACTTTATCTAAAGTAACATATGCCATTAAATGTAATGAGAAAAAATCTATTTTTAAAAGTTTGAACTTCAAGTTAAATTACATAATACTAAATATAAAAAAATGATTTAAAATGCGAACAAAAAATTCATATAAAAATAAATCTTAAAAAAAAAGAGAAAATATAATCCTAAAAAATATGCATATGATATGTACCAACAACCATACAACATGTATGTCCTCATATATAATTCATCTTACAAAATGATAATCATAAAATCATACCAACATACAGACCGACAGACAGGCAAGCAGCAAAATATTTTGAATACAAACTGCAGCAAATCCGGCTGAAAAAAATTGTATACTTTCTTTTTTTTATTCAGATATAAACTTTTTTTCTTTTTTTTTGCCTTAAAAGGTAGCAAAACAGCAGTATTGTACAACGATTTAAAGGTCAATGACTAGTGTAACTACAGCATATATTTATATACATATAATACGAGCATTCTGTTATCCCTGCAGGAAATGTTAATAGTAAAATTATACTGATTATCTATTGACGATGTCACCAATACTACTGACACATTATACCCCAACTAATGCTATCTACTATTGACATTTAACACATGCAAGAAATCTACCAGTAGACTGCGTCAATAGTGACTAGATAGTTCTTGTGGGACCATATGGCGAAAATGTTAATAGTATGGTTGCACTGACTTACTATTGAGGATATCGCCACACTGTGGGAAATGTCCGTAGTAAAACTGTTCTGATTATTTTTGTTTGATTCTTGAATACATTTATGTTTGCCTTTTAAATTGATTTCGTAAACAAATTTTTATAAAAACTTGAATTCAAACGTTAAGAAAAAGCATAGTTGTGTGTATCCGACAAAATGTTTTATGCTCATCAAAAACAATGTAAATATGTAGACGCTCCGTTGACATAGTCACCAAAATAGTCGATAAAAGTGGTGACTTGGGGACACTTAAGCCCACACTTCCTTCAGGGATACTACTTGGCATCAAAACTGTGTTTGAAAAACAACAGCAGCACAACATCAACATCATTATGCTGGTGCAAGTGTGTGCATATTTGTGTGCAAGTGTGAGCAGTCTCACTCATATGCAAATACACAGTGATGGTCTTAATATTTCATGGACTCAGCATTTAAAAAGTATTTTCGAGGGAAATTTGTATACCCTCGAAACTTTGGAGCTCAACTACTCGTATTGCCATTTACCTTTTATTAGATTTGGGGGGGGGTCTACTCAGCAATTGGAAACGAAACAAAATGGTTTCGAATTTGCATGTTATAAATACGAGTACATATACAAATTCGAAAGCATTTTCTTTCGTTTCGATTTACACAGTAGACCCCCTGGGGTCAACTGGTCGCTTTCGATAACGAGCTGCTTCGATCATCTTGTTTCAGTTTCAGAGATTATAGCATTAGCTATCGAATAATGTAATAATATGATTCGATATCGAATGCCATAATCTCAAACTGAAAAAACGTGATCGAATCAGCTAATTATCGAAAGCGACTATTAACCACTGAATTAAAGCTGCAACTTAAAGTTTAAAAAAATGGTTTTTTAATATAATTTCCCTATTTGTTTTGTAATCTAATCGTAAGTTCAGAAAATTAAATTTCCAGATCTTCGAAATTTTCGAAGATGAAAAGTCTAGTACGGTTGGTGAAAATATCTTCACAGCTGCAAGTATTTTCATCAGCACTATTTAAATATACTCGTACTTTTCTCTTTGATACAAAAAGCAAATAAAACAATAATATTAAAATGAAAAAAAAACAACGACAACGTGAATGCCAGAAAAACACCAACACATACAAATATTACAGTATGTATACAGTATACCCTGCAGGAAATACGAATAATGAAATAGTAGTGATTTACTGGTGACATTGTCAGTAGTACTACTGACGAGGTGTACCCCAGCCAATGTAATCATCTATTGACATTTAACATTAGCTTGTCATTGAAAATCCACCACTAGACAGTAGCACTACTTATTAAGTAGTTCTTTTTGGACCACATGAAGACATTTTCACCAAAGATTCACTAGTAAATTTTAGGGGCTCTAGTCTACAATATTGATATTTCCTCGCTTGTAAAAATAGTAAATTTGTAGTAATTTACTAGTTACATTGTCAATAGTATAACTGAATAGGTGTACCGCAGCCAATGTAATCTCCTATTGACATATAACAAAGGGTTGGTATTGAAAATCTACCAGTAGACTTTAGCACTATTCTTTTACGACCATATGGAAACATTTGAACTAAAGATTGACTAGTACATTTTAGTGACCCTCGTCTACAAGGGTTGGGGCAACAAACTTAAATACATATACGTACATATGTACATATATGTACATACTTATTGCATAGCACAATAAAAGAGAAAAACAAACTATATACATATTAACGCGCTCATTGATAATGTCACAAGAAATACACTAGAACTGTTGTCTCTAATGTATTTCTACTCGCGCATAAAAGGAAAGTTGTCGACATTTCAACTAGTGCAATTGTCGCTAGAGAAAATAGTGTTGACATAGAGACATATGGTTCCCGGCTGACTAGAGGGTAGGTACATATATATACGAGTATGTACAGTATGTACTCATACTTGCTAAGTGTATGATGAGTGTGTCTGCTCTAGTGCTGGCAAAACTTTTGTTTTATTTTTGTTGTTGTATGCCAAAAGAAAAACATATTTTCATGGAAAACTAAAACAAAAAACCAAAGTAAAATTCTAGGGGAAAAGAAAACATTAACAACAACAAAAACCAAAAAGGTTAAAAACCCATATCAGTACAAAGGTAAAAAACGACAACAACAAACAACCATCTAAAAATATTGAAGCAAATCACTGTAAAGAAATTTTCATGTTTTTAACATATTTTTTTTTAACAAATATTTTTTTCCATTAGTATGATGACGAGGATAGTTTAAAAATAAACTCGGTAAAGTGCGACTTTGACTCGCACACGAAGGGTTCCGTACAGACACCACATACATATGTAATGCCATACGAACTTTAGCCGACATAATCGAATATCTTACCTGATTTTTTTTAATTTGTTTTTTTAACTTATTAGAAAAAATTTCGGTTTTGGCGACTTTTTTCGGTTTTTGGCGATGTTATTAATATTGACGCGTTGTTAGTTCTGGCGTTTTTTTTTTCGTTTCGGCGATTTTTTTGGGTTACTAGCGATTTTTTGTCTGTTTGTTTTTTTTTTTTTCAATAATACATATTTTTAGTTTAGCGACTTTTTTTAATTTTGGTACATTTTTAACGATTTTTTAGTTTTTTTTGGCGACCTATACTTTGGCTGATTTTTTTAATCTTAGCGATTTATTTTATTTTTGGTGATATTTTTCATTTGAGCGCTTTTTTCATATTAGATATTTTTCGTTTGGGTATTTTTTTTTAATTTTGGAATTTCTTACTTTTAGAGTTTGCCTCTTACGGTTTCCAAGATAAAGCAAGTTGACAAAATTACATAGTCTAAATTACATTATTTGATAGAATGCCCTTTAATTTAAATTTTTTAAATTTCAGTGTTAATTGGTGTATTCTGCATAAAAATACATTAACTTTGAAAATTTCAAGTGTCTATATATAATTGTCTGTATATTACATAAGAATTTAAAAATGTTTCGTTGCTCGCTTTAGAATATCCTTTAATGTTTAACTGTTTTAATTAATTGTTGTAGCGGCCCAAGTTTATTTTTATATATTCTGTGACAACTTCAGGTCCGTAGCTCTTGCGGTTCTAGAGAAAACAGGCTGTGACAGACAAACAGACAGCCAGACGGACATCATAGCGACAACAATAGGGTTCCTTTTTACTTTTTTTCTACGGTACTCTAAAAATTGCAAGTTTTACTCTACAAACGAAAATCAATGAACAGCCACGCCCACGATGTCGAAAAAAGCCGTTGTAATAAGAACAATTGCCCATGTGGTAATGATCTGTTTGACGCCATTTGAAAATGTAATATTTTTTCTGTAAATACGGGCTCTCTATAACATATTTTTGAAAAATTTTAGCCTGAAAATTTAGTTCAAATTGCAAAATTTTTACCGTTTTTTTTTATTTTGTTAAATGGACATTTTTTGCTTAAACTTAAAATTTAATTTTAAATAGATTCTAAAATATTTTTTTTTTAATAAGAATTTTCTTCTTTTCTACAAAAGTAATATATATATCGAGCCTTATTTTCGATTTTATCGTAAGCGACATGTTATCGAAAATATACTTTTTTTTATTGAAAATGATCAAAATGCCAAAATTATTGATAATTTTTAAGATACAAGCTGTACAATTTTTTTGAATATATAAAAAAAAAACTTCTGCTGAAAACTTAAAATATTTGTCGCTTACGATAAAATCGAAAATAAGGCTCGATATGTTTCCTTTGCTCAAAAAGTGCTTTGAAGAATATTTTACACAAAAATATATTCTGCACAATGTTGTGTGTAATTTTTTAAAATTCTAGACTGGTTTTTGCCTTGCAAACAACCCTCGTAATTATTTTATATCTAAATGTAAATGCATAAATAAACGTATGCATACTTTCAGACAAGTATTGTTGGGTAAAAAAAAATAAATTCTTGTTAATCGTCTTATTTAATGTATTAAATTTTCTAGAGTGTATATCTTATAAGCAGGGAAACAGCAAATATGCAATTGCATGTTTTTTCTTGCATGACGTATTAATGCGGGGACAAGATATTTATTCGTTTCAGAACTTTTTATGAATTTTGGCATCGATTTGTTAGTGCATATTTTTGCATATTTTACCTTTGGAAGCATGTTTTTGCATATTTTAGAATTTTTGCGCCGACTAGACGTTGAATGATAAAATGTGTGCATAAAAGTTTATTTTGATGTGACATCAACGATTTTTATTTGAGAATCTAGGTTCAATATTTTGTTGTTTATTGCAATAAAAGTTGTAAATAAAAATCTGATCTTATTTATCCAGAATACATTTCCAAACTTGTAATTCTGATATCGCGATCTCTTTTGAAATTGAAGTTAAATTTTTACGAGAGAGTCCAGAAAAAAATGACATTATTTATATTATATGCTTTAGCCAAGATTTGAATATTATTGTCTTGTTTTAACGTGCACTTCAAACCAAAATTATTTTTTTTAATACGGTAGTTATTCTTTGTTTATTTTTTTATGTATTCTTATTTTCTTTTTTTTAATTAAAAATATACTTATATTCATTTACAAATAAACCAATTTATATAATTTTTAAGAGCATATTTTTAGAGTTTTAGTGCATATTTTCAAGTTTTTAGTGCATATCGGATTGCGCATAAAAACTTTTTTTAGACCATATTTCTGGTTTCCCTGCTTGTAACCCTCAAGTTTTTTTTAAATTCTTTGCTGGCAACCCCCTTAATCCGGCATTCGTTGTGATTATTTTACTCTATCTACTTAAATAAATGTTTTGTGTATACGAAATAAAACTACAACTGCGACAATTATTCGACTACTGCTGTACCATCCCCTAAATGTATGCTAGATTTCTTGAATTAATTATTCGTAAATTAATTATGAAAGTCGTCATGAAGGCCATTAAATTTTTTTCTGGCTTTTTTCATTAAATATTCCTGTATAGAAAAGTTATTTTCTTTTTATTTTTTTTTCTTTTAAACAGCATTGTGTTAAAAATGTATATGCAGTTGGGGTTTTGAAGGGAACGTTATAACATTACTTTTGCGGGGAACAAATAAAAATGTCTTGGCTGTTAAATTATTACTAGCAGTTAATTAAATTATAAGGTTTTAACTACTACACATATTTCAAATTTAATAGATATGCTTGAGGACAAATTATATACATACCTACATACATAAAAATATAAAGTTTTCCTACCGCTGTATTAAAACAACAGCTGGCCATAGTTTTTATGGGGCATTTTTAGTTTGTTGATTTTTTATTAACAGTTTTCTCTTTGATATATTCTCTAGGAATATTTGACATAAACTTTAATATTTATTTGGGCTACAAAAATTTAAGGGCTTCTTCGTGCTTGTAAAGCAGGAATTGTGGCTGTTATTGAAATATGTTGCATACTTTGCGGGTGGAAGTAAATATTTTAATAAAATAGTGTTCAGCCGTATCTACATTTTTGTAGAAACCCTGCAGAAAATTTGGTGACAATTGAAGCAAGCGTACTCGTCGTAGGACTTGAGAAAATGGGAGTTTTAAAAAAAGTAAGGCGTAGGGTATGGTGAAAAGAAGATATATCGTGTAAATGGTTACATATTCACCATTTTCGTGATATACATATCTAATATATTGAAAAATGACAAAATCTCGATTTCCAAAAAAGAAAAAAATAATGAGTTAGATGGTTTCTATATTAAGGTAACTATGTTGTTTTATATTTTCTATGCGCTGCATTACGTTAATGCTTCTTGAAAAAAAATTGGAATTAATTAATTACTGAACATCTTAAAATAATATAAATATATGTTTTTTTTTCTTTGCATTTTCTCTGCATTGGAAGCTGAAAGCGGTACATGATCCATCTAAAACTGGGATTTAAAAATAAATATCTTTTAGAAAGCGGGATGTGTAATATGCACATAACTATACACTTTCGTATGTACTTAAGATACAAAGTTTTCACAGTTTCTAACATTAGAAAATGTTAATACAGGTAGGGCAAATTTAAAGTTTTTTGAAGAACTGCTGAAAACTCGAACTTCAAGAAATTCTGAGTATGCCCGTTTTTTTTTTTTGTACATTAATCCTTGACCAATATTATCCGACAGCATTCACTTCCAAAAGTGCGTATCCTTCGGAAAATGCCAAGTTAAAAACTTGGCAATTCGAGTAGCTAGTTCAAAGTCATGCTTTTCAGATTCATGGGCAATAATAAAGGAGGAGCATTACTCTTTTCCGTCTGGGTTGCCTCATTTACTGGAAAAGATCTTTAGAAATGCATTATAGCTTAACAGAGCTCTGTTATGAAACTAATAAAACTCTGTTAAAGCACAAGGTTCTTGTCAAGGCTTATAAATCTATACAAGCACAAACTTGAAATTACGCCGATTCCGACAGAAAATAAAGTAGTGATAATTTTAAAACTCTTCATAACATGTTAATAATGAAAATTGTATATTACAAATTAGCTGAACTACGAAGCACACAGGGATTTGGATAGTTAAGCAATAACTGCACTTAAAAAATATTTGGATTGAATTTGTATCAGTTACATTTTAATAAAAAAATCTAATAAGATATTGAAAATTTCAATAGCGGGATGTGTGGTCAGGTTACCCGTAACTGAATTGCGTAGCACCATAAAAGTTTCAAAACTATATTAAAAGTTTATAATCTAGACTGAGGATTGAATTTCTACTAGTTAATCACCCAATGTATCTGAGTTAATTTAAGCTTCATTTGTGTTCGCTAGAGTCAATGTGGTGTTTCCAAGAAGCCGTCGATCAAGGTGTATGTTGAGGAACAAGTTGGAAACCAATATCTCTTTCTCCATGGGATAAATGTTACCTGAACACATTTTTGTTCGTTTACTTTTATTCTCCATTAGTTCATACATAGTTCAATAGGGCACTATTACGAATATTATATATTATATGTACTACGAATATTTTTGATTGTTCAGTATTTCTATATAAGACAGACTCCGCTAGGGCATGTATTATGTATTACGAATATTTTTTTTTTGGTATAGTGTATATATAAAAAAGACTTGGCTGGAACAAGTCCCGTAACTATACTTAGATATTAATCTAAGCTTAACAGATGTTTATACTTTTGTGTGGTCGAGTGGATTTCAAGGCGTTTTCAGCAATTTTGCCTATATAAGGCTCATTTGTATTTGGATTTGCATCTCCATTCATATAAAGTCCAACCCACGCAACAATTAAATTTAACTGACCATTCGCAACGTCGTAGATATGCTGATTGGGTGCTAGAGCAGTAGGCTTTCAATGCTGTTTTTTTTTCGAACAAAATTTTCTTCAGAAATGAAGCTTATTTCTCACTTGCAAGTGAAAAAATTACAAATTATTATTAATTTAAAAAAATTAAACTCAATTTTTCTCTGTGTGGTGGTTACATCAACAAGCAAAATAGTAGCATACTGTCTTCGAAAACCCCAGAAGTGATTGTGGAATAACCATTGCATCCGGAAAAAGTGACGGTTTGGAGCGCATTATGGTCTGGACGTGTTATTAGGACGTAATTTTTCGAACATGATGCTGGAAGAAACGTTACCGTCAATTCAGATCGCTATGGCTGAGTGATAACCCACTTTTTTGGGCCTACAATTATCAACCGGACAGTATGTGATTTAAACAAGACGGTGCCACGAGTCACGTAACATGGCCAATTTTGGCTTTACTACATGGAAAGTTTTCAGAAGGCGTAATTTGACATTTTGGCGACGTTAATTGGCCACCAAGATCACGAGGTTTGACAGCGTTAGAGATTTTTTGTGTAGCTACGCCAAATACCGTGTTTACACGTCGAATGAAAGCTCTTCAACTTATCATACATACTTTTGAAGCCTTATAAGAAAATATCATAGATATTTGTTGGAATAATGATATGATATTGAGACAAGCCAAGTTTTCATATTTAATGTAGAGGAAATATATTCGGGTTCTTTAAATTCGGTGATGGCAATTTTCTGGCTGCAAAAGTTTCGTTTTATTCTTTATTACTTACAAGGCGTCTTCCAATAAAAGGTTTCATTTTGATATATATAAAGAAAACAAGAATTTTTAAGCGAAATTAACGAATACTTCTGTGGTTTTCAGTAATAACAACGTATGTTACATATTTCTCATTTAGAGTTTATGATATCAAATTGTTATACGAATATATTCGGCCATGTCACAGAGTTCAATTCCGTTCAGAAACGGAATTGAATCCACTTCAAAATGTCGAGCCCTAGCTGGAGTCTAACCTAGCATACCAGCGCACCCAACAGTCTGGACACACCTGACAAATTCCCGTATTTTAGTTTTCTATTTTAGACACTATCTCCTACAAAAATAGGGTGGAGTGAATTCCGGTTACCTTAATATAGAAAGGCCCTAACTCATAATTTTTCTGAAATCGACATTTCTGCATTTTTCCATACATTATACAATCTTCTATCGAAATATAGAAAAAACTCGATTTAAAAAAAAAATAATGAGTTAGGGCAGTTCTATATTAAGGTAACGAAATATAATTGTATGTATATTACATTAGGATTTCAAAATTTGTCTTTGCTCGCTTTAGGACATGCTTTAATTTTTGACTGTAATACATTTTTGTTGTAGCGGCTAAAGTTTTACATATTCTGTGAAAATATCAGGCCCATAGCTCTAACGGTTCTCGAGAAAATAGCCTATGACAAAGAGGACATCGTAACGAAAACAATAGGGTTGCTTTTCACCTTGGGTGTACGGAACCCTAGAAAATGGGAAAGTTTTACAGTCGTGACGGAACTGAACTGTTTGTTATAAATAATTAATTTTCAAAAAAAAACATCCTTTAGCAAACATTTTTTAAATGACTGTTGTTTAATTAGACTTCTTATAAATACGGAAATAAAAACTTATTGCCAATGTGTATTCCTTAAATAGATTTTTGCCGCAGTATCTTGTGTTTAATTAATATTATCAAAATTTCCTAAACTATTTTTGTAAACTATGAATACGTTTACAAACAGTTGCTCTCTAATATTCCAACGCCTATTTTTTTTATTTGCGAAAACATCCTAATAACAATAATGTTATAAATCTCCTCAATCACACTCAGCAAACTTATAGCTAATTCTTTGTAAATTCTGCAAACATTAACCCTATTTGTAGCCAAGCAGATCACAATTACTTCTATTTTATACTTATATTTAATATGTCCATGGCTGGTTGTTGTTATCTTGTTTTGTATTTTTATTGGTAGGCTTTCTTTATACGGCTAAGAATACTCGAACCTTATGGAAGCCTGACCATAAAAACTCTGTTTTATTTCGTTGCTTTTTTTACTGTAATATTTTTTTAGTTTCGTTTTGTTTTTTTTGCCATAAAATTGTCATGGTATTGGTTTCATGATTCTCTGTGTCATTGTATTTGAAGTCTTTTATAGATGGATTGTCACAACGACATCAAGAACGACCATAAGGAATTTGTGCTTTTCATGAAATTCACCAATAGTCCACACAACAGCACCACAATGTCAGCAACATGCCAAGACAATTTTGTATTGCAATTTTTGTTCGTCTTTATTTCGTTTTGTGTCTTTTCCCCCTACGGACAGTTTTTGTTTGTAACATGATACTTTACCAATGTGAACGCATAACTACATACTCGTACATACTCGTACATAGTCATTATATAGAGACTACTTCTTATGTGCTTCTAAGGCCATGTGGCCAAAGTCTGCTTTACAAAGTATTTTTATTGTGATATTTTTGTAATACGAGGGTTGCTAAAAACGTCTCTGATAATTTTCAAATTAAATCATTTGCTAAATCATATTTCTCCTTATTCTCTTTGGGACAGTTTCAAAAATTAATTAATTTATAATTAAGTGCCTCTTTTTTTTCTCACATTTTTATTTCATCTCCAGCATTTAAAAACCATTCACTGAAACTTAGGTGGAACCTAATGACCACATGCCATACTATTTACAATTTTTCAAACGTCAAAAAGTCGATAATGCTGGATGTCAAGATTAACAATAAAAATTCTAGTTGACATTTGTAATTTTGAAAAATGATTTTCAGCTGCAGTGAACGAAAGGGTAAAAGCACTTGTTGCTAGCTTTCTATAAAACGATACAAGGACCTCCCTGCCTTCCATATATCCTTAAATATAAAAATTCAAATTTCGGTTGCACTTTTGAATACTACCCACCGATAATATGTAACTATGTACTTCTTTCGCATAAATTTAATTTTAATTGGCTCAAGGACATCACCAAATCCATAATTTGAAAATAGATATTTTATCACTTACAATAGTGATCGAAATGTAGCGAGAACATATAACAATTTGTAGAACAACTCAGGCAAGCATCCTGGAGAATTTTGTTCTAATCGGTGAAAGGATGCTCATATCGCCCATATATCCTTTATTTTAAATTTGTAATTCTGGACAAAAAATCGGACTACAGAGCTTAGAAAATATTCCTAAAATTATGCGGGAAAGCTGAGTGGTAAAGTTCATTTTAATCAGTGCAAGGACATGTCTACCTCCCATATTTCCAGCAATTGAAAAACATACATACTTAAATCTTAGCCACAATTACGATAAGATTGCAGTTAAGATTTCTTTCAAACTTTATTACATTCTGTGCACGGTCATACCTGTCTACCTCGCTCAGAAGCCGATGAAAATCTGTAATTAAAACTTAACATAAATTTCTTGAATTAATTTTATTTTGTCCGGTGGCAGGACATGTCTACCTTCCATATGTCACTAAATTTAAAAATTAAAATTTCGTTTAAAATTTTAAATAGAATCTACCGAAACTACATAATAAATATCTGTAATTAATTTAATTTTGACCGGTGCAAGGATATGTCTACCTGTCATATATCCTGAAATCAAAAAACTCAAATTTTGTGTCAAACTTTTATCGAATCCAGAGAAAATCTATCAGTACTTCTTCCGCATTAATTTAATTTCAAGTGGTGTAAGGACATGACTAATTTTCCTAAATCCTTAATTTAAAAATATTTTATTTCACTTTTAGTAATGTTTAAAATTTAACGAGAATTTATAACAATTTGTAAAATAATACAGCCAAACCTTTGGGTAAATTTTGTTCTAATCGATGAAAAGATGCTCATATCTCCGATATATCCTTTATTTTAAATTTATAATTCTGGACGAATAATGTGACCAGAGCGCAGAAAATTTTCCTTGAATGATGCGGAATATCTCAGAAATAGATTTCATTATAATCAATGCAAGGACATGCCTACCAGCCATATATCCTTAATTTTCAAAATTTAAATAAATTAAGAATTGTTGCTAGAATTATACTGTAGAAATCTGGGGCGAACTTTATTTTAATCGGTGCCAGGATCTGTCCACCTCTTATATGTCCTTAATCTAAAAAATTGGTTGGCAGCCTTAATACCAATTAGGAAACTATAAAACTGTTACTAAATTTACAGAAGTAATATCTCTAGTGCGTTTTAATTCGATGGGTGATAGGAAGTTTTTACCTACCACATATCGTTTATATCCCATATATTCAGAAATAAATTTTAGCAATAACTATGACCACGATATAGTGAAAACTTCTAACTATGTATTGCTAAAATCATACATGCAAGATATCTCGGGAATTACTTTTCAATTGTTGCAAGGACATGCCTATCTGCCCTATATCCTTGAATATAAAAAATAAATTTCGGGTGCAACTATGACTAGAATACGATGAAAACATTTGCTATACTTCTAAAGATATACATACATATAAGCTTCAGAGTCAATTATACTGCAAACTGTGCAAGAACATATCTACACCCCAGTATATCCTTAATATTGTTAAAAATGTTAAAATGTTATGATAACAATAGTTTTAGCTATACTTATGATGAGGATTTGGTCAAACACTGAAACTATTTGTAAAATCATACATTTAAATGTACTGAAGAATTCTATTCCAATCGTTAAGAGGACATATTTTAATAATTAAATTCTAGATACAATTATGATAACCATTTAGTGAAATTCAATATATATTTTTTTTAACCAAAATTAGTGCAAGGACTTGCCTGCCTTCCACATATCCTTTTTTTCATAAATTTAAGTTGCAGCTATAATTATGATTAAAGATCAGCTAAAATTAATAATTATCCGTAGCATTGTAAAGCAAACCTTTTGAGCTGAATTTTATTTCAAGCGCTGCAATGATTTTTGGGCACACTTCAACCCTCGTATATATGTGCATCTACTATAATCATCTATAAAAAATAATGAAACAAAACACAAACTCTATGGTTATTGTCCTAAAACAGTAAAGAACATCAACATCAACATTCGCAGCGTCATCTCATCGATGACTTGGTTTATGTGAGCGTGTGTATGTGTGTGTGTGTGTTTTCGAGTGTGTGCTAAAATCCACAGAAATAAAAATCGTATATCAAATGCATTTCATTCCACTAGTGCTTGTTGTATGAATGTATTTTTTTGCTTCTCTGCAAATATAAAACTAGTTTTTAAAGATTTTTCAATTCCATTTACAAATTTTAAGTAGATTATTGGTCGGTATAAAACAGCTGCTAGAGGCGCTAAGAAAATTGGAAGAATTTGTTATCCCCAAAAAAATTGTATTCAAACATATATACACACGAGTACATATATTTATAAAAATTGTAAATTGTAGATTTTCACACAATAACAGCAACAACATGACATGCAGCTTCATGCACGCCTCGTAGGACCATGCAATATTTGCAATCGATAAGTATCTCTTTTTTAGACTTTAATTATATTTATATTTTTTTTAGTTATTTATTTATTTAATTAGTTAGCGCCTTATATTATCTTTAATAGAAAAGCTTAACTCTAAAGTGCATTTGTAGGGTATTTCATCAAAAACATTTTTTTCCTTATAAATATATCAAACTTAACTCAAGTTTTTTGTTCAGCTTCAAATTCTACACGAATGTACGCTCGCATTAAACCGCACAAAGCCAAATTGCACAATTGCAAAAAGAACAGGAAAAAAAAGCATACAAATAAAATAAATGAACATGCATTAAACATCATACACCACAACCTGGAAAATCATACAGAGGAAAACTACATTTTCTTTTAATAATCAATACACTTACATATGTATGTATGTATGTTTCAAGTACTGCGAGTATTTAAGCTCTAATAGTACTAATCTAGTTTTCTTTTCTATAAAATAGTTATGCTCTCGACTTGTAATCGGTATTTATGCTTTTCTGGCCTTTGTTCTTCCTTTATCTTGTTCTATTTCCTAATGAATGAATAAACGAATAATAAATAGTATAATAAAAAGAAAACAGGATTTGGTTTTATAGGATTATAAAAATACTAAACAGTAAACAGTCATGACAGTTTTAATGGCTGTGGAAAATTACTTATAATGCAGACTGTTTATAGCCTATACTTTCCTTATAACCAGGTCTGGGACTTCCATGCAATTAAAATTTGATTTTAAGCGCTTAACAAATGCACCTAAAAAGGTAAAAATATATATATTATATATTAATTTCCTAAAAAACAAGCACCAAAAATAATATAATAACCCAGCAAAAAAAATTCGAATTAGTTTCATTTGTTTTCCACTTTCATTGCACACCAATCACTACAGGTACTGAACTTAATACTCTAAGGCTGTTTTGTATAAAAATATGTTCTAGACAACCTTTTAAGCGAATACCATTGAGTTATTTGGATGACATTCGTCCTATGACAACTATGTGTGAAAGTCATTTTAGATTCACCAGAAATGGAACTACTTGGAGCTGAGTTTAGCAATGCAGCAACTAATGATATGTATTGTAATATTTTGCTGGGATGGAAATATTTTTTTTTAATATTTTATTATTATTTAAAACAAAAGCAATATGAAACAAACTTAACAATTCATAATTATTTTAAAAAAATCTAAAAACTTTTCACACAAAAAATGCATCCCACTTATAAATAATTATTTTTTTATATTTCCAAAAGTAAAAATAGGCGCATTCACAAGCCGTAGCCGTTGAGCTCAACTGTTACATTTTTATCATTACAAAAGTCAAAATTTATACTGAAAAATTATTTTTTTATGTTAGCTATTCTTTCCATATGGAATTTGATATTTGTCGTGATAAAAATATATCAGGTATAGACATAGGTTTAGAAACGGCCTGGTGGATATACTGCAATATGAACAGCTGATGAATGTAAACAATTGAAAAAGGAATAAAAGAGGGAAAAAGGAAATAATTTAAATTAGCTAAATTAATTAGTTTAGCTAAAAAGTATGGACAACACAGAACTTGTAAAGGAGTCAGCAGAGCAGAAATTGTCCATTTTTATTTTAAAACAAATATTCTATGTTTGCTCAATACTGTAATAAAATAAGAAACTTGCGCCTATAGTATTTACATTTTAACTCTAAGCAGTTATGTGCTAAAAAAAATTTTAAACGTAATAGTGAATTAATATGTGATACAAAAGGATTATTTTTTATCAACTTTCTTTTTGGCAACACTGTTTGTGGCTGCTCAGCTGTTTTCCTGTAATATGTTATGGTAGAATTAGGCGATTAATATCGTGATTTGACGGATCAGCTGACAAAACCTGTAACACAAATAAAACATGTTGATGTTTATGTAATACTCGTATGTATCGTAACGTATGTGAGGTAGAAATCTACAGAAAATAGATTTTTACGTCAACTTCTCTCTTACATACATACACACACACGTATAAAGCAAAGAAAAATGCAATAACAGCTGACACGTTCGCTGTTAGCCTCACGTTTTTACTAATGCCAGCCATACACTGCACAAGTTCAGTGCTCAAGTCTGGCACTGCGTAAACTAAGCTTGTGACACACACTATACAAGTAAACTGTGCAGTTTTTATTTTAAAGCTTTAAGCAAAGAAAACAACATGTGCAAATACTGCCTATTTTTTATTAATAGCTGTGGCAATAAAAAACGAAACGAAAACAAAGAAAAATAGGCGCATATGGTGTAAAAAGTGGTACATGAATCGTGAAAAATTAGGATAGAAAAACTGAGAAACTGAACGTTTGCAACATACAGTACACAAGTTCACTGTACAGTTTTACAAACTTGAGCAAATATCGAAATAGTTTCAATATTTACTCAGTTCACTGCGTAAATATCACAACCACTCCCATACACTACACAAACGCTCTGTACAATGCCAGACTTGTACAGTGAACTTGTGTAATGTATGGGCGGCATAACGAACATCCAGACTTAAACGATACAACCACTTCACGATAACAATCGACTAGTTCTACCGTTACTGGTAAACACGTTCGGTTTGGTCTAAAGTTTAACCATGAATCCACTTATAAACGAACAACCCTTGCAGATTATTGAATTTTATGATCAAAATTCATCATGAAGGTGCATCGAGCACTCCTTCCATTTTATGGTCAGTTTGGGTGACCTTCTGAGGCGACTATTTGGAATCTTGTGACTAAATTTCGCATCAAATTTACATTATTGGACATTAAACTACCAACGCACGTACATAGAGTGTGGAAAGAGTAAAATAATGCAGCTGTACGCGCCAGTGTTGTTGGTGACCGTGAATTATCGATTTGGCGCCGTATGCAGTAATTTAGCCTCTGTTACTCCACTTTTTTTGCTCAAAATAGAAGAGCTGGGCTTGGCTGTGGGGCTATATGAAGGCTCATGTTTATAGGCACAAGTATAGCGGAACATCTAGTGTATCGAAAAATGCGAAAAAAATCGCGATTTAAAAAACATAATAACAAGTTAGGACAAGGTAGCGACATGTTTAATGAAATTAGTAATTTAATTTTATATCTTTATTTCGTTACTTTACAACATTTGTAATGTAAAATTTACATTACAAAGCGGTGTTGCACTATATCATAAATGGCATATCACTATTCGATCAGCCACTATTCGATCAGCTGTTCAGGCAGAGATGAAAAAATTGGCAGCTATTACTCATATGTTGAGTGGAGCGGAACTCCTCAACTTTGCGCTTCTAAGACAAACACTCAACGGTTACGCAACAGTTACGTAATATGCACGCAACCACAACAATATCGATCAGCTGTTTTCTACTGCTGCAGTTACATTACATTACAGTCGGATAACTGAGCCTTAACTCTGTTAGGACGTAGGAAGCTATTGTACATCGAACGCATTTCAACCGGCGAATGTTTTCTTTTTAAATTATTTCAATATGACTCCAGTGCTCCGAATTTTTTTTCCAAAATATGATAGTCCATGTTTTTCTCTATACTATTATTATTAAACTCTTTTTTCGTTGAGGTTGATAATGTTAAATTCAACATTCTCGGATGTTCTTAGTTTAATGTTTTCCGTGCAATGCAATGACTACTGAGATATTTTTTGAATTCCAGCCAATTAACACGATTGATTGTCTTCATATGTATATGAGTGAGCTAAATCACTTCTTAGTGGATTACAGATAGTAACGAAGGTGGGAGAGTTATCGAAGGAGAGATCTAGAGGGGCTTCAACATGAATTGAATCCCTATAGATATTTTTCTTGACACCAAAATTTATAATATCCGAAGTTTTTTTATGTCAGTAGGCCAATAAGTGGGCTCTCCACTCGAAATGAGACCCAAAGCCCATTTTTTAAATTGTGTTGAACAACGCTCGACTTCTAGGTGTAATAAGACGCGAACTCCAGAACGTATGTTCTGCATTGTAGCCGCCGGCTGCCACGAAACAAGGTCCAAGCTGTTCGCAGAAATCGTCCAATTGATCCACAGTCATTGCTACTCCGGGAGGGGAGTAAATTGATAATATCACGAAATTTGAACAATCTCGTACTATTACAAATTTTACGTGTTTCTTATTACGAATATTTTTTTGTGATTTTTGCTTGTTTAGTATGTATGTATGTATATAAGACGCTAAGACGTCTGTCTGTTCACTATGAAGGTTCTACGTTAAAAAAAAATAAATAAAAAATAAAAAAGTAGTGTCGCAAATGAAAATTTAAATCATCCCTGAGGACTTACTATAACTTAAAAACAGAGATACTGCCATTTTTAGCAAGTAATCAGATGACAGAGCTTACTTTTAACATTTATTTAAAAAAAATGCAATAATGGTTGTCAAAGTTGTCAAAGATTTTATTTTGCAAGTTGCTTAAATGCTGCAGAAAATCTTTGACTTCTAACAAACTAATATCGAACTTAAAGCAAATAAAACAATTAAAGAGGTGCAAGTGATTGACATAAAACTTAATTCAATTCAATTCAAGTCTGCAAAGTTTTCGACCCGTTTTCCAAACAGAATATAATGCATACAAATGCAGTTAAACTAGAGACGACAGGACCAGCAGCCTTTCCGCCGGCCACTCTCTCTATATAAGTTTCATTAAATTAAAAAAGCCCTTTTGTGTCAAACCTTAAAAACCAAAGACACCATTAAAAAAAGTGTCAGCAAAATGTTTAATACTGCAGCTAAAAACTTATTTTATTTTTGTTTTTGTGGGAACAAGTTGCTGCATAAAATAAGAAAAAAAAATATTTAGAAATAAAAAAAAAGTTGTCGCTTCATTGTGGCATCTAAACTTTTGTTTTAGTTTTTAATTTTCTGCTACTTTTCACACCTGCTTTTTTATTTTAATTCTAAATTGACAAAGTTTTGCTGAACTGTGTATGTATGTATGTATGTATGTCTGTATGGGGGGAACAATGAGTACCTGTAAAATTCATTTGAAAAAGGAGTTAAATTAATTTTTTGGTTTTGTTAAAAAATATTTCCATGGTGTATATTAAAGAGTAAAATAAAATGAATGTGTAGAGCATACTTTAAGGCATGCTAGTCTTGAACACTTTTAGCAGGTAACATTTAATAAGAGTAGACTTAAAAAAATTAATAACTATTTATGCTCTAGTTACTGTCCAAAATTTCTTTAATAAGCTCAACAGGGCGCTTTATCTTAACTTTCGCTAAAGCAGCTAAACATCTGCCTGCTTACAAGAGCCGACAACAGTCGCAACCGCAACATCAACGTCCAATAATTTACGTGAAGTAACTCGTTTGTGCACTTGAGACACTTTAACACTAAACAAAAAAAGCATGAAAAAAGCACAAAAATAGTATAAAAACAGGACATAACCAGGGCTGCCAGAAGTTTTGCGAAGAAAATCATCATTTGTCGGAAAGAAAATCATATTTTGAAGAAAAAAATCACCACAAGTCCAATTTTTTTTTTTTTTCAAATAATAAAAGTAACAATTGACATATTTACAGTGGACAAACAAAACTATTCGACGTACACCAATTTTATTTTATTTTCATCAATAAAAAGGTATTTACCAGCTTATTTTACAAAAAGAATTTAGAAAGCATTTTCAAATTGAATTCAATAAAAAAAAATTAGATCATTAAAGTAACTTATATAAAAATTACATTAAATGAAAAATTAGTTACGAAATTCAAACAAAATAAGTATTCGACATTGCCAATGTTCTTATCATATAAGGTACATATGTACAGGAGTGATGCATTTTGGATTTTTTGGTTTAGGGCCAAATTAAATAGTAGGAAAGGTAAAGGGCCAAACAAGTTTTTCAATGTACTCGACTATAATCTTTTAATTTAAATAGAGACAAAAGTATGTATTAATAATATGTGATTTATTTTGTTTAGAGCAAAAACAGAACTTAGCGACAAAAGTTCAAATTTTTTAAAGTATTTTTGTTAAATTAAAGTAAATACATATTTTATATGTACATATGTATGTTGCTTAAAAAACTAAATATTAGTTAAAAAACATTATTTATGTAATTCTAATTTTATTAAACATAATCTCTAAATTCTTAGTCCTGTTTAAAAGCATTTTTTTGTGTTAAGTTTTAAAATATCTTCATCATAACAATTATTAGAACTAGATTTCATTAATTTTTTTTAATTGTATTAAATATGACACAGTATTTTTACATGACAACGATTTCTTCTATTATGGCATGTTTCACAATATCGAAAGAAAACTCTCGACTGAAAATTTATATTGAAAACAAAAGCGAATTTTCAAATTGTAATCTTGATTTCAATATAAATTTTCAGTCTGAGGATTGGTGAATAGAAAGAGTTTCTTGAATAATTCTGTATATATTTGTACACAAAAGTTTACATAAACAATTTTTAATGGTAGAAATCCTTTTGCAAAATTTACTTCTACTTAAATCTTTGAGTTTTTAATTCTGGAACTTGCGATATTGCCTATTTACTTGTTCTGTTTCCTTTTGAAAAAGGTTAATAGCAAGTGGTATAATACTATTGGTTTCCCCACTCAAAACATGATCTGGAGCAGATTTCGGAAAACAGTTTAAATAAAAATCTTCAAAAATAAAAGTAGTTTTTAAAACGAAGAAAACTCAATTAAAAAGTGTACTCAAAGGTTTGAAGGAATTAGTTGAATTTTGAGCTGAAGGGGCCAAAATATCCTAGAGATTACCACAGGGCCACAAACATCCAAAAGTGCCACAAATGGCCCAATTGTGCCACATTTTGTATCACTGATGTACAGTTGTTTTATACTCTAAAATTTAGAGGCAATGACTTCTTTTAAACGATTTGGTATACATTTGTGCAAGATTTGAATATATTCCGGACCGATTTTTCGTCACTTCTCTAACATGCCTTTTTTTGTAAAGTGACGTTTTCTTATTCTTTTTTTTTCAAATGACCCCAGAAGAGGAGGGAGAGTTGTGCTCTCTGCCCCTAACCAACCTCTTTCCAGAGAAAGAGACGAATATTTTCGCTGGAACAAAAATGTTTTCTTTATAGGTGTAGCTATTGATACACATTCTAGAACAACAAAGAAAATTGTACATACATATGTATGTATTGAAAGTAAAAATCATAATTTGCAAAATCTAAAATCATCATTCGAGAACAAAAATCTTAAAATCATATTTTGGTCCAAAAATCATCAAAAATATGATAAAATCATCATTCTGGCAGCACTGGACATAACTTTTAAGGATGAGAGTAGCATTAGTAGACAAATTTACATATTTGAATAATTGCAACCATGCGGCATAATAAAACCAAAAAACATTTCGGTTGTTTGCCTCAACAAAAGTAAAACAGACTACATAAATGCCAGCAAGTGCGTAATAATGTCAACCAACCAGTCCCCACTCGCACCATGTTTTGCATAATTTATTGCATAGAAGCAAAATAAAAAATGTAGCATGCTTTTAGGGGAGGGTGAGCAAATGACATAAAATACAACAAGGTGTTAGTTAAGAGAAAAACATTTTGATAAGAAAAATCATTTGTTTAACGAATAAAGCAGGGGAAAGTGCATAAAAAATATTATTATTAATTAAAGCAATGTAATTAAAAATTAATCAAAAAGTAAATAATTTGTCGAATAAAAAAGTAATACTCACATTTGTTAAGCATGTTAATGAAATTGCTTATTGGGGAAGTGGGATAAAAAATATATAAATTGCAAAGAAATAATCACATTATAAGTAAAAATATAAAAGTAAGAAAAAAGTTTCACTTTGAACTCCTAAAAGTATGCATCAAATTTGGACAAGAAGAATACAGAGTCCTTATATAAAACAAAAGTGCGATCCATAACATAATTAATTACAAATTCAGTTAAAACTGCTTTCATCAATTTTGTTGCAAAATTTGAACTTTAAATCGCTTTTATACTGCCAAGACTTGCAATAATTTTTTGCTGGCATAATAAATAATTATAAAAAATAATAAAAGCAGAGTACATAAATAAATGTAAATGTACATATAGTACATATATTATTTATTCTCTTTAAGTACTCGTACGTATATTGCTACCCTTATGAATATGTACTTTGCAAAAGCTCTTCACTAAATGCCTTCCTACTTCCTTCTTCTTCTTCTTCTTCTTCTTAGCAAATACTTCCGAGGCCTATGCAAAATTATCGTCTATTCACGTGCTTAAGTCGTTATTTCGTTGAATTTTCTCTATTTAGCATATTACAAATGCTTTTACAAGCAAAACCAAACGATTTACATTGTTTTATGATGGCCGTAACATCGAGAAACATAATTTCAACATGACAACAGCCTCTTAGACTTCCTGGTTGCAATATGTTTTTTTTTTTTTTTTGTTTTTTATATGTTTCACTTTCTTTTCAACAGTTCAAACGTACTACTCTCATTATCACAGACATAGATATGACACATGTGCTTCTAAGTGTTTTCCGTAAAAACGAGTCAATGAGACGACAGGGTGAGTTTAACATATGTATGCTATTCATGGGTGGCATGTGATTTTTTTTTTAAAGAAATAAAAAATAAATTATACGTGAACACCTACAAAAAAAACATGAAGTGGCTAAAGAGGTGTTAAAGGTAAAGTGAGTGTTGCAAAGAATAACAAACGTGCCTATGTCATGATTCAAAGCAACATTAATTTATGCTAATCAATGTTCTGAAATCACTCATACGTCACCATAACTTTTTTTTACAAGGAAGGCACTCACTCTAATGTTTGGTGAGTCCTGGGTTCTAATCGTCGCTTTCGATAACAAGCTGATTCGATCAGCTTTTGATATATCAAAAGTCGAAATTAAATTTAAAGACCAGCCTAAACTGGTATATTATGCGTTAAAATGATTTTAAGAAATATTTGCCTAAAACTCTATTGTAAAGAAGAATATTTTTGCGGAAAATTTTAACACTGTAACTCTTATGAGTCTGGGTCTTTTTTTCTTTAAGTTAAAACGCCGTCAAATAAATACCCTTAACCGGTTATATAGCGGGTTCAAATATATTAGGCATAGCAGAGAATGGCAATGAGTACTCAAAAAATATAAAAATATAAAAGACTATTTAGTCGTATGTACAGCGATGCCAATTTAGCGCGATTTAACTATGCCAAACCCGCTTTTTTCGTCTTAGCGCGTTTAATAAAAAAAGCGCTAACTTAGTGCGTTTTGGATAAAATCAATTACATCATTTGAGTTAATTTTTTTTTCTTTTTTTGTATAAATTTACCAATTTTCTAGTATCCAAAACTCTGATAATTTTTTTTTTTTAATTTCGTTAATGATTCAGCTGTTGAAAATAAAATGTCCTTGCATGTGATTAGAATTAAAAACGCATTTTAATACTGTAAATGGCAAATATCTTTAAATTTCACAACTACAAATATTTAGTCGTACTCGTGACCAAAAGAATGTATATAAATTATCAAGCATCTATTATAGCTAAAGTACAAGAATCATTTCAATCGCAAAACTATTCGACATTTCGACCGAGTATGTTGTTACTCGTACAAAGTTTGTTAAAGAAACTTAAAATAAAAACTAAAGATTTCGATTATTTGGTGATTCTGATTCTGTATTAAAATATTTTAGTTATTTAGGATATAATTTCGAAGAAGCAATATTGCAAAAAAAAAAAGAGTTGCTAAAAAAAGTATATTTACTAATACATACAGCGACTTTTATTAAAATTTAATTTAGCGCGCAGAAAAATAGCGCGTTTTGGCTATAAATAGTTGACAATGCTGTAACTCAGCGCGTTCTAGTGCGTTTTGAGAAGGGGAATAGCGCGTTTGGGTTGTAAATAGTTAGCATCACTGCTTATGTGTAGTTTCTACAATGCAAGCAAGCGACTTGTCTAGAAAAAATATATGAAAAACATTCAAATTTTTTATTGATTCCTATACAAATTTTCTAGACAAGTCGCTTGCTTGCATTGTGCAAACTACACATTAATTTTAGCAACTGTGTATAAGCATACATGTTACGCAAACAATTTGTACGCTCACACAATAGCCGATTACAACATACAAGTGCATCTCTACTTCGTTTATGCTAAAAACTAAAATAAGCTACAACTACAAATAAAAAGGCACATGCGTATAAAGCTCATTGACTCTCTGCCAAATATATAATCGGAGTATGCTTATACTCATACTATGGATATTCAATCGGACAAACAAATACACGCATGATACTCGGGATATTTATTCATCATTCGCCACTGCATTCATACATTTGTGTATATAAAATGGAATGAAAAATTAGTTTTTGCTTTATGTGTGTGTGCAAATAAAATAGCCCTATATATACGCATATTTAGCCGATGAATAGTGAGAGTGTTTTTATACTCATGCATGTGATTGTAGCTCCTATAGTATATAAATTTAAGCTATAGTTGTTTGTGCTGCGTAATTTAAAAAATTCGTATTAACATAATTGTTGGATCTTTAAAGTTATACGTATTCAGTTTAAAATTAATGTGTGTGTCTGCATGCGAACAAGTTTTTTATTTTTTAGCTGTACGCATTCAACTATGAATGATGGCCAATACTCAAAGAGTACTCAAAATTATGCTTTTGTCATTCTCTGGTACTCAAAGTGTACTCAAAACTATATACGCGAATACCACTCGCACATTGACGAATTTATTGAACACAGTAAATAGTATATCCTATTTCCACTACTATAGGCAGTAAGACCCCTTTTAGTCTTTATTCAGCTGGATGAAAGGCAGAGGAAGGAATACTTTATCATTCTGTCTTTTTCATATTTAAAAGAAATTTTTTCATACAAAAATTAATGAAAATCGACATTTAAATATGAATTGATATTTAAACAGAGTTGATGAAATTTACCCTAAGAATTTGCAAAGCAAACTGTGTGTCTATAAAAGTGGTGTTTGCAATAAATAAGTTCGGAGCTGGCAACTTCGCTGGTATAGCTGAAGTTAGTTATACAAAAGTAGTCGCACTATAGTTTTTAATATTAGTCTCTAAATATATACACTAAAGCTTGAAATCCTGCACGGCAAACTAGTTCTCATATCATTATCATATATCAATGTACGAGTACTTATTTATAATTCTTTTGGCATTTTTTTTCATTTGCACTTTTTGTTTTTGAAAAATGCACTTGAGTACTGAAAAAAAGTAATAATATCAACTCAAATTCCTAGCTTACACTTTCAATTGCAAAAAAAAAAATCAACCATATGTATAGCCACAAGAATTTTACAACAACCGCAAATTAAAAAAATCTCTTAAGTGCTTGATTTAACAACTAACTTACTCAATCATCACCGAAAAGACTACAAACTTTTATAGGTTTATTGGCCTTTTTTTGCTCTCATTTGAATACCAAATATGTATGTAAGTATGGGCATGCATGTGTTTTATTATACTTGTGCCAAAGTTTGGCATCAACTGTTGCCATAAAGGATTCAGAAGCTGCAACACTCTCACTATAAATGGACCTCCTTAATGTAACACACATTTATGTGCTAAAAATATTTATTTGCCTTTTTGCAATACCTCGCTGCCCCCTTGAATAGTTTATAAAATATGGTAAAATTGTCCATGCTGCTGCAAAAAACTTGTGTGTATTTTATTGACCTGAATTTGTGGCAGGACCAGAGCAAAGATATGATGGCAAAGGGCCGCACCGCAATCAAATGATAAACTGTTTTAAAATATATTTTGCAAACTGTAACATTCAAACACCTCCACTTTAGATGGATAAGAAAAATTTAGTTTCATTTAAACTTTAACCTCATAGACACATATAAATGTATAACATCCCAGCAAAAAACTTTGCCTACTAGAATGCAAAAAAGTGTATGTACTCCTCAGTCGTAAGTACTTACAATTTGACTGAATAACCCATTATTTTTGTTTGAGAAGTTCAAAAAGTATGCGGTACCCTATTCTTTTTGCCTACAAACATACAAAAGTTAATAGATTACTGATTGCCTAAAAGTACTCAAAATGTAATGGGTTATTTTTTTAGTACAAATATGCAAAATAATATAGATTAATTTTTGCTTAAACTTATTCAAAATTAATTTGCTATATTTTCTAATTTTTTTATTTTAAATGATTAATATTTTGTAACAAATTTCTCTAGATATACATATTTCCTTATTAACTGGAAAGTACTACAATAAGTACTTTCACGTAGTGATATAAATAAGTTCTTATTTTATTCATTACATGACAGTCATTATTATGCAAATAAAATAATTAGATAAATAAGTACCACTCGTTACTTTGTAAGCCATTAAAAGAGTACTACCCATTACAAAATTTCGAAAATTTTTTGGTGGGATGTTGTGTGGCAGATATTGGTTTGTTGCACGCATACAAGGTGTATGTGTGTGTGTGTGTGTCTGTTTTATATTTCAATGTTTGTATTGACCAGAGAAGGAAAAGTGATTTAATTTAGGGTTTGGAGATCAAAACTTAACTTTTGCATGGTTTTACATATTACAGGCAGGAAAAAAGCAAAAATTTTTTGGACGACTAAGGATTTTTAGTATTTTTTTTCCCCGGCCATTACCCATCTTATTAGGCATTGACTGTAAAAGTTTGAGATACTACGTGAACGATACATGAGAGCGTATAACAGGCATGGACTGGCTTATGTGTATGTCCCCTAAAGTGGCCGTGTTTTTATTTTTTTTTATATCTTATATTCTCACCCTCCAAATCAGGTTCAGTTTAATGTAGAAAAAATATAAAAAAACTTCATAGCGATATAATGTGTTTTAGGGGGTACGTCCGCCCCTCAAAGTTGGCCTTCAAGATCATTTTTCAATGTAATTTTTTGCATATCACTATGTTTTTAAAAAAAAATTTTACAAGAATATGATATACGGCATTATTTTAGCTCTGCTAGTGTACAACATCAGTCTCAAAGACAGTTTTTTGCAAAAATTAATATTTTAGGAAATAATGAAGAAAATAACCAACAAAATACCAAAAATTATATATACCAAAATTGCACTTAAATGGAAATTATTTAGCGTTTACAATAAGAGTTTATATCTATTAAATTATTTCATACATAAAAATTAAAAAAAAAAATACATTGAATATATGGGCTTGAGGGGCGGACGCACCTCCTAAGACACAACTTATCGCTCTGAAATTTTTTTGTATTTTTTTCTATATAAAACTGAACAAAAAAATCCTCCATACAACTAACGGCCACTCTAATGTCCCCGGAGGGTAATGTCTCCTCTTTTCAACCTAACCTAACTTAACCTAAGGATTTTTATGTGGGACTGGTCGTTAACTACTTTGTCGCTGTCATCAATTAACAAATACTAGGACAGCATTATGGCGACATGTTAAAAAATTTCAAAATTCGAAAAGAAGTACCTTTGAGAGTAGAAATTTACCTACGAGACTTAATAAATTTTGCCAAAAATGCAATCAGTTTTTATGCATCTTCGAAGTGCATAAATACTTACTGTTTTTTTTCTCTAACTCGGGTACTAACCACTCTCACCTATTCAATTAAAACTTGTGCAGTATGTAAGTACGAGCTTTTTTGGCACTTGGTCACACTCTCTTTGAGTACCGTTGAAGATATTCTAGTGGATGTATTTCTCGGGATATACAAGTTAGTTAGTTGATGTGTATGGGTGTCTGTGGCGTGCTTATGTGAACTTGTACTCACTCCCATCGTTTGGTACTTAGTAAACGAAAAGCAGAAAATTAAACTTTTTGTTAAATCTGGTACTTAAATCTATCAAGCAATGAAGTGTATTAACAATTTGTCGTTTGAGGCTTAGGTATTGAATTATAAAAAAAGAAAGCAAGGAAACTCACTAACAGAAGCTAAATAACAATTTTATATCTCTTTTTAAGAACTGTTAACATTTTAAAAGTAAGAGAGCTCTAGTGGCTGCAGTCAGGGCTGTCAGATATGGTGATTTCTGCCCAAATGTAGAGACTTTTCAACTTGTTTGGAGTCCAAATATTTGGTTTGGCGACATGGCGATAAATAAATTTCTTGGCTGTTAACAAATTTTAACTTAAAAATTGGTGTAATTCAGGAAATTAGTTTGTTGAAGGAGCAGTTAGTTACAAAATATCTTACCAAAAGTCGTCTGCAAGAAATTAAAACCATTGGATTTTTATGATTTTTCTTATATTAATTACAGTAATTAATGAGTCTGATGAGCCACGCTCCTAAAATATTTCTGAAAATACTGCACAATACAATATACCGAAAATGCGAACAAGCAATGGGAGAAAATCAGTTTGGATTAAAAGAAGGGATGGGAACAAGAGAAATACATTTCTGTGTTCAGGGTTTGATACAAAAATGTCGAGAGATACACAAGAACATTTTTTTATGCTTCATCGACTATGAGAAAGCTTTCGACACAGTCCAACATGACATACTAATGGAGATACTCACGTCTATGGGAATAGAAGACAAAGAAATAAGGTGCATTCGAAGTCTGTACTGGCACCAAACTGCACAGATTGATGTCGATGGAGAATTGACGAACTAAATACCAATATCAAGAGGTGTAAGGCAAAGATGTATTTTATCTCCCCTACTGTTTAATATACACTCAGAGAGAATTTTCGAAGAATCGCTCAAAGCGGCAAAAACAAAGGAATAAAAATAGGCTGAGGTTTTGTCAACAACATCAGATATGCAGATGATACTGCTGTACTCGATGATAGTATAAGTGGACTGCAGAGCCTGGTAACGAAACTCACTTCATGTAGCGAGTTACCTGGTCTTAAAATCAACACCCATAAAACAAAATATATGATTGTTAGTAGAAAAAATAAATATGATGAAGCAACATTAAAAATAAAAATTTTTTATGTCGAGAGAGTACAGAACTTTAAATACCTATGTATATCCACCATCAAAAAACGAAAATGTGCTTACCTGGGACATATTATGAGAAATGAGAAATACTAACTTTTGCAAACAAACCTAAGAACAGAAATTGAAGGCAGCCATACTAGAGGCAGGAAGGAGACGTCTTGGTTAAAAAATATGGAAGAATGAACAAACTTTACAAATGCGTCAAATCTCTTGAGTGCGGCGAGAAATAGGAAAACTTTTGAGAGAATTGTTAAAAATTTATAAATGTTTATACTCGTAATATACATTAACAAATAACTATTGAAATGTAATTTAAATATGTTATTGTATGATCGCTAGCACTCGAATATCGAATAGGCAACTAAAGAAGAAGAATGAGTTTTGAATTTGGATGAGAAAAATTTACACAAAATTATTGTTCGCGATTTTATTTCTGCTTTTGGCGATTTTCTGCTCAATTTTATGCGATTATTTTATAAAAATTTATATTAAAAAAATTGTTATATAAAAAAAAATTTATTATAAAATTTATAATAACAAAAACTACATGAAACAGATTTTTGGCGATTTTTAAAATCAATTTGGCGAAATAGGTCGAAAAAAATTTGACAACCCTGGCTGCAGTTTGTAAATAAAAACAAATGAATTTTTTAACAGACACCTTGCCCAGATTCTGCAGCAAAACTCAAACCTGCACCCCAATTATTTGTAATTAATTAAAAAATATAGTGTAGCTAAAGTATTCTTTTGGAACTAGAAACTTATAAAAATTACAAAGACAAATTAATTTTTAATACGAGTATTTTAGTTTATTTTCTAATGCCTTGTTTTTCATTTTCTTATTTTGCAGGAACTCAAAGAGAGCTTTAACTATGGCCTCTTTTGTCCACCCTCTAATGGCAAGGCTGGGAAATTTTTGGATGAGGAACGACGTTTGGGCGACTATCCCTTTAATGGCCCAGTGGGCTATTTGGAGGTGAGTTCTTTTATTTATTTAACCTTGCTGTAATCCTAAAAACATTTAATTTGCCTTAAAACAACATTTTTCAGCTCAAATATAAACGTCGTGTTTATAAAATGTTGAATTTAGATGAACGCCAATTGAAAGCGTTACATACACGTGCCAACTTAAGACGCTTCTTAGAGTGCATCAATGGTGGTCACGTGGAAAAAATTGCAAAAATGTGTGCCAAAGGGCTGGACCCGAATTTTCATTGTCCCGAAAGTGGCGAGACTCCACTGACAGTGGCCACTGGTGCCAAAAAACCAAATAAATTATTGATTGCCTTGGTCAATGGCGGCGCTCTATTGGATTATCGTACTAAAGATGGTACAACTGCGTTGCACAGGGCTGTGGAAAAGGATTCGCTAGAAGCTGTAACGTAAGTTTCATGCGCATTATGATGCTTTTTAAAAAAGATCCTTTAAAAAAAGTTCCTTTAAAATAAAGTAATATTCAAAGAAATAACCTTTTAAAAACTAATTTTTCCAAAAAATACAGTTTAAATAAGGGCATTTTAAAAAGTATATAAAAAAAGTATCTTTAATGGTACTTATTAGTAACACTCAGTTAAACAATGGACTTTTTAAAAAAGTATCTTTAAAATATCTTTGAAGTCTTCTAAAAAAAACACATTTTAAGAAATTACCTTAAACAATATCCTATAAAAGTGTACATAAAAGAATATATTTTCAGAAGAATTCTTATCAATAATTTTATCAAAGTAATTACACATTTAATTTAATTTAAACATTGCTTGACTTTATTTATATTTTTTTTTTACAATCAACTTTAGCACACTTTTGGAACTGGGAGCTTCTCCAAACTACAAAGATGCTCGCGGAATTACGCCCCTCTATATTTCCATAACGCGAAAATGTGAACCAAAAATTACTGAAAGTCTCCTACATGATCATGCCTCGTTAGGCATACAAGATAATCAAGGTTGGAACGAAGTACATCAGGTAAGTACAATTATTATTTTTTTTCAAACTCAAAAATTCTCAAGAGGATCAGAGTTTATAAGCAAAAATTAAAAAAAGAGTATAATGCAAACATAAAAAGAAAATAATAAATAAATACATAGTATGTAGTTTAGCAAATGACTTATTTATCAAGTAAAAATAATATGAAAAAGTACAAAATCTATTAGAATTGGTGATGGTGATCTCTAATTTTTTCCTCCTGGCAGCATTTGTGTTTAGAAATATAAAAGTGTTAGCAACATGTTGCTTTGGTTTTCGGCTGTAACAAACGAGATAATGTCAGACCAATGCGTTAAATTGCTGAAAAATGTCTCGGTGCTAAAAAGAAGCAATTTATAGATTATTTGCAAACAAAAGGTTTTATTTTTCATTCCAAATTCCTGCTTTTCAGAAATCGATTCATGGGAAATAATAAAGGAACAGCTTGTCTATAAATTAGCATTAATTTTTCCGTCTCAGTTGCCTCATTTAAGGCCTGGTATTCTGTTCAACATTTCACACGAAATGCTGCCAAAGTACATATAAAAAAAATTGACTCGAATTGTTCATGAAAAAATGTTGCAGAAACAATACTCTGTTTGTCTTGGGAAAAACATTTGCTGGTGCTCTGTTCAAATTTGTGAAAAATGTTTATCCACATTCATTAATTCCTACGAAAAATTTTACATATAAACAATATTAGCTAGCGCCTGAAACTATGCTACAATTTCTTATGTTTGTAGAAACACCCCGTGTGTTTGTTGTAAATTCCACACGAAACAAGTGGCACTCTACTTATTTCACATGAAAAATTAAAATGTTGAAGTTACATTTCAAATGTTTCACACAAGATAAACAGAGTACACTGTTTCAGCAACATTTTTTCACGAACAATTCGTGTAAATTTTTTTTACATGTACTTTGGCAGCATTTCGCGTGAAATTTTTCCTTCGAAATTCCTGCTTTTCAGAAATAATAAAGGAACTCCTTTGCTATAAATTAGCATTACTTTTTTCCTTCTCCGTTGCCTCATTTACTGTAAAAGTCATTTCGGAATGCATTAATCGAATATTTATAGCTTAACAGAGCTCTGTTAATAATCTAACAGAGCTCTGCTAAAGCACAAGGTTTGTGTCAAGGGCTATAAATTTTTAAATTTAACTTCATATTAATCCTTTTAATATCTTGGTATCTGTTAAAAATACAAATAGTTGGAATTAGACTAGTGAGCATAGCATGGCTCCTCTCGAAAAACAGAAAATTTTTACTTAAACTTGGAAACTAATGCAGTGATAATTTTGAAACTCTTCATGACTATTTATGTTAATGATAAGAATTCTATTCTACAAAATAATGAAGGTTGAACCACAAATGTGGCACTTTTACGGCCTGTTCCACGATATCACCAGAAATTGTTCGATCGACAACTTGTATTGCAAACAGCAATAACATTAGAAAATTTGTTGTTGTTTTCAATATAATTATTCGATCGAACGATTTCTGGTGACATCGTGGGAGAGGCCGTTAATATAAAAAATGCTTCTTCTCATCTCAAAACGTATATAGGGTGCAGCGAAGCGTGCAGAGTTTTGGCTCGTTAAGCAGTAAAAAACATAACTTAATAGCTTAAAAATATATTTGGAATGAATTTTTATCAGTTATATTTTAATAAAAATGGAATAAGATATTAAAACTTTCAAAACTCTAAAAAGCTAGATAGAAATTCAAGGCGGGATCGACCTATGAAAAGCGGGATGTCTGCTCAGTTTATACATGCACTATGTGAAGAATGATTGAAAATGTGAACGAAGTAACTGTGGTTTTTAAATTCATTAATAATTTACTTTTTATAAAAAATGTTTAAATTTTACTGAGTCGAAATGAATGTGTAATTTTACAAGTAAATCTCAGGCCTTTCTTGTTAATAAAATCATGGAATTTGTTCCAAAAACTCCATCAAGTGAGAATTTATGGATTTTAAATAATTACAAAATTGTTATTCGCAAAAAGTAATCGCGCTAATTAAGTTTAGCACAATTCAATTGCTTTCCAAACAAAAGTAATCCAAATACCAATGATCATGATTATTTTGAACAGCTGACAACTAAAGACATTTTATCTTAAGCAGCATGTTGCTAAATTTATGCTAAAAATTTAAAAGATTTCTTTTAATATACTCTGGTTTTACTTTTTTTTTTGTTTATTTATATGTATACATATATTGTAAATAAACTAATTAAAAGCAAATGAAAGAGAAAATTACGCCTAAATTATGTATTTCTTGCTAACCATGAAAAATTTTATATTTTTTATATGTTCTACTATTTTCGGTTACCAAACATAAAAAAAAAATCTTCTCTAATTAATGGAAACTCTAATTAAAAACTATTACTACCATAAAAACACTACTACCAAAATTCTACCACTACTACCACCTTTAAAACAAAAACAAAAACTATCAAAAACCAAATACATTTATGTAAAATCGATAAAAAAAAAAAAATCGATGCATTAGGCCTGTCGTCATGGTCTTATCCAGCATTTGGAACATTTATTGTTTTATGGTGCGGACATGGATGGCCGTAATGCTTCCGGTAATACACCATTGCATGTATGCGCTGTTAACAATCAGGAGGCTTGTGCTAGAATGCTTCTTTTTCGTGGTGCCCAACGAGGTGCGCTAAATTATGCCAATCAAACTCCTTATCAGGTATTTACTCTTTCTCTCTTCTATAAGCAATAAGGTTTATATGTTGTTAGATATCTTAACTAATACTATTTAATTTATTATAAAAAAAATAATTGATAAAAAAAATTGGGATTTTCTTTTCTTCAAAAAAATAATTATAGTTAATAATATATCGAGGGTTTGCTTTTAATTTATTTGTATGTTTTAGTTGGATTTTGTTTTTTATTTTTTTTTTGTTAAGTATATCCTTAGATTTGCTTGTATTATTTAATTTTTTTATTTATTATTAAGCATTTTTTTCCACTTCTACTTTTTAATGAAAACAGGTTGCTGTAATTGCTGGCAATTTGGAATTGGCTGAAATTATACAAAATTATAAAACTGAAGATGTCGGTAAGTTATTTTTGCTTATATTATTTTTAAAATAAATACATATATTAAAATTTTGAAGCATTTCATAAAAATCACCTTTCTATCATTCATAAAAAGAGACTTCATTGCCATTTTCCTTTTTGATTTTGGAATCATTTTTAAGTCCACATAATCTTAAACTTAAGAGATTTTAAAAGATTTAAAACAAGAGTTACAAGCCGAATTTAATTATGAATTCGTTCCGAGTTTTCTAACAATATTGTGTCACTTTTCTTTTTTTGTTTCATTCAAGAAGTGATAACCAGAGAACAGCGATGAGTAGTGAAAAAGTGAGTAGAGTTGATTCATGACTTATAATTTCTTGTACTTATGCGCACTCATACTTATTGCAACATTGTCTATGAATCATATTCACTTGAAAGTGAAAGCAACATTTATGACGTTGTTGATTTCGACTCTCCTTAACTCAATGCCTATGGACGATGCAAAATAAGTATGATTCAGAATCCGAACTTCGCATACGAACATTAAAATTCTCATTATGAGGTTATGTGTTTCTCTGAAAAACAACCCTATTTACTACTATTGTATACTACTTGCAAACTGTTTAATGACTAAACTTTTAAATAAACATACAGCATGAGTTGAGTGAGCTGAATCAATGTAAGTAGTACAAGTATTTTTCTGAAATTAGAATTCAAATTGAGGTGATTTATGAGTGTGAGTGTGGTATAAGTATGATGTCAACGTTATAAATCAATGTCATCATGAGTATGCGTAAATCAGAGTAGCTGAGCTTAAATGATGTCTACTCACTTATATTTAAAATTTCATGAGTCAGTAGGAATAGCGAAAAAACGATTCATTGCCGATCACGGGTGATAACATTCCGTATAATAAAATCGAATGTTTTATGCTGTAATTATTATGGAGTTTTGCAAGACTTACAGGTTCTTTACAATGAGTTTTCGTTCATTTTGTATACTGTGACTTCTTTCAGTTTTAGATGAGAAACAAATACAATTCTAGTTGTTTTCTTAATATGTTGATAGATGATACCAAGAATGATACAAATAAATATACAAAATAATACAAAATATACAAAATAATACAAAATATACAAAAAATACAAAATAATAAAATACGAATGATGTCACACAAAGACTGACTTAAAAAACGTCAATTGCTTTGTCTTCAACCAAGGTGTAGTGTTTCATAATGCCGTGATACGAAACGTTGGCAATGCTCACAACTTTTCAAAACGTGGTCGACAAGTATTAAGAACGCCAAAAATAACCAACCTTTCCATCCGCTTCAAAGCTTTAATGTTTACATCTGTACCCGATATAAATACCGCATCGTAAATGTATACAAACTTTGTATTGATATCAGAGAATTACAATGAGTACTCAAAAATAAATATATACTTAAGTAAACAGTCTTAATTTTAGTAACTGCATATAATCACAATTGTAGCGCAAACAACTCGTACTCTCACATATTTTCTCTCAAGCAACTATGATTATAGCCGATTCCTACATACAAGAGGATCGCATTAACTCTCTGTCATACTTATAATCGGAGTATTCTTATACTTAGACTATGGATATTTAGCAGGTCAAAAAATATACGCATAACACTCGGAATATTTATTCATCATTCGCCACCATATACAATCATTTTGTATATAAAATGAAATGAAAAATGTGTGCACATATATTTGTGCATATAAAATGGAATGGAAAATTGGTTTTGTCTGTTTTAAGACATGCTTTATGTTTGTATGTAAATAAACTAGCCGTGTATATTCGCATGCGTAGGCGACTAATAGTCAGAGTATTTTTATACTCATGCGTGTGATTGTAGCTCACATAGTCCATAAATTTTAGTTATAGTCGCTTATGCTGCGTAATGTACAAAATTTTTATAAACATAGTTATTGATTGTTTATAGTTATACGTATTCGGTTAAAAATTAATGTGTGTGCTTGGATATGAGAGTTTTTTATTATTTTAAACAGTACACATTCATAGTTGTTTGATGGCCAATACTCAAAGAGTGCTTAAAACTATATTTTATCATTCCCTGATTTCTATCAGTCTAGAGTGTGACACTTACCTTTCCTTCTGTTTATTTTACCCCTTTTAGACACGGAAAGTTTACTTTGCAAATTCTTATTTCAGCTGTGTGAAAGACAGAGGAAGGAATACTATCTCTTTTTGTCTTTCTCCCAGCTGAATTAAAAGGGATATTTTCATACTCTGCTAATAACAAAAGTTTAAAGAACAAATTATTAAACAATCAATATATCTACTTCTGTACTTGGTGTGTAACTCTGTGACAGGCTTAAAATCTCTTAAGACAAAGATTTTAAAATTTTCAATGTCAACTTAATAATTTTATTATTTTGCCAGCCCTTTTATTTTATTTTCTATCAAAACAACCATATAAATAATAAAGACAATTCGACAAAAAATCATTAAAATCAAAACTTTTTTAATATTTTAAATAAAATTTTAAACTTTATTTTTTTACTCAATCTATTAAACAGAAAAAAACAAACAAAAAACAAATATTATTTGATTTTGAATCATACAATATAATTTTTGCTAAAACAATAATTTTATTTATATTTTTCCATGGGACATCTGCGTTAATTTTTATTAATTTAATTTTTGTATGCCTTCGTTTCGCCATTTTACTTTGTGTTTCCCCTTAACGTCTCGTCAATACCATTGCCATTCTGTATCATGGTTAGAAGCATTCGCACACTCACACTCAAATAATCAGCATTTTTTTTTTTTTTTTTTGTTATTCAAACATCTTTCATTAATTCAATCACTGTGACAATTTGAATAATTAACTTGTATTCGTTAATGTGATGTATTTTTTTAATTGTTGTTTCGTTGTTTATTATGAGTATAATTGCGTGATTTGAAATAATAGTAAAAATATATATATATAAATAGTAAAATATACTTACATATATTTAAAATGCATTTTCCTATATTTCAGTACATATAGTCTGTATGTCTACCATCAAACATTCCCCCACCGCTCACTATTTTCCTTAATTTACTAAATTGATATTTTACTGAAAAAATTTCTCTTTTTCATTCATAGAAGGGTCTAATCGTTGCTTTCGATAACGAGCTGATTTGATTTCAGTTTGTCATTACTATCGAGCCATATAATAATATGATTCGATATCGAATGCCGTAATCTCAAACTTAAAAAACGAGATCGAATCAGCTCGTTATCGAAAGCGACTATTGGACCCCTGATTTTTAATCCACATCGACTGTTTGTTTAGTTTTCTTTGATTTTAATAATAAGTTTTTTAACCTCTTAATATCTCAATAGTTTGGCATAAAATGAATATTTGTTACAAAGTACTTTGGTTATTAAATTATCATAAAACTTAACTTGAGTAAAAAGTTTATAAAAATAAATTAAAAATGTTCAAAATTTGCGGAAAAGCTCGAAACTTAGTTTCAGTTTAGATGATGAAATTTTTCGTGCAGAAAGTCATAATTTGTTTGTACGAAATGAAATTGTGCACCATCTAAACCGGGACTTAGCTTAAACATAGAAATTAGTCGAAACTCTAAATGCTTTTGAGGATTATTGGCTCAATTATGGATGCAAACGAACTTTAGTTGCGTTGCCAATCGCCAAAATGTTATAACGTATGGCAATAGGCAACTAACAGATGTTAATTTTTTAATTAAATTTTCCAAGGGTTTTTGAAAGTCTATGCATAAGATAAGAGGTTTGTGACTGTTCCAAATGTGTGGTGGAAGTCTCTTGATGTAATGTTAATAGACATGCTTAACCACCAGCAAATAAATTTTAATTAAAATAAACTTATGACAATATGTCAAATAAGAAATTTCTTAATCTACTATACACTTTGTCAGAGGTTTCTCAAATTTTTTTTATCACTTTCAAAAAATAATATTTGTCGAGGTCATCAAAATAGCTATTTGTTTGTGAAAGGATTTCATCGTTGGAGTCAAATGTCTTTCCGCCGAGCTATTTTTCAGTTTTGGGAACAAGCAATAGTTACTTGGGGAGTCCAAAAGAAGAGAGAGGATGAGGGAGCAGTTTGTAACTCAAGTCATGTATTTTTGTCATAAAAACTCTACTTGTTTATGCACACTTGCATTGTGCGGGTGGAAAAGAAAATTTTTCTTGACCAAATGCGTTCGTTTTTGTTTCAAATCCTCGTTAAATCGGCCCAATAAGTTGGCATAATATTCGCCATTAACCATTACCCTCTTTGAGGGTAGTCCATATGGATTATACCGCGTGAATCTTAAAAAACAGTCGCCTTGTCGCCATTGGCTGAGAAAGCCATCTTGGCCTTCTTTGGCTTCGATTCACCCCGAGAAACCAACTGTTTTGACTGATGTTTGGGGTTTATGGTGTTTTGTGATGTATCCAGGTTTCGTCCACGCTAACTGAAGGGCGCAAAAGCTTGTTGAACAACGCCAAACACTCCTGCGAAATTATCACACGATTGCATTTGCCGTCAACTGTGAGCAAACGCGGTACCCATCTTTGGGAAAGCTTTCTCATATCCAAGTGATCATTTAAAATTTAAATCACTGTGCGTGAGATGCCTGTGGCTACCACAATCTCTCACTTTCAATCTTCCATCGGCCAACACCATATCATGAATTTGTTCAATTGCTTCGAGAGGAGAGAGACCAGCTCCCGTATTCTGTAAGTCGCTAAAGCTAAAGCTAAATTCGATCGCTAAAACACTGAACAAATAGAAAATCCCAAATTATTGGCGATGAAATAAAACACGAACATTTCGCCGAATTACATTTTTAAGCCATTGCCTGATTTAGCAATACTTGTTTGAAAATTGCATTCTTACCCGAAAGTCTATAATTTTACTTAAAAAATTTTTAGCGTTAGATATTTAGCTTTAGCGACCTACAGAATATGGGGGCAGAACGTTCGGCATCTTCCGTGATTGTACGGCTACAGCGAAATTCAGTAAACCACTTTTTTACCATTGAAATTCTTGGTGAGGAGTCTAATTAATCCCCCTTCTCGGTAAAAAAAATCAAACAATTTGTTCACGTGAAATTTTGGTTTTTTTTTTATACAAAATACAAAATTTTCACGTGAACAAACTGATCGCCTATTATTCTCGATAAAGGACCAGGCTTAGCCTTGGCTTGTCATGGTAGTTGTTTTTGCAAAAAATAATGCCTAATGAGCACAGGAAATTCACTTTCTTCCATTTTCTTCTCAAACACAAACTAAATGACAGAAGTCAACTGACAGTTTTCTGTTGACATTAATTAATTGACATGTCATTTAAAGGGCAGTAAATTGCAAAAGTCGTGGTCTTATTAACCCGCCCTCATATTATCGCCTTGTGAAATTACCAAACCCTCAAATCGCTCATGCATAATGTTACATGTGCTATATCCGTTCATATCGTGATTTGGCAAAACCGACTGTACAGATGGCAGCCAATTCGACAGATGGAGCTGCAACCATATCGGCGCAATTAATTGAAGAACGGAAGTCCTTATAGGAAGACTGTTGCTTTATTTAATTTTACGGTTTCCCGATATTGTTATATTTTTAGACAGAGTTGTATTTTATACTATTATAAATCTTGGACACTATTCTACTCAAAAAATACAACTCTGAATATTTTGGGATATGCAACTTGAAACTTTCGCTTTCTCTCTGTGATGTATTATGTACGAGTATGTGTGAATTATACCAAAAATTAAATTTTAATTTTGAATTGTGTAGTTACAGCTAAAAAAAAATTATCTTTAATTTTACGATTTCATACTAAACTTATAATTATTTTAATAAATATGATGATGTGTATTTAATGTGAATTATAAAAATATAGCAAAAATTATAACAAATGTGTATGTTTCATAGATTGAGTAAAAATTTTAAGTATTTTTCAACTCATGCCACAAAAAAAAAACATTTTACAAATGTATGTAAAAGAATTCTAAAAATCTATTCTCAAAAATGTATCTGCACACACTCACGTGAGATTTATAATCTAAAACTATTTTCAAATAACGAATATGTGTGCATGTTTGATTTAAAGAAAACAAATTTAAGGCAATTTAATTGCGCTCTAAAATCGATTCATATGGTTTATTGCTGCCACACCTGTGCAATGTAAAGTCTCTATAAAAAAAATTAAAAAACTCCCATGTGAGCGTCATTTTGTGTAATGAAAAAAAAAACTATATGAAGCAATATCATTAACTTACAAATATTCCCCTACAAATTTTTCTACCAAATATGAAACACACACACACGCGCGCAAGTAGTACCCCTTCGCGGACCACCACGTTACAATCCAAAACGGCGTTCGGGCATTGGTTGGCTGAGTGCCAACGGTAGCATTAGCGGTGGTAGTATAATGGGTACATTGACTCGCAATAGCAGCAGTATGTGTGGCCATCATGGACCACCATCGCCCTGTCCATCCGAACACATGCCATATAGTTCAGCAAGTTCGAGTTTATCTGAAGGCTCATCGGGTCATCGTTCACATGAAGATGACATCAGCATTGTAACAGGTATTCATTTTGTTTTATTACATTTTATTTACCACATTTATTATTATTGTATTGCGTTTTCCTTTGTATCTTATAATTTCTTTTGATTTTGTATTTGGTGAAATTTTTATTACACTATAAAAAGTAAATGTCTCAAAGAAGAATGTGTAATTGATCGCGCAATCAGGAATTTGAAGGACGAATTACATTATTCGTTTGCAAGCGAAATTCAAAAGATTTCATTAGAACCAAAATGGAATATTTTCAAATTTCGTTCCATGTAGAATGATGTAATTTGGCCCTGGAATTATAAAAATTGGAATTAATAAAATATTTTGAGTTATGATTATTTTGATTTTTAAATTGGCCAATTCACAAAGTATTGTATGATTTGTATGTTGTATATAAAAAATATTTGTTTAAAAAACGCCAACACTTAGGAGAATGGTTAGCATAGTAACCAATCACATGGAACTGATAGAGGATATCACATGCAGAACATGCGAGGAGGAGGAGGAGAAGGAGAAGAAGGGGGAGGACGACAAAATATTAAAGCACTACCTGTGTCATTGTTCACCATTTGGTCAGCTTAAAAAAGAAATTTTCCATAGGGATAACGTACCCTACTTGGAATGTCTTAGGGAATGTCAATTCTAGAGACATAAGAGCGAGATTTGATCGGGTAGATAGTGCATAAGTATAATCCTTTATCGGATTGTGTCAGCGTAGTTGTCTCTCATTGCAGCCTAACCTAACTTAACCTAATCTAGCCTATATGTAAATTACCAACAACATTTATACAACCTGCCACTTCTACATATTTCACTTATCTTATTTTTTTTTTAATAAAATATTTGATTTATAAGAGAAAGGCAGATCATAAAATTTAACATATCTATCAGAAATAGTTCACCACAACTCACGTATAAAGATTTGTATTTAAAAAATTGTTTTTAAATGAATGGTGGCATTAGCGTAGCCATGTTAGTGTTATAACATTTCAGTCTAGCCATAGTATTTTGAGGTTTTGAAATACACTTAGAAGATTTTCATGTCTCCTTCATTATTTCTTGTATGAGATAAAGAGAAATATCGGCATTTTATTTTTGTTATTCTGCCGACGTTCTCTCAGATATTATGTCAGAGTTAATCGCAGTTGTAGACGCTATATAAGAAAGATTGCTTAACAACATTAAAATTATTTGTTGACACTGTGCTTAGTCTTAACTCCAAATATGTTTAGATTGAAGAACAACTCTCACGTCGTTTTAATTATTTCTTAAATCAAATCAGAATTGTGTAGACTATACATATTTGTTTTTCGGGATTCAATCTCCCGCAAGAATTTTTAAAAAGATTTTGGGTGTATTGCTTTCACGTATTTTGGTCTTTTGACCCTAGTAGAGTACCATTTAAAACTCAGATTAACTTAACGGGTAGAGACCATACACAATCTAGGAGCAGAGACTTTACTGCCCAGTTTGAGTAACTTTTTGCGATATAGGTTAGTTGAGAAAAAGGGGGTCAACGGCTATACCAGTCGCTGCTCCTAATATACAGATTCAGATTTTTGAGTCCTCTTTCCGATAACTCGGATAGACTACTGAAATATAATCTGGCAAGGAAGTGCAGACATAGATCCTCCAGAGCGGGAGAGAAGCAGAAGAGATGCGAGATACTCTCCTCCTCTTATTCATCATTACAACTGGAGCACAGTAATCATTGTACGGGGGACCCATACATTTAACATGGGTTCCTAAAATTCTGTGGCCGGTCAGTGTGGCTAAGAGATTCCTCAAGTGCTTCCTAGTGAAGTTCATGAGGTTTTTAATTCGGTAATGTTTTCGGAGAGGCCAAAGGGTTCTCACTATCACGTAGGTAAGCTCATTGCGCCATCTGTCTTGAGCGTCTGCAGCAGGATGAGAATGGGAGCCACAGAGATTGTTAATATCGACTATTCGGAGTTTGGTTCCCCTCTTTACAATATCATCCGCAACTATGTTTCTGAATTAGTCCCGTATCCACGCAACCAATTCAATATGATACATAAGTACTGCGCAAGCTTTACGACATTCTTGTATAAGAAAAGATGTGGAGTACACACCTGTGAGGGACTTAATTGCATATGGGCTGTCATTTATAATGCGGATATCTCTGTTTGATATCCAATAAAACTTTTGCCGGTGTGTTTCTCTTTTAATGGCAACTATATCTGCCTGTAATATGCTACATTCCTTCGGCAGTCTTAAGGACATTTCAATTCTGAATTCTGCAATATACACGACCCCTCCACAACTTCGCCCCCCCCCAAACGTCTTGAACCGACCGTGAAGTCCTGTCTTCATCTAGCGGGAAGAACCCTTCTATCAATGAAGTACGAAAATTCCTCTTGAAATAGGGTTTTGAAATACAGTAGTCAATGAGATCAGGAATGTTGTTTCCTGTATTTAGAACGCTAGCATGTCTCCTTGATCTATAGTTTCATGTGCCTGTTGCATTTGGTCTAACGGCAGTGCATAGAGCTAAATTCCTAGCCGTTAGGTCTGCCGGAAGCCAAGATAGTGTACCGAAGGGCGCCTTTGTCGGCATGAATCTAAGAGCACTTGTTATCATTAGTGCCATTTCCCATATAGAATCCCTTCTATATGGGAAGGATTGCTTGCTGATTCTAGTACTTTCCATCAAACTGAGATTCCGTAAAATAGTCTAGACTTTATGACCATCTGTAGTATCCAACTGACTTCCTTAGGGCTTATTCCCCAAGTAGAGCCGATTGCGTTCCTTGGTAATGTACACGACATCAAATTTGCTTTACCAATGCTGGACGTCTCTCAACGAGATGGTGAGACATTTTTACCTAGAGTTTTTTTTGTGTGTTAAAATACGAAACCGTGCTCGTAAGTTATGTTGCGGCTGAAGCTTAACTGCCGAAATGGAACACCACTCAATTGGACGGAATTCTGATGAAATATTACAAATCTCAAATAGAGCAACAGCTACTCAGTGTCGCACAGTCCAGATGCTCAAACGGGATTATTTGTTCAATCTACTACTATCTCTGAGGGTTCAGCATCCTAGAATTTTTTTTAGGTCCAAATTCAGTTAACTAACTTCCGTGGTTTAACTAACGATTTTGCCTATAAATTTCATTGGTCAAACCACCTTTATGAGTTAACTAAAGACTGTGAATTTGAGCCTTAACAGCACAGGATCTGTTCCTTATCTCTTGCTAAAAATAGATATTAAACTAATTCGGTGACAGTTTTCACAGATTGTGGTTGGTAGCTGCTGTAGAACATGCGTTTAATGCCTTGCATTGCGTTGCTACCAATATTTCTGATCTTTACACCAGAAAGTACTGAAAATTACCCTAAAAATTTCTTTTAAATCTACTTCAGTTAAATCATTACATTTGAAATTTCTTTTATTTACCCTTAATTAAAAACTTAGCACTTAAATTTAAAACATCAAACCAATAAACGAGAAAAGTAACTCTTTGACCAAAGTTTATTTTAGCAATTGCATTTATAACTAAAATAAAATTTAAGAAAGAACCATAAGTATAGTTACATAGTTATTCTTATACTTATATTCTTTTTTGTATGTATTTGAAGTAATAAAAAACCTCTAAGTAAAAAACTTTTTAATAGCAACTTATAAGTTTTGTAAGCAGCAATAGTTAAGAAGGAAAACTAGCAGCAATATTGCAACAAATATTTAGCAGCAGCATGTTTTAGCACTTTACAAATATTTATTTAATTGCTCCTCTTTCAAATATTTCGTGTGTTTGTGTATGTATGTATGGGTGTGTTTGTATGTGTGTGTGTGTGAGTCTTTTGTATTTGTGTTGTTTCAACAAATTGCATGTTTACTTTTCTTAATTGTTGCAACAAAATATCTTTAAATACAAACATCTACTACATACTCGTATAAGAGAGAAGAAGGAACTTTAAATGCTTTAAATATATTTTATGTTTCTTCACTGTTATTTACTTTCTTATACAAATGTAACAACAAACGGTCTAAAACTTCATATATTGCATGCCACATACAACATACTAAGTATTTGTATTTTTTTTTACTACTTACGACTTTATTGTATTTGTATTACGTTTTACAGAGTCATATTCACAAATATTTGGATTTAAGCGAAAATGTTGAAATCCAAAAAAAAAATAATAATAAATAGTTCACTCGCAAAAACACAACCAGATAAAATAAAGGATACGAAAAACAGAACATAATGAGTTGGTTTTAGAATTTACTGTTAAATACTATTTTAATTTTGCTTTTTGCTATTTTCTATTGTTTTTTGCTACAGACAAATCCCTCGGCGATACCAGCGATATTATCAGCGATTCATCGGGTGTTGGCACCAACTCCGATTCTGCTGCCTGCTCAATAGGTCACCCTAGCACAACGGTGGTTTGCATGGAACCCTATGCTGGCAATTCAGTTGGCCATATACGCCTACAAGTGGGCGATGTTATTGAAGTTGTGGGTTCGACTGACTGTGGCCTACTCGAAGGCTATGTTCGGGGCATCAATCAGTCCGGTTTCTTTCCGGCCGAATGCGTGCAAGAGGTAAATTTGCGCCAGAAGAATATAACAAATGTTGCTACAGCGAATCCAAATCAATCGCCCTATCAACATTCGCCGGCAGCATCGTCTGTTCACCAGGGCTCACCACAATTGAGCTTAGGCGGCAGTTCGGGTATTGGTGGTATGGGAAGTATGGGTGGCACTTTGCCCAGGCCCAGTCTAATGCATCATCAATCGCCATCATTGTCGGTGAACAGTAATGGTTCAATGCAGGGCCTGAACAATGGACATGGCATGAGCGAGAACAACATGCCGTTGAAAATGGCAGGAGGGCTTGGTGGTGGAAGTCAGCACCAAATTGGTCAATATAGCAGTGCAACAGCCCCCAGGGTAAAGAAAAGGTAAGCAAACTGTGTATAATTGTATTAGATGCCTTATACACCCAGCGGGAAAACTCAGAAGATCTTCGTACCTCAGGCCTACTTAGATTTTTTTTATTCAATTGCTATTCTTATCTAACTGCTAAAGGCCATGACTTACGAAAAAATACAACCCTAATCTGATGTATTGTTATTGTCTGTGAAAAATTTTCATAGACTCTATTATGCCAGAGTTGTATTTACTCAAGTGTTGCACGATTGTGTATGATAGTGCATCTTAGCCCTTAAGGAATGTCTTATAGAAGGCATCGACTCTTTCGCATAAAAGATAAGATACACATTGCAAATTCCCTTCTATGAGAAGGGAGAATAGAAGGAGTAAAATTTTAAATTTAGTTTTTTTTTGCCAAAGCAAAAGCAAAATCCAATAATTTGAAGGCCTTTTAGGATCTCTGGTGGAAGAATTGAGATCGGAAGACCGCAAGGACAACGCGCGTAAAAAGACAGGAGTATGAAATGAAGCGAGCATGCAATGGAGCGAGCACTGGTATTCAATGGCCATGTAGAAGACATCCTTACTACTACTTTTTCCCGCTGTGCAGTTGTAAGATTTTTCACTAGTAGGTGGGATATTTTACAGGAATATTTAGTAAACATATTTGCTGGAATTTCTCAAAATTGAAGTCAAACTAGCAAAACAAAAGCTTAAGAATGGAAATATCGAAGAAATTGAAAAAATTCCATATTAGAAACAAATCCCTAAAATTGTGATCAAATTCTTTAAAAACATGACCTCAAGAAAAATTAAAAAAAATAAGTCACAAAAATACTATTTAACATTTAATTGAAATATTTACTATAAATATGTATGTATAACGCATCCAAACATTTCGGTAACAGGGACCAAGCTTCTTTAAGCTTTGCTTTATATGCATTCTGTTGCTGCAACTCATTAGTTGACTTCAACCAGAATTGAAGCCTACTGATGAGTTTCTTAAGCAGTAACGAAATGCATCTAAACGTGCTTAACCAACAATAGATAAACTTTTTAAAATCCTATTCATTTTGATAGATAGCTTTGTACTGCCTAGGATAGTATGGGTAGAGGTAAGACTACCAGAGGGAGCGAAATACTTGGGTTTTTTCCTAGATAGCAAGCTTTCTTGGAAAAGGAACACACTGGAAAGGCTAAGGAAAGGGCTCAATGCCTATGTGCCAATGTACCTCGCTGGACATCACAGAGGCGCAGAGTATCATACCTCAGGCTGCCTTGGACGTTGTTATTCATCTACTTCCTATAGAGGACATTGTGGTGAGAACGGCTACTAGAAGTCTCCTTAGACTCGTAGTAGAAGTAGGTTTGATTAAGACAGGAGTAGCAGGTCACATATCAATATTAAATGAGATCAGCTTTACTGATCATTGAAATTTATTTTAGTAGAACACCATCACTGGTAGTTCGGATAGGGACTATTAGGTCAAATCTGATAAGCTTTATGAGTGCAGTCTTCACAGACGGGTCAAAAATGGGGGAAAGCACAGGCGCTGGTATCTATATCTTGGGAAGGAATGTTTCTCAGTATTTTCCAAGCTGAGATCTTCGCGATCCTCAGGGTCAAGGAACTATTGGCGAAAAATGTATCTGAAGGAGAGAAGGTAACCTTCTACGTCGACAGCCAGGTTTGAAGGGACACAATGTCAAATCAAAACTTGTTAGTGACTGTAGGAGAGCCCTCAACTTGCTTATGGAAAAAAATATACGGCCAGGTTCTGAAAACCATTTCGTTTTGATATCGACAAATTTCAGGAAAAAAATCAACAAGAAATCTCACTTATTGCAGATTTTTATTTGGTTTTAAGAGTTCATGTGCTAGAGATATTTTATCCCAACTTTATTTTGAATGCACTAAATTATCTGATAAAGAGAACACTGTTTTCCGTTTTGGAAACTTTACGATTTCAAAACGAAATGGTTTTCAGAACATGGCCGATAGTGTCAGACTATGTTGGGTTCCTGGCCACAGCAGTGTTGAAGGAAATAAAATTGCCGATGAGCTGGCGAGAATAGGGTTCGCGTTAGATTAGAGAATATGTGACAGAAGGGTGAAATTACCGTGAGGTCATTACCCAGTAATTGGGTGGAGAGCAGGACCCATCGTTCATGATAAAGTAGGGAGGATTATAGAGTCTCGAGGGCTATGTATGACTCAGGAAGATCCAAACTGCTATTGGATATGAATAGAAAGGCGATGCGAGTCGTGATAGGCGTATTGACTGGTCACTGCTTTTTCAGAGTAAGGATCAGGATATGCGGGGATGAAGAGGAGCCAAAAATAAACTTAAACAAAAAAATACAGTTTAACAAGAAAGTATTTTCAATATTAAAAAAGAAATCAAAACATTTCCATGGGAGCATTTATTTACCTACGAAATGCCTAACTTTTGTTTTTATTTTCAGCGCATTTAATGAACCCCGTACTGTTGTTTTACATCGTGCCAAACGTGGTTTTGGCTTTATATTGCGTGGTGCCAAAGCTTCTTCACAACTCATGCAATTAAAACCTTCCGATCGATTTCCGGCCTTACAATATTTAGACGATGTCGATCCTGGAGGTGTGGCCGATATGGCCGGTCTAAAGCCGGGAGACTTTTTGCTGGCCATCAACGGTGAAGATGTGCGCGCAGCTTCACATGAAAAAGTTGTTGAAATGATACGATCTGCTGGGGCTTTGGTATCCATGACGGTTATATCGCCACAGTTCCCCAATCAGATGCAGGCTACACCACAATATATGCCAACGCATCATTTGTCTTCGGGGCCCAGCACGCCACAAACCTCGCATCGACAGTGTGCCACTTTGCCGCGTAAAATGTCGCTTGGACCTAATGCAGCAAATGCCGAGCGGCAAGGTCGCCCAGCACCTTTGCCGCCACGAAGGGATCCTAAGACCACCTTGTCTGTGGGTAGAGCACGAGCCAAATCGATGGTGGCTGGCTTAGAAAATGGTGGTGAGAAAGAAGATGAAGAAATTCCTCATACAAAATCTTCTTCTGTGGAGTCAATAGTTACTCCTACTCCCACTCATCCGGGTACGCCAGTACAGTTGCGCACAGCTAGTATCAAAGCCAGACCTACTTCAAGCCGCATAACTGCCGCTGAATTGGAGGAATTATTCCAGCGACAACAGGGTGAAGCAGTGGACGGAGCTAACCGTTACTCCACCATGATGACTACTTCACGTTTCCAATCGGGCACTGATAGTGGTGCAGCCACACCGCCGGCCAACAATAATTCACCTCTAAAGGGTCCGCTAGTTTATGGCAGTGTAGCCGAAATGAAACGCAAGGCTAAAATTAAGAATGGCACACTTAGGGGAAAACCATGCGCAATACCTACAGTGGGAACTGGTGCCCGGGATTTAAAACGTTTCCACTCTACACCAGATCTTAATGCCACAGCAGGAGGCTCTTCTTCCTCTATTTGGACGGCAGCCGTGGGCAAGGGCCACCACTCACAAGATGATGTCGCCACTTTGCATGCATCCATGTCACGATTAAACACTTTACCACCACCCACACATCCACCGCCACCACCACCAGTTGTTGGTCAAGTCGTTAAGGTGGAAACGCGCCAAAGTTCAGAATACGAAAGCACCTTGTCGTTACAACAGAAGCTAAAGAAGCGTGCTGAAAATGATGCCGTTACTGCTACAGCCATAGACGGTGTACAGTCGAGCTTTAAACCTTCAACAAATGCAAAAATTTATGCTTCACCGCAAGAACTGATAGCTTGGAAATTAAGACAGACACAGGAGGTAAACAATATGCAGAATAAGTTTTTATGATTTATGTATATATATTCTGTATTCCCTAGAACCGTCAGCAATCATCTAATCAACAGCAACAGCAAAATAGTCAACAACATTACAACTCGAATCAAGCACCAAACCCACAACAACAGCAACAGCAGCAACAACAACAACTTCCACCGTCGACACCACCACAGCAGCAAAAACAACACCAACAACAAAAAACTCAAATTAGCCAATATGCTCAACCCTCAGCTCTAGCAAGCACCAATTCCAATTCAAATAACACTTCCTCCTTAGCTTCCGCCAGCCAATATGCTGTTAGTCAAACTGGTCAAAATAACGGTGCCATCAATCATACCACTCAAGTCAATAACAGCAGCACCATCAATAACAACAACATCAATAATAATGGCTTGCCAAATACAAATGCCGCCGCCGCTGGTCCAGCACCACCCATACCAGAACCTGACTACAGTCTAAGCGAGTCAGATGGCGAAGATGAAAATTCAATATTGGTGGCACGTAACACAAAGCTTAACGAGAAAATTGCTTTAATTGATGTGCCGGAAACGAGCGGAAATAGTCAAGCAAGGTAAGTGAAAAAAAATGTACTCGTAATAATAAAAATGCTTAAACTGAAAAGGGAGTTGTTGTAAGTAAATCAGTGGTTTCATGTGATAACGAAATAGTTCGAATACACATAAGTTAATAACAAATACAGAGAATTTTTTGTGGTTGAGCAAACATTATATAAATGTTTGAATTAGCAAATTAGAGTCTCATAATCTTATTTGGGGCACAAAATTTTCGAAATTAAATTGAAACTTTTAAACTCTTTACAGTAAGGTCAAAATAAGCTGTCTGCTTTATTACGTGCAGCTAAACTTGTTATACAAATTAGAAATGTATTTCGTTAAAATTAAAGGTAGAAAATAAAACCAAAAAATCAAAATCAAAAATCGAATTTTCGAGACCACTGAAGCAAAGTTTCGACATTTACAAATACATATTTTAAAGTTTATAACGAATTGTCGATTATAGCGAAATTCGTTTCGATTTTCGTTACAACCGAACTCCACTGTACAAAAATATGGCAGGATAGTGAGGCAACTAAACTTACTTTACTTCGAAATAATGTTTCAAATTTAAAATAAACTGAAAACTATAATATTTTATAGAATTGAAGTTAAAAAATTAATATTTTGCATAAATTCGAAAATTCGAAATTATGTTCGAAACTTCGAACATTCTTTAAAACATAAAATTTTTATAAATTCGATTAAAACCAAGCATTGTTGGTATCACTTTTATTTTAAAATGAAGTATAATGTAATATTTTGTCTCTTTCGATGAAACCGTAATTTGCAATAGTTTCATAAATAATTAGAAATAAAATTTCAAATAAAAATATAATTATTTTTCTTGTATGAACGATGTGACTTTAAATGCAATTTATTAAGAAAAAAATTTGAGATCTAGATTTTTCTTACTTTTATCGAAAAAAAATTTTAGGATAAAATGTTTATAACTATTAATTTTAAAGTTAAATTAAATTTAAATTTGATCGAGCTTACTCTTAAAAAATATTCTTGATTTATGTGATACATAGTTATATGTATGTACATAAATTATTTCATTTGACCTGTTTTATATTTTTAATCAAGGAATAAATTATAATAAAAATAGAATTGAAAAATACTAAACTTGATTAAAAATTATTGATTTACAAAAGGTTTATAAAACAAATTTTTTTTTGTAGAAATTCGTAGTTGAAATAGAAAATATTTGAAAAGTGAATTTTAAAAATGTTTATGATAATATAATACGCAGCTTTCGAAATCCTATTTCAGTTAATATTTCTATGTTGCAAATATTTATTATTTCGAAATTTGAATTTTTCGCTCACGTATATATGTACATAGTCGGATGTATGTATGTATGTATGTATGTATAAGAATTGAAAAAAATTCATACTCTACAGTTGATTTTCTAAATAGAATCGAAAATAATAAAGTTTGAAATTTCGAACATCCTTCGAAAGTTCGTGAAAAAAAAGTTTTCATATTATCCACAAGTTTGATTTATTTGTTTTTTTTTTTATTTATAGTGCCAGCAGTTCTGGCTCCGGCTCAGGATCTATTTCACATTCCCTGTCTGTTGATGAAATTCAACGCATTCGCAGCAATTTAAAAACATCCAAATCTTCCCCTAATGGTTTTGATAAAAACGATGAAAAGTCACCATCCAACGAAACTGAAACAGCCAAAAACGATAACGATGTTGAGAATAATAACAACAATGACGAAGAAGAGGGAGACAATAGTTCCTCAGGCGTAAGCAGTGATCAGGAAATTCTGGCAGCCAGTGCTGCATCAGGAATACCAACTGCAGCTAAATCCACTGATACCATTAAGAAAAAGCCAACTGTTACCATAAATGAAGAGCCAAAAACAATTCCCGATCAAGGTAAGGATGAAACTGATAATAAAGCCACGGCCACACCGATCACAACAGCCACAAAACTGCCAAAAACAACATCAACAACAACTATAACTAAGCCACCTATGCAGCAAACAATAAACCAGGTAAGTGGACAACAACAACAACAGCAACAACAACAACAGCAGCAGCAGCAACAACAACAATTAGAAACTAAAGCAAAATCTACACCACCGTCTCAACATCGCAGTTCAATCACTGCAACAACAACTGCCAATATGGATAAAAGTGCAACAACTAATAGTAATACCACAACAACTAACACCTCCTTCTCCTCCTCTTACTCAGCAATGAGTAACAGCTTGCAAACCACCTCAAAAATAAATGTTGCCAATGCAAAGGCGGCATTTGAGGCCAAAGCCAACGCACCCACAATAGTCTCATCGGCCATACCAAACATTCCTACAACCGTAACCGTCAAACAAATGGTGCAACAGCAACATGCGCCGGTTATACAGCAACAGCAGCAACAAATGTCTGCTGGGAAGGGGCCCAAAACACTGCAGGCTCAAAGTCAACAGGTTGTGGCTAAAGCACAACCATCTGTGGCTGGACGTTTAGCTCAGCAACAGCAACCACCACAACCTCATATGAACCCCAACCAAAAATTAATGGCCACACAACAGCAGATCTTGATGCAACAACAACAGCATCAACAACAAATTGCGCATCAACAACATCTGCAACAAATTCTTAAAGCTAAGGCGGCAGCAGCAGCTGGTGCGGCCACCACAGCTGCCATAGTGGCCAAACAACAACAGCAAATGGCCACCAACAAGACTAGCGTATTGTCCACACAGGACTCTCAAGAGGAACAGCGATCCGATGATGATGGTGATCTTAGTCCTTCACCACCAGCTAAAGGATTCCAGCGGCACAATTCGCTGACACGTAAACAAGCTGCCGCTATTGCCATGCAAAGAGCAACTCGATCAGCTGCCGTTTCGCTGGTGCAACTGCCGCCACCCATTGAGGCGGACAGTGATTCGGAAATGTCGCTGACGACAACGAATTCAAAGTCGTCGTCTGTTGCTAGTGGTGTTGCCGCAACTTCGGCGCAGCACAATGATGACGGTCTGGTAACGGAGAATATTGTCCTGGCACCACCGCCACAATTTTGCGATTGCAATGACACAAAGCATGCGCCCCAGTTGCAGCAACAACAGCAACAGCCAATGCCTCAGCAGCAGCAGCAGCAATTACATATGCAGTTGCAACAGCAGCAACAACGTATGCACCAGCCGCAACAGCAGCTATCGTTGCACCAGCAGCAATCATTGCAGCAGCAGCAACAACATCAGCAGCAGCAGCAGCACCAGCAAATACAACACCAACAACAACAGCAGCAGCAACATCATCATCTGCAGCAACAACAATTGCAATACCAACAATACCAACAACATTTGCATCAGCAACAACAGCTACAGGCTGCCATGCAACTACAAATGCATCCGCAACATATGATGCAACAACACTTTGTTGCTGGCACTGGTAATGTTGCTACTACTGCTGCTGCTGCTGGTGCTGGTGCTGCTGCTGCCACGGCTACAGGCAATATGGGCACATTGGGACGAGTTCGTATCATTGGCACTCTGCCCAAAACAAATCATCGCCTGCATTAAGCTCGAAGTTTTTTAATTTGCTATTCCGTAATTGTCTAGATCACTTTTGTTACCTTTTTGCACAAGATGCAAAAGAGTTTTTCAAAGTTCGATTAGATGTAAGCAGATGGGTTGGCGGCGACAGTTGAGCGTTTCTTATTTGTGGGAAATTTCTCAAAATATTTGAATATTTAGCAAAAACTCTATTAAATTGCGAATTTTTAAATTTGGCCTAGCAACATTGCTGCTGGTATTCGCATGAATGATGTATTTTTTCTATTATAAACTTTGTATGGACATATATTTGGAAGTAGAAACTCGAAAAACTTAAAAGGACTCATTGATGGAATTATTATTACTATTATGTCTAAATATGCTAAAATGTGCAATAAAAACTGGCATAATCCCACATTTCTAAAATATGCTTTAAAAGCTAAAGTATGCACTAAGAATTCGCCATTAAATATTTTTCATAACTACCTAGTCAATATGTTTTTTATTAGCACCAATAAGGATCAATATTTAAAGGCTTAACTATGTCGCTAACGCTGCTTGCTTTTGAACTACAGTGTACTTGAACTTAAGACTCTTATTTGTGTGTTGCATTTTTGAAATATTGACATACAGTATATGTACTCGTATGTCAAAATAGAGTACTGAGTATATTATTTTTCATTTAAGAAATCAGAATCGCACATTTCCCAATAAACTCCCTAATGCATAATATGATAGATCCTTAGCAGGGATAGGCCAAGCATATGCACGAGCAACATTTTGTTGCTCTCTCCTTGTCGCATTTTTTTACATCACTTTAGACATTTTTTGATACTTTTGAGAGCAGGGATGGGCAAAACCTTTGCACGATACATTTTGTTGCCCTCGCATTGGCACATTTGTGCATAAGTTTAGGCATTTTCAATGGGTGCTTAGGCTCGTCTGGTAGTTTTGACTGCTATTTTTATTTTATTATTATGTATTATTAATTTTTTTTATAAGCTAATTAAATTCTAGACTGGAACTAAAATTGGCCGAACTGCTAATAATATTCACCCCGATCGCGAAGATTTTTCCCTCGAAATATTTCCCCTTTTCGCCAAATTGTAATCGTGAATAATTTTTGCCTAGAAACGTTTTCCATTTTTTTGATTCATCATGAATAATATTTTTCACGGAAATTTTTTACTTTTCCCTTGGTTTTGTTCACTTTATTTTAACAGCCGAACCGTATTATTATATCGTATAATTTCGATATTTTCCTTCGAATTAAATATTAGATGTTGTAAATATTTATTTTTAGCACAAGATTAGTAAATAAAGTTCACGATAATAATTCCCTGCAACACATTTTTTTATTGAATATGAATTTCTTTGGTTCACACGCAGTAAATTTTATGGCCGTGCACCGCGGTGGTACACTAAAGAATTTTTATTTTTTGCACTACACCTAGAATATTAAAAAACGCAACATTAAAGTTAAAAAGTTTTTCATTTAGCCCCTAAAATTTGTGCATTTATTATTAAACTTAAATTAAATTTATTTAATTTTTAAGCTCTACAAATATTTTTCCCTTTTTTGCATTCACTGGGACTGATAACGGTGAAATTTTTCACGGGAGATTACCGATAGCATTTTTCCCTTCACGGGAACAAAAATTTCACTTGTTATTCACCATAGGGGTGAATATTTTTTTAAATGTTTGTGCAGCACGATTTGCCGCTACTGAGAGGAAAACAATATTTTATAACGCAATATCGACGACATATTAATGTGGAGCTATTCTTTAACTGGGGTATGCAAAAATGTGCTTTTGTCTCTTTATAGAAAATGTATAATAAAATTTTTTACATTCTTGTTGTAGTAATAGTGGGGCGGGTGGTGGGTTAGGACGGAAAGTGGGGTGTTGCAGTGCTCGACTAGGAATACTTTATCTACACCTATTATCATTTCTTTTATTTAACCTCATCTTAGAAAAAAAAGGATAAACATTTTCTTTTCTCGGAAGAAATTTTGTATGATAAAAGGAAAATTTCATATTTTATTATAAATACAAAAAAGATTTTTACGATGGGCAATAATAATTGTAGACCGATTATTTTAAACAGGATGTTGCTTCTCAACAAAAAGCTCATTGGATATTTTGCTGTACGTTTAATATTTTTTAAGCCTTCAACTCAACTCAGTTTGGTTGTCTGATAGTCAATCCAATTTGCACATTGGTACTCCCTTTTACAAATTAAATAATGGTCGAGTTTGTAGTTGTCTATTTTCATATAAATCACCCTTATTCCAGTTGTCGACATCGGCGTCACTTTAGCACAACACCAAAAAAATTGGGGCTTGTTTACTCGTTCTCGAGCTTACTCGCTACTGTCAACCTATTTCTGTTCCCTAAGGTCTAGAAAATAACATGAACCTGCTAACAGGAGTCAGTTGTTTTTTACAACGGGTACACAAGCCCCAAGTTTTTGGTATTGTGTTAAAGTGATGTCGATATCGACAACTGGAATAAGGAGGACATTTTGTACTCAAATCGAAGGTCTGCGTTGTGGAAACAGGGGGTTAATTTTTTTCCATATACATATATTTTTTATTCATATGCTGTTGTTTTTTTTTAATATCAATTATAAAAAATAGTAAGCTTGGCAGTACTGAAAATGAGAGAAAGAAAATGTGAAAAAATGAGAGTTTGAATCGAGAGAATATTGGAAACTTCAAGAATCATATCAAATTCTTTTTCTAGAATTAAAAAACACGAACTTTTTTCGTTAATTTATACAGAAAATATAAAAAAATATTTCTTATATTATTATTGTTTTCTAGAAATAGATAGGTAACTATGTAAAGTAAAACTGCATACTTGAATTTGCAGGCTTCTTACGTTGCTCTTTTTGAAAGCGATTTCTTTCGCATTAAAATTACAGATTATCTTTATGATGTCTAGCTTCAATTTACCAACAACAAAAGGCAACATCAGTTGTGCTATCAAGATAATCTACAATACTAATACGCCTTAAGAAGACGCACCATTGTAATGGTATTCTAAGTACGTTTTAGTTGCAGGAGAATATATTTTAGCAATTCTCGAAAGTTAATTTGTTTCCTCTTTTTTCTGTATTTTTTTTAATGGTAATTTAAGTACGTTTTAGTTGCCGGCGAATATTTTTTAGCAATTTTCTCGAAAGTTTTTGCTGTTTTTTTTTTTTGGAGATTAATTTGTGGTTTTTGGTTTGCTGTATTTTATTTATCACACCTTTTACAAAAATACAAATGGTTGAATTTTTCATCTACGTTCGATTTTTCTAACTCAAATTTAAGGCTCGAAAGAGAAATATTACATTAAAATTATTATACTCCATACCAGCTGTATACCAAATTGTGGTTGTGTATGTTTGTCTATCCCTGATTTAAAGATTTAAAAATAATAATTATAACAAACAATTGAATTTAAGATTTAAAAAAACAAATAGTAAAAGAAAATATTTGAGAAATTTCAAGAAATTGTTACAACACTTTTATGTGTTAAAAAATTTGAAACACTAACAAAAAATACAAAAGAAAGCTAAATTGATAAAAAAAAAATCTTTAAAAATAATAAGAAAAAAAATTAATTTTAAAAAGTCTTAATGGTTTAAAAAAAACAAAATAAACAAAATAATTAAATAAAAGAAAAAACCTAATTTTAGTACAATTTAAAAATAAAAAATAAACTGGCGTAGATGTAAAAGATATAATTTTTAAAAAATAAAATATATATGTATGTATTTAGTTTATTATTATTTTTGTTTTTCATTTTCTTTATTTTGCTTACATGTATTTCTTTATAATTTAAATATTTTGCTAATTATGTGTGATATATATTTAAATTCTTATATATTTTTTAAAACATATTATTAATGCCCGCCCCCACTAAACACAACAAATAAATTCTAATAAATTATACCCAAAATAATAAAATTATTACAATTTATTAAAAAAAATTAAGTGTAAATAATAACAATGAAAACTAATGATTTAAAAATAGTAATTTAAAAACAAAAACCGCTTTCTTGAATTGACAACAAAAAAGCGTTTTGGAAAAAGTATTAAACAAATACAAATTGTAACAATTTAAGTAAAACAAAATATGTTTTTTTAGAGAAAGTTATTTAATTTTTAAAATTATTTTTAACAGAATATTAAGTAAAAGAAAAGGAAACAAAAAAAAACCGAATTCAATTTTTTTTATAAAAAAAGAAAAGCAACAAGACACAAGAAAACATAGTCAGTCATAAATAAATATCCATCCATTTGTTTAGCAAAGAAATCATATTTCAAAAAATTATTCTTATTCATATACATACATATAAAAAAAGATTACATTTATTAATTTAACAAATACATAAATAACTGCTATATATCCCAATATATCCCTCATGATTATACACACAAGAAAGACAAATACGCAAACTCTTATTCACATTTTATATTAAATTACAATACAAGGATTTCAAATAAGATGATCCCTAAATAAAATATAAAAGTGTTTTTATTAGATGTTTTCGTTTAAAACAAGACTACAAAATATTTCATTTTATAGCTAATTAAATATTATTTATCATACCTTTTACAAAAATGCAAATAGATGAATTTTCCATGCACGTTCGAAATTTCGAAATCAAATTTAAGGCTTGAAAGGAAAATATTATATTAAATTTTAACCACGGCATCGAAATAAAAACGCCCTTAATATTTCTACGCCCATCTTATTCATGAATTTCCACATATAAATGTTTCAAAACGCACTTGAATACAATAATAAAATTTAAAGCAAAAACTTATCGAAAATTTAATGAATAGAAATTTTATAAGATTTTGAATTTAACAAATATCTTTTTCATAATTATACAATTATAACAATTTACAACAACAACTGAATTAAATGGAATAAACTTAAGAAATTTTTTGTATAGATTTTACACAAAGAAGAGAAAAAAAAATTTTTTATCTGCTGCTTTTTCCACCCACAAACAGATTAATTAAAATAAAACAAAAAGAAATTTTTAGAAAAATATTTAAATAAAATATTAATTACTTATAATTATTAAAATTATATTATATAAACACTTAAATTAAACTGTAATTGCACTGATAGTCATATTATGCAAAAAAAAATGGAACAATATGAATATTTTATGTTTGTTTTTTAAGCAAAAATTTAAAACAATTTAAACAAAAAAAAAAAAGAACGCACTTTTATATGAAATCAAACACGCTAAAATTTTCCTGTTTTAGTTTATTGTCAACATTTTTATAATTTCATTTGATTTGATTTAGAGCAAAAATTCGAACATGTACTTGAAATTTTCATACATGTTCGAAATTTCGAAGTTGAGTGATATGATTCAATTGCGAAATAAAAAAATTATATATTTAAAGACCTTGACAAACAAAACACTTTGTTAAAAACTTGTATCTTACTTCGAAATTTCGCATAAGGTCTACTATGTGACATAATTTCGAAATTTAGAAAAAAAAACTATTGTGGAAATCAAAATTTCGATTATTTTCATCAATAATCAAGCCGCTTATTAATTTTAAAATCTGTAATCTGCAATCTGTTTTGTTTATTTCTTATACATAAATGAAAAATGGTGATTTTTTCTTGTGTGTTCGAAATTTCGAAATGAATTGAAAAATTTGTAGATGATTTCAAAAAGTTAGATTCTTGTGGATTAAACACGTCTGCATGCATTTTGTGTAATTAATAAAATTGTTAAAAAAAATTTCTGCATGTTCGAAAATTCGAAATTTAATTCTTAAGCTTCAATTCGAAAAAGAAAGTAAATTTTACACATTAAAAAGTAAATTTCATTAAAATTCGAAAATCGTTTTTCACAAATTACCGAATTTCGTCGGTTTACTTTAAGTATGAAATTTAGTACGAAAAGTTGGGGCCTATTCAAACGAATCGACTGTAATTCTTAACGCAAATTAAAGCTTGATAGCTTTGAGTTTATTTTAATAAATTTATATAATATTTTTAACGCTTTTACAGAAGACAATTTCCTTGCTACCAAAAGTAATTTCCAGAGGAAACATCAGCCAACATAACGCAATTATTTATTTAACTTAAAGTTACAATTTGTTTAATCTTGCTTTGCAATATGTGTTCTTAAAGCGCTTTGATTTTTAATTCCAAATTTTTATTATATCATTTAGTTCGAATGCTTAGCATTGCAAATAATTTAAGAAAACAAAATCTAAACATTCATTAAAAATAAGCAAGTTTATGTATTATGTAATTACTTTGTTAAATTAAAAAGTTTTAAATTATAATTTAATATTATATAATTTTAAAAGATTTATTAATTTGAAAATGTTATTATTTCTTTATTGAAAAGCAAACTAAATTCAAACAAGAAAACAAATTTAGTACTATAAAATTGTTTAGGTTTTCAAACATTTTGTGTGTGTATTAATTAACTTTAGATTTAATTAGTGTCGTCGTCAATATTAAACAAAACAATTATTTAATATTATCATTAATAATAACAAACAAAAAAATAATTATATTAACAAAAAACTAATTTAAGCAGTTTTTAGTATGCAACATTAAATACATTTAATAGATTTATTTGCAATATATTTATGGCACGAATAATTAAATAATTCTTGCGAAACGAAAGAAAGTATACAAAAGAAACCATAAAAGAGAAGGAGGATTTATGCATCCAATTGAATACAAAATTAAGTCAGTTATAATGCATTGTTGTAACCATATATGCATATTATTAAATAAAAAAATTAAAAAAAAAAACAAATATTCATAAAAATTACACTAAACAATTGTTTTATTTAACATATAACAGAAATTTCCGAAACTCGCAAATTTTTAACAGAGTTGCTTGGTATATCTTGAAATTTATTTGACTCTTATTATATCTCATTATCATTTCAACAAGTCTTTCAAATTTCATAAAATTATCTTCAAAAACGAAGAAGATATTCCAGTGTAAATGGGAGCGAGTCTCCGTGTACAAATGCGCTTTATTAAAATAAGCTTTATATCTCCCGAAGTAATCAACGTAACTCAAACATAACTTAAACGAATCAAAAACTTCCATTCTACAAAGCTGTAAAATTTATTTTCTCTATCTCCAGGAACTTCAGAGTTATAAGTAAAACTATGACCACAAATTGCAAGTTTTTGAAAAAGTTGCAGCTCTCGTATCTTCGGAACCGCTCGGTATATTTTGTTGAAAGTTTTTTTGGATGACACCTCAAACCTTAGTTCATCCCAATAGTGTGAATCTCAAAACCTAACCTTCAACGTGGATGGCTTCCGGAATTGTGAATCCCAAAAATAGGGATGAAAAACAAGATATTTCAAATAAACGCCCACTTTTACAAGGTTTAAAGTGGGCGTGGCAAAAATTGATTGCGCTATTATTATTCCCCATTATGTTCTCTACGAGTCCACAAAATTTCATCAAATTATCTTCGAAAACGACGGAGATATTCCACAAACCGTAAGCGGCTGATTTTCGACCTGAAAAAATTTTGAAAAAATTTATTTTTTTTTGTGAAACACCAGGTCAACAGAACCTGGTAGAAGGTGGATTTCGTAAATTGATTTTTTTTGAAGTGCTATAACTCTGTAACCATAGGACAGATTCGAATGAATGTTCGACCATAAGATAGATTGGAATATTGGCTACAAGATGAACAACCTTTGGCCCCTCTGGCGGACCTATGTGTCACTGAAAAAATGCGTTTTATTCTAATAATCGTTATATCTCCCGAAGTGGTAGACATAGAAAGTTCAAATATCACTTAAACGAACCACAAACCAACATTTAACAAATCTTGAAAATTTTATTTCTCTACCTCCAGGAACTTCAAAGTTGTAGCTAAAAGTATGAAGAGCTGAAATTACCGGATATCGCAAATTCTTAAATAAATTGTAGTTTTCATATCTTGGGAACCCCTCGGTGTATTTTGATGAAATCTTTTTTGGATGAAAGCTCAAAACCTTAGCTTCAACGTGAATAGATGAACAACCATTGGCCCGCTTGGTTAACCTTCGTTCCTGTTGAATAATGCGATTTATTCTAATAATCACTATATCCCCCGAAGTAATTAACTTTGTTATCTCAAACACCGCTTATTCGAACCACAAACTCCCATTCTACGAAACTGTAAAAAATCTTTTCTCTATCGTAATGAACTTCAGAGTTATAGTTAAAAGTATGAAAAACGGAAGTAACGGAAATTGCAAGTTTTTGAAAAAGTTTTACATATCATATCCTCGTAACCCCTCGGTATATTTCGATGAAATCTTTTTTGGATGCAATCTCAAAACCTAACCTTCAACGTGGATGGCTTCCGGAATTGTGAATCCCAAAAATAGGGATGAAAAACAAGATATTTCAAATAAACGCCCATTTTTACAAGGTTTAAAGTGGGCGTGGCAAAAATTTATTGCGCTATTATTATTCCCCATTATGTTCTCTACGAGTCCACAAAATTTCATCAAATTATCTTCAAAAACGACGGAGACATTCCACAAACCGTAAGCGGCTGATTTTCGACCTGAAAAAATTTTGAAAAAATTAATTTTTTTTGTGAAACACCAGGTCAACAGAACCTGGTAGAAGGTGGATTTCGTGAATTGATTTTTTTTGAAGTGCTATAACTCTGTAACCATAGGACAGATTCGAATGAATGTTCGACCATAAGATAGATTGGAATATTGGCTACAAGATGAACAACCTTTGGCCCGCCTGGCGGTCCTCGGTGTCACTGAAAAAATGCGTTTTATTCTAATAATCGTTATATCTCTCGAAGTGGTAGACATAGAAAGTTCAAATATCACTTAAACGAACCACAAACCAACATTTAACAAATCTTGAAAATTTTATTTCTCTACCTTCAGGAACTTCAAAGTTGTAGCTAAAAGTATGAAGAGCTGAAATTACCGGATATCGCAAATTCTTAAATAAATTGTAGTTTTCATATCTTGGGAACCCCTCGGTGTATTTTGATGAAATCTTTTTTGGATGAAAGCTCAAAACCTTAGCTTCAACGTGAATAGATGAACAACCATTGGCCCGCTTGGTTAACCTTCGTTCCTGTTGAATAATGCGATTTATTCTAATAATCACTATATCCTCCGAAGTAATTAACTTTGTAATCTCAAACACCGCTTATTCGAACCACAAACTCCCATTCTACGAAACTGTAAAAAATCTTTTCTCTATCTTAATGAACTTCAGAGTTATAGTTAAAAGTATGAAAAACGAAAGTGACGGAAATTGCAAGTTTTTGAAAAAGTTTAACATATCATATCCTCGTAACCCCTCGGTATATTTCGATGAAATCTTTTTTGGATGCAATCTCAAAACCTAACCTTCAACGTGGATGGCTTCCGGAATTGTGAATCCCAAAAATAGGGATGAAAAACAAGATATTTCAAATAAACGCCCACTTTTACAAGGTTTAAAGTGGGCGTGGCAAAAATATATTGCGCTATTATTATTCCCCATTATGTTCTCTACAAGTCCACAAAATTTCATCAAATTATCTTCAAAAACGACGGAGACATTCCACAAACCGTAAGCGGCTGATTTTCGACCTGAAAAATTTTTGAAAAAATTGCTTTTTTTTTTTTTGTGAAACACCAGGTCAACAGAACCTGGTAGAAGGTGGATTTCGTGAATTGATTTTTTTTGAAGTGCTATAACTCTGTAACCATGGGACAGATTCGAATGAATGTTCGACCATAAGATAGATTGGAATATTGGCTACAAGAGGAACATTTGGCCCGCCTGGTGGTCCTCGGTGTCACTGAAAAAATGCGTTTTATTCTAATAATCGTTATATCTCCCGAAGTGGTAGACATAGAAAGTTCAAATATCACTTAAACGAACCACAAACTCCCACTCCATAAATCTGTAAAATTTCGTTTTGCTATCTTCAAGGCCTGCAGAGTTATAGCTAAAAGTATGAAAAGCAGAAATAACCGGAAATCTTAAGTTTTTAAAGGACTTCTTGTAGTTAAAAATTACAAAGCAATCATGGTAATGTCGCCTAACAACTTTTAAATAATAAAAAAACTTTTTTGTTTCAATAATATAAATCTTTTATTGGATTTTTATTATGCAAATAACATAAAAGTTTACAAACTATAAACTAACAATGATTTGCATCATTTTAAGAAGATTACATACTACAAATGAAATAATTATGCAAATATAAAACAAAATACGTAAGATATTTGAGTTCAGTTTAATGTGAATTACTTGAAAGTAAAAAATGGGCCAAAAAATTAAATTTTTTAGCACACGATATTAAATTGTTTAGATCTATTCAGATTTGGAAGTGGCTGTAGTGCGATTTATCGGATTTAAAGTGATAATTTTTGGTGAAGTCTGTATCGTTGTGGAAACAGAAGACGATGGCGATGATGACGACGAATGCGATGAGGACGAATTATCCATAGATGATGTATCTTGTGCAATTGATGCAGATTGTACAGGTGATGACGTAATTGTGACACTTCCAGGCGGTAATTTTCTTACAGTTAAATTACGATTTAGCAATTGAGTAGTTAAGTGAGATGGCAATTGCTTGAGTCCTCCCGATTTAACAACAATATTGCGTATTTGTGGTTTATCGGTTGATATAAAGGTGGCATTGGGATTGTTTATTATTTGTATTTGAGGTAAATTTTTTGTTTGTACATTTAAAATTCCCGGCGGCCGTGTTGTTGTGGTGCCAGATTTAGCCGTAGTGGATTGATTTAATGCTTGTAAATTGATTTGTTTCACTGTTGAAGCAATGGGCGATGCACTATGTGCTCCCGGCCTGGGAACTATTGTAGTTGAAGCTGCTTTAGAATTGGTTACAACAACTTTGGTGTATTTGTTCAACTGCTGGGTTAGATTAGAGCGTGATATGATATTGGGACAAGGTTTCATTGTATTACGATTAATGAATACAACTTTGTTGGGCTTGTTGTTTATTGACATCTGTTGAGATTGCAAAAATGTGCCTGGTTTATTAATGACATAAGTACCAGTAGATGTCGAGGACGTAGCAGCAGCTGTTGAACTTGGGAGATTGGCTTCTTTAATAATTTTTTGGCTAATTATCAATTGTCCTACACCGGATGCACCTGCAAGTACAAATCAAGTCAATTATTTAAATGAAAAAAATTAAAATTCAGGTATGTTATAGAAAAGCGATCGTTTTCAAAACGACTTTAAAAGGTATGATGAATTTGCATCGATTTTGTTTAATTTTTTAGCAAATCTTGAGCAACTGATTTTTAAAAAGCACACTAGAAGATAAAATATAAACGACATAATAAGAGTGTGAAAAAAAAAAACTTTTAAAAACAAATTTTAAAATTATTGACAAAACGGGTATAGCAAACACATCACTAAATTTAACGTTTTCAAGTTGGTTTTGTGTCTACATCGTTTTTTATCACATACCTGATTATTTTCATCTATATAAAAAAATATGTGTATACATACATTTACATATATGCATGTGGCATATAGTCTCTGAATTCAGTTTAGTTGTTTAAACAGATCAGTAAAATGTATAGCTATTATGCATTATAACCTCCAACTTACCAGTTTTACTAGTAGTAGTTGCTCTACTATCTGCACTGGACGTATCCGAAATATTTCCTTCGCTGTCAGCAAATAGAATCGGCATATCGATAATATTCGATAGATCTAAATTACTGGCAGACGTTGAAGTCGTTGGGGTAGTTGATACGGGATGTAGAGTTTTAGCTGCTGATAACTGCAACGCTGTACTGCCATTGGCGTTCTTAATAACAGTATACTTGGGTTGACCGCCTGCAGCAGTTGCAAACTGAGTAGTCTGGCCATTTGGTGTCTTGAGTGTGAAAATATGCTGTCCGCTGCTGGTAGTATTTGGGCTTGTTGTAACAATACTGCCAATTCTAGGACCCGATGAGCCATCACTTTGCGTTGCAGCTACTACTGGAGTTTTGATTGTGTAGATTTTGGACTGCGATTGTAGAGGTGTAGGTTTCAATTGAACAAATTGATTTGAAGGTATCATTTTAATTTTGGTACCCACTGGCGGAGTAGAACCAATTATCAGTTGTTTTTGTTGATTGTTTAATAAAGTTGTCTTGATGGGTGATGTTTTCGTTTGCGGCACTAGTTCAAAGTTTGTGATGATCTTTTGAGTATTTGCATCAGTACCGGCATTGCCCGCATTTAAACTGCCATCGTTATCATCGCTTATTAAAGATTGTATAGCCATATTTAGATCATCATTTGTAATGCTATTGGGTGATAGGTGCTGCTTTTTGATCGTTTGTGATTTACCAATCATCACCGGTGTTGCGGTTTGTATTTGTGTTAATTTTCCTGCTGCAGCTGCAGTGGTGGTAGATGTATTTGGCAATGGGCGCGTGCGAGGACGACCCACTAAGAGATAAATATTTAAAATTATTATTTGATGGTTTTAATTAGTCGTTCAAATTAAGATGTATTAGTTAAAAAAAAAATATGAAAATGTTACCCCTTCTTTTAACTTGAAAAGGATCTTGAATTTTAGGTTTCTTGGGAGGTTTTATTTCTTGATTATGTTTGTTAGTTTTTTGATTTTCATATAGTTCATGAAATATGAAAGAAAAATAAAAATAAATGATATTTATGACAATGTTCATAGAACTTACTTAAATGTTTCGATTTTGCGGGCGTAGCCTCTTGATCACCAGATTCGTTTTTGCGTTTACGTTGATTTACTCCTGCGTTTTTCTCACCAGCACTAATTTTATTAATTTTAGCGTAGAATGCACTATTTATAACAGTGGGAGTACGTGGACCTGGAGGATTTGTTAAGATTCTCTTTATAAAGTCATAGACTTCGTCAACGACCATAGTGTCGACCATAGATTGGGTCACGTTTTCAATTTTCCTTCTTGACTTCGGTATTCTTAACATATCATCGGCGCTGCCAACAACTACTAAGGATGACTCAGATTGCATTTTCTCACGCAGGGATTCTATTTCTTCGGGACTTAAAAAAAAATTGAATTACAAAATTAAACCAATTTCTTCGAGCTAATATGTATGAGTATTACCTTGATCTCGCCGAATTTTGTCCCACTACAAATAAAATTGGCACTTTGATATCTAATATACGATCATCTGGTGTGCCGCGTACTCCATTATAGGTGTTATAAGCAAAACCCATGCACACAACACAAGCCACATTCTCGGACATGGCAACTTGTAACGCTAAAGAAGCTCCAGCATTGAAGCCAATTAATATAATACTGCGTTGAGAGTTTTCATTGCGTAATTCTTGAATTTTAACCCTCGTTAAAGAGACAATTTGTTCGGCCACCTGATCCAGAGGTTGGCGAGAAATGTGACCACCTGAGCAAAAGAAAATGTTAAAATTTAAATCATTTAAACCTTATGTTGTACATATATATATTTAACCAATTTTACTTGTCATTGGCAAAGTAACTTGTACAATTTGGGTAATTGTTGCCAAGTGTTGATACCATTTTTGCAAGCGATTCGGCACGGGGCCACTAGTGGGCATTGAAGGTAATGCCACAATAACAGCGTTTTGCGACAGTTTACGTATTTTTGTGGCTATTTGTGGCTCCCATTTTTTCTTCATCACAGGCGCCAATAACTCCTGGCTGATATTTAGAGGTCTGCCAAATAACATCTTATCCATAAGATTGGGTAATTTAGACTTTAATGTTTGCAAAATATCTAAATATGAGGCCATATATGTGGAAGGTAAGGAATCCATAAATAGACAATGCAGCCACTGTGTCAAGCGCGAGTCCCAGGCCACAGAAGCCAAAGCTTTCCTCATTCGTGAAGCTGACTTATCTACTACCACTCTACGTTGCATGGCTTCATTAGGTCGTCCAGAATTTGCGAGGCGGCCCAATTGATCATTATCCAAAATACGGGTCACCTTGGAAAATAAATTCTTTTGCATATTTGACCATCCAGTTCTGTGAAACATGTAAATTTAATACTCTCTTTTTCTTTTCAAAAACTATTTCAACTTACTGATTAACTTTTGTTTCCCAATCATCATCATCGGGATTTGTATTCTTGACATATTTTGCTATTCTTGCACATTCATTCATTAACTCCTTGGCCGCAATTTCGTTGTACGAAGGTATGGGTGCTTGATGAGCATCGGCCAAATCTTCCTCCACAGGATTCGTGTGACAAGAGGGACATTGTGGTGGTCGTCTAACTAATATCGTACGTGCTGGTTGCAGACCATTTGTAATTTCAATATTATTCACTGGCCTTGCTGTTGCATCACGTATATAACTATGTTCCATTTTGCTACTCTCAGTTGAAGTATCAGCGGTAGCAGTGGTACTCTAAGGAAATTTAAAAAAAGTTATAATTTGTTTATAATTTTAAGTAAATACTAGGATCTTTTTTTAAAGTGTCTAAAATTGAAGTTTTAGAATTTCAAGAAAAATCTTAACATGTTAGTCACATAGAAAATTAGATAGTAGTCATTGCAAAAAATTGCGTTTTTTAGTAAAATGCATAGCAAATTCTAACATAAACCTAAAAATTACATTTCCTGGTAGAGGTGTTATTGATGATGGAGTTGTAGTTGATGTTACTCCTATTGGTGTATTGTCAGCCAAGGCAGATGTTTTTGTAGCAACTATAGTTAATTGAGGTCTTTTAGCAGCAACAATTGCCACATTCAAATTTCCACCAACTTCACCTCGTCCACTATTCTTCAAAGTTGTCGTGATTCCTGGAGATGAAGCTATTGCTGGTGATATTGTGGTTTTTGTTGCTGCTGTTGTTTGTATTGTTGTTTTACCTAATATTGGCTTAATTATTCCCTTAAAGTCTTTTAAAACAACTTTGCCTAAATTAGTGCTATTTACCCTGCCGGTTGAGGTTGTTTGTTTGGCTGTTAATGTTGTATACAATTGTTTTTGTTTATGTTGTGATTGTAATTGAGATTTTTGTATGGGTGTTAAAAAAGTTGTTTTTGTGAGGGCTATTCTGGGAGCAGTTGTTGTTGCTGTAGTCGTCACGTTGTAAGGTGCAGTTTTCTGCAAAGCATTTGCCTTTATATCATTTTCAAAATCGGAAGACTGCATTTTTTCATTTTAATCGATTTAAGACAAATAATTTAGATATAACTTTTTTCCATTTAGTTAAGCACTAACTTAAATCATATGAGCAATAGGTTGCTTTAATCTTTTTCCTACACATGTACAATTTCCAACTGGACTTTGCTTGATATAATTTTTTTTTTGATAAAAATTCTTTTTAGTAAACTTAAATTGACAACGCAAGTAGTTTTTGCGTATAACTAGTATATTTTATTTAGTGGATTTAATATGTGAAAATTCTTTTTATGTTTCATAAAAAGTTTTCACACGAGCCGTACACATTTATATATTTTTTACAACTACAAATATGGCGTCACATTATTTGCCAATATTGCCATATCTTTGGTGCACTGCATTACTGACAAAATGAGATAGACAAGGCAACATTAACACGTCTCCACACGCAATATTTATTTCCGAACATAAGCAATAACGTCGGCAGCATGACTTCACAAATATGGTCATGTACAAACTTATGCATTTAGGTGAACATTTGAAGGTTAGCCGCGAATAACGTTTTAAGTGACAAAATAATAATTTTGCAGGAGAGTCACAAAACGTATTTTAAGGCAACATTGTTTTTTTCCTTTAAATTTTTTAGCGTATCGAAAATAATGAATAATAGCATTATCTTTTCTTTTTGTATCTATGCTACATTTATCAATTATTTTCGACAATTTTGTTTGCATGATTTATTAGTTACTTACAAAGTTTTCCACTGACTGACTGATTGTAATTGTATTTTGACGGCGATCAGATGCATAATTTTGGATGGTTTGATGCTTGAACAACGCAAGCGAGTTATGTTAATGGTAATCTGTGAAAAAACTGGTTTTTTTTAAATTGTCTTTTACAACGTTATTCGCGGCTGCGCTTCATTTACTGCATATTGAAAATAAATCTAAAAATTTCGCTGTGCATATATACATAAACTTTAGCGTTTTTGTGCTTGCTTCATTTATTTTTATTTAAATTTTGCCAAATGATAATAAGCTTAGGCAAATATATGCATACATACATATTTTTTTGTTGATTTTAAGAAAAAAAAGTTAAATATATTTTTTTAACCAGCTAACACAGCCAAATTTTACAGTTTATTTCCAACATAATTGCTTGAAAGTAACTTTGAACAATTATTTCTCAATATATGAACAGATAAATGTTTTTGCGGTCCACACGTGAACATATTGTGTTGGAAATAGAATTTGATAGATGAGAACATAATTATTTCCAAGTTTATTGCGCGTGGAGACTCCCACTAATAGATATATCGACATGTTCTCGCAAACGTTGCATAGTGTATAGCAATGTTTCTTGTTGAAACTCTAGTTTCCTTTTTGGTTTCTCATATCGTCGGTTGGTTTCTTGTTTCCTGCAGACATAATGTATTTTGAATATACTGTGCCGCAAACCAGAAACCAACCGACGATATATCAAAACTTTTTGACACTTTATATTCTGGTCTAGACTTAGAATTTTTGTTACAGCAACTTTTTATATTTTAGTGAAAAAAGAGCATTTTCAAGAATTGCTGATAAAAAATTTCAAGTCTGGACCGGGACTATGCTTCCAAACGCAATGTTCCTTCGTCTGTATCGTAGTTTACTGTTTTATTTGTCTTATTTAGTTAAGAGAAGTCGTAGTATGAAATGATTTTCCAATTCGACGAGTAAATAAAAAAAAACGAAAATTGTGGCCAAGAGGATTTGATTCCCGGTGGTCTCGATTTGCAACTCTGCATATTCTGCTTGTATATTTGTTGGTATAAAAAGTCTTTGAGAAAATTTTCAAACGTTTTGCTCTGAATTGGCACAGCAGAAAGTCCTAATTTACACTCAGCAAGTCTTATTGCTAAGTTGATTCGTTTTTTAGGAGACGAAGGGAAAAGAAATGTTTATGTTCCCCTCGTCTCTCTCTCTCTCCTACAAGCTAATCAGCTTAGCAATAAAGCCCATGTCAGATGAAATGTACATGGTTATATGAAAGATGTCACATAAAGTACTTTTAACACAAAGCGAAGCGAAGTAATAATGTAGATTGTGGCTTCCCAAGAAATTTAGTACACTGTATATCTACTTTGCTTCCAAAAAGTGCGTTCTGCTTCTTATAAAAACATATCTTCCAAGCAACTTGCAATTTGTGTATACTCGTGGAAAATATGTACATATTTTGAATTTTACATTGATTGCTTCTTGTAAAAATAATACTTACTCCATCATCTTCTGAGATTTCATTTTCTGCTTCAGGTTCTGGAAGAGTCTGCTCATCTTCGCTTAAGAAGCTTGTTAACACTGATTTCGTATCATTATCTTTCTTTTGCACGAACTCTTCAAACAATTTTATAAATGACATATTCTTGCTGGATAAACAGCGACACAATGCACGATCAAATAATTTATATAAAATTTAAACTTTTAAAATATTGTGCTATACACTTTTGTCCGTAACTTTAGCAAAATTTATTAAAATTGTGAATTTCCCAGCACGAACTAAGCTTAATGTCAAAAATATTGGACTTTTTGTCCGCTGCAGGTCATCCAAACAATTCTTGATTGCGACGCCGTGCTTTAGCGAAATTGTGTTGCTCTATTTTATAAACTTTAGCAAAAGGATTTAGAATTTTCGCGAAAAGTGTTTACTTTTTAGTTTAATTATTGGAAATGCAAGCAAAGTTTATTAAATTGTGTGGGAAAACACGATTTTTGTCACTATATTTAAGAATTGTTGCTGTTGTGAAATTTTTGACGTTTAGTTTTTCACCACGGTCCGGTGTTCGTGGTGTGGTGAACAGTACAAGTATGTGCACAGGGTTGTATTATTTGTGCAATAGAAACGTTTTTAAATCGGTTACCTTAATAAAAAACTTGGGCGCATTTAATATACGTTCAAGATTATGCTTCTCGCTCTCGTGAAAATTTTTATGCTATTGACAGTATTTTCCTATTCTCTAAGGTCTAGAAAATAGCATGAGCCTGAATATATGTATGCATGCCTGTACATATCCTCGGGTCGTTACTGGTTTGCCGCACAGTATTTTAATAATTAGGGAAGTAACGAATACCAGTTAAGCGAATGCGAAGGCGAATAATACATTTTAATTTTTGCGAAAGCAAATGCGAATGCGAAAGCGAATGCAAATATTACAATTCGTTAACATATCACATGCAAATAAATTTATATAAGAGTAAGTATGGATAATAATTAATAATAAGTTTACAAAATGTTAGGCAATCAACCCATTCTTACTTTGGCCCTAAAGCCTGGTACTCTATTCAACATTTCACGTGAAATACTGTCAAAATATATATTAAGAAAACTTGGAATGAATTTTTCCTGAAAAAATCTTGCAAAAGTAGTTCGGGTTTTTTTGACGTTTGTTAATCGCAAACTATTTTCATAAAAGAAATATTTTTTTTTGTCGCCAGTATTAGCTTGAAATATTCGCATAAAAGTTAGCAAATGCAAAAGCGAATGCAAATAGCAAAAGTAAGCGAATAATTTGCGAATGCGAAAGCGAATGAGAACATTCGTTACCTCCCTATTAATAATACATAATTACTGCGGCATACCAATAACCAAGCGACTATATGTAGGTTCATGTACATAGTATACATGATTTTTGCTGCTTTTCACACAATTCGCTTCGCTTTTCACATATTTAAGAAATTTTTAATAATTAAAAATGTTGTGGAAGACTTTTCGTCGGTTGGTTTCTGGTTTGCGGCACAGTATATTCAAAATACATTATGTCTACAGCAAACCAGAAGCCAACCGACGTTTTGTCTAGAAAACGGAGAAAGTGCTCCGGAAAGCGATTGTAGGTTATTTTTGTGCTGTACAAATTTTCTATTCACAATATTTTGGATGAAAATTTACATTGTCCTTATAGAATTTAATTTTAACAATATTCAACAAACCTTTTTCGGACGAAAAAATGTTTAATACCATTGGACCAGAGGTAAGCAACTCTTATTTCCACCATTCAGGAAAGGAAAAAATATTTTTGCAACGAAGAAACATCAGGGAAGACTGAGTCGCGGTATGAGAAGCCATATCCCACTTTTTACACGAAATTAAAAAATTGGAGAAGTATTGAACAAAAGAATATTAAAGTGTCCACAATTTAAAAACTTGTTTGGACCAAAACCGTGGACCTACCAGCAGTAAATTCGTGAGTGAGATGCAGAACTTCTAGATTGGGCTATATTTTCTCCAGATCTTAGCATATCGCAAAATATCTGGGTGTCGGTTATTAGAAAATTATACGGCGGATTAAAGCAATTTGATGCAAAGAAGTCTTTATAGGACTCAATAAAAATGTTGGGGCTCAATATCACTCACTACATTATAAATATATGTATGTATGTAGGGTCGCCTTACCGCTCGATTCCTAACCGAATTTTTGAAGTGCTAAGAGCCTTTCGGTGTCCCATTTTTTTTTAATTCAACATAAAAAAACTTTATAATTTTTTTGACATTATAACATTCGTCGATTAGAATTTTAATGTCTGGTTATATTTTTACGTCCTTATTTATAAATATAATTAAGGCCATGGTGTAATTATACAGGTGACTGCGTAAGGATTTTTTATACAAAAATACGGCAACCATAGCTATATAAAGAACCGAAGAATGTCAAAATCATAAAAATAATTGTACTAAAACCAAACCAAAATCGAAGTTTTTGACATTCTTCAGCTACAAAGCACATAGAGCAAAAAATTATCAGCTGAAGTAACGCTGCCACCTAGTTAGATTCACCTTGATTAAGGCATTATAAAGGGTTTTTAAAACAAATTTTCATACAAAATTTTTGTTATTAAGCCTTTATAAAGCCTTAATAATTTTTATAAATAAGGCTGTTAAAATATAATACAAAATCTTTATTCAAGTGCTGCGTAATAAACTAAGGTAAGAGTTTATAGGTAAATAAAAACAAAAATTAAAAATTTTAAATACCCCCGATATATCCAGAAAAGATGTGATATCTTCTAAACGGCTGGACAGATTTTCTTCAACCATAGCTAAGAACACTCTCGATCAAGCCACATTTCAAACGAAATCAAAATCGGTGCAGTCGTTTGGTCTGTACGTGGACTCGTATATCCACACAGATACACAGACACACGCCACAAACTTATAGTAGTCGGGGGTAAAAATAGAATTAGTTTAACAAAATAAAAATTATGCACATAAAGTTGAAAAAGTTTATCCACGGCAGCTATCACAAAAAATAATTAAAATTGCCTAAAATTTTGCAGCGTTTGCCACTTTTCACAATTTTTTAATAGTTTTTTTCATATTTTTAAATTTGTTTACAAAGAATTTTTGTTACAAAATATTTTTCATGTTCAAATTTGTTATTATTTATTTTTGAAATCTTACTTGGAAGATAGAACATATTATGTTAAAATTAGTGATGAAAAATCAAATATATGTAGCATAAGAGCAGGTGTACCGCAAGGCAGTGTACTTGGACCCGTTTTATATACAATCTTCACAGCTGATATTCCTGTAAATGATAATATTACAATAGCCACTTATGCTGATGATACTGCATTATTAACATCTCATCAATCTCCAAGTGATGCATCATCTTTAATTCAAAGACAGATTGATAATTTACAACAATGGTTATTAAAATTGAAGATAAGCACTAATAACGATAAATCAACTCATGTAACTTTTTCTTTAAGAAGAGAAGAGTGTCCAACATTATTTCTAAATGGTGCAGCGATTCCAACTTCTAGTTCTGTCAAATACCTAGGAGCATATTGACAAACGATTAACGTGGAAGCAACATATTAAGGCAAAAAGAGATCATTTAAATATAAAAACAAAAAAGTTGTATTGGTTACTTGGATCAAGATCAGAACTTAACATTGAAAATAAAATTAAAATATATAAGGCAATATTGAAACCAGTTTGGACTTATGGCATTCAACTATGGGGTACTTCAAGCAATTCTACTGTAGAAATTTTACAAAGATATCAATCTAAAACTCTTAGAATGATAGTCAATGCTCCATGGTTTGTAATAAATAAACAAATTCATAAAGACCTTCGAATTCCCTTTATTCACGATGAAATAAATAAATTTAGCTTTAGATACTTAAATCGTCTTAGTAGTCACTGCAATTCATTAGCAATAGCTCTTCTTGATGAAACAGATGAAGTTAGGAGACTGAAAAGGTTTCACATATTAGATTTACCTTATAGGAAATAGTAATAATAATAATATTTATATGTAAATATAATATTAGGTTTAGTTTATTAAGCTTGCTGAAGCTTAATAACAACTGTTAAATTTTCTTTTTTTTTATCAAATTTACTTATTATTGTAAAATAGATTGTAAATAAATACATTGAAAAAAAAGGAATGAAGCTTCCGATGAACTTTAATTTAAATAAAATAGCTCAGCTGCGTCTTCTCTACTACCTGGTAAATGTGCATTGAATAATAAGGATTGTGAACATAAAATTCATTCCAGAGAATCCCAGTTTTTTCAAAATTTTAAAAACTATTTTTTTAACAAAAAAAAATTAAAAAAATAACAGCCCATTTATGTAAAAAAGATATTATATTCAGGGCTGCCGTTTTTAGTTATTTCTAACCAAAAGTGGTTACTTTTTTCTTTAATGTGGAGATGTGAATATTTTTCTCATTTTGGTTATTTTTTTTGCCAAAATAATGATACACATGTACATGATATGTTCTTCAATTTTTAGTATTCCTACTAAGGCAACTGAAAATAAAACAGCTGTGAGAAGAATCGCTAGTGCAGCCACCTGTTATGAATTCGCATTGATTGCTACTCACTTGTTTACAATACTTTTGCAACACTGTCAACAGCTTTTAATTTTACTAAATGATCGCAACTCTGTACTACAGAAATGACACGTCTTTTGTAAAGGCGGCAACATTAAATTAAAAGATTTTACAAAGTAAATTTATATAAAGAATATGCACGTAAGTTGTTTGTGTAAAAATACTGTTCGGCTGTCAAATACAAAAACTTAACGTGTGAAGAAAAACAAAATTCAAAAATAAAACGGAAAACTAAAAAAGAAAAAATTAATCAGCTGCCGACTGGCATATATGTACCTTATCAATGAGCATTGAACTAATGCTTACAAGTCAGCTTCAATTACCTTGATTTCTTGTTGTAGTGCGGCACAAAGTGTATGCATTTTAAATGTTATTTAATAAAAATACTACATATTGAAATTTGGTTATTTTTTTTCTCATTTGGTAACTTTTAAAGCGAATTTTGGTTGTAAAAATTTTTTGGTTGTGGCAGCACTGATTATATTTCAACAAATCACATTTAATTTAAACATTTCTCATATCTAGACGAATTAAACTGTCGTTACCGGAAACGGAAAACGCAATAACTAAAATTTTCATAATTATACAGGAGAAGGAAAAAAACGTGTTAAAATGGAAAATATTGAGGTGTTCAATTAGAACTTAATAAAATCGCTATTTTTGTTCGCGCAGATTTTGGATTTTTTGTACCACGGCATTTTTTTTGTAGATATGTATGTAGGGACTTATTTAAATAACAATTAATTTATATGCATAACTATGGCAGCATTTACATTTTATGCAAATGGCAGCTTCAACCAGGAATCGTTGCATCTTAACGTTCTATAGCGCATAGTTAAAAATATATTCATATGTAGGTATAAATTCATTATTTAGAATTTAGTTAGCAAAACACAAGAAGTGGAAATAAATTTACGGAGCACAATAAAGCTATGTAATAAATATGTAAGCAAAACAAAACGGAAAACTGGTTCTTGCGCAGCATAAAGAATGGTAGGAATTCCTTATATGTGGTGAAAATGACTGCGACACTAGTGCAAGAGTCTCAAGATTTAGCGTTCTAGGAGAAAATATGTTCATATATTACCTGGAGCAATTGGTCGAAGCAGCACAGTTGAGCATTAACTAAGAAACTAAACGGTTGCAAATAGCACAAAATAAAATAAAAATATTAAAAAAAAATATCTACTGCAATTACACAAGAGTTTGAGAAAACAAAAAATTATATATGTATATTTTTTATATTAAATACTAATAAAAAATTTTAAACAGCTTTAAATTTATGATTAAAATATTAAGTACGGTACTTATTAAAGTTAATTTTGGAAAGTGATATAGTAACACTTTAAAAGTGTTAAACAATTTAAAAAGACTTTTAGTGGAAAAATTAATTTTTCAAGTTTTTGCAATAAAAATAATTTCTACGTATGCATATATGTATGTATACATACATATGTTAAATAAGAATATAATATAAAGAGAGAAGTAAATAAAGCATTAAATCCACAAAATAAAGCATTAATAATAAAGTATTAAGAACAAATAGTGGAACATTTATAACATAACAAATTTAAATTCGTCACTTGGAAAATTTTTATTGATTTATAACATAAATCTAAACATAACGTTTAATGTAACTTACAGCACAGAAACTTATATGTATGTATACATACTGTTGCATTGTAACAGCAGTGAAATAAAAAGAAACGACTGATTCAGCAACCAAACGTACGAGCATACCGAATCATACATACATACATATGTATAATAAAGTCAATGTGCAAGTGCACCGGAAATAAACATAGTGTGAGATAAAATAATAGAGAGCGAGATCCATTGTAATGTAAAGAGACTCTCACATACCAAAAACACACAAAAAGTTACAATCTCTCACTCTTACTATCACTTTGAGTAAATAACAGTTATTGTATCAAAATATACAACCTCTAACAAGGACAATAATTCCATACAGCAGAATTAACAACAACATACACAAAAATATCTTCTTTAATTAAACCCGTAAATTCAAGCACATATAGGCATTATTTTTTAGCCCAATAACCTAGAAATTATTTGATATAATAGACTCACTTGTCAACTCCTTTAAAATATGTTGCCATAAACTTCTCATAAACGCATTTTTCTCAATTTTTTATATTTTGTTTTCGTTTCTTGAAAATTCTATTTTTGCTACTAATACGCGTAGTAATAAAATCAAGTGCCAAATATTTGTAAATTTTTATATCAACGAAAAACTAAGACCAATTGTTGTCTATTTGCAACAAGCCGCTGCAGCGACAACATCGAGGCGCTCTTGTGTGACGCAAGTGGTGTTTGGTTTGTCGAAATTTGTAATCGGATTCGTGAATGAATTCCTATTAGTGCTGTTCCACAAGTGTGAGTAGGACCAAAAAAAAAATACACAAAGTTAGCTCACTTTCTTTATACATAAATTTTGTAATAAAAACCCACAAAATTCCGCCATTTATCGCATTTGCGTTTGCGAAACTATTTTCTGGCGGCCTCAAACGTAGCAGATTTAAACCAATGCATTTAGGTTTGAAACATCAAAAACCAACAAACAAAAAACATCATAAACGTTTTTCCGGCAGTAATAAGAGAAAATGTCTTTATCCCGAGAATTTAATTTACGGGTAAGTTTTACACATTTACTTATTTATTGAATTTTAGGTTTACAGTTTTGTACTCTTTACATTAGAAAGTTAAATAGTTGGTTTGAAATGCTGTACTAAAAATTTAAAATTATATCGTTTCAATATTTTTTACTTAAAATCAATTTTGTGGAGCTAGATTTACATATAGTGCTACAATAGCGCCTCTACAAACTTAAGGGCTAATAAATCAGTCAATGATTATTTGTATTTTATTTTTAAATCTTATTTAAACACAAAAATTTGTTTCTCACTGCACAATTAAATCAAACTTAACTCAGATTTAAGTGTTGTTTAAATTTTACAAACACACCATATGTTTTGTGCATGTGTGTGTTTTTTGAAGGCACGTACATGAACATCATGTGGTCGTATTAAAATGAATTTCGTTTAATTTTCGCAAATGTACAACAAATGTAACACATATTTTCATATCATGAAATATATAAATAGAAAAATGCATTCTGATGCTCTTTTTGTATCATAAAATGTGTTTTTTGCTATTTCACTTTTCTGCAAATTGATAAATCAACTTTCTTATTTATATTGAACAGCTGTTTTTTGGAAAGCTTTCCATAATATTTGGAAATATTGTAGTGCTACCGTACTTTCAACTTAATTTGATAATAACTTTAATTAACCACTGAAAAAATGAAAGTGTATTTAAACACATTTTAATTTTTAATGAAAGTTAACTTAAACAATATTTAATTATTCATTGATTTATTAGCCATAAGTTATTGAATACTTTGAAATCAGTTTAAAAAATTAATAAATGGGCGTGACACTGTATTACTTTGACTTTTGCTTGCTCTATAATTTTAGCTACAAAAAATATTCAGCTAACAAATTATTGAGTCATCATCTGTGAAAACGATTTGTATGTACATATGTATTAGTGGTAGTTATTTAAGCATTAAGCTGCAATTAGACGTGACATGGCCATAATGTCATAGCCATAACCAAACCAAAATTCAATTGGCTCCTATGGTAATGGCTATAGCGTTATGGCGAGTCACGTATAATAAAATACAGTGTTGCCCATTAGTTTGGTTTGAACGGCTAATTTCTATGGCTATGGTTATCTCACATCTGATTGCACCTTTAAACCGATTCAATTTTTGGCTGAATATGTAGATAAAAATTTCTGGTTGTTTAGTTATTTGCGGGTCAAATTGTATGAGATGTTTACTGAAAAGATATTTTTCCCACATGCTTTTACAATGCGTCATATATGGGCAAATCCTGCGTGACGAACGCTACATTCGTACGCGTTTTCGGATTAAAATATAAAATTTTTTTGGTATTTTTAGAGAGATACCTTTAATTTATACATGGTGTTTAGTGGGATTTGAGTGTACTTTAGAATGCCATAAAAAAAATTAAAAAAAAAAATAAAAAAATTTTTTAACAGGTATAAGTTGCGAAAACATTTATCACAAATTAATGTGACGCACGCTACAAAAAATGGAAGTAACTTCGAACGTTGTAGTATGTTTTCGTAATTTTTAGCAAATTTTGCATAATAAAGCACACAAAATGAAATGCCTAAAAGAAAGATGAATATAAGAGAATTCTAAAATAAGTTATTTTCAAGCAAAAAATTTTGTAGATTTTTCTCAAAAGCCGTGAACCCTATGTGACGCACGCTACGTGACGCACGCTACATTTTTCCAGTAGTATATCGTAAATAAAAACTATTGTATATATTTTAACGAAACAATTTATATTCTTTGTTAATAACATTATTTAATGCATATTTTATGTTTATAAGTTAATTTATTAATGTATACATATGTATATGTTTATAAATAAATAAAGAAATTTATTATTTGACATATTGTCAGAAGTATACATACAATAATTGAAATTTATTTGCTGGTAGTTTAGCATGTCCATATACGTATTTCATTGGTGCTTGAAAATCACAAAAATATTATTATTTTATGAATTCTCATATAGTTTTTGAAAGTCTGTGCATAAAGTAAGAGGTTTGTGACTGTTGAAAATTGTGGTTGAAGTCTACTGATGATTTGGTTCAAGCGCCAATGAAATACGTATATGGGCACTTCCAAAAAAAAGTCCACCATGACGGACAAATTTAAAGTTCACCAACAGATTTGTTTTCTTGGGGAAAAAGATTTTTTAATCTAGAAGCTTGGAAAATAAGTGTATATCAGTCCAAGTCCTAACAAAAAAGTTTTGTATAAAAATACTTGGCCAATTCGCAGAGTTAAGCAATTTTGTTAGTCAAGTCAAACCCCACTTCTGTTTTTTGTAACGTAACGCCAGGTCATATTTTGCGAATATCTTGAAATCCTTAGGTGTGATTGTTATAATTTTTTCACTGAATATAGACCTATTTAATCACTTCTCAAATGTAAGAAAAAATTTTTTCAAACACAATTTTAAAACTTTTTTTTTCAACCTTTTGTCGTGCAAATGGCATGTAACGCCAGAATGGAATTACCCATATAGACATGCTAAACTACCAGCAAATAAATTTTAATTATTTTATAAATAAATTAAAAAAAAAATTATTTGGATTAATTTCAAAAATGGTAGACTGTTTTTATATATTATGTGGTTCCTATTGGGAACAAAGGGCCAAGTAATGGAGTCATTAAGCGAAACATTTTGCGAACAAGTTGGTCCTTGAAATAGTCTAGTCAATGAGACTACAGAGATTAATCAATTATTCACACTTTTTCCTCCAAGTCCTTAACACTTGTAAAACAATATTTTAGATAAATGATACAAAAACGATGCCTTTGTGTGAAAGTTTTAAAATAAGTATATAAATAAATTATTAAGCAATTGAAATAACAATTAAATACGCAAAAACTATTGACGTATTTTATGAATGAAAAAGAAAGGCAATTGTTACGTGGTAGCATTCTTTATATCATACATATAAACATTGCACAGTGGGGACAATGAAAAATTAACTAATTTTCAGATTTATTTAAAATTTGAAACAACAATCCAGATGGTGCCGAACTTTCGCAGTATTTCAGTTGTGAGAAATCGGATTCTCAATAGGAAAAATCCGGTAGAAAAAATTCTGAACGATAGAGTATATATATCCGTTCTGGCACATTTCAACATTTCAAGAACATATGGTTCTTTTTTTCGCAATAATTATTCCTGTTTTGCGAATACAATGTTCTCTGTTTGTTAACGAATTGTTCTTATTTTAATAACAATCGTTCTTATTCAAATTGCTTAGTTGTTTATTCGACAACAGGTCATTTTTGTTTTGAGAACAGTCCCTTATTGAATTGTCTAATTTTGCTTTTGTTTTGATAACGCCTGGTAATTTTTATCTTTTCGTTTTCAATGTGTGGTATTTATTATTCCTTGGTTCTACATGTGGAAACAAAAGTAGTTGAAAATCTAGCAACAACAATTTTAGAACGCCTTAAAAAAAGTGTTAATATAATATAGAAAAAGCGTTGTTAGTTTTAAGCTCAATGTAATTAAAAAATAAATAAATAATATATATTTATGTTTCGATTAGGCTTAAGTTCGTATCGTCTTTTAAGCCAAATTACAGGTGATAATTATTAATGAACAAATAACACCAAAGTTAATTGTAAATATTCTGACAAACACTTACTATAGAACGGAACAACTAGGTCACTACACCTTCATATATGAATAAATAACTGTTTAAAATACGACCGGTCCCACTGTGCTTTTTAAAAGTATACATTATAAAAGCTTACGTAAATAGTAATAATAATAGTGTAGGATACAACACGATGCCTCATAACAGTTTTCACAACAAAATCGATAAAAAGAAATGTTAGCGTTGGTGTGAGTTTGAAGACAATTTGATTCATTGTTATCATACATTTAAAGGTTTTTTGCTTACTTAAGTTATTCTTAGAGATGAATAAACATAGGCGTAGAAAAGCTTTTCTTGGGGGGGGGTGCATTGCCCTCCAAGCCAAGAATTGCTGTTGCCCCCCCCCGAATTATTAAAAATTGAATGTAATTATTTATTTTAATATTACCTATGAAAATCACCATTTATAATGCCCCCCTAGAAAAAATTTATAGCTAAGCCAATGTGAATAAATGTTGGTTTACAAAACTTAAGAATTCTAAAGTTATATAATACATATCGCTCATTTACTTTAATAGTGTCATAACTCAAAAAAATTTAAAATAATTCGGCATTGTGTATTTTATTTTGTGCAAAAATTTCATATAAGTAGGTGTTACCACCACCTCCTGAGAGAACAATATTTTTTCATTTCTTCATTGAGTTGTATGTAAATTGAAAACTTTAAACGCGTTTTCTGCAAAACTTGTTTTTTGAGTTGTGACACTATTGAATTAAATGAGCGATATATTATTTCCCCCATATTCATAAAATTTGAAACGAATTTGAAATGTATTTTATTTTAAATTTTTCATACAAAATTTTTCTAAAACGAATTTCAAATTCATTTTATTTTTTTATGAATACGGGGGTTTGTTTTTAATTTATACTAAAATTCTCCTCAGAATAATTTAAAATAATGTGTTGGCTTTCTTGGTACATAGGCTGATAATTTTCTAGCATTTTGCTTTTCTCTGGTCGTCTAAATGTCAACTTATGCAGAGTGTAAATACAAATTATTCCCACATGCTCTCTCAAAAAATATCTCTACATATGTAAATGCATGTGTATTAAGAAAACTGAAAATTTATGTCATGCATGTATACGCAATAATGACCTCAATATGATGAATCTGTTACAGTTTTCATTTTTACATGGCCTAAAAGTGTTTATTTATTTTTTAGTGAGTTTGCTTGCGTATGCCTTTTTATACACACACACACCTATCTATCAACATCCACGCAATGTTTACATCTAATGCATATATACATATGTACATATGTATATATGTATGTATATATTGAATGCAAAATATGTTCATGAACTTTTTGCAATAACAGCATTAAATAAAACATAATTAAAGGTACGCAGATAAACTGAAAAGTTTTTCTAAAATAGTCGCAAAAATAAAAATGAAATTCTCACCCTCTCTTGTTTCACACGGGAAGTGTCTTCTCTATTAATTTATTATTTGGCAAAATCGTATCTTTAAATAAATTTAAAATTATATTCGTCCATTAAAAATTTTCTTAAACGTAAAATGATAAACCAGTTGCAGCAAATTTCGATAATTTACTCTGCCAACATTTGTAGGAGATTAGGAGAAATTCGTATATAAACTATAGCATACTTTTTTGGGTTTTCAAAGAGGAAACAGTAATTCAGTACGAATGAGTGTTATGGAAATGCAATAATTATTTTTAATAATAATTTTTTCCAATTGGAAACATTTTAAAATTTGTAAGTCTTGAAATTTTGTATATAGACACCTCATCCGATGTGCATCCGCTAAGAAAAGATTTACGGAAATTCGAATTTTATTTTTGGCTACCACCAAAAATTTTACTTAAGCTGAATTTACAGCTGTGTGTTACTTTTTGCTTTTTAATTTTAAAGACATGAAACGGGTGAAACACGAGTTTAGGTACCTTTTTGTACCCCATTTATCTTCGAAAGCAATAAGCATAGAAATTAAATTTAAAAAAATAATTGTAGGTCTCCTAAAAAAATATTCAAATGGAGTTTGGCACATTTTAAGTAATATAATATATGTGACAAATTGATCCCTGTTTTAGGTACCTTTTTATTTTTTTTTTATATTTTTTATGTGAATATGTATGTATGTACATTAATATTGTGAAGAGATTTTTTCTATTAATAAAGGATTATGATTTTTTTTCTACAGAGGAACAACAAAATTACCAAAACATAGTACGGTACTTTTTGAAACAAAATCGTTCCTGGCTACTAAGCAAAATTTTCTTTTCTTTAACAAATAAACGCACTTAAGCACACGTCGATTAACAGCTAGTTTTTTTATAAGCATTTAATTTTCTCACTTTCCTAATGAAAGTTGCTCTTATGTCTATTTTTCTCAAAGTCCCAGACAAAGTAAACTTTACTTGCGCAAGCCTCAAGGCTCAGTTAGCCGACTGTAATGTAATGTAACTACAACTTAGGAAACATCTTATCTATATTTTTATATGAAAAGTAGGTTACGTTACATTACATCTCTATAACCATTTTCATTACTTTTCACTTAACATAATCGATCAGCTGTCTCCTACCGTTGCAGTTACTTTACATTACGACAATGCAATGTAACTACAACGTAGGAAACAGCTGATCGATATTTGTATATGAAAAGTAGGTTACGTTATATTACATCTCTATAACCATTTTCATTACTTTTCACATAACAATATCGATCAGCTGTTTCCTACTGTTGCAGTTACATTACATTACAGTCGGCTAACTGAGCCTTCACATTTATTACGTAAAGAAAGAGATAGAGAGAGGGACAAAGATAAAGTAATGGCTACCCTTTTTATCTTACCCAAAACAAAATTAAAATTATCACGTAAACATGTCATGTGTTAACCCACACTGACTAAATTTTCTTTTACATAAAGCAGCTGATGGTGTGATATTATTGAAAAAAAAATTAATTTATATTATACAAAAAAATAAAATAATTCTTAAGGATAGATTTTGTAAAAACAAACGGTTTTTTCGTTTTGAAATTTGTATGGAAAAATATTTTTTGAAACCAATTTTTCTTATTTTTCATAAAAATTTTAAACGTTTACAAACGAAATTTCTTAAAAAATCTGCCTATTAGTATAAGAACTTACTGACTTTAAAAAAACATTTTGTGTACCCGTATGTATGTATATACCAAAAAAAAAAAAAAAAAAGAAATTGTTATTCTGAAACAACATAATCGCTGTTCGTCGGCTTAAAAAATAAAGAGAAGTTCGTTGCGCACGACTTATTTCGGATGTATTTAGTTTTCGTTTCTCGTTTCAGTTGCATTTACAACCAAACACAAAAAAAACACCCCCTTCAATGTAGAAAATAAAAAAGGAAAAATGTATAATTTTGAGAATTTTCCAAGGTTTAAAAACAAGCATGTGATTTTCAATTAAAGTGGAGTTGAGAAATTTAAAAAAATCAATGGACAAAAACACTCCAGCAAATCGAAATGAATGCTTTAAAATTGTGTACGAGAAGCAAACAGTATAATTTTCCAAAAGTTATGTACATGCATGGATATTTATTACTCTTGCTTTGTGAGGTTTATATATATATACATATGTATTAGGGATGAGCAAAACCTTAGACAGCCGACTATACATATAAGTATAGTGGCATTACAAGGCAAATATGTGTTCTATTTGTTGACATATTTTTAAGACCATCGCTATACCAAATTGGCAAAAGTGATTAAGAATTAAGAAGCACAATTCTGCTACAAAACATTTGAGCAAGTACAATATATTTGAGATTATAATAAAAATAAGCGCATACTCACCACTTACTCTTGAATAGTTTTGTGCATGCTCTGCCTCTCTCTCTCTGTCTCTCTATCTCTTCCTTTCTCATTCATTCACTTTTTGTTTTATTCAAATGTGCCTAAGTGTCGCATTTTTGCACTCTCATGGTTTTATCTATGCAGTTACTGCAGTTGTTTTAAACATATGTTGCTTCCATTATCCTTTGAACTCCATTGACTTTGGTAGCTAAAACAGGACAATACATGTATAATCCAGAATCATTGTACATGCTGATGATGATGATACTGTGTGCTGTTGTCAACACATGTAGTTCTTTGTTTAAGTTGACCTTTCTTGTGAACATGACCCATTGATGCTTGTATATCTTTTTTTTTTGCATATACTACTTAAATAAATAAGAGCTGTTTCTGTATGTTTCGAATTTTAGGCGTGCATACACTGAGTCATCACATGTTTTAGCCAATAATGTATGTTTCCGTTTCTTTGTTAGTTGTTTTAGTGTGAACTGCAATTTTTGTTTACGTTTACAGGTCATTAAAAGTACTCGTACTTGGGTTCCTTATTTAAATCACAACACACTGCAGCATGAACTATGGCAAAAATATTTTATTTATGTACATGTGTAAGCATTAAGTATGTATGTATATGTATTTTGATAATGACCCTAATCTAAATTTCTTTTAATATTCATGAATGTGATGTTTAAAGTTTGTATGTATAAAAGTACTCGTATAATAAGCTTTGTCGTTTTTTTATTTTGTACAATTAATTTACAACAAGCCTGTGTAGCCATGACCGACTTCATGTTGAAAATAATGTCGAGAAAAATACAAAATAATGGCCGTTAAAAGACCGAACGATTATTTGTGTATTTGATAGCTAAAAATACTGCGCTACTATGAGGGTTTCTATTTATTTATATTGTCAGCCAGATTTCAGAGTAATATAAGGCTCAACCTTGGTTAAATAAGAAAATTTAAAGCCAAACAATAAATAAATCATTAAACACATTCACCACAGCAGACTATATGGATACACGATTTTGCATATTCTCGAAAATGTCTGCAAATTTCGCATTAAAAGCGTATTTTATATGTTTATAGCTTCCTGACAGTTTTGCCGATTTTTAAACAATATTAGACTTTTTACTCGTATCATCTCGCTGTAAGCGAGTTTTCCCAATTTTCGTGACTTTTACTGAATCTGTGAAATAGCTGAACCGATTTTAACGGGACTTTCACTGGCGAAAAACTGATGAAATAGAGCGCAACTTAAGCAACTTTTCTTTTAAATGATGCGGGGAAAAGGTAAAGGTCATTATTCTTAAATTTTTTTAAGGATTACTTTGAAGACAAACCCCCTTATGCAAAAACGATTGTTAAATTTGTAGTTGGTTTAACAAACGAATTTGGTATGGCAAAACCGGGTTTAAAGCATGCTTTAACTTTAACAATCGTTTTTGCATAAGGGCAAAAGTGCATAGTCAATCATAAAAATGGCAGGATAGAAGGGAGTCTAAGGGCGCCACCCATAAAACTAAATTCTTAGTTATCCTTTATATGCAGAACTGCATTAGTTATAATTCGCATATTAGCTACAGAATCTTTTTCAAAATAATGTGCCTAGTCCTATAGAAAACTGGCGTGAGCGTACCACTCATATAAATTTTTTTTGTTATCCTATATCTGAAGGTTAGAATCTTCAAATTCTGTGTAGGTTACTTCTAACATAATGTGTATAGTCAAGTATAAAATTTTTGGGAAATACGGCTAACCATTACATATATAAGGGGTATGTACATCACTATTCCATCCTGTCCTGAGGGCTATCTTTGCTGCCTTGAATGGTTTTGCGTTAATAAGGCAAGTCACTGGTCACTGAACTATGCCGACTTCAGCAGATACTAATCCTAATGTAACATCAGAGCGCCCTCCTTCGTTGTGTAGCAGAATCATCGGCGAAGTAAAATAACCAATAAAATGGCTGCTAAACACAGCCTCAAAAAATTTAATACGCCTCATATAACACCAGAGGCGCTGCAACACTGTATTATTAAAAACGTGGAAATAGCAGAGTTGTAAAATAATGAAGCTTTCCTCTATTTCTTACTTCACCACCTGTCTCCTCTATCACCATCCCTTTCCTAAAAGAAGGTAGCACCTGGTAATAGTAGTAGGCATTTATTGCCTACTACTACTAAAAAAATAAGGGTTACTCTGTACCGTTCTGGTCTTTTTCGCCAGGCCATTTGCACGCTCATCACCGATTACGTTGTGGTGGGCCAGCACCCATACTGGACAAATTTGGCCATGTACTGCATAATCGTTAATAATCACCTTTATCGGGAATAAAAGTTCACGTGAAATGTGTTCCCTTTCCCTAAAATTGTGATCGCCAATGGTTTGTCTTGTTGTTGTGTCAATATACTACTTTTCTAATTTTTTTCACTATTTTTTGTTCACGGGAAATATTTCACGTGAACAAAATGTTCGCCTTTTATTCCCAATAAGGGTGAATATTCATGCAATCCAAAATGGTCCTAGAGTTTTGATTACATTAATTGCCGATTTGTAATCAGTAATCATGTTGACATCTGTGGTCCTAGTATTCATACTGAGCCATTTTCCAACCTCCATGATTGCACAAACTTTCACCTGGAAGATGGTGAGGCAAGCGGAAGTTAATTTCGGTCTCCAGTTCTTTTATGAAGAAATATAAGGCCGTTCTTTCCCTTACCTTCGGTCCATTCATGTAGCAGTAAACTTCCACGGATGTTTGTTTTAGGATTGATGCAGAAGTGTCTTTCCGGTATAAATGTCTCACATTGTTAAGTTAAAATTTGATTTCAAAATTCGTTCACGTCAATCATCGAAAAATACAAAGGTACCGTTATCCTCCGAATTGCCAGATGGTCGTTTCTCTGAGGAATGTGAGAACCTTTCGAGTAGAAAAATTTGTTATCATCCTATGAAACACAGGGTGAGTAAGAAAAAAATATGTTTGTTGATATTTTTTGGAAGTTTATTCAATGTTTTTTATGAACAGCCCTGTGCAAAATAGGAACACCAATATAATTATTTGATTTTTCTCAATGCGAGAACTTCTCACAAGTTACAGAAATGAGGCACAGAACGAATAAAATGTATCTTTAAATTTGTTCGTGATTATCTCAGAATTTGATTTTTTAATTCATCGTTTATAGTTTTGTTTAAAAGACACTTACTGCCTGGCTCACGATGTCGACAAAAAATTTTCGTTCGCTTATTTATATTGAAAACAAAAACAAAATAAGAAAATTTGTTTTTGTTTTCAATATAAATAAGCGAACGAAAATTTCTTGTCGACATCGTGAGCCAGGCCGTTATAATTTCTCTTAGTTTTTAATTTTCAGATTTATAACAAAAAATTCCTTGAAATGGGAAACAGCATTTTTTTTTCGTGGAAATTCCATGGAAAATTTTTGTACAGGTGCATACATTTTGTAAAAAATATTTAATAGCGTGCGTATTTTTTTTTTTACAAATACTCAGCTGTTTGAAAGGCAGAGGAAGGAATACTATCTCTTCCTGTCTCTCTCCCAGCTGAACTAAGACTTTGCAAAGTAAAGTTTCCGTGTCTAAAAGGTTTATTATAAAATTTATCATGTGTATGTAACCTTATGAGAGATCACCGAAAATATGAAAGAAAAAATTAAGTTTATTTCTTAATTTTTTATACAAAATATTGCACAATATAATTGAAACCAATTTAACAAACAATAATAATAAAGAAATTAACTAACGTAACGACAAAACACGCAAACAACCTAAAAGTTGTCAATACAAAAGACTTATAAAGCAACTTCAACTCCCCCAAACAAGTGCAACTAATGCATTGTTAAAAATGCTAAAAATAAAATAAGAATTACTGCGGCTTATTGAATGAAAATTGATGTCTGCACAGGCATCGCTATGTCCTTGGCTACGGACATTTGTACTGACTATTTAGTGAATGGTTTAGGTATAAACAAAAACAATTAAAAGTATTATAGTAAATGAATGATACTTTGAAAATAAATAAAACATTACGTCATTTTAATATCAATTAAATTAATTTGTAGTATTTTACAACAAAGGAGGTGGTCGGCACTTGGGTGTAATAAATACGAGGGGACGTTAACAAGTTTTCTACAGCAGAAACTAAATGTGGAATATGCAGAATAATATTTCGCAAAAGAGCAGGAGCATAAAATTTTTCGTAAATATTTTTCGCCTCATTAATGACGGGGACTATTCCTCTCCATGTGATGTATTTCTTTTTTTTTTTTAAGTAGACTGTGCAGACAACTACACCCACATGCAAGAAAAATCACTATAGAAAAGAAGTCTTACACTGATTCCACTGCACGACACACAAATAAATAACAAAATTCTAACGAGTAATTCTGGCCGAGAACACCAAGCAATAATATACCTAAATAGAGGCCGAATGCAAGGGGAATCTTTTGACCATAAAACCCTTGCATTTTAATTATAGAACGGGTTCAGCAGTTCAGTTTTTGGTTCACACTATAAATTTCTATTATAAGTTTATGAATACGCCAAAACACGAAATTCAACTTAAACTTAATAAATCAGTCAAGACTCCAAGTGCGTGCTAGTTTTGAATTAAAAAAAACTAACTGCAGGAATCAATTGTCATGATTCAATCATTAAGTTTTAAAAATTAGAACTTTTTTTGTAATGACCAGACCATGTTGAAATCATGAGAAACTATGCACTTTTGCAATATTTCCGAAAGCTAAACTTTTCTTTCTCTTTAAAAGTTTTATTTCCGTAGGAGGCTCTGCAAAGAGAATTTCTCCCAAATTGTTTATATTCTTCCCATAATTTTACAAGATTCCGTGACCACCCTCATACATAGAACCATTCCGACTTCAGTTTTTTTTTCTTGCTCAAAATGTTTCTTAATGTTGTTAAATCGATGTGAGTTTGTTAACAATATCCTTTTGGAAACAACTAAATAGCACACTAGTGCTTTTATTTTTTGTTGTCGCAAATAAAAATGGTTGGTTTATTTTCTTGCTAATGAGGAAAAGAAAGCACAATATTTCAGTTTTATAGCGCCATATTTTTAACGTCAAACTCAAGGTCAAGTACGTGAAATTAATGTATAGAAAGGGAACCTTGAAATGTATGATAAATAGAATTAACAAATAATAAATAAAATGAAATGAATGGAAAAATATTTAAGGTAGCACTTGACAGTTTTTAACAAAAAATAAATCAATTGATGTAGGTGTTGCATTTACAACGAGTGCAAATAGTCTTGTAAGGGGTTTATTACAATTAGAAGGCAGGACAAAAAATTAAGCAAAATAAACCAGAATCATTTAAATATTAAGTTTAACTTATTAAAAATATTTTTATTAATGATATTGTTTATCTATTTGTAGGATTCCCGGGGATCGATGTACTGCGCGAGTGAACCGGACCCAATTGGTCGAGTCCAGTACCAGTCGGGAGGGATCATTCACTCCAACAACAGCAGCAGTATTGGCCAAGCGACTTACAACCGCCCTCATTCTACACTTGAACGTAATTCCACCGAAATCATTGAAGTCGTCTGTCAGCCACGTTATGCCCGAGAAGAAGACTTGGAACGGCAAAGACATATGGTTGCCTGTTCACAGCCGCCAGCCCCTTCCCTACTCACCGAGTGTCAACAATCGAGTGGCTCGCTTTTCTCTGTTGTCTCAGCACCGCCGCTTCCGTTGGCCGAGTTGGATGTCAAGCAAATGGATACGCTGGGTGTGGGTCTGCAGCCGGGAATCGGATTTGGTCTACAAATGGGCGGTAGTGCACAAAACCCTTTCATTACCACTCACTCGAATGTTTCAATTGCTGATGTTGCCGCCTCGGCCCCGGGCTCTGCCATGTCTACCATACCCCGGCGTCCGGCTACCCTACCCATCGATCAGCCCTACTGTCCGGCGCCAGCAAGCCGCACGTTGCACGCCAGCTTGTTGGAACATCAGATATCGGCAATTGAAGAAGATGACAATGAAAACCTATTAACGGTCTCAAGTATTACGGCACGGCCCTTAATTGCCAAGTCCCGTGAATTACGCTCGAGTCGTAATTTATGCAGCAGTGCTGTTAAACGAAAACGTGGCAAAGGTGGTCATAAAATGCCATCTGGCATCTCAAATGTGCCCAGCAATACTGATTCGAGAGTCAGTTCTGGCCATCCACCATCATCACGTTCTTCAATCAGTACTGATCCGCCAGATGGCGGTTATGGTTGGTTTATTGTATTCGGAGCGTTTTCGGTACAATTTTGGGTGGCGGGTTTGGTGAAATCCTATGGTGTTCTATACGTTGAGATCATGGAAACGTTTCCCAGTTCAACAGCAACTGTGGCTTCTTGGATCCCAGCTATACTCTCGGCCTTATGTTTAGCTTTAGCACCACTATCTAGTGCACTGTGTCAACGCTTTTCTTGTCGTACAGTTGTTTTCATAGGTGGCCTCTTTTGTGCTCTTGGCATGTGTCTTAGTTACTTTGCCACCAGTCTCCTACATCTACTCTTCACTTTTGGAATTCTCACTGGCATAGGGGGTGGTCTTTCCACCACCCCAGGCATTGTTATAGTTTCCCAGTATTTTGACAAGCACCGGGCTTTAGCCAACGGCATCTGTGTTTCGGGTACCGCAACGGGTAGTTTCATACTGCCCGTTCTCATCAAGCATTTGGCTGAGAATTTCGGTTTTCATGGTACTATTTTAATACTGGGATTTTGCATGTTGGATGTCTGCATATCAGCTCTACTGTACAGACCTTTGGAATCTTTTCATATCGATGATGAAAAGAATATTGAAGAGGAGGATGCAACTAAGCCTCTTAATGATATAAATCCTGGCAACACTGATATGTTAACTAATTCAACCTATTTGGATACATGTGATGACGGTTTGAATACTAAGTTCATAGAACATTTGTTTATGGAGGAGTCGAAAAATCGTTTAAATGATTACTACAATAATAGATATAATGGTAGGTCAAAGCTTTGTTTTAACTTCTCAAAAGGGTTAATACATAATGTTTTTTCTTTTTTCAGCTTCTGAAAAATCTGTTCCTACTTGTGCTCAAGAGAGCGATGATGAGGTTAAGGATATAATTGGTGAAACTACCTTTATTAAGCCCATGAAAAAAGTAAGAAGTTCCGGCATCATGCACTCCGTAGAAGATCTAAGCACCACCTCTACATGGGTGTATCGCAAAAACTCTGGCACTGACTCAAATCGTGGATCTCGTCGTCGCCGTAATGTATTTGCCAATGACGAAATTATATCTAAGATACAAGCGCATTTGGAAAAACCTCTCTCACCACCCGCCGTTGTAACACGTGGCCTCAGCAAGAGTATGGAAATACCTACACCTGCCAGCAACATGAGCGAAATAAAGTGTATAGAAAAAGAGCAGGATGGAAGTTTAGTGGGCGCCAATTCTATAGAGGAAGATGTTGACGATGTACCTCTGACATGTATCGAACGTATCGAAATATATTTGGATATAAGTTTGTTAAAGGATCCAACATTCATACTAATGTGCTTATCGGTGACTCTAATGTCAGTGGGATGTCCCTATATGTTGTACTATTTACCCGCTCACGTTATATCGATTGGTGAGTATTACGGTTAAAACTTAAGGTATATTTTTTAATGAATTTCTAAACACGCGACTGTTCATGAGTAAAGGCATTTTACTTCATACTCATAGTTTGTGTTACCAGGAGCTCGAAAGAAAAGAGTTGCTCAAAAATTAGGTACATCTAGCCAACAACTTGAAAAAGAATGTTTATTAACAACATTATATCTTCAAAATTTTTGGAGTACTTTCCATTCTAATAAAATGTTTCCAATAATTTTGCCAATGAAATCATATTTATATGTAATTCTACTGAACGTGTGTATGTCACTGAACTCCTCCTAAACGGCTGTACCGATTTGAGTGAATTATTTTGTATGCGCTTGAGTGGCGCCCTTGATGTTTTAGGTTAGGTTAGGTTAGCAGGCTGCTGGTAAGAAAGGGTGAAATTCAGAGTTCAGCTCACTTGGGTCCAATACAATCATCCCTTCGAGCTACCTGTTAGGTGAAGAGAATATAGTGAGAGAGGGTGATAGGGTAGGGATGTGATAGAGTAGACAGGTGAAGGAAAAGATAGAGGAAGGCTTCATTCTTTTACAACTCTGCTTTTTGCACGCTTATTTGCTGTTTTTCAGTGTTAAATGAGGAATATTAAATTTTGAAGCTGTGTTTAGTAGTCATTTTATTGGTTATTTTACTTCGCCGAAGATTCTGCTACATAGTACAGGCGAAGGAGGGTGCTCTGATATTACATTGGGATTAGCATCCGCTGAAGCCGGTGTAGTTTTAGTGTCCAGTGCCTTATGCCTGCATCACTAGAGCTTTTCCCACAATAACTGATACAAATGGCACTAATGCACATCAGAAAAATGCGTAGTGTAGTTATTTTAATGACTGCCGGAGACCTGGTTCGAACCCAGGACCTTCGGTTGTTTAGCCAACGTGCTAACTACTTCAACCAACGCCACTCTCTCTTGATGGTTTAAATTCACAAATCAGCGCGGCAGATGGCGCAGCTGTCGGTATCCAGGTTATTTATCTATACTGTAACTAAACGGCTGGATCGCCTTGAATGAATTTTTATGTATGCATTCAAGTGGGGGGGCGTGAGACAACGTTTGCCGCGCTCAGCTGGTATTCATATAAATTTATTTTTAGTGCCTTAAGACATGTGAAATTGTTGTATCCCTTTCGCATATTTCATTAATTCCTATCAAGAACAATAAATAAATGCTAAATTTTTTATTCCAAACGCAAAAAAAAAATTGGATAAATTCCTAAACTAAGAAAGTTGGCAATGTCGGCAATGCCGGCAATGTTTAAATCTGGCCAGATGGTAAATTCAGCACAAACCAGTGTTGCTCCGTTAATACTTAATATTAAGTAAACCGGAGTTTTTATTTAGAACACAAAGTCCCAAATTGTATTTTTTTGATACAGGCGGTTTTCTATTTCAACAAATTTATCTATTTCATATTTAATTTTTTCGTTAATAAGAGTTATAAATATTGTTCTTTTTTTTCAGGTTATAATAAGAGTGAAGCTGGTTATTTGGTGACCGTTAGTGCTGTTTTAGATCTTGTTGGTCGCTTAGGACTGGGATGGCTCTCAGATTTACAACTCTTCGATCGCAGAAAGACTTATATATTTTGGTAAGTTATTTGAATTAATGATATTTGATGGTAAATCAAAGTATAATTTTTTCTTTTGGTTTAGTATTTTGGGAGCTGGCATTGCTGTACTCACTATTCCCTCGGAATATACTATCTATTTGGTGGGCCTGTCAGCAGCTATTTACGGTTTCTGTCTGGGAAGCTGGTATGTATTGATGCCAGTCCTATTGGCTGATATATTCGGCACCGATCGCATAAGTTCCAGTTACGGTTTAGTGCGTATGTTTCAAAGTATTGGAGCCATATCGGTACCACCTTTGGCCGGCTTTCTAAGAGACTTATCCGGTAGTTATGATATTGTATTCTATTGCATGGGTTCTTGTATGGTCTTGGGCTGTCTACCGCTATTAGTGTGGGCCATTTTAGATTGTCGAGAGCGCAAACTTTATGAGGATAATGATAACAATGAGGATACATCATCGGTATCTTAAGTTAAAACATTTTGAAAGTTAGATATTCAAAAGAGTATTTCCAAAAAAAAATTAAATATGAGTTATTTCTTTCAACAATTAGCATATTATATGTTGTTTTAGGTTTAACAAACAGCAGCAAAATTATTCTGTATATGGTACTCTATGACCTAAGCAAAAGAAATAGTTTAAATTGCAAAAGATAGTTTATGCAGATGAAAAATAGCTTAGTTGTATCTCAAAAACCTATTTACGAACTTATAGATTTAAAATAGCATTTAAAAATACAAATACTACGAGTTACTTATAGCAACAAAACGAATAATTGAACGCTATAATGTAATAAGAAGTGCTAAAGATTTTCACACAAAAATAGTTTCACAATTAATTAAGAAATTATCAGTTCTCTTTAAAAACAAAAAATATTTTTTATTTATTTTATTTTTTTATTTTTGGCTATTAAGTAGGAATCAGAAAGACTTGGCAATTGTCAGTACTGAAAAGTGATAACGAAGTAGTAACGAATTACAGCTTCTTAGTAAGATTTAAGTATATGTATGTACGTTAATCTAGAATATAATTTTGGCTGTTAGTAGTATACGCAACTATTTATAACTCTTCTGAAACACTTGCATTGGTAGCAATTACTACTTTTCTTATATATACATAATTATCCATTTCCATTACGAAAATCAGGAGAAATTTTAGTGGGAAAAATACAGCCGTTGAGGAAAAAATACTCGAGTTAGAAAGCTTGTTTTAGAAATCTTTCATGCTTCAAGTAGTTAGTGAATTGCTCTTATATAAGAAACCAATTCATAAAATAAGTTTTCTATCGTTTCGTAAAGAGTTTTACCTTGCCTCGATTTTTGTCAAAGAAAAATTATAAGAGAATTGTAAACAGGAGCAAGAAAACAAAAGTAAAACTCGAGAGGCGCTATCGTCGAACGATAAGTTACTTATGTATGTCAAACTTTTTCCGTTTGTGGTTTTTCTAATCAATAGAAAATTTTATAGGCAGCAAACAATAAAAGCAAGTAAACACTTATATAAAGAGGTATAACTCAAAAAAGCTAGTTTCGCAAAAAATATACGTTTTAAGTTTTCAATTTATATAAAACTCAATGAAGATATAAAAATATTTTCTTTTCTTAAGAAATGCGTGTACAAACCTTTTAAATTAAATTTTTTCAAAAGATTAAATATTATATAACGATATTTTCTGCATTCTTAAGTCCAAAAACGCTTTTTTTAGATATGTTTGTGCTGCAATAAATGTTCGATACACTAAGAGAAAAAACATTCATTCAGCTAATGAAGTAGCATCATTGTATGAATTGAAAGTTTTCATTATATGCATGCAATTATGCATTAATACAATAAATTTTTACGTTAGCTAGTTATTAATGACAAAATTCATTTATCAAATAAAGGTTTTCCTTTCAGTGTATGTATATTTTTGTTTTTGTGTGTATGCAATTTGAAATTATTGTAATTTAATTTAAAAAATTCATGTTTACTCATTTTCAATGAAAAAAATAATTTTCATAACTTCGCTGATTCGTCCTATGCAAAGTATTACAGAAGCCGTATGGATATTTATATATAAATGGGGTCAAATTGTTGAATTCGATATCGTTCGAAATTTTCATACAAACAAACAAACATAAAATTGTATGAACATTTCTTTCGATATCGAATACGGTAATTTTCCTCAGTTTATTTAAAAGTAAATATTTAAATAATTAATATTTTTTTTTACAATTTTTATTTGTTAAGGGCCTAATTCATAAAAAACAGTTTGATTTTATAAAAGGTTTATTAATCAAATTTCCATAGAAAATTTGTTTCATAAACCTCTTATTAAACAGAAATAATTTTTATGAATAAGGCAGTAAATCTTTAACACTTGAACGTGTGTCGCAGAAAAGAAATCGTACCAAAGTTGAAAAAAGAACGTAGTTATGGAGCTACTCTAACTAATGAAAGGCTCAGAAATTAATTTGTAATACAACTTCAATATAGAAAAATTAACGATAATGCCATATTATTTTTTTACTTTTCGTTGCCGTTCTGAGTTGCCATATTGTATGCATATCCACATCAGAAAAAATTTAAACACCAAATGCTTAGAGTTCGCTTTTAAATTTACCGATCGAGCAAAATTATCGTTAGCGCTTATCACTCACTTTTAGGTTTAAGTTAACTTGTAATAATAAAGTAAAATATGTATCTGACCTAACTTTAATGATTCGGAAGTTATAATAATGAACCTTAGGCCCAAATTCACACTCATTAGTTAACTAATGCCAACAGTTTAGCTCTTTGTTTTCCATTAGTTAAACCGCCAAATGTCATTAGTTAACAAATAGTTAGACAACAGCTGATTCATTGTAAAGTTTATTAATATTTTTGTTTTGTGAAAAATTTTTTAAACATTTCACACATACATTGTCGACCATCTTCTTTGTATTAAGCTGTAACACATTCTTTTTGTTTATTTTCTATTATATTTTGGTTTTCCTGAACCAATTTCAGCACTAATTCAATATCTTGCACGGTAAAATTAGACGAGCGAGCACTATTTTATCCATTTTTAAGAAATAATATAACAAATGTAAACAAAAACCATATGATATAGCAGAGCTGCCAATAGTAAAACTTAATAGTTTGATAGGGTTACCATTCTTTGCTCACATTAAAAACTTTAGTTAAACAATACACTGTAAATATAAAGTATTAGTTAAACAATAGTTATCATTTAAATTTAAATAATTAACTTATGACTGTAAATTTGGCCCTTAGTTGTTGACATTAAAAAATCATACTTTTTTGAGCGACAAGTAAATATTTGCTTCTCAAATTGTATGTGTTGAAAATTGTTTAAAGAAGTTATGTGATATTTTTTTGGTAAAAAGTTTTCGTGAAATCAAAACCGAAATGTTAATAATTCTGTATTTCGTAGATTCTGTGACAGACCTGTTAACAAGTAGAAAGGCCCTAACTCGTATTTTCACGAAATTGATCTTTTCAGTGATTCCAATACATTTCACACAAATACACTTCGTCACAAAAATGTATTTAACAGTGTAATTAATGCAGTGCTATAACTTAAATATAAAGGAGTTTCTTAATAATTAGAAAATATTGTTGTCATAAATCCAATAAAATATTCTTACGAAACCAGAATACCAACAAAGCAATTCCAATGAAATTCTTTCACAATATTCATAAAATTTTCATTGGATTTGTGAAATTATCATTAGATTTGTGAACAAATTTTAATGAAATTGTTTCATTTTACTTATGAAGCCAAATTCTTTCGGTGTATGTCGTTATTGCGATTATATTCTTATATTTCAATAAAGGTCATAAATCAGTAATTTGTGGCAACATCGTAATTATTTTTTTTATAGAATTAGTATTTGAAATTCAACTACCAGAAAAGCTTAAAAACTAAATTTTGCAAAAATCTATATACGTCTTTTCTATATTAAACTAACGATGCACATACATATCGATGGCTTAATATAAAAAGGGCGTATCTCAATTTTTTTTTTCGAAATCGAGTTTTTAACGTTTTCCGGGAGACAACATATAATTGCATCGCCCTTGAAGATCTTACGTTCTTTACAATTCAAAATCAAGGACATATGGACACTTAAACAATTATTTCTGCATGTAAATGCTTTAGTTTTTCTTCAGTTTTTTGCTTCTACTATAAAATATGGAAAATTCGAGTTCCGACTTGCTTTTATTAAGCCACCGATATGTAAATACATGCTATACAATGTTAGTTTTTAATTTTAAAACAAAATTTTGTATTATAATTAATTTAAATTATAAATTTTTTTCATTAAATAAGTTGCATGGAAGCTTTTTTATTTGTCAATAAAAGGCCTGGTGAGGGAAATCATATAAAAAAGTTGCCAAATATGCTTCAGAGATTCATACGACATCATTTTTTATACGAGTACGAGTACTTTCTTCTATAGCACTGCTAAATAAATACCCCCATATTTATTTTAAATTTTATGAATATGGGAGATAGTAAATAGAAAAGGTTTCGTGCAACAAATTTTATGAAAAACTTCGCAATGCAAATAAGCTACTACAGTGTAAAATGTTAAAAAAAAATATTGAGCCTTTTCGACGAGAGAGTCATAACGAAAAATATAACTTGTTTTAAAGGAGATGAATAAAGTTTTGAATTTATTAAAAGTTTAATGGTAAAATATCACATAATATGACATATTTTCCTCATAAAAAATCATTATATAAAATATTTGTATGAAATTTTTACATAACATAAAGAATGATATAACGGTTAATTGTAAGGTTAAAAAAAGATTTTTTGAGTTACGACTCTTTTGCAACAAGGATTCATTCGATATCATCATAATCCTCAAGTGCTTCTTGCTGCAAGTCGCATAACAAAATCATAAAGCTAACTAAAGACTAATTTTCGCTTGAAATTCTTTAAGCGAATAAAATAGAATATTAGAAATTGTTTAAAGAATAAATTTTTTATTTAAAATACAAAGGTCATTCAATTAGTAGCAAAAAATAATGAAATTTTATATTGCCCTCGCGTTAAGCCTCGACTCCGCCATTTCTTATATTCCAGTTTTTCATATTTTTTTTTTTCAAAACTAAAGAACAAAATCAACTTAAGCACTAAAAATGCGCAAAAGAACTGAGTTATAAAAACAAACAAGACATTAAGAATTTTTCCAATTGGTCTAACACTGCCAATTGAAAATCAACCCTGGCTTAAAACAGAGTTGCATTCAACCCATTGGCATTCGATTAGACTGCTAGGGAAAATTTTAATTTAAACAAGTTTTATTGTAATAATATTATAAAATGATTAATAAATAATTAAAAAGCCTTATTTGAAATTTTAAATTTATAAAATCTTTATAAAGTTTTTGTGTATTGATTTCTATAAATTTAAAATTTAACTATGAATAAGGCAACTAATTTTAATACGGTATTAAAAAAAAAACAAAACAATAAATATATACTGACACCTGCATTATTAATAAATATTATACAAAATAAAATAGTTTTTAATCCAAACTTAAAATCGTAAAAATAAAATATTATACATACATACATACATATTACAACATACTAAGTAATAATAAAAATATTCTGTTTAGTTGATAAATTTTATTTAAGGGAAAAAAATAAAACAAGAAGAATTTAAATGTTCAACAAAAATCAAAAAGTAAGAGTAAAGCGTAGTTATAAAAAAAAAATTATATGTGAAAAAATAAAGTTTAAAATTACAAAAAACAAAAAATTTACGGCCTGTCCCACGATGTCACCTGGAATCGTTCGATCGAATACTTATATTGAAAACAACAACAAATTTTTTAATGTTATTGTTGTTTGCAATACAAGTTGTCGATCGAACTATTTCTGGTGACATGGTGTGAAAGGCCCTTAAGATTGATATTTTATTTTAAGATTAACTTAATAAGAAAATTTCCTCTTAGACGTTGCCCACACTATGAAACATTTGCTGCAAAACTTTTGAGTTTGTCGATGAGAGGGGAAAGACGAATGGAAAAGGGCACTTTGTTTCATGTACAAATACCCCTTTTAGACACACAAAGTTTACTTTGCAAAGTCTTAATTCAGCTGTGTGAAAGACAGAGGGAGGAATACTATCTCTTTCTGTGTTTCTCCCAGCTCCATAATTCTTAATATTACACGAACTTACTTACATACATGGCGTTGGCTGAAGTAGTTAGCACGTTGACTACAAAACCGAAGGTCCTGGGTTCAATCCTTGTATCCAACAGTCATTAAATAACAACACCACGCATTTTTCTGATGTGCATTAGTGTTCCTTTGTATCAGTTGTTGTAGGAAAGTTCAAGTGATGAAGGCATAGTCACTGGTCACTGAACTATACCGACTTCAGGAGATACTAATCCTAATGTAACATCAGAGCGCCCTCCTTCGTTGTGTAGCAGAATCATCGGCGAAGTAAAATAATCAATAAAATGGCTTCAAAACACAGCTTCAAAAAATTAATACGCCTCATTTAACATCAGAGGCGCTGCATTATTAAAAAAAAACGTGTAAAAAGCAGAGTTCTAAAAGAGTGAAGCTTTCTTTCCTCTACCTCTTCCTTCACCACCTTTCTTCTCTATCACTATCCCTTTCCTAAAAGAAGGTAATAGTAGTAGGCCTTAATTGGCTGAGTGTTACTTCTCTTTAAAAAATAAAAAATAAAATAAAAAAAAAATATATATATGTATATACTCAGAGTTTTTAAGATGATTGGTCTTGACTCTAGAGTATCAGCAAGTTGATATTTACGGATTTTCAAGAAGTCACATTAAAATCTTATAGATATTTGAAACCGTGTTGCCAGTTTTTTTTCTAGAGCTTATCCCCAATTTTTCATTTGTCGTCCCCAAATTGAATTTTTTTTATTAAAATTTTTTCTTTTGTGAAAAAAGTAATTTTTGATTTGTCGTCCCCAAATTGAGTTTTTTTATTCAAATTTTTTCTTTTGTGATAAAAGTAAAATTTTTTTTAATTTTATTTAAAAACTAATGACAAAAATAACATATTAATTCAATAAAATTCATTTATATCGATAGCTATATTTACATTCATATTAATTTAATTTGTACTTATAAAACTTGTAAAGAAAAAATTACACATAGTTTAATATACACAAATATAAAAAATTTTTTCACCAAAGTTTACCATTTTAAAAAATTCAGAATCGAAATCTTCTGATTCATCAGCCTCAGAAACTTTGTTTTACATAGTACTTGTATTAAAAATCTTTAGCATATCAGCAGAAGGATTAAATTTGTCACAACAAATTGAATTATTTTTAAAGTGTGTGTTTATTCTAAGAAGTACTTCCAACAAGTCATATTACATTTTGTTACGTATTTTTGTTTTGGTAGTGTTCATTATTGGTTAATCTGCCTTGATACTTCTTCTTTGTTAGAGATCATTTTTCTTAGTTCAAATATCATTCTTGTTACCATCAGTTATGAAAAATATCCCCAAAAAATCCCCTAAAATTTGGTTATAATCCCCAACAAATCCCCAGATTCCCAATACGAAATTTTCATCCACAATCTCGAAAAAAAATCCTCAATTTGGGGGAAAGTCCCCTAAACTGGCAACACTGATTTGAACTAAAAACCTTGGTGCACCCAATGCATGATTGAATTCTCATTTAATTAATATTAAAATTAATATATGGGTGCATAACTTAAAAATGCGAAATTTTTTTCAGTTCGGTACAGATCCCCAATGATCGTTTGGTCTAATTTTAGCCTAATAAATCATAATAGATGAAATACAGATCCTCAGCTTGTCATCATTAAAGGTCGGCTTTGGAGTTGATCCGGCTTCGGATACATTTTTCATTGTAAGTAATGATTCGATGCCTCTTGGCCTCAATTTTCTATCTTTTGGATAAATCCTGCTATTTTCAAACGTTTTGAAACTTTTGTTTCAGTCACTCCCGTAATCTGACACTTTTCTTTATTTTATTTTGTTCTTTTTTCTACTTATCGATGGGAAATGGGAATCGTTTTAAAACTGCCACGTTAATAGAACTTTGTGGGCGAACATAAGTCGAAATAGAAACGAAGAAATCCTAAACCCTGCCAAAATATACTCGTATAAAACGCAAGTAACTAATTTTTAAAATTAATTTTTATATAAAATAATTTATTTGTTTTTAATCAAATATCGTTTTAACATAAACTATTTAACAAACTTAACAACTTTACACTAAATAAAAACTGTTGCAAATTACCACATTCAATTACGATGGAAACTTGCAATTTTTTTTTCAATCCATATCGAATGCCGTAATTTCGCCCCTGATTAGTTGAAATGGAGGTAATTTAAAGATTATGATCTCGTTAGAAATATTTACACACTCCAAAAGGAGTGACGAAATGATGTATAGCGAAGATATAATGTTACGAAACATTTAACAACAACAAAATTAAAACTTTTCAGCTGGTTGCCCATATTCGGAAGCGGGAGCTGCTGGAGGACCATATTGATCGGCAGGTTTTTGTTGTTGTTTGTATTTGATGAAGTAGACCTCGGGTTTACTGGGTTCAGTAGGAGCAGGCGAGGGAATAATCAAAGGTTGTTGTGCTTCGGGTTTCTTGACCAGAACATAGACCAAAGTCTTGTGTTCGTCTTGTACAGGAGGGGGAACAACTTGACGCTCGGGTATGGGAGGATTGGGTGCCTTAATGAAAATTATTTTATAGTGCTTTTTTGGTACAGCTGATTGAACAGGAGCGGAAATAGGATATGATTCTGGTTCCTCTGGTGGCACATGAACGTAGACATTTTTTGTTACTACTGCTTCCGCAGGAGGTCCATAGAAAGGAGCTGGTGGTCCGTAAACAGGTAAAGGTTGGGCAGGTTGTTGCTGTTGTTGTTGGGCAGCTGGAACTCCATATTGTTCTGCTGGTTTAGGTGGCAAGTATTCCTTTTGTGGTGCTGGTGCTGGTGGTGCACCATAACGGCTTTTGGGTGGTTCAGGCCGGGCGGATACCAGCACCAATGTGCAGGCCAATGTGACAAATAATTTCATGTTGAAATTTATGCTTTCGCTATCAGTCCCGATTTAAAGTTGTTAATTGTTTAACGAATGAATGCAGTGTGACACTTTTACTGGCAGGTCTAAATGATTTTATACCGCAACGGAAGTTAAATATTGAATTATTTCAGTTATTTTACTGATGTAGTATTATCACATATGTATGTACATATTTATTTATTAATCGTTTTCGTTTTCATTTTCAATTTCAGTAATTTTTTTTATTAAATTTATTTTGTGTGCGTTTGTCTGTCTGCCTTGCCTGCCTGCCTGTATGTGCAATAAAATATTTTTTTGTTGTATCTGCTGGATTTTTGGTTTTTGCATAATTTTTTTAATTGCGTATCCAACGCGATCATGTTGTCTTATGCTATACGAAAAAGAAAACAATTACGATTAAGCCGAGCACGTGGTTTGCATGCTAATTTATCTTTTCCGAGCATGTAAAGTTTTACATTTGTTTCTTTCTTGCAAATGCAACAGAGTGTCAGCACGATATACTCGTAGCAATAACGCAATATTCCTGATATTTTCGTCTTGCATACATTTTTGTATATGTACATTTGTATGTTTATATTCACATTATATTTATTATTATTGCCAAAAAAAAAAAAAAATCAACACCATCATAGAGGCAATTTGACCGTTTTACAACAAACTTATGTAATTTTTGTGTGGTCAATAACTGAACAAATTTGGCTTCAATACAAAATAAACACCCTCTCATAACTGGTTTTTGTACATACAGTTTGTCAAGAAAATGTTTTGACATAGTTAAAATCGTTATAAATTTTGATTTTTATCATAAATACTTTAATTTTTCTTTGCATTATGAAATTTTTGGTTATGGATTTCATTTTATTTACATTAAAGTGAACAAATAGTAGTAAGTTATACGCAAAATTAAAAAGTGAGAGCATAAAAATTACATGAAAGCTAAAAAAACTCAAAAATTTCTCTGTCAAGAAAATGTTTTTACATCCTTGTATTATATAGTAAGAAAATAGGAAAGATTTTAAGGTGTACAAAAATAATTTTTTTTTGGCCCATTGGTATTAAATCGGCTTGTAAGACAGACGACTTCTCATGGAAAAAAAATTTTCTTTTCCAAATATTCAGCCGAAATTTCTCATATTCCCCTCGTATTACTGTTTTAAACTCCATTTACTTCTTGAAATACCCTTTGGAAATACTATTTTTCAAATAAACCCAAAAATTTTGAATAGGGTATAGATCTGGACCTTGAGATGGAGTATCCACAAACTTACCGCAATTGAAAGGACACCATGTTCTTACCCAAAGTGCCTCATGTTTGAGGTCAATACATTAATAAAAATTTAAAACTTCCATATTTACCAGCTATAAAGCCAACCTTACTCACGCTGTCAACGAAAAACCATTTCAACGTATTGATGTACCACTCACACAGTTTCCCATGAGACAAAGGCAATTGCTCAAAAGAATTGACTGTACTTCAATAAATGGTCGGAAATCCCCGCTTTCTAGAGTGTAGCCCAAACAGCAACAATTGTCTTTTGTGATAACGCATATTTACAAGCAATAATGTGATTTTCGGCGACGAAACCAAACTTCTGCTTTATTAGAATGATGGATCTAACAAAGTATGGAGGAAAAAAAATCTTTAAAAATATTGGAAAGTGAGACCGTAAACCCATCTGTAAAACTTAAAAAATGTTGGTTGATGGATTGGAGGTATATATACATACATATGTACATATGTATATATATGGTGTAAAACGTGGGATAAATTTGCTTTATTGAGAACACCATGAATGCGGGGCAGTGCCTTAATATATTGAAGCATTTTTTTGGATGACAGCTCGACTAAATTTGGGTTTATTGCTGGAAAACATGCAAGTTTCCAGTTGTTATCAATCTAATGACACCAAACACAAGGCACTTTCGGTAAGAACATGGTGTCTTTTCAATTACGGCAAAGTTGTGGATACTTCATCTCAAGGTCCAGATCTATGTCCTATTCAAAATTTATGGATTTATTTGAAAAATAGTATTTCCAAAGGATATTTCAAGAACTAAATGGAGTTTAAAACAGTAATACGAGGGGAATATGAGAAATTTCAGCGGAATATTTGGAAAAGAAAATTTTTTTCTATGAGAAGTCGTCTTACAAGCCGATTTAATACCAATGGGGCCAAAAGAAATTATTTTTGTACAACTTAAAATCTTTCCTATTTTCTTACTATATAATACAAGGATGTAAAAACATTTTCTTGACAGAGAAATTTTTGAGTTTTTTTGGTTTTCATGTAATTTTTATGCTCTCACTTTTTAATTTTGCTTATAACTTACTACTATATCCTCACTTAAATGTAAATAAAATGAAATTTATAACAAAAAATTTCATAAGGCAAAAACGGAAAGAAATATTTACGATAAAAGTAAAAATTTAAAAGGATTTTAACGATGTCAAAACATTTCCTTGACAGACTGTACATATCTAAAAGAATATTTGATGGTATGTAATTGTTAATGTATTCAGCGTATTTCACACATGTCAGTCATTATAAGGCAACCTTTTGGCCTAAATGTTTAGAATACACTGAACAAAATTTTAGCTACGTTTTAAAAACTTGAGAATTAGTAAAATTCTTAAGTTTAATGAACTTTTTTAATTTTTATTATTTAAGCAACATAAATTATAAAGTTATAAATCATGTGTCTTTCACTAAATAAATAATCGAATTCAAAAAAGTAAAAAAAAATTCGTGTGATTAAATTTTTAATAAGCAAAAATGTAAGACACGTACCCATTATTTTTTGGGGCATGCGTGATTTACAATATTTAAAAAATTGTTTCTGTGCGTGAGCTCTCACAGAGAGAGCAAGAGAAAATCGTTTCGATAACCAAAATTTATAAATCAAACTAACTGCCTTGATAAAAATTATTGAAGCAAAATAATTTTTTATGTAATACATATCCATAAAATGAGAAATGATAATAAACCGGTATTTGGGTTGGGGTCAGTTAAACTAAGTTTTCAAAAAATAAAAAAGTGACCTACTTACACGCCTTAATATTTTAGACAGATGTGTTTCAGATTTCCGTGAGCACCTGCCATTACGGCCTTATCTCACGGTGTCCTAGACACGGGTGTGGGTTAGACGCCAGACCAACGCCCCCATGCATCCTCTTAGGAATGCACCTATCTTCACTCCACAAAGGCACATAGGTTGCAATCCTTATATATAGTTATCCCTGTACTATATTTAATTACCTTTCTGAGGTAATTTGAGCTATCTAAACTGTGCTGCTATGTCCGTGCCCATAGCAGCTTCTGTTGATTGGCAACAGCACCTAGAATAGTGTCTGGCTGACCGCGTCATACAAACCACTAGCATTGATTTAACACTGGGAAGCCAAGACACATCTCCCAGCGTTTTTGGTAGCAACCACAGCCACCACGATAATTCTCTGGCTTCCACGCTAAGGTGTTGTATAGACACTCATAGCGAAGTCCCCAATAGAATTCCTCAACCATTGCCGGCACAGCTCAACCACCCATCCGAAATAAACCCATGCCTGTGTCGCCAAAAATCCAATGCCTACTTCACACACACCAAAATCATCCCTTAAACCCCGAGGGGTAGGACGAACTCGGCCTTTTAGCAAAGGATCCTGACGACCGCTACATGCACCATAAAGGCTTCACTACTACTATCTTTTGAACTCAGGGGCAGTTCTAGGTGATCATGCACCTAACTGACATCAACAGGAACCTGTCTTCCTTTTATAAATATGTGCACATCCTTTGCTCTGTTGCCAGAGAGCGGGTAGTAACACATAAGTTCAATGGGTAATGTACCAAAGGTACGTCAATGGAAAAAGCCACATTACCCCAGCTGGGGCCCCGGGGTTGCCAAGCCCGTAGTCAAAAATCGACTACCCTGGGGGGAATATTTTAGACAAATACATACCAGGAAAAATATTTAATTATTGGATAATTATTATCTGCAGTGCATGCGATTTGAGTTTGCTTCTTGGTTTCTTGCAGCTAATGTTGATTGAATATGGATTTAATAGAGGCTTTAAAATGAGTTGAAATAAATTGACGAATAAAATATGCTTAATATCGAGTATGAAAATCAACCGAACTTTTCACCTCGTCGTTTTTCATGCAAAAAATTAGATGGACTATACATTGTCCATTTCTCATGCAAACTATTAAATCGGTTCCATTTTTCATGGAAAAATTTATATGGACTATACATAGTTAATTTTTCATGCAAAAAAAATACATAAACTTTACATTATGTCTGCAGCAAACCAATAACCAACCAGCGATATATCGTCCAATTTTCAAACAAAAAATTAAATGGACTATACATCTCACATTTTACATACAAAAAGTTAAATCGGATACATCGTCCATTTTTCATGCAAAAAATGGACTATGCATGGAAAAAATTTTTTATGACATCGTATAGTTATTCATGCAGAAAGCTTTTACATGCAAGAAATATAATAGACTATACGTCGTCCATTTCTTATGCAAAAAATTAAATGGACTGACTATAAGACATCGAAAATTTTTCAAATGGACTACATATCGTCCATTTTGCATGCAAAAGAAACTAAATAGTCTATACATCGTAAATTTTTTTTGCAAAAAAATTAAAAAGTCTATATATCGTCCATTTTGCATGCAAAAAAAATAAATAGTTTATACATCGTCTATTTCTTATGCAAAAAATTAAATGGACTTACATCTATGCATTGTCCATTAAAAATAAAAAAAATAGTGTATACATCATGCATTTTTTATGCAAAAAATTAAATGGACTATACATCGCCTACATTACTATACATAAATAGTCTATACATAGCCCATTTTTTATGAAAAAAAGTTTTCATGAAAAAAAAAATTATGTGAAAAAATTAAATGGACTACATCATATCGTGCATTTTGCATGGAAAAAATTAAATAATCTATACATGGTCCATTTTTTATGCAAAAAATTAAATACACTATATATATACATCATCCATTTTTTACGCCGATGTATAGTATATTTAATTTTTTGCATAAAAATGGACGATATATACAATATTTAATTTTTTGCATGAAAAATGGAAGATATATAGTCCATTTAATTTTTTTTCATGAAAAATGGACAACGTATAGTCCATTTAATTTTTTTTATAAAAATTACGATTATCGTCAGTCTATCATTTTTTTGCATGAAAAATGGACGATAACACATTTAATTTCTTGCATGAAAAATGGACGATGTATAGTCCATTTAAATTTTTCATAAAAAATGGATGATATATAGACTATTTAATTTTTTGTATGAAAAATGGATGATGCTGAGGTGTTATATTTATGTATACATTTTAAGACTGATATAAAGGCAAAGCTATACATATTATAATCCGTTGATTAGACAATTACGTCTGCTATTGTGGTAACCAGGGCAAGTTTTTGTGGCATATGCCATGTTTGCCATTTTTAATTTCTTCAATTATTGACATTAAAAACAATTTTTAGTCCACCTTGCCATAAAATACCTTTTTTTTGCAACCTAGAAGAATTTTTTATATGTCAGAGGTTTTTGGAAACCATTTTGTACATTTTTGTCTCCGTGCCACAAAAAACTTGCCCTGGTGATAACATAAAAAAATTTAAGAAACATTTGCAGTAAAGAAAATGAGATCAACAATTTAGTCAAAAAGAAAAAATTTAGAACATTTACGGCCTGGCCCACGATGTCGATCGACAACTTGTATTGCAAACAACAATAACTTTAGAAAATTTGTTGTTGTTTGCAATACAAGTTGTCGATCGAACGATTTCTCGTGACATCGTGGGCCAGGCCGTTAATTTTAGAATCAAAAATTTTGATTTTGAATATTTCGAAAAGTATTGAATGTATGAGAATAATTTTTATTTCACTTTGTAAAGCTAAGTGTATACTATTGAACTAAATTAAAATGTTCCTCAATATATAATTTTATAAAACCTTTTTTTTTTGGAAAAATTGTGTTAGAACAATTTTAGCATTTTTAGAAAATCTCCTCTCCTGCCTACATTTGTATGTAGCAATTCAAGAGTTTCCTACAGGTTACTTGCAACAAGTTTAGTAATAATGAAAGACCAACAAATTTACAAAAAAGAGCTTGACATTTTTTTGCCACATCCAAAAATTGGATTTTTTGCAAAAAAAAAATGATAGTTTATGTACTAACGATTAAAAAAAGTCAGGGACAAAAATTAAAAAAAAATTTAAAGTCAAATACTCGTAACTTGGAAACTGTAAGAGATAAAATGGTGCTCTAGGCATGTTTTATTTTTGTTTCTTAACGTTGATTGTCCCGCTGAAAAAATTTTAAAATTTTTTTTTTTACAAAAGTTAGAAGTTCTGAAAAAATTTCTACACCCACAGTTTCCCACTTTGAGGCTCTTTGGAGCTACCCTGTGTTGCAACAGGCTGCCTTCAAATATACTTTCTCAAAAGCTCAACACTTCTTCTTTCCAAAATAGTTAGTTTCATCGAAATCGGTTCACTAGTTTACAAGTTGCGTACTTTTTACCACTTTTTTTTATTTCACGCCATTGTGCGGTGGTTATACCGCGGTAGTAAATCTGTTGTAGGGAAATTCCAGTGAAGGAATTAAAGGATATTTACTACGGTGGTTATACCGCGGTAGTAAATAAATTATAGGAGAGTTCCAGTGTAGCAATTAATGGCCAGTTACTACGGTGGTTATACCGCGGTAGTTAATATATTGTAGTGAAATTCCAGTGTATGAATTAAAGGATATTTACTAGGGTGGTTATACCGCGGGAGTAAATAAATTGAAGGAAAGTTCCAGCGAGGAACTGGTAGATGTTTACGAGGGTGGATCAATAACTCCGTGTCTTTCTGAATAAAACTAATTTTTTTTTTCAGAACAAAATTCGTTGTTGGAGTGAAATCTTTTCCGTTGTTTAATGAGCACTCGAAACTCACTTTTTTAAATTTTTAGAAAAATACACGATGTTGTATGTTTTGAACAGCTGTTAAACGCAAAGTAAATGACGACACTTGCTCAAAATTTGATGGTACTTGATGGGAACCATCGTATCACGCAGGTTATACCACGGTGATAAACTATTAGTAAACAAATGGTGGAAGTGGAAACAGGCTAAGGAAAGTTTGTGTCTTCTAGGAAAGTAGACTTTCTTACAACGGTGGTTATACCGCGGTAGTGGACAATTGGGATCATGATAGTATTTAAGGGGCTGTGAAGGCAGCAAAGATTGATTTTCAGTAAGGGACTGTAAAAGGTCTGCGTCTGAATATAATTTAATTAAATTTAAGTAGACATAAGAGTTATTACTTTAATAATAAAACTAATTGTAAGAAAAAAATGTGTGTGTTATCCTTTCTCAAGGTCCAAAACAAATAAATAATTTGTAACACGATCCTGGACACCGGTGAGTTTACCCCTTGTAACCGTCGTTACAAGTTGTACTAAAAATTCAATTATTTATGTGCATTTGTAGTAAGTATTTTATAGACAAAATTTCCGAAAACTATCTTTATTCTCTCACATACATACATATACTCAATTAATTTTTTTTTCCATTTTCAATTCCAACGAACAAGTGGAAAATATTTCACTTTTTTTGCTAATTTATTAAATGTTTCACCACCAAAGTAGTGAGAAAACATGGAGGATTTTCTGTTAAAACCGGCAATTTAGTCCATTCAACTCTGTGTCATCGGAAGATCTCTACACAAAGTTGCTTGTGTGCAGTGTTGCCAGAAGGGAAAAAAACTGTCCATATCGAATAAAAAAACTGTCCAACAAATTAAAAACGTAAGATTAACATAAAATGGCTGCATCAGGGTCAGAAAGTGTATGTGCCGGTACTGCATGCTGCATTAAATCAGTTATTATGAGCTTTTAGCTCATAATTTCAATATCACATTTTTTAAGAAAATTTCATTATTGTTATTATTCCTCCCAAGATTTGTTTTAAAATGTTGGCGTACGTTTTCGAACTTTACTTGGCTAGTAGAGGTCTGCTATACGTATCACATATTGGGCCTAATTACACAGCACACTTTTCATATAGAAAAATTTATTGTACCAATTATAGCACACCTTTCTTATAGAAAAATTTAATGGGATATACACAGCACACTTTTCAGATAGAAATGTTTAATGTTCTATACATAGAACATTTTTCGTATATACAAATTTAATGTGCTATACACAGTATACTTTTAATTTAGAAAAATGTATTATGCAAGTTTTCATATAGAAAAATTTAATCGGCTATACAAAATACATTTTTCATATAGAAAAGTTGCATATGCTATAGATAGAACACTTTTCCTATAAAAAATTTATAGAAAAGTGAACTGTGCTAAACATAGAATACTTTTCGTATAGAAAAATTTAATGGTCTACACACACCACACTTCATATGGAAAAATGTATTGCAACATTTATGTGGCACCCTTTTCATATAGAAAAATTTAATGGTCTACACACAGCACACTTTTCGTATAGAAACTTCAATATGCTATACATAGCACACTTTTCATGTAAATATGTAAGTTGAATGTGGTATACATAAAACATTTTTCATACAGAAAAGTTTAGGGCATGACCCACGATATCGACAACGTTCGACTTGTCGCACACTTATGTACATTTGAAACAACAACAAAATATTAAAAACTAGTTTTTGTTTTGAATGTAAGTGTGCGAAAAGTCGAACGTTGTCGACATCGTGGGTTTGGCCCTTAATGGGCTACACACAGCACACTTGATAAAGAAAAATTTATTGCACCATTTATGACACTCTTTTCATATAGAAAACCTTAATGGTCTACACACAGCACACTTTTCATATAGAGAACTTGTATGTGCTATACCAGCATAATATTTATATAGAAAAATTTAATGGGCTATACACAGCACAGTTTTCAATCAAATCTTCTGACTGACTGGCTGACTGAGCACTCCCCTCCCCCCTGATGATTTTTAAGAAAATTATATTTTTTAAACAAAAAACTGCAGGATTGATGAACATTTGGCAACACTTTTTGTATCCCACATGAACGTTAACTAAGAATCATAAACTTAAATGGGCCAAAGAGATACATAAAACACATGCAATTACATGGAGATACACTTACGCAGTTGCATGCGAATGATAAAAAAATCAAGCGACTCATTCGTACAAATAAATGTGCGTTTTTTGCAAAAGCAGCATATGTCTTAAATCTATCCTTTTTAAAAACAAAGATTATTGTTCGTCGTAATATTTGGGGAATGGAATGCTACTAAGAAAACAATATACTCGTAAACAAATGATTACTGAAAATAAAACTGTGCGCAAATAAAATAAGTTGTGTCAACATAATAAATATTATAAAAACGTTGTTTTAAAAAGCGTCAGCACTCACCTGTGAATCGTGCTCACTGAAAAGTATTTTAATAAATAAAAATCGGACCATAACCGGCAAAAGAAAGCTTAAGCAACATATTTTTTTAAATTGGTTTTTTTTTGGCGAAAATCGATTATTTACGATCGCAAATAATTGATTTTTAACAAGAAATTAGGTTCGATTTTTTTTAACAACACAATTCGCGAAGCGATTAGCTTGTATGCGGAAAACACCCAGGGTATATGGCGGGAATCGAACCCACGTCCTCTGGACTGAGAGGCTAGCAACGCTACCACTCAGCCACACGGAAACTCTGTGGCTTTTTTTTGGCGGCTATGTCACGATATATGTACATATGTATGTATGTATGTATATATATCTAACTACACATATGAAAAAAAATTCATAACAATGGACGTACACGGTTGTTCGTAAAAACCGCTGAAATTCAATAACAAACTAATGAACGGCTAAACATAACAAAGAAGTCGACAATGAAGGCAAAAGCAAACGTCAAAACACAGCAAAATCTTGCATAAATGAAAAGAAAAGAATACTTTTCTGCTCATTTAAACGTTAATGACAGTGAGTAGCCAGCCAGCCAGACAGACTCACTGGGGTACAATGCAAAATAAAAGCAAAAAAAAAAAACCGCGATCGAAAGACGACGATGACGTTTCAATTCAGGGAAAATAATATCAAAAAAGGTAATTTTCGTTTTAAATGTATGCCAGATACGAATTTGTGTTACACTACATATTTGTTGGTTTGAGAAGTAGGCAATATTTTCCGTACGAAACTATCCAACCGATTTTTATGAAATTCAAAACATAAAGTCAAAAATTAATTTCCAGCGTCTACGTCGCACAGTGGCGTGAATTAAAAAAAAAGTGGTAAAAAGTCCGCAACTTTTGAACTAGTTAACCGATTTCGATGAAACCAACTGTTTTGGAAAGTAGAAGTGTTGAAATTTTTAGAAAGCATATTTTGAGGCACCCTGTTGTAAGACAGGGTAGCTCCAAACAGCCTCAAAGTGGGAAAGTGCGGGTATCGAAATTCTTTCGGAGCTTGTAACTTTTGTAAATAGGGACCGATTTCAATAATTTTTTCAGCGGGACAATCTACGTTAAGAAATAAAAATAAAACATGCTGAGAGTACCATTTCATCTCTTTCAGTTTCCAAGTTATTTGACTTGAAAAATTTATTTTTTAATTTTTGGCCCTGACTTTTTTTATTCGTTAGTACATAACTTCTTTATTACTTGGCAAAAATCAGTATGTTTTAATGTTTTTGAAAGAAAACTTCATTACAATTCATATAAAAAAAAATTTTTTTGATATCTCAAAAATTGTAGCAAGGAATAATTTTGCAATTTGGATTTTTAAAAATTATGAAAAAATTTGGTATATTTTGTGAAAAAAGTATTCTTAATTTTTTTTGAATATTTTAAAAAATTATTAAGTATTTGATAAAAACTTTGATTGTTTCTGAGAAAGGAGACATTGAGAAAGGCTGTGAAATAAATTTTGGAGATTGTTGTTGGTGCACCCTACATTCAGCATTGGTCGAAAACTAGCAATTTTTTTTCAAAAAATCCGATTTTCGGATGTGGCAAAAAAATTGCACGGTCGTTTTTGTAAATTTTTTGGTTTTTTATTATAAATAAATTTGTTGTTAGTAGCCTGTAAGAAACTTTCGACATCCTACACATAAATGTAGGCAGGAGAGGAGATTTTCTAAAAATTCTAAAATTTTTCTAACACAATTTTTCCCAATAAGAAAAAAGTATTATAAAATTATAAATTGGGAATCATTTTAATTTTTATCAATAGCATACATTTAGTTTTGCAAACTGAAAAAAAATTATTCTCCTACCTTCAATACTTTTTGAAATATTCGAAATCCAATTTTGATTAAAAATTTTAATTTTCTACATTTTTTATTTTTGTCTAAATTATTGATCTTATTTTCTTTACTGCAAATGTTTCTTAATTTTTTCTATGTTATTACAATAGTAGATATAATTATCTATTCAACGGTATATAATATGTATTCCTTTGCCATTATATCAGTTTTAAAATGTATACACAAATATAACACCTCAGGTAACAATTTACGTGTATATCTGATACTCAAACAAACCCACATTTTTTATGAACTCTTGAAGCTGTTATTAAATACTTTTTTTTACTTAAATACAATAAAATATAAGAATTTATATACATAAATATAAGTATATTTATATACCTACAAGGACAAATAGATTGAGTTATTTATTTATTTAAAAAAAATTAGTAGTTAATTTAACATTAGAACATTAAATTACGAAAAATTTTTTATGTAGCTCCTTTTTAAACGCATATAAATTCCCTAAGTTTTGAATATAATTTGACAGAGAATTCCAGAGACTTTTTGCCATGATATCAGATATTTGTTTGTATGAATATAAATACTTATGTATCAAGAGATATATGTACAATGTACATATGTATCTGAGACATCATGGCCTAGCAAGCTATTAATTTCCTCTGCTTCGGGATCGTCCTTCTCGATTTCAATACTTATTTGTGGCAACCATTTCATTCTTATGCCTTGTATGCAAATGATGCATTAGAGCATTTACGTGTATTGAAAAGTCGATATTGCTTAACATCTCTATTTCTAACTTCCTGTGCTTCTTCGGTTAGTTCCCCCAGAGGAATAATGTTTTTTCTATTTGTTCTTTTGTATACGCTAGCACTTTATGTACGGTTGGAGTTATTGATTTTCATGGATATAATTCATTTATTAGAATCAGAGTGTCTTTTGAATATTTTTCAAACTTGTCCTTATTAATTAACTTTTTGCTATTTATGACGGCCAGTATTATTTTGAAACGTCTTATGAGATTAAAACTAAAACCAGTTATAGAAGATGTGGTTTCAGGGTCATCAAAAAATCGCCTAGCAGTGTTGCCATTATTGGAGTTTCCATAGCCATATAAAGGTTTGTCAATGATTAATCCACGTTTCATAAACTCATCTTGAATTCTTTTCTTTTCTTCCAACTGTATCTGCTTTAAAGCAGAATTATTCGCAACTGGAGCGTTCTGATGTTCTGGTACACTGCGATACTTGTTGTCGTAAAATGTACTCCATGAATCGAATCTGAGCATGAAGTGGTGATATTCCAAGCTTAAGGGCATCTTCATTAGTTGGAGTATAATACTCAATGTCCTTAAAATCAGAATCTTTCTTTCCGCATATATTACAAATCAAATAAGATTTTGTATCGGTTATTGCATTTGCAACTTTTCCATCTATCATTGTTAAATAAGGTCTAAAAGATATTGTTATTACTCGTCCTAATATATGAACGTCAATAGGTTCCATATTAGAAATTTCATGTTTTATACCATCAACCAGATTTTGAGTTGTTTCTTTGTTTTCCTTGATGTATTCAAAATGTATTGGTCGGCATAAAGACTTTGAGCCTGGAGTAGTATTTACCCACATATCTTTAAATGCATTTTTACTTGTTGAAGGCATTTCATTATGTAGTCGAAGCCTTAATGGTACTAACGATGCCATTAAAACTTTGGAAAAGTCATTATCGTATGCACTGGGCTGTCTATATTCTGAAAATCCAGATGATCCATCACATCACCATTTGTATATTAGTGTTAGTTCGGAATTATTACATGTATCTAAGTCTCTTTCGTCAAAAGTAGCGATCAGTCTTGATCCTGTATTATGAAGAAGGTCTGACAAACTAATATCATGTTTAATCCTTTTGCTCCTGCGTCGAACGTTATCGTAATCTTTATTTGGCCGACCAAACTTCTTTGGGTATATTTTCGTAGATAGTCCCATATCTAACCAATCCTGATTTTTATTCTGAAATTTAGAAATTGATTTATTGCATTCACGTATCTTCTTTTCATATAATTAAAAAAAAAATCAAGTTTTTTCCATAAACCGGTGTTTACAGATAAACCATATGTAGTAGATATTGTGTACATCATTTGGTCTACCTTGTCCAACCGAGTACTCCCATCAGTGAGGTTTTCCCACATTAATTTGCAGAGCGATTTATTTTTAATTGTTATCTCCATGATAGCTATAACTGAAATAATGACATTAAATGCATCGCAGCTTAAATATATAGCTATTTTACAAGCTACGAATACAAAACCGATACAAATATCAGGTAAAACCATATCCATATTAGAGATGTGCGCGCAGGAACCTTTGTCCTTGTAGGTATATAAATATACTTATATTTATGTATATAAATTCTTATATTTTATTGTATTTAAGTAAAAAAAAGTATTTAATAACAGCTTCAAGAGTTCATAAAAAATGTGGGTTTGTTTGAGTATCAGATATACACGTAAATTGTTACCTGAGGTGTTATATTTGTGTATACATTTTAAAACTGATATAATGGCAAAGGAATACATATTATATACCGTTGAATAGATAATTATATCTACTATTGTAATAACATAGAAAAAATTAAGAAACATTTGCAGTAAAGAAAATAAGATCAATAATTTAGACAAAAATAAAAAATGTAGAAAATTAAAATTTTTAATCAAAATTGGATTTCGAATATTTCAAAAAGTATTGAAGGTAGGAGAATAATTTTTTTTCAGTTTGCAAAACTAAATGTATGCTATTGATAAAAATTAAAATGATTCCCAATTTATAATTTTATAATACTTTTTTCTTATTGGGAAAAATTGTGTTAGAAAAATTTTAGAATTTTTAGAAAATCTCCTCTCCTGCCTACATTTATGTGTAGGATGTCGAAAGTTTCTTACAGGCTACTAACAACAAATTTATTTATAATAAAAAACCAAAAAATTTACAAAAACGACCGTGCAATTTTTTTGCCACATCCGAAAATCGGATTTTTTGAAAAAAAATTGCTAGTTTTCGACCAATGCTGAATGTAGGGTGCACCAACAACAATCTCCAAAATTTATTTCACAGCCTTTCTCAATGTCTCCTTTCTCAGAAACAATCAAAGTTTTTATCAAATACTTAATAATTTTTTAAAATATTCAAAAAAAATTAAGAATACTTTTTTCACAAAATATACCAAATTTTTTCATAATTTTTAAAAATCCAAATTGCAAAATTATTCCTTGCTACAATTTTTGAGATATCATTAAAAAACATTAAAACATACTGATTTTTGCCAAGTAATAAAGAAGTTATGTACTAACGAATAAAAAAAGTCAGGGCCAAAAATTAAAAAATAAATTTTTCAAGTCAAATAACTTGGAAACTGAAAGATATGAAATGGTACTCTCAGCATGTTTTATTTTTATTTCTTAACGTAGATTGTCCCGCTGAAAAAATTATTGAAATCGGTCCCTATTTACAAAAGTTACAAGCTCCGAAAGAATTTCGATACCCGCACTTTCCCACTTTGAGGCTGTTTGGAGCTACCCTGTCTTACAACAGGGTGCCTCAAAATATGCTTTCTAAAAATTTCAACACTTCTACTTTCCAAAACAGTTGGTTTCATCGAAATCGGTTAACTAGTTCAAAAGTTGCGGACTTTTTACCACTTTTTTTTTAATTCACGCCACTGTGCGTCGGGGGCATAGCTGGCATCATTTACATACTTAATTGAATACGAATATTTAAACAAACAAATAATCTCAATTAATTTTTTTGTACTGGAATTAATTGATACAATTAAATATTTAATTGAATTATACCTTTTGCTTAAAATTTTTGAGTAGAAGCAATTGCTCAGGTTTTATGCGTTAGACCCAATATTTCACTAAACAAGTAAAATATTAGTTTTTATTCTAGTTGTCAACATCGTCGTCACCTCAATACAATACCAAAAAATTGGAGCTTTTATAATCGCTTGCGAGAAAAACTTTGTGCTATTAACAGTTTGAGGGCAATTACGAATAAAATTCCGTGAGAAATTTTTCCCGGGGAACAATTCCAACTAATGGCAAGTGATAGGGAAAACAAAAAATTCTAATTAGAAAAGGGAGAAATTTCCTTCGGAATTTTATTCATAATTGCCTAGTTTATGTATGTTCCCTAGGTCTAGAAAATAGCATGACCTTATCAATAGCAGTAGGTTATTTTCGACAACGGCTAGAGAATTCTCAATTTTTAGATATTGTATTGACGTAACGTGGATAATGGCAACTGGAATAAGGATGATGTAATTTTTGAAAAAGTGCGATAAAAATTTAAGCCTTAATCACACTTTTTTTGTGAGTTTTTCAGGATGTTAAAAATTTTTTAAGTTTTTTGGTTTGCTTTTTTCTCAAAAATTTCAAGATTTTTTGTAATTATTCATATTTGTATTCTTGAAAATATAAATTTAATTAAATTTCCCATACAGCTCGTACATTCATATTAATATTATTCAACGAATGATTCGTATGATTTTAAATGCCCACCATTTGAGTTATAGCGGTACCTCTTTTATGAGAATTTAATGAATTCAAGATAAAGAAACCAACCAACAATAAAGAGAGTGAGAGTAAAAATAAAATGTGACAAAGAGTTGAGATAGGAAATACTGAAAGTTTGGTATCCATGATTATTATTTGTGGAGTATCCGCACTTTAGTATTTCGCAACTCGGCTACGTGAGTTGAACGATCGTTAAAAAAAAATCAAGAAAAATAAAAAAAAACAAAAAATTAAACTATAATTAAGTGAAAAAAAGTATACAATTATACTTTCAGTTAAGTGCTTAACGAAGGTTGGATATTCGAGAATAAATTAGAACAAATAAAAAATATTTTTTATACTAAACAAAACTAGCAAAACATGAAATGGTTTAAGTCTAGCAAAAAGGAAGAAGATGAGGAAGATAATGCTCGCGCCCTGGTGCGACAAGACCCCAGGACAAATGTCAAAACAACAACTGCACAGTCTGAAACCACTAATACTACCACACAGAACTCCACCATATTTAATAACAACAAAAATACCGTTACATATCAGTCAACGAAACAAACCGTAACATCGCGTCAAACAGCTCGTATAACAGAAATTACAAGTAGGCGCACCCCCACCCCAGAAGAAATTGAGGAAATGATGCGTCTACTGCATTTGAATAAAAAAGCCGAAACAAAGACATTTACCACCACAACAACAACTTCGAGTGCACCTTTACGACGTAATCGTCCCAGTAATTTACCAACTCTACCCTCCTCGCAACGTAACTCGCAAACCGGTATTTCACCCAAAAGTGCTACAAAATTCAAAAGTTCTGCTTCGCCAATTTCGCGTCTTATCTTTAATTATGAGTCATCTGCACAAGGGGCCAGCAGTTCAGGTGATAGCTCAAAAACACCTAAAACACCAACAATTGTAAAGACTTCAACAACAACAGTGACCGAGAAAAATGGTCGCACAATAACACAACGTCTAGAGGAGCATCGCATAAAATTTGATGCTAAAAACTTTAAACTCTCTACACCAAATTCTCCGCTAACAAGAAACTTTACATCAGAAGATAGCTATAAATTTGATGCTAGGCCCATTTTGCCTGCTTTGCCAGCACCCTCTCGCCTAAGTAATACGAGTAGTAGCAGTGCAAGTAGCATAACGTCTATCACTAAACCTTCGATCTCAAAAGCCACCTCAACATATGCCTCGACCTATACATCACCTTACAAACAAAGAGAACTAAATCGTGTGACAACTACTGCCACAACAGTTTCTAATACAAAACCCTCAAACACCATTACTAGCAGAACAATATACTCAAAGCCCAACACAAGTTCCCTATTCACCGCAACTACAACATTTAGTTTAAGCACACCCAAAACAACGACATCTACATTCACTTCCAGCATTAGTAAGCCCACTCCTTTGTTCACTTCTTCCGCAACTACGAAAACGTCCTTTACACCGACAATTCTTGCTAAACCCACCACTACCACCAGTGGGAAAACCACGACACCCACTTTAGTGGCAAGTGGTAAGACTGTTACAACACCTGTTGGTAAACCCGGTTATGCATACATTTTCAATAATGTCATCTTCGATAATCCGAACAACGAGGAGCGTGTGGGTAGTGCTGAAGATGTCAAGGCATTAGCCCAAACTTTTGAATACTACAAAATGAAGGTGACCGTCATAGAGAATGCCAAAGTGGATAAGATTCGCAAGACTGTAGAAAAAAGTAAGTATCTAGTCTGAAAATTTACGACAAATTACGACATTTCATATTGATTGAAAGAAACTTCATTACATACAATTTATAAGATAAAATAACAAAAATTAAAAATTGTAAAAACCCCCGATATATCTAGAAAAGATGTGACATCTTCTAAATGGCTGGACCGATTTTCTTCAAAGATGGTTAAGAACCATCTTGATCAAATGACCTTTCAAACAGAGAAAACGAAATCAAAATCGGTCTAGCCGTTTGGGCTGTGCGTGGACACGGACAGACACACAGATACACAGATACACAGATACACAGACACACACTACAAACTTATAACACCCCTTTTTTTGATCGGGGTTAACAACATAAATAGAAATTTCGATAGATTTCTTATTGATTTATAATTATTGGTTTCTCGGAAAAAAATTCTAATCAAACTGATTGTGTTATTTTTTTTAATTGGCGATATTTTCTCTGTTTATTATTAATACACATACATATATACATACATACTCGTACATTTTCGATTTCTATTTTCAATTTGTCTAAAAACACAACAACACACCGTGTGTTTCAGTAAGTCAATTTGACCTAGAGATGGGCGCGTGTCACATTTTTCCAACACGACACGACCCGAACACGAATACTAAGTCCCGGTTCACACGTTTCAATTTTTGTTGCTCAACTCGTAATTCAGCTGTAAGAAAGACGGAGACGGAATAAAAATATCTATTTTTTTCTTACAACTGAATTACGACTTGAGCAACAAAAGTTAAAACGTATAAACCGGGCCTAAGATGTCCAGCACGTACGAAATACGGACGAAAAATTTATTCTCAACACGCACGAAATCCAATTGAATAACAAAAAATATATTTTTTAAGCTTAAGAGATACATATGTACGTTATTAACAAATTTGCTTGTGTGGCGCGTTTGACGATATAAAATATTAAATTTTTTTCTTTATTGGAAATTAATGAATCCATGTATAACGAAATCATATATAATTTGAAGCGAAATAGTATAAATAATATAATTTCGTTTCGAATTACAGAGTAGAACCCCAGATTTTTTGTCACGGAAGTGTTCGTTGAGTCGTGCCTATTCGTGTTATGAAAAAAAAAAACACGACACGCCCCCATCTCTAATTTGACACCACGAGTAATTCATCTATGAGAGCGATTGTACCGGGGTTTTTTTTTATCATTGAGGTGTAATTTATTATTCTGAGAAGTAAAACAAAGTAAATTTCTAATATACATACATATTCAGAGGGAATTAAATTTTTTTATCTATTGCTTAATTGCAATAACAAAATCAAACTGTTTCAAGTATTAGAAGAAATTCTGGCAGAAATACTTACAATAATTAAACGGTTATTGGCAACTTTTTTAAAATGCTTATTTATTATTATTTATCCACACCAAGTTTTATGTTGCTCACTAATTTGGAAATAATTTTTGAAGCAATTTCGGCTTTTGAACACATAGTGCAGTGTCACAATTTCTGGCCGAGAAAGTGCTTTACGAAGGCCCCAAAAGTGATTTAGTTTTGCGAACGGTGAACGCGAAATGTTCACCTTTTTTGTAGTGAAGCATATTTCGCTCCATTTTTATTAGTGGTGTAGATTTTACTTGCCATCTGTCTAGTAGTTACAACTGGAGTCATGACAACTACTTTGCTCGGATTCAAACCCAAGTAACCTGAATACTTTATGAACAATCCAATTCAATCTAGTTCCCAAACGATAATAAATTATTCTTTTTTTAATTGATTTTTCGCTTAAATTAAAAAAATTGTTGTGCTTTTATATACAAGTTTTTGGAAATGGAAATTATTAGACTTGTTTCGAACTCTTTCAGTAGCTCGTTTTTGGCACAAACCAATGATCAAACCCATGAAATTTAAATGGGGTTTAATCATAGGTTTGTGTCAAAAACGAGCTTCTGAAAGAGTTCGATACATGTCGAGATATTATTGTTGTCGGTTCAGTTGGTGACACTGGCTGCGACACAATATCTGCCTGTGGTTGTTGCAATCCCGAAGAAAATATATTTACATATGTATGTATATATGTATGTAAATATGTAAGTATATGTACATATGTATATGTCTGTATATACCCTGCAGGAAATGAAAATAGACAAAAAGTAGTGATTTACTAGTGACATTGTCAGTAGTACTACTGACCAGGTGTACCCCAACCAATGCAATCATCTATTGACATTTAACATTAGCTTGTCATTGAAAATCCACCACTAGACTGTAGCACTACTGACTAAGTAGTTTTTTTTTTGGGACCACATGGCGACATTAGCACCAAAGATTCACTAGTGTATTTTAGGGGTTCTAGTCTATAATATCGATATTTCCTCGCTCGATATCAATAGCAAAATTCTAGTGATTACCTAGTGACTGACCAGGTGTACCCCACCCTATATAATCACCTATTGACATATAACATAGTGTTGTCATTGAAAATCTACCAGTAGACTTTAGCACTATTGATGAAGTAGTTCTTTTGCAACCACATTGAGACATTTGAACCAAAGGTTCCCTAGTACATTTACATGATCATCGTCTACACATACTATATATTTGTTTTATATTATATTTTTATTAAAAATTAAATAAATTATTTAGACCGAAATATTTTTTAAATATATACCTTTTTAGATTCTACCTTAAAACATATTAATTGAAATTAAAAGTTTTCATTCGAAACTAAAAAAACATTTGTTTAAAATTTACTGTACAGCGTAATAAAAAAAAGAAAAACTATTGTCGCGTTCGTTGACAATGTCTCCGGAAATACACTAGAACTGTTGTCTCTAACGTATCTCTACTCGGGCATAAAATAAAGTTGTCGACATTTTAACTAGTGCAATTGTCCCTAGAGAAAAGAGTGTTGACATACAGACATATGGTTCTAGGCTGACTAGAGGGTATGTATGCTTAGCGTATATATGCATTTGTTAACCCACTTAAGTATGTAGTCTATTTGGCAAACATTTTTACTTTTGCAAAACAAACTAAAAACAAATAAAAAAATTTTGATAACAGAGTTATAACAGATACAATCGTTTTTATTCATTTCTAAATATTGTTATCACACCAAGTTAAATTATTATAAGAACATGCATAAATACATGCATATGTCAAAATTCTTAAAAGATGTTCACACGAGGCAAAAATTTCACAAAAGAAATTATACATCCAAGCACTAGTTTCCAATTAAAATGCTTGACTAATGTCCCACACATTTTACCTTTATACTTTTATTGTTCTTTGAGGAGTTTAAGCAGCAGGCTTAAGAAAAAAAATTTAATTCTACAAGTGCATTTGGCTATCACTTTTTCTAACAATGTGTATATTAATGCTTGCTTTCTAGGCTTTGCGCGTTAAAAAAAAGTTTAGCTTAAAGTTAGCTTTGAGTATTAAAAATTTGTTAAAAAGGCCGCCTTCAGGTATGAAATAAATGATACAATAACATAATTTAAATATGTAAACTGCACGAAATCTCTGGAAGGCAAAATTATAAGAATCGATATTGCAAGTCTGAACCATTCCAATTGGAATGCATAGCAGGCCTGGCATTGGCGTAACTATAAATTTTTTCTAGTGGGGGAGGGCATTATGACTATTGATTTTCATGAGCAATAATAAAATAAATAATTACATGCAATTTTAATAATTGTAAGAGGGCAGGGAGGGGTGCAACAGCAATTCTTTGGGCGGCAGAATGGCCTTTCTACGCTTTGAGGCCTGGGGCACTCGATATCGAAGGAACGAAAATTAACATACAAATCATTACTTACAGCATTGATGAACTCAGCTTCAAGTAGTTCTATTTCTGATAAATCATCAATGAACATCAATCAAATAACTGAATGGTATACGCTTAAAAGGTTGTCTAGAACAATTTTTGATATAAACAACAGCGTAAGTATATTAAATTCAGTACCTGTACTGATTAGTATGCAATGAAAGTGGTAAACCTTTGGAACTAGTTCCGACTTTTTTTTGCTGGGAAATTATCAAATATTTCAATTGACTTTAAATGGAAATATTTTAAAACTTCGAACGCTATCAAATGCCGTAATTTTTTACCTGTTCATTTATTTAAATAATCCTATATTGCCAAAAATAAATTTTTTACTACCAACACTGTGAGTCTTGTCTACATTTAGAATAAAAGTATTTCGCACCGTCTGACCTTATCTTCAGATATCAATTTACTTTGTAAATGGTAGATTTTTATTTTGTTATTTTATAGTGTACGATTAGAGGTTTTATGAATGTATGTGTTGGCATTAGTCACTTTCTGGATTTTGGTTAGACAGTTTTGAACACAAAAATTAAGTGTAAACTCAAATAAACGAATAAAGGCCAAAAATTTACAAAACACACAATGAAAGTCTTAAATAAATACAACCTTATTTATAAAAACTGTTGAGGCTTTATAAAGATTTTATATGACAGATTTTCTAACAGATTTTCATAGAAAATTTTTCTTATTAAGCCTTTATAAAATCTTAGTAGTTTTTATAAATAATGGGCCTTGTTACGAGTGTCATATTACGACTTCGACTAGAACGATTTTGTACTAGACTAAAGAGCATTGCAACATTTTTTCTTTAATCTAGCACCAACTCGTCGTAGGCGTAGTCGAAATACGCTCGTAATTAAGCCCAATGCCTATAGAATTTAACAAAATTAATTGCTTTATTTCATGAAAAACACAGAGAAATAATTGTTTTAAATTTAAATTTCTAAAAGAAAAATATTCCGTTTCATATTCATGGCCCGTATGTAGGTCTATTCGAATTTTTATAATCTTACCATACTTTTCTTTCTTCCGTTTTAAATCTGATAACGAGCTCTGACATCAAGATTTAAATAAATTAGATGTGTTGGTCTTGCATAAGTTGGTGGTTTAAATTGCTTCCAGTTGCGTTAGTTAGTCCCGGTTCACACGTTTCAACTTTTGTTGCTCAACTCGTAATTCAGCTGTAAGAAAAAAAGAGATATTTGTATTTCCGTCTATGTCTTTCTTACAGCTGAATTACGAGTTGAGCAACAAAAGTTGAGACGTGTGAACCGGGACTTTTTTTTTAACAACACAACCCGCGAAGCGATTAGCTTGTCTGCTTAAAACACCCAGGGTCTATGGCGGGAATCGAACCCACGACCTCTGGACTAAGAGGCTAGTATCGCTACCACTCAGCCACAGGGGCACCAGCTATGTCCAAATACACATACTACGATACTCGTATTTCCATTTGAGGTAAACAGCTTTTAAAGCTCTTAAATTTTTTCTTGTTTCTTTGCAAAGTAACAGCAAGCATTGTTGTCGTTGAGATCTGATTGGCTGTTGTGCTCTCGTCGGTGTGAAAGCACACAAGCTCTTTTGTAAAAGTTAAAACATTCTGCATATGGCTTGGACGTAGCCAAAATTAGTCTTTAGTTCGTTATCCTATGGTTGGCTTTGTAACTCAGACAGATCTTACAACATTGTTAGTAAGATGTGCTAAAAATGTCTTACAATCGTGTGAGCTTTTGTCCAGCAACATTGCCAAAAAAAAAGCACTTTCCGTAGCCTTTGTCAAATTGTTGTCAGATATTTATCAGACGTTTTATTATTGTCAGATGTGCGAACTTTATGCATCTCACAATGGCATCGTTGTCACAGAATTCTTTCTATTATGCCGGCCATACACTACACAAGTTCACTGCACAAGTCTGGCACTGTACAGTGCGTTTGTGTAGTGTATGGGGGTGGTTGTGATATTTACGCAGTGAACTGAGTAAATATCAAAATGATTTTGATATTTGCTCAAGTTTGAAAACTGTACAGTGAACTTGTGTAGTGTATGTGGCAAACGCTCAGTTGTTTCGTGATTTTTTAAGAGTTCACAACAAGAAATGAGCGCAGAATAAATATTCTGGACAGAGTTCCTAGAATTATACAAATAATCACCAGCATTATGGCGAATTAAAATAAAAAATGCACAGTTTACTTGTATAGTGTGTGTCACAAGCTTAGTTTACGCAGTGCCAGACTTGAGCACTGAACTTGTGTAGTGTATTGCCGGCATTAGCAACACTGAACACACTTGTTTTTAAAGAAAAAAGAAAGTGCAAATATATAATAAAATATATACAGCCTCAATCATTGCCAATCGCTTTTTCATGGTCCATAATAATTTATATTTTTACTTTTTATATTCAACACAAGCACAAACGATTCATAATTGAGAATACTTTGAGTCTGGCAATGCATAACAATATATCTGAAAATTTTTGCATATGACAAACGATATTGTCACCTAAATTTATTGTCATACAACAGGCTGGCAATAAGTTTAAAGATATTCTGATAAATTTGATACAATCGAGTCCATTAACAATCTAAGGTAGATGCTTAAATTTTTTTATTGTCAGTATATTGTCAGCACATTGCCAGATCTGACAATATTGTAAGATATGACAATCGTCTGTATGACATATGAGTACATTCAACAAAGTGTATAGTATGTAATAGGTGTCTTGCAGTCATCAAGCACACCCGTCTGAACTGACCTGTTTTAAGAAACATGCACTCCTCACTGTCTTTCGAACTATCATCTGTAAGTGGATAGTCCATTTAAAACACACAACAGGTGTTTAGATAATTCTTGCAAGTAAAAATTTTACTAGCAATAATTTGTAGGAATTTTTTGCCTCTCAATTTTTTTTCTAAAACTTAAACTTTTTAAACAACATCCATAATCTCTATTTTCAGTTCAAACAAAAGACTTTAAGGAAAATGCTTGCCTCGTTATTGTTATATTAAGTCATGGTGCCAGACACGAAGAAATTGCCGCCAAAGATGGCCACTATTCGATTGACGATCACATATTATTTCCGATTTTACGAAATCAAACACTAAACGATAAGCCAAAATTATTTTTCATACAAGCCTGCAAGGGATCCATGGAAACAAATGGTTACTATACCGATGCCGTACCCTTCTATCCACCTGGAAGTGCCAATGAAATTCTAAAATGTTACAGCACATTTGAGGGCAAGTAAAAAAATTATTTTAAAAAGATTTTTTTAATATAATGCTTCTTTCTTGTTACTTTTAAGGTTTTGTATCCTATCGCACGGAAAAAGGCTCCATGTTTATACAGGCTTTGTGTCAGAATTTAAAATTATTTGGCAGCACGAAAAACATTAAAGATATAATGGAGTTGGTGACGCAAATTGTTAAACAACAATCACAGTGAGTAGTTTAAGATTTATTTTTATTAAACCGGTATTTAGTACACTCATACGAGTGTGTATAATTAAAATTAAGCAAACGTATTTGATTGACCACAGAGCATTATTATTTTATTTTATAATTGCTTTTGTTTTAATTTTAGAATTTAATTATTCTTGATAGTTACCTATTGCTTGCGCAAGGTTTGTTGAATCTTTGACTTAAAAGAGTTCGCTAATTAATTTGTTAAAAACCTTTTCTAAAATAACGTAATAACGTGGCAATAAGGAAAAAGTGCTTAAGTCTTAAGTTTTGCAGGAGAGCACTTTTAAGCGTTCAAGTCGATTTTCAGAAATTTATTTATTTTACAGGTAAATTGAAAAATTCTCTGTTAACCGTTATTGTTTAAAGAAAACATCGTTGCACACATTGTAAGTAATAAATTTAAGTTGAAATATACTAAAGTATAACCTTAATTAAGCTATTATTCCAAATGAGATTAGAAGTCTAAAAAAGATATAGTCGCAAGTCATAGTGCTATAGCTTCCTGAAAAACCACATAAATTAATTGAGATTTTGACCAGTCATACTTTCGAACATGCAGATTATGAATATCAGCTTATCTCGACTTAAGCACTTTTTCCTTTTTGTCGCAGATATATCATATATATATGAAGTTTTCTTCTTCTTATCTATCACTATCCCTTTCCTAAAAGAAGGTAACACCTAGTAATAGTAGTAGGCATTCATTGCCTGAGTGTAACTTCTCTTTAAAAAAAAAAGAAAAAAATATATATAGTTATAATTTCTTTTAGTTAATAAAGCAGAACTAATCGCCATTTCGTTTTTTATATTTTTTTAAAATTTCGCACAAATATCTTGTATACTAAACTCTTTAGAGAAGAATCAAGTTATTAGTTAAATTCAAAACTTCAAATTAGTTTTCTCCAAATCCATTTTTTTAGTTATGACTCTATTGCAGAAAAGGCTCGATATGTACATTCTTGTCGTCTACTAAGAAATTTTTCCGCAAATAGAAAAAACGAAAAAACTATCTAAAGGTACGGTCACACTTGACAAACATTTGCCCAAAAAAGCGTAACCAGTATATTATACTAATAAGAAATCTTTTGATTCAGACACGTGTTTATTAAGTTCAATAGTTTCCTATAATATTGTATTCTATAACTTTGCCTATTTGTTAAATACTAAACTAATTAACTTAATAAACACGTGTCTGAAGCAAAAAATTTTGCATTAGTATTTATTGGTTACGCTTTTTTGGGCAAATATTTGTCAAGTGTGACCGTAGCTTAAGTCATATAATTTTAAGAAAAGAGCTGAGCGATATTTCAAAATACTTCAAAGAAAATATATTGAAATTGTTATCCAGGGGCCGTAATTTGCCCCGACACTTTTACACCTGAATGATATATTGTGCTCTTGGATGAATTCGTTCATACTGTAATTTTTAGGTTAGGTTAGGTTAGATTAGCAGGCTGCTGGTAAGGAAGGGTGAAATTTTAGAGTCCAGCTCACTTGGGTCCAATACAATGATCCCTTTGTGTTACCTGTTAATTGAAGAGAAGATAGTGAGAGAGGGTGATAGGAAAATGATAGTGATAGAGAAGACAGGTAGTAAAGGAAGAGATAGAGGATAGAGGAAGGCTTCATTCTTTTACAACTCTGCTCTTTGCACATTTTTAATAATGCAGTGTTGCAGCACCATCTGGTGTCAATGAGGCGTATTAAATTTTGAAGCTGTGCTTAGTAGCCATTTTATTGATTATTTTACTTCGCCAATTATTCTGCTACACAACGAAGGAGGGCGCTCTGATGTTACATTAGGATTATTATATGATGAAGTCGGTATAGTTTTTAGTGACTAGTGCCTTATGCCTGCATCACTAGAAGTTTTCCCACAACAACTGATACAAAGGACTCTAATGCACATCAGAAAAATGCGTGGTGTTGTTATTTTTAATGACTGTCGGAGATCGGGCTCGAACACAGGCTGCAGGTTTTTTGTAGTCAACGTGCTAACTACTTCAGCCAACGCCACCCTCTACTGTAATCTTTACTTTAGGACAAAAATATTTTAATTTGATTTTTTTCAAAAAAAAAAAAAAAAAAAACGTTCATGTCCCAGCAAAAAATAAAACATGACAAAAATGGGGTTGAATCATGACGATTTTTCCCCGGGAACAAATACTAGGGAAGAGAAACTACTCCTTGGGAAAATTTATAATTGAGCTGCGGGATTTTAAATAAATTGATCTTCATTAAAATTAATGAATTGAACCAATGCATATGCTCTGATTCGAAGACATTTTTTCATATATTAAAAAATAAATATTTTTTATAAGTCGGTGATGAACCCGTGCATGTTCCCTGATTTTAAAGCTTTTTGAATGTTAATTTTTATCACTTCAACAATAATGAATTGTTCGGAAGGCGTTAAACATGAATTCACTTCATATAATGATTAGAAAGGAGTAACAAAGCTGCTTAAACTACTCCAGAGTTTTTTTCTTTCTTTTTTTCTCGATATAGTGAAACCTCTCATAACCGGACACTCACCGTCGTAGTATTTTTGTCCGGTTATTAGGGGTGTCCGCATATATGAGAGTTAGACACTCTTTTATTTTAATTTTGGATATACAAAACTTGTCCGGTTATTAGAGGGGTCCGGTTATGGGAGGTGTCCGTTATGAGAGGCTTAACTGTACTATGTTTTTCGACTTACGCTGTTATCGTTCTTGGCCACAAAATTTACGCACGACGATATGTCTTAGCCATTAAACACATTCACCACAGCAGCCTACTGGCTTGAATATGTTAAAAATAGATTATACTTATTTATATGAGAACGATTATTTTGACGCCAGCAAAATAATCCTGGTATTTTTTGTTAGCGAAAAAAGGCAAATATAGCGCTGCCAACATATAATACTAAAAGAGTTATTAAAAGGCTATTAGACACGTATACTTGTCTGCATACATGTACGATTGCATACTTTGGGTTTTGCTATTACACTGTTGAACGCTGACGGCATACTCGTACTTCATACTTGGTGGGCGACAGACATCAGAAAATCAAAAAATTTTGAAAACCAACATACATGTCTGACGTACTCGTATACATGCTATTAGACAGTGAGTTATGGTATGCCATCGTACATGTCGGCAGACAAGTATGCGTGTCTAATAGTCCTTTAATTGTGGAATTAATGAAAGCTTACAATTACATATTTCATATTGGGTAATATGAATAAAAAAAAGTATTTTCTTTTTACTTAAAAATTTCTTTTAAAACACAAAATTCGGCTTATTATTGAATATAAAACTAATTTTTTGTTTTAAAACAAATTTTTAAGTAAAAAACAAATCTTTTTTATTCATAATACCCATTATTTAGCAGAAAAAACATTCTGAAATTCATGTAAAGAAATAAATTGATTAATTTTTATAGTTTTACGTTCAGTGGTCGGTCAACGTGACAAGGAGGTTCCTCAAGTGCTTCTTATTGAAGTTCACGAGAGTGTTCGTTCTATAGGAGTGCAATAATAGCGAGAACCTTCTGGCCTCGCCTAAACTCCCATAGAACGAAAACTCTAATGAACTTCAATAGGAAGCACTTGAGGAACCTCGTGGCCGCGTTGACCGGCCACTGTACCTTCGGAGCCCATGCTAAACGTATGAGTCTCCCGTTTAATGACTGCTACTACAATTGGAATGACGAGGAAGGGGATGAAAGTATCCTGCATCTCCTCTATTATTGTCAAAAAGTAGAGCCTTTATATTAGGAACAGTGGCTGGTATAGCCTTTGAACCCCCCCCCCTCCCCAATCAAATGTTTGACCCACTCGCACCTCCTCTAAATTAACTATTATCTCTCTTTTACTTCTACCCTTCTCACCCTCTTCCCTCCTCCCCCTCTAACTTCTTTTCAACTTACAGGTAGCACAAAGGCATCATTGTAATGGGCCCGAGTGAGCTGGACTTTAATTTTATTTTTTTTCTTGCCAGCAGCCTGCTAACCCGCTAACGTGATATACTCGTACATAAGTACATTTTAAAAGAGTTATTTTATTTTTATAAATATGAAGTATTTGAAAGTGGCAGAACATATATTTATACTTGAATATCATCTGCTTATGATACTGCTGCCGTCTCCAAAATAATTAAGTAGCTGGCTACAGGGCGGCAAATGCAGCTAGCGGCATTTGAAGCCCTGTGTTGGTATAGCCTGCTGTGGTTAACATGTTTAATGCATTATTGTTTTCACCCTGAATGTGTAGTTGCAATCATGAATTTAAAATTAACCACCATCAAGTATATACATTGTACATATGTATATTTTATACATATTTACGGCCCTATGTATAAGCATGAAGTTAGCATAAGTGGCAAAATTGAACATGATCCTAAAGAGTTTTGCCATGAAACTTCACATTAAAAATTATGCTAGGGAGTAGAGGTAGGTTAAAATTAGGTAATGCAACCATTTCTAATGTCTAATTGTATGGAGGAACTCGTTAATACCTAATTCAATTTCGTCACTTTTGCTAACTTCATGCCAATTTTTGCTTATACATAGTGCCGTTAATTTTTATGTTGTATTAATAATTTTTTTCTTTTCTCTCTCCTCTCTATTTTCAGAAACAAGCAAATTCCAGCCTATACCAGCACTCTTACCAAACCATTTATTTTTGGAGATTATGTCAAATGGCCTAAACAGAATTAAAAAGAACTGAAACTATTACTAAGTCTAGTCTTAATTTAAATAAATAAAATGTACAGCAACTCTCATAGGGAAAGAAGAATTAAAAGCGTTGCTTCCAATTTTGTGCCGCGCGGGAAAGTATGTACAATTTTAAAATAAAAATAAAAAAATTAAGATTAATAGCTAAATACATATCTATTCGTAAAATTTAAAATGAGTTTGAAATGTATTTTATTTCAAATTCTGCATAGAAAATCTTCTTAAAATAGATTTCAAATACATTTTATTTTTTATGAATACCAGTTGTAGACTATTTTTGTTCAACAAATATAAGCAGTAATAAAATTAATTGGCACATTCACAAAGTGTTCTATTGTGACATATTTTCATAATATACTAAAATTTTTGTTTGAAAGCAATAAAAATTTATATTGAAATGATTCAAAATATTATGACAATATGGCATAATAGAACACTTTATGAATTGGCTAAATATAATAATACATAAAAATTGATAAAATTAATTAGTGTATTTTTATTAAAGGAGAGTGATTAACTGTCTAAAGGTTCGAACTAGTGGACAAGTATCGCGTTTGTAGGAATCAGCTGGTAAAGCAACATAAACAAACTGGTCGCCATCTCCTAAAGCAGTATACATACATGTTTTTATTGTGTAGAAAATCTACAGAAAAAAGATTTTTACCTTGAAAACGTCAATATATGTTAAGTACTCGTAGGTTAAAACCAAAAAAAGCGTGATATAAAACAAAAAAATCCTAAGTATGTTTTATAGTAAGTACATAAATGTTAAATGAAATAAATTGATGTATATAAAAAGATAAACATTTACTTAAAAAAATATACAAAAAAAAAACCACAAACAGCTGATAGAATTGCTTGAGTTGATACGGTTTTATTAAACAACACCTAAAAGTTATAAGATCATACGATACGGTTTTACTAATTCTATCCATCGTTTTAGCAGAAAATTATTTATGCATTAAACACACATAGATCACAGCAGACTATACATTAACACGACTAAAGGAACAGTTACCCGACTGTAATGTAATGTAACTGCAACGTAGGAAACAGCTGATCGAGATTTTTATATGAAAAGTAGGTTACGTTACATTACATCTCTATAATAATTTTCATTACTTTTCACATAACAATATCGATCAGCTGTTACCTACTGTTGCAGTTACTTTAAATTACAGTCGGGTAACTGAGCCTTTTGTATTGATGCGTTTTAGATGTCAGCCTACACGCAAAGAAAAGATATGGTTGTAAAATGGTTGAGAAAACAATATTATGTTCTATGAAACAAATATTTGGTCGTTGAACACTAGTTATTGTTATTTTAAACATTAATTTCGTTACGATAAAAACAGTAATGTTTGAATTTAATAATAACATTAATATATTCATAGAAAGTGCGATATGGTTAGAGTTTAACAATATAGTTTTGTTAAAAATAATATGATGTAAATAACAATATAATGTTATTCAAAACCATACTATGCTAAGTTAAAAAAAAACCTTTTTCATAAACATCTTCTGTCCGTTCAGTTTTTCGTTTAAAATCTATCGGCAGTGCACGCGTGGTGTTAAATAAATAAAAAACAAGTAAGAGTGCTATATTCGTCTGTGCCGAATCTTATATACCCTTTACCAACGTACGTACATATATATAGTATACAGACACATACATACATATTTGTTTTGTGAAAAAATTTATCATTTTTTTAAAGTTTCCATCTTTGGAGCTGTATTTTTCATTTTTCAAATTTCATACGCCAAACTTTTCTTTCAGAAGCATAAAATATATTCAATTTATAAAGAAAAAGAAAAAAAATTTTAGACCTATTTAATTTTACATAACACAAAAAGTGTAAGTTTTCCAACCCTGGAGTCATAATTTTGGATTTTTCTAATTATTGATACCAATCTAGTTTTTTAAAAAATACATAAAATATGTTAAGTGAACAAAGCAAAAACGAAATAAGGAAAGTTTTCCGGCCTGGCCCACGATGTCACTAGAAATCGTTCGATCGACAACTTGTATTGCAAACAACAATAACTTTAGAAAATTTGTTGTTGTTTGCAATACAAGTTGTCGATCGGCCAGGCCGTTAGTTTCATTTAATTCCTTTAATATTAAAAAATTTAGTAAGGTGCGACTTTGACTCGCGCACGAAAGGTAGGCTCTTTTGCTTTTTTGAAGTTTTTTTCAGTTTAAACGATTTTTTCAGTTTTGTCGCTTTTTTCTCGTTTTGGCGTTTTTTTCTGTTTTTGGAGGTTTTTTTTTCTTTTTGGCGATTTTTTTCTGTTGTTGGGCTTTTCTTCATTTTGGCGATTTTTCTCATTTTGACGATTTTTTTTCCTTTTGGCGATTTTTTTCTGTTTTTGGGTTTTTTTATTTAGGCGATTTTTTTCTTTTTTATTTGGTTTTTTCCATTTTGGCGACTTTTTTCTGTTTTTTTTTCGTTTTGGCGATTTTTTTCATTTTGGCGTTTTTTTTATTTTGGCGATTTTTTCTGTTTTTAGGTTTTTTTTCGTTTTCGCGATTTTTTTCATTTTGGCGATTTTTTTTCATTTTGGTGATTTTTTCTGTTTTTTAGGTTTTTTTTCGTTTTGGCGATTTTTTTCATTTTGGCGATTTTTTTTTTTCATTTGGCGATTTTTTTCATTTTGGCGATTTTTTTTTATTTTTGCCATTTTTTCTGTTTTTAGGTTTTTTTTTTCGTTTTGGCGATTTTTTTCATTTTGGCGATTTTTTTCATTTTGGCGATTTTCTTTCATTTTGGCGATTTTTTTTTTCATTTTAGCAATTTTTCCGTTTTATGCGATTTATTTTAGTCTAAGAAATTTTTTTTGTAATATGGTGCTTTTTTTCGTTTTGGCGATTTTTTTTTTGTTTTTGACGATTTTTTTCGGTTTGGCGATTTTATAATTTTTTGTTTTTTTAGTTTTACCGTTTTTGAAAATTTCAAGAGTTTTGCTCTCACGGTTTTCAAGATACAGCAAGTTGTCAAAATTGCATAGTAAAAATTGCATTAACTGATGGAACACCCTTTAATTTAAATTTTTGGAAATTTTAGTGTTAATTTTTGTAGTCTGTATAAAAATACACTAACCTTACAAATTTCAAGTGTATATACATACAATTGTATGTATATTACATGGGATTTTAAAATTTTTCGTTGCTCGTTTTGGAACACCCTTTAAATTCCAATTCTCATGTACTTGTTGTTGTAGCGGCCAAAGGTCTACACACTGTGTCCAATTTTCAGGTCTGTAGCTCTTACGGTTCTCGAGAAAATACTAATATAGTTTTAGACATCGTTAATTTTACATAACACAAAAAGTTAAAGTTTTCCAACCCTGGAAACGTCTTTTTAATTTTTTTTATATTTTTTTAATTTAAAATACCAATTTTAGTCGTACTGAAGTGTAAAATAAGTTCATTTATTAAAAAAAAATAAAAATTTGTTTTCGGTAGTTACTTTTATATGGCAAAATGAAGTTTACGCTTTCCAGCTCTGCAATCGTCTGCTCGATTTTGCTGAATTTCAATACCAATCTATTTTGGAAAATTTCTGACTCACCAGTCCAAGAACGAAGTCTCTAGCTTTTCTTGGAGCTTCGGAAAACTGATTTCACGTACAGACAGACGGACAGACGGACAGACGGACAGACGGACAGACGGACAGACGGACAGACGGACATCGCTTATTCGTCTTCCCTATACATAAGGATCCAGAATATATATATTTTATGGGTCGCTTATTGATATTATAGAAATTACAAACGGAATGACAAACCTATATATACCCTTTTACCATTTTTGTTGGTAAAGGGTATAAAAATAATATGTACATTTGTTTGTCTGTATATCTTTTTTTACAGATATGTCTGTATTTCGTGTATACACATATACATTTCTATAAATACATACATACATTTTCTTTCAACAATATTAATCTATTTTTATTTCGGATTTACCGCACAGCTGTTTAAACAAAAGATTTGCGAATAAATATATGATTAAGAAACAAAACATTATTATTACATAAAATAATACTATGGTCATATTTAACAATATTATTATAATATTAGAACATGGTATGATAAGTCTCAATTATATTTTAGTCACATCTAGCAATAGTGTTGTCTTATTTACAATAATAAGATTAGGTATAACAAAGTTAATTGTTTTTTAATCAGAAATAATTTCTTAATCAGGCTACAATTGCGTGGCTGCACAGAAAAATATCGGTATTTCCCCCAGCTATAAAGTCTAGTTTAATTTTTCTTCTCTTCTTTAGATACTCACATTAATTAATAAAAATATTTCATTCAATAAGAATTGAAATTACTGAACTCAAGCCTGATTAAGAAATTATTTCTGATTAAAATTCACTACAGTTCAATTAATTCTAAAAATGTCTCATTTAATTCATCATGGGCACGTGACAAAAATATGTTCACTTAGCGATCACTGTTCACTTGGCTATCACTGCTTCAGAATGCTGGAAAGCGAAGTCAACTGTAGAAAGCAAAAACAAAGTAACATAAAGCCACTACAATAATACTTATATGTATGTACCGATGGTGCATCGAATAAGTAAAAATAATTAATGTGATGATCGTAAAAGATAAGTAAGAATAGTTAAACATACATAGATAGAGTGATATAACTTCGTGCTAACCTAAATAGAAAATGGAAAAACAGAAAAATGAATAGTGATACTTACAAATGTGTTTGCCAAAGGCAAATCAATAATTGTATACACAATCAATTCTCATATTCCATTTCATAGAAATTTAAGTTAAATAGCTGATGTTAATAATAATCTCTACCCCAGTAGATAGACATGGGTGCTGATGAAGTGCGTGGCTGCACAGAAAAATATCGGTATTTCACCCAGCTATAGTCTAGTTTAATTTTTCTTCTCTTCTTTAGATACTCACATTAATTAATAAAAATATTTCATTCAATAAGAATTGAAATTACTGAACTCAAGCCTGATTAAGAAATTATTTCTGATTAAAATTCACTACAGTTCAATTAATTCTAAAAATGTCTCAGTTAATTGTTTTTGTAGATAATATTATTATTAACTCTGAAAATAATATTATTTAAACTTTGCTTTTCCATTGACAATAATATAATTTGGCTGCAACCATATAATTCAATCATAGTATGTTGCTGTTTGATTATGGTTACCTCAACCATATTTTTTCTTTGCGTGTATGTTTGGTCATTGTCCATTGTAAATAAATAAAAATTATCTTAAGTTGATGACAACGACAAAAGTGGTCATTCAATCGTGTAGCTATAATGGCGTCAAAATAATCGTTTTCATATAAACGTGTATTCTATTTTTGACAGATTTGTAGTCGGTAGACGGCTGTAATCTATGTGTTTAATGCTTTAAAATAATTTTTTTAATATAATCATATCTTACATTGTGAAGAAAATTGGCTTAAAACACAATTTTTTATTTGCTGCCAAAATAAAGTAAAAATAACGATATTAATAATAGAGGACGAGGTCGGAAACGTAAAAAATCTGGCCAATTTTTTCTCGAGGAATTTGCGTATGTATATTTATTGTTTATTTGTGAACAATTTGAAAATTATTTAAAAACTTTTTTATATCAAACAAAATACTTTCATTTTCCATCCCTGATTAACGATACTCTGTTAACCATGAAAATGAAAGAAAGTATTTCTTGCCTCTGTCACTGTTAGTTACTAGGGGTGTCAAACATGTTGAAATTGTAGACGAACAAATGTTAAATGCATTAACAAATGCAAATACATTTATTTATTACTAGTATTATTTGAACTCTCATCAGCAGTCGATGCACAATAATCTTGAGTGCGCGGAATAAAAGTAACTTGATAAGAAGGCATTATTAAGTCAAGTGAATGAAACAAGAATAAAAACAATCAAAGTTAAAGTTAAATAAACAAACAAAAAAGGGAAATGAATTAAAAAATTTTTAATAATGAAATAATTTAATTTTTTTATATGTTTTAAATTCTATTGTGAAAAAGGTTTTCTATAATTTTTCAATTTATTTAATTAATTATAGTTTTGTTTAGACAAAAAAAAAGTGATAACGAAATGCAAATAACAAAATAGTGTTATGACATTGAACTGAAATAGAGTCTCCTTAAACCCCGAGGTATAATTTTAATACAACACTTCGATTTTTCTGCCATCGTTCATTCACAATTTTTTTTTAAGTTCCTTTGACGTAATATTTATTCATCCTTTGAGCAGGATTCCAATATGCCAACTTATCTCGTTTATATCCTAGATATTGGCGGTCTTTGTACAGGCGATCACCTTGGTGTTTCCATTAACGCTCCCATGAAGGAAATTTTGTCGATTGCCTCATTCAGTGACAGACGGCATTCTTCGTCAATTCTCGAGTTGAGATGTATACATTTTGTAAGCATTTAATGGCCGGTCAATTGCAAGTTTCATACTGATAGTCCTTAAAATCTTGACATATGCGAGTATATTGACAATTTCTCACAGTTATTAAATTTTTATTTCTGTGTAGGAGTATTTTTCAAATTGCTTATTGTGTTTGTTTTTTTTTTTCGAATATTTTAAGTTAAAGTTGCAAACTGTCTCAGCAAAAATACTGCTTTGACTGAAGGACTTTTATGTACTTATTTTGAAGGATATACATAAATTCTTGCTTTAAATTCTGCATAATTTTTTTAGTTAGCTTTCAACTACGCAAAAATATCATTTGTTTTTATTTCGTTATTAATCATATCGTGCCATAACCGCAAAAAAAGATTAAGCGCCATAATTTTCGAGCTTAATTTTTTGACCGAAATCGATTATTTGCAATCGTAAATAATCTATTTACGTCAAAAAAACGAAGTAAAATAATATGTGCCGCTTAAGCTTTTTTTAGCGGTTATGGCTCGGATATAGACTAAAAACAATTTATTCTTGGAAACCCACTACATAATGCATATACTTCAGTATTTCACATTTGATGTCGCTAACAAAACAAAAATTGCACAAAGATGTCTGACTCATACAATTCCGATAAATTTTGAAATTTATTTGCGCACATTTCGAACAGATTTCTGTCAAAGGTAACTTGTAAAATCTGTGCACAGTAATTCAGGTAGATATAATAAAACAGAGACTGAGTGAAGTTCCATCTTTTGGTTATTTATGCGTGTATATTTTAGCTCTATCATATGTTGGATAGGTTTATGGGTCTGTGTTACAACACAGTTACCAATCTGCTGACTGCCACAGTCAATTATGAGAAAAGTATGTCAACTTTTCTATTAGAAAAGTGTGCTGTGTCTACCACAGTCACTTTGATAAAATAAAAGTGAGCTGTGACTGCCATAGTCCGCTTTTCTATAAGAAAATTGTACTGTGACTGGCACAGTCTACTTTAATATAAGAAAGGTGTGCTGTGACTGCCAGACTTCTTTTCTATAAGAAAAGTGTGCTGTAACTGCTACAATCTACTTTTCTATAAGAAGAGTTTTCTGTGACTTCCACAGTCTACTTTTCTATAATAAAAGAGTGTTGTGACTTCCACAGTAAAGTGTGCTGTGACTGCTACCGTCAACTTTTCTATAACAAAAGTGTGCTGCCGCAGTCAAGTTTTCTATAAGAAAAGTGTGCTGTGGCTAACATAATAATTTTTTTTGTAAGAAAAGTGTGCTGTGACTGCCTCAGTCAAGTTTTCTACAGGAAAAGTGTGCTGTGACTGCCTCAGCCAAGTTTTCTATAGGAAAAGTGTGCTATGACTGCCACAGGCAACTTTTCTATAAGAAAAGTGTACAGGGAATTCCAACCACAATTTACATGGGCAATCACTTAACAACTTAAATTGGTTAAACTAATCAGATGAATTGTCTGTTTATCTAAGTCACACAAACCACTTTATATACAGTAAAATTAACAACTAAAATTGGTAAAATTAAGGTTTCTCTTCTTTAATTGTCTGTAAATATCTGTTAAATTAACCCAGAAAATAGTAAATTTTATTAAATGTAACATTAATAAATTTATAAACTAATTGCAAAATTATTATTTTGTATTTTCATAATTGGCTATTTTTATAGAAAAAAAAATTAAGTTTGAAATGCCACGTCATCCTGCAAAATAAAGCGTAACAATTTAACTTGGTAGTTGTTATCTAATTTTTTTTATATACCACTCAGTAATCAATTTTAATTTTTGAGAGATAATTATTATTTTACAAGTAAAGTACACATTAATTGAATAATTTTATGTAAATTTAAATTAGTTAGTTATATCGAGCCATAACCGCCAAAAAAAAGCTTAACCAGCACATTTTTTGAAATTCGCTTTTTTTACGAAAATCGATTATTGGGTATTTTTGTAGCACTTTCACTTTTACTTTTTATTCTATTTTATTATTTTCCACTTCTTTGAAACAAACGAATTCTCTCATTTGCATGAATGTATTTTGTAAGCGATAGTTTAAACATTTTCATATTCTACTGTCAACATTACCTTAATTTAAAAAGACCCTAACTCATTTTTTTTAAATCGAGATTTTTGCATTTTTCGGTACTTTAAATGTTCTTCAATCGAAATATACAAAAAACTCGATTTCATAAAAATAACGAGTTAGGGGTTTTCTATATTAAAGTAACGACATGAATTTACACACATACTTACATATGTATTTATTTACAAAAATATATTTAAGTGTAAGTAAACGATTTCCAATCACATAAAAAACCCTAAATCTTTTATATTTGAAAAAAATTTTTTGCTTACAAAACTTTCTAGTTTTCCCCGAATTAAAAACAATAGAATTGTTCGTTTGCTATTGTCGCTTTACTTTTTTTTTAATGGCCATCAATTTGAATTAATTGAGATGAAGTTGCATGCAATAAATTGATTTGTTAATTATTTATTCATCAATGTTTACAACACATGAAATACATGATCATCATTCGTTATAATTAAAACAGTCATTTAAAATGGGATTAAAGAAAATATGAAAAATTGCCGTAGTTTTATACAAGACGATAACAAGGAACTTAAAAATATTTTTTATCCCGCGTTTAGACGTGCAAGTAATGGGTGTTTTTTATTGAGGTATAGAACTTTAAGTTGGCATCACTTTTTTAACTGGCGGCCATTTTGTCAGCTGTCAAGTGATTAATATTTAGTTTGGTTTGCCATTTCATCATGAACAGGTTGACAAAAGAACAACGCTTGCAAATCGTGCAAATTTATTTCGAAAATAATGGTTCAGTTCGCGAAGTTTACCGCAAGCTCCGTCCATTTTATGGTCGACATAATCGTCCATCAGAGCAATTAATTCGGTTAACCATGGATCGTTTTCGCACTACGTTTACTCTATGTGATAATACGCATCCGTAGAGACGTCGAACAGTGCGCACCGAAGAAACAATTGCCGCTGTAGAGCAAAGTGTTGAAGAGGACCCGAATGAATCGATTCGCCACCGTGCACAGCAATTGGAGCTTTGTCCATCAACTTTATGGAAGATTTTGAATGTGGATGAGTTGTGGTTCCAACAAGACGGCGCTACATGCCACACAGCGCACGTCACAATCGATTTATTGAAGGAAACATTCGATGAGCGCATAATTTCGCGGAATGGACCTGTCAATTGGCCACCAAGATCGTGTGATTTGACACCATTGGATTATTTTCTTTGGGGATATGTGAAGTCGCTCGTCTACGCCAACAAACCAGAAACGTTAGGGGACTTGGAAGCCAACATTCGTGGCGTTATTGCCAACATACGGCCCCATATGCTCGAAAAAGTGGTTGAAAATTGGACCTGTAGAATTGGCTTTATTCGAGCCAGCCGCGGCGGCCACATGCCCGAAATCATATTTAAACATTAATGGCATAAAATTATCCTTCCAATAAAGCCAAATTCATGGACATTAAAACGATTTTCTTGTGTTTTATTTCAATTCGAAGTTCTATACCTCAAAAAAAACACCCTTTACTTGCATGTAAGTTGTGTGTACGTATTATCAACGAAAATTTCGCAAAAATTCAATAAATGCTTGATTTATGAATAGTTAAGGAAAAAAATATTAAATTAGCTTTTAAATATATTTAAGATGAGAAATAACATTACACTGCAATCCAATTAACTTGTACTTAACTATTAGTAGGGCAACATTGTTAACTAACTTGCTGGAAGTGAAAACAAGTCACTGTCTTGTAAAATTCCTTGGAAGTTGAGTTGGAAGTAGACTGCAAGTTCTCCGAAAGTGTAGTTGTGTTAGTAAAAGAGTTTGAGTGTATTGAGATTTTCGAACTTGTAACTGGCTCGTGTAAACCCTAAGTTGGTGATTAATAACACCGGTGCAATATTTAAAAGTTAAACTTTAAATTAATTTGTTCTTTTTAGCGACTAAGCAAAAATACATACAATTAGTTTAACTTTTTTATAGAAAACAAACTAAGCATAATGGAAAATATACCCTGTCGGAGAATGTGTGGTTGACTACAAAAATAGTCAACTTATAGTTAGCTTTTCTTAGACTGACTAAAAGCTAGCTGCAAATTCATCCAGAACAAACCCAAAATTAATTTTTCAGTTGAGTACGTAATCGAATTTGATGAGAGCCAACAAATTTATTCTCAGCTACTTTAAAACTCATTTCAGTTTTATATTAACATTTTGCTGTTGTTATTTTAGATGGCAGCTTAGCCGAGTGGTAGTGCGTTGAGTACACAACGTGCGATGTTACATGTTCGAACCCCAGAAAAATTTTTTTAATTTATTGACTACCAAGTGATTTAAAAAAGTCAACTTTAAGTTAGCTGAAAGTAGTGCAGAGTGAGACAATTGACTACGGCCTAGGACATCGCAATGTTAAAATAGTCAGTTGATTACATTGCAAAGTAATCCAAGTGTCAGTCAGTACTAGTTGGGAAATAGTTAGCTTAAAGTTAGTTTAAAGTTAGCCAAATTTCCAACAGGGTATGTACCTATATATGTACATATTAAATATTATTATACGTATGGGCATTTCCACAGAAAAATCTGCTTCTGAATATTCATCACAATAATTGTTTACTTGATATACTACATAATTTTCTAACTGGTGACTGGTGATTTTCATGAGTAATATTAAAATATATAGGTACATGCAATTTTTAATAATTCTAGGGGGCAACAGCAATTCTTGGAGGGGCAATGTACGTACTAGGAATGCCAATCGGGATTGACTTTTGAAAATCTCGGGATTCGGAATTTAGCAAATTACGATCCCGCAATTTTCGGTATTTCGCGATCTAAGTTTTTTTACTTGAGTAGACCATTGTACATTGTTGATATTTAACGCCAGTTCGGGTAAGTGTATTTTACACTTTTATTTACGAAACCAGAGCGCACTCTAGTTAGGAGGTATTAGCAAACAGTGCTTAAAAACTTCTGATTTGTGGAATTGTTTTTGCTTCTGCTTACGCTTCTGCTTCTAAAAGTGTAAACAGTCGCATTCAAAGCGAACGCATGAAACGAAAAATTATACACAACGGAAAATTTCAGCAGTCGACATGTTCGAATACTTGTCGGTTTGACTGACTACTCCTTTAAATAAATTCGGATGTTATATTTTCGTTTTTTGCTGGACTATACTTTTTTGCAAAAAGTGTTACTGAAACTCAACAGAGAAGTGTGCATTAATTATATGAATTTCGAAAAAAAATGTGCGAAACGAAAATTTTTGAGTTAAAAAGGGGCCTGTACGTACGACCGATTAAGGTGGCTAGACAGGTTTAGCTTATATTGCCAAATATTGTTAGCAAAAAATTAGGAGTCCTTTTTAGTTATTCTGAAGGAAATGAAAAAAAAAAATTGTGTACTTTACTTTTGCAAAAAAAAGTGCATGAAGAAATAATTTTTTCGATGTAAAATGCTAATGAGATTTATTTAGTGGACTCTTAGCTACATTATTGCCATATATTGTAAAGCGATATCACTAAGTCTGAATTAGCGGTTGGCCAAAAACTGATGACACCATATTTTGAGGGCATTCTGATTTTCGAAAACTTTGGAGTTCCATAAAAAAGTTGGTCACCAAAATCGCCAAACTGAGTATAGGGTTTTACTGCCCTTTGGTAATACTATCGAACTTATACTGTCAGGGCCGAGCGGATTTGCACGTGCAATGTACAGTGTTATTTAAATATTGATAAATTTCATATTTAATACTAAAAAGCTTTTCTTCATAGAGCAAAAAGGGCGGAATATCTCACGGGGCCTAGGGCGACATCAAACATAAATCCGCCACTGTTTGTTTGTAGAAATTTGTAGGATATATAACTCCGAGTTTGTCTCAATTCACCTTATGCTGTTATCGCTTTTAGTCACAGATATATCGCTCCTTTATCGCAACGTAGTCATATCTCAAAAAATCAATTTTTCGAGTTGATGATGCAGAATTATTTATTTATTATTTAATATTTATATTGTTTATTATTTATATGGTTTAAAAATTTTTATTTAAAAATAAAATTTTCTTTTTCCATTAAGTTGTGTATAAATTGAAAACTTTAAACTCGTTTTCTGACGAACTAGTTTTTTGAGTTATGACTATGTTGCAATAAAGGAGCGATATGTTTATTGTGGGAGATACATAATAGATAAATATTGGCTGGCAATCTTAAAATTATGCTTGCCTATAGTACGAGTAGTTTTTCATCGACCAAGATTTTTTTATTTTGTCATAGTGATGAATTTTTCTTGTGCTGGAAGTGTAATGAAAACTGTACTCATGATTCCATCTCTATATCTAACACTTTTATTTGTATAGATGAACATATTTATTTGTACATCTATCGTTTGTATCGTCAATCTATTATTGTTGTTGCTTTATTGTTGTATACGTTTTTAAATCACTTTAGGAAGACACATGTTTATAAATAAAAACGTTTTGTTAAATTTAAATTTCAGTAGTATTCAACAATATATTGAGAAGACAAGCACACTCGTCGCTAGAGTCTGCATCGTACAAATTGTACTCGTATTATTCAATAAAAAATAATAATATCCAGCATTTAAAAAACCAATCTTTAATTTAAAGAATAATATATTGATTTAAAAAAAAATTATTTTAAATGCATGATACATATAAGAAGTTTAATATAAAAACACATAAGTATACAAAAAATGGATTTCGATCAAGTATTAGAAGAGATTGGAGAATTCGGCCGCTATCAAAAGACTAATTATTTGCTGATATGTTTACCAGTCATGTTTGCCGCAGCAAATAGTTTATCTTATGTTTTTACAGCCGGTACGCCAGGTTATAGGTAAAAAGTACTTTAAAAAAACTGTTGCATTTATGTTATTTTATTTTTCATTTTATGTTATTTTTTATATACATAGATGTTTAATACCTCAGTGTGATGATATAAATGATCAGCAGCTTTATCCGCATTGGCTAATAAACGCTACACCGGGTACAATCGATAGAGATGGAATTTTTACGCCAGAAACTTGTTATCGTTATCGCGTTAATCATTCCGTAAATGCTTATGTAATAAATAATTTGACGCAAGATTGTCCTAGCGATTTGTTTTATGGCAACTCCAAAGAGCGTTGTTTCGAGTGGATATTTGACAGCAAAGAGAGAACAATTGTACAGGAGGTAGGTAAAGAGCATTCGAAGGATTTACTTAAAGATTTTTAAAAAATTATGAAACCGCCATTGAAAATTAATTATTTTATTTTACATAAATATTTCTATATTATTTCCTTTTAGATTTAATAGTTTTTTTTAAGCTGTAGCAATATACACATTTTCCTAATCGTTATTAGGTCTGCTTATTTACTTTTCCATAAAAATCCAGTAGTTGAGAAAATTTTGGTTTATGCTAGGAAAACAACTGGTACGAACGACGAATTTCGTTACTAGAAGATTTTCTTTGTCGCTGATTACGAAACTGGTATTAGGTTTTGAAAATTCAAAATGGCGGATTCAATATGGCGGACTATTTTTTGTCATATTATTGGATTTACTTCAAACTCGTCACTCAGGGGTTATCGGTGTCGTTGATTACGAATGTAGTATTAGATTTTGAAAATTCAAGTAAAATCGAAGAAAAGAATAAGTAAGAAACAGAATTACTACATATACATCTACATCAACTGACACCACACACAGTGAACCAAACACAAAAAGAACGCTGATGATGAAGGTGTAGTGGCCTTCGAAAACAGCTAGTTGTTCCGTTCTACTACGTGTTTGTCAGAATATTTACAATTAACTTTGGTGTTATTTGTTTGGTTTATACGAAAGCGATACGAACTTTAGCCTGATCAAATTATAAATATAGAAAAATATTAAAATAATAATTAAAATTAACTAAAATTAATAGCCATGGGCCTGTGGCATACATTAAATAAATATACTTAATAGTAACAAACCAAAAAAAGTTTGTCTTAAGTAGAACAAGAATAAGCAAATTAACTAACGTGTGCATAATTAGTAAAGAACAAACGACAATGGCAAGACTGTTGTAAATTTAGAGATGGTAAAATTGAGTTTTCATTACAAAAAAGCTTTCAGCAAATTGAATACGGTGAATCAAAACAATTCACATATTCCATTTGCAATAATGGCTGTGTATATAAAGCAGATATCTACATCACACACAGTGGAGCAAACACAAAAAGAACGCTGATGATGAAGGTGTAGCGATCTTCGAAAATAGCTAGTTGTTCCGTTCTACTACGTGTTTGTCAGAATATTTACAATTAACTTTGGTGCTATTTGTTCATTAATAGTTATCACATGTAATTTGGCTTAAAAAGCGATACGAACTTTAGGTTGATCAAATTATAAATATAGAATTGGTTTTAGTTAAGTTTTTTTTAAGTTATTGTGTTTAGTTTTAGTTTTTAGGTTATTGTTTTCCCTTTATTTTAAAAACGAATAGATAAGTTAGAAGTCTGCTGTTCGTTACAACCATATTATATTTTCAAAAGCTATCCCAATAAATTAAGAAAAAAAACTAGTCCGCCAAATTGGTTCCGCCTTTTTGAATTTTGATAATTTTACTTTAAATTCATAATCAGCGACCGCAAAATCCTTTTAGTAACGATTTTAAAAGAAATCTGATCAATTAAAAAAAACTCATCCGCCATTTTGGATTTTTAAAATCTAATAGCGGTTACGTAATCAGCGACCCCGAAAACCACTGAGTCACGAGTTTCAAGCAAATTTAGATCAATTGCAGAAAAATTTGTCACATCGGATTCAGTTTTTACTTTTTAGACCCGTTTTAACTTTCCCTGTCACATATAAATATTTCGAAAACACAAGCTGAGCATTTAAAAAAAAAAAATATGAGCAAAATACCAAAATAAAAGCAATTTTTTTTTCATAGATAACTTTTAAAAGATTAATCAAAAAACATATAAAATGTATCAAAAAGCATACTAAAAATAGAAAATAATATATTTTGAATCTCTCCTATTCGTGTTGTGTACTACAATATCTCGTATACGTACATACTCGTATACTTACATATGGGTAATTCCATTCTGGCGTTACATGCCATTTGCACGACAAAAGGTTGAAAAAAAAAGTTTTAAAATTGTGTTTGAAAAAATTTTTTCTTACATTTGAGAAGTGATTAAATAGGTCTATATTCAGTGAAAAAATTATAACAATCACACCTAAGGATTTCAAGATATTCGCAAAATATGACCTGGCGTTGCGTTACAAAAAACAGAAGTGGGGTTTGACTTGACTAACAAAATTGCTTAACTCTGCGAATTGGCCAAGTATTTTTATACAAAACTTTTTTGTTAGGACTTGGACTGATATACACTTATTTTCCAAGCTTCTAGATTAAAAAATCTTTTTCCCCAAGAAAACAAATCTGTTGGTGAACTTTAAATTTGTCCGTCATGGTGGACTTTTTTTTTGGAGTGCCCATATGTGCAATACTTTTGCATCAAGGCGAGATTTTCCACTGTATAACAATGTACATAAATCTAATGTTTTCACTTTTTTTAATTTCAGTGGGATTTAACTTGTCAAGAAAATGCCTGGAAATTGGCATTTGTTGGTACAATGCATTTTGCTGGTTTAGTGGTCGGCACAGCGGGTTCGGGCTATTTAGCGGATCGGTAAGAAATAAATTATGTACACAATACATTATATGAAAATGAAAAAAATCTCAAATATCGCATTCAATCTGTTACGTATTCAAAGGTCATGTTTACATTATTAGATAAGTTTTCGCCAAAAATTATGTAAATGGGAAAATAAAATTTTAAATGTGTATTGATTAGATTAGTTTAAAAGAAGGCCTTTGGCCTCATTATGGTACACAGAAGACTGTTTGCATCCTACATTTCCACGAGTTCTTGGATATAATGATCCCGGAGAGTCATTTAGAACATTTCCTAACAGATCTGCTAGTGGCATCTGCCTAAAATAGTCAAGGCTCTCAAAGAAGCAAAATATACGGCAACAAACTAAGAGCCTAGTTGTCTAAATCACTTCACCAAAGTGATATTCACATGAAAACAAAACCATTTTGGAAAAGATTCGCCTTCAATCATAATTTGATTTTTTTTTTTGTGGTAAAGAATTTGTATGAAAAACAAAAACATTTGTAAAATTACTAATAATGTGTTTACATTTGAGTTAAATCTAGTACATACGATATTTCGGGCAAAATCTAGTAGATTTTCCATACATAACATATAAAATCTACTTCGTCAATAGATTATTTCGAAATCTATTTAAAATCTAGTAGAACTTGTGATGCAACTACGGTTCTTTTCAAATTTGAACTAAAAATTCAGCCTGTGTAAATCTATTTAAAATCTAGTAGAACTTGTGATGCAACTACGGTTCTTTTCAAATTTGAACTAAAAATTCAGCCTGTGTACCTTTAAAGGTATGTGAATTACCTATTTGTTGGTTGTAGTTTTTGAAAATCGTGATAAGTGGCACAAAAAAAAAAACTTGGTGTAAACAGTATAGATTTTCATAAGGATTTTAATTGAAATCTGCTAGAGTTCGTGCATTGCATAAAGGATGTTTTTTATAGAGAAATATATTTTTAATACCAATGAAACGGGTTTTATGGAAAGAAAATTTTATGAAATTAATGTTTAAATATGATTTCTGTCATGTGGCCGCCACGGCTGCCGCATAGAAGTCGCAATCTGAAACACCAATTTTCAACAACTTTCGCAGCATTTCGCCGATAACTCTTCGAATGTTGATTTCCAGGTGTTCAATTGTTTGTGGTTTATAGACAATTGATCTAACATAACCCCAAAGAAAATAATTCAATGGGGTTAAATCACACGATCTTGGTGGCCAATTAATTGGGCCATTACGTGAAATAATTTTTTTATCAAAAGTTTCTTTGAGTGAACCAATTGTAGCGGCCGCTGTTAGGCATGTGGCTCCGTACTGTTGGAACCACATATGAGCAAAATTAATGCCATGTGTAATTGAGGTACGAAAAAGTTTCGAATCATGTTCCTATACCGTTCACCATTGACAGTAATATTCTGACCATCATCGTTTCTGAAGACATATGGGCCAATGACTGCGCCAGCCCATAAAGCGCACCAAACAGTAGTTTTCTGTGGATGCAACAAAACCACAAAAGCTTGTCGATTCTTCTCACTCCAAATTCGACAATTCTGCTTATTTACGTACCCATTCAACCACAAATGGGCTTCATCGGAATCCATTTTTAATGGAAATTCGAAATTAATATCAATTTGTGCTTTAGCCCATTAGCCGAATTGGTGGCGCATACGATGGTCGTTTGGTAATTCCTGCACAAGCCTTTAAGCCAAGATCCTTTCTTAAAATCTTCCATAAAGTGGAATGACACAACCTCAGTTGCTGAGAACGGCGACGAATTGATTGACTAGGATCATCTTCAATGCTACATCTTCTTCAGTGCGCACTGTTCGGCGTCTCACGGGATGCACATTATCAGTAAAAGTAAATGTGGTCCGAATTTCCTCCAGGGGAGTCTATTTTTGACTACGGGTGTGGCAATCCCGAGGCCCCAGCTGGCGTGATGTGCCTTTTTCGTTGACGTTCCTTTGGTACATTCAACCAGGTACAGCGTCACCTGGAACTACCCTAAGTTCAAAAGACGATAGAGGTGGAGCCTTTATGGTGGAACTTCGAGGTATCACTAGATGCTTGTCTCTGGTACCACGGGTGCCGGTTGCTCGACAGTCGAGCTGCTCTAGGTGTTTGGGTGTATGTAGCGGTCGTCCTTTACCTTTTAGTCAAGTTCGTCCTACCCCACGGGGTTAAAGGGATGATCTTGATCAGTGTGGAGTAGGCACTGGATTTTTGGCGACACAGGCATGCGTCCATCTCTGATGAGTGGTTGAGCTGTGCCGGCAATAGTTGAGGTATTCTCTTACGGACCTCGCTGTGAGTGTAAGCAACTACACTCGCGGCGTGAGAACTTTGAGAATTAAACGTGGTGTTGTTGGTTGCCACCAAAATCGTTGGCAGAATAGTCTTGGATTTCTAGTGTTAAACCAATACTAGTGGTTGGTGTGACGCGATCAGCCAGACACTATTCTAGGTGCTGTTGCCATACAACAGATATGTAGTACTGTTTTGACATAGTCATTACGGCATAAAGAGTTTAGATAGCTCTGAGTACCTCAGCAAGGTGCTCGACGTAGTAAAGGGATAACAACTATGATCGAAGATTGCAAACTACGTGCCTTGAGGAATGGGCACTAGGTTCATTCTAAAAGGGTGCAAGGGGGGATGGTTAGGGTCTTTCCTACACCAGGTGTTTAGACCACCGTGAGATAAGGCCGTAATGGCAGGTGCTCACGATAATCTGAAACACATCTGTTCTTCGAATTAGCCGCTCTGAAGGACGACTATGTACGCCATAAAATGGAAGAAGTGCACGATGAGTTTGACGAATAGAACAATTAGTTTGATTAAAAATTTTAACAATTTGCACGCGTTGCTCTGTTGTAAGTTCATAATGAAATTTCAAAGCAAACTAAACAAAAGCAACTATCAGCTGTTAAATGGGTGCTCAAATAGAGCAATGATGCCAACTTAAAGTTGTGACACTCTAAAAAAACTCGCTTTACATTTGATTTAAAGTCTTTTTTATTTATCCTACAACCTTTTTTACAATTAGTTGCCCATTGGGTAACAATGAGGGTATTTGAAATGCAAAGTTAACTGGCAACTATTTAGTCACAAAGGCCGGTTGCTACTTTCTGATATATGTATGCGATTTTTTATGTTTCCTAAACGGGGAAAATTTAGACGGTACGACATGCTAACGTAATTTTTTATATATCACTATATTTTATAGAGCTACAAATAGCAAATAGAAAAGGATTCGTGCAACAAATTTTTTGTGGAAATCTCTATAAAAATAATTTTTTTAATATCATTCTAGCTATGGCCGCAAAACCATATTCATCGTATGTATTATATTCATGGCCATTACTGGTGTGGGCCAGGGTTTGGCTTGGGACTATAACAGCTTTTTAATTTTTGCTTTCCTAAATGCCGTGGGAACATCTGGAGTTTATCCTTTAGCATTTATAATTGGTGTCGAAATGGTAGGACCGAAAAAACGTGAAATGTCTTCAATAGTATTAAATTATTTTTATGCACTTGGAGAAGCTTTAGTAGGTTTAACCGCTTGGCTGTTGCATGATTGGCAATTGCTGCAATATGCTCTTTCCATACCGCCATTATTTTTCATTGTCTATTATTGGTTGGTGCCCGAATCTGTAAGATGGTTAATAGCCCGAAATCGTAAAGAGAAGGCGGGTCAGATAATACGTAAAGCGGCCCAAGTTAACCGCAAAGAGTTGTCTTTGGCTTTACTGGCAAATTTGCAAACAATATCTACAGTAGAAACAAATAAAAATCAGGACTGTTTTAACGATGCAAAAGATAAGTTAAAAGTGGACAAATACGAAATATGGTTGGCGGTGAAGGAGGTGTTTAAATCGAAAACTCTGCTATTCAGATACACGATAATGTTATATATATGGTGAGCTGAAATATTTTATTGCAATATGTAGTTTGATTAAACAATTTTATTTCTTAAGGGCTATTAACGCTGTTGTTTACTATGGTCTATCTTTAAACTCTACTAACTTGAGTGGAAATAAATACTTGAACTTTGCTTTAGTATGTCTTGTTGAAATTCCGGGATACACATTGGCGTGGGTAAGTGTCATTTGGTTCTTAAATGTACGTGTTTTATATTTCTTTCTTTTTTTATTTAAATACTTTAAAGATTTCCCTCAACAAATTCGGCCGCCGTTTATCGCTAACAGGTTCATTATTACTATGTGCCATAACTTGTGTAGCAGGAGGCTACATAACTTTAGGTAATTTAAAATTATATATGTATGGATGTGTGTATGTATCTGCTTTAGTATATCTCTGCGCTTTTTAAGATTGAGTTTGTTGAATGGCGAAGTTATTTACTCAATCTTCGAAAGTTCGAAGTTATGTTCGAATTTTCGAAAATATTGAAATTTAACCGAAATCGAGTCATATAGGCAGATTTAAAAAAAAATCGTTTCAAAATTTGTATGAAAAAATAACGAAAACTCGTTTCAAAAAATATTTTTTTCATACAAATTTCAAAACGAAAAAATCGTTTGAATTTACAAACTCTACCCTATAATAATTGGAGCTTAATTTTTTGTACAACATTTGGAAAATATTATAAGTCTATGTTCAGACGATGAGAGTCTTATTTTGAAGATTGCTAGTTTATAGGCGAGAGAGACGAGTCGAATAGACACGAGTACTCAGCTTCATGTACTGTCGATACGTTTTGCTTTCTCATTCGAAATCTTAAAAAAGCATATATGTATGCATACACAAAACTATCCATAAAAAATATGTGCTCAAAAATAAGACTCACATTAGTGAACGCCGAAGATAGTTCAAAGAAGAAAAAGTGATAAGTTTATCAATAAGACTTGTATAGTCTGAACTTAGACTAACAAAAGAATATAAAACTTTGTAAATAATTCCTCCGATTGTTATGAAACATTGCACTACACATTAGTAAGTTTTTAGCAAGTGCGTCACAGCCAAGCCACTTAACATGAAAGTGAAACATTTCTGCTACAAAATAGGAGCTCAAATCATTTGCATTTCAAAACTGTTGTAAATTTAGAGATGGTAGATTTGAGCTTTCATTACAAAACATCTTTCAGCAAATTGAAATACGATGAATCAAAACAATTCACGTATTCCATTTGCGAAAAAGTTTATATAGGGCAGAAATCTACATCAACTGACACCACAAACCGTGGACCAAAAACACAAAAAGAACGCTGATGATGAAGGTTTAGTGGCCTTCATAAATGGCTAGCTGTTCCCTGCAACTATGTGTTGTCAGAATATTTAAAACTAACTTTGATGTTATTTGTTCATTAATAATTATCACATGTAATTTGGCTTAAAAAGCGATACGAACATTAGCCTGTTCAGTTCATAAGAATATAGAAACAAATGCAGTTCGAAAAATAATAATTAAAATATTTGTTTTGTTTTTGTTTTATACATGCAAATGCACAAGTGCACACATGTTTATGATAAATAAAGACAAGTGGTCTAAATCAGGCTACCGGGCGATCCTAGTTTATTATAAATCTACCTCATATCGTATTGCATTTGGCATGCTGAACACGAATCAGGTAAGGATTTTGATATCCTATGGCTAGTTTTTGAGATATGGTCACTTTTAACATATTAGTACATAGGGGTTCCGATAAACAAAAAATTGGTAATATATGTCTAACTTTTAAACTGTTAATCGAATAGAAACATAATGTATGGATCATTTACAGTCAATGATATACGCTTTCGAAATTTCAAATTTCTAGTGACCTTGTCACAATAGAGATTGAGTTAAAGAGTGTCAAAGGTGACCACCTCGAATTGGAAGAGGATTTCAGATACGCGTAAGTTATTTTTTTTATGGTATGTTAAGCTTTTTCTTTTAGCTTCTCAATTCTTATATCTTGTATAAATATATGTATGTATTTAAAAAAATCATGTTTTTCTTTTTTTTTGATCGACTAAAATATGCAATCTCAAAAAAAATACTCAAACCAGTGCAAAATAAAATTATTTTTTCATATTTATAAATTAGTAAGCATATTCCAACCATTTTATGGAAAGCACATGATTTATTTTTACAATTAGCGAATTAACTGAAAAGTTAGCTTTTTTGAGTTGGCGTATATTGAATACAGGCTCTCGATATGTAGTGTCCGTACGGAATCCTTCGTGTGCGAGTAGAAGTCGCACTTTACTGAATTTATTTTTAATTTCGCATGATAAAAAAAGTGAAAATAATACGCGGATAATGTCATGGTCCTAGTTCCTTATCAGAATTTCAGAAATAAATATTGTATATTTAAGAGCCACAAATCAATATTTAATTTTTTCATTCTAAACGAAATTTTTCGCAGTAGAAATTTATGAAATGTTACTGAATTGGTATGTGATTTTTTTTTTAATTTCCACAACTAAGAGCGAATTTCGGCCCAAAAAAATTTGAAAACATGTAGTTAATTTTTCAAAATTGAAATATTTTGGAATTTGATTTGCAGGTATTTTCCAGCGATTATAACAACTATTTCGCGAAAAAATTGTCGTAAATATACTATTGTTTTATTTTTATGTAATCGTGCTATTTTCTATCTACATATTTTCGGCTAAAAAGATTTTAATTAAATTCGTTGAGTTTAGGCTAGCCAAAGGAAACTACTTTTTCATAAAAATTTAATTTTTGGCACTTAAGCTGATTTGACACCAAGGATTTGACATTTTTGTGCATATTTTTTATTATAATACATATTTAAAGAATTTCTTATTGTTCTATTTTACTATTCATAAGTGCTAACCAACATGGAAACACGTAAAACTTTCTATAAGAAAATATATATTCTTTACCACTGTATAAAAAAATTCTTTAATTCCTTAAAAATATTTAAAATGAAAAATCATCTATAGAAACTTAAAACTGATCTGGCTCAACTTCTTTTCATTGCTACTAATACAGCGTATGGTGGTAAAGAATACTGAAAAAAATATGAAGTCCGAATTTTAACTGAAGCAATTTCAATTTGCAGGTTCCAATTGGATAATAATATTATTGTTTTTGCTTGGAAAACTTGGCATTACATCCTCTTTCGCGGTTATTTATGCCTACACAGCGGAAATGATTCCAACGGTGAGTGTTCAAGCATCAAATTTCATTCTTTTTAAATTAATTGCAATTTTTTGTTTAATAACACGCAGGTTATACGTAGCGGAGGCGTTGGTGTCATGTCAACATTTGCCCGATTTGGTGCCATGTTGGCACCATTTGTGCCTTTATTGGTATTTTTGTCTTAGAAATGGTTCTTAAAATGTATATTAATGTTACATATGTACATATTTTCTTATTAATTGTTTTCATAGGGTCTTTATTATGAGCCATTGCCTTTACTGTTGTTTGGTGGAGCTTCATTGTCTGCAGCTTTATTGGCCCTACTATTGCCTGAAACATTTGGCAAAAAATTACCAGATACGGTTTGTTTATTTCATTTCTAGCATAAAATTTTTTTTAGCATTTAACATTTTAATTGTCTGCTTAACAACTGTGTTGTGCTAATTACATTTTAGGTTGCTGAAGCAAAACAATTGGGCAAATATATTACAACCAGTAGAGATGAAGCGCCGCAAAATGCAGTGTGCTGCGATCAAAACAGATGTTATGAAAATTACAGTGTTAATGAATCAACACTTCAGTGATATAGAATTTTTCTAAAACATACTTTTTTATAAAAAAAAAACTTTAAAAGATAAACTTTTTTACTAAAAGAAATAGATTTTCATAAGCAGCTTAAGGAACGTTTTACAATTATAATTTTATTATGTACATACATATGTATGTTAGAATGCAGTGCACAATTTGTATGGATTGAATTTCGAGCTTTAATATATCGAGCCTTATTTTCGAGTTAATCGTAAGCGGCATGCAGTAAAAAATCAACTTTTTTATTGAAATTAAAAATGTATTGGCCTAGAAAGATCAAAATGCCATAATTGTTGATAGCTTTTAAGATAAGCGACAATTCACGTATATAAAACATATTTAAATATAAAAAAAAACTGCTGAAAACTTCAATTTTGTCGCTTATGATTACATCGAAAATAAGGCTAGATATATTATTTATAATTTTATAGAGAATATTTTTGTTAAACATTCCACAAAAATGTTCATCATCAAATTTAACATAACTGAACATCAATCCCATTTTTAATAGGTTCAGACGTATATTTTGTTTGTCTCCCCTGCCAGAATTAGTCATTAGTACCATGTTATTTCGAAAAAAAAGTTTGATTTGTTTCTACAATGTAATTAATGCGATCAAAAAGAATAGTTAAACATACTAATCGTGCCATAACCGCCAAAAAAGCTTAAGCGACATAATTTTCGAACTTAATTTTTTCACCAAAATCGATTATTTGCGATCATAAATAGTCGATTTTCGTCAAAATAACGAAGTCCGAAAAATGTGTCGCTTAAGCTATTTTAGCGGTTATGGCTCGTAATAATCACCCTTATTCTATTTGTCGACATCGACGTCACTTTAACACAATACAAAAAAATTTGGGCTTGTTTACTCGCTCTCGAGAACAATTTTGTGCTAATGACAATATATTTGCCTTCCATTAATTCTAGAAAATGACATTAGCCTGCCAACAGGACTCAGTTGTTTTCGAGAACGGCTATACATTCCCCAATTTTTTAGTATTGTGTTAAAGTGACGTCGATGTCGACAAATGGAATAAGGGTGAATGATATAACTTCATGCTAGCCATAACCAAAAATTCAATAAAAGAGCACCAATGAAAAATTTTGCTTAAAAATGTGGGCCATTTCTCGTATTCCTTTTCATTACAAGTTTATTATAATTTATGTTTATAACTAATCTGCGCCGCGGTAGATGGACATGGCTCCTGATTATTTACACAATGGCATAGAAGAGGCAGCATTCCCCCAGCCAGTTTAATTTAACTTTTCCTCATTAGAATAGAATGGAATTTAAAAATATTGAAAAAGAAAGTCTTACTAACAAACTATTTTTGGAACCGGAAACTTTTTTAGTAACCATATCAAACTTAAATTTAGTTAAATTGTACGGAGCAAACAACATAACTTATGGCAATCGATTTTGGTTTATTTCTATTGGCGGCAATGCATTCCTGCGATGAGCGCACATGTACATATCTATATTAAATCGTGACTTGTGCATAGTTTTTAGAGGAAAAAATATAAATAAATCACTTACCGGATACACCAAATTATCTTATCTGGAGGCAGACATTTGTTTTGATTGAAGCCTTATATTATTGGATTAATAGAGTAAGCTTAGTATTTCTAGGAATGTTTTAGATTCAGCAATTTAAGATTAACCTGGAAGCAATTCATTTAGCCAATTGTTTGTTGTTTGAATCAAAAATTTCACATAAACCTAAAGATAAAGAACTTAAGTCATTTTCTATTCTATTAATATTTGTCAAATACAAGAAGTAAAACTACTATCAAACTACTCTACAGACCATACATACATATGACGGAAATTTTCAACACTACAAGGTATCAATGATCGAAATACGAATTGGTTAAAATAGCTTTAATCATTTAAAGAAAATATCTTACAATATAGATCTACTGCTAAAAATATAGTTTAGGAAACAATTTTTACTGTTTATCATAGTATCTTGTTGGGAATCGGTAAGAGCAAAAGTGATTCACATTCAATTTTGCTCCTAGCGTTCCAACTGTATATCAAATAATATTTATGTAGCAAGATTATTCAAAAGTTTAAAAATTACTTACATCTATACACAATACTGAAAACAATCACCAACTTGATTTAATACTTCTTTCCAAAATAGTCACAACAAAAAAATCCAACGAACTTATTTCTCATAATTTCATCACGTTTTTTTTATTCTAAGTAAATTAATATGTATGTATATTATTAATTACTCTCCAAATATTGAAGCAAATGTTTCAGGATCCTCAATTTCACCAAATCTCTGCAATAATGTATACTTCACTTTATTATCACTGTATAAACTAAGCGATTGATAGAACTCAACTTTTGACGAATTTTTCGTCTCGCTCTGCGGTATGACATCCTCTAATGCTACACAAACATCATTTCTCATGCCCCAATAACCAATATAAGCCAATTTCAATTTATCATTATTATCATTTATATAAATAATTCCAATTACGTTTTGCATAAATGCACTAGTTATTGCCAAAGTACACCAGCTGGTTATACCAATTGAAGTTATTAACATGGCCATAGGTGGTGGCATATAAGAATTCATTTCCAAAGCAAATGCTGCCGGTATCATTATGATATTTAATATACCATATGGTATCTTAACACGATTGAATGCAGAAGCCCAAGTTATGATGGGCATGCGATATAATATTCTCCATTCATCACTACTGCTGCTATTTGGATTTGGAGTGCTAGCATCAGATTTTGTGACGAAACCTGAAGTTAGCGGTAAAAAATTTGGCTTGTGTTTTAAGAGATTTTGGCAGCATTTTGCTGACCGTGAGTATTGTAATGACTTTCTTAAGCACCTCAAAACAAGAAGAGAAGACATCTTGAACAAGGTTTTATATTTATTAAGTTTTTTACAGCATTCTTTATATTTACCTTTAATGTTCTTCCAAATAAAAATTAAATTCTTGCACAACACCAACACACCACTATAAATTCTTTTGTAAACACTAAACAGCTGTGCAGAGATGTCAAGGCTCTTCCCGCATTTTTCATTCATTATAGAAGTCGTCAAAATGGTAACTCTTTTTACAAATAGCTACTTTTTTTATTCATTTGTGCGTTTCGTTGTTTCATCCATTATAACGTGAAAACCGGTTACGGATTTCAATGAAATTTGATAGACGAATAACATATGACCCTGGTTAAAATATGCGATACTTTTAATGGGGAAAAACCCGGAAAAATTTATGCAGTCTATAGCTTATATTAACATAAAATGTACCTTCTGGGGGCTAAAATGGAGCTAAAGCTAATATTGTTGGAATATATTATTCATTCCTAACAGGTATGATATATTTATAAACATAAAATCGCCACATTTCCCAAGAAATCGTTTATTGTCGTTTATTGACAGCCCTGTGATTCATATCAAAGCTGCCATATCAAAATATTTTTAAACAACATTTTATTTCCGTTTTGTAGTTTTAACGAGTTAATGAAAACAAGCAATATAAATAATTTGTTTTTGTTTTCAATATGAATGCTCATATAATGAGTGCGCCTATGATGAAATAAATAAATAAAATTAAATGTATGTATGTATATGGCTTAACATGCAAAGGCTGTAATTTGACAGAAATGGTTAAACTGTATTTTTTTATAGGAACTGACAGCATTTTCTTGTGATATATTGAACTAAACGCTTTTGCTCATCACCACAAAACACGAGAAAACTGCTATTTGTTCTTTGTAATTAATGTATTTTTACTTATTGTACATTACTGCATTAAAATCTCCATTTAAAAAAAAATAACTTATAACCTTTTCACGTTAAGCGATATTGGTTTCCAAAATCGATTTTCATTATGTACCTGATAATAACCTCAAGCTATGACCAGGGTTAACCAAAATATATAACCACTAAAAAATAATGTATATATAATACATGACGTTTTATTTTCTAAAATGAATGCCAGCCTTTTTTTAAATACCTAACTACATATCGTCGGTTGGTTATTGGTTTGCGTCACAGTATATTCAAAATACATTAAGTCTGCAGCAAACCAATAACCAATCGACGATATGTATATAGCGCTATTATTTAAAAATATATATGGCTTTAATGAATTTTCACTTTTATTTGAAAGGACACAAAATGTTACGAGTACATTTAATTTTAGAAAATAGAATACGAGTACCATTAGTTAAATAAAACAAGTGCATACTTCAAATTAAAGCCAATATTATATTATGGCACCGTCTAATATTGAGAAATTTTAAACTGCAACAGTTGTATGGTAAATAAATTTAGTAAATTGCATACATATTTAAAAGTTACAAGAAATATTGTTATTTTATTTCCATTCGCCTATGAAGTACAAAGTTCTTATTAAAACCTAATTAAATAAATAAGTAAATTGTTCCGAGTATTTGATTAACTCTGGCTATGGTTAAATTTCATATTTCCTTATTACAATTTAATATATAATAAATAACAATCAACAAAGTAATTTTCATGACACCTTAAAACTAATCGTGGAACGTAATGTTATTCCTCTTTCTTCTTTTCCGTTCCAAGTAAGATCTTACGTACAGCCGGTATCTTAAACAAGGGTACCGAAAGTATAGCGCCAACATAGGCACCAATCCAATAAACAATAATGTGCTCTAGATTCGTGTGACCACTACAACCCCATTTTAGAGCAGTAGCCAAGACAGGATTAAAATAACCGCCGGAAAAATTAAAAGCTGAAAACATCATATAATTAAAAGCGTAAACTGTATTTGAGAACTATACAAGTGTTCCAGACAGGCGTGAATAATATAAGGAGTTAGTAGTTGAAAATAAGTACAGTCGACTTACCAGCTACCACCAGACTAGTGCCAATAAATGAATCAATTATGCTACCAAATTTGGGATCCTTTTCGCTCAGTGTTTTGGAAGCTAAGCGACACAGGAGAGTGGCAAAGCCTTCTATAACAGCCCCCATATAGGGATGAACCTGAATTGTTATTTTAACGATTTGCATACACAGTTTTATTATATTATATGTACCTGTAAGTCTGCATTACATTTTCCAAAGGCACGACCAGCATGAGTCTCAGCAAACTCAAACCACCAGAATACCTGCACAATGCGATAAACACAACAGCCACCCATCAATTCAGCCCAAGTACGTAAGGCTACCTCTTTAAGAGACATTTTGCCCTGCAGCATATCCTCCATGTGGGTGTAAGGACAAGCCGAAGCATCTCCCCAAACTTTTCCCCACCACACAGTTAGCAGGAAAAGAAATACCGCATAAGCTGCTACGCCAAAGTTATCAGCCACTACATGGAACCAATTTCGAATTTAATAATAAATCTGAATTGCAATACTTACATACATATTTCCCTTTTTTGTTAATTAAAACTTCTTACCTATTATTAGTTCAAAACAACAGGCACATAGCTCTGCCGCAGCTATAGCTTCATTCATTAATATTGGTATAATGCCCTCATCTTTTAGGACATTTTTGGCTACGCGACGGGCAATTTGTGCAGCCACACAACAGCCCACCATAAAGGCAGTGCTTATACCTAATGCTGTCATCGACATTATGGAGCGAATAGAAGTTCTAAATATGTACATATGTATGTATATATGTAAGTCATAAGACAAATTGAATTTTCTCGAAAGTTTCATAATTACTTTTTCGTGAAAAACTCAACAAAAAAAATTAGCTCATATACAGAATTTGAACGAAAATTTATATACACATTTTCGAATTCGTAACATTTTATTTTTGCTTCTACAGCTTACATAAGTTTTTATAAAAAATTCTCAAAAAATAAATCAATCGTCTTAAGGCGCTACTTTAAACAGTTTTTCACACACAAAATGAAAGAATAACGTATTTATTTGCCATTCCTAAAACTATGCATCAAATATTTCTGTTATTTAAATGTGTTCGGAATGTAGCTTCTTTTCCTATTCCATATGAAATGGAAAGGAAAACGTAAAATGTTCGAGTTTTCCAAAGATTGCTGTGACACACTTGATGAATAAGTAATGCAATCTGTAATAGGTTGATTTCATGCGAAAAATTTAAGCTCTCATTATCTTTTAACGTGAGTTAGTTAAGTATTTTTTAATCGACTTCAAAATCGGAGGACGTTATCAATTCGTCTGTATTTTTTTTTAATTCTTTTTTTATCTGATAGGGTATAGCTTCAATTTGGTCCCATTATCTAAAAAGTGGGCGGAAACACGCCCACTAATTTTTTTATTTGATTTTATGATTTTGTACTGATTTGATAGCTGCGAAACTTAGCACAGAATTTCGGTTTTCGTAATGACCCAATTTCAAAGTTTAAAGAAATGGGCGGAGCCACGCCCGTAGAAATTTAATATTACATTTCACGTGATTCTACTTAACTAATTTTTACGAAACTTGGCACACGCTATGAGCTCTGAAAAACCCCAATCTTGCTGCTAAAAAGTGGGCGGGCTATGCCCATTAAAATTTAATACTATATTTCTTGTGGTTCTACTTGGTCGGTTTTTACGAAACTTGGAACACACCTTGAGCTCTAAGAAAGACACAATTTGCTGTTCAAAAAGTGGGCGGGGCCACGCCCATTAAAATTTAATATTATATTTTATATGCTTCTATTGGACCTATTTTCACGAAACTTGGAACACATCCTGAGCTCTAAGAAAGACACAATCTTGCTGTTAAGGAAATGGTCCGAGTCACGTCCAGGAAAGGTTACTACTAAATTTCAACGAAACTTGGCAGTTCAGTTTCGGCTCTTAGAATGAAATAGCTTTATGCTTAAAAAGAGGGCGGGAACATGCCCATTAAAGCTTAATATACCATTTCACGTGTTTCTACTCGACCAATTTACACGGAACTTGGCACACACCTTGAGCTCTGGAAGTGACGCAATGTTAAGTTTATAAAAGTGGTCGGACACTAACGTTTGCAAATTTGGGTGTGACCACGCCCCTGACAACGTAAAATTGCCACTAAAAACTTAAAAATAAAAATTTAACCGACTTCAAAAACAAGCACTAAAATGTTAAAAATAATACAGAATCAGTTAAATAAGATATTTTTTATTTTTTTTTGTATTGTTACAATTTAAGTTTAAAATTTGGTTACGCACTAATAATTCCAAATTATTATTTTACTTATTCAGTAAAATATTGTTTATTAAAAATACATTCAAATGGATTATTGAGGGGTTAGCTGGATTCTTTGCGAATTTCATTGCTGCTAATGCAGATCATCAGCAGAACCTTTACCCAAAAAATTCTTAGAACAACTAGACTTCCATTTAAAGAATTGAGAAGTTCAACCAATATCAAAGTTGAAACAAGAAATCAATAATCAACATGTTTTTTTATTTTCTTACTTTACCATTGCTATATTTGCTGACTATTTTTTCAGCTCGAAAGTATGTACAGAAAATAAATTTAAAAAAAACTACAGCTATTCATTGCTTTCGCAAGAATAAAGTGTTGCCATACAAGTATTTTTCACCGGGTGCAGTCAAGTTAATAATTAGTTATTAATAAAATGAGAAACAAAATGGCGAACAAAACCATACTAGTCCCGTTAACTGTTTTCTACAGGAAAAGCAAATTGCTGAACTATCTAGATAGAGACTAGTAAGGTAAAGTCAGTTTTCGTTATTTTTTTTAGGTATGATAGAACTGGTTTTGAATGAAAATATTTCGTGACTTCATAGATGTATTCTTGGAGAGCCCGAACAAAAATTTAAAAAAATCATTTACTGAGGACATGTCTAGTTTTTTTCGCCAGCTCCTCAAATATTTTTTATATGTGTTAGCTATAATGTTATACAAAGACGGTGAAAACAACACTGATAACTAAAAGCATAAATAAATAAATATAGAATTTCCTATCCTGTCTGGCACCGACTTCGAATAGCATTATAAATAACACATATAAAAAAATGTTTTATTTAACTGAATCTATCAAGGCACATTTATTTCCATTTTTATAATAGCAATATTAAAAAAATACAATAATGAAAAAACAACATGGATTTTTAGTTGAGCCAAAATGTCAAAAATAGAATTTGTCTAACAAAATTAAAATTTTCACATTAAGTTGTAAAATTCCTACACGGCGGCCACCACCAACAAAATTTGCAACGTTAAGAATTTTTTATACTTTTTTAAAATGTTTTTAATTAAATTTTCATATTTTTAAATATGCTTAGAAGTATTTTTTTAATAAAATATATTTTTTGTTGAAATTTTCTTAACATTTTTTTCAGTTTCTTTTTGCTAAAAAATTTTTTGAATTGTCCGGCCGACTTTAAATTAAAAAAGATTAGCTCAGCTGTGTCATCGCTACTAGCTGGTGAATGTGCCTTGGAATCTATTTTATTTTTAATTTTTTAGTGCTTATTTTTGAAGACTGTTCAATTTGATTTTAAGTTTTATGTACAAAATTTATATAGAGCAGTGTAAAATCTTATTAATATCGGACTGCCTGCATTTCGATTTAAACGGTTATTCAACACCGGTTTACCAACCCAGAGTTTACTTAATTATAGTTCAAAATTATTAACATATGATGCTAAGGCCGTTTTTAATAGAATATTTTTGGAGTTGCACGCAATCTTTTGATTAATAAATTTGCACTTTAAACATTTTATTTTATTTTTATTTTAAATAAAAAAAATTATTCATTGTCTTAGAAATTTCCCATAGTTTTACATACATTTTTATTTTATTAAGCATTTTTTATTATCTGTTATTATTTTATTTTTCACTTTTATTTTGAGATCAAAACAAAGTTGGAAAAAATTCTCCCATTCTCTTGACGAGGACAGATGTAAATATTAAAAATGTTTTATTTGTATGTTTGTGAGTTCGTTCACTTCATTGCATTGAATACAAGACAAGCGAAAAAAATCAAGAAACACACAAAATCATATTTAAAAAAATAAAAATCGCAGATCCAAATGTAGCTAAAAATAGTTGAGTTTTTCACTTTATGGTCCTTAAATATTGTTCTTCTTCTAACTTTTTGCGCAATATACTCTAATTTCGAAATTTTTTTTATAAATTTGTTCCAAAACCCTTTATACCTTTATTTGTAAAATATTAGCACTTAATTTTTAATGCTGGTAAAATGAGAGACATGAAAACAATTGTAGAAAAAAAATTTTAAATTTTAAAACTATTTAAGCTTTTCATTGTGCCGTTTAACGCCCAGTAAAAAAAAATCACATGAAGTCCGTTGAACAAACGCGTAACAACTAAATTGCTCTACACGACACTATCAAAAGCAGTTTCTATTCTATTTGTAGTTTTAGGCACTAAATTACAGTAATACCTTAGTAAATATACTTTCAATTTAGTGAATAATGAAACTGCGTTTTTTCATGTCACGTCATTTTATTTTCTTTAAAAAAATTTCAAGCTGAATTCTGTAGTTACAGTTTTTGTGAAGTATTAAATTGTCTTGTTATCTAGGTTCTACTGTAGTTTTTCAAAATTACACTTTTCATTAATTGATTTGCTGCTACAATTTCATTTGATTTTTAAGCGCTCAAAGTTTTAAAAGTTGAATTTCACTCTCTTGAATATTAAATAATTATTCGGATTCTCATAAAATGTTTATGCCCACACATAAAAATAATTAATTTAATTTGTTTGTAAATATGTATATGCATATGTATGTATGTACATACATACTTACATATCGCTCATTTACTACAACAACGTCACAACTAAAAAAAAATATAGTTTTGCAGAAAATGCGTTTAAAGTTTTCAATTTGCCCAAAACTTAATAGAAATAGAAAATTTTATTTTTCTCTCAAGATTACACAAGATATTTTTGTGAAATTGTTACACAACATAAACAATAGTATGAGTATTAATTCTGCACTATTAACTTAAAAGTGACATTTTTTGAGTTGTGATATTATTTTAGTAAATAAGCGATATGTACAGATGTAGAAATATTGATGTATGCAAATTAATTTAAATTTTTGCACACAATATTGAAATGACGTAGTAATTTGTTTGAAAAGAATAAACATCTGTCTATTGGCATTAGTAAAAATTTTAAAAATTTATATATTTCATAGTATGTTTTTTATTAAAAACAGCGATATGAATTTTTGCTTGTTTTTTTTTTAGTTAAACAACATTCCCGCTTATGGTACTCATCAGTAGACTTCAACCCAAAAGATTTTTTATTAAGCTAAAATATTGACCAGTTTACCCCACATCAAACTTCTTAATTATGTAATTAAAATCTATGCTCTAATTTTGATTTTATTCATTTCATTCCAAAGTTAAATTTTACCAATATATAGAGCACACGGTGGGTGTGAAAATAAAACTAACAAATAAAAACGATTTACTAACCCTGGAAAATATAATTAACTGCCACAAAAAATGCTGCAATAAACAAAATGTTAGCTGCTATGTTATGTTACATTATATGTAATATGTGTTGCATTGTTGTTTCAATGTTATGTGGTGTTATGTTAAGTAATATTATGCTATTATTAATGCTGTTAAGACGTGTGTTGCTTTTAAAAGAGCGGCATGTTAACGGTGGCATACGCACATGAATCAAGAAAACAAGATTGCGCATTGCGCAGGTCCGTTATTTTATTTCTGCTTGTGACGTAGACATAGAATTTTGTTTTAAACAAAGTACATACCTTTGTTTGTGTAATGTACTCTCTCTCTCTCTCACACACTTTTTGCAACGAACACACGTGCGTAGATAACTTATTTATTTTCTACACTATCTCTTTTTCCCCATTCCATTGTAGACGGCACGGTAAAACAGAATCTAAACAAAACTCTTAAGACATTAAGAAAACAATAAAATGAACAGTACATTAACATGATGTTAGTGTTAATGTTAGTCATTGTCTCTTGTAGACTGCATGCTATAGAAACGGGACAAACGCTAAAAAATAAAACAATTTCTAATATGTATGTTTGTATGTATGTATATAGAATACTTTACAATAAAAACAAATTTTATTCCATATATTTTTTAACGATAAATTATGTACTTACAAAAAGCAGTCTAACATAAATAGTAAAGACTAAATTATAGACACATTTTTTAACTTAAACATCTTTAATATTTAATATTCATATTCAAACTTAAAAAAATTAATCATTAATTAAATGAACCGGCTCAGCAGCCCTATTATGTAATTCTCGTAACTAAAGCTAACTGGCAATCTAGAAAATGCTTTAGAAAATAAAAAGTTTAAACAATTTCTAAATGTAGCAATACGCATTACAAAATTAAATTCCGAGCTAAAAATCGCTAAATGTACTGTACTGATACAAATCCCTGTAGGAAACTTAGTGTTGTTTATATCCTAGTCTATATATTAATATTTGCTTTGATGCGTAGGACATATTTTGTTAGATACGGCGGCGGAAAGTGTAGGAGGAACCTTGCTGTTAAGTGTATCACAGTCAACACTTTTGTAGACTATTTTGCTGACTTTTTGGAGACATTGTCAACGGAGTGTATAAACATTAATGTGTTCTTTTGTTTCCAAAAGAACTACCTAGTCTATAGCACCAAAGTGAGTAGTAGATTTTCAATAACACGCACATGTTAAATGTCTATAGGAAAGAGCATTGTCTGGGCTATAATTCGCCTAGTAGTACTGGGGGTCTACTCTGTAATTCGAAACGAAAGAAAATGCTTTCGAATTTGTATGCTTATAACATGTAAATTCGAAAGCATTTTCTTTCGTTTCGAATTACAGAATAGACCCCCTGGTAACAAAGTTAATAGTGAATCAGTATTGTTTTAATATTGAAACTTCCTACAGGCATGTTTATGAAATCAACTCAAATGTCATTCAATGCCAGTATGAATGCTTTAAATTCGTTCGCCATTTTAGCTTGAAATTACTTCGTTTCACACCAGAGTGAATGGGAAATGAATGAAAGAATTATAGAATTGTCCTGCAGGGCGAATTAAAAAAGGTGAAGTTATTAGATCAGCTGATCATATTAGGTTAGGTTTGATTTATAAATAAGGCTGTCAAATGTTGGTAATGTTTCTCTAAACGCGAAAGAGTTTCTTTCGTACATTTACCAGTTTGCTGACTTGCAAAACATCAATTGCTTTGTCTTCGAATAAAGTATAGTGCTTCATAAAGCCGCAGTACAAAACATTGACAACGCACACCCCTTCAAAACGTTGTTTGCAAGTATTAAGAACGCCTCAAACAAGCAATAAAACGCATCGGTTTCAAAGTCGATGGCAACTTTGTATCTGTACACAATACTGCAACCCAAAAGTATACAAACTTTGTATTGATACGTTTTGTATTGGAAACAATTATAACAAATTTAGTTTGTTTTTGAAAATGTATGGTGGAATGAAAATTGCTTTCACAGATGGTTTATATTGAAAAATTTATAATACTTTCTTAATATAACATTTATGACACGGTATAAGACTCCCGAGAGCAAGAGCTTAATTTTAATCTATTTCTTTTAATTAATTTAATTTGATTGCAATACATTACTATAAATTGGTTGGTGTTAATATTTACTTTAGTTATGATAATAATTTTCAGTTCTGTTTCTTTTTGTTCTCAAAAAAAAAAGGTTTAGTGGAGTTTTAGTTAGGTAAGTTGAATATATTTACTGTGACAATATTTTAAATAAGAGTTTAATTATAATAAGGGTTTATCAGTTTATTCTACCATTTATACATAACAAAAATTCAGTTATTACGCTTACGTTTGCGTTTGCGTGATATAAAGAGATTGATTACATTGTCGGAAACTTTTTCAAAACGATATTCTGTGGAACCTAGAGATAAATGTTTGATTTCACTGTTATTATGCACTGCTGCAGAATCATTTAAATTAGTTATTGAATCATTTAGCTGCGAATTATTCAAAGAACTTTGATCATTTTCCCGATTTAAATCAAGTGTCTCAACAGTAGCTACACTAGGCTGCAATTCGTTGAGAGGCGACGGTGGTGAAACTGTTAAATTAGGCACTTCCACAGCCACAACGGGTGAAATTTTATATTCAGTTGTGTAAGTGGGCGATTGAAAGATTTCATGTAACTTTGAATCGATTTCCTTTAATTTGTTATCATCGTCTTGCTGATTTGGAGTCTTGGGCAGAGAGGCGGCAAATTCAGTACTTTGTGTCGATACTTCCGTATTAAAAATGGGATGATTGGGGGATGCGAGAGGCGAAGTTTGATTGCAGGATTGATGTAAAGAATTTATTATGTTAGCTGGTGTTTCGTTTGAGGTACTTAACACCTTGACCACGCGTCTTCTGCGTGGCTTCGGTTTGGTTACTGGTGTTATGGGAATTTTAATTTCATTTGGTATCACAGTGGGTTTTTTAATAACCGGTTCACCGTCATCGCTGCTGGAATCTATAATTCTTAGTTGATTTCTTGACTTTCTGCGTATTCTAATGGTTTTTTGTTGTGACATTATTGCTGAAGAATCGGAATCAATTTCACATATTTTGCTCCCTGGTGGTTCTTGCAGGGAATGCTTTAGTTCACTTGTATCCTCCATATTTATTGCGTTTTGGCATTGTTTTATAGTTGGTTTCCTAAGTATTTGCATGTCTTTTTGTTGCATCAATTGCGTTGTGGTATCAACATTTTCCTTCAAATTGGTGTTGACACTATGTCCAATATAATCTAGTTCCAACTTTTGTTTATCTTCAGCATTCAATGTCCTGTTTGAATTTGGGATTTTGCCAGGCTTAGTTTGCCTTAATAAAACAGCAGAATCATAAGGTTGGCTCATCTGTTTGCTGATATTCGTCGGTTTTCCTAAATCTGCTTGAACAATATTGGCCTGCACAATATCTCTTGTATCACCTGGATCGGCATTGCGGTACTCCACAGTTTCTCTGTAATTTGTAGACTTTCTGCGGAATTTAATTAAGTTTTTCTCTGGCGTTTTAAGCGAGTGCAAGTTTTCTGCTGGAATATCATCGTTATTAATTTTTGGTAGACTGGAATTTTTCTGTATTTTTTCCGTCATTTCATTTAATTCATCCGGTTTCGTTAAAAGTTTTTCTTTGTTTTGGGAAATTTTTGATGCAGTTTTCAGAGTTGCTAGTGATTTCTCCTCTCCATCTGCTTTAAGCAGTTTTAATTCTTCGCAATTTTTATTATCTTCGTTCGTTCGTTTATTCAATGAAATACTTTCCTGGTTTCTTGGATCTACATTTTGTCTTTGATTTGTAGATTTTCTACGTTTATTAATAAAACTAGGTTGTGCCAAAGATTTTGAATTTTCGGAACTAGTATTCGTTTGTTGACTGTTGCCCAAGTTAAGAGCATTTTGAGGAGTTTTATTTACTTCAAAGTCATTAGATTTCACTGAATTATTTTTAGAGACTTGAGTATTGAAAAATTCTTTGTCCATATTACAAGATTTTCTTCGCATTTTTAATGAGTTTTGCTCATTAGTTACAACTGGACCAGCAGCGAGTTTCATTTGTTGATTTCTATTCTGGTTGAGAACAGTTTTTTCAGGTCTCGGTATACCTGATTGTTCTGCATCCTTTAAATCTGCTTTATTATTTGATGAATTTCTTTCAATGACCATGGATTTTCTACGCATTTTAAGAGAAGTTATAGTATTTGTTGGAACGCTATTGGCCAGCTGTTCCAACTCAAGCAAAGTTGTCTTGGGATATTTTGTTTCTGATTGCATTAATTTTTTACGCATTTTAAAGGATTTAATAACTTTCACCGGTTGTTCGCTGTCTTTCTTAACCATCTCAGTTTCTTGCTCTTTAGGCATATTATGTTCATTAATAGCTTTAGTGCTTCTATCACTTTGCTTAGCAGCTATCTCAACTTCTTCAATGGCACATCTTTCAGTGTATGCTTTATTTGTAATTAAACCACTGGACATCGTTTCTTCATTTAAGGAAGTCTGCTTATCAGCTTCAAGCTTAGATGATTTTACATTTTTATTTAGTTCATTTGAAGATAGTTTTTCGTTATTAGTTTTCGCTTCCTTGTCATTTACTTCTTCATTATTTAAATCTAAAATCCTTCGATGTACATTAATCGGTTTTTGGCAAGGTTTTGTTGGGGTATTAGATGAGACTATCTGGCAATTATCCTGGCTTGTCACGTGACTTGAGGTATGCGCAGACGGTTTCTGAAGTTTTTCAGGACTTCTTGAATCATTCTTTTTGCCGACAGATTCGTCGTCACTTGATAGTTTACCTATACTAAACAACTTTCTTTTCCCCAGGTTTGTTTTACTGGAAGAACTTTTCAGCTCTTCTTCACTTATACGTTCGGTTTTATGTCGCTCTACCTCATTTATAGCCTTTTCTATTAAATTTGATTTAAGGAAATGAGAATCGTTTTCACCTCCTGCTGATTTTTTACTCTTTTCCGTTAGTTTTTTGTTTTTCATCTCCTGTTCTGTGTATTCGTTCAATTGTCCACTGCAGCCAGCGTTTTCTATTTCAAAATATGTTTCCAATTTCCAAGAACTATCTATAGCATCATCATGATTCTTTTTTATTTTCGGTATACGATATGATGATAGGTGCAGCTTAGGAGGTCGAACATTAATGCCTATGTCTTCCAATGATATGAAATTTGTGTTTTTATTTTTCACACTATTCTTTTTCAACAATGGTTTTGTTAAAGTTTTAGATTTTGATGATTTATCAGTTGTTATAACCTGTTGTTCTGCAATTAAAACTTTAGCTGGAGTTTCTTCAACAGCTGCAGTACCCGAAGAAATAAGTGAATTTGTGGCTGTTGCAATTTTCTGATTCTGGTCATTTGCTTTATCACAATTATTTTTATTTATTGAAATAATGTTGAGTTGAGTTTCTTTACTATTCAAAGTAGCTTCAGCATGTCTGCTTAGAGTTTTTGGTGAAACATTGATTTTCCTAAGTTCACAATTTCTGTTTTCCTCCAGCTTTTTGTTACATTCAGCAGAGTTACTTTCCTTTGTAGAAGTTATGACGCCGTCTGCTGAAAAGTTCTGCTTCCTGTGAGCATCCACATTTTCAAAATCTTTTAATTGATTTTCGAAAGTTATTCGCTGTAGAATACGAGTACAATCTGAAATATTAAAAGTATTATGGGGAATTGTATTTAAAATAAAGCATTTGTTCTTTTTTCTTTGTTTTTTTTAGTTAGTTTTTTTAACAACATTCTGAATGATGATACACACATTTGTATTATGTACTTACATATGTCTTTACAAATATTTATAACAGTGTAGAATTTTACAAAATATTTTTGAAGCGAAGCACTTTCAAGCAGATAAATTAATCGGCTAGACTAGACTTTTTAATATACTTACATATTTTATACAATATGCTTTAAAATTTTTTCCTATGCTTTAAACATTAACAGAACAAGATAAATAATAACATAATTGAATAGAGAAAACATTTGACTTTAACTTAAAATAAATAGCGATACATGAATTTAAATTGGTTAGGAAATATTATGACGGCAATAAACGTGAAATTATTTGCATTAATCCACCATCGTAAAAAAATGATGCCGTTCCGAATTGCAAATATGTATTTTTGAAATAAATAGGTCTTAAAATTTACTTCCATATTCCTTCCTGTGTCGTTCTGTTTCGTTGTGTAGCAGAATCATCGGCAAAGTAAAATAACCAATAAAATGGCTCCTAAGATTAACAAAGCTTCAAAAAAAAAAATTTAACACCAGAGGCGCTGCAACACTGCATTATTTAAAAAACGCGCAAAAAGCAGAGTTGTAAAATAATGAAGGTTTCCTCTGTCTCTTCCTTCACCACCCGTCTTCCCTATCACTATCCTTTTCCTAATGAAAGTTATTTCTCATAAAAAAAATTTAATATGTAATTCCTTTTTCTGTAGTAACTTATCAGCTGTTTCTGGCCAGAAGGATCACAGTTTTCCACTAAACTGATGATGTCACCGTTTACTTCGAAATGTCCTTATTTTATTTATGCTGTCACTTACAATTACTTAACAGTAACAGTTCGCTGATGATTCTGCTACACAAAACCGACGAAGGACGAAGGCGTGACCAGTGTCTATACTTTCATCATTTGAACCTTCCTACAACACATCAGACAAATGTGTGGTGTTGTTATTTAATGACTGTCGGAGACCCTGGTCGAACCCAGGACCTTCAGTTTTGTTGCCAACGTACTAATTACTTTAGTCAACGCCACCCTTACAAGTGAGATGTAAAATGCATGTCGTGTGAAATCACAATATTACGAAAATTCTCAAAAAGTCCGAAAGGAAGAAGTCTGGCATTAAAATAACAGAGTTATGTTAGGTAAGTAAGGATATAAGAACTCCGGACTCACTTAGACCTTTTTGGTTCATTATGGTACTACGGAGACTCTGCTCAACCGAACCCTCGAACCAACCAGAGCTCAATATAAATCTGCTAACACTTTGCAGTTCAACGCTATCAACCTCAGAAAGTTCCCTCAACTGAAGTGCGCCCATGGTGATCATAATCTTCCCTGCTATTCAAGGGCAATGACACAGAGAATGTCTTATTCTTCATCATTGTCTTGGCAGCTAAGGCAAAAGTTATTTTATTTTACCCTTAGCCGGTGTTCAGTGTTCGATCAGCACGGAAACTGAAATCGAGATTTTTTCCAATTTTTTTAAATCAAAGCAACTGTAATTTTCTTATTTAGGTGATCACATTCCAATTCAAGTGGAACTTGGAAGATTGTTCAAGTTCTTGCAAACTCATCAGCCCTACAGTTTCCCTGAAAACCTTTATGCGAGAGGTACCAGATGCTCCTAATGTTGAACTGCTATGCCATCTCGTTTAGAGATGATCGGCAGTCGAGGGCTGTTGTTGTTCTTAGAAGCTATTTTTGTTTAAGTGACATTCATTCTCAAGCAAACCGCAACTTCCTTGATAGCAAGAATCTCCAGCTGTTAAACACTGCAGTGATCCAGAAATCGCTTTGAAATACGAATACCTAATGTCCCCGAGTAAATTCCATAACCAACACCTACGGAGTTGTGGAGCCATCCCTGTAAAATTCTACAACTTTTCTTCTGCTTTTAGTAGCATTCCTCCACGATTTTCTGGATCTTGTAAATAAGTTAATGAAGTATAGCAGGTCCACTATTCTGCAGTGACCAATGCAGTTTTGGCTCCACAGCGAAATACAACGAAGAGATTGTTGCTATCTCCTTGCGTACTAAATCCAATGGCAACCGATACACAGTGAGGCAAATCTTTGAATCTTCTGTAATTTATATATAAACGTCTTCCTCGCGAGGGAATGCCACCACACGCTGAGATGAGGTGATGAGAATTAGACGTACTATAGCCGTATAGATCCAGTGAACGATTTCTTGCAGAGATAAAGTGCAATTGCTGCATTCTTCAGCCACTCTAGAATATTTTTCTTAAGAATCAACTTAGAGCCAAGAAGCACACCGAGATAGTTTGCAGTGTTGGACTCTTTTATATTTTTTATTAAGGCTAACAGGTTGGAAATCAAGTATCTTTATCTTTAGCTTCCTCGAGAAGCTAAAGCACCACATCCTTTCTTGTTCAAGAATATCGCAAATCCCTGGATGGACTTGCGCAGCATTTAAACATTTCATTAAACTGGGTGCGTGGACACGGGACTATTTCAGGAAACATAGTTGCGGATGACCTGGCAAAGAGGGGAACCCTACTGAGAGAAGTCGATATCGACAATCTCTGTGGTCTTCCACTCTCATCCTGCTGGAGACGTTTCGATGTTACCTTTCTGGAATTAGCTGAAAACAGATGGCGCAATGAGCTCACCTGTGCAATAGCGAGAACCCTCTGGCCTCGCCTAAGCTCCCATAGGACGAAAAATCTCATGAACTTCAATAGGAAGCACTTGAGGAACATCGTGGCCACGTTGGCCGGTCACTGTGCCTTCGGAACCCATGCTCAACGTATGGGTCTCCCGTATAATGATACTGCTACAGTTCCAATGACGAGGAAGAGGAGGAAAGTATCCTGCATCTATCTGCACTTCCTGGGCAGAATATCCTTCGACAGCGAGTTATAGGAAATCGAGCTAAAAAACTTGAGCCCTTATATTAGGAATAGTGGCTGGTATAGCCACTGACTCCCCGCCCAGCCAAATTTTTTGAACCCACTCTCACCTCGCTAAATAACTATTATCTCTTCTCACACTCCTCCCACTATCTCTCTATTTTCTTTTCAACTTACAGGTAGCACAAAGGGATCATTATAATGGACCCAAGTGAGCTGGACTCTAATTTTCTACTTTCCTTGCCAGCATCCTGCTAACCTAACCTAACCTAATCTTCCCCGAGAAGAGAACTAGTTCCGATATGATTAGGTAAGAGAGACCATCCTGTAGGTTGTCCTTTGGAGGAATTTTCCTCTAACAGCTATCGCCACATTATCAGCATAGTTAACGATCTTTCACCCACGATTCTATAGATAAGAGCACGGGATTTAGAGCTGAATTCCCCTATTTATAAAGCGGGCCAGCCTGGAAGCTTCTGAGACCGAGGTTATCCTACGGTAAAGTAGATTTTGAATCCACTTGCATAAAATCCCGCATTGGCCCCAAATTTTCGCATCCGGAGACTTGTTGTTAAGCCCCCTCAATAACTAAGACTGCCAAAAAGGAGTACGAGTATTCACCCACAGTACGAGTATTCTATTATACTAACCAGGTCGTACAGCGCCAATTCGGTCGACTTTCTCCTGGGTATGCATACTGAAGTCGAGCAAAATTGCTTTTTCGCTTGCGAATGTAGTGATTATCCATTTTTTATAGTGAAGAAAGTATAGACTTGTTGGTTTGTGGTATAAGAGCTTTTAGCAGCCTTCGAAATGAAGACCACTTTCGCTTCCCTCTACATACGAGGAGTATGACTCAGTCTAAGGCAATTGTTGTAAGTCCTCAGTGTACTTCCTGCAATTCGGCTGGTATAATAAGGTCGGTTCCTCAAGATTTACAGGGTTTGTAACTTTTCAAGGTCCAGATTAAGGTCTGCATATTGACGATCTGGTATTTTTCATATGTTTCGGTTACTGGTCAGATGTCCGAATCAGAGACACTTGTGTTCAGATCATTTAGAATTAAGCCTTTAAAGGAGCGGATATTGAAATTTAAAAGCCTTTCTTTTTTGAAAGTTTGCCAAGGTACACATTTACTTCATTCCCAAGTTCTTCAAGTTCTCTCGACCGCTCAGGGAGTTTGGTAGGCATGTCGCTGAATGAAGCAATCGAAATCGACTATGGCAACATTCTCTAATATGGGGAAGCTAGATAACTCTATTTTTGTCACGACGCTTCCGTCCTAAATTATCAATTGTGTATGAGTAACCAGTCTGTGCCCTGAGAATTATGAACCAACGATTCACATTCTATTCGATGTATTCGTTGTGTTCTGTGTTTAAAGGTGCGGAATTGTTAAATATATGTATTTATAACAACAATGCTATGGCGATTCCACACGGTGTAATTTCACGTGGAATACAAAACATTGTTTCCAAACTTTTAAATTTTTAAATTTTTCATGCTCTGTGCTCACTTTCATTAGAAATGTCATATCGAGTTTGGATGAATTAAAGATCTATGACACAAAGGAACCTTTTGACAACATATTCTCATCATTCATTGTCATGGAAGTAAACCAATTACAAATCAAACATCGCATACAAAAAAAAATGTTTCATCAATATTTTCAACAGTGGCAATGCAATGGTATTTTTTGGATTCAAGATTACCCTATAACAAATAACGTACAAATATAAATATCTCCCACTTACCTTTTGAACTGAACGGCTTTTCACAGATTTCCAATCTTTCAACGGAGCTTGACAAGTTTGTCATGTCATCTAAGGATTTGACAAATTTGGAAGATTTGGTGGAAATGGTGGGACATTGGTCTGCCTGAAGATCAATATAATTACTTTGGACATCGAAAGATTCCACGTTATTTGAATTAGATTTGATTTGAATATCCTCATCTACTGCAGTTGTTCCTTTAAAGTTGTCTAACTTGCTATTTAACACAATAGTACTTGGGAGTTTCCGTGGCACTTTCAGATTTTCAGTAGTTGTTTTAGGTTTACGTCCTCTCTTTTTAAGATGCAGTTGTACGTCAACAACATTCCTTCCAAGATTTTCATGCTGTTTCCTGGGTCTTCCGACACATCTTTTAGGCTCTTGAATTAAAATACTATTATCTTTAAAAGCTTCTGATTTACCCTTTGCAATTTCTCTTAGTCTAGCTTTAACAGTTTTAGGCAATTTCTGTTTGCATTGCTTGATTTTCTGAACTTTTAATTTCTTTAGTTTTCTGTAATTTCCCTTTTTGTGTTGGCATTCGGTTTGTGTGTCCGTTTCAGAAGCTAAGGCTTTCGCTAACTTGTCTTCAGTTAGTTTTTCACCCGCACTATTTTGTTGCGGAGAGCTGGAAGTATTTTCAAACGAGTCTTCTTTAATTTTTAATTGATCTTCGTCAGTTGTATCGATATCGGCATCATCCTCGATTTCAGTCATTTCGTTTTTATTATCCAATAACTCCCAATGTAATTTCTTGTTAGACTTGGTGGCATTCTCTAAATTATCAACGTTGCATAACACGCTGACAGCTGGTAAAATATATTCTTTAATTTTGGCCGTAAGATGGGGAGATTTCTTCTTAGATTTGAGAATCTCCTCCTCGGATGGAGAAGACTTTTTGGAAAAAATGCCGCTAAAATTTGAAGGTGTTGGGGAAGTGGTAGAGATTGAAGGTAATTCGGAAGGAGTATTAAACGTTTCCAAAGTTGGCAAAGTGTTTAATTGTGTAGTTCCTGGACATTGAACTTGCTTATGGAGTAAAGAAAAATGTTCATTACTTTTCGTAGGGATTTCAATCACAGGACTTCGGTTATCAACTTTATCTGGATTTCGAACTTCAGCCTCAGTAGTTTGAAGTTTATTTTGCAATATTTCATTGCCGTATTCACACATTTTTATTGTATTGGTTTTATTTGGTTCGTGTAGCATTTTTGAAGAGCATTGTACTTGGTGTGAAGTTTCAGTATTTGCGGAAATATTTTGTGGTTCTTTCAAGTCTATGATGTTCTTAACAACCTCTACAATTTCTCCTTCTATATTTATTTCCTTGGTAATTACTTTCCTTGAAGAATTAATTGTCCGTTTCACGGTGCAACTCTCAGCTCGATCTGGGTCGACATGAGCACTTAAATTAGAAGTTTTCATACCACTTGTTTTGTCAAGTGGTAAGATTACATGTAAGCTTGGATGCTGCGAAGTTAACAGCAGATCTTTATGATGGCCAAATGATTCATTTCCTGAAGTGGTTGTTTGCAATTGGTTTGATGTTTTAATTTCAGAATTATTTGCTTCCATGAATTGTGCCGAATTGTGTTCATCAACCTTCCTGAAAGTCTCACTATTTCCTGGCATTTGATGAATAGAACTGTTGGCAGGAAATCCATCAAGTTCATCTCTAACTTCTTCTGATTGTGGGGCTATCATCTGAGTGGATGCATCAGAATGCTCTGGCATTTTTTCCTTTAAATTTTTCGTTATTGGTGCCGCTGCCACTTCAACCGTTTTAGTTTGTTCTTCATTTTTCATTTCCTTCGTATGATCTTCAGCGTTCTCTAAATTTTCCTGTAAATTTGATCTCTTTAGATCTATAGTTTTATGCTTGTTCACTAGATTTTCTTTTAATTTAAACGATTCAGTAGGATTTAGGGGGATTTTGTGAAATTTGGTCATTCTTGTAGTGGTATCACGATAATTTTCCACCTGTTCCTTACTTTCAAATTCTTTTGACAGATTTCCTTCTACTTCAATGGATTTTTGTCTATTTGGCTCTATTGTAGTTTCTTTTTGCTGAACTAAAGTATAAGATTTGGCAGTTTGATTTAACTTATTGCCAGTATTTTTTTCGTCATAAAGTAGATTATTCTTTTCCATTAGTTTTATTTTTTCAGACTTTGAAGCATTCATATTTTTTATTGCTGCTTTATTAGATTCTTCGGCATCTAGTACTAGCTCTTTTGCTGTAAGCTCTTCAGGTTTCTTCTCTATGGAAGACGACTCAGTCTCGCTTGTGTTTTGCATGGCTTTTGAAGTTATTTCGATGTTATTTTTGTTGCTAATAAGTGCACTTTTAATTTCATTCAGCTTTGCAGTGACAGCGCAAGTTAAAATTTCAACTTCCAGCGAAAATTTAGTCTGAATTTTATCTTTTGGCGTGAACAGTCCCTCCTGGCTAACTGAACTAGAAGCTGTGACTAGACTTTCATTTTCAGTTGTGGTTACTTCATGCAAACTTTTCTGGGAATGTGATTCAGTTTCAGTGTCTTTAGCTTCATTTAACTTCTTCACTGAAGAGTTTTCTTGCAAGTTCGAAGGTTCAGCATTTGTTTCAGTTCCTCTTTCTTTTTGGCTAGTAGAAGTGGTTGCATCATCTACTATTATTGTTTCCTGTACGGGTGAACATGATTCCAAAAGAGGAGATCCATTTGTAGAATCTAAAATTTGATATGCCGTTTTTTCATCGTTTGCATATTTTGTTTCGCGTCCTGATAATGTTGCGGCGGTATGTGTTTCAGTTTTACATGAAGGTTTAGTTTCTTCATCACTAACATATTTGGTTCCCTCCTCAGAATTATGATCTTCTAACACTGCTTCGTTTGTAACTTTATTGTGTTCAACTGTTGAGTTTCCAATTGATTCTTGCGTAAGCTGGAAATTAGTGACATTTGGAAAATCTTTGTCAGTAGTTTTTTGTGTTTCCGATAAGGAAAGTGTTTCTTTTCCGTGCGCGACTGGACATACCTTTAGCTCATCATCTCGAACAATTTCAGGAGCCACATCAGTAGAAAATTTCTGTGGTTGCCTTTGCTCAGCATTTGCTGAAATTTCAGATTGTATTTCTTCAGCAGAAGGCTCTATAATAACAACGTCATCTTCAAATGATTCATCTGATGATTTGTTTAAATTATCTCGATCTGTAGGAGAGCATAGATCAATTCTTTCAACTAGAGAAACTTTAGCTTGTTTATCGAATTCCGACATTGTTCCACTCTCAACTAATTTTTCTTTACTGAATAAGTTTTCTTCTTGAAAATCTCTTTCAGGAGATTTGCATAAGGTTGCTGGTTCGATATTGGATGTAGGATTTTCTTCCATAACTTCCATTTGAGCAGACTTTTCAAGAGTCTCCGACAATTTAAGTGAGTTTATTTCCTCAGAGCAATTCACTTCAATAGTTTGTTCATTGTGAAGTAAGTTTTCAGCTGAATTGGATGAAATTATTTGCTGTGTGGTGGCAAAAACATCTTCTTTTTCCTTTTCAATAACTTTCAATTGGGTAGGCAATTTAAGGAATTCAATTTCTACAACTTTCTTTTGAGAACCAGTTTCAAATAACTTGGATGAGATTGTTTGTTTGTCTTCAACCTGCACAACTTTTGCTGGAGGAAATATTTCGAGTGTTTCCATATTTTCATTTAGATTTTCTTTATTAATAGAGTTTGTTTCTTTCGAGCAAATCGCCCCTTCAGCTTGCTGGTCTTTAAGTGATTTTTCTGATGAGATGGTTGAAGTTCCCTGCTCTGTGATGGTTAAAAGATTTAGCTTTTCAGCAATTTCTTGTTTAGTTGAAAATTCAAAAAGATGTATAGCTTTATTAAATTTTTCTCCTGAAGTTTGTTCTGCTTCAGAATTATCTTCATCCAAATTTTCTTCGTTAATTGATTTTTCTTCTGTAGAATCTTCTTTTGCGTGTGATTCTGTTACACAGCACTCTTCTTCCATAACTATTTCAGCATCAATATCTATATTTGCATCTGATTCGTCAGTCTTGTGGCACAAAGCTTCCTTCTCTACAATCTCAGCAGGCACTGGTTTGTGCGATTCTTCTGAATTTTGTTGCTTTTCGGGACATATTTCAGCAGGCTCATTTCCAATACTGTCAGTTGTATCAGTGGAATTTGATGCGATTTTTGTAAATGGGAAAATGCATTCTACTTTATTTTGTACAGCCCTTATGGCACCTTGACTATGCAGAGCAACTGAATCTGTTAGCTCAGTCTTTGACATATTTTCAGTTTCCAGATAACTATTTTCTACATTTGATTCGTAGGAAATACATTTTGTAACATTACTTGCATTAAATTTGTTAACTTTTTGACAAATAGAATTATTTTCGAGTGTACCATGGGCTTGATTTGTATCTGTTGTAGTTTCTCTTGATTCGACGGATTCAAGAGCTGCACCATTAATTTCCATTTCTGCACAAATAAGAGATTTTGATGGTTTCATTGCTTCATCTTCATCAGTCTTATAAGGATTTCGAAGTGGAATTATGGTAACAATTTGCTTTAGAAAATCATCAGAAATGTCCTTTACTTTTATATCAGTTATTTTAACAGTAGTTGTAGCTTCATCCTGTTTAACACTTCCTTGCGTTTCCAAACTATTTTTAATTTTATGAATTTGAATTCGATTATTTTTCTCTTTGCTATTTAGAGATTTGTTTTCGGTTGCACTCTTTTCATAAACGACTTCTGCTTTATTTTCTCTTTTCCCTTTATTGCAATTTGTTGTTTGATCAATTGCCGATGGCTCATCACGAGTTAAATTTACTTGATTTTCAGTTTCAATATCTATTACTTCTATAACTTCAGTATTATTCGCTCGAATTTTAGTTTTTTTATTAGAGCGTGAATATTCGACTTGCGCTATGAGATTATTTGCTGTAGTATCAGTCTTTTCTTTACCCATTTCCTTAATATTTCCAACACAGTTTTCTTGAATTTGTAACGCATTAATCGATTTATCTTGGACAGTAGTTTCTCTCCCCTGAAAACACAAATCGAGACCAGGAATTTTCACAAAATCAACTTCCATTGCTAAATCATCTTCAACAAGTTTAGTCAAATCCACGCAAGCAATTGTCTTAACGTTTTGTTGCAAATTTCGTGTAGGTATGAAACAGTTGTCGATTTCAGCTATATCAACTATAGTTTTCTCAGGAGTATTACGAGTAGAGCTCATAATTTCTATAGTTTTATTAATTGGCGTCGACATACAGCTATTAATGTCCGTATAATCGGATGGTGAAGTGGTGGCTGAACTTATGACTTCAACTTGAGAAGTTTTTGCCAGTATATCTTTAATATTATCTAAAAGTGAAATGGAGCTTGTTGTATTGGCGGGCGTGGCATGGCTGGGCGATTCACCAAAAATTTCATTGAACAAGGCCACTTTTCGTGGAGTGGAAAGTTGGTGCTTTTCTGCCGCAGATAAAGTCGTCTTTGGTGCTGTTAACTCAATTTGATTTTTGTTTCCACTATCCATATTATCAATTTTATCAAATTTATTTTGTGTCTTATCTTCTACAATGTGACTGGAACTTTTATGTACTTCTTCCTTTTCAATTTGCTTATTTTGGGTATTTACATTAACAAGTTTTGAGTTTTGATTCTCTTTTATAGGCTTATAAGAAATTTCCTTTTGCGAAATAACAGTTGTAAGCTGTTTGATTTTTTCGTGGCTGTAAAAAGAAAATTAAAATGTCACTTTTAATCATTTTCACCGTAGTTTTTTTTTTATTTTACAACACAATCTATATAATTTGCGTAACACTGCAGAATAAAAAGAAAAATAACAACATTCTAACGACGGATTTTGGCGCAGACTAAGAAAATATATATGTATTTGTATCGGCGTTTCGAAAGTTTACGTATGACATTTTAGCAAGTCTTTAGCTATTTTATTAACAACAATAGCGAAAATTAAAATCTTAATTCAATAAATGATCGCTAACAAGACAACAATAAGAATTCTAAAAAAATTAACGTCTTCAAAAATGGGCACTAAAACGTTAAAAATAATTTAGATTCTCGCAACATTGATAACACAAATTTTCCCAACCGCAAATTTATATTTTTATGATTTTTTTTTACAATACACTTTCCTTTAAAAAGTATATTTAATCACAGTGATTGAAAAATCACCAATGTTTGCGTTGTTGCTGTATCAGTATACTGTTCTCTAATTTTCTTCAACATTTTTGGTTCACGGAAAGTATTTAACGTGAACAAAATATCTGCCTTTTATTCCCGATAAGGGTGATTATCGGAATAGTTTAAAATTTATGCGGTAATGCTTGACCTAATCACAAAATATATGGGTTCTGTTTGCTGAAGTAGTTAGTCCGTCAACTACAAAGTTCAAAACCTGGCCATGTCGTCACATCAACACGATAGATTTTTCTAATATGCTAATGTAAGTACATACATATATCGATCGCAGCGATACGATAGCTTAAGGTAATACGCCTACTTAACACCAGAGGCGCTGCAATCATGCTATAAAAATTAACAAAACCCACAATACAGTCGCAAAGCAGCTATGGGCTGCGTGTGTTGTTTGTCTCACTCGCACTTATTAATGGGTACCGCAACTAACTGTATCGCTTACAGTTATTTAGTGGTATTTTCCATTACCGGTTGCAACGATTTTAGTAAGACGTACTATACTGCTGGAGACCATTAAAATTCTGGGTGTAGATCTTGGAATCTCTTACTTCCTATGCGAAGGTATAGGTCGTCTGCAGCTCCCGAAGGAAACATCTAATGTTTGTTTGTTTAAACTAAACTAAACAAACAAACAAAACGCCCAATAGCATACATATGTACATATGTACACTGTATAGTTCACTGTACATCGTACATATGTATGTAAAAAAGATAAAAATTCTCTATCTGTCTGTCACTTCATTATCTGTACTTGCACCATCCCTTTCCTACTACTAGGTTATAACAAGGGGCCTGTTATTTGGAGATGGAATCTTATTTTCTCTTTTGAACAACCCACCCTAATCTAACCCAAGCACAAATATAAAACAAGTATGTATATTAAAAAAAACTTACCCTAACTCCTTTACAGATGTTTTTAAAGGTTTTTCATTTTCTATGGTTCTACAACTCTTCGGATCTTTATAGTGTTCACGGTTGCTATCCGAAGAATGTTTACTTCTGTGTGATGGACTTCTGGAAGTTGATTTTGATAATGAATGTTTGTCTTTGCGCTCTTGGCTACGATTCTTTTCAAACTTGTTGTATGTGCTGCTAAATTTGTCGTGTTCTCTACTGCTACTTCTACGAGAGCTTTTGGATGCATATTCAGAACTGTTAGACCATTTTAAGGACTTTTCGTACGTCTTTCCAGAGTTGCATTTTTTGTTTTCTCTACGTTCACGGCTACGGCTTCTGTTGCAATCTTTTTTAGAAACTCTGTCTCTATTTTCATTTCTATGGCGATCTTCGCCAATGTCGTAGTCTTCTTCAATTCTCTTATTAAGTTTTTCATAGTGGTGGGAACTATATTGGTATTTGTCTTCGTGGTAATTTCTGGCATCGTCTTTTCTTTTATATTCTTTTAAATGAAGTTGTTCATCCTCGTAAACACGATTGCGTTTAGTAAATTCCGGTTTTTCATCTTTATTGCGAATTGCTACTGGTAAAGAAGATGTCTCTATTTGCGCATTTGCTGATATTCCTATTTCTTTTACGTTGATATGCCTGAATGGATTATTAAGTGTTGAGGTTTGCGAAAGATGAGGATTTTCTTTCGTGACAGCAGAATTGATGAGCATTTTTCTTCTAAAGCAAATATCATCCTTTCTGAAAGGAAACAACATGTATACATTAATACCTCTAGTATATAAACATTAAATTTTTTATCCAGACTTACTCCTTTCTTAAACGTTCAATTTCTTTGTCTTTTCGCCTGATTTCAGAACGAGCCGTATCAAGCAGACTTTGAAACCCCACTTCTAGGCATCGAATATTTTTCTTCAATGTTTTAATTTCTTCCTTTAACTGTTGTATATTTTCGAGGGACTCCTGATGTTTTCCTTCTATTTCACGCAATTCCTTCGATTTCTGCATATAAGAACCAATAAATTAGTTGCAAAATTAAATCTTATTTCCAAGTCTGTGCGTTTTACCTTTTCTTGTTGCTCTTGGAATTCGTCTAAATCATCATACAAGTTTAAATCATCCATTATACAGGAAATTTAATAAAATGGCCTAAAGTTAACTAAATAACACATTTGCCTATTTTTTGGATATAAATTAGTGTTATGATGCCAATAATTATTAAAAAAACTCAGCAAAATTAATATTTAGAACCAGACAAAATAGGATTTTTAATAATTTGCAGCAATCATATGTTGACTGTATAAATAAAATTATTGCGCCATTACAAAGTACTGTCTAAACATGATTTAGAAAAAACTAAACAGCTTGCAACACTGATATCACTGTAGTGCAACAGCTTCTACCCATTTTAAATATTATTTAGTACATATTTAATTGATTTTATTATTATAATTTTTCTCCACACCACTCAATAAATTGCACAATATTAAAAATATATGGTAAAATATTTAAAAAAGTGTTTCTTCCTTAAAAATAATATACAAATTGGCAACTTTATTGCACAATATCAATTATTGCACAAGCATATTGCAAGTGTATGTGCTTTTAGTTTAAATCAGGGACCGTAATGGTTATAATTTTTATTTTAAAAATCACTTTTTAATCATTATTTCTTGATTTTTATTTATCCCTCACAAAATAACTCTTATTTTGTGACTTTTATTTATTCCTCAGAAAATAACAGTTATTTATTGATTTTTATTTATCCCTCACAAAATAAGAGTTATTTTGTGACTTTTATTTATTCCTCACAAAATAACAGTTACTGTTTGATTTTTATTTTTTTGCTTAACTTTTAAAATGTAGAAAGCGTAATTTTTGCGTTAAAATGAATATTAACCGATTTAAAATTGAATTTATCGCCAGAGTCTTTAAAAAAAACTCTTATATGTTAAATTAAATTTACTTTTTTATTATTTATTAATTTTAAAAGTTAAAATTTTTTTGAGCAAAAAAATAAAAATCAAAAATTAACTGTTATTTTGTGAGGAATAAATAAAAGTCACAAAATAACTCTTATTTTGTGAGGGATAAATAAAAATCAATAAATAACTGTTATTTTCTGAGGAATAAATAAAAGTCACAAAATAAGAGTTATTTTGTGAGGAATAAATAAAAATCAAAAAAATAAAAATCATTGCATCTATCGGTAGTCCATGTAACATGGAGTATCTTGGTATATTCCTTGTGCATGTAGCACTTCTCTATTATTGTGATTTTTTTACTTTAAATTTGGAAAATAATCGTTATTTGCGATCCCTGGTTTAAATCAATGAAAAATTAACGGTTTGATTCTATCAGTCAACTTGAAAAATGAGATATCTTATAAATACATGCAATTATAAAATATTTTTCATACAATATCGTCAGGGTGTTATTGGTTTGCCGCAGTAGTACTGTATTTTTAATATACTGTGCGGCAAACCAGTAACGGTGTCTTTACATGGTAATACAATGTATTACCACATCGTCGGTTGAATTATTGGTTTGCGGCACAGTATATTCAAAATATGTACATTGTGTCTGCAGCAAACCAACCAACGACATGTCAAAAAATGTTGTAGAATATACAAAATCTTATCATGTAAACGCAAAATGTATCGAGTAGGGGAGAATACGGATAGAAAATTTGACAAGCGGTCAGTAAATGTTTATTTTCTAAACCATTTTCGAAACTTAAGTATTTCAAAGTAAGCATTAAGAGTATTTAATGAAGGTGTTAGCACTTTTACAAAAACAACCAAAATCAATTCAAGAGATTTTCATGTTGTTTTTGTAAATATTGTACAACTGTAACCATCAACTACTTTAACCCGTACAGCAAGACCAAACATGCAATAAACAAATATAAAAAAAAATATAAATTACATTGAAATAATAAAATGTTTTCTCCAATATTTAGTTTTCTTAGTACACATCTTCTTTTTGTTACAATTTTCCAATTTTTTGTTATTAACTCATCAGTTTAATATCCTTGCTGGCATTTTCCTTAAAGTATCAGTGTAAAAACACATACAAGCCTGACAGCACTTAAGAAATAATTACGATGACGCGAGAAAAGTTCTTCAACCCAGGGCTGCTTAACGACTGACTCTCTTTTCTTTAACACGGAGAGAATTTCATAATATTTTGATTCTATAAAGTCGTAATACTCTGTATTACCATGTAAGGACACCTTAACCATCCGACGATATGGTTTTTCAAAAAATATATAGAAACCAGCTACTGTGCCTTGAAGCAGAAGTTTTGTCGTTATCCAACACTGATTTTTGCTTATTTCGTTGGATATGGCGCCAAATTGAAACAAAATGTCAGAATCAGCTGTGGATTTTGTTTTACCTATGCAGCAAAATTTGTTTTTTTGTGAGTAGTTAATTGATCGTGGTTGTTAATTTATTTGGAGAAAGATAAAGAAATAAATGTGAATAAACTTTAAATAGATTATTGCATACTATAGCAAAAACCATCGAGAAAATTAAATATATAGACTAAAAGAACCAAACTGTAAATTAGTAAATAATGGATCCCACTATATCAGTATCGAAGGTAAACTGCGCGTAGACCCTAATAATTTGTCAATATTTTATTAATTTAAAATGTTTAAATTTTTAGGGTTGCTTTGTTTTTAAGAATGGAGCTACTAGAGCGGATAAGACTAAAAAGACAACTAAACGTAAGAAATTGGCATCTACGGCGGGTACAGGCATTTTGGGCAAAGAAGTAGCTGATCAACCATTTTATAAAGTTTATCGAGAAATGTGGCAAAATATTCAAAGCCATATAGAACGTTTGCAAAAGGAGAGCAACGCTCGTACATTAGAAGATCTTGTCGATTATGTTGTTAAACAAAGCAAAGGCCAACAAGAAGCGCTGGGTATGGAAGAAATTTTACCAGCTGCTGCTCTGTTAACTGGCATTAATCAACCTGATCATTTGGAACAATTCGATAATCTAGGTCAACGTATTAAGGAAAAAATCTCTGCCAGCATTTGCATATTACAATCAAGAGACTGTTCCAATATTAAGTCAGCCGTTGAGACTTTGGTTTATAATTTCGTGGAGGCTCCACATGAAGACGATGAAGATCGTGATCATAAACGTTTAAGAAAGATACAGTGTACAATGAAACAGTTGAAAAATTGGTATAACAATAATTATCCCCCCACTTGCTCGAAGCAGCAGATGGAAGATGATGCTGCCCATTCCGAATCTGATGATATTAGTAATAACACTGCTGACGAGCGTCATATGTTAATTGTTATTTTGCCCGACTTTGAATGTTTCAATTCGGCAATTTTGCAAGATCTAATATTGATTTTAAGTGGAAATTGTTGCGATTTACCGTTTTGTATGATCTTGGGTGTCGCCACTTCTATAACTGCAGTGCATAATGCATTGCCCTATCATGTTACATCAAAAATTAACTTGGGAATTTTCCAAACGCAAGCCGCTCCAGTCAGTTTAAATGCGGTAAGTTTGTGTAAATTAATTTAAAATATTACTTTTCATTTATTAAATGAAATGAAATGAAAATGCTACTAATGCAAATAGAAATCGCAAGTAGCTTTCATAAAAATTACTTGTGAAGAATTTTCGCAAGTCAATGCTAGCATTTCAATTATAAACCTGTTTCAAAGTTGCTTTAAAACAAAAATGAAATATTTCTAGGTTACTATCCTTATTGTTAATAAAATGAAAAGAAAGATAAGTTTATTGTTTGTGTATTAATAGGTACAATAAATAAACGTTTATTTACAAATAGAGAAATCGTAGTCAATTTGAATCGATTCGTTTTCTATTTTATTGCAATAATTTTCCTCTAATATATCTAAAAACTATTGATGAACGCATTTTTAAACAACTTCCTAAAATTATGTTTATCAGTACATATTTTTTAATAAAAATTATTTTAATAAATTGGTTAAAAATTTATTCAAGAATAAAATTTATTCAATATCAGACCATAATTTTAAAAAATTGTAGGAATGAAAATATACAAATTATTTTAATAAAAATTCGAACGAAAATGATTCGAATGAATTCATTCAGATACATTTATTCGAATAAATTTGTGGTTCGAATAAAATAATTTCGATGGAATTATTGGAATGGAAGTATTCGGATAAAATTGTTCGAATTAAAATATATTTTAAAAGTATTCGAATAAAATTATTTGGATGAAATTATTAGAATAAAATTCTTGGAGTTAAAATAGAATAAATTATTATAACAAAATTATTCGGATGAAATTATTATGACCTGAATGTAAAAGAATTAAAGATCTAAGATGGAAAGAAAAATTTTTTAAATTTAATCGAGTAAAATTATTCAGATAAAATTATAATAAATAATAATTAATTTTAAGATGCTATAGGTGAAAATCATGGATATGAAACAAAAGAATATCATTTAAAAACTGAAGTTAAAAATTTCAAAGCAAATTATACGAATAAAAACTTTGAAGCAAAGCTATTCGAATGAAATCTCACGTAATGAGGAGATAGATAACATAACACACATTTAACTCATTATAAATAAAGTCTCACGTTCTGTGGACATATATAATATAAATTATTGAAAACAACAATAAAATGTTGGTGTTTTCTTAAACTTTTTCTTGCAGATTCTTGAAAAAGTTATATTGTCTCCCAAATATGCTTTCCATTTATCCGGAAAATCATTTAAATTTCTTACTCATATATTTCTTTATTATGATTTTTCTGTCAATGGTTTTATACAGGGATTCAAGGTAAGGTGCTGCCTGCTGCTATTACATTATAAAATTGCACATTTCATTAACAAGTTCTATATCTCCCACAGTACTGTCTCATGGAGCATTACTTCCAAGGCAATGCTTTTTCTCTGTGCAGCGATTATTCGGCATCTTTAACCAAAATTAAAGCAATGACCCATGACGATATGGAAACCATACGTAAACAGCTATCATTTCGTCCTTATGTAGAGGGTATAAACGATTGCAAACGCATCATAGCCATCTTAACGGATGATAACTACCTAAAGAAGAAATTACCAAGTCTTCTAAAGGATTGTCATATTCACTTCATGTTATTGCGGGTATTTCTTGAATTCATCACGATTTTAGTAGAGGATTTGCCAAAATGTCCTTTAGGCAAATATCGCCGAGAATTATATGCTAACTGCATGGCCAAAGAGATTTGGGCTGAGCCTGAATTTAAAGAATGTTGGCAAATGTTGGGATTTATGTCGAAAGATGAATTTGTAGCGAAAATCTCGAAAGCCACAAAAACCACACAAGATTTCTTTGATATTGAAATTAAACCTAATTTAGAATTGGCCGAAGAATGTGAAAAAGTTGTTAAGGAAAAATTGCAAGCGATAAAAGATCTTCTTACCAAAATAGTAATGGCTGGCAAGGAAACTGCTGTCAATAGTAATAAATCTCAGAACGCCAACATATCTGCCGATGAATTACAAAAATTATCTTCCCGCCACGATCTAAAGGAAAAATTGTTACAAATGTCCAAGCAGCAGAAAACTATTTCAGAATTTACCCGTTCGGTACAAGAAACTTTGAGCTACATAGAAATAGAAATAGTTCAGGTGCATTTGGGACCCTTGCAAAAAGCACCTCCTCTACATGAACTCTTTGTATTTTCCGATATTTCTACCGTCAGGCGCAATATCATTGGAGCTCCTAGAGCAGCACTGCACATGGCCTTAAATAATCCCCATTTTTATTTACAATGTAAATGTTGCGGTCTTAATGAACATAACCAATTGCTGTCTACACTACCAGATCTTTCCATTATTTATAAATTACATTTAGAGTGTGGTCGTATGATTAACCTGTATGATTGGCTGCAGGCATTCCGTTCAATAGTCGATTTCAATGAGGACGAGCAAGAGCAGATTGATCCTCAAATACAGTAAGCTGCAGAAATAAATTGTGCGGGTTTATTTTTTAATTCCATTTTCTATTTCATTTTTTATTATAGTGCCCGTTTTACTCGTGCCGTTGCTGAATTGCAATTTTTGGGTTATATCAAGATGTCTAAGCGTAAAACTGACCATGCCACTCGTTTAACTTGGTAGTTTTTGCGAAATTATTAACTATATTTTTTATGTACATATGTATGTAATATAAATTTCCATATTCATATGTATGTACATATGTATTATACTTTCAAATTCAAATCTTGCTTTTGCTTGTTCTATAATTTACCTCTTGAATGTGTTGTTAAGTCTCGTATTTATTTTCCAATTGCTTTTTCATAAACAATTTTCAATAAATAAGTTATCTATATTTTGTTATTGCAACCGTATTAAAGATGTGACTTTTTTCAGAAGAAATGTTTAGCAAACATTAAATTATTAATTACATGGTTGCTCTCGACCCGTTTAAAATTTTCAACATTCACAGCAGTTATTAAAATAAATCGATTTTACATGGACAGGATATTTTTTTCAAAATTTGTGGCAGTCTAAATGGTTTTTTGATGAAGAAAGTTTTTGGGTTCGATGTACCTCAAAAATTGTATTGAAATCAACCAAACCGAATTTTTGCATTATCTCATATTAAATTTCAATCTGTCAAGCAGTTCTGAAGTTATGAGAAAACTACATACATACATACACTCACAAACGCATTCATACATACGTACACACGCATATTATAGTAGTAGTATTATAGTCAGAATAGATTCCCTTGACCTCAAAAAGTCGAGATCAGGGGGTCTACTCTGTAATTCGAATCGAAAGAAAATGCTTTCGAATTTGCGTGTTATCAACATAAAAATTTGAAAGCATTTTCTTTCGTTTCGAATTACAGAGTAGACCCCCTGATGAAAAATCGATTTTCGAAAAGAGAAGAAACCGCACGATTTTAGAAAACTAGGTTAGGTTAGGTTAGGTTAGAAAGGGTGGTGCCAACCGCACCTCCACTCGGAGACCCAACCGGGTCCATTGTGATTCCCTTCTATTGCCCATTACTGGTAATATCTACCCCTCCCATTTTTAGCCAGAAGAAACCCTATTATCCGTCATTAAGCCACCGAATCCCCATGATGAAGCCCCTTATGTCCTCTAGTTTACACTTCCCGACATCAGTGATGCTTTCATGGAAACGTCTGCTCAGCCATCTAAGCCTATGACTTTGCAGCTTCGGGCAGTGACAGATAATATGTTCAATGGTTTCTGGTTCCTCTTCATCCCCGCACATCCTACAAAAATCTGGAGTACCAATTTCCCGCATGCTGATTCTTGCTCTAACCGAGCAGTGACCTGTCAACGCGCCTATCATGATTCGCATCGCCTTCCTATTCATGTCCAGTAGTAGTTTAGATCTTCCTGAGTCTAGTTTTGGCCAAAAACCCATCGAGACCCTACAATCCTCCCTACTACGCCATGAACTGTTGGTCCTGCTTTCCACCCAATTACTGAGTTCTTTATAGTAATGACCTATCGGTAATTTCACCGATCTGTCAGACATTCCCTCGTCTAACGCTGATCCTATTCTTGCCAGCTCATCGGCAATTTCATTTCCCTTAACACTGCTGTGGCCAGGAACCCAACATAGTCTGACACTATAGTTATCCATAAGCAAGTTGAGGGCTTTCCTACAGTCACTAACAAGCTTCGATTTGACATTGTGTCCTTTCAAAGCTTTAGCGCTGCCTGGCTGTCGACGTAGAAGGTTATCTTTTCACCTTCAGCCACATTTCCGGCCACCAGCTGCGTGGCCCTGAGGATCGCCAAGATCTCAGCCTGGAAAACACTGCATTCATTCGTCAGTCTAAAAGAACTACGAATGTTCGTTCCCAAGATATAGACACCAGCGCCTGTGCCTTCCCCCATTTTTGACCCGTCTGTAAAGACTGCCCACCCTCATACAGCCTATCGGATTTGACCCAATGGTCCCTATCCGGAATTACCATTAAGGGTGTCTTACCAAAATCGATCTCAGCGACCTTATAGTCCGTAAACCCTGGGGTTACGGATTCCTGATCACCAAAACCGATCCTATTTAAGATCGATGTGTGACCTGATATTCCTGTCCTCACCAAACCTGTTTCTACAAGTCTAAGGAGACTTCTAGTCGCCGTCCCCACCACAAAGTCCTCTATAGGAAGTAGATGAAGAATGACGTCCAAGGCAGCCTGAGGTGTGCTCCTCTGAGTACCTGTGATGCCCATCGAGGCACATCTCTGAACCTTAGCTAACAATCTCCTGTGACTTTCCTTCTTCAATGCCTCCCACCATACCACACAACCATAGGAGATAACCGGCCTGACAACCAATGTGTAAATCCAATTTACTACCTTCGGTTGCAGACCCCAGTTCCTTCCTATGGAGTTCCTGCATGCGTAGGAGGCATTGAGTCCTTTCCTTAGCCTTTCCTGCGTGTTCATTTTCCAAGAAAGCTTGCTATCTAGGTAAACACCCAGGTATTTAGCCCCCTCTGCTAGTTTCAGCTCCACCCCTCCCATCCTGGGCAATACAAAACTTTCTATTTTGTATCTCCTGGTAAAGAGAACTAGCTCAGTTTTCTCTGGGTTGACTCCTAGTCCTTTACTGCTAGCCCAGGGGGACAGATCACCCAACGCCGACTGCATGATTTCACTGATAACGGGAAGAAACTTTCCCGTTACCAGTAAAACCACGTCATCCGCATATGCAACTATCTTCCGTCCGCTCCTATCAAAACGTATAAGAATTGCATTCATCGCCAACAACCACAATAGAGGTGACAAAACTCCTCCCTGTGGTGTACCTCTTGTCACTAATCTCCTCAGGCGTTCTCTTCCCATACCTGAGTTGATTCTGCTTTTAAGCATGATAGTTATCCACTCCACTAGAAATCCGTGAACCCTAAGAGTTTCCAGTGACTCCCTAATAGCCTCTATACTTATGTTGTTAAAGGCTCCCTCAATATCTAAAAATTCAGCCAGTGTGTATTCCTTGTGCTGCAGTCCTTTCTCTATAACACCAACCACGTCATGAAGCGCACTCTCAACAGATCTGCCTTTACGATAGGCATGTTGAGCGCCACTTATAACGTGGGTGTCAATTGTGTTCCTTAGATGCAGATCAATCAGTCGTTCTAATGTTTTCAAAAGAAACGACGAAAGACTGATTGGCCTGAAATCCTTCGGCTTTGAGTGGCTTGCCTTACCCGCTTTGGGTATGAAGATGACCCTAACCTCTCTCCAGCCTTTCGGTATAAACCTCCTGCTTAAGCATATCTTAAAGATATGCACCAGAAACAGTTGTACGCGCTCTGGGACGTTCTGCAACATGGCCGGAAAAATTCCATCTGGGCCCGGTGATTTATACGGTTCAAATGTATTTATTGCCCATATTGCTTTTTCCAACGTCACTATTTCGTCCACTGGTCCTTCTAATCCCGTTTCCGACCAGTAGTTAAAGTTAACCTCCGTCATTGTCTCTTCCCCTACTTCCCTACAGCCAGGAAAGTGAGTGTCCATCAAAACAGAAAGTGTCTCAGAGCTGGATTCCGTCCATGTGCCATCCAATCTTTGAATATTCCCAGGAGCCCTAGGGTCCTTTGACAATACTCGCCGAAACCTCGATAACTCATTAACGGAATCAATCTCCTCACATTATTTTCTCCATGAGGCCCTCTTCGCCCTTTTGAGATCACTTAAATCTAAATTAAAGGGTGTTCTATCAGTTAATGTAATTTTGACTATGTAATTTTGACGAATTGCTGTATCTTGGAAACCGAAAGAGCCAGTCTTAAAATTTTCAAAAACGGTAAAACTAAAAAATCAACAAATTCATAAAATCGCCAAATAGGAAAAAAATCGCCAAAAAAAATTGTCAAAACGAAAAAAGCGCCAAACTAAAAAAATTTTCTAAAACTAAAATAAATCGCGAAATCCAGAAAAATCGCCAAAATGAAAAAAAACCCCAAAAACCAAAAAATTTTCAAAATATGGCATATTAAAAAAATTCAAAAATGTTTTTTTTTAATTTGTAAAGGCTTTGTATGTCTTACAATGAACGTTTTGTGGATTAATTGAAATATTAAAATTTTCGGTCACACCCGTCGCGGTAAAAATTCTAAAAGCTTAATAAAATTGTTAGTGTACATAAAAAAATACTTGACACTTTTCCACAATAAAAAAGTTAATCATATAGTGGGCCTGATTACGAGCGTCGCGTTTCCATTTCGACTACGACTATTTTGTAATAGATTAACCGTAGATCGAGCTTTAAAAAAAATTCATAATTCTTCCTATGTATCATTTTTGATACATATTAGAGAACATAGAAGTAATTGACTAAATTCATCACATTTAAAGTTTTTTTTATTATTTCTTTTTTATATTTAATTAAGTTTATAATATATGATTAACTCTAGAAATCATTAATGCAATCAACGCAAACATTTTTGTCGTGTTTATCACTACAGCAAGGCTTCTGACATAAAAAGCAGTAATTCGACGACCATTTGTTTTTATTTTCACCCGAAGTGCAACATTTCTGACATCTAGCAAGTTTCTTTTTTTCAGAAGTATCGGTTCTTTGTTTTTTGATGGACCAGCTTCACTGTCATTAGATTCATCTGTACTTTGGGCTGAAAGTTTTTTGAAAATTGCCAGAGACAGTTCATTTCTAGGACGTTTTTCCATATAAGGCTTTGACAGTGATATTGCTAACTCGTGTAGAAAAGTCTTACGTTTTGTACTGGTTTGAGTTTCTTTCCAGTTGGCATCGACTTCGTTGAATATAATGTAAGCATTCAAAGCTGAAATGTCAATAATGTTGAAAAAACAGCCATCGGACACCGATTATTTTTACGTTTGCAGCTATAGCAATTCAACATTTTATCAACAGTGTCAACTCCTCCTTTCGCGGAGTTATAAAACGATATTATTTCGGGCAACTTTTTGGGGCAATCCGAAACTTTAGGTTCATGATGCATTGTACTCATAACAATTGTACACTTGTCTTTATTCCCAATAATATTTTGTTAACCTTCATTTTAATATGCATGTAATTATATCAGAAATATTTGGTCACACCCGTCACATCATTGTTGATGTGATATTTTTTTCAATGGATGTGAAAAATAGAGAAGAGGAACAAAAAAGGAACTTACAGAAAAAGATGAACTGTATTTAGCTTCAGAGAGTGAAAGGGACGGAAAAAGAAGAAATAATAATCATTGGAAAAAATGAATAAATTATAGAGAAAGAAAACGAAAGAGCAGACAACGGAAAAATGCTAAAAGGCAATTGTTAGTGTTTTGAATACATTTAAAATTGGCGGTTTTAAACATTTTTATTTCTTCAAACTTTTTGAGTTTCACACCCATCACATTAAGAAGTCGACGGGTGCGACAGTTTCGAAAAAGTTGTTTTGTAAGTAAATTGTCTTTTTTTATATTTCATTTCATTTCATTTATTTTCGATTCAGTAATAATAAAGCCTATAAGGCCCAACAATTTATTACATTAGGGTGGCACACAGAAAAAACTACATCTTATTAAAATTAGTAAGAATGATATACCGGTATAATATTTAATATTAATACCAGAGAAAAAATAAAACAAAAAAGAATAAAGAGTAGAACTTCAATTTCATAGTAAGAATCATGATATAAATATAGAAGGTACTTCCATTCTCTCATTTTTTCTTGACATTCACCTTCTGACAAGGATAGGTATTCTGAAGTTTCCAGTAAAAATGTGCTACCGTATTAATTTAATATTTCCCCTCTGTTTCCTGTTTGTTTGAAAATTTTATTGAAAAATTATTTCAGAAGTTTTTTTTTATAAATTCAAACAATTTAAAAGAAATCGTGATTATAAATGTTTTATTATCTTGAAAAGCAATGAAATGCATTGTAAATGTATTGTTGTTTTAAAGAAAGCGAAAATTAGCTGCATATTACAAACTGTGGACGTACAAAATATCATTGTAAAAATATGAATGTAGCATTCTTTGAGTTCTGTACATTATCTGGTGTCCGCTAAGAGTGTCTAAGAGCCTGCAAAATTTGTGAAATAGACTTGCCAAAATTATCTGATCGGGTATTTAAGCCATTTCTTAGAAAAACATGTTACAATCAACAAAAAGCGAATTATATATATTAAACAAGATGTAATATCAATCAATATTTGCTAAACTTAATGAAAATTCATTGTCAACTAATCAAAATCATCAATCAATTTGGATGAAAATATAGTTAAAATATTTATTTTAGGCAGAAAATTTAAAAAGATGCTCCAAGTTATTACATAACCACTTTTTAAACTTCACAGATGTATAGTCATGCATATTACTTTATATATTTTCAAATTTTTGTTAAGATAATTACACATTTTTGTAAAAAATTTATAAGGGAAGACTTATATTTTTTACGATATGGGAACATTTTTTTTATTTCTCTCAAAAAACAAACTTCAAAAATACTTATTTTTTAAAAACAAAGAGAGAATGGAAGTACCTTCTATATTTATATCATGGTAAGAATGATATACCAGTATAATATTTAATATTAATACCAGAGAAAAAATAAAACAAAAAAGAGTAAAGAGTAGAACTTCAATTTCATAAGTTCCAAGAATATTAAAAAACTAATATATGAAAATACTATGTACATAAATATGTAAAATAATATATGATTTCGTTACATTTCATGACTCTCCAGCCGTTTACATAATAATTAAAGTTAGAAAAAAAGAATGGTTAAAATAATAATAACCAGGTCCAAATAAGCGGTGGTCTGCATGCTTGACAGATTCAAAAGATGTTCTAGTAGTTTTTGACGATAAGTATAAGTCGTTAACTGGAAGTTTCTGAGGTGGCTTGGTAAATTGTTAAAAGATCGAGCAACACGAATTAAAAATGATTTTTCAAAAGCGTAACAAGATATTCTAGGAATAATAACCTGAGAGTTCCTTACTGACCGAGAGAATACAAATCTATTACGAAGAGTGATTGGATTTCCACTTCTAATGACACCGTAGAAAAAAATTAAATTCCTAAAAACAAGAAAGTTTTGAAATGAACAGCCAAGAAACTGACATACAAATTCAGAAATATGGTCACGAAAACCAATGTTGTATACAAAACGGACTATCATGTTGACAATCTATTTCAGTTTTGACACGTTGGATGCATTAGCACCCGATGCAGCCTCGAGCCCATATAAATAGAACAAGAGGCATTAGTAAGGCGTGAGACAGTCTCTTTCTAATGTAGAGCGGTAGATATAAATTTGTCGAGAATAACCTACGCAAAATGCCAAAGACTTTACAATGCAATGTGTTAAAATGAGGAACGAAAGAAAGCTTGTTATCAACAATAACACCCAGCATCAAGAGGCTATCAACAAAATCTATAGTGAATCCATTTAAACTTATAACAAAATCAAAGACAAAACGTGACGATTTACTAAAACCAATGGCCTTTGTTTTAGCAATATTTAAACGAAGTGAATTAGATTGAGTCCATTGATGAACACGTTGTAAACCGAAATTGATGTTGCTTTCCAGCACATCAGAAAAAACACGTTCACATTTAAATAATAGAAAAACGTCATCTGCATATATGAAAGCTCTACAAATATGGGAGTTGACACAATCACTAAGACTATTTATATACATGATGAATAATAGTGGGCCTAAAACTGATCCCTGGGGAACACCTGCACCTAGCGATTTAATATTCGAGTTAGTTCCATTTACAGAAACAAATTGGGATCTACCATTCAGATAAGACCAAATAAGTTTACAAGCAGATATAGAAAAATTAAATTCGTTTCTAAGTTTAGTAACCATTTTGTAATGGTCAATTGAATCAAAGGCCTTTGAAATATCAAGAGAAACTACCACACAAAGCTCGTCAACGTTAAGGCCCTCCCTAATAAGGTCGGTCATACATAAAATAAAGGAAGTTGTATTGTATCCAGAACGAAAAGCAAATTGGTATTCATACAGAGATGGTAGAACCTTATCCGATAACTGCAACTTCAACAGATGTTCCACGACCTTGGACAAGGCGCGAAGGATTGATATGGGCCTAAGATCTTCAGGTCCATGCACCACCTTCGAGTTAGGAATAGCTACAACCCGTGCAGTCTTCCAAGCTGCGGGAAAAACAGAAGTGGTTAAAATATTATTAATAAATGAGAGGAAGTAATCCGATAAGTAAGGGTAAACGAGTTTAATAAATTTAATTGAAATGTTATCAACACCAAGTGCATTAGACTTTACCCTACACAATGCTTGGAAAACTTCAGGTTCAGTTACGCAACGAAAAGAAAAACCCAAATCAGAATCCGCAAATTCCCCAAAATCTACTGAAGCATAATTACTGCAGTTGCTATTTGAAACAAAAAAGTCATTGATTAAGTCTGCATTATGTTCAAACAAAGAATCACGATCAGCAATACAACCAGCACTCCTTAAAATTCTCCACACACCCGAAAAATCAATAGCATTAAAAAAATTAGAAAAAAATCGTCTTTTTTCTCTACGAATAATCCTTTTCAGACGGTTTCGATATTTACAAAATGTTCTTCTATTATAATCAGAAGGATCTGATAAAAAGGCAGAAAAAGCCAAGTCCCTTGAAATACGAGCAGAGGTCACTTCGTTAGATTTCATCCACGCATCAACCTCATATTTAATTTCCTTCCTCCTAAGGGGTACAAATAACAAAAGCTGCTGAAAAATATAATTTAGTGTAGAGCATTGATCATCAACACTGCAAAATTTAAATGACGAAAGGTCAAAGTCAGACAAAAAACAGAAAAAGGCATTCCAATCGACAGAATTATAATCAAGAAATTCTATGTACTCTACAATATTATTAATGTCAATAGAGAAAGACGCAAAAATCAAAGCATGATGTGAAAAGGTGGGACATTGGATTTGATCAGAGAAGTTCATAATTGCATGGTCACTTAGCAACCAATAATCAATCAGAGATGTTGAGTTATGGGCTATATCAAAATGAGATGGTCTGTTATTATGAGCTACTGACAGTATTTTTCTGTTCTCATAGGTCTAGAAAATAGCATGAGACTGTTAATAGCAGTCAGTTCTCTTCGACAATGGATAGACAGGCCCCCATTTGTTGGTACTGTATTGACGTGACGTCTATGTTGACAACTAGAATAAGGGTGCTTTAAATAACTTTTAGATCAAAACAAATGTTAAAATAAATTCGATTTAATAATTGAAATTTTTTATTATTTAATAAACATAACTACAACTAGTTTTTAATTAATTTTTTCGGTTTATAATTATTTTACGTACTAAAAGATCTGTTATATGTTTCGTTCATTTTATTTTATTGTTAAATATAATAATTGGTGTATATAATTTCTAAAAATTTGCAAAAGGTATAAAAATATGATTTTTCTTTTTCCATTGTATATTTTGTTTTTGCTTTTAATTTATTTTTTTTGAAGAGTTGTGAGTAAGTTTGGGACAAAATTAAAATAATTAATACATATTTTGTTTATTTAAGAAATTGAGAAATCAATTTCTAAAGTGAATTGAGAGCCTGTACCACACCATGTCGTCAGAAAACGTTCGATCGATTACTTATATTGGAAACAAAAACAAATTTTCTTATTCTATTGTTGTTATACAAGTTGTCGATCGAACGTTTTCTGTCGACATCGTTGAACAGGCTCTAAAAAAGCACTAAAACTGAATTAATACATTAAATATTTTTTTATTTTAATAATAATTGTTGGAACTAAAAAATATGAGTAATTGTAATGAAATAAATTTATAGGAGCTGTGTTTGAGATTTTTTTTTATTTTTTGGTGGCAGGCATCTATGTATGTTTCTTTTTTTTTTTTTTTTTTTGTAATAATTTTATTTGTTATTTTTATTAATTATGTGATTTTAAAACTAATTTTAATTATTATTATTTTTTGAGCTGATATGATTAAAATATTTTTAATATAATTTTTAAAATTTTTCTTAATTATTTTTATTTTTTAATTTTAATAAATCTTTAAATTTTATAAAAAAAAAAGAGATTGTGATTTTTATAAAGCTTTATTTTTTATAAAAAGGTTTTCTAACAGGCCCAGTTGATTTAATAAGGAAGATAGCGCTTACAATAAAAAATAAATAGCTGAACTAATGGTGGAATAAATATTTTATGTATTTATGTATTTACTTATGTAAGTAGTAATAATGCTGCATAATAAATAATTTTCGATTTTGATTGATAAGGGGGGTTTTTTTTGCAAATGAAAAATGACTTTAAAGTGTTTCGCTTCTGAAGATTGATGAATTTCGAATGATTTCCAGAATCATTTTTATGGAGCGAATTTTATGGAGTGACTTCTGGATTAATTGTTTTTTTCCCTATAAAACAACTGGCCTTTTCGGTGTATACGCTAGTTTTTCTTTTAATTTTCCTTACTCATGAGCCCAATATTTTCTTTCAGACTATTTGCTTAATTTAAGAAACAAAAAAAATATATTTTGAATACAAAAAAAAACGACAATTACTTTCGATCTCTCTCATGCCAACAACAAACTAATAAACCAACTAATCAATCGACATACATAAATTTTTCATAACAAATCACAAAAATGTCGCGCACAAAGAAACTCCAAACTAAAAAATAATTATATGAAAAATACAAAATATTTCTAATACATGCACTAAATTTCCAAACATAAAAATCTCACGTTCTTCTCTTGCGTATGTATGTTTGTATATTACGGCGACTGGCCGCACTTTTCTAAATAATTTATCCATGTTTATTCATTTCTTTTTTTTAGTAAATTCTATTTTAAGCTTGGTGTTTGTTTGTTGTTTAAAAGAAATAGTTTCCCAACAAAACGTATTATGTATTATACCATGCGATTGTTAGCAAGCAGCACTTCATACATACATATTTAGAATCTTTATAATTATTATAATCATAATGATGCAAACAAAAAAAATTATTATTTTTAATTATCTTTCTTTTAATTTACCTTTTCGTTTGTTCGTGGTTTTCTGCTTGTTTGTTACAAGTTATGTTGCTGTTTTTTGTTTTTATTTTTTGTTTTAATGATCTATACCTTCAATTGTTTACCATTTTTAACATTAAATTTTAATTAAATTATTATTAATATTCTGTTGACGTTTACGTTTGGCATTCATGGCATCAACAATCGGTTGGCGTTTGGCATTGTATTTTTTATTGAGTTCCTCAATTTCTTTTTCCATTTCAGAGTCAATATTGTTCAGACGTTGATTTAAATCGTCAAATGTGAGAAATTTCAAAAATTCAAATTCACCATCTACATAATTATGGGATTGCGTGTGTAAGTGATGGTGAGGATGATGCTGGTGGGCTGGTGGTTGAGGTTGTTGTTGTTGTTGTTGTGATTGTGGGTAGGCAGGAGGTGGTTGCATCTGATGCTGTTGATTTAAAGCTAAAATATGTTGCTCATTGACCATTGGATTGACACCATAGTAAGCAGCAGCTGCTGCTGCGGCGGCCACGTTGGCAGCAGCATGTTGCTGTTGTTGCAGCTGCTGTTGCTGCAAATGTTGTTGATGTTGTTGCAAGCCATATTGATTAATGGCTGAGATTTGTTGGAAATGCATTTCCATATTATTTTCCCAATTCGTATCATTTGAATTGGCATTCGAGAGTGGTGGATGCTGTTGTTGTTGATGATTGTTGACATTATGATTATTTACATTAGTGGCCAGATTATTGGCTTGAGCAGCTAAGGCAGCAACATGTGCTGCCGCAGGAGAATATTCCGTAGCTCGTTCGCATACATCAGCTGAAGAGTTTTTACGTTCAAAATGATCCAGGAACTGTGGACGATAACGCGGTTTGACGAAATCATTTCGTTTTGCCGTAGATGAATCATCTGAATCGGAATTGATAACCATAGTGCCTACAACATATTTTAAGTTTTTTTTTAATACAGTCACTTTTTTAGTAACGTTTTTTATTTTGAAATTTATTTAAAAAATCCCAATAAAAAGCTGTAGCCGTTAGAAATAAATGGTATAAAAAAATTTAGCAACTTTTGAAAAGCAAATATTTTATAAATTTTCACAAAAAATTAGAAAATAATCACAAAACTCAAATTTTTTAATTCTTCTCGATTTTTTTTGCGTCTTCTACAATATTTTTTGTTCAAAAAACAAAAAAAAAAAATACATCCCACAGGGAGTACTTTACAAGCTCTTAATACAAAATGCTATAAGAGGATAAATTCTGGCAGCACCTAAGTGTTTTTGTTAATAGACTTTAGGTCAACCATTCTCAAAACGCATCAATTACTCGTAAAATGGCGCTGTACTTTTTAAAAATAAGGACATACCCCTTTTAGACGCGCATAGTTTACTTTGCAAAGTCTTAATTCAGCTGTCTGAAAGACAAAGGGAGGAATACTATCTCTTTCTGCCTTTCTCTCAGCTGAATTAAGACTTTGCAAAGTAAACTTTCCGCGTCTAAAGGTGTATTTGCGTGTGGAAAAGGGATATTTTATTTGAATCACTCAAACATTTTAGTATTTTTCTTATAGTTTTCCTGGACAAGTGAAAACTACACGTAAAAAAAGAAGACAAATTTTGCACTTTCGTTCAGAATAGAAAACGTCATTAGATTTAAAATAATACTTCCACTATCCTTAAGTTTAAGGCATATTTTTATTTAATTAAATAAAAGCTATTTTCTAGTGCAAAAATGCAAAATTAAATTAAAGTTCTTAGTTGAATTACAAGATCGAAAAATTATAGATATAAAAATTAAAAAAAAATTAACAAATGCAAGCTCAAAACTTAAGTATTCTCAATAATAACAAAGTATGTGTATTAGAAATTATTTAAAATGTTAATATTAGCTGAAACAAGTACTAAGCAGTTCAACTTTTTTAAAGCATCATTAATGCACAATTAATTTCGAGATTATTACTACGATACAACTTACCCAAATTAGATTCTAACTCTACCATTGTACCACTATCAACTGCCACTACGTCACCACCATCTGTCGACTTGTTCGCCGGTGCTCCGCCCATACCTCCAATTTTACTGGGACACAGTGTGCCCGTATCTTCAGGATGCGAAATCATAGTGGCATCTGAAGCATTCGATGTCTGTTGATATTCCCCAAATTTTTCTGGCACCAATGTACCCGGATCATCGATAAATGTTTTTACCGTTTCTGCAGGAAATTCGTGTTCTTCTTCGTGTAACAGATCTTCCTGTCGTGTGGCCAAACTTTTAGCTTGACTACCTTGTATGGAACCACCTGCCGTGCGGGCGGTTCGTTGTTGTTCGCGTATGGCACAAGTTTCTTCGATCATGGACTTTAAAATGCCACGTTGTTTGGCATTGCGTATGAATTCATGATCCAAAAGATCGGAGGCGGTGGCTCTCTCTTCCGGATTCTTGACTAAACAGCGACTTACAAAATCTATAAATTCGGTGCTCCAACGATCTGGTTCACGAAAAGATGGTGGGGGCTTTTGCGGTATCATGAATATGGCACGCATGGGGTGTATATCACCGTAAGGCGGCTTACCTTCGGCCATTTCTAACGCTGTTATACCCAGAGACCATATGTCAGCCACACAATCGTAGCCTATCTCCTCTATAACCTCAGGAGCCATCCAAAAAGGAGTACCTATAACAGTATTTCTCTTTGCCATTGTATCTGTCAATTGACCGGCCACACCAAAATCTGCCAATTTCGCAAAGCCCTCTGTGTTTAGCAGAATATTGCCCGCTTTTATATCACGATGTATTTTCCGTCGCAAATGTAAATAAACTAAACCCTTTAGGGTATCTGATAATATTGTAGCAATTTCATCTTCAGTCAGAGTTTTCTTTCGCAAACGCATTATATCCGATACACTACCAGCACCACAATATTCCATACAAATCCAAAGATCGTACTGTTTAAAATATGAACCATAGTAGCGCACCACATACGGCGAGTCACATTGTTGCATTATCGAAATCTCTTTGATAATATCATGCAGGTCAGACTCCACCGGCACCAGCTTAATGGCCACTATGGAACTGCTTTCTTTGTGTAACGCCTTGTATACAGAGCCATAGCTGCCTTCGCCTAATTTGCATATAATGTCAAAGACCTTTTCCGGTGGCTGCAACAATGATTCCTCTGACAATTTTTTTAATTCACTTTTAGAAGACATTTTAAGTTCATTACTCTCTATACGTGCACCAAAACAAATAATTATGTATATTGCTTGTTTTCTTTATAAACTATGACGGTTTTGGCAAATATTTTAAATTTTCACAAATTAATAGCTTTTATTTAACACATTTTTATCTTTTTGAAGGCGTCGAAAATTCTATTTTTTCCCCTTGAATTGGTTTTTTTCGTGAAACAAAAGAAAGAAGAAATAAATGAAAATCCGTGAGAGGCAGAACAAAGTTTCGCTGCCTGAAATGTCAAATTGTTTAGAGGAATTTTTTTTATTCTTCACCTGCAATGAACGGGATGCCACACTCTTTGTTGAAAAACAGCGGTCAGCTAAATAACTAGGCGCTCCTTTCTTAAAAAATGCACTCTAAAACGGTACGCATATCGTTTGAATATGTTCTATATCATAAATAATCAATTAAAATTACAAATATTCCGTATCTCTGAAACCAAAAGAACGCCGAAAGATGTTGCACAGAAATTTTAAAATAAAACAAACAAACATTTATTACTGTCAATCAAAAATTGACTTAAAGCAAGAACTAAGTCATATTACTACAAGACATTTTATTGATAACGGTACTAGTATTATAAACACATAGAGCTACCATTATTAAATCAGACACACTGTAAATTCATCATTAAAGTACTTATTGGAAGCACCCTGTTTACTTTCAAAAATATTTTCATATTTTCCTTTTGATTTGTCATTCTTATTAGCCACAACATCACAAAATACAACAACATTTCCTGGCAATTGCACACGTTTTCGGAAACATTTCATCAGCTGAATTTAAAAGTGCAGCAGGAAGAATTACAACTTTTTTTTAACAATCCTGAATTAAAGAAACAACAATTTCAACAATTAATATAAGTAGGTTACAACAAACATGCCCGAAGAACAAAGACCTGCTGTAAATGGCGAAGCTGCTACTGCTGGTGATGCAGCTGGACCACCAAAGACGGCCAAACAATTAGAAAAAGAAGCTAAAAAAGCTGAAAAGTTGGCTAAACTTCAAGCGAAATTGGATAAAAAAGCATCTACTGTTCCCGCAGTTGCAGAAAAGAAGGAAAAACCAGAGGTAAAATCCCATAATACATTTTATTAGATGAGTAAACCAAGCCAGAAGTATGGTTAGAAATTGTTTTAGTTTAGTAATCTCTTTTTTTTTATGTTAATGTACATGCCTTGTGGAAAAATCGAAGTATAATGTAATGTGCATACACATAAATAAATGCACACAATAAATGAAATTCCCATAATTTTATTTATACATATTGTTGTTTATTAATATTTTATTTTACTGTAGAAAAAAACGAAGGAAGTGAAAGAGGCTGCAGTTTACAGTGCCAATACAGCTCCCGGTGATATGAAAGACATTTCAGGGGCTTTGCCTGATGCTTATAATCCAGGATATGTAGAGGCTCAATGGTATAGTTGGTGGGAAAAGGAAGGCTTCTTCAAACCAGAATATGGTGTAAGTATTATTAATGTATTTATTATGTGTATAAAGTTTTCAGATATTTAAATAAGGACGGAGGAATTCAATTTTTTTTATTTATATAAATATTTGAAAATTAAGTGGTCCAAACCTAGTTTTGGTTTGGGTAATTTTTTGCGACCCTATAAACTGCATTCTGATAAGATACTCTATAAAAACTTAACGGAGTTATAGAGTAAAACCCCTGTTTCTACAACCTGGACGCCTTAAGTAGAAAATTTCGTAGCGTTCGTATCAAAGCGTGTCGTCATCTGATGGAAAATGAAACCTGTATGAAATCTTGATATAAAAAGAGTAGTTTTACATACGAAAATCTCTTACGTGAATTGAAATGAAGTAAAACTGGCAAGTGACTGTAATATTCAATAAAATGCAAAATAATTTTTTTGCCCGCGGAATTCTAAATGTCGTCACAAGGCAATCAAATGACACTTCTTTCATCAATCAAAGTTGGAAAATATCAAATAGTCAGCCGTCCAATAAATAAATTAATTTAATTAATTGATTTTGATCAGTTGATGAGTTTATTTGATTGTCTCTTGGGCACTTAACGAGTCTGCGGTAAAAAAAAATTACTGACAATCTATTTCCGTTCCCTAAGGCCTAGAAAATAGCATAAACCTGCCAACCTATTTTTTGGTATTCAATCTTATTGTGAATGGCGTCGTCGACGTCAAGACGACTGCAAATTGTCAATTTTCAACTCGTGGTCGACAACAATTGACTAACTATTAACATGCTTCACTAATTTACAAAACCTTACAGATTAGTAAGAGATTGTCAATAATAGCCAATTGTTGCCGATGAAGAGTAGACAAGTGACAATATTTACTGTCGTCTTAATGTGACGTCGACGACGCCAATCACAATAAGGGGGATTGTGTTAAATTGACGTCGATGTCGACAAATGGAATAAGGGTTATTAACTAACTTTTTCTCTCTGTCTCTCTCTCTCTCTCTCACTCTCTTTATTAAGAAAATTATTTAAAAAATATGCAATGATGAATCGATTCAAAATCGAGAAATGTTCCGAAACTTATATAAATATATCGATCCATAACCGTAAAAAAAGCTTGAGTGACACTTCCTTTTTTGACGAAATCCGTTTATCTACAATCGTAAATAATCGATTTTTCCAAAAAAAATTAAGCATTAAGCATAAGCATCATTGAACAAATATGTAATTTTATTTATTTATTGTAACATACTATACAAAGTAAATTTGCATAGTATGGTGTTGCACGAACTAGACCATATGGTATCCTCTGTGCAATATGCCCAAGATGTTACTAACAGTGTTTTCAAAAAAGTTCCGTGACTGACTGTACGACCCAATGCCTTCACATAGGAAGTAGCAACGTGGTTGTTAAAGAAATTCCATAAAAAACCGCAAGATTATACGGTTATCCGTGGCAGATCAGTCAACCTGTGCGAGCGAGACGAAAAACTCTCGAAGTCCTAACAACAGACACAAGCCTGACCGCACTTAAGAAATAATTACGATGACGCGGAATGATGTTCTTCGACCCAGAGCTGCTTAAGGACTGATTATTATGTAATTTTACAATTCAAAAACTTCTGTGGTTACAAGCAATAACAGTCCAAGTCGAAAAATTAAGCTTTGAACATATTTCTTAAAAGCAAAAAAAAAAAAAAAATGGCGTAAGATAAGAAATTTTTTGTGATTGCCTCAGTTTATTAGTTTTCTTGCAGCAATTTTTCAAACTTGCATCTGCGTTCAAACGAAGAACTTTTTCTTGTACAATTTTATAATATGTGTAACTGCAGCTTAGCTTCAGCGAATTTTAAGTACAGCAAGATGTCTAACTCTTTTTATTCCTCTTTCCTTTCTCGCTAATAGAGTTCTGCAAGACAAATTTCATCATCTAAACTTGTATTTTGTTAGTAGAATATTGTTGTATACGTAACTCCTCCATTCATTCTTAGTAGACTTAAGCTTTTTTCCCTTGTGAATACAGACTTATTTATAATGTTTAATTTTTGCATATATTTTAATGCATTAATGTGATATCATTTTATTAGCGTTCCAGCATTGCCGAGCCTAATCCTAACGGAAACTTCGTTATGGTCATTCCACCACCAAATGTAACCGGTTCTTTACACTTGGGTCACGCCTTAACCAACGCCATTGAGGATGCTATAACTCGTTATCATCGAATGAAAGGTAAAACTACACTTTGGGTACCGGGCTGTGATCATGCTGGCATTGCTACACAAGTAGTTGTGGAGAAATTATTGTGGCGAGAAGAAAAATTAACTCGTCACGATTTGGGACGCGAGAAGTTTATTGAAAGAATTTGGGATTGGCGTCGTGAAAAGGGTGGTCGCATTTATGATCAATTAAAAAGTTTAGGTTCCTCGTACGACTGGAGTAGGGTGTGCTTCACCATGGATCCTAAGCTGTGTAAAGCCGTAACAGAGGCATTTGTACGTTTACATGAAGATGGCAGTATTTATCGCAGTTCGCGTTTAGTCAATTGGTCTTGTTCGTTGCGCTCTGCTATATCAGATATAGAAGTGGATAAAATTGATATACCCGGTCGTACATTCCTTTCCATTCCGGGCTATGATGAAAAGGTTGAATTTGGTGTACTTGTTAAGTTTGCTTACAAAGTAGAGGACTCGGATGAAGAGATTATAGTGGCCACTACGCGCATTGAAACCATGTTGGGTGATACGGCAGTGGCTGTCCATCCGAAGGATGAGCGTTACAAACATTTGCATGGAAAATTTGTAAAGCATCCTTTCTGCACTAGACGTTTGCCCATTGTGTGTGACGAATTTGTGGAAATGGAATTCGGTACGGGAGCTGTTAAAATTACTCCAGCCCATGATCCCAACGATTATGATGTGGGAAAACGTTGTAGTTTACCTTTTATTAATATATTTAATGATGATGGCTACATCATTGGCGATTATGGAGAATTTACGGGAATGAAGAGATTTACTTGTCGCAAAGAAATTTTGTTACGACTGAAGGAGCTGGGCTTGTACAGAGAAACTATTAATAATCCCATGGTGGTGCCGATTTGTTCACGCTCTAAAGATGTTGTGGAACCCATAATAAAACCCCAATGGTAAGTGTTTGTTTTTGGTTATAATGAAATGAAAATTTTAATATTTTTTTTTGGGTTTTGTAGGTATGTAAAATGCTCTGAAATGGCAGAAAAGGCTACAGAAGCCGTACGTTCAGGTGAACTTAAAATTATACCCGAACATCATACTAAAATTTGGTACCATTGGATGGATGGCATTCGGGATTGGTGTGTGTCGCGTCAATTGTGGTGGGGTCATCGTATTCCTGCTTATCATGTTACCTTCACGGATCCTAATATACAATCTGGTTCGGTAAGTTTGTTTTCAAGTTGTTATTTATGTACATGGCTGCGTTGATAAGTCTGCACTGATAAATCTGATTTTTTATTTATATATTTTAAAGAAATCTTATTACAATATATTTTATTTTCTATATATTTTTTTTAAAGCCTGATGATGAAGCTTATTGGATTGTGGCTCGTTCTGCCGAAGAGGCTTTGGCGAAAGCAGCTGAAAGATTTAATGTTAATGCTAACAAAATTAAACTTCGGCAAGATGAAGATGTCTTAGACACCTGGTTTAGTTCTGGTCTCTTCCCCTTCTCAGTGTTTGGCTGGCCCGATAATACTACCGACTTGCAAGAATTTTATCCCACAACTTTGTTGGAAACAGGCCATGACATCCTGTTCTTCTGGGTTGCTCGCATGGTGTTCTTTGGCCAAAAATTGCTGGGAAAGTTACCCTTCAAGGAGATATATTTACATCCAATGGTACGTGATGCTCATGGTCGTAAAATGTCAAAATCTTTGGGTAATGTTATCGATCCCATGGATGTTATACGCGGCATATCATTGGAGGGTCTTCACGCCCAATTGGTGAACTCTAACTTGGATCCTCGGGAAATTGAAAGGGCTAAAGCAGGCCAGAAACAAGACTATCCCAATGGCATACCTGAATGTGGCTCAGATGCTTTACGTTTTGCTTTGTGTGCCTACATAACACAAGCACGAGATATTAATTTGGATATTAATCGTGTACAGGGGTACCGTTTCTTCTGTAATAAATTATGGAATGCCACCAAGTTTGCTCTTATGTACTTTACGGGCGCAGAAAAATACTCTTCCGACTTGCAATTGGCTGGCAGTGAAAATAATATGGATGTTTGGATTCTGTCACGTTTGTCGGCGGCCATTGAGGCCTGCAACAAGGGCTTTGAGCAATATGACTTTGCGGCAGCCACCAGTGCTTGCTATAGTTTTTGGCTGTACGATTTGTGTGATGTTTATTTGGAATGTTTAAAGCCCATATTTCAAAATGGCACCGATGATCAGAAAGCTTCAGCACGTAAAGCTTTGTTTGCTTGCTTGGATTTGGGCTTGAAATTACTGTCACCATTTATGCCTTTTATTTCGGAAGAATTGTATCAACGCTTGCCCAGAGCTGATACCACACCCAGTATATGTGTGGCTGCTTATCCCGGTGAGTAAATAAAAACAATACTTCATACTTTTCCATGTATTATAATTTAATAATTATTATTTTTCTATTAACAGGCAATGTTACTTGGCGTAATGAAAAGGTTGAAAAAGAAGTTGATTTCATGCAAAAGGCTGCACGTGTCATACGTTCAGCTCGCTCTGATTACAATTTGCCTAACAAAATTAAAACCGAAGCGTATATTGTTTGCACAGACGCTCATCTGAATGATATACTTAAGAAATATGCCAGCGATTTGGCCGTAGTTTCTTACTGTTGCAAGTTTGAGTTCAATACAACACCACCCGCTGGCTGTGCTATTCTAACCATTTCGGGACAATGTGAAGTTCATTTGCTATTAAAAGGTTTAATCGAGGCGGATAAAGAAATTGCAAAATTGCAAAAGAAACAAGTGCAATTGGCCCAAACTGTTAGTAAATTGAAACAAGCCATGGATGCTGGTGATTATGTCACAAAAGTGCCCGCTGATGTACAAATGGCTAATACGGAAAAGCTGCTACAAACGGAAAGTGAAATTCAGCGTATAGCTCAAGCAATGCAGACTTTGAAACTGATGTAAAACCTAATTTTGTGTTCAAAATAATGTATTTAAATGTATTTAGCAAGTGAAAGTAAAAATATTGGCATTTCGAATTACATTCACATTTATTCCAGTTGTCGACATTGACATCACTTTAATAGAATACATAAAATTGGGGCTTATGTACCCGTTGTCGAAAACAACTGACTCCTGTTGGCAGGTTTATGCTATTTTCTAGATCTTAGGGAACGGAAATAGATTTTAAATAGCACGAAATTGTTCTAGAGAGCGAGTAGACAAGTCCCAATTTTTTTGTATTGTGTTAAAGTGACGTCGATGTCGACAACTGGAATAACAACTGGAATAAGGGTGATTAACTTTTTAAGTTTTCCTTTTAAGAATTTAAATTTATTTCTTAAGGCAATGAAGACAAGGAAGCTATTCGTATGAAAACTCAATATAGATTATATATTTAGTGGTTCCCTTTCTGTTTAAGTTTCATAATTTATTATTTATTAATAAAATACTACAGAGAAATAAAATTAAATTAAGAGATTTTTATTTTTTAGCTTTCGGATCAGTTTGTACGGAATCAAATTTAAATATTCAAACAATTGAACGAATACAATTAATTAAACACTCTCCAACTATAGTTTCCATGATTCGAAATGAAATTTAGTTGAATTTCCACGCATGTCTATTTTATCGCACATGAGTTATATGATATAGATTTTATGCTTTGGAAAATTTATTATTCGATTCTAATTTCGAAATCCAAGAATATTTATGTCAGACTTGAGCAGTAATGATTACATTTTTAACCCCCGACCAAAAAAAAAGGGTTGTTATAAGTTTGTAGTGTGTGTCTGTGTATCTGTGTCTGTCTCGGCTGGACCGATTTTGATTTATTTTTTTCTGTTTGAAAGGTGACTTGATCGAGAGGGTTCTTAGCTATGTTTGAAGAAAATCGAACCAGCCGTTTAGAAGATATATTTAAAATTTTAAATTTATTTATTGTAGTTTTCAATACAAATTTTAAAACCAACACATTCTTTCGGTAACGTTGAACAGACCTTACATTACATCATTCATCTTTATTAAATTCTTGTTTATCTTTATTTTTAAAGTTTTATATTTATTATTTACTGACTTTGCCAGCTAAAATACAATATTATTTCGAATTGAATTCAAAAGAACAACAAAAAACTTTTTACAGTACAAATAATAAAACATTCTTTGGAATGGGAATCTGTATTTAATTAAGCAAGAATGTAAAGTAATTTCATTGAGTATAGGGGTCACTTCTTATTAAAAAAAAAAAAAAAACAATAAAAGCATGCGGTGATTATATTTTTTAAGCCGTAAGTATGATCTTAATTAAAAAAAATTCCAGTAATATATGAATTACCATATCTTTATTCTGAAATCATTTCTTCACTTGCCTCATGACTTCCTGCTGCCTTTTGAGACTCCTCTTCAATTTCCATTTGCTCAGTAAAGTTTTCCAATTCACGTAACTGTTGACGTAAATCATCGGGTAGTTGTTGTTCACTTAAAGCTTTTGGATCTTCACCATCAATAATAATTTCTTCTGGGTCGGGAGCTCTAGGTAAAAATTCCATACCTTCATATAATTTGGAGAAAATCGCAAGAGCATTATCTATAGACTTATCATAGTCCAATTCATAAAAAGGTGGCGCTGTGTTATATATTAGAGACGATGAATTATTCTCCCATTCGTAGCTGGATATTGAAAAGTAAGAGGAAAACAGTAATTTGGGCGTTGTGGGCGATGAGTTATTAAACACTTGTTGTACAAAGGGTTCGAGATCATTGTCAGGTCGATCGGAAACAGCAGGTGATGTTAAGTGGAATATGTCTGCAATGCAAAAATAATTAAATTTTTTGTTTTTTTAGAATTACTCTATTCAGGCTTCTAACGTCATTAAATTGGATTTAAATACAAATAAAAGACAATTTTATTCCATACATCGAGCCTTATTTTCGATTTCATCGTAAGCGACACAAATTAAAGTTTTCAGGAGAAGGTTTTTTTTTAAATATTCAAATATGTTTTTGGACGAAAATTGTCGCTTACGATAAAATTGTACAGCCTGTATCTTAAAAGTTATCAACAATTTTGGTATTTTGATACTTCTAAACTATGGATAGGACTATAAAATTTTAATTTCAATAAAAATTTATATTTTCGATAACATGTCGCTTACCATAAAATCGAAAATAAAGCTCGATATGTATTCACATCCGACATTTCGTTGGGATTTTCGAACATCTGCTACTGATGAAGCACGCCTAGATTAATTTTGTCCCTGCTTAGGAAACTCAACAGTAGACTTCAACAAAAAAAATTGTTGAAAAAGGAAAAAACAACTTCTTTAAAAAATACTTTAATATCCAACACAAAATATTGACACAAAACCCGATAAGCATAATTTCCGTACAATATTTTGGAAGAAAAAATGCAGTTAGTATTTCGCCAAAATCTTCACCTTTTCTGTGATGTTAAAAAAATTACAGTAATTAAAAAAAATTAACACTGATAAACAAATTATTCTTGAATTAAAAACTCGTTACAGCTCAAATAAATAAATCACAAGTAGTAAAAATATTATAGATTAAAAAACTTAATAACTTACACAATCCTTTAGGACATGTTCCTGAATAATGTGATAATTGTATTAAAATAGCTTCCCGTTTCCCGTCATTTTCAAGCAGCCTTAACAGATTAACACCTCCTCCGCCGGTGTTAAGTTCCTCACTGCCTAATGGCGAAGCAGACAAATATATCGCTCTAGATAAATAGTTTTTTGGATTTGGGGTTCTCAATTGCGAGGGCATATTGTTCGAAGAACAGACCACATGTTTAGCTTGTATACATTGCTGGCCATCTACCTCTATAGAAACAGTTTTCAAAGACTCATCTACATTAACCGCAGTGATTTGTCGCTTCAGGCAGTATATACCACCAAATACTGCACATAGTCTACAAAAACACTGTGGTATTTCACCACAGCCATACATGGGAAATATAAATGGGGTATTGCCGTAACGTCCCAAACTTTGTAAAAATTTTTTAGTACGCTCCATGCCAACTTCAAAAGGGGTTTCTTCATTGGCCATAGCAATGGCTTGTATAACGCATTTATTGATTTTTTCGGTAATCTTCTGAGCATGCAAATATTCAGCAAATGTTTTGCCTCTAAATTCCGTCATATCCTCTTCACACTTGTCTTCACCAAAGGTCAAGCATAATGTTAAAAATTTCATTAGTAAACGCTTTTCAACAATATTCAAGTCTTTTGTATTGAACACATCACTACGTGAACACGGCACGCTCAACAGTTGTCCTTGGAACTGGGTACAAATGCGATCTATGGCTCTAAATTCAGCATAGCGGCAAATATTTGATGAAATTAATAGTTGCACTAACGATCCCGAAGAATAAAGTATTTTTGGACACAAATCCAAATTAAATTTTCTAGACAATTTCATTAATTCGTTCATTGACCATTGTTTAGGCGTTTGTGATTTCATGTCATCGGTTAAATTGACTTCAGTTTCTTCCAAATTTTCAGTTGAACTCTCCACTTCAGCAGGTATGTGCCAATCATATTTGGCATTCCGGATTTCATTTATATTTCCACCGCCTGCAGACTGCTGTAGGAATGTTATGAACGCATCTAAATTAAATGATGCCCACGAGCCACCATAATATTCGTTCGGATCTATATGTAGTACAGTTTTTCCTATTCTACTTGCGGCAGCAGCCACGCAAGACTCTGGAAAACCTGCACATAGGAATACATATACATTTTGGCAGTGATGAGTCATCTTTGTTCTAATTTTCTACATATATCGTAATAAATATTTTCTCTACTAACCTGTGCCGATCACAATCAAGTCGAATTCTTTGGGCAATTCATCATCCTCCATAACTGAGTTTAAAATTCTTTATTTGCTTATTAAATTTAAATTTTTTGTTAAAATATCACCAATTTGGTCCGTATTCCGCACTCCGCACAGAAAGATAAATAATATATGTATGTATGTATGACGTCTGTGTGTTTGCAGATTTTCAGCTGTTTGTCTGCTGAAACTTGTCGAAGGATGATTCATAATGAATTAAGAATTTAAGTAACAGTGTGTGCCATATACGAGTAAGACAGCCTGATTCACCATACAAAATTTCGAGAGGAAACCAAGAAGATTTGTTTTGTGTCTTCCTGTGAAGTTCGAAAAATTGCTGTCTTCTCTAATCTTTATCGCAAGTTTATCTGAACTGGCAGTTTTGCCACCAAAAATCACGTCAGATCCATTACAAACCAAATTGATGTGATAAAGAAAAATTTAACACATTATGTTTAATTAGTAAGTGATAATTGTGAATAGTTTAATGAAACAACTTATAAATAGTGTCAAATCGAAGCATGCAGGCATCAAGGCCTGTTAAAAGGCCTATCTGTACAAGAGCCAGGTAACAGGTAAGTTCCTTGTAAAATTATTTCTGCATGAGTGTGTAACTAGTCAGAAATGACACTTTCTTGGGGAGAAAATGCTACCTTACAGGCGACTCATCTTGAAGAGTCATTTTACTGCCCACTTTTCGTAGTCATGTTTAAGTCGCATTTGTAATCATTTATGGGTATTCTTGGACTCATTTAGGACCCACTTTTTTAGTCAGTTTTAATAATTTTAGCTTGCATAAAGTGGACGTGTTTTATACACCTTTACAAATATTCTAATAGATGAAAAAAAAAACACAAAATGGAATCCATTTATGTAATCTGTTTCGCATCCTGATATAAGCTTTTGATATTATATTCAAAATTGATCTCATGTTCGTAAGAAAACGCTTTTACTAACTCAGACAAAACAATACAAAAAACTTTAAGTGAATACTTACGTACTTTACTTTACACAATTTTACTTTCCGCAGTTTTACTTGTCATGTTACTTTTGCCTAAATGATCTTCCAAGGAAGTGTGTGTTTTAAAGACACCTTAACAAATAGCTTACCGAAAAAATTTGTGTTGTAGTAAATTCGACTTGCTTATTAATGCGCCTGGATACATAGTTCAGGTAACTATGCCTAAGACTCTTTAATTTATCGTCCACTCGCCAACAAATTTAAAATTTTGAAATATAATTTTGTAATACATACATACATACATATCAGCAAACCATTTTCATTCTTAGGAAATTTCTATTTCGAATACTCGAAAAGAAATTTCGATATTTGTATGCATATATCGGCATACCCTTTTCAATCTTTATTAATTTTCATTAATCACGACTAACAAATTTTAAATGGAAAACTTGTTTAATATGTTTAACTTTTAACTTTTAATTTATTATAATTAGACCACGATAATAAATCAGGGAAATTAAATTTAAATAATATTTCAAATCGAAAATTGGGCTAATATATACATATATGCATATAATTAGGTATGTGATGAAAGTATTTGCCAAAAGCGGAACACAACGTTAAAAATTTAGTTTTAACGCAATTCATAAAAGTAAAAACAGAAATGTGTAAATAAATAAAAACCATTTGTTCCCAATTCCTTCTAAGAAGTTGATGATTTCATATACAGAAGAGTTGCATAACAGGCTTTTTGATAAGATTTTGAAAATGCAGTAAATGCCATTGATAAAAGAGATGATGAGAAAAATTAAAAATTAAATTTGACGAAATTTCGAATACAACAATTACTAAGGAAATCGCTGTAATTGTTGGAATTGTAATTCGTTGAAGGAAATGGTGATAAAACTGAAAGTTTTCAGGTGAAGATTTTTTTTTTTTGATATATTCAAATAAATTTTTGTACGGAAATTGTCCCTAGTGATAAAATTTTGTTATTTTAGAATTACTCTATTCAGGCTTCTAACGTCATTAAATTGGATTTAAATACAAATAAAAGACAATTTTATTCCATTCATCGAGCCTTATTTTCGATGTTATCGTAAGCTTCACAAATTAAAGTTTTCAGGAGAAGGTTTTTTTTTTAAATATTCAAATATGTTTTTGGACGAAAATTGTCGCTTACGATAAAATTGTACAGCCTGTATCTTAAAAGTTATCAACAATTTTGGCATTTTGATACTTCTAAACTATGGATAGGACTATAAAATTTTAATTTGAATAAAAAAGTATATTTTCGATAACATGTCGCTTACGATAAAACCGAAAAAGGCTCGATATAACGATATTTTGACTATAAAATCAACATGCGTAGAAAGTGAATGCGCTTTTCATTGAAAGGACTTTTTTTTTTAAATTAGCACCAGTCTGTCAAACGTTTCTATTAATACTTATTTTGTACTAAAGTCCTATTTTCAAAGTAAAATTTTGTAAGTACATATCTAATATTTTTTATCCTTAGTTAAAAATTATAATGTAAAGATAAACCGCTAAACCGATTTCGAAAATTCTTTCACCAATGAAAAGCTTTATTAGCAGATTTAAATATGGGATATTTTTTATCCTATTCGGAACTGGTTTTTTATATTTGGTACGGATTTTTCCGAAAAGCACATCTTTGGGCTGGTTAGGGTAATTTTCTTTTTTTTAAACAGATGAATGAGAGCGGAGCCACGGGTAAAAGCTAGTATGATATAATTTGTTGTCTTTTGCATTATATCAATGCACTTGGTCTTGCATTTACTTGAAATATATCTTCAGCCATTCAACTATTAGCCGTATTAAAAATTAAACTAAAGAAACTTTACTTCAGTCAGTTGAATAGTTTTGCTTAGGTTTTTCTCTCCCCTATAAAATTGAAAAGAATGTAGTTATGTACTTGATTTCAGCATTTCAGCTAACGATATATACATATGTATGTATGCATTATTACATAAAGAACTAAAATTATATACATATATTTTTTTTCTTGATTAACGTTATAATTTAATAGATCTCATAAGCTTTTATTTGTTTTTTTTTTAATTAAACTAAATAATCGTTTGCATCGTTATATGTACTGGGTGGAAATTGCCGGGAAATTGAAAAGTTCGGGAACAGAAAAACTAGTATTTATGTATCTATGTATGTATAACCTTTAAGGCAATATTTTTGTGGTTAATAAATCTTTACTTTTACAACCTAATCCATATGTATGCATGCATGCATAAAAAAGTTTTACATTTTCAAAGTCTTTACGATAACAATCCTGGCTATGAGGTCATAGAACTTCTTCTTGGTAGTGCAAAATAAATAAAAAGAAAAGAATACAATATAAAACAAAATATGCTTAAAGTCATCATCAGCCAATTTAGATTTAAAGGTAAAAATAAAAACAAACAAAAAATAAAAATTATGCTGAACTATCAAAAAAATAAAAGTTATAAAAACGGAACGTGTGATTAAGTTCAGCAAAAAAAAAAAAACCAAATAAATAAATTCATTTAACATAAAGCATTATAAAGCCAATGAACTTTTACAGAATAGGTATGTTGTTTGTTTGCAAAATTTCAAAATTTCTTCTTAAAATGTCACTCATATTCTCTAATTGTTTGAATACAGCAAAAAAAAAAAGGAAAATTAATTAGAATTTATGAAACTACGAAAATTTTTAACTGCACGAAGATCAATTACATTCAGATGAAAATATGTATGTATGTGCATATCAGAAAACTTTTTTTTTTGGAATATTGGTAATAATATGAAACACAAAGTTAGCAGATAAAAAGAGTTAATTGAACTTAATTCTCTGAATACAAATTGCTTGTATATTTCTTAGACAGGTGCTATTTTTACTTGTGTGAACAACGCATATACATACATACATATCGATTGCTTAATATAAAAAGGGCGTATCTCAATTTTTTGCGAAATCGCGTTTTTAACGTTTTCTCGGAGACAACGTATAATTGCATCCACCTTGAAGAGTCGAAAGCGAAAATATTAAAAATATTACTTTTTTTACTTGGTTATAAATGCTTTTACCCAATGAAAAGCTTGAATTTTGATACCTCTCGGTGGGAGCTGGGTTTTCGTTTCAAACCCCTAGTTTCTTAGGGTAATTTTCTTAGAATATTGTGTAGATTTCGTTTTTGTTTTTTTTTTCTCACACGAACAAATTGGCCCAGCCTAATGTAAAAAAAAAGAAATTTTGAGTGGAATTATTGTGTATTGTATTGCATCTCATTCACTGTTATTTCGTAATGAGATAAAAATATTAAAGAAGCCGTAACTAGTAACTCCAGGTTAAATATTGAACAAAATATTATATGTTCTCTTTGCTCAGTTACCAAAAAAGATTTTAATTTTTAAACAAAAAAAAAAAACGAGACAAATGACTGATAAGCATTTAAAAATTAAAAACAATAATACGAGTACAAACTTAGGGCCTTATTTTGTAAAACGAAACGCTTAGCGTTGATGAATTTTGTCTGTATTTTCTTTATTTTTTCCATATAAAATTTGTAAACGCTTGGCGTTGCGTTTTACACAATTAGCCCCTTATTATATTACACTATGCACAATGGGAGTAATCGCTAAAATAAAGGTCATAAATATTTGTATGCGCAGAAAAAATTATAACAGGTTTTTATTTCAACAAACATGTTTTTGAAACTGATTTTAAGTTCTATTACTGATTATATTATTAATTACACTGTGTCACTCGATTCGGAAACTTTATTTTTTGTAATAAGCCGGGAAGCCACCTGGTGGGTAAACATAATACGAGTACGCTGAATCCAGTGATGCTTACCATTTTTTTTTGTAAGCTAGCTCTTGTTTAAATAATAATTCAGATTGAAAATTATGGTTAAAAAAAACTAAAACGCAATTTTTATCGATATATCGAGCCTTATTTTCGATATTATCGTAAGCGAAATGTTATCGAAAATAGACTTTTTTATTGAAATTAAAATTCTATGGGCCTATCCATTGTTTAGAATTATCAAAATGCTAAAATTATTGATAACTTTTAAGGCTGTACAATTTTATCGCAAGCGACAATTTACGTACAAAAAGATATTTGAATATTAAAAAAAAACCTTCTCCTGAAAACTTTAATTTTTGTCGCTTACGATAAAATCGAAAATAAGGCTCGATATATTGATGAACATGCGTCCTAAGCAAATATTTTGAAAGCAAATGGTAATTTCTTAAAATTTTTTAGTTTGGACAATTTTTAAAATTTTTATTTTGCATTTTTTTTTCCAAAAAGTTATTTTAATCGATATAAAAATTAATGAACGGCAGAAAACAAGGAAAACTTGTGATTTTTAGGTACTTTAACCATAATTTCTAATCTAGTTACATTTTTAAGCTTGCACAGTGTTATTATATTAATGAAAAAATGCGTTTTTCATTCTATTAATTTATTTTAGTATTTAGTTTTATGAATTCTGTGATACGTCCTATTTCAGTAAAAAAAATTTATATTTAATACTCGTAATTTAATACAAAATAAATTTTTCTCTGTGTACATATATACCGCTCATTTACTTCAATAGTGGTACAACTCTAAAAAAGATAGTTTTGCAGAAAACGTGTTTAGAGTTTTAAATTTACACAGAGTATAATGAAGACATGAAAATATATTCTTCTGTCAGGAGATAAATAGAAAATGCCAAACTAAAATAAATTCAGTAAAGTGCGACTGCGACTTGCACACAAAGGGTTCCGTACGGACACTAGATACATATATATATCGGGCATTATATTCCATTTAATCGTAAGCGACAAAAATTAAATTTTTCAGGAAATTTTTTTTAATATTTAAATATATTTTTGTACTTAAATTGTCGCTCACGATAAAATTTTACATCCCGTATCTTAACAGTTATCGACAATTTAGGCATATTGATAATTCTTAACTATGGGTGGGACCATGAAATTTTAATTTCAATAAAAAAGTCTATTTTCGATAACATGTCGCTTACGATAAAATCGAAAAAGGCTCGATATAATACTATACGAACTTTACCCTACTATGTATGTATATATAATGGAATATCTTACCTGATGTAGACATTAAAAAAAAATCTAAGCACCCGGTAAAATATTTTTCGGTTTTTGACAGTTTTTCTAGTTTTGGCGGTTTTGCTTATTTTTGGCGCCTTTTTTCGTTTTTAGAATTTTTTTTTTCGGTTTTTGGCATTTTTTAGAGATTGTTTTTAGTTTGGCGCTTTTTTTCGTTTTAATTTTGGGATTTTTTAGTTTTAGCGTTCTTGAAAATTTAAGAGTTTGCCTCTTGCGGTTTCCAAGATACAGCAAGTTGTCAAAATTACACAGTCAAAATAACATTAACTGATAGAATACCCTTTAATTTTGAGTTTTTAAATTTTAGTGTTAATTGTTGTAGTCTGTATAAAACCACACTAACTTTTAAAATTTCAAGTGTAAAGAGTAAAAAATTAATTGGCTAATGTTCTCAAATATTTATTGGAATTGAAAAAACTACAAAAAAAAAAATAGATTTAAAAAAAAACTGCGCGACTGCTCAACAGCTCAAAAACTACGAAAAACCGATAAATCTTCACATCATTTGGCAACGCTGCGCGCTGCTGTTAGCACAACAATTACAGTGGTTCACATTAATACACACTTTCTTACAGAATTGATCAAATTATGTTAAACTGCCCTATTTCAATTTTCAAATTAATTAAAATCTTTTAAGGAAAGAGTTATTTTCCTTCATTAAAATGTGTGTTTTTTTTTTATCTAAATAACCAATAAAAAGATTTTCAACAATGCATTGTCATTATTTAGAGATCATTGAACCCGGAATTCACAATCTTTTTTTGCATACATATCTAAAAGTAATATTGGTGTGCATACGTACATTTAATTGTTAAAGAAAAAATAAAACAAACCTTTTTCAGCAAATACAAAGTAATATTTTTGCATTTAAATCTTATCGGTTAAAATATTTGTATTGAACCCATGAATCACAATTAGTCGCCCTGAGTTTTGAATAGGTGTTTTGATTATACTACAAAGAAGTGAAGTTAATCTCGATAACTCCGTCATGCAATTATGTATTTTTGACTACCGTTCGGCACCCATTATTTGAAGTTGTTCGCTTTACGAAATTATAGTGTGTTGTAAAATTTTAAGCCCTTCAATCCAAAATGGGTAGAGTATTTAAATACAATTTTTTGTTGATTTATTCGCAATTGTTACAATATTGATTGATACTCTATAAAATGTCGGTACATATTCTGGATTATTGAAGGCGTCTGTCTGACCAGCCCTCAAATAGAGATAAATTAAACACTGAACTTATTAACTTCCCGCTGTAGAAAGTTGCTGATATGACCCCAATTTTCGAAAATCGAGTTTTCATCGTATCTCGTCGTTTTTCTTTCTATTAAGTTGAAGGGTATATAAGATTCGTTGCAAATGAATATTAGTTCAAACATTAGTTTTACTCATATCAATGTCATTTTTACTGTATTCCTTGAAAACTTTTTGTATACAGAATGTAAATTTTGCACAATAGGGTTTTGCAACCGCTACAAAAAGAATTTTATAACAAAGAAAATTGTATCGATTGTTATCATTAATCATCGATAAGCCTTATCTGGGAAAAGGTTGCAAGACCAATTTAAAAAAAAAATATTATCAAAGATGAACATACATATTTCATTTTATTGTGAAACTTAGTCCTAATTTACACTATGCAAGTGTTATTGCTAAGCTGATTAGTTTGTGGGAGAGAGACACAAGGGAACAGAAACGTTTCTTTTCAGCTCGTCTCTCTCTCCTAAAAAACTAATCAGCTTAGCAATAAGACTTGCATAGTGTAAATTAGGACTTATATAGGATATTATGAAATTATTCGTAATCACAAAAATGACTATAGAATATTATTTATTTAGACCAATGGGACTATTAGACATTACAATTTTGACAAAAATAAATTTGTAACATATTACACTTGATCATTCTTCATTCCTGATTTAAATTTCATTGGGCAATTAGCAGGCACTGAAATAAATTTGATGTTCATTGTTAAGTCCTAGTTTACACTATGCAAGTCTTTTGCTAAGCTGATCAGTTTGTTAGAAGAGAGAGAGAGAGAGAGAGACGAGGGGAAAAGAAATGTTTCTGTCCCCTCGTCTCTCTCTCCACAATGTTATTTAAAAAAATCAGTAAAGTGCGTCTTTGACTCGCACACGAATGGTTTCCTACGGACACTACATATCGCTCATTTACTTCAATAGTGTCATAACTCAAAACATGCGTTTTTTTAAATAATAACGTAAAATAATTCGGCGTTTTTTATTTTATCTTGTGTACAAATTTCATATAAATAGCTTTTACTACCACCTCATGAGAGAAGAATATTTTTTCATGTCTTCAGTTTTCTTAGTCTTGGAGATTTTTTTCGTTTTGGGATTTTTTTCGGTTTTTACAGTTTTTTTTTGACAATTATATAACTATACATGTCTAGGCACTTGAAGTTTTCAAAGTTAGTGTATTTGTGAAATTTAAAATAATCTAAATTAAAGGGAATTCTATTAGTTACTGTAATTTTGACTATGTAATTTTGACAACTTGCTGTATCTGGGAAACCATAATTTTACGTTTCCATATACGTGATTTAGGTCAAAACATTTAATTTGCCCAAATTAAGTAATTTGCGAATTGATTTCCTATACATTTTTGATATGAGCAAATTATCTCAAATGACTTAATTTGCCGCAAATTAAATCGAATTTTTCAGTGCAACACTGCACGGCTGCTATTATTACAAATGCAACTCTGGGTCATCAATTACTGGTAACTTAGAAATACGAAAAAGTTGCATTTAAGTACGAATAAAAATGGCTGATTTTATTTGTTGATAAAAAGGGAAAAATCTATTTTGAAAGTGTTGGCGTTTTCCTTTCGCCCAAATAATTCTCTTTTATTATTAATACAGTCTAACATTGTACCAAATTATTATTAAACAAAAGTTTTGTTTCTTTTATGTTATAAAAATAAATAAATAATTCAAACGTCAAATTGACTTCGAAAATTTGAATAAAGAACACTTACAACATATAATGGCAACACTTCGACATGATTTTTTCCCCAAATCAACTTGATTTGCTCATAATTGAAACATACTATAAGAGGCAAACACTTGAAATTTTCAACAATGCTAAAAATAAAAAATCCCAAAAGTAAAAAATGCCGAAACGCAAAATTGGCAAAAAAAAAAATCCAAAACTAAAAAAAAATCTAAAACCAAAAAAATTGCTAAAACTACAATAAATAGCCGAAACAGAAAAAAAATCGCCAAAACAAAAAAAAAAACACTAAAAGTAAAAAAATGAATACTTATTGTTAGTTCATATTTGAGGATTCAATAAATAAATATATGTTGATTTTTGTCGATAAAATTAACAGCACATAAATTATTGTCGCTTAATTAACGACACAGCTGACATTAAACTACAGCGAGTATCGTTAAAAATGGTACTGAATAGTAAAATTGATAAATTTTCCTTATAATTATTTTAACGATGCGATTATTGTTAGAAAAACGTTAGTGAATCGCACTGCAGGTAAGATATTCGATCATATAGGCTATGTGTACGTATTGTCCGTACGGAAGGAAGCCTTCCTGTGCGAGTCAAAGTCGCACTTTACTGAACTCCTCCTCCTACCTCTTCTTACTCTCAATGACAAAAAGTATCATGGCCCGAAAAGGGAAATTAATTTATATACACCTACTACCGGCGGCGGGGGGCCCTTAGTAAAGTTCCTTTGATATAAATTATTTTATAAAAATATCAAAAGTAATTTTTTTTTTAAATTGTGTTAATTTCAACCCATAACATAAAGAGTCCCATATATCACTCATAATTGCATATAAGGGCCGTTCAAACAAACTTATACATATTTCAATTTGTAGTCTTTGGGCTTCAAACTGCTTAAAAATATAAATTTTTAGACAAACAACGCTCTTATTATAAATATGTACATGTTCATATTGATTCTTTGCTGCAATAGAGTCATAACTCAAAAACCGTGATTTGAGCGTTCTTCATATTATTTAAAAATTGCATACAAATATCTTGTATATCGTTACCTTCATATAGAAAAGCCCTAACTCATTATTTTTTTGAAATTCAGTTTTTTGTATATTTCGATAGAGAAAAGTAAGAAAATCTCGATTTCAAAAAAATAGTGATAATAATAATATTATTATTTTGCATTAACTTGTTGTTAGTAAGTTAAAAATTTCAAACTCGTTCTTTACAAAACAAGTTTTTTTTTGAGTTATGACTCTATTGAGGCAAAGGCTCGATATGTACTCTTGTGTGTAACTACATATCGTCACATAAAATCCAAAAGGCCGTAACAACCAAAAAGTTCAAAATAGAATTTTTGATTGATTATGATGTGATTAACCAAAATACATCGTTCCTTAAAATTTTACTCACATACATATGTTCAAAAACACCGATTTTATTCATTATTCAATTTGGCACCTAACAAATAAAATGTCTTAAATGTATAAGTTTTTTTGCTTCTCCTGTAAGAAAGTAAAAAGTGTACTTACGGCCTTTTGGATTTTAGGTGACGATATGTAGTAATTAAAATTTTCTAGTATTGGAAATAGTTTTGGAGTTTGTAATTAAAATTTAGCACCTGCAAATAAAATTTTTAATTGAAATAAACACAGCAATACATACATACATACATACGTATGTATATGTGCATATATACATATACATATGTACAAATGTGTGTATGTATAACTTGTTAACAGAAAAAAACGCACATAATACATACGAATTTTCTATTTCATAACATTAATTTAAAATTCAAGTAGTTAAAACCTTTAAAAAAAATTTTTGTGACTCTAAAACCTAAAAGTTACGTGAAAGCTAAGCGTTTTAGTAGGCATTTAAACCTTTTATAGTGTTTTAACACTGAAAAAAAACCATAAACAGCTGATTTTGCATTCACACTGCAATTTTGTTAAATTCAGGTCTTAACTCACAGCCTGTCTAATAACTTTGCTCAAAGTAAAATAAGTCTCCTGCAGAAATGCGTGTGTTTGTTGCTGTATTTTTTTCTGCTTTTTATAACACTTATTTGACAAACTGTACAAGAACTTTTTTTGTTTGTATGTATGAAAAACTGAAATAGAAATCTTAATATATATAAAAATCAAAAACACATTTATTTGTTAAGGGTGAACTCTTCAATGCCCCAACAGATTTTCGCCTTCCACCCCACCAAATATTTGTAAAAGACCGGTGCGTGTTTTTATATATATTCTACCCCGGCAAATGCTACGCCTCTTTCAGAAATAGTGATTCGTCCGACAGATGGCGCAATTTTTAGTTCTTTTGTGTTTTTGCACCGTAACTCAAGAACTACTGCACCGATTTCGACCAAACTTTATATACATGCTTTATGGGGCGTGAGTAGCCTTTCTGTGTAGTTTGAAGTTCGTCCGGCAGATGGCGCAATATTTAGTTTATTCGTGGGCAAAATCCAATTTTCATATTGTACCACCAATGCCATATACAACACTAATGTTTGCTTAGGGCCAGCAACGCGAACCGGGGTCAGCTAGTTATTTAATATATTGTAAACAAATATTTTAAAATTATGAAAGTAGTAATACAAAGCGATGAAGTGCTTGGAAATCAAGTTATTGTATATGAAAAATGCACAAATAAATCATAAAATACAACTTTTTTTTATCGGCCGATCGATGTCAGTCATATCGTCTATTTTCACTTCCCAGAGGTCGATGAAAATATTTTCGTTGTTTTCCTTCCAAAAAACTCTTTTTTTTGTCATAATGTTTTGATTATTGTTGCTGCTGCACCCATTTTTAAGTTGAAAATTTTTCTAGCGACATATGTATATTGTTATTCAGTGGCATAAACATTATCAGCTGCTTCCGGTCATTTTAATTTGGCAGCACTGAATTAAGCACAACAAAAACAAGGTTGCACTTAAAAAAAATTGCAGTGTGAATGCAAAATCAACTGTTTATGGTTTTAACGTTAAAACCAGGTCTTAACTTTCAAGGCTCAGTTACCCGACTGTAGTGTAAAGTAACTGCAACAGTAGGAAACAGCTGATCGATATTGTTATGTAAAAAGTAATGAAAATGATTACAGAGATGTAATGTAACGTAACCTATTTTTCATATAAAAATATCGATCAGCTGTTTCCTACTGTTGCAGTTGCCTTACATTAAAGTCGGGTAACTGAGCCTTCAGTGTGAAAACACTATCAGTGTGAAAGCACTATAATTGTTTTTGTATTTGCTTTGAACTAGTTTTTTTCGTTTGTAAGCTTGTTTGGTCTTTTATCTTTTTGAAAAATTATAAGACGATCTTTAAAAGTAAAAATAAATAAAAATAGTAGCCTTAAATGAAAACTTTATGACGTCAGATTATGGTTAGCGAATTCAAATATTATGAATTGTATTTGCAAAGTTTGTGAAAACGTGTTTTTTTTTGAGAACTTTTTCTAAATTGCATACATATGTATTAAAAAACCACTTAGGTATACCTGTAATAAAAAAAATATGAGTGAAAGAAAATAATGATACAAAGAAAAGTTTTAGCAATTAAACTGTAACAAGATACCTACATAACTACATATGTACATAAGTACATCTTATGTACATAATACATAGTTAACCTGACCAGACATCCCGCTTTAGGCGGGATTATCCCGCTTTTCTGAGGTTGATCCCGCCTTGAATTTTTATCCCGCTTTATCCCGCTTTTTAGAGTTTTGAAATTTCTTATCTCTTAATATATTTTTATTAATATGTAACTGATAAAAATTTATTCCAAATATTTTTTAGTGTAGTTATTGTTTATTTTTTTTGGATCTGGCAGCTCCTCAAATGAAAAAAATAAAAATACAAACGTACACACTCAAAGATCCTTTTGTTACAGTGCTTTATATGTGCAGACATTCTGCTGCTTTAGGAATTTATTACCAAGAGGGCTTATTAGGAGAATAACAACTGACATTCACCAAACTGTCAATAATAAAATAAAAAGTTCTTGCTTATTTTTTTATAAAGAGTTTGACACATTGGTGTAGTCAGTTGATGATAATATGGACTAACAAGGCCACTTGCTATCATTCGCCTTAAGTTTTTGTACATTGTTTTGTATAAAAATCGTATTTTGTTTTGTAAATGAAGTAAAAAAATCTTTAATTTTATTTATTTTACGTTACTAAATAAAAATTTTTGTTAATAAAAACTTTTGTTTATTTAAAATCGATTCTTTTGAGTTAAAAACTGTGTTTCCTAAGTACGAAACTTTTTATGTGCGTATTACACATCTCGCTTTCAAATAGTTGTTTATTTAAAAATCCCGCTTTTTGGCCGTATTTTCATCAAAATCCCTCTTTTTGAACGATCGTGTCCCGCTTTTTGTAAAAAGCTTCTGGTCACGTTATACTAGTACATATCAGGGAAGGCATTGATAATTTTAAAAATGTACCAACAACTTTCAAAAATTGTACTTTTTTTACCTTAATTGTACTAAAAGATTTTTTTTAGTTCAAATTACATACATATTTTTCAAATTTTTTTTGGTTTTCCCGCTGCGTTTTGCTTTTACAAGACTGCTTTCAAGTGAGAAGAATGTGAGTTTCATTGTTCAAAAGTGAAAATTGATATATGCAATCGTTTGAAAAGGAATGCGTAGTGAAACTGGGGAGATTCCCTAAATGTACTAAATTAGTCATTGGTCTGCTATTGTACTTTCCGAGTTTGAATAGTACCAAATAGTACATACATATGTATGTATCACTGATTCGTTTTTAAACATTTTATTAACATATTTTCTTCCTTCACGTCACGTTATTCTTGTACACAGACGTAAATTTTCCTAAGGATGTGAGTTTGAGTTTCACCTAAGTACCTATTTTCTAAAAAATTTGATTACTTATAGATTTTAAATAAATTGGTTGATTTTTGTGCTTTTAACGTGTAAACCTGTTACACGTTTATTCAGTTTTCAGAAACGCAAAACAGCGTAATTGGCAAACAAATTTATATCAGATTTTTTATAAAATCCAGTCTATTTTGATCTATGTTTATATGTATGTATACAAACATTAATTCCTTTTTTTGGTCACGGCATCACGCATGAATGTCTGGACCTTTTCTGTTGTGTTTATTATTGTCTGGAGAACAAGAATATGAATGAACCAACTAAGAAAGTTGAGCGGAAGAGGATAAAGCGGGAATTATTCTTACTGTTGGTATTTTTTCTGGTTTTGATAAAAAACCATGGTATAAAAATAGAGTAAACTTTAAAGTCTACTCAGTTTCTTTCTGGATGCGAGTGAATTCGCGGGAAAATGCTAGTATTATTATATAAAAGGTGAATTTTCTTTTTTTTTTCTTTTACTGTTAAAACATTTTGTGTTTTTATGTAGCTAACGACACATACTTACATACAAGTACGCACATACTTAAATAACTACATATCGCTTCTATTCGTGGAAACACATCAATGACGTTATCATTATTCAAATCAAGTAATAAGACCAAAAGCTACACAACAAAACTGACTGACTGCTTAAATTTCATACTCCTAACAAGAAAATCTTACTTCAGCTTAAGCCAGTGTTACCATATGTGAAGATTTATCTAATTTTTGAAGTTTATAAGCATGTTAAAACGACAAAAAAGATTTCTTATCTAATCATAAGATTTTTTAAAATGTGACTGGTACTTTTAATATATTATTGAGGGAGGGGTCTTTCGACCTAAACTACTTACATATTTTGTGATTTGCTTCATAATAATCTTCCACATATTCTATACAGTAAATATTTTGGGTTATTTTTGGCTGTACGTTTAATAGTTCACTAGAATTTTTATGCAATAAATGAAAAAAAAGATTTTTAGTAAAAAAAAGGTTTGTTTGCTCGACTTGAAGAATTTTGAAAAATAAATATGGCAACATTGGCTTAAGCTAACACTCATTTCCTTTTATTTGCGTGTGTGCGCATGTGTATGGGTGTGTTTTTTCGTGTGCATTTACCTGTAAATCGAGAGTAAAAGTGATCGAACATGTAGTAACAACAGTAACAACAACAAAAACTGACTGGCTGGGTATCGTAAAACTTTTGCTTTCATTCGGATGTGACACCAATACCCACTGAAAATTTTAACAACAAAAAGAAAACGAAAACTTTTGTGTAAAAAACAAAAAATAAAAGAGTTGGCTTTAGAATGCTTTAACTTTTATTTACTCATGCAATGAATGCTTACAAGAAGTGAGAGTTAACTCACAACAACAATAACAATAAGACGTAAAAGTTACTTACATATTTACATATGTATGTATGTATGTATGTAACTACAAATGTACATATGTATGTGTGGCTGCTGAAGCAAACGTTATAACCAGTGCCACCGTTGAGCTAAATAAGTGGCATAAGAACCTAAATAGAAATAGGTACTTATTAAGGTTTTACTAGAAGCAAAAACAAAGAAAATTAATAAAATATATTCATTAAAAAAATTATTTTGGGTTTGAGTTGTATGTATACATATGTACATATGTACATTAAAAATATTCCATGCAAATTTTGAAACTTGAAAGACAAATTAATATTTTTTTTTGAAAAGGCCGTAAGGATTTAATTCATAAACATGAAGTTGTGTGCGTGTTCCCCGAGATTTTGCCGAATAGCACTTTATTCATGGTTTTTGAATGTAAGAAAAGTATGCTGTGCATAGCACAGTAAAATTTTCTATTAGAAAAGTGTGCTGTGTGCCGCACAATCAAATTTTCTATATGAAAAGTGTGCTGTGAGTGAAACAGAAAGGGACCTTAATCTTGATAAGTTTAGAGATTATAAAATTTTTTTTATACCTACTAGACATAATTTAGAATACCATTTTTAAAGGTTTTTGCTGCATAATTTTATTTTCAAAAAGTCAAAACATTAGGCACTTTTGTAACACAAAACGGTATTGGCGTAGCTAATAAGGTATTGCCATCCCTAAGAAAATATGCTGTATAACCTTACATTAAAATTTTTATAATTTTTTACGTGGCATTGCCACCCACCCATAAAAAGACTTTTCATGTCTAAGCTCTGGCACAATGGTAACGCTGGCTGTAGTAAATCAACAAACATACACACACACATATGTATGCACATGCATAAATGCATTATTATAGCATAAAAAAATACGTAAATTACTAAAGAAGAACTTGCATTTGACTAGAGAACTAAGAAAGTTGTTGAGATGACGACAAAGAGCAGAGAGCAAGTGCAATAAAAATATGAAAATAAGCTGATCCACAGATAGTTAGTTGTTTGCAGTGTATCAACTGCAATAAAATATGTATAAGCAATTGCTTGTGGTAATTTGATAACATTTATGTATATATCGAGCCATAAACGTGAAAATAAAAGCTTAACCGACACATTTTGTGGATCGATTATTTACGATCTCAAATGATTGATTTTGGTAAAAAAAGTTAAGTTCGAAAATTATGTCCCTTATGTAAGTATTTACATACTAGTAGCGAACGAAAAACGTAAAAAATAGCGCCGCGCTATCAATGTTCAAGCGACGACAAACGCTTAAACTTCAAAGTAGTCAATTACACCGCATAGCATAATACATACTAGGGATGTAACGAATACCAGTTTAGCGAATGCGAATGCGAAAACGAATAATACATTTTAATTTTTGCGAAAGCGAATGCGAATGCGAAAGCGAATGGAAATATTACAATACGTTAAAAAAAGCACATGAAAATAAATTTGTATAAGAACATGAAGCTGTGTTGTATACATAGATCTACTTGAGTCTTGAATTCAGCAAATATTTATTAATTTATTAGAAATAAAAATTGTTAAACTGAAAGATGTATGATATAATATTATATATTATATATAAGTATAGATAATAATTAAAAATAAGTTTACAAAATGTTAGGCAATCCACCCATTCGTACTTTGGCCCTAAGACCTTGTACTAAGTTCAACATTTCCTGTAAAATGCTACCAAAATACATATTAAGAAAAATTGGAATGAATTGTTCATGAAATTTTTTTGCAGAAGTAGTACTCTGTTCATCTTGGGAAAAACATATGAAATATATCTTCAACATTTTAAGTTTTCATGCGAAATAATATGAGTGACCTTGTTTCGCAAAAAATTTACAACAAAGAAGGATTAGTTGATATTTTTGCCTTTCAAATTTTTTGTACGAATTAATGAATGGTGCTTACCATTTTTCAAAAGTTTCTTTTAAAAAAACTGGAAAATATTTCCAATATTTTTGTCTTTAGTATTCGCTTTAAATATTCGCATACATTTTAGCGAATGCAAATGCGAATGCAAATAGCAAAAGTAAGCGAATTATTTGCGAATGCGAAAGCGAATGCGAACATTCGTTACATCCCTAATACATACATATGTACATAATAACATAACTTAAAAAAAAGATTAAAATAAATTAAAAAAAATCAAAATCCATCTACATACATACCTAAGTACATTTGTAATCACAAAATTGTTATCCGTGTATGCCCAAAAATAATAAATTTTATTTACGAAAGACAAAACACAAACTTACATATGTACATAGGTACGAGTATAATAAATTTTGATTCTCCTGTTAAATACTTTTAATGTAACTTCCATAGGAATTTTTTTATTTTATATGTATGACGAGTACAGTCTGGGTTCATTTTTAAAACATTTTTAAATGAATATTTTTATGAAGACCGGGCGACTTAACACCGAAATATAATATGCAAAATGTTCACAATTCTGCATAATGTCATTAATTCCTAAATGAATAAAACTCAACAATTAACAATTAATAAGGGTTTTCATCATGGGTAGTGCAAAGTGTGCAAACGATGCAAATGAGTGCAAAAATGCAAACTTTTGCACAATACAACAACAATACATACTATATGTATATGTACATACGTATTTGCAATTTGCTCATTTTACTTCGTTTGCACTAAAAAAAAAACATTGAGCAAAAATAGTTTGTGCTATTTGTTTTGTTCAGTTGCAAATATACGAGTAAGTGAACAACAACTTTTGACATATCGCCCGAAATATTTTTATTTGTAAAAAAATAAAGTTTGAATTAAAATTTTTTGTGGTCGCACTAGCAATAAAATAAAGTAAAAACTTATAAATAAATTATATATGAAGTGACAGAGTTTTTAATGCGCTGCCAGGAACTTATCACAAAAATACAAGAACTACGCTCACGAAGTCCCTCACTATGAACAGCAATCACCATCGTCAAAGCTCTTATGCAAAAACGATTGTTAAAGTTAAAGCATGCTTTAAAACCGGTTTTGCCATACAAAATTCGTTTGCTAAACCAACTTTAAGTTTAACAATCGTTTATGCACAAGGGGGTTACTATTTTGCTTAATTACATACATATGTATGTACTAACATCAGTGCTGGCCAACGAGAGAAATGTGTTCGCGTATGTGAATTTGTTTATATAAGAAGCCGATTGAAGTTCGGCACTCAGGTGCCACTTTGGCCAGCTATGGTGCACATGCTTTTAACAGAGAGAACAAAATAAACAAAAATTTCATTTCGTTTTGTGGCAGCATTCACCAAAAAAGGTTCCTTCACGCCACTTCCTGTCATGTTATTTTATGTCATATGGTTACACTGAGAATATTCCACAACAGCCAAAATATATTATATTTTGTGTTATTTTAATCATCAGGCAGGTACTATCTACTTTGTGTTTTTGTCATCATATACTACTTACATACATATGTATGTACATAAATATTTTTTTTTTTTTCATATACAAATTTATTTATTGTATCTTCAAAAATGAACTAACAATAAGTAATCAAATCTTAAATCTAAATATAATTATTAGGCCCGACCAATATCGGACATAAGCTTAGTGATAGTTATAAATAATACATAAGTAGTGATAATCAAAAAGAAGTATTTTTAAGCAGTCCCATCTGGAGTGTTGGGTATAAGAGCCCTTGTGTCCCTTTTTTTTAAGCGGATGTATTCAGTAAAGCTCAAAATATTACGGGCAAGCGGATTAGGATGTGACTCGAGTTTAGTTAAATATTTGCCTGCGTATTTTGCAATTTCTTCACTCACTAGTGGCATATTTAAATCACGATGAATATTTGAATTTTTAACGTACCATGGAGCAGATGTTATCAAACGTAAAATTTTGTTTTGCCTTCGTTGGATTCTCTCGACATTTGAAGCTGAAGCAGTGCCCACAGCTGAATTCCATAGCACCATATTGGCTTCAAAAGCGACTTGTATATCAAAAGTTTGCAGTCTAGGCTGAGTGTTGAATTTCTGCCAATTAACCAATATATTTGAGTCAATTTAAGTTTCATTTGGGTTAACTTAGAGTCAATATGATATTTCCATGTAAGCCTTCGATCAAGGTGTATGCCAAGGTATTTGACTTGAGAATGTTGAGGATTATTTTGATTGTTGATTCGAATGGGGGAACAGGTATCTTTTCTTAGGGTAAACGTTATATGAACACACTTTTGTTCATTGACTTTAATTCTCCAAATATGGTTGAACTATATTTCAAGCTGGGTAATGTGTGCTTGGAGATTGCGGGATGCCTCATCAGGATTTTTGTGAATACTCAAACAGACTGTATCATCGGCAAATGTAGAAGTGTGGATGTTATTGCTCACAGGCATATCACAAGTATATATTAGATACAAGACTGGCCCCAGAATACTACCCTGTGGCACACCAGAAGATATAGATTCGGGTACACTCATGAAGTCTCCTTCCACAACGGTAAATGTCCTATCAACAATATAACTTTCCAAAAGCTTTTGTATATTTATTGGTAGGTATGTCTTCAATTTTAAAACTAGGCCTTTGTGCCATACTTTGTCAAATGCCTGAGAAACATCAATAAAAAGGGCAGAACAATACTTCTTTTCTTCAAAAGTCCTCCTTATAATTTGAACCAATCTATGCGTTTGCTCAGTAGTGCTATGCTGACTTCTAAAGCCAAATTGATGGTCCGGGATGCACCCAGTATCAGCTAAAATTGTGGACAATTTAGTCATGAGCAGCTTTTCGAAAAGCTTTGAAATTGTTGAAAGTAAGCTTATAGGCCTATATGACTCAGCCTTGGTAAGATCTTTGCCTGGCTTTGGAATCATTTTAATCTTGGCAAGTTTCCAGTTATGTGGAAAATACTGCATTCGTAAAATGGCATTAAAAATAAATAGCAAAATTCTTATTGCAATATGAGGCAAGTTCATCAGCATCTTGTTACTAATGCCATCAATACCTGGAGCTTTCTTAGGGTCGAGTTCAGCAACTATTTTTTGTAGTTCACGCATCTTAAACCTTAAGGGACGAGGGGGTAGAGAGACTACACTCGGTAAATCGGAGTACATAAATATGTATTTGTATTTTAGTTACGTTAAAATATTTTAAACAAGCTTTATACCCATGAAGCCAATTTTTTTTTCAGTGGAATACCACCAGTATAGGTGTATAGTCATGTCATTTATCTAAACTTTTCACTAAAAAAACGCTTCATTGAAATACTCTAAGCACCAGCAGCTTTTGTATTTACGTATTTTTCGTTCACAAGAAAAAGAGCGCCAAAAGTCATAATTCAGTCAATAATTGTGGAAAAAGAAAAGAAAAATAATGCTAATAAAACACGAACCTACTCTCCGAGTGAGTACTTGCTTCAACATTATATTATTGCTTTTATTTATTTTTGGTTTTTAAAAATTTTCTGTCATTACGGTAAATAATTACATATTAACAAACAGCTGTTTTAAACACCATGTGCACACATACTTACATAAAAATGTAAGCATAAATATGTATTGAAAGAAATTGTAATGGTAGTAGTGTTACATTATTATTTTCTTAACGAAAGCTCTCTTATGAGAGAGCTTAATTGTAAAGAGACCGTAATGTATAGAGTGCAAGACAATGAAAAGTAACAGTACTATGCTAGAAACAACAACAAAACGATCTTCGCGTCACTACAGTAAAGTTGGCTACGTCATTTTTATTTCTTTTTCGTTTTACTTGAGGTTGGTAGTATATTCGTGTGTTTGATATTTTGGTTGATTTTCGTTTCTTTTGCTGAGTTTTTTTTTTTGGGACGCCTTCAAAGTTTTATTTTACACTTTAGCCCGAGCAGCTTACAAACAAGAAGGCATAATTCATTCATACATTGATAGTGCAACATTGCGGTACAACATTACGGTTAACGAGCTATAAAAATATGCATGTACATAGAGATACCGAAGAAATAATAATAACAACAAGTAGTATAAATTAAAAAGTTTGGTGTAATTTTAACTACTACGACCAAGAGTAGCCAACTTATTACTGAAAAGTGTACTTCTCTTGTGACTTGTAATCGCAGTTCATAATACTGAAACGGCATCGGGTCTTACTAAACGCTTCGTCTTCGAACAGCCGTATATCAGTAACGATTATATGCCATAGCTAAACGGATGCGGACGCGCACTTCTTTTAAAATTTTGATCAAATCAAAGAAGTAGCAGAATGAATAACGCAAAGACTCAGTACGTAAAGAAACTGTAAAAAAATACAAAATACAAAAAGACAAAAATAATATAAAATCTGTTGCATCACTTATGAAACACTTCAGTCGTATTAAGACGTTTAGACAAAAAACTAAAAACAAAACAAAAAATTAGCTACAGAAATTAAAACAAATAATACCTATAGTAAAACAGTTTCGGTTGATAAAATAATAGTTCTCATACCTTCGGTAAATAAAAATTGTTTTTATGTACATTATTTTAAAGTAAACAATAATACCTACCTTGTTTTTAATAATATATGTATGTGTTTTTTTTTATAAAATAAAAACAAAACTTAGCGGGAACATAAGTTCTTGATTAAAGAAATTTAAAAATTAATGTTTTAGGGCCAATTTCACCAACTTGTTTCAATACCAATTCATATTTAAAATTAATTTTTTCATACCAAAATTAATGAATATATGAATTGATATTTAAATAGATTTGGTGCAATTTTCCCTTAAAGAGAAAAAGTTTCAATTGTGCTAAAAAATTTATTAACAATTTGAATAGTACTCCGAAAATTTTAGTGACACCAAAACAAAACAAATGAAAAACTAAATTAAAAAAAAATATTTAATTAAATAAGTTTGTACATACATACATATGTATGTATATGAAAGAAAAAATTGAAGCAAGTCAACTCTAATTCTTAGTGTCAAAAAGTCGTATATAAAGTGTTCTCTAGAAATTTTGAAAAAATAAAACTTAAAAAAACAGTGAAAATTTTAAAAACCTTTGAGAAATTGTGATGGAATAAATTTATTAAAATATGGCCACAAATATAATATAGCACATAGAATATTTAAATAAGTGCTTAAGTGCTTTAGAGTCCTTGTTTTTAAAAAAACATATTTTAGAGTTAAACTTTCATACAATTTTAAAATCAATAATTTAAAAAGGATTGGACCTAATACTTACACCTTTTAAATGGACAATTAAATTCTTAAGAACAAAAGTTTTTAACAAAAAGAACATATTTTGTTAACTGAAAAAATAAAAAATAAATATATTAAATAATACTCAATTATAATACATATGTATGTATGTACAATAATACATATTAATATTATTATAATAATATAATATAATAATAAAAATATTTAAAAACAAAACTGCAAACTATAAAAAAAATTAATAGTAAAAATAACAATAGTAAAATATTGCACACAAAATAAATAAAATATCTATGTGCATACCTATGTATTTACTATATACATATATAGATGATAATAGTTGGGCTCTAAAATCAATAAAAATTAAAGGTTCACTAAAATTTTCATTTATAATCGTTAATAAATTTTTTACCATAAAGTGTTTAACCAAAAATTATTTTTTGATTTTTGTCTATTTTTCGAACGATAAAAAAAAAATTATAAAAAAAAATTCAAACTTATTGAAAAAAAAAATTGAACAATTTAGAAAAAGGAAACGGAAGTAACTAACAAATCTAAAGTAACAAATATATTCAGTGATACATGTACTCAGTAATTGAATCAAAGCAACAAGTGTTAACAAAAGTATTTATTCTGTTGCTCAAGAATAATAAATAAACAACAACAAACATCCAGAAAAGAGAAATAACAGTGCATGGATATTTTTTTCAACAATTCCAGCTGAGAACAAATACTTATGTAAAAGTAATAAAAAAAATTCCCATAACAAAGGAAATTTAAAACAGCAGCTAAAAACAAAGTGGCTCTTTGGGAGTAATTAAACAATAACAAATCAATAGTGTTGGCAAAAATAGCAGATTGCGGGAGAAATAATTTTAAGAAAATATATTGAAAAGATCTTATTTATACATATGGCTCAAGTGAACCCTGTATGATCGAAATTTGTGTACATTAAATTTTCAAAATGGTTTAGAAAAACAACTATTTTCAAGCAAAAAAAAAAAACACTTTCTAATTTTCTGGTTTTGTGCGTTTTAACGAAAACTCTCACTATTAAACACTCCGTCAAAATTTTGCCTTCATTTTCACAATTAAAAATGCTCAACATGGAATCACCACAAATGTACGATACCGTACAAACACTAACACAATTGGATCTTAAAAAACAACCGCCTCCCCAGCAGGCTATTATAGGACAAATAACTCTGACGGCCATGTCCTCCCAGCAGCAGCAACAACAGCAGCAAAATAACCAACAGCAGCCTCAACACGATAATAACAACAACAACACCACACAACAGCAACAATCAAATGGTGTGGGTGTGGGTGTTGCTGTTGGCGCTGGCGCTGGCCTGGTGGTGAAACAGCATGCCATGCATCAAATGCATCAGGCGGCCGCCATGAATAATAACAACAACAATAACTCAGTGTTGAATGCAAATGTTAACAACGTCAACTTGCTGCAAAAGCAAATCATGCAACAATACAGCCAATCGGATTTGGATGAATTGACCGCTCAAGAGATCTCATTAGACTTGCAACATTTAATCGATGATAGTTTTCGTGATCAGGAAACTTTGGGTATATTTAGTGATATGGTTACAAGCCCGGGTGTGCTCTCAGCCACTCTGCCGCCCAATGGCATGGTGACGGCTGCAGCAAAAGTTTTACAACAACATCAATTGCAGCAGCAGTCACTGCGTACCCAACAACATCAATATGGTCGCAATCCCTTGGCCTATATGCCACAGGCTGTGCACTCAAATGCCTCGTATAGCAACAATTCCAGTGACGAAAACTCCTCGGTGGGTTCAGATACCTCAACTATCAAAGAAGAGCCCATAGATCCCGACTATCGGCGACATTTGCAGGAATCTAATGCCGTCAATAACGCAGCCGCCGCCTTCATTACCAATGGTTCAGCTAATGGTCTATACAATCCTTATCAGAATGCTAACGGCAATGCTAATTCCAATAATTCATCATCACAAAACCCCAATAACTTTAATACTCTTACCTCGGCCAATGTCTTGGCTCATCATTCTGCCGTCAATTTGCCTCATCTAGCAGCTGGTGCCCATCTGCTTAAGCATCACAACAAACAGGTGCATCAACAGCGCAAACAATCACTTAAACATGTGGACAAGGGTACCGAAGAGTATCGCCGGCGTCGGGAACGCAATAACATTGCTGTGCGCAAGTCCCGGGAAAAAGCCAAAGTGCGTTCGCGTGAGGTGGAAGAACGTGTCAAAAGCTTGCTCAAAGAAAAGGAAGCCTTACTGCGACAACTACAAGAGATGACCAATGAACTGCAACTGCACAAACAGATCTACATGCAATTGATCAATCACAATAATCCCGAAGTGAGTCGTGTTTGTCGAAGTTTTCTCAATACCAACGATCACGGTTTGTAAGTTTATTATTACTATTTTTTTTTTGGACATGATGTTGTCTAAAGATGATGTTGTATCAGGATGAGACTGTATATTATTCTATTATTATCGTTTTGTATGTATGTATGTATTTGCTCAATTTAAACAAAAACATTTTTCATTGTAAAATTATTCTATTTTGTTTTTGTTCATACCTATGTTTTTTTTAATAATGAAGGGGCCGGCTGCCCTTACTCTCGTTGCAATAATTATTGTTAAATTTTATAACAAACAAGTAAATAAATAAATAAAATAGCTAAAATTAAAATAAAAGGGCGGGTTATTAGTTTTAAGTTCATTTTCATTTCATTCATCAGTTTTAAGTTTAAGCCGAGGCATTCCTCCCTAGATACATTATTTTTTCCAACCCTTTTACACACGGAAAGTTTACTTTGCAAAGTCATAATTCTCAGCTGGGAGAAAAGTATTCCTCCCTCTGTCTTTCAGCCAGCTGAATTAAGACATTGCAGAGACCCCTTTTAGACACGCAAAGTTTACTTTGCAAATAAAGCCTTTATTCAGGTGGTTGAAAAACAGAGGGAGGAGTACTATCTCTTTCTGTTTCTCTTTCAGCTGAAATAAGAGTTTGCAAAGTAAAATTTGCACGTGTAAAAGGGTTCAAAAACTTTGCATGTGTAAAAGGGGGACTTCCTTAAATACTTTTCTCAAAAATGTCCATGTTGAATATAAAGTAGGGAAATTCTAATATGAACAAAATTTATAGAATTTATTGCAAAGAGCGACCGATAGAGAGGGATAGAGAGAGAAATATTGCAACAAAATCAAAATAGGGGAAAATTTAAGATATTAAGGGCCCTTTTCACAATGTAGGATTAAGAGTTAACGTGAACCTTAACTGCAAGTTCATTAAACAAAACTTGTTTGTTAAAGTCCCTGTTATTTTTATTGTGTATTGTCCATAAGAAGAATAATACATAAGTAACTTTGTTAGTGAATAAAATAAAATTAAACAAATACTTAGTACAAATAAGGAAAGAGAAGTGTAAACAACTAGTACAAGAGAGATAATTGTCTGGGGAACAGGATAACATGCAAAAGGCATTAACGCAACGCCATATGAAGTTATTTAAATCTTTTTGTCGATTGAAATAAGGAATTAAATCAATTAATATGACCTGGAAACATTGAGAAACATTTCAATAGGCAAATTTTGTAGCAAAATTAGCAAAACATAATATGTATAATAATTAAATAAAAATGTTTTCGAACAAAAAATGTTTTCTGCTGGGCATTAGTGTCCTTTGTATCAGTTGTCGTAGCAAAAGTTCTAGAGATGCAGGTATAGAGCATTGGTCACTGAGCTATACCGACTTCAACAGATACTAATCCTAATGTAACATCTGAGCGCCCTCCTTCGTTGTGTAGCAGAATCATCGGTGAAGTAAAATAACCAATAAAATGGCTACTAAACACAGCTTCAAGAAATTTAATACTTCTCATTTAACACCAGAGGCGCTGCAATACTGCGTTATTAAAAAAACGTACAAAGAGCAGAGTTATAAAATAATGAAGCTTTCCTCTATCTCTTCCTTCACCACCTGTCTTCTCTATCATTATCCCTTTCCTAAAAAAGGTAACACCTAGTAATAGTAGTAGCCATTCATTGCTTGAGTGTTACTAGTGTTACACTGTTGTTTTATTTAAAAAAAAAACATTGTTATACACACTATAACTCTTATATATTAGGCTTAAAAAATAACAAAGTATAAACAAAATGAAGCTATTATTCCATTTGAGATTATAAGTCGGAACTAACTAAAAAACTATAAAATCAATTTAAAAAAATTTCAAGTTTCCAATTTTTTACATGCGCACTTAAGCGGGAACTACTGTAGCAACTAATCATAACAAATTCACATTTTCTTAAAAAATTTAATAATTTGTGGGATAGTCAGTCACTGCCTTTAGATCCAGAGATGCCAACTTGGTGCTTTAGGCACTATTTTTAGTGCTTTTTGAAAACTCCAAAAGCCAAATTTTGAGCGTTAGTGCCAAACTAAGAGAAAGCACTAAGTAGTGCTTTTAAGAAATTTAAGTATTCCTTAAAATTACTTTAATAGAAACTTGGTGTATTTACTTTTCTTTTGTAATGTATATATATGTATATATCGTCTGATATATTTCATTAATATGTTGATACTATTGCCGAAATAGAGAATAGCTTAGAAATAGCTTTTCACATTAGTGCTTTTTACACTTTTTAAATCTCAAAATTACGCTCTTTAGTGCTTTTTTTTTAAATTTTGATGTGCTTTTAGAGCCAAGAAAAGTTGACATCACTGTTTATATCTGCGATTCGATTGTTATTACCAGTGTTGCCAGAAAATGATGTTGGGATAATGCTAAATTGTTGGAAAATATTTGCTAAAATGTTCTACAGTAGAAAAAATAAAATGCTAGATTTTAAATTTACAATTTTTTGATAACTTCGAGGCTTGTTCACTTAAGAATATGGTAAATCTAGCAGTGATAGTGCAAAAATCTCTATCTCTCTCTCTCTCTTTCAAGTCAGTCTTTTATAGTATAACCTCATTTTCTAACTACTTATTAACTTCGGATTTTCTACTGTACTTAAATTTTAAAACTATTGTAAATTTCTTAAAATATATTTATATATATAGTAAGTCTGTATAAAAAAATCATGTATGTATGTATGTATTTAATATTTATAACATATAGCAATTAATTAATTGTACTATAAATTATATACAAACTTATAAATTAATATAAGATAAGCCAAAGAAAAATATAACCATTACAAGAAAATCTTATATTTATATTACATTTATAAAAAAAGGAAACAAAAATAAAAAAATTAACTTTGTAAAAAAGTTAAAAAACAATATTTAGTTCAATAAAAAAACATCTTGTAACGAATTATGAAAAAAAAAACACACACACAGAAAATGTATTAAAAAATTTTTACAATTGAATAACACACATATATAATATATAAAAAAAAAATAAGGACACATTTTGTAATAAAAAATAAATGCTTAAAATGAAGGGAACAAATACAAACTAAGTACTTTCTTTTGGAAATTAACTGAAATCAAGTACATAATATGTATGTATGTATGTATATGTATTAGGGTACGTGAACGGTTAATCGGTACTCGGTTAGCCGATTCACTATTGCATTCATTTGAAATTGATCATTTTCGTTTAAGGATTATACATACATACATATCTATGCATATGGAGCATAAAGGCTTAAGGCTCAGTTACCCGACTGTAATGTAATGTAACTGCAACGTAGGAAACAGCTGATCGATATTTTTATATAAAAAGTAGGTTACGTTACATTACATCTCTATAACCATTTTCATTACTTTTCACATAACAATATCGATCAGCTGTTTCCTACGTTACAGTTACATTACAATACAGTCGAGTAACTGAGCCCTTAGCCGACTGTAATGTAATGTAACTGCAACGTAGGAAACAGCTGATCGATATTTTTATATAAAAAGTAGGTTACGTTACATTACATCTCTATAACCATTTTCATTACTTTTCACATAACAATATCGATCAGCTGTTTCCTATGTTGCAGTTACATTACATTACAGTCGAGTAACTGAGCCCTTAGCCAACTGTAATGTAATGTAACTGCAACGTAGGAAACAGCTGATCGATATTTTTATATAAAAAGTAGGTTGCGTTACATTACATCTCTATATCCATTTTCATTACTTTTCACATAACAATATCGATCAGCTGTTTCCTACGTTGCAGTTACATTACATTACAGTCGAGTAACTGAGCCTTAACTGAGCCTTAAGGAACATTGCAACATTTTTTCTTTAATCGAATGCAAAATCATTGTAGTCGAAGTCAAAATACGAAATTCGTAATTAGGCTCATTATTTTTTAAAACAATAGCCAGCCGCTCTTGCCTTTTGTCAGTCACTTTGAACAAGTGTTTTAACATAGAAAATAATAAAAACAAGTAAGAGTGCTATATTCGTCTGTGCCGAATCTTATATACCCTTTACCAACGTACGTACATATATATAGTATACAGACACATACATACATATTTGTTTTGTGAAAAAATTTATCATTTTTTTAAAGTTTCCATCTTTGGAGCTGTATTTTTAATTTTTCAAATTTCATACGCCAAACTTTTCTTTCAGAAGCATAAAATATATTCAATTTATAAAGAAAAAGAAAAAAAATTTTAGACCTATTTAATTTTACATAACACAAAAGTGTGAGTTTTCCAACCCTGGAGTCATAATTTTGGATTTTTTTAATTATTGATACCAATCTAGTTTTTTAAAAAAAACATAAAATATGTTAAGTGAACAAAGCAAAAACGAAATAAGGAAAGTTTTCCGGCCTGGCCCACGATGTCACTAGAAATCGTTCGATCGACAACTTGTATTGCAAACAACAATAACTTTAGAAAATTTGTTGTTGTTTGCAATACAAGTTGTCGATCGGCCAGGCCGTTAGTTTCATTTAATTCCTTTAATATTAAAAAATTTAGTAAGGTGCGACTTTGACTCGCGCACGAAAGGTAGGCTCTTTTGCTTTTTTGAAGTTTTTTTTCAGTTTAAACGATTTTTTCAGTTTTGTCGCTTTTTTCTCGTTTTGGCGTTTTTTCTGTTTTTGGAGGTTTTTTCTTCTTTTTGGCGATTTTTTTCTGTTGTTGGGCTTTTCTTCATTTTGGCGATTTTTCTCATTTTGACGATTTTTTTTCCTTTTGGCGATTTTTTTCTGTTTTTGGGTTTTTTTATTTGGTTTTTTCCATTTTGGCGACTTTTTTCTGTTTTTTTTTCGTTTTGGCGATTTTTTTCATTTTGGCGTTTTTTTTATTTTGGCGATTTTTTCTGTTTTTAGGTTTTTTTTCGTTTTCGCGATTTTTTTCATTTTGGCGATTTTTTTTCAGTTTGGTGATTTTTTCTGTTTTTTAGGTTTTTTTTCGTTTTGGCGATTTTTTTCATTTTGGCGATTTTTTTTTTTCATTTGGCGATTTTTTTCATTTTGGCGATTTTTTTTTATTTTTGCCATTTTTTCTGTTTTTAGGTTTTTTTTTCGTTTTGGCGATTTTTTTCATTTTGGCGATTTTTTTCATTTTGGCGATTTTCTTTCATTTTGGCGATTTTTTTTTTCATTTTAGCAATTTTTCCGTTTTATGCGATTTATTTTAGTCTAAGAAATTTTTTTTGTAATATGGTGCTTTTTTTCGTTTTGGCGATTTTTTTTTTGTTTTTGACGATTTTTTTCGGTTTGGCGATTTTATAATTTTTTGTTTTTTTAGTTTTACCGTTTTTGAAAATTTCAAGAGTTTTGCTCTCACGGTTTTCAAGATACAGCAAGTTGTCAAAATTGCATAGTAAAAATTGCATTAACTGATGGAACACCCTTTAATTTAAATTTTTGGAAATTTTAGTGTTAATTTTTGTAGTCTGTATAAAAATACACTAACCTTACAAATTTCAAGTGTATATACATACAATTGTATGTATATTACATGGGATTTTAAAATTTTTCGTTGCTCGTTTTGGAACACCCTTTAAATTCCAATTCTCATGTACTTGTTGTTGTAGCGGCCAAAGGTCTACACACTGTGTCCAATTTTCAGGTCTGTAGCTCTTACGGTTCTCGAGAAAATACTAATATAGTTTTAGACATCGTTATTTTTACATAACACAAAAAGTTAAAGTTTTCCAACCCTGGAAACGTCTTTTTAATTTTTTTTATATTTTTTTAATTTAAAATACCAATTTTAGTCGTACTGAAGTGTAAAATAAGTTCATTTATTAAAAAAAATAAAAATTTGTTTTCGGTAGTTACTTTTATATGGCAAAATGAAGTTTACGCTTTCCAGCTCTGCAATCGTCTGCTCGATTTTGCTGAATTTCAATACCAATCTATTTTGGAAAATTTCTGACTCACCAGTCCAAGAACGAAGTCTCTAGCTTTTCTGGGAGCTTCGGAAAACCGATTTCACGTACAGACAGACGGACAGACGGACAGACGGACAGACGGACAGACGGACAGACGGACAGACGGACAGACGGACAGACGGACAGACGGACAGACGGACAGACGGACAGACGGACAGACGGACATCGCTTATTCGTCTTCCCTATACATAAGGATCCAGAATATATATATTTTATGGGTCGCTTATTGATATTATAGAAATTACAAACGGAATGACAAACCTATATATACCCTTTTACCATTTTTGTTGGTAAAGGGTATAAAAATGTTAGTGCCAAACTCAGAAAAAGCACTAAGTAACGCTTTTAAGAAATTTGTATATTTCTTAAAATTACTTTAATAAAAACTTAGTGTATTTATTTTTTAGTCTAAAGCATATCCTTTAGTCTAATAGGTATATGTACAGGATGTTTTTTAGAGGTATAGAACTTCGAATTGAAATAAAACATGATCCATGGTTAACGATGCGGTAAACTTCGCGAACTGAACCATTATTTTCGAAATAAATTTGCACGATTTGCAAGCGTTGTTCTTTTGTCAAGCTGTTCATGATGAAATGGCAAACCAAACTAAATATTAATCACTTGACAGCTGACAAAATGGCCGCCAGTTAAAAAAGTGATGCCAACTTAAAGTTCTATACCTCAATAAAAAACACCCATTATATCATTGAATAGAGAATAGCTTCGAAAATATTAAATATTATTAAACATTACCAAGCTTCACTCGTTTGGATATTCACTCTTTGTACACGTTAATGTTTTTGATGCGTTTTAGATCTCAAAATTATGCTTTTTTTTAAAGTTTGATGTGCTTTTAGAGCAGCGTTGACGTTGTGACACTAAAGTATCACTTTTGACCCTTTTTCGTGCTAATGACACTTTTTATGAACCTTGTTTTTCAATTTATCCCTTTGTATCATCTTAATAAAACGTATGCCGTAAGGCAATCATATGGTTAAAAATTGGATGAAGCAGAGCTGCTCGTCCAGTTGGCGATATCCGGTTCGATGGTATCGATCATCATTTTACTATTTTGGTCGATAGAAAAGCCAATAAATGTTGAAAATATTGCAAAAAATCTGACACCCAAATCCCTGATTCCAAATGCAAATTATTTCTGGGAGTATCACAATTAAAAAAAATATATTTTAACTTCATTTTTAATCTTAATAAAACTTTTTAAAAATAAAATTTAAATTTGATTTTTCATTACTTGCAAACCGGCAAGACCGCATACATACTACTGGGTTCACTATTCTTTATCTGGCGTTCGTTCCTAATGTTTTTTTCTACCAGTAAATTAAAACTTACGGTTCTTTTGCCTATATAAACTTAAAAAAATTAGCTTCATCCGATAATTTTTACGATCTGGCCGGTTGATTTATAATTAAAATATGTTAATTAATTTTATTTAGTCATAATGTACCTATTTAATTAATTGTTAAAATTCTTGTTTGTTTTTTTAAATTGAAATAAATGTTATTTTGTTTGTTCACAAAAAAACTTGACCCTATTTTAATTTAAAATACCATTTTTTTAACCCTTCTTATGATACCGAAGTTTTCAACGGCAATCCTGACGGTGAGTGTCCGTTTATGAAAAGTTTTCCACATATGTACATATGTATGTATGTGGGCACCTACTTCCAATAATTTTGAAATCAATTAATTTTCAAACAATTAACTTGCAATCAAACGCTTCAGGAATTTACATATGTACCCTGCAGGAAATGGAACTGACACAAGACTAGTCACGTGATCGGTCTTTAAGTGATAGGGACCAGTCCGAGTTCTAACACTTCCTATGAAGAGGACCAGTCACTTTTACATGGGGATGCCCTAGGATGGGGTTAATTGATACTTTGTATACGCCTTTTGACTTGTCACTGAACTATTCCACAGTGACCTATTCGGTGTAGAATAATATAATTATTTAAAAATGTCATTCCGACACTTAACTGTAACAATGAAAACTTATAATTTTTGTTTTTATAGTTACAAATTCAATTATAGTTTATTTTTGAGCAGATATTTTTTTTTGGGACTCGAACTGACAACCTCGTGCATGACAGGCTGGCACACTACCCACTCGACCACAGAGGCACTCATACATATTTCAAAAGTATAAACCTGTTCAGCTTTGGTTAATATCTAAGTATAGTTACGGGACTTGTTCCAAAGTGACTTGACGGTCCATTTATATCGATTCATTGTCTTTCCCAGCCAAGTCTTTCTTATATACATATATACTAAACCAAAAAAAAAATATTCGTAATACATAATACATGCTCTAGCGGAGTGTTTCTTATATAGACATACTAAGCAAAAAAAATATTCGTAGTACATATAATATATAATATTCGTAATAGTGCCCTATTGAACTATGTATGAACTAATGGAGAATAAAAGTAAACGAACAAAAATGTGTTCAGGTAACATTTACCCTATGAAGAGAGCGATACTGGTTAAAAACTTGTTCTTCAACATACACCTTGGTCGACGGCTTCTTGGAAACAGCACATTGACTCTAGCGAAAACAAATGAAGCTTAAATTAACTCAGATACATTGGGTGATTAACTAGTAGAAATTCAATCCTCAGTCTAGATTATAAACTTTTAATATAGTTTTGAAACCTTTGTGGTGCTACGCAATTCAGTTACGGGTAACCTGACCACACATCCCGCTATTGCAATTTTCAATCTCTTATTAGTTTTTTTTTATTAAAATGTAACTGATACAAATTCAATCCAAATATTTTTTCAGTGCATTTATTGCTTAACTATCCAAATCCCTGTGTGCTTCGTAGTTCAGCTAACTTGTAGGTTACAATTCTCATTATTAACATGTTATGAAGAGTTTTAAAATTATCACTGCGTTATTTTCTGTCGCAATCGGCGTAATTTCAAGTTTGTGCTTGTATAGATTTATAAGACTTGACACGAACCCTGTTCTTTAACAGAGCTTTATTAGTGTCTTAACAGAGCTCTGTTAAGCTATAATGCATTTCTAAAGGACTTTTCCAGTAAATGAGGCAACCCAGACGGAGAAAAGTAGTGCTCCTCCTTTATTATTGTCCATGAATCTATTTCTGAAAAGCATGAATTTGAACTAGATACTCGAATTGCCAAGTTTTCATTTTGGTATTTTCTGAAGGATACGCACTTTTGGAAGTCAATGCTGTCGGGTAATATTGGTCATAGATTAATGTCCAAGTGGTCCTCTAAGAACGTGCATACTCAGAATTTTTTGAAGTTCGAGTTTTCAGGAGTTCTTCAAAAAACTTTAAATTTACCCTACCTGTATTAACATTTTCTAATGTTAGAAACTTTGAAAACTGTGTATCTTAAGTACATACGAAACTGTATATGTGCATATTACACATCCCGTTTTCTAAAAGATATATATTTTTAAGTCCCAGTTTTTGATGGACCATGTCCCGCTTTCAGCTTCCAATGTAGAGAAATCCAAAGAAAAAAAACATATATGTATATATATTATTTGATACGTCCTGGACTCAGCAACAATACTAGAACGAGTAACAATAACTAGAACGAGGCTGTTGAAGCTGTTTAGCTTTTAATAAGTTTAGTAATTCTCAATTACTTAATGGTAGATTTTATATAATTCCGATTTTTTTTTCAAGAATTTCGTTGGACATTTTCTGATAAATTTGCATTAGCATTAACGTAATGCAGCGTATAGAAAATATTAAACAACATAGTTACGTTAATATGTGACAGCGCATAGAGAAAGGGACCTAAGGGTAAACAAATCAATTTTCACTTTTTTTTTTTGATGTGGACAACATCTGAATATCGAATGAGACCGATCCCATGCCCCAAAAGTGTTCCCTACCAGAGATATGCGCATTTTATGAAATTGAGGGTACACCAAAGATACACGTATTTAAATCTTTAAAATGGCTCTCCTGAACAAAACCGGTTTTTACCCTTAGGTCCCTTTCTATTTTGATCTATTCCCTTTAGGTGACAGAATTTAAAAGGGAATAAATCTAAAACTAAGATCAAAAATTCTAGAAATAAAAATTTAATCGCACCCTGAAGATGGCCAACAAAGTTGGTCGAAATATCGGAAAATAAATAAAAAAACAAAATCTAATATAAAAGTAATTTTATTTATTTATAAAAACGGACCTCAAACCGAACACATATACACGCAAAAAAAAAATTTCATATTCTGCTAAATATATGCAAATACGTACTATACACATACCTACAAACACATACATGTGTGTAGTCTATAATTCTTGCACATACATACATACATATGTATGTATAAATAATGTACAATGCACTAAAAATTGCATGTCCATTTAAAATTAAAATTTTAAATAACAATTCCTTTTTATACCCTTTACCAACAAAAATGGTAAAAGGGTATATATAGGTTTGTCATTCCGTTTGTAATTTCTATAATATCAATAAGCGACCCATAAAATATATATATTCTGGATCCTTATGTATAGGGAAGACGAATAAGCGATGTCCGTCTGTCCGTCTGTCCGTCTGTCCGTCTGTCCGTCTGTCCGTCTGTCCGTCTGTCCGTCTGTCCGTCTGTCCGTCTGTCCGTCTGTCCGTCTGTCCGTCTGTCTGTACGTGAAATCGGTTTTCCGAAGCTCCCAGAAAAGCTAGAGACTTCGTTCTTGGACTGGTGAGTCAGAAATTTTCCAAAATAGATTGGTATTGAAATTCAGCAAAATCGAGCAGACGATTGCAGAGCTGGAAAGCGTAAACTTCATTTTGCCATATAAAAGTAACTACCGAAAACAAATTTTTATTTTTTTTAATAAATGAACTTATTTTACACTTCAGTACGACTAAAATTGGTATTTTAAATTAAAAAAATATAAAAAAAATTAAAAAGACGTTTCCAGGGTTGGAAAACTTTAACTTTTTGTGTTATGTAAAAATAACGATGTCTAAAACTATATTAGTATTTTCTCGAGAACCGTAAGAGCTACAGACCTGAAAATTGGACACAGTGTGTAGACCTTTGGCCGCTACAACAACAAGTACATGAGAATTGGAATTTAAAGGGTGTTCCAAAACGAGCAACGAAAAATTTTAAAATCCCATGTAATATACATACAATTGTATGTATATACACTTGAAATTTGTAAGGTTAGTGTATTTTTATACAGACTACAAAAATTAACACTAAAATTTCCAAAAATTTAAATTAAAGGGTGTTCCATCAGTTAATGCAATTTTTACTATGCAATTTTGACAACTTGCTGTATCTTGAAAACCGTGAGAGCAAAACTCTTGAAATTTTCAAAAACGGTAAAACTAAAAAAACAAAAAATTATAAAATCGCCAAACCGAAAAAAATCGTCAAAAACAAAAAAAAAATCGCCAAAACGAAAAAAAGCACCATATTACAAAAAAAATTTCTTAGACTAAAATAAATCGCATAAAACGGAAAAATTGCTAAAATGAAAAAAAAAATCGCCAAAATGAAAGAAAATCGCCAAAATGAAAAAAATCGCCAAAATGAAAAAAATCGCCAAAACGAAAAAAAAACCTAAAAACAGAAAAAATGGCAAAAATAAAAAAAAATCGCCAAAATGAAAAAAATCGCCAAATGAAAAAAAAAAATCGCCAAAATGAAAAAAATCGCCAAAACGAAAAAAAACCTAAAAAACAGAAAAAATCACCAAACTGAAAAAAAATCGCCAAAATGAAAAAAATCGCGAAAACGAAAAAAAACCTAAAAACAGAAAAAATCGCCAAAATAAAAAAAACGCCAAAATGAAAAAAATCGCCAAAACGAAAAAAAAACAGAAAAAAGTCGCCAAAATGGAAAAAACCAAATAAAAAAACCCAAAAACAGAAAAAAATCGCCAAAAGGAAAAAAAATCGTCAAAATGAGAAAAATCGCCAAAATGAAGAAAAGCCCAACAACAGAAAAAAATCGCCAAAAAGAAGAAAAAACCTCCAAAAACAGAAAAAACGCCAAAACGAGAAAAAAGCGACAAAACTGAAAAAATCGTTTAAACTGAAAAAAAACTTCAAAAAAGCAAAAGAGCCTACCTTTCGTGCGCGAGTCAAAGTCGCACCTTACTAAATTTTTTAATATTAAAGGAATTAAATGAAACTAACGGCCTGGCCGATCGACAACTTGTATTGCAAACAACAACAAATTTTCTAAAGTTATTGTTGTTTGCAATACAAGTTGTCGATCGAACGATTTCTAGTGACATCGTGGGCCAGGCCGGAAAACTTTCCTTATTTCGTTTTTGCTTTGTTCACTTAACATATTTTATGTTTTTTTTAAAAAACTAGATTGGTATCAATAATTAAAAAAATCCAAAATTATGACTCCAGGGTTGGAAAACTCACACTTTTGTGTTATGTAAAATTAAATAGGTCTAAAATTTTTTTTCTTTTTCTTTATAAATTGAATATATTTTATGCTTCTGAAAGAAAAGTTTGGCGTATGAAATTTGAAAAATTAAAAATACAGCTCCAAAGATGGAAACTTTAAAAAAATGATAAATTTTTTCACAAAACAAATATGTATGTATGTGTCTGTATACTATATATATGTACGTACGTTGGTAAAGGGTATATAAGATTCGGCACAGACGAATATAGCACTCTTACTTGTTTATACCTTGTACTTAGCGATTTGTTTTTTGTTGCTTTATGAAAGTTCTTAACAGTTCTGTTAAAAAGTCCCTTTCTCTTCTCTCTCATTGCTGATCACAAATTTTTAGTTCTTGACAGGTTTTTGTGTGATGAAGTTGGTTATGCATTTGCAGTGATTACTCTCCTTTTATAAATCAAAATTAATCAATAAAAAAGTGATAAAATATCTAAATAATTGAAGAAATTAGTTCTTAGTGTGTTATTTAATATGTTGCTATAAAAAATCTATCAATTATTAAAGTTTTCCCTAGTGCAAAAAGCAATTAAAGTTTTTGCCAAAAAAAAAAAATCATTCTACCAATAAGTTATTTATTGTGTGTATCTATTGCAAAAAAAAAAAGAAAAATGAAATGTAGTTGTTATTGCTTTTGTTGCTTATTTTTTCAAGTGTGTAAAATGTGTATTCCTATTTTGTGCTTGTTTTTGTTGTTATTGCTTATGCACAAATGCAAGCAAGAGTTCTGTTGAGCAAAAGCTGTCAGCAAAGGTATGTATGTATGTAAGTTTTGTTGTAGTGATTTTTATTTATTACAGTTTTATGAGGGGGAGCAACTTGAGAAAATTCTGTTGTAGAAGATGTCGCAATCAGAGTTGCCAGATGAAATAGGTGTGAATTAGTCAAATTTCGCACAATAAATCGTCAAAATTATTATACGGAAACGTCTAAAATTCGTCAAAAATAAAACAAACACTTTTATCAAACGAAAACATAGCACAACAAATAAATTTGTAATTTTTGTATAAAATAAGGTAAACTCTTGTCAAAAAATTTTTGGATAGTTATGTTGGGAATTAAAAGACTAGAGTCTTTTTTTTCGTTTTGGGAATTTTTTCCACAAATCTTAAAGTTTTATTTATTTATTTATATTTCAAAATGAGTACGAATTTCAAACATTGAGAATTATAATAATTTATTGAGAATTAGGTATACTAATAATATTTTTATTAAATTGTTTATCTAATTGTTCGACCTTTTATATATCTATGTTCAATAAAACTATTTCTTTAGGCTTTAGGTTAGTAAATTTTATATATATTTTGTTTTTTTAATCGATATTTCGTTAACCTTTAGTTAACTTCTTTAGGATTATTCTTATTTGAATAATTAATTTTTGTCAAAAAGATTAACGAAATATCGATAAAAAACAAAATATATATAAAATTTACTGACCTAAAATAGGCAGAATAATATTAATTGCGTTCGCGTACTCAAAAGTTTTTAAAAATTTTTACTGAACTTTACTGCATTTTACCAAATTGCGTTCGTTTACCCAAAATACAGTGAATAAGAATATAAATTGAGAGAGTAAAGTGACAGTTATTGACTGAGTGTTATGCAAATTTTTACTGCAGAAATTTGTCGTAGTAAAGTTTAGTAAGATAAAAACATATGATTCAAAATGTAAACAAATGAAAAGTAAGCAAACGAAAAGTGTAAAAATTTTAGAAAAGGTTAAATAAAAATTGCGAAAGTCATTAAAAAACAATTCATTTATGAATAATAATAAAAAAAGCTGTTAATATACATATTTTGTAATATATTTTATTAATACTTTTGTTTTGCAAATTATTCTAATTATGTACTCAGAGTTGCAAAACTGTAAAGTATATGGTTACTTGGTATTGCACTTGCTTTTAAGGTAATCAGTAACATTAACAAATAGTCATCTAATTTTTATTCATTTAACCAACAACAAAACAAGGAAATAAAAAAAAAATTAATTACAAATATTACATGAAAGAAATTGTAAAATTTATTCTTAGATTGTTCGTGTTATGAAAATATTGCATCGAGTAAATAATTAAAATGAGTTGAATAGTCAAAAGTTTATATATTTTTCAACACTATGTGGAGTTGTAGTCAGCTTTTTGTTTAATCTTACTAATTTTAACTATTTTTCCGTTCGCGTACTTTTTTTGGCAACAGCTCTTTTTGAGAGTAAATTTTAAAATTTTCGCAGCAACTACTCATTTACTGCATTTTACTGCAAAAGTAAAAAAACACACCTATTATTTGTTGATTTCTTTAAAAAGTTTCTTTGCCTAGTGTGATTGAAAGTTTTTCTATAAGCATTGAAGTTTTGTAAAAAAAAGCAATAACCGCCAAATAAGCTTAAGTGACATAATTTTCGAAGCTAATTTTTTCAGCAAAATGGATTATTTGCGATCGTAATCAGTGTTGTCAGATATGGCGATATCTCGCCAAACGTGGCGACAAAAATTTGTTTTTGGCGATGAAAATTTTGAAATGGCGATTGGCGATTTACTTGGCGATATTTGAACTCCTTGGCGATATTTTTGGCTATATTTTTACGATTTCAATAAAATATAATAATGTTAAAACTATGAAATTTTTTATATAAGCAATTTCTTCTCCAACATAAAATATTTCGTGAAAAAAATTCCAAATGTTGTGACTCTTTATCTCAAACAAAAATTTTCTGAAACTCAAGAAGTTTAAAAAAAATTATGGGCCAAAAAATCTCATTTGGTGTGGGGAAAACTTCCTTTTATAAATTGAAACCAAAATTTTGATAATGAAGCAGGAAAAAGGCTGCAAGAGTTATCGCCTAAATTTTGTGATTACGACGATGCTGCTGGCACTTACTACTTCAGGGATATGATATGTGTAATTTAACACACATTTAATTAAAAGTTAATTCCGTTTTATAACATGATTTAAATAATAATTTTGATCTTGGTGTTCAACTTCAATTTATCCTATTAATGCCCGTAATTTCTACACACAGATAATTTACCTAACGTTTATACATACGAGTTTTACTTTTAGATATCTAGACACCAATAGATATCTATTTGTAGAAATTACGGGCATAACATTGATTTTTGGAATAAGTTATTTTTCAGTCTTTTTATACGCCAGTATTTTTTATATGTCAATTTAAATACTTTGCAATATTATTGCATATGTTGTTCTAAAAAGAAAATATTGCCCAATTTTCCTGACAGTCAAAAAGTAAACAACATTGAACAATGTTTTCACCACATTGCACAATTCTCTTGATTGTACAATAAAAATCAAAAGTCTTTTGGTATTAGCCAATATATTGTGCCACCTTCAAATATGACATACACTTTGGCTATATTATTGTACAATACGAAAAATTGCACAATTATATTGCAAGTGGGTGGGCCGCTTTAAATAATATTTTTTTATGTTTTACGATAGACTTTACCTACTGAACTTAAAATTTAACGATATTTGTAATGTACATAATTACATAATAAAAATATTTTTGCAGCTAAAATTTAATGTTTTATTATATTGGCGATACTTGGCGATATTCGACAATTCATTTGGCTAGGAGGCCGAAAATAAATCTGACAACACTGTAAATAATCGATTTTCGTCAAACAAGCGCGGTGCACAAAATGTGTCGGTTAAACCTTTTTTTTTGGCGGGTATGTCACGATATGAGAAGTTTTTATGCTGACAAAATGGGCAGGAATTTTGATTTTAGGGCATATATTGAAAATAATTTTTTTATTTAATCGTCGCGACGCGTCGCCTTACTTATTTGTTACAAATTTTACTTTTCATACAAAAATAAAAATAAGAAACTTTTCCATTAACTCATTGCCCAAACTCTTGTCCAATAATTTGATTTTAATAAATTGATAAAGAAAAAGCAAAATAGACGACAGCGAAAAAAAATCCATCTAATGCATACCAAAAGATCATCGATCTTCATCATTTCTATCAACAAATCTCAGTGTTTGTGTCATAAATTCAGTCAGCCAACAATTAGAAATCCAGTCAGACGGGAACGGGCCAAAGCATTTAGTTACACAGCCCACAATTAAGCAAAAGTTTAGAATATTCAAACAATGAGTATGTCCGTAACACTTATGCACACGCTACACACACACACACATACATGCATATACACACACACACATGTACATATGCACACGCATGCATGTATGTATTGCTTGCTTACAACCACACACCCAAATGTCAATCAAATATGTCAATTATAATTTTTCATTTGTCCAAAAAAGAGATTGTTTGTTGTAAAAAAATCTTTCCAACGATGCCCTGCACTGTGGGGCCGAATGGAAAATGAATGGTAATATTATTGGTTGATTTTTTTAAAACTTTTGGTAACAATATAGCACACTTGCTGTATTGCACTTTAAATTAAAGTTTGCTCGTATGAGGCAGAGCAGTGATACATTTCCGAACAAGCCTTGCTGTGACTGCAAAGGAAATGGCTATCCTTGGCCAACCCAGTCATATCATCGATGCTTGTTGCAATGAATCGCCAACGAACTAAAATAACTAATAAAATGGTTACACAGCTTAGAGTAGTGCGCCTAATAAGTTTTATGTAGTTTTCGTTATATATTGTTTGCAAATGAATAAAAGACCCCAGTGTACTAATTACTCGCTGTTGTATACACACGTATCACTGCATCCATTGGTCTAGTAGCAAAACTCCCACTCTGCTGTTGTCACACCCAAGACTTATTCTGCTGATGCTCACTGTTTATACAACACTACAGACTCACTGCCTTTACTTAATTACTTCCGCAAGTTGTCTTCACTTTCAACGATGTTGACACCACTATTATCTGATTCACACTGACTGCCTCTTACACAGGGTACCTCCTTTTATACTACAGGAGGTGGTTGTAGAATGTTCGCTATGTGCTTATAGATGGCCAAATGGAAGAAACTGTATTGTTTCTTAAAGATGTTGCTGTTATCTTAAGCGTCCCTCAATCCTCTTCGGCGCAATTTTTCGGCCCACCATTTAGGTTTCGGGGCATCCAGGAATGCAGTTATTGCAATTTTAATTTTTAAACTTTGTTCACTTCAATAAAAAAATTGTTGGCGTCTGCTTTTGTATTTAGTTTTCCTCTTCTAACAAACATATATGATTGGTTTAGGGTTGCCACCTATAAATTTAAAATAATCGAATTGCCGGACGCTTTTTCTGAATAAACAAAATCGATCAAAATGTATCTAAATGTAAATTTGTAAACAAAACACTTTCAAACGATTTCTGTGAAAGTTCGAACAAATGTTATAGTTAATCACTTTTTCATGGACCCATGCCAGGGGCCGCAATTTCTTTGGTTACTGACTTGGATTCGAGGGCTTGAATTTAAATCTAAAATATGTCGAATGAAAACGCAAATTTATAATTATGTACATTTCGTCTTTTTGACAGTTGAAAGTCAATTCTTCTAAAAAGTCGTATCGCATAAAATGTGTAAGAGCAGATTTATTGCAATTGCTTATGTTTAATATATTCTTTGTCACACTTTGATATACATTTGTATCAACAAATACGATCGATGATGATAGTATGCATAATGTTGATAGAAATGATTTTATATATTATTTTTCTATTTTTTTTTTACTACTAAATTGTTGCACTATCCATTTTTAACACCTTATTATGCAAATTTGTTGCTGTTATTGTTGTTGTTGTTTTTTTCATAATCACCTGCAGCTGTAGCTTATAGATTTTTAGGAATAAGACTATATTAAAACTTAACGGAGAGTGTATCAATATGTTGAAATTTTAATATTAGTTTTTGTGTAACAAATTCCCTTTCACTTTCATTTAAATCAGCATTAAGTAACAACATGATTTTGTTTTTTAGTAAAAGTATTTACGTACGTATGTATTTACATATATTAGCATTAATTTTGACTCGAATATCTGTATGAATATGTAGGTTAGTCGGTCATTAGGATAGAATTTGATTATATATATGTTTGTTAAAACTATAACACAACGTAAGCTACTGGGACCCACAAAATAAGCTGGTTCTTGCAGAAACTGGCATATAGAAAAACCTAAAGCTTACCTTTTATGTAGAAATATAAAGCGGCAAAAATTTCAATCTTATATGTACATAAAACAGGATGTGTGTATGTGTGTAACGTATGGACTCCAAAACGGCTGGGCCGATTTTAATGAAATTTTCAGAATATTCAGGCGTGTGACACTGTGAATTTTGATTTTCGGTCTGCGGGCGGAGGGGCGTGGCAAAATCCAATTTTCATATTGCACCACCAATGCCATATATAAATATTTATTTTTTTTGCGGGGAGGGTAGGAGTAGCGAAGCGCGCCGGGTTAAGCTATTATTTAATAAAGTCAGTAAAGTGCGACTTTGACTCGCACACAAAGGGTTTCGTACGGACACTAGATAAGTAATACTATACGAACTTTAGCCCATTTAATATATAGTATTGGTTTTAATTTCGTTTTTGGGATTTTTCGGTTTTGGCGTTTTTTTGCGTTTCTGGTTTTTTTCCGTTTTTTTCTGTTTTAGCGATTAATTTTAGTTTTAGAGATTTTTTAGTTTTGGTGTTATTTTCGTTTTTGCGATTTTTTCGGTTTTTGGAATTTTTTTTTCATTTTGGTATTTTTTTCGGTTTTTGGCCAATTATTTTAGTTTTGTAGACTTTTTTTAGGCGTTTTTTGGATTTGGCGTTTTTTTTTGCGTTTTGGCGACTTTTTTCGGTTTTGGCAATTTTTTCGGTTTTTGGCGATTTTTTTTCGGTTTGAAAATTTCAAAAGTTTGCCTCTTACGGTTTCCAAGATACAGCAAGTTTTCAAAATTACACAGTCAAAATTACATTAACTGAAAGAACACCCTTTAATTTAAAGTTTTTTAAATTTTAAAGTTAATTGTTGTAGCTGGTATAAAAATACATACATATATACATACATAAGTATAATTGTGCATACTACAAAGGATTTTAGCATTTTTCGTTGCTCGTCTTGGAACACCCTTTAAGTTTTAACTTTCATGTATTTGCTGTTTGTAGCGGCCAAAGTTCTACATATTCCGCACAAATTTCAGTTCTCGAGAAAACAGCCTGTAACGGACAGACGGACAGCGCTCTGCAGTGTAGCGAAGCAATAAGATTTTTTCACCTTTGGTGCACGGAACCCTAAAAGCGGAAATTCCATCGTAAGTTCATTTACAAAATTTACATAACGGAGAGTTAGTTTATTTTGGGGGGTTCCAGTGACCAAAGACCATTGATAAGAATTTCTTATCTAGATGGGCAACTAATAGTGAGATACTGTCTTCAAATTCACTCAAGATTTAATTTAATGCCCTAATTCAATAAGAAGATTTAGGACGTTTTTGTTTGAAAATACTTTTGGGTTATTGTTTTTGAATGCTCTAAATTATTTTCTTCAAAAATAGTTGATGTCTTTGATAATGAAAAATAAAACATAAACATAAAATTTAAGTATTATACATTAGTTTGAAAAATATATGAAAAAATATGTGTTGGATATAATGTTTGGAACAAAATCAAAAAGCAAATACACGAACCTTCTAGCATAGACAATAAATAATATTCGTTTTAAAGAATCACAACTGCGGCTTTTTTCGTCTATAGAAAAGACAATACAGTCGTCGAACAGAATTAGGACATAAATTAAATAGTAAATGTGTTGATTTAGTATTAAATATTGGGTGTCGTAATAAGTGCCTTATAATAATTTATGGAGAGTTATTGTCCTGTTTTGGTATATCGAAAGAAAACTTTCGACTGAAAATGTGTATTGAAAACAACAACAAAATATGAAAGTATTCTTTTGATATCGTAAAACAGACACTAACGTTATCACCAGAAATCGTTCTATCGAGTATATTGATACTCACCACTTAACAATTCTTAGTGGTGAGTATCAATATACTATACCATTTTGCACGTGCTACGATGCAAGACCATTTGCAAAAGACTGTGAATTGGGCTATTGTGTAGTCCGATACATGCAACATCGGGAAATAATAACTATTTTATTGAAATTGAAATTTGTCGCGATTTTGTTGCACCAGGAAACTATGGTAGTTTTGGCAAGAGGGGTGCCAAATAACAAAAACAAAAACAAGTGAAACCGTTCTTTTTCTTCTTCATATTTAAGATGAAGACGCGGCTGGATTAAAAAATGTATTGATAACGAAATAGTATGTACACACATATCGTCGCTGTTTTAACTAACTGACCTAACTGACATTTTGTAAATTTTACGGGATAGGAGCTTTTATGATTGTTTTCTACATGTATTAGTATGGAAACGTCTGAAATATTTTTACTGTTATAGGCTCGACAGTAATGTTTACAATCATAAAAATTGTGGACAAGTTCTATTATGACTCATAAAGTCTAATAGTGGACTTAACTCATTTTTCAAAATGATGTCAGTTAAGTCAGTTAGTTAAAACAGCGACGATATGTACTATGTACTTATGTGTAGGGGTGGAAAACTATCGATGGCACTATCGATAGTATCGATAGTTAATTTATTTTATGACTATCGATGTTTTATTTCTGCAATCGATTAATACTTGAAAACTATCGATAGTTTTTAGTCACTATCGATAGTAAATGGTACACCACTAAAGGCAAAAAAATAGAAAATATGTTGCTTTTCATAAACAAAAATACCTGGATGACCGAAAATTTCTTCTACTCATCACACTTATTTATCATAAAAGTATTTTAGTTTTGTTATTTATTGAACAGACAAATAAAATTCTATTTTATTTTGTTTTGTTTAAAAATACTGTGTTTTGAATTTTTAGTGTAAATAAATACGTAGATTATACGAGAACCATACAACTTCGATACTATCACGATAGTATCGTCGATATATCGATGGTTTTTCTAGCTTTCGATAGTCTTGAAACGATATATCGATAAAGTTTTTCAAACTATCGAAAACTTTCGATAGTGACACTATCGATAGTTTTCCACCTCTACTTATGTGTGTGCATTATGTGTATGTTTAAATTCTTAACTTCTTGGGACCCTTATTTTATGCTATCATTGTTAAATTACTTTACATTGTATGTTTTAAAGTGGATCAAGGTCATGATAAATATATATAAAATATAGTTCTGATAATGTTTTTTTTAGTAAAACTGTATTCTAAAACCAACATGAATAGCTTAAATTCATTCATTCACATTCACAAATAAACAAAAAAACCCCAGTTTGAGTTCATAAAAAATACTTAAGAAAAGCACAATTTTTAACAAAACCATTAGATTAAACAAATTCCAAATATTGTTCCAATTTAATATTTTTTCCATTTGTTCTCGCATTTTGTCTTTATCAAAGCAGTCGACGTCAACGCAGTCGTAAACTTGTGTAGTTAATGCAGCCCACCCTTTAACAAACAAAAAAAAGGGCACATGAGAGAAAAAAGAACGTATGGCTTTTTTAAGAGCAGGGTTTCCATATTGCATTTGATTGCACGCGTATGCTTGTCTTATGGCGAATGATATATCGTTACTTGAATATAGAAAGGCCCTAACCCATTATTTTTTTTGTGAAAATCGAGTGTTTTGTATATTTCGATAGAAATCGTAAAATGCAAAAATCTATTTAAAAAAAAAAAAATAAAAAAATGAGGTAGGGCCTTTCTATATTAAGGTAACGATGTATACATAAGTATGTAGGTTTGTCATTCCGTTTGTAATTTCCATAATATTCATATATGACCCATAAAGTATATACATACATACATTCGGTTTTCTGAAGCTCCCAGAGAAGCTAGAGACTTCGGTCTTAGAGTGTTGTGTCAAAAATGGTCCGAAATAGATTGGTATTGAAAATAAGCAAAAACCAAGGTTTCAGAGCTGGAAAACGTGAATTTTTTTTTGCCATATAAAAGTGACTAGCTGAAACTAATTTTGTTTTTCTTTTTAAATAAACCTATTTTATATTTTAATAAGAACAAAATTGGTATGAAAATTAAAAAAAATCAAAAGGGATGGAAAATGTTAACTTTTTATATATAAAAGTAAACAACTAAAAATAATATTTTCTTTTCCTCTACAAAGTAAACATATTTTTTTCTTTTAAAAGAAATAAATAAATTCAGTAAAGTGCGTCTTTGACTCGCGCAAGAAGGGTTCCGTACGTTGGGCTTTGAGCATTTTTTTTTGCGTTTTTGACGTTTTTTCAGCTGAAATGATTTTTTTTGTTTGTCGTTCTTTTTTCTCGTTTTGGCGATTTTTTCAGTTTTTGGCGTTTTTTCCATTTTGGCGATTTTTTCATATCGGCGATATTTTTAATTTTGGCCAATTGGACGTAGCTGACCTATACTATGCAATAAATGAAACAATATTTTTCAAAAAAATATTGCCCAATTTTTCTGACAGTGAAAAAGTAAACAACATTAAACAATGTTGCCACCACATTACACAATTGTCTTGATTGTACAATAAAAATCAAAAGTCTTTTATTATTTGCCAATATATTGTGCCAACTTCGAATATGACATACACATTGGCGATATTATTGTACAATACGAAAAATTTCACAATTATAAGCAATTATTCATAAATAAAAATTACAATTAAAAAAAAAATTGATAATAAGGTTTTATTGATGGCAATACTGTCGTATTTACATGCAGTATATTTACAAACACGCAAACGCACATGTGCTTGCATTACACCCTGTCGGAAATTCCGATAACTTTAAACTAACTTTAAGCTAACTATTTCGCAACTAGTAGTGGCTGACACTTGTACCCATTTTAGACATGGAAAGTTTACTTTACAAAGTCTTAATTCAGTTGGGAAAAAGATAGAAAGAGATAGTACTCCCCCTCTGTCTTTCACACGACTTTGCAAAGTAAACTTTGCGTGTCTAAAGGGGTGTTGGACTACTTTTCAATGTAATCAATTGTCTTACTCTGCATTACTTTTCAACCAACTTAAAGTTGATGTCTTAAATCACCTGGTAGTCACTAAATTAAAAAAAAAAATTCTGGCTTTCGAACATGTTTTTAGTTAGTCTAATAGTAATAGTCCATTCTCCGTCAGGGTAATTATTGACTCTCAAACAAACAATTACATACATACAATGCATACATACAATACACACATACATACACATGTCCATACATGCATGCACTCATACATAATTTAATTTTTTATAAATTGACCTAATTTTCATTTTCATTAGATGTTGAAGAAGAAATTTAAAGAAATTATTGAACAAAGAATGCCTATTTGCGTTAATAAATATTGGCTGGTAGAACTTTTTACAGAAAACTATTTACATGCATATTTGTATATGTATGTATTTATGTACATATGTATGTACATATGTATAGTATGTATGTACAGTGAAACCTCTCATAGCCGGACACTCAACGTCACAGTATTTTTGTCCGGTATTATAGGTGTTCGCTTATGAGAGAGGTACACATTTTAATCTCTGTTTTTGGTTTAAAATGTGTTTAAACCATGAAACCTATAAATCAATACAGTATTTAAACCATCTGTAAACGAATAAAATTGGGCGTTTAAACTACCAATACAGGCCATATGGTTTTGTTACTTACAGACCATATGTTTTACATTAAAAGAGCACTCAACTTTTTTCCAAACCTCTACTTTTTCTTCACATCTTGTTCGATCTCTTTCCTAACACTCTATTATTCTTTTATACTATTCTACTTCACCAAGCATAAATATAATTCCTTTCTCAGTAAAATTTGGCGACCTTCAATTAAATTTTTTTTACCTTTTTTGCCTTTTTGAATGTGCAAAGAATTGACAGCCTGCTGCAAAACAGCTGTTCTGTTATTTTTTAAACTACGCATAAGGTATGGTTCACTGATTTACTCCTGTTGAGTTTAAACTACATATCAATTTGAGTTTAGTTTAACTAAACCAGCGTTTAAACTTTGACTGATTTATTAGCCCTAAGAGCAGACTAGTTCAACTTCGATTGGTATAATTTTTGATTTTTTTTGGTTCCATTTTTTTCTTTAATTGATGGTGCCATTTTGGGACACGAGCTAAGCAAACGATTTCCTTGAATAAACAGAAATTTCTTTGCCGTCTTCAGCGCATTAGTATTTACATTTGCGTTAACCGGGGAATCACCAATATCATTGACACTTACACAAATATGAATCAGATTTTAATAAAAAATACCTACTATTTAAATGCAACTCTTGTTGCCGAGTTTCACCGCTTTACAAATTTTGAAAAATATTTTTAAAAATTTAGAATCCGCGTCCGGTTATGGGACTGCACTTTGTATGGAAAAACTAATGAACTTGTTAGATGTACAAAAGTTGTCCGGTTATAGGGGGTGTTCGTTATGAGAGGTTCCACTGTACATTCATATATACATATTTACATATGTATGTATGTATGCACATTGTAAATACATACATACATAAGTATTTTTATTCAGTAATATTTTTTATTCAAAATTTAAACAAAATTTGCGCCCTACCGTTAAATACTCAAATTAGAGCACGTGTGTGTGTGTGTGTGTGTGTGTGGGGCTTGATCGTGTGTGTATGTGTGTGGAGTATAGGAATCCCTTGTATTTTTATACTTGGCTGTTGATTTATTTAGTTGGCTGTAGTAGTTTTCTTTTAATATTTTCCATTTTACATTGTGTTGTTTGTTTGTTTGTTTGTTTGTTGCCATTGTTTTTATTTAAGAATTAGATTCTTTTAAGTAGGTCACCAAGATGATGATCGACATCATTAACATAATGAACATTAACAGTTTTTTGTGTGTTTTAATTTACAGGCCTTATTTATAAAAATTTTAAAGATTAAAAACAGTCCCTTCACATATGTTTTGTTCGGATATGTTTTGGTATTTAAATACTGGAGGAAATGCTTATTTTTTAGGCTTTTACATGAATTTTGCAAAAAAAAATGTATTTGACTCTGGATAGACTTTAAGTGCCATAACCTCCAAAAAATCTTAAGCGACACTATTTTCGTACTTAATTTTTTGACCAAAATTGATCATCCGTGATGGTAAATTATCGATTTTCGTCAAAAAAAAAAAAAAAAAAAAACGAGGTCCAAAAACCGCATTTTTGGCGGTTATGGCTCGTTTAGTTACCAAGATATTCCTTTTTAAAAACTTTGTGCCAACTAACAGCACAAGCTTTTTTGAGATAAAGGGAGTGATAATTTCACGCACTCTAGTCTACGCAACCAGCTTTTCGGGCATTATCTTTGGCTGGTTACTCATAACCCTCACATATGTGTGTGTACATGTTTATTGAAAGAGAGTAGCTTTGCTAAGACCCTGACCGGGGGTCACCTTAATGTGCTCTGCAGTGATGCCAACTTTTTTTGCTCTAAAAGCACATAAAAATTAAAAAAAAAGCACCACAAAGCGTAATTTTGAGATCTAAAAAGCGTAAAAAGCACTGACGTGAAAAACGAGGGAATATTCAAACGAGTGAAGTTTAATAATGTTTAGTCTTTGCTAAATTATTTTCTATTTCTGCAATAAATAACATCTTTAAGGAAATACAGGGTGGGCAAAAAGTTACCATGGGGCTTAAAAGTTTAATAACTTCGTTTCGTTTATTAATTTTTTTAATTTTTTTTTTCTCAGATTATATCATATACAAAATAGAAATTTTTTTACACTAAGTATGAAAAATAATGTCTCTTAAATGACCATTGTTTTCAGCTTCGCTATGATGGGCTCATTTTAAAGCATTTTCCATAACATCTTTCAAAATTTGTGGCTGTAGCGTTCGAATTTCTGCAACAATGTCTGCCTTGAGTTCAAGGATTGTCTCTGGCTTGTTCACACACACACTCGCTCCTTCAAATAACCCCAAAGAAAATAGTCGGTGCTGTCAAATCTGGCGATTGCGCTGGCCAAATAATTTCCGAATTTTTGGAAATTATTCGCTGTCCAAAAATTTTACTTAAAAGTGCCATTGTGTCTTGCGCAGTATGAGCAGTGGCTCCGTCCTGCTGAAACCACATATCAGGTCTGTTTTCAAGAGCAGGACGTAAAAAATTTTCTATCATAAACCGATACCGGTCTCCATTTACGGTTACATCACTTCCATCTTCACTCTCGAAGAAGTAAGGCCCAATGATAATTTCAGATGTGATCAAACACCATATTGTACACCTAATGGGGTGCAATTGGCGTTGATGAATGTCTCTTGGATTTTCAGAATCCCAGAACCTACACTTCTACTTATTAACAAAGCCATTCAAATGAAAATGAGCTTCATCACTCATCATCAAATTTAAAATAATTGATCTCTGATATAAATAATAAAATTCTATTATTCTGGTTCTTTTGTTCAGTTGTGAATCTCTCCATTATTTATTCTCCAAGTGTTATTTATATAATCTGAAAAATAAAAAAAAAATATATAAACGGAAAAGTTATTAAATTTTTAAACCCCATGGTAACTTTTGGCCCACCCTGTATATCAGACGAAAAAGGTATGCTTTACATCGAATAAAATAAATACACAAAGTTTTTATTAAAGTAATTTTAAGAAATACACAAAATTCTTAAAAGCACTTCTGAGTGCTTTTTCTTCATTTGGAACTAAAGCTCAAAATTTGGCGTTTTCAATTTTCAAAAAGCACTAAAAATAGTGCCAGAAGCACCAAGTTGGCATCGCTGGTGCTCTGAGTTGAAAAGATGATATAAGAGAAGGAAGCCTTTTATGGGGGATTTTCGAAGTCTAGTCAGTGGCTTATTACTGGTAGTACATCAAGCAGTAGCCTAGCAGCTGATCTGCCTCTGGGATTTAATGGATGATGACTCGGCATCGTTCATTGGCCGAAAACCCATGGTAGATTTCATTCTAACCCAATGGGTTTAAATAGATGATGTTTACTAGTGGGAAGTAAGTGTTCGTGGATGTTATCTGTTTCGGGTTTCGTCTATTGTTCGACCAATGATAGCAAGGTGTATCTAACCAGGTGGCAGCGCTACTTCAGCTGATAACTTTTTGCTCTTTGTGCTTTGTAGCTGAAGAATGTCAAAAACTGCGATTTGGTTTTGGTACAATTATTTTTCTTCTTTTGACATTCTTCGGTTCTTTACACAGCTATAGTTGCCGTATTTTTGTATAACAAATCCTTACGCAGTTACCTGTATAATTACACCATGAATGATAGTGGTGGCGAGGACGCGGTCGCGGACAGCCAGATACCTTTCTAGGCGGTGTTTCTGCTTCTAATGGCTACGTATTGACTTAGAGTATTCAAACACATAATGTAAATTGGGTATTAGTCATATCAATAAAATACATACATACATACATACATATGTACATACATATATCGGTATTTTGAATTCAAACCTCAACTGCTAACTTTGTTGGGCATTCACAAATTTATTTTATAAATTATTTTTGACACTGCTATCAATTGACTTCCAAATAAAAAATATAACAGCCTAAGCCCTTTAAATACCCACCAACGTACAAGATCAACACAATTTAATGCCATTTTTAGACATGTTTGTTAAATATCGAACAAGAAAAAGTATTTAAACCATATCATTCTCTCTAGTATAGAACTTAAGAATTGTAAAAAGTCTCTTTTCCTCTCACATTAAGCTTCATAGACGTTTTTTTTTGTTACTCATACTAGTGGAAAAAATGTTTAAGGGCTTTTAATTAAGTTTGTTGTTGATTGTTTAAGATAAAGAGAACCCAGCAAGCATATGCATATGTAGGTTTGATAACAAGTTTACAAATTAAGACGAAATGATAAACATTTGATTTTTTTAAATGTGATTGGGGAAACAAAGTATGTATTTTTAACAAGAAATGTTTTTTTTTTTAATGTAATGACTTTTAATAGTTCTCCATAAATCAAAATAAGTTTTTAACTTGCGCTAAACATTCTTACGTACCTTTTCACAATGTGTGGTTAAAAGATAACAGAGACTTTAACTGCAAGTTTTATATGAAGAACTGCCAGTTAAATTTCACGTTAACTCTTAACCATACATTGTGAAAAGGGACGTTAATCTCAAAAAGTGAAATTTTTTAAACAAAACTAGGGCATGTATCGCATGCGTCTGTCTTAAAACTAAGAATGCGAAAATAAGGCTAATGCTTACTTTTGTAAACGGCATCATAAAGATAAACAAATCAGCTGATTTGGATACCCAGTGATGCCAAGTTTAATGTTCTATTAAAATGCTATCGAAGGTGCGTAGTAAGAATTCTTTAACGCTAAAACGCGGTATATGAAGTTTCAGTTTAATTAAACTATTTTTTTAATTTTTTTTCGCTAACCTTCGGTTAACTTTTTCACTAAATCTATTTTATATTTTTTAATTTTAAATTTTTTCTTCTAATCACAATTTTTTTTTTTGGATTTTCATTCCAATTTAAAGTTTTATTCGGAAAAAGTGCGATAAAAGAGTTTTGTACGTCTAAAAATATTCATTAGTTTTTTAAGCTGAAAGTTTTTCATCTAATTTTTCAACCTCCTTTTATATATACAATTGAACTATTTTTGATTTTTTTTTACTTTAATATATCTTTAACCTTCGGTTAACTTCTTCAGGAAATCTATTTTATATTTTTTTAATTTTAAATTTTTGCTTTCAATTAATTGAGTTAGACTTTATTCTACGCCACTTCTGCTTGAATATGATATCTGTAGAGTTTTTCATACGGGATTTCCCGGGATCCCGCACATTTTCCGGGAAAGAAATCCCGGGAAATTTGTGCGGGAATTCCCGGGATTTTTTGATTTTGTTATGGCAACTTAATTTGTATGTACACATTCCTTGATGAGTGTCGTTATTCAGTTTATTAATGCGATGGTGCAATAATAAGGCGATGGCAATATCACAATAGCTAAAGCTTTACAGCAACTAAGGCCGAGTTTACATCTGGTACACATATACTCTGAGACTTAGATGGCTTTATTTGGAAAAAGCAGAACGCGACGATAAAAATTTAATTCTACAACAATTCATAAAAGTAAAAAACAGAAATGAGCAAGGAAATAAAAGAAAATTACAAATAATTACAGATTCACTTTGGTTAATAGTACGGTTAACAGCATTACCAGCTTATTCTGTACTAAAGTCCTATTTCCAAAGAAATATGCCCTTATGCAAAAACTATTGTTAAAGTTAAAGCATGCGTTAAAACTGGGTTTTCCATACAAAATTCGTTTGTTAAACAACCAATTTTAAGTTTAACAATGATTTTTTCATGAGGGGGATATTTTGTAATATTTTTTTCAATAATACTCGTATAATTTCTTTTTTATAATATTGGTATCATGAATTATAATTTGATTTGTTGAAATAACTTGAATTTAAAAATACTTTGTATTGTTTTGTACTGGGCGGAAATTCCCCGGATTTCTCGGGACACCGAAAAATCTTTCCCGCTTTCCCGGGAAATGAAAAGGTCCGGGAAAAGAAAAACTCTAGATATCTGTAATATTTGGAAAAAGTCAAATTTTCAGCGCAATGAAGACCGGCTATCAATGACTTATCACACGCAAAGAAAAGATATGGTTGTAAAGTGGTTGAGAAAACAATATCATGTTCTCTGAAAGAAATGTGTGGTCGTTGAGTACTTGTTATTGTTATTTTAAACATTAATTTCGTTACGATAAACAGAGTAATGTTTGAATTTAATAATTACATTATTATATTCACAGAAAGTGCGATATGGTTAGAGTGTAACAATATAGTTTTGTTAAAAATTTATGACTACAATATATTTTGTATTATTGTGTAAAAATAATATGATGTAAATAACAATATAATGTTATCCAAAACCGTACTATGTTAAGTTTAAAAAAAACTCTTTTTCAAAAACAACTTCTGTCAGTTCAGTGTCTCTTTTGTAAGCTATCGGTAGTGCACGCATGGTGTTAAATAAGTAAAAAAAAGTATAAACAAAAGGGTAGATAAATAAAAATAATATGTACATATGTATGTATGTATGTATATCTGTAGTTCGTGTATACACATATATGTAAGTATACATTTCTATACATACATACATACATTTTATTTCAACAATATTAATTTAAACAAAAGATTTGCCAATAAATATATGATTAAAAAACAAAATATTATTATTACATAAAATAATACTATGGTCGTATTTAACAATATTATTATAATACTAGAACATTGTATGGTAAGTGTCAATTATGTTTTAGTCACATCTAACAATAGTGTTGTCTTATTTACAATAATAAGATTAGGTATAACAAAGTTAATTGTTCTTGTAGATAATATTATTATTAACTCAGAAAATAATATTATTTAAACTTTGCTTTTCCATTGACAATAATATGATTTGACTGCAACCATATAATTCAATCATAGTATGTTGCTGTTTGATTATGGTTACCTCAACCATATTTTTTCTTTGCGTGCAGGGTAGACCAGAGATTTCACAAAAAATAGTTCAGTCGTGTTAAATTGCATGACCTTGGCGGCCAATTTACGAGTTAGTTACGCTATATTATTCTATCCACAAAAAAATTGCAGTATGTTGTACCATTTAAATTCGTTGTCGATTGGAGAAAAAAGATTAAATCACAAGCTCAAATTCATTGAGTTTTTCTTTATTATTCTTTGTGCTTTTCGCTTATTTTCAGATTTTCTGTACAGAAATACCACATAATATTGAATCAAATGGTGACTACGATAAAGCTGGACACTATCGTAAAAAAGAAATTACGGAATCGCATTATCGTTATCACAAACGAATAAATATGTCGATAAATATAACGATTTTCGGTTCGCAAAAAGTTACAGAATCCTAGGTACTAGTCTATTCAGCGACTTTAAAAAAGTATTTTAGATCAAAAATCAAAACAGACATTAATTCCAAATAAAAGTTTAATTGCATACACTTCTCTTTGGGTTAACAAAAAAAAAAAAAAACGACTTGAGATTAACGTTTACTATCAAACATGATAAAACCATCGTAATTCAAACGTGCGACCTTGTGTGTGTGTGTTGGGCAGCAGTAGAAAAAATAATGTATAGTTGTATTGGTTATTAGTTTTGTTTTTTTTTTAATTTTTATAATGGCAATGCTGTTGTGGTAGTGTTGGCGTTGAAAAATGGGGAGATTATTTGTATTTTCATTGATGTTGTTGTTGTTGCTCTTGTTATTTTCATGCAGTTCCAAAATTTAAAAACTAGGCCAATGGGTCTTTAGGTGAAGTGTTTTTTAGTGTTCTTTTTATTTTTTTCGTCTAATCTTAAAATATAGAATGTTTATGCTTGATAGTGATTTTGTTTGTGTGCGTGTGTGTATGCGTGTGTGCGTGTGTGTATGCTTTTGTTTGTGTGTTGGGAATTGATATTTACATTATTTGTTTGGCTGCTTGTTCTATTTCTGATTGTTTAATTGATCTATTTTCTTTTTATCTTGCGTTGTGTATGGTCTTTGCAGTTGCACTTTCTTTTTTGTTGTTTTTTTTCCATGTCTGATCGCATGGTTGTTGTTTTGGGCCTAGGGGCAACATTTTTTAAGTGTTTTTTTGTTCCTAACAAGTGTCTATTAATAGACATGTTCATTTTTGAATTGGTTTTTCCTCAATTACATACATATGTACATACATACATACATACAATTGTATATATGTATGTATGTATGTATGTGTGCGTGCATTTATTTAAAATTTCAATTAGTTAGGGATTTTATGATTTTTTATTTTCAAGAATTTTATAAGTCAAGGGAAATTATGTAACTGAATTTGCAGAAGTTTTAAATAGTATGGACTTCTGTGGAAGTTAATTTCAGCTGTTTTGTTGTTTGACCGACTAAAGTGGCAATTGTCACTTTTTCGACTGCCTTGCCACTTTTTTCTCCCTTTTTTTTAAGTGAATTATATAAAAATACATTAAAAATAAAAAGTTTAATACAGTTTTCTCGTTTTTTTAATTTTGCCCCCTTTTTTTTGATAAATCCCCTTTTGGTGCCACTTTTTGAAAAATGTCATCAGTCACCCTGCGTACAACAAATGTGAAAAGGAACACTATTGTTTTCGCTACGCTATCCGTCTGTCTGTCTGTCTGTCCGTCACATGCTATTTTCACGAAAACCGTAAGAGCTACGGACCTGAAATTTGGACAGAGTATATAAAACTTGGCCGCTAGAACATACATGAGAGTTAAAAATTTTAGGGTGTTCTAAAACGAGCAACGAAAAAAACTAAAACATCCCAAAATTATAAATCGCCAAACCGAACAAAAATTGCCAAAAACCGAAAAAAGTCGCCAGAACGAAAAAAGCGCCATATAAAAAAAAAATTTTAAAACTAAAATAAATTCCAAAAAAAAAAAACGGAAAAATCGCCAAAATGAAAAAAAGCTAACATGAAAAAATCGCCAAAATGAAACAAAAACGCCAAAAATCGTTTGAATTGAAAAAGCGCAAAAAAAACGCTAAAAGTAATAAAACGCCATATTAAAAAACGCTCAAAACCGAAAAAACATGAAAAACGAAAAAAGCACTAAAAAAATAATTTTGCTTTATAAAACAAATTTTTTGTAAAGAGCAGATTTTGTAAATACACTGAGAAAATTAAATCGTAAAATCAAAGAAAATACACTTTGTTGCAAAGACTTTTATTGGTCAGATTGTGCCCAAAGACAAAACAACTTTACCGGAAAGGCGCAAAGTTCTTTAGATTCCCATGAAATATATACTTAAAATCGAAGACTTAAAATCTTGTGGCAAGGATTTACGTCTTTGGAAACACTTAAAAAAGTCCTTAAATTAAGGAAAAAGTATTTTGGCACAAAGACTTTCATTCGTTAGTCTTAAGACTTGAATTTTTGATTTTAAGTACAATTTTCATTGTAACAAAGACGTAATTTTAACATTATTACAAAGAAATGCAATTAAATTCAACGAAATAATTCTTTGAAATACTAAAGACTGATATAATCGTCCGTATTCTAGATGGAAATAATTATATTAAGATTCAAAGAAAAATTATCTAAACGTCGTAAAAAATTCATTAAAACAGTCACACAATAAGCATACATATTTACATAAACAATAATTCGTACATAAAATTAAAAAAAAAACAGAAACAAAATCCCTTTAAAGCTACTTCAATTTATTGAACTCTCTTCCTATAAGTTTTATGGCTTTCATCAGTGTGACCAGATTTTAAAATAATATTAAGCTAAATCACGTTTGAAAAAAAGCTAAAATAAGCTAAAAAGTTACATTTTAGGCTAGAAAATAAAGCTAAACTTTTTTCCACTTCTTTGATCACTTTTCAATAGTTTCTTATTGCTAAACTAACATTAAATATTACACAAACATATTTTTTTATTATACGTATAGAATATTTGCTTAATGAAATTATTTATTAATTATTATATTTTAGATTCAATGAAGAACAAAAAAAAAAGGGTTTTAAGTGAATTAATGCTATTGCAGGATCACACTATCAGCACAATGTACCGAGTTTCGTCAGATCAGTGAAATAAAGTCATAAGTAAAGATTTTGCTCTAATTTATCGACTACTTGAAATACAAGGACACAATTGCGCCACACTGCATTGGTAATAAGCCCATATAGACTTATTCCAGAATTAATTGAGTAATAATGCCATTTTGGCTTATTACTTATGACTTTACTGAGGTGGCCCGACGAAAATCGGTACATAGTATTATCCAGGCTTAAGGCTATTTCAGGTTTTTGTTTTAAGTTAATTGATGCCGCTGAATGAACGTTCAACTCAAGTCAAATAATTTTATACCCAAAAAACTCAAAAAGTTTTAACTTTTTCCATTGGAATTCTAACCATTCTGCCATTGTCTACTACTTTTCTTCTTTCCATTTCTGTTATAAAATTGTCGTATAATTTACATTTTGTATTTTTTGTAAACTATTTTACAATGCTAAAAAATTATAATTTTTATGAGTTGTTTATGTTTTTAATATATTTTTAGAGAACACGCAATTTAGACTAAAAAAATGCTAAAAAGCTAAATGAGTTTTTAAAAAAAGCTAAAAAATAAGCTAAGAGCTAAATGAAAATTTTAAGGCTAAATCTGAAACAAATAAGCTAAATTTAGCTCAAAATAAGCTAATATGGTCACGCTGGCTTTCATACAATAACAAATAAGAGAAAAAAAATTGGAATAGCAAGAGAAATACTGCAAATACACACACTCACACACACACACATGTTTTGCTTCATTTTTAAGTGTAAGCTAATAAATGCGTGTGTACTATGTTTGCATGTAGTAGTAGCAACTTTAAACGCTTATAGCTCCCAAAATACTGAACCGATTTCAATAAAATATAGATTGTGCACATCTGTGCAGAAAATCCTTTAAAATCATGTAAGTCTTTCCAAAATCGGTGCAGTAGTTCCGGCGCAAAAGGGATTACAAAAAACTTGTTCGCCTATTAATTATATAGATATATATATTATATTGTTATTATAATATATTAAAAAAAACACAACACTTCAATTTATATTAAAATTACATATTAAATCACTTGACGAAAAAGAAGAAAAAAAGACAAGGCGCACATGCACAATTAAGCGTTCCTACCGACTGACTTACAATTAATGACAACCACGAAAACAATTCTTTTTATTTTTTACATAAACGTAAAAAAATTTAACTTTGAAGACTAAATTCTTTAAAGATACAGACTTTATCTTTATTTTTTTTAACCGCTCTTGTTTACCGTTGCAAGCCAACATGTGTGAACAAGCAAAAATGTTCACTTATGCATTGAAGACAAAATTCTTTAAAGTTACAGACTTTGTATTTGTAGCAAGGATGCTTAGCTTTAAAAAAATAAAGAAAAGTCCTTAATTTTAAATACGTTTTTCAATCCCTTATTAGCAAAGAAATTAATCGTTGTAGCAAATATTTTATCTTTACGGAAAAGATAATTTCTTTGATTTAGCTTCAAAGAATTTTAGTCGTTTGTGTTGAAGACGCACCATTTGCTTGTTTAAAGAATAAATCATTGATGCAAGGATTTTTTCCTTCTAACAAAGGCATTTTCGTTACAATTTTACAAAGACGTTTTTTCTTTGATTTTAAAGCTATTAATTTTCTCAGTGTACCACCAAGGATTTTTCGTTTTGAAATTTGTATGGAAAAAATATTTTTTGAAACGAAATTTCTTTATTTTTCATACAAATTTTGAAACGTTAAGAAACGATTTTTTTTACAAAATCTACCTATAAAAAAAACTGTTTTATAAACTTCTTTTATAAATCAAAAATATTTTTTATGATGAATTTAAGTATTTAAATTGGAAAAATCCTAAAATCGATATAAACTTCGACAAAAAAAAATTAAATCAAAATATGTACATAGAACGCTTTCTGGATGAACATTAATGAACATTAAATAACATTAAATAATACTTTCTTGCTTAGTTTATTACCAAAAAAGAAATATCTAAGCAAAAATTAATTAAAATTAATATTTAAGATGTTAAAACAAAATAAAGTTTATTTGTAATTATTTCTAAATGCTTGTTGAATTTTTTTACATATCATTAAAAAATAAGAAAGAAAAAAATTGAAAAATCTATTCCATGCTATTGCAACATTGAATTGCTTGTTGAATAGCTTCAATGTTTACTCAAAAATGGATGCACAATTCAACAGCCAGTAAATAATCGCATAAACGATTTGCCTTAGGGATTGCTTAGTACAGAAGTAAATTACGTCATTTAGCAAATTAAATAAAAAAAAAAAAAACACTAAAATAAAACGTAGAAAATATCAGCCAATTTTTTTTTTAATAAAGGGATTTTTCTCAATAAGACTCTTAACTCCTCTGAACTCTGCTAGATTAAAAAAGAAAATTAAAATTACCTGTCTAATGCCTTTAGGGAGCTAACTAAATTTGTTTTTGGAAAAATCGCTGTGAGGAAGACAGAAAGAGAAAGTATGTACTTCTCCCTCTGTCTCTCACCGAGCTGAATTAAGACTTTGCAAATTAAATCTTGCGTGTCTAAAAGCTACTCTTGAAAGACTAAATAATGTGCTGGGACATTCTGCATGTTGCTAACATTCTTCTGGATACTTTATGTTAAGTATTGTGGCTACGAACAGCAAAGTTAACATCGTGGTATTTCAGCAGTGAATAATTAAACATTGTGGGTGTAAAAGCTCTTAATAACAGTGTGGAGCAAATAAAATGTTGTGATTAAATAATACTATATTTGAGACTTAAAAAATTAATGTTTTTAAAAAATAACATCCTTATTTATAAAAATTATTAAGGCTTTATAAAAGCTTTTTAAGGAAACTTTTGTATGAAATTTGTTTTCAAACCCCTGTATAAAGCCTTAATAACTACTATAAACAAAGCTGTAAAAATTTAACAATATTATTGAAACAAATCAATTCCAAATTATCGCATTATATTGCACAGAGAAAACAGTGCCTACTAAATACCTCATAAAATAGAACAAAATTAATAAGAAATCTCTGTGTTTTTTTCAATAAGGAAATCTTATTAATTTCATAGGGAAAACCTTTTTGAAAAAATCAAGAAGAAATCTTCTAGTTTTTATTAGGTTATCTTATTGATTTTTTCAATAAAGTTTTCTTCTTGTTTTTATTAGGCGACCTCATAAAAAATATAAAAAAATTGCGTCTTTATTCTCTGTACTTATGTATTTTCATTTAAATTCAATACCATATACATACATACATATATATGTATGTATGTAGTATATTGTAGATGTTATTTATTTATACAGACATACATACACATTATGTTATATTCTTAACTAACTTAATCACCAAATATTGAACCATCAAACTTCTGTCTGATAGACAAGCACTCTAACCAATACGCTAACAAGCAGCCTGAATAACCATTGAAATTATTGTGCAAACATTTTTATACAAAAATGAAAAAGATCATAAAAAAGTGTATCTATGCCTAGTTATAGAAATGAAATAACAAGACACCTCATAAAATCAAGAAGATTTCCTTATTAAAAAAATCAATAAGATGCTTTACACATAATCATATAGAAACCTAATAAAATCAAGAAGAAAACCTTATTGAAAAAATCAATAAGATAGCCTAATAAAATCAGAAAAAAAACTTTTTTTAAAAAATCAATAATAAAATAAATAAGAAATCCCTATAGTTTACAATTTATAAGAAAAGCTAATAGAATCAAGAAGTTTTTCTCTATGGATTGTTTTTTTGGTGCCAAAAATAACGGATATTGAGCAAAAAAAGTTGTGAATAATAAGATTTCTTCGTGATAAAATTAATAAGATTTACCACATAAAAATAATAAGGAATCTGTATGAAAAAATCTTCGCTTCTTTCTGCTGGGATACCTCTTTGCCTAAAAGAGTTTCATAGAGAAAATCTTCTTGATTCTATGAGGCAGCTTTTTCTCTGTGTGGTTATTTTCTTAAATCATTCCGTTTTAAATAAAATATATAATACCGAGTTACATATTCACCCTTATCGGGCATAAAAGTTCACGTGAAATGTGTTCCTTTTACCTCAAATTCTGCTCGTTAATTTTTGCGTTGTTATTCTGTCAGTGTACTACTTTCTAATTTTGTGTATTATTTTTTGTTCTTGGGAAATCTTTTACGTTTCACGTTCATGTTGCAAGGATTCTTATTTCCATGAAAATTGTTTAATTTGCCAATAGGAAACCTAGAGAAAGAAAACCACGGAAAATTCATGCCAAGTCAATTTTTGTAGCCCTTTTTTCTCTAACGCTCTTTTTAGCGAATATATAAAAAGTTTCACGCAACAAACTCCATAAAATTTTATGCAAAAATTCATGCTGTAAATCCAGTATATTAATGTTTTTATTACTTTAACAGAGACCTGTTAGCCTGTACAACAGAGTTCTGTTAAAACTGCGGGTTTGTGTCTAGGGTTATATATTAAATAATTTAGCTATGGCACATGTGTACGAAGAAAAGTAACGACTCATGACGATAAAAAATTGCAGCATTTTATGGAAAAAATAAATAAAATAGCTTTTCACTTCATTGTCATAAAAAAAAAAAATTTTACATCAAATAAATCAAATTTGATGTAAATTGCTTAAAAATACTTCAAATAAAATGAATTTCTATAAAGCAAAGAACCCTAAAAACGCCAACCAGAGAAATATCGTATGATTTAAATTTAAAATGAAAAAATTTTTAAATAAATGATTTAAATGTATCATAGGATAGAGACACGCCTTTTAAACAGTTCTTGGCATAAATCTCAAACGCAAATAAATTAATTTTCTCACAGAAAACACTTTTGAATGCAAAATTAATGCATGCATGTTCACTCTTGTTTGCCTACACTTAGAGCTAAACTCTAGGCAAATTAGAAAATTTCATCCTGATACTTTCGTTTGCTAAATATTTGTAAAACTTTTACCTAAATTAAAACATAATTTTTTGGTAAACATTTTTAGCAACAATAACTATTTTTATGGTTTTTTTTTCAAAATTTCTTTGAGTGCATTTGCTTTCTAACACGACAACACTTCATTAATTTGCACACAAAAGTCTACTTAACAAAAGGCGGCAACGGGCTTTTTTTTTATTTATTTTTTTTAAGTTTTTTCGCCTTTTAACAAATGATATAAGAAAGATTTTTATTGGTTGTGTTAGATGGATGGATCCCTTTCTTAATACATTTTATTGTTTGTTTTCCTTTTGTTCTTCTATAATTGCTGTTTAGATTTATGAGAACATTTCGTTTAAACATTTTGATTAACATTTGTGTTCAAAATGCCAAGTATTTCTGTAGTACGACTATGTGGCTTGAGTATTACACATGTGTACTCGTATTTAGGATTTGATCGTGTTCTTTTCTGTTCTCTTGTTGCTGCTGATGTTTTATTTACAAATGTCTTTTTTTCTTCTTTGCTTTGAGTCTGCCAAAAATTTTAAAATTAATGCCGCATTTTTGCATTTATTTTGGCGCTTAGTTTGGCAGTAATTGAGCTAAAAATTTATGATACTTCAACAAAAAATTAACAGCAACAAACAAAATGTTGTTGATTTTTAATATTCCTGCTTTTGAGTTAAAGAAAATTATGAATTTATATTTTACAAACCCATAAAGACGCAAAGTGGACAGTATTCAATATTTCTGACAAGCCAAGCGAACATTTTCATGTGAACACTGGGGAAATTATGTAACATGATGATGCAGAGCTTGTGTTTAATTTGATTTGCATACATTTTTATTTATAGACCAATCAATTCGCTTTAAGCGGACTTCACTGTAAGCGTACTAATTTGTATGAAATATTAATGGAAAACTGCTGGGACCCGAGAGATTGTTCGTTATATGCCATATTTCACAATTTTATAAACGAACTCCACTGTAATAGTGCAATACAGTATACTCTCGATAAGTTGAAATTTATGAGACCAGAGAAAATTTTCAAGTAATCGAGAATTCAAGCTAATATGAGTTTGACTAAAATTTGTGATTGTTTATTTAAAACTTTCTTATGTGGGTTATTTTGGGAAAACGCTTGTAAAGTTTTAGCAATTGTTATAACAAAATTGTTGTGAAAAAAGTGGATCGATATTTTTGTCAGATGTAAAAATTTCTAAATTCACAAAGAAATTTCTTTCAGCAATACCTATTTTCACTTTATCTCTCTGTGTTAACTTCGGACATGAAAAGAGGTCCGTAATTTTATTTTGAGTGACCGACAAAAGCACATTGAAGCTTTTGTACAGCGAATCTCCGATTGTGATGAGAATTCATCACTTGTGTCCGTGTTAAAGGCTAAAGGCATTGCACGGAAACTAAAGCAAACGACTTAATTTTTTGATTGTTAAAAAGATATAAACATACACACAGAAAAACTTCAACTTAAAATCTACGTAAACAAGATTAGGTTAGAACGGGTGGTGCTATACCGCACCTCCACTTGGAGAACCATTTGGGTCCATAGTGATTAAACAAAGTTAATTTAAAATTTTTCGGCAATGATTTTGTTTTATATGTGTTTCATGTTAATCTAACATTAACATTTTTCCTCTTAACTTTATTTCATGCTGATTTCGCATTACCGTACTTTTAAATAAAAATGAAAAATCATGTTGAATCAAAGTTATTTCAAGTTAGCATAACTTAAATTTGCAACAGAAATAACACACTGAACTATATTGAATCCAACTTATTTTTTTTTTGAAAAAAGAAGTAAGACTCAGACCATGAATGCCTACTACTATTATTATTAAAAAATAAGGCAACACCTAGGCCTTCTTTTTTAGGAAAGGGATATTGATAGGTGAACGAAGAGATAGAGTTTAACTTCATTCTTTTACAACTCTGCTCTTTGCACGTTTTTAATAATGCAATATTGCAGCGCCTCTGGTGTTAAATGAGGAGTATTAAATTTCTTGAAGCTGTGTTTAGTAGACATTTTATTGGTTATTTTATTTACTTCGCCGATGAATTTTGCTACCCAATATCGTCGAAGAAGGGCGCTCTGATGTTGCATTAGCATTAGCATCCGCTGAAGCCGGTATAGTTCATTGAACTTTCCTACATCAAGTGATACAAAGGGACATTAATGCACATCAGAAAAATATGTGGCGTTGTTATTTCATGATTGTCACACTACTGAGCTCAAAAGGCAATGCAGAAATGGTGTTTATACCAATACACTTAAACAACATATAATTTCTTCTAAATTTAATATGATTTGAAATCAAAATGCTTGCATGGTGATTTTACATTGGTATTTTCTTGTGTTTATACAAAAGACAAGCTTTGAATTTGAGAATGTCGGTTTTAAAGATGATTATGTATATTTTTTTATATTATTTTATTTAATTATTTTTAAATAAAACTATATAAATCCCACATTAAACTAATTAAAATTATATTACTAGCGAGCAGAAAAAAATTTAAATTATAGTGTATCAGCGGCCAATAAGATGCCTTTCAAATAATCTAAAATTACCACAAATTAAATGCATTTCTTTTTTCGATTTATTGAATGTTTTTCAATTAACGCGGGAAACTGTTAAAATTATCTAGAAATTCAAAATAATGAATTTCATATTATCGACAGTCGACTGTATTTTTTACATTAAAATTATTTTTTTTTACATATATGGCACAAATTATCGAGAGTCGACTGTATTTGTTACATTTACATTTATTTTTATATACACTTTGAATCAATTTCAAATTTCTTCTTAACATGTTTGCTGGGTTATGCTATTATATATCTTGTAAACATACTTTTTCTTTATGGCAAATATGAATTATTAGCACTTAAATTCATGTTTATGAATAATGATTTCGACCGGTATTAAACACAGGAACGAACGTACAGGGAAGTACATGAATTTGATTTATGTATCGTTTATGAAGCAATATTAATCCTTAATTAACCATAATTCAAAATAAATTTTATATATTGTCTGCAACTCGACAAAAGCAATGATAGTGCAACTAAAATAGGAAATAAGAAAAATATTAGTTAATGATTAATAAGTTACAAACATTCTGCCATAACTTGAGAAGGGTACATTTAGTTCGTCTGAATGCTTAATATTTTAAACAAATTCAATATGTGAATTATTTTTAAAAGGAAAATTAATTGCTCGCCACCACATTTTACTGTTACTTCCGTTGTCTTTAAAATCATTTTATTGTTTTCTTTCGTACTAATTTTTATTAGCGCGTGCTTTTAATTTAAAGCACTTATTTAAAAAAAAAATTTTTAAGACTATATTACAAGTAAATTTTGATTACGTTATCGTATTTTGTTTAAAGCTGGCTTTCTCCCTTCTGTACGAAGCATCAAAGCTCTATGAAATTTCAATTACGTAGATATGTAAAGCTATTGAGAGTTTACATCTGGCACCCAAAAATGCGTAACCACTAATTACTAATTAAAAACTGTTTGATTCTGCAAAACTTTTTTTTTTCAGATTGATATAGATTTAAATTTTTCATTAACCCGAGTTGGCTCACCTTGGGGGTTGGTGGCTCCGCCCCCTTTTAGGATATAAAGTCGAAATGCCAAACTTCCCAATTCAAATGCTGTATAGATTTTTATAAAAATCAAACTGCCCGTTTAGAAAAAAGGCAGAATTATTTCCATTTTTTTTTTGCCAAAATCTCCCACTGTGGAACGCTTATAAATAGACCTCCAAAATTTTAGTTGCTTGGGAATCATCATAAAACAAAAACTCGTTTATCATCTTGATACAAGTCGACCCATTCTAATGACTTTGCTTTGATCTTTCTCCCAGTGCTCGCAATACCAACATTTCGTTCTGCCCAACCTTAATTGCATTAGATGTCTATAACATAATCTCTTTTGACAGGTATACCATAGATTAACGTGGCTGCGCCATTATGTTATGTCAGCTAAAATAAAATGTATTTTTGTTACACTCAGTTTCACTTTCAAAAAAAAAAAAAAACAAAAAGTGACCTACGAAGCTAAGAAAAGCCTCTAATGTTTTCATTTCTTTTGTGATGTTTTTTTTAGACATCCAGACAATTAGCTTTCATCAATCACCTTTGTAAAGGAAAATTAACAAGCAACTGGTAAAGAGTCTTTTATTTATTTGATCATTACTTGTTTAATAGAAACTCGATAAATGCAGTTTGTTAAAAGAATTAAATGCTAAGGAAGCCACTGAATAAATACACTGTCGGCAGTACATATAATAATAAATATAACTGCCGAAGTCATAAGAAATTTCTTGATTTACACGAGGTTTGTATACTCGTAACTAAATCCCAGTGGAGTTTGTTTTTTACTCAAAATAAAGACAAACTTTTTTTTTGTCCTTTCAAAGTGAAAGCAAAAATTTATTAGCAGGAAATAAAATTAAATTGTTCTAAAAAAACTATAACGGTTTTAAAGTCAAAGTCCCACTGTGCATCGTTACAAGAAAAGTATATAAAACTTATTATATAGTTTTAGTGGGCGTGACTTTGCCCACTTTTCTAAGCAAGAGACTTCGTAATTATAATTGTAGAATACATAAGAATAATATAAGAATACATTTTCCTCGGTGGCCAGCATCCGGGTTGCTACATTTTGTCTGACCTATTTCGCCAAATTGATTTAAAAAATCGCCAAAAGTTGCCAAAATCAATTTTGTGAAGTTTGTGTCAAAACCGATAAAAATTAGAAAAACGTTAAAATTTTATTTTTTAAATGCGTTTTTCTCAAAACTTAATTTCCACACACTAGGCCATTTTTCTCGGAGAAGATCGCATGTATTTATATAAAATATTCATATAAAAATTTAGCAGAAAATCGCCAAAAATTATTTCTTGTATATTTTTCTCATCCAAATTCAAAACGCATTAATTACTATTGTTAATATGAGGAAACCTTCAACAAATTAATTTCCTGATTACAAAAATTTTGTTAACAAATAGCCATTAAAAATCGCCAACAAATTTATTTATAGCCAGAAAAATCGTTATGTCGCCAATCAAAAATTTAGACGCCAAACAAGTTGAAACATCGCCACGTTTGGCGAGAAGTTGCCATATCTGACAAACACTGATTGATGCTTGGGGAAGTGTTGCCAACTATGATTTAAATTAGCCTGTAGGTTTTGGGCTGCCAGACTTCTTGCCTTATTCGATAACACACACTCGTAGAATATATAAAATCGAAATTTGACCCGCGCCAAGATGCGTAATGAGTAGACAGTTTGTGGAAAAGAAGTTTTTTACTGACGGACTAAAACTTTGTCTTCATCGTTAAAAGAATTATGTTCCTCAAAGAGATTTCTATTAAAGAGTTTTAAACTTTTTTTACTGCTCATAGAATAGTAAAGTTTCATTGTTGCAAGGTATAATTAATTACCTTTGTGAATTGAATGCTTTAAGCCACTGAAAGTCAGTCATACTCATTATGACGTATAGAGTTCTGTTTTAAGGCTTAACAAAAAGAAAGTTATTTCTTATGTGGCCTCGTGTTAAGTACCAAAAGATGTTTAATTCAGTTTGTTCTAGCAAGAAAAAATAATCTAAAAACCCAACACAACCTATCCAATATTATTATTTTTTGGTTATTTCACCTCTAATAATATTTTTGATTAACTTTCGTGAAATACACGTTACACTATTTTTCTTTCTTCTATTTTTGGTTGTTTTGTTTTTGTCAGCTTTTTTATATACTGCTTAGGAAATACGGGGAAATATATATATATATATATATATATATATATATATATATATATATATATGTATGTACATGTACATTGTACATACATATACATACAATATTTTGTAGGTTTTGGTGGCATACAGTGGTTTTGATAATCGCATTACCAGTTGTTTTCAATTGGTATAGTAAAATTAGTTCAATACTGATATTTTTCGAAATTTTGTTTGCAAATAATTAAAGCTTATCTAATGCAGAATTCAGCCGAACTGCAAAAAAATAAATGTTTTAACGACTGATTCTGGCAGAGAAGACCAAAAATATGTAGTATATCCTTACTAGGGATACCAATCGGGACTGGTTTTTACGATGGCGGGACTTGGGATCAAAAATCAAATCCCGGGATTTCTTTGGAAATAGGACTAGAGATTAAGCATTAATAGAATCGTTATTTTTACCAAAGATAATATGTAATTATTTTGTAATTTTCCTTTTTTTCCGCTTTTGGCAAATAAAGTCTCAGAGCACATGTGTGCCAGAAAGCGTTGCCATTCGTACCGCTTTTCGCGGTATTGTCCCGATTTATTAAATTAAATCACGCGTACCGTGCGGGATTTCCCAATCCCGCTTTTTTTAAGTTTTATTTGATGATTTTTAATTTAACACCAGCAACTTTCAACTAATAAGGAATAAGTGCATCTTAATAGAATCAAAGACTATAATTCACGCCCTATAGGTAATAGACGACAAATTCGCCTGGGTATTGTAAATCGATCTTATGTCTATAAAATATTGTTAAAATACTTGCCAATGAATTCCACGTATGAATATATTTTTAAATTTTCTTATTTTGTTTTGTTTTGAAATCCAACTGTTATATTTAAATTCGTTAATTCTTAATTGATGTAAGAAAGATTTGTGTTTATTTTTATATGCTTTGTAAAATGTTAATTTGTTTTCATAAATATATTCTTTAAAGTAGAAATATTTAAAAGTTTTTTTTTTGTACCGCGAAACTTTTGAAAATCCCGTGATTTTGGAATTTTTTTATAACTTGTCCCGCTTTTTCGAAAAATAAAACTGGCAACCCTAGTGCCAGATGTAAACTCGGCCTTAGTTGTTGTAAAGTTTTAGCTATTCTGCTAGTGCATTCATAAAGTGAATAACGACACTCATCCTGGAATGTGTGCATACAAACTAAAGTTGCCATAATAAAAATCAAAAAAATCGCGGCAATTCCCTCACAAATTTCCCGGAATTTCTTTCCCGGAAATATGCGGGATCCCCGGAAATTTTTCCCGAGAAATCCCGTATGAAAAACACTAATCGCAAGTAATCGAATTCCGTTATAAAATGAAGTTTGAAAATTATGTCACTTAAGCTTTTTTGGCGGTTATCGGATGATATGCAAAAGAGTGAACTTTGAAAAAGAACCCTATTCTTTTCGCTATGCTGTCCGTCTGTCCGTCACAGGCTGTTTTCTCCAGAACAGTAAGAGCTACGATGCTGAAATTTTGACAGAATATGTAGAACAACAAATATATGACAGTTAAAAATTAAAGAGTGTTCCAAAAGGAGAAACAAAAAATTTTAAAATCCCATGTAATATACATACATACATACAATTATAATTATGTATGTATAGACATTTGAAATTTGCAAAGTGAGTGTGTTTTCACACAGACTACAACAATTAACACTAACATTTAAAAAAATCAAAAGTAAAAAAGTAAAGTGAAAGTAAAAAGTAGAACACCTGTTCCATCAGTTAATGGTATTTTGACTATGTAATTTTGACAACGTGCTGTATTTTGGAAACCGTAAGAGGCAAACTCTTGAAATTTTCAAAAACGATAAAACTAAAAAATCCTAAAATTATAAAATCGCCAAACCGAAAAATCGCAAAAAACCGAAAAAATCGCCAAGCCAAAAAAAATCTATAAACTTAAATAAATCGAGAAAAACCAAAAAAATCGGCAAAATGAAAAAAATGCCAAAAACCGAAAAAATCGCTTAAAAGAGAAAAAATCGACAAAACTAAAAAAATTCTCCGAAACTAAAATAAATCTCCAAAACGAAAAAAAAACGCCAAAATCAAAAAAAACGCCAAATAAAAAAAAACGCCAAAACTAAAAAAAACACCAAAACTGAAAAAACCCCAAAAACCGAAAAAATTCCAAAAACGAAAAAAAAAATTACAAAATGATATATTATATAGGCTAAAGTTCGTAAAGTGTTACATATCTAGTGTTCCTTCGTGTGCGGGTCAAAATCGCACTATACTAAATTTATTATTTTCTAGTGAATTCTCGGCGGATATAATTACGGGTCTTAAGTTGCATCTTTTTAATTATTTTGCTTCCAGCTCCACTGTGCGATGATATTTGTTTGTTAAAAATATTATAAAATAATAATAACAAACAAGTAAAAAGAGTTGTCTGTCTTTTCGTTTCTTTTGACTGTCTGTTAAGGGCTTAACATTATTCGGCAAGAAATTTGTTTTTCATTTACAAAAAAAAGTTTTGTTTGTGAGTGTGTGTATGTTTTTTTGACAGCTGTAAAAAAGTGAAATTTATTGCTTCGCTTGATTTGAAAATGATATTGGAAAAGAAGCTTTGCATTTATTGAGTAGCTAATCACTTTTATTTGTAAAATGTTATTTTCGAGTTATTTTTTGCTTATTATATTAATGAAAAAAAAAACACACACACACACTCGCGCATTTACACGATCATGTATTTTTAAGATAGCTACCCAGCAAACAATTTTGGAGGGCTCAGAATTATGAATCCGAAATGAGTATAAAATATGATGGGAATATGAGGCTCAGAATTTTGAGTCCGAAATGAGTCCGAAATGAGTGGAAATAATATAGGAAATATGAGGCTCAGAATTATGAGTTCGAAATGAGTATAAAATATGACGGAAATATGAGGCTCAGAATTATGAGTCCGAAATGAGTGGAAATAATATAAGAAATATGAGGCTCAGAATTATGAGTCCGAAATGAGTATAAAATATGACGGAAATGTGAGGCTCAGAATTATGAGTCCGAAATGAGTGGAAATAATAAAGGAAATATGAGGCTCAGAATTATGAGTCCGAAATGAGTATAAAATATGACGGAATTTATATAATTTTTTAATTTTTGTTTTTTTTGACCAAAAATATAATAAAAACTGAATGTTACTTTCTTTATTTAGTATTAAAAATAATTTATGTTCTTGCTATTATTTTCTGTTGTTTTACTATAAAAGAAACAGATATATTATAGGAGCTCTTATTTTCTCTAAAATATGATTCATATACATATGACTCATAAAAGAGGCTCATATGGTATATGAATTCGGACTCATATATGACGACCATCGCAAGAAGGGAAACACACTCTAACTGGACTCCTAAAGGGACTCATAATGAGCGCTCATACTCCGAATTATGAGTCCAAACGGACTCATATCAGACTCCAAATGTTTGCTGGCTATGTACCTACTTTGTTAGAAAACTTTCAAAAGAAATTAATTTTTATTTTAATTTAAAGCAAATATATTTACAATGTGGAGAATAAGGCAGAGATTTATCATTACTTTACAACATAGTACATTGCATTAAAAAGTTGAGCGATTGAATTGATTGATTAATGAGCCAGTGAAAGGGGTGGACAATACTTGCATCTATACGTGATGACCGTGAAATAATCTGTTTAATTCTTCAATCAAGAATTTCCAATTTTCTGAAAAATAATTAAAAAAAATTTCAAAATGCCATGTTGAGAATAACAAAAAGCGACTTTTAGTTAGTCTAATCCCACTGTGCTAGTTAAAATTGTAACAAGCGGGTGACCTGGTGGTTAAACCTTATTCGAAAACGCTGAAGTTAGTGGCGCTAAACGTTTTTTTTTTGGGTTAGATCTTGTTTATAAGATTATAAGATTGTTAAGATTGAAAACTTAGTTAAAACTACATAGAAGTTTTCCAAGTTTTCTATCATATATTAATTTTTACATTTTTATATGGATTAAAATAACATATTAAGGGCCACTCAGACTATTATACTTTGTATTTATACGTGTCAAAAATTCAAATAGCACGTGCAAGTGCGATATGCTGAATGCAAAATGTCATAACGAATAATAAATAATACGATAAAAATTTGACATCCCATAATGCTTGACCATTTATTGAAAATTTTCTAAACGATAATACTTTTCATCTGATCAGAGTTGCATTATTACAAAATCCAAACTAACAAGTCGCCTGTTTCGACGTCGATGCCGTCCCGTCGTTTATGGTAGATGTATTGGTCTTAAACCGGATATTAATATTGAATATGCTTATCGTATTGAATAATTTTTCGTGTAGGGCATGTCTGAAAGTTAACGAAACTATCGTATTTTCTTTTTATTTATCTTATTTAAATCAAATACTTTAACCGCCGTCTTATTTGAAAAGCCGGCAGGACCATATCGTACTTGAAACTGCTTTGCCGCCGGAAGTCAGCGATTAATGTAGGCATGTTAATCCTTAACAGCTGTTTGCTTTATACTTGTGTTTTTAATGTAATATGAGGTGTGATGGTGTGAACATAAAATGTCAACTTACGTTAGATTTTTTCATAGTCGAAAGAAATGTCTTTAGATTTCTTTTTCGTAAAGTGTGATGAGAGTATTTATACATGTGTAATAGTCAGAGTGACCCTTTATTGATGAATATATGTACGTTCTAAAAAAACTTAAAATAAATTAATTTTTTTTTTAAAGTTTGGTCCACTGTGTGTGGTGTCAATTAGTGTAAACTTCAGACCTACATGCATACATATTTTTCAATGCAAATGGAATACGAGAATTGTTTGGAGTCATTGTACTTCAATTTGTTGTAAGCTGAAATTTTAATCTCACTGATTTTCAACAGTCTTGCCGTTGTGTTGTTTTTTTTACTCATCATGCACATGCCTGTTAATTTTTTTATTTTTGTTCTACTTGAGACAAACTTATTTGGTATGTTACCTTAAGTTTATTTTTAGTTTTATGACGCGCTATTTTAGTTAGTTTAATTATTTTTGTTCCATTTCCCCCCGCCCGCCCCCCCCCCCGCTTATGATTCGATTAAGCTCTGTAACCAAAATTATGATCGACTTTGTTAATTTGACATATTTTTAATTTTCCTATGCTTCAGTTTTCTTAATTGTGATAAGTTTTGCTTTAAACTCACCTTAGGAGTCTAACGAGTGCGCAATGCTTCACGGAAATTGGCTGGGTGAATGTGAATAAAATATAATATTAAATTTAAAAAAAAAAAAATGAACGGCCTGTCCCACGATGTCAACATAAATCGTTCGATCGACAACTTGTATTGCAAACAACAACAAATTTTCTAATGTTATTATTTTATGTGAAGGGGAATTTTAGGACATTTATTAAAATAAAGTGTAACACGAACTGTATTTCCTGCAAGGATCGTAGGGCCAGAATTAAATAATTGCAACTAAGCCTTTATGGCCAATTATATTTTTTCTCGCTTTATTATCTCTCTTCCTCTCTTAGTTTTTCTTGCCCACTCTTTTACATTTCGCTGTTTTACACAATAAAGTAATTAATGTTTCTTTATTTATACACTTTTATTTTTCTTCAAGTTGTTGTTGTTGTTGTTGTTGTTTCTGCTAGTTCCACATTTTAACTATTTAATGCTGAAAACCTAAACTAATCAAATCTAGGTTACTATACTTTTTAGCATATATATTGAGTAATACTTGCATATGTACGTACAAAAACCAGCCAGTAAGTCAGCCATCCAACCAACCAACCAACCAACCAACCAACCATCCATCCATTCATCCAAGTGAAATAAAAAAATCCAAACATCAGCCAGTCCAACAGTCAGCCATCCAAGAAGAAAAAAAAATGTAATAACAACGAATCCACTATTCAGTCACTGTATTTGGCTTACGACTACATTCAAAGTTGGTAAGAAGTCGGATGGTGTGCATTGGATGTAAGTTCGATTTTTGAGTTTAAGCTGTTTTACAGTCTAAAATCTTTCATTCATAGATATATTTTCTTTTTCGTTTATTTAATGTATTGTAGTATCGTCGCTCATTTTTTACTACGCCAGGGAATTTCTTTAAAGTAAAGCTTCGAAAGATTGCTTTCGGTAAAAGTGTTTAAGTCGCGATAAGCTAATTCTCAGTTAATGCTTTTAATTCGATTAATTTCTATATTTGACACGCAAAATAGAAAGGGTTCTAAGGGTAAAAACCGGTTTTGTTCAGGAGAGGCATTTTAAAGATTTAAATACGTGTATCTTTGGTGTACCATCACTGAGCGTGTTGCTATTGGTCTCAGGACGTCTCAGACGTCAGGAACGTGTTGGTCAACCTTGAAAACGTGCGTAGGTCGTCCCTACCTCTTGTTGTGTGTAGTTGGTTTTTACTGCTTTCTACCTAGCGCTCTGTTTCCATAAGTTTGATATCAATTTTGCTCGCGTTTTTTTCGAATCCAGGTTTATTTTCTGAAATTATTAATTGTGAATTATAATAAATACTCATTTATAATTCTTTTAAATCGTGAATATCACTCTGTTAGTACAAAATTTTTTTCACATAACCTTAGAATCGTCGACTTCAATTTCATAAAACGCGCATATCTCTAGGAGGGAACACTTTTGGGGCATGGGATCGGTCTCATTCGATGCTCAAATGTTGTCCACATAAAAAAAATAGTGAAAATTGATTTTTTTGCCCTTAGGTCCCTTTCTCTATGCGCTGTCACATATGTATGTATATTCAAAAGTACCTCAGGGCAAAATCTGTATTATTTTGTGCGGATTTTCTATAAAACTCGTTTGTTTTCACAAACACCAAATGAGATTTTGTGGTCCATAATTTTTTTAAAACTCGAATTTCAGATAATAAAGAGTTACAATATTTATGCTGATGACCTGGTTGTGATGGCAACTGGAAAATTCGGCAACATTCTCTCAGACGTTATGAACAATGCTTTGTGCACTGTAACGAGATGGTGTGGGAGACATGGCCTGACCATTATGGTACCTTTTTTTCTTAGAAGAAAACTTGGTCTAGGGACAGTATCGTTGAATGGATGCAATGCAGTATTCCTTATTCGACCGATGTCAAATACTTGGGAATTACCTTTGATAGAAAGCTAACTTGGAACCGCTATGTTGAATGCGTAACACAGAAAGCCACTAGGGCGATCTTGGCGGTGAAGAGTTGTGCTCAGTGCACCTGCGGCATGAGCCCGCAAATGGTTATTTGGACCTACATAATGATTGTTAGGCCAATCATAATGTACGGTGCGATTGTTTGGTGGGAAAAGACTCGCCAGGTTGTGGCGACAATTAAACTCTGTAAGGTTCAGGGATTGGCGTGTCTTCTTGCAACAGGCGCAATGAGCTCTTGTCCAACCTTAGCCATTGAGACCTTGATTGGACTACCACCCATGCAAATCTGTATCAGATCTTCTGCGGCAATGGCCGCTTATGGGTCTTGGGAGATCTGCTCGTTGTATTGACAATGGTCACTAGTCGGTCCTGTGTACAATGCCCAGCTTAGGATTGGTAGGAATGCCTAGGGACAGGATAAACTGTGAACTGAGAGCCGACAGGATATTCAATGCCACAATTACACCAAGGGCAGTGTGTGAAAAAATCGGTCAAAAAGTGGATTCCAGAAGTTTATTTTGATATACGGATGAATTCAAAACGGGGGATGAAGGTGGTGCTGGAGTTTTTGGACCCAACATAAAAACCTTTTTGCTCATGGGCAGAAGTCAAAAATACAGGTAATCACCAAATGTGGTAATTTAAATAGGGGCATTAGATGTGCTCATAAAACTATCTTTGCCGATATTCAGGCCGCTCTTAAGTCTCTCCTTTCATGGGAATTCCTTTCCAGGCTAGTTTTAAAGTGCTTTGACTCATTAAAAAGGCTATCCATACGGATGAAGGTTTCCATTTATTGGCTACCTGGCCACAGCGGTCATCCAGGGAATGAGGAAGCGGATGAACTTGCCAAGAGGGCCTTTGCTGCTCCTTTTATTTGCCCAAAGCAAATAAATGGCGTAAGTCGGTCGACTGTAACATCTCTGATCAAAGAAGATGACACTTCGACCGCTAAGAAAATGTGGCCGTGTTCTGCTGGCTTAAGGCATGACAAAGCTTTGAGGCATCCTGAACCTCAACAGGAATAATTTACTGCTTATTACTGGATTTCTTTCTGGTCATTTTAGACTGAACTATCCTCTGTGGAAAAGTACCAAGTTCGTTCGCATGGAAGATGACGAGACGACGGCACACATTCTTTGTGAGTGTAGAAGGCATGTTTTTCATTCTGAGTTTCCATATTTAGATGATTAATTTTATTTACCGATCTATGGTACAAGAGATCCATCAGGTGTCGCAGTGTCGGTCTTTGGACCAGATCTTCCCCCTTTTCTATTCTACAATATTTTTTAATCTCTTGTACATAAAAAGGGAATCACAATGGACCCAATTGGGTTTCCGAGTGGAGGTGTATAGCACCACCCTTCATAACCTAACCTTTGCACATAAAAAGTTTCATGTTTTTAACATTATATCGGCAAGTAAATCGTCAATCGCCATTTCAAAATTTTCATCGCCAAAATGAAATTTTTGGTGCCTGGATTGGCGAGATATCGCCATATCTGACAACACTGGTTGGCAGGAGTATTAATTTCCCGATTGTTACTTTTCTTAAGCAGAAACGAAACTTTCCGACGGTTCCATCTTAAGCCCCAAAATTTCTTTCACTGTAGTTGACTAAAGATTATACAGTTAAAGTATATGCAGACGTCAAATAATCATTTTCAAATTACTCAGATCAAGTGACCATTATCACATACAATTTGTCATATATTATGAAATAGCTATAATATTCATAAGAAAATTTTTTAAAGAAAATAATAAAAAAAAGTGTTGTAAAATTCGTAATTGCAATAAAAGAAAATTTATTCCAAAATTATTATTTATTGCCAAAAATTCATTTTCATTTAAATTTTATTTTGAAACAAAGTTATTAAGTTTATATGTAGACTTTGTATTGCTGCGTTAGTTAAAATTTTCTTTTCATTGCTTTTTCTTTTGTTGCGAACAATTTGTTCGTGTTATGTAACCTTAAGAGAGACTTAAAGAAATGTGTTGTTTTCTTTTCAAACACATGCTATAGGCTATAATAACCCCTTCACTGCAATTGAAATGGGCTTTAAGTTAATCATTACCTTTGTAATGGTAGTAAAATTCAATTGCATTTATGTTTAGATTTAAATGAATTTCTCCAGGAATGGGAGCAAGTCATGATGACCACTGAACTAAAAAGCAATATATATCGGTCCAAGTATGACGAGTTACAAACAGGAAGAAATATACTTTTACTCTTTAGTTCAGCATATCAAAAATCCCGGCCTTGGAGCAAACTCTGTACAGAGCGATCAGCTGATGTGTCACAGTTATCTAAATTCAAATTACGTTTTCTTAGAAGGGCACATACGATTCGGCGTATCTGAATACACTTACTTAGCCCTTTCTTACTTGTTATTTGTTAAGCTTTTGAACTGACCAACAACTTGCTTTAAGTTAACACGAAAGGCAGTAGAAAACGAAAGCTAAAAAATAATACATATTTTTTTCCACTTTAATCGTTTGCCTATGGAAATTGTTAAAGTTGTTTAGAGTAGCAAATTTTTTCGGCAACATTGTCTTTTGTGTGTTATTTAATTTTTAATTGTTTTTATTTACTAGAAAACTTTAACGTGTGTCATTCTAGCTGTCTTAACTGCCAAGTGTGACAGTTAATATACAAGCGGCCATACCATAGACAAATACTTCTGCTGACAATGTGTGAATGTGAATAGCAAATTTTATCTTCGTGCCCATCACTGTATGCTCTCTTAGAATGCCGCACTTAAATACTCGTAGATGCAAGTGCAAATAAATATTTCTCACACATTTTTTTTGATTGTTGTTGGTTTGGATGGGCTGGTTGAAGAATGCAAATATATATGGATGCGAATTTACCATTGTGGGGCATTTGATACAGGGCATCGGTTATCTGCTTCTGTTTCAACTTCAAACGTTTTTGGAAATGAGGGGAGGGATATTATAAATAATGAAATAAATAAATACATTTTATATTTTTTAAGAGAAGTAAAACTTATTTTTTTAAGAGAAGTAAAACTTAGTGTTGCAGCGCCTCTGGTGGCAATGCGCTGTATTAAATTTCGAAGCTGTGCTTATGCCAGCCGGACACTACACAACTTCAGTGCTCAAGTCTGGCACTGTGTAAACTAAGCTTCTGGCACAGACTATACAAGTAAACTGTGCAGACGATTCTTTGTATAATTCTAGGAACTCTGTTCAGAATATTTTTTCTGCGCTCATTTCTTGTTTTGAACTCTTAAAGAATCACGACACAACTGAACGTTTGCAACATACAACATACACAAGTTCGCTGTACAGTTTTACAAACTTGAGCAAATATCAAAATCGTTTTGATATATACTCAGTTCACTGCGTAAATAGCACAACCACCCTCATACAATGCACAAACGCACTTTACAGTGCCAGATTTGTGCAGTGAACTTGTGTAGTGAGTAGCTGGCATTAGTAGCCGTTATATTGGTTATTTTACTTCGCCGATGATTCTGCTATGCAACGAAGGAGGGCCCTCTGATGTTACATTAGAATTAGTATCTGCTGAAGTCGGAATAGTTCAGTGACCAGTATCTATGCCTTCATCACTTGAACTTTCCTACAACAACTGTGTGTGTTAAAAAAAAAGGGGACACTAAAGCACATCAGAAAAGTACGTGGTGCTGTTATTTTTCATGACTGTTGGATACCGGGCTCGAACCTAGAACCATCGGCTTTGTAGTCAACGTTCTAACTACTTCAGCCCACGTCACCCTCTCTTTTAAAATTGCTTTGTGATGTAACACATTCTTATTCCTTATTAGGAAAAGTGAAAAATTCCCCGAAAATTTTTTTATTTCATTTGTTTGGAAATTTTTTACTTTTGCGGCTACCTAAACGGTGTTAAGAATCATTCCTAGGAAGTTCATATGTTCTAGAAAGTTGTTTATTAAGATCTTAGGTATATTTTTGTAGTTGATTGTTTGTTTCCTGGAATTTTAAACGGTTTGCTACTTATGGACCTGAAAAAGGGGAAAAAGGTAAAAAAATTTATTGATTTTATATTTTGCGATTTTCATCTTTAAGATTAAGTTTTTTTAATTTTATATATTCACAATTTTTGTTCTTTATGACAAGAGCTACAATTTTGCCTCAGAGAGTAAATCAATATTCCGAACGGTTTGCAAGGGTGCCCCTGTGGCTGAGTGGTAGCGATGCTAGGCTCTCAGTCCAAAGGTCGTGGGTTCGACCCTGGGTGTTTTCCGCAGACAAGCTAATCGCTTCGCGGATTGTGTTGTGTTTACAAAAAAAAGATATAAATAAATAAATCTTTGGGACCCATAAAAAAATGCATAACTTGGAGCAAAACTGGCAGACAAAGGTCTTTTTTTTGGGGGGGGGGGGGCTTAGCACGTAGTGGTGTCCGTATATAGTTATATTTTTTCGTGTTGCACTGTGAAATTTATTAGATGTTGAATATCCGGGGGGTCTACTCTGTAATTCTAAACGAAAGAAAATATTTTCGAATTTGCATATAATTAACATACAAAATCAAAAGTATTTTCTTTCGCTTCGAATTACAGAGTGGACCCCCAACTACACTTTTTCGGCTTCATATTTTTTTTTGTGTACGAGGGCTACTACTTATATTTCGGGAGCTGGCAACACTAATATAAATAGCTAAAATCTGGCAACACCACAATTAAGTTTGACATTATTTAGCAGAAACGTACTTACAACGTTTTGATGCACAAGTGCTATTTGGTTTGTTTACAGTGAGTTCAGAAAAATTTAAATTTCAAGAGAAAGTTTTCGTTGGATTATTTTTCACAACTTTCGGCGTGGATTATCGCAATGAGAATGTGTCGATGAACTCAGTCCTTTGTATGGCGATAAAGCACCATCAAAACCACAGTATATCGCTGGTATAGTGAATTCAATCGTGGTGGAAGTTCAGTCGCCGACGAATTCCGTAAAGGTCGTCCAAAATCGGTTGTTGTGCCTCAAAACATCGATACAGTGTGTGAACTAATAATGCAAGATCGTCATGTGACATATTGTGAAATAGAGGCATCCTTGCGCTCTACTGCAAAAAATTGTTATCGTTGGATACCATATAATTTATCAATCGCTCAAAAAAAGGCTAGCGTCAAGTGGTGTAAGTAATTGATTAAAAAGTTCAACCGTGGTGCTTCAAAAGACGTGTGTAAAATCGTGACAGTTGATGAATCATGGATATACGCTTATGAGTCGGAAACAAAACAGCAATCGACTAATCCTCCGTACAGTTCTGACTTGGCACCCAACGACTTTTTCTTGTTCCCGAATATCAAAGGTAAACTGCGTGGTAAACGATTTACGAGCGCGAAGAAGAAGCAGCTGAAGCTTTCAAAAACCATGTTTTGGAGGTGTCTCAAGAGGAATGTAAACAATAAAGCCATTTTCACTCAAAAATGTTTGTTGTTATTTGCTATTCCCGAAATATAAATAGTAGTCCTCGTATTTGTGGAATAAATATTTAAAAGAGAAAACTAAATTTTCCAATATAAGAAGTAAAAAATATTTTTTCATTCCCAGCAAATGCTTTAAATGTCGAGTATTCTTTCATTGTATATTTGTGCAATAAAAATCTAAAATATTTAAAAGTTCGATTCTTCGATTCCTTCAATAGGCATTAAAGGTCAAATATTCTCGCACAATTTTGCTCTATATTAAAAACAATTAAAATATTTTACAAAACATTTATTTAAATATGACCCAGTGTAACATGTAAATTTCTGCGTTTTCTGTAAATTAATCTTCTAATAACACTAAACTGTTGCCAAAATCACAACGACTACAAACAAGATGCCATCAAAATAAGCAGCAGCTAAATGGCAACAACAATAAAACATTACAAGACGTCAAATAACTAAAATGAACGGCCACAATATTCAAAAATTAACTAACAACAAAAATTAAAAAAATAAAACAAATAACAAGCAAACAAAGATGCGCACTGAAAGAAAAAACTTGTGCATTTAGTAGACTGTGAAATGGTTTCATTAAATGTTCCTTATTGAGGTAATGAAGTTTTTCATCAATAAAATTAATAATATGTTTTTAATTTAAGTTGTTTTTAATAATAACAATAATAACACTGTGATACAAAAAAAAAAAAAAAAATATTCAGGGATTCTAATGTACCAATTCGATTTTGTTGGAGTCCATGGATGACGAAAATACCGTTGGTTTTTTTAGGTCACTTCATAAAGTGATTTTATAACGGTAAATGTAGTGAAAAACGGGGTTTCAGTTTTAAACAGGTGTAACTTCTTTGTTTCCTAACGGATTTCTTTTAACTTTCCGTTGGTGTAAAGGACCGAATATTATCTTTCAACCAAGATATTTTTTTTGAAAATCGACCCACAAATGGCTAAGTTACAGTCGTTGAAGTGTAGAAAAAACCCATTAAAAAAGTATTGTTTTGTAACTCATAAGCAACTTATGGCCTGAGGAAAACAAAAGAATACTTTTTCAATGGGTTTTTTCTACACTACAACGACTGTAACTTAGCCATTTGTGAGTCGATTTTCAAAAAATATATCTTGGTTGAAAGATAATATTCGGTCCTTTACACCAACGGAAAGTTAAAAGAAATCCGTTAGGAAACAAAGAAGTTACACCTGTTTAAAACTGAAACCCCGTTTTTCACTACATTTACCGTTATAAAATCACTTTATGAAGTGACCTAAAAAAACCAACGGTATTTTCGTCATCCATGGACTCCAACAAAATCGAATTGGTACATTAGAATCCCTGAATATTTTTTTTTTTTTGTATCATAGTGTAATTATATTAATACTAGCTACACCCGGTGTGCTTCGCTACCCCGATCGACTTTAAAATTTACCCCTTCTCGTCTTTTAAATTTCATTTACATCGATTTGAAAGTGTCAAAGGAGCAGAAATTAGGTACATAGACTATGTCTTCTTCTAAACTTTAAATTTCAATAAAATCGATTTCAAAGTTTCGGAGGAGCAGGGCTCATCCCCTGGCCTCTTGCTCTTCTTACTTTCGAGAAGGTGCATAGAGTATGTCTCCTTCTCAACGAAGAGGTATCTATATTTAAAATTTCACTAATATCGAGTTGAAACTCTTAAATTGTCCCCCTACTTCCTCGTGGTCCTACTTTAGAAAATGTCTATAGACATTTTGTGACTTTCCAGACGCAGATTTATGTTCTAAATTTCATAAAAATCGGTTGGAACGTTTCGGAGGGGCAGAAATTTCCCCCTTTCACCCTCCTGGCTCTAGTTTTGAAAATGTATATAGTCTATGCAGATCTATCTATGTCCAAAATTCTATTAAACCCGGTTTTAATGTTTCGAAGGGCAGACATTTCCCCTGTCGCCTTCCTGGTCCTAGTTTGAAAAACGTTTATAGCCTATGTGACCTATTTCATTAAAATTGGTTTAAACGTTTTGGAGGGGCAGAACTTTCCCGCTATCGCCTTCCTGGTCCTATTTTTTAAAATATATAAGATCTTTGTCACCTTTTAAATACAGATCTATCTATGTACTAAATTTCATCAAAATCGGTTTGAGGGGCAGAAATTTCTCCCCAATCGCCCTCCTTTTCCTAGTTTTAAAAATTTAGATATCCTCTGCGACTCTTTAGACGCAGATCGGTTTTAAAATCGGTTTTAACGTTTCGAAGGGCAGATATTTCCCCTGTCGCCTTCCTGGTCCTAGTTTTAAAATCGTACATAGTTTATGTGTCCTATTTCATTAAAATAGGTTTGAACGTTTCGTAGGGTCGGAAATTTCCCTGTATCGCCCTCCTGGTCCTATTTTTAAAAATCTATATATGACCTTTGTGACTTTTTAGATACAGATCTATCTATGTAATAAATTTCATCAAAATCGGTTGGAATGTTTCGGAGTGTCATAAATTCCCCCCTATCGCCATCCCGGTTCTAGTTTTAAAAATGTACATAGCCTATGTGACTTTTTGGACGAAAATCTATTATGTTCTAAATTTCATCAAAATCGCTTGAAACGTTTCGGAGGGATAGAAATTTAACACCTATTGCCCTCCTGGTTATAGTTTTAAAAATTTAGATAGCCTATGTGACTCTTTAGATGCAGATCTATCTTTGTTTTAAATTTCATTAAAATCGGTTTTGACGTTTCGGAGGGGCAGATATTTCCCCCTATCACCATCCTGGTCCTAGTTCAAAAAAAGGTAATACCCTTAAACTTTCAATTAGCGATATAGGTCAAGCCATTTTCAAGTTATGCGCTTAGCAACGGACAACATTTAATTTTTATTTATATAGATAGAGATGTTAAACGGGAAATCCCGATCCCAGGTAATCCCGGACCCAGGTGCTTTTTAATTTTAGACATCGTGGGATTGTCCCGTAGACCGTCAAAAAAGTTGCAAATGACCAGTTTAGTCGATAAACGACAATGAAAATGAAACATTTAGATATCCCAGTTAAGCTAATTTTTTGCGATAAATTCTATTGATTTGATTGTAAAGATTTATTGTATATTTTCTTTCAGTGTACATACATAAATAAGTATCATCATCAACAAATCACTTCTTGCCCTAGGGATAATTAAAACGTGCACCATAAAATACAATCGAACAAAAAAAAAAAAAAAAATAAAACATTACAATTGTTCGCAATCGTTTTTGTAATTGATAAAAAAAATATAAATATATATAATGAGCATGATGATACTCGTAATATTTTTCTTTATTTCGTTGACTTGAGATTAAATTTGTTTTAGAAAAAATAAAATTAATTCTTGAAAAATAATTTCGTAGTTTTGGTTTGAGCAGAGTAAAAACTAACGACTACACGTTTTAGGCGACAGACCAAATTTTTTTTTTGTACATTCTATCTACACAATAAACAAGATACATTTTGAAAGCTTCTTTTTTCATCTTACTTGCCTGCGTTGCAGTGCATATTTGTATTTTATATTAAAACAAATGAAGGGAAGGACGGACAGGCGGTAATTAATAAGAAACAAAGTTCTTTTAAACAAACAACACGAGTATTTGAAAGTAAAAAATTTATGCAAAATTATAAAATCTCTCGTACGCGAAGAGATAATTTCAAATAAATGGGTGAGTGATAGTTAACTACTGCTGCTGGCTGCATGATCACCAAAAAAAAAATGTATTCTTTATCCAGCCTTTGCTGTGACAGAGTAAATTAAATGTTGTCGCTTGGGTGTCATGTTTGTTTTCCGGCGGTACTTTGTAAAGTTGACATTTGGTTGTTTTATGTGACTGAAAAAAATTAATTTGACAATTTTGGCAATGATTTAAATAATTTTAAACTGGCAATACCGAGCTGGATCTTGTTCCTTTTTTTTTCAGCCGAAAAAGTAGTTTTTGATAAAGTTATTGTAATAAAAGCCAGGAGGCAAATTACGGCATTTAAATATATTTCCAGATAAACTCTATTGAAATATTTCGTAATTTCGTTCGATAACGAGTGCCGTAATTTGCCCCCAGATTTAGTGGTTCTCTCGAAGGTTACCAAGGTTGGGGTCGTTTGTAATTGAAGAAACTTGCTTCTTTTATTGCTTCTATGGAGTTTTTGTTTTAAGAAGTCGATAACTCGTATTTGACTTCAAAAAATGTAACAGACTTCAGTGCTGTGCCATATAAGGATATTTATCCCCAAATCTGGGATTTTTGTTTTGCAAATGGGGATGCAAATTTTGGTTTGGGGATTGATTAACTCATTAAGGATAATTTTTATGTCTTGGAGACTTTATGAGATTTTTTGGGAATTTGTAGTTTACTTAATATTTAATTTTATTTGTTTCTAAGATTATTTTAATATCAATACATATTCCAATTGCTCTTTTTTTTGTTCATAAAGAATTTATAATATTAACAAAAACGTTTAAAATAAAAATTGTTACTGGTAACATTGAACTCGTTTTTAACATTTGTTGTTGGCAAGACTTAAGCGTTGCTTATTACAACACATATCAAACAGGTACTCGGATTGCCGAGATTACTCATCAGCTGATTTTCTTGTTTACACGTACATATATTTATAAATTACAAATTATTTACAAATAATTTATTTACCTTGCTTGATGCTTACAATTTTATATACAAATAACAAACAACTTAAACATGGTTTGGGCAGAAGTTTAATCCTATGGAGATACCTCTGGATCTCAGCCGTTTAAAGAGCTGGTATAGTATTGGTATTATTGATTTTACTTTGTGTATCTACAAAAAACGCTTTCGTTGAACGATTTTGTTTGGCAATTACTCAATAAAAACTAAAATAAGAAACAAAATTCAGTGCGAAATTCACCATACCATACGTATAAATAATACGAACCAATGTGCAAATAAAGTTTAAATTGAATTTGTATTATTTTTAGTGGGGATATTACAGATTATTGTTTAGGGAATTTTGGGGATAAAAATTTTAAAATTGGGGATGTCAGTAGAAATAAATCTGGGAATCCTGACTTCGACTATGCTTATTATTAGTCAACTTTCTCTCACTCCCTCCCGTTTTCTCTCTCTCTCTCTCTATTGGAGGAATGATTAACAATTTGTGCGTACAACTCGGCTCGAAGGACCATGCTTATTTTTTGTATTTTGCTTGTTATACAGAAATAAAGTTTGCATTAATAAGGAGCAATAAACAATATTACTTACGATGAATTGATATAAAATACAATATTAATGTGAAATATGGATATGTGAACATATATCTCAGGAGAGGATGAATTATTTAGGAATAAACAAAACAAATTTGAATTCAAATTCAACTTGCATACACTTTTGTTTATATATACATATGTATGTGACATTCTCCGAGAAAAGGGACATAGTGTGTGAAAATTAAGTTTTGAGAAAAACGCATTTAAGAAATAACTTTAAAAAATTTGTTGTTGTTTGCAATACAAGTTGTCGATCGAACGATTTCTCGTGACATCGTGGGCCAGGCCGTTAATGTTTTTCTCATTTTTATCGATTTTGACACACACCCGATTTTTGACACACTATGTCCCTTTTCTCGGAGAAGGTCACATATGTACATTAGACTGGTCGCAGCTTGTATGGGCTATTTTTTTTTTAATTTTAAATATATGTCTGAAATATGGGGTTTGCTGTCATAAATGCCGTCTTAACTTTTTAGCTCGATCCGACAATGACTTCTGGTGCCCAGTGGGCTACTTTAGGCAGCTGATACACAGTGGGGGATTTTGTTAAAAAACTGGAAAAAGTTCTGCAGTTTCTAAACGGTCCATCCCATTGTTATAAAATTTCTTATGGGAGGCGACTAGGTGCCACAGAGCTCAAGTCTGGAATTTGGAGTATACATTGTTAAAGGGAGCGGAATCACAAAGCCCCGAAATGGAAAACCTTGGGTTAATGAACAATTAAAACAGATGCCAAGCTGATGTTTTTGATCTAAAAAAAAAAAGATTTTTTGCAAGTGAACTTTTTTTATAAAAGAGATAGTAAATTTATGTGTTTTAATCTACAGTTTAGGAAATATTCCAGAAAAAAAAATTAAATTTTGGCTTTTTTACCAACCTTGGTCTACTGTTTTGCTAATGGAGAAGTAAAATCTTGTTCGAGTTAGAAAAGGAAATTTATTAAGAACTAATAGCAAACTTTGGAACATTAAAAAAAAAATTGGTATGAAAAGCAAAATTAAGTCAAAAGTTATACGCAATTTACATTGAAATTTTGAAACAATTAGATTTTTGCCGGTTTTTGCAGAAAAAGTGGGTTAATTCTTTCGCTATTATAAAAAAACTTTGCAAAAATACCAAATCCATATTTTTATTTATTCAAAAGCTAATACATATTATAAGAAATAATACAAAGAAATTTTTTGTAAAAAATTTTCGTTATTGAAGGAACCACATCGTTTCGAAGTAGACCTATTTTTGTTATAAATATCAAATTTAAGGCCTTTTTGCTGGAACAAAAAAATTTATTACGCCACCTTAAGAAAATATCAGTTCTTATATCGTTCTAAAAATATGATCTGCGCCCGGCGAAAAATAAGAAAAATCCAACAAAAATACTGAAAAATTCCCATTTTCGGGATTTCGCGAATTTATTTTGGGAATTGTCGGAAACTCAAAATAAATATTTACAAAATGGACCACGAGATGTAGCATAATCTTCAAATACATAATAAAGCTTATAAAAAGTTGGTATGTGATGTATTGATCCTTATATTCGCACTTTTCAACATATCAGTGTTAATTGGTGCAGCCTGCATAAAACTACACCAACTTTGCAAATTTCAAGTGTCTATATATCTGTGGCAAAAAGGAAAAAATGCTTTAGTCGAGATAAACTGATTTTGGCCCTGGTCAAAAGTTCCTTTTTACCTTTGGTGCACGGAACCCAAAAAAAAAAAATTGTTTTAGATTTTAAGACAATTCAATTATCCAAAAAAAAAAAAATGTAATTTTAAATCGCAAAACAATTTCTTATTCAAATATATAGTTTAACTTTAAATATTCTGTTTATATTAATTTTAATGCTAACTAAACGAGAATTGTATCTGCACATAGTGTGTACAGTATACTAGCGGAAACTCTCTGCATAGTTAGAAAGTCTTAATATGATTTCTTACAAAGTCAAAAGTATGCAATTGAGGGTGGCGTTGGCTGAAGTAGTTATCACGTTGACTATAAAACCCGAATGTCCTTGGTTCGAGCCCGGTATCAGACAGTCATTAAATAATAAGACTAAGCAATTTTCGGATGTACATTAGTGTCGCTTTGCAGCAGTTGTTGTGGGAGAGTTCAAGTACTAAGCACAGCTTAAAAAATTTAATACGCTTCATTGACACCAGAGGCGCTGCAACTCTGCAAAACGCAGAGTTGTAAATTAATAAAGCTTTCCTCTATTTATTCGTTCACCACTTCTTCCTTTTCTATCACTATCCCACTATCTATCACTATCCTTTTATAAAACGAAATAATTTTTGTTTTGTTTTAATGTTTCTATATACTGACATATCAAGCTATAAATCTTAAATTTTATGTTGCAATCGTTCTTCCCACTGTGCAATACTCTAAGAGAGAGTGTGAGTGTTAAATTAATTTACGGGTGGAGAAGGGTGTAAAGAAAGAATATTTCTCTAGTCTCGAAAGTTTTTTCTTTTCGAAAAGCGTTAAGTAATTAAGCTAAAACTTGGAAGTACAGGGTGTTTTTTTTTAGAGGTATAGAACTTCGAATTGAAATAAAACACAAGAAAATCGTTTTAATGTCCATCAATTTGGCTTTATTGGAAGGATAATTTTATGCCATTAATGTTTAAATATGATTTCGGGCATGTGGCCGCCGCGGCTGGCTCGAATAAAGCCAATTCTACAGGTCCAATTTTCAACCACTTTTTCGAGCATATGGGAGCATATGTTGGCAATAACGCCACGAATGTTGGCTTCCAAGTCCCCTAACGTTTCTGATTTGTTGGCGTAGACGAGCGACTTCACATATCCCCAAAGAAAATAATCCAATGGTGTCAAATCACACGATCTTGGTGGCCAATTGACAGGTCCATTCCGCGAAATTATGCGCTCATCGAATGTTTCCTTCAATAAATCGATTGTGACGTGCGCTGTGTGGCATGTAGCGCCGTCTTGTTGGAACCACAACTCATCCACATTCATGCCATCCAATTCGGGAACAAAATAGTCGGTTATCAGCTCCAATTGCTGTGCACGGTGGCGAATCGATTCATTCGGGTCCTCTTCAACACTTTGCTTTACAGCGACAATTGTTTCTTCGGTGCGCACTGTTCGACGTCTCTGCGGATGCGTATTATCACATAGAGTAAACGTAGTGCGAAAACGATCCATGGTTAACCGAATTAATTGCTCTGATGGACGATTATGTCGACCATAAAATGGACGGAGCTTGCGGTAAACTTCGCGAACTGAACCATTATTTTCGAAATAAATTTGCACGATTTGCAAGCGTTGTTCTTTTGTAAACCTGTTCATGATGAAATGGCAAACCAAACTAAATATTAATCACTTGACAGCTGACAAAATGGCCGCCAGTTAAAAAAGTGATGCCAACTTAAAGTTCTATACCTCAATAAAAAACACCCATTACATATGATAAAATTTTACAACAAATTGCACTACACGCCGCGGCCGCTGTAAAGTTTATACAACAACTTAAGGTAAAAGCAATTTATTCACTTACACTTGTTTAGAAACAATTATAAATAAAAAATAACACGAAAATTAAATGATTTTAAGCAAACGAAAATATGTATGTAAAATATTCGTTGACTTGAAGTCGAGTTGTGGCAGAGAAACCTAAATAAAATACCTAAAAGCAGCATCTAATTGGGTCAGCAATCACACATCATAAAAATTGTTTTTAACAAAAATAAACTCATATAAGAGATTGTTGTATGCATTTTATTGTTATTTATTTATGTAAATAAAAATAAAAAAAAAATACTTGTAATAAGAAAAAACTTGTAAAGTTTTGGGGGGAAACTGATAACAATAATATTTTTGAAGCAGAGTATTTTTTATTGGACCACAGATAAGATTTTTGTTTGTAGTGGAAAATGGAAACTTAGCATTCCAAAAAAAAAATAGTTTTAACAAATGCGGTTTTTTAATATCTTTCAAATGGCTGCACTTTTTTTTTGTGTGTTCGAAAATCGTTTATTGGAAAAAAGATTAAAGAAATTATTTCAAGTTTATGGGAATTAAATATTCAAATTATGTATTTCTTTCATTTTACTGTCCCTAATTTAGTTTTTTTTTTAAATCGGGTTTTCTGTTTTTTTTTTTTGTCTATAACTAAATATTACATAATTTTTATGGATTTTTATTTATTACATAATTATTTTCATTTTAAGCAGCAGTTAATATTTAAGTTGTTGTTGTTGTCTTATTTTATTTGAAAAAAATATGTGTAGAAATGTTTGTGTAAATGTTATGCATGAATTGAAAATAAGTTTGAATCTTAACGAAGAAAATTATTATTATTGTTTTTTTTTTTTTATTTTTTTATCAAAGTTGAGTGATTTACTGAAGTGTTTTAAAATATATTTAGTTGAAAATTACATAATTTTCAAAATTTCAATAATTTTTTCTCCATAAGTATTGTAAAAGTTTTACGTTACTTTGCCGTTATCAATTTACCATGAAGTGTGTAGAGGCAAAAAAAAAACAGATTAAAGATTTAAAATTCCGCTTTGATACCGTTAAGTTGAGGCAATAACTAACTCTAAGTATGAATTGCAACTTATCTATGCAATTTTAAACCAGATTGCAATTGTCGTGAATTAGCTGAATTATTGTATAAATGTTGCTCAAATATATTATCTGTATGTTTTAGAATGCTTCCTTATGGTCCTTGAAACCGAATTATAGAAGTTATATATTTCGAGGCGAACATAAAGTTGCTGTAGTGTAAATTTGTTTTAGAATTGCTTAGATAGAATTGTATATTTTTAGAAGCTCTATATATTCACTGAGACATATTAGCTTTACAACAATAACTTCAAGTTGTTTATGGTCCTTCGAAACGATTTAATGTAATTTTTAGAAACTCCGCATACTCGCATTAACTGAGTCATATTAACCTTTTAGACACAACTTCAATTTGTTTATTGTCCTTCGAAACGTATTGTATTTGTTTAAAAAATCCACATATTCCCTGAGACATATTAGCTTTGCAACAAACACTTCAATTTCTTTATGGTAATTCGAAACGTTTTAATGTATTTTTCTAGAAGCTCCAAATATTCACTGAGATAGATTGGCTCTGCAACAACAACATCAATTTGCTTATGGTCCTTCGAAACGTATTATTGTATTTGTTTTAGAAACTCCAAATATTCACTGAGATAGATTGGCTCTGCAACAACAACATCAATTTGCTTATGGTCCTTCGAAACATATTATTGCATTTGTTTTAGAAACTCCAAATATTCACTGAGACATATTAGTTTTGCAACAACAACTTCAATTTGTTTATGGTCCTTCGAAACGTATTGCTATATTTTTTAGAAACTCCGCATATTCAGTGAGACATATTGGCTCTGCAGCAGTAACTTCAATTTGTTTATGGTCCTTCGAAACATTTTATAATATATTTTTAAGAAACTCCACATATTTACTGAGACATACTAGCTTTGAAACAATAACTTCAATTTGCTTATGGTCCTTCAAAACGTGTTATTGTATTTTTTTTTAGAAACTCCACATATTCACTGATTAATATTGGCTCTGACACAACAACTTCAATTTGCTTATGGTCCTTCGAAACGTATTACTGTATTTTTTTAGAATCTCCACATATTCACTAAAATATATTGGCTTTAAAAGAACAACTTCGATTTGTTTATGGTCCTTCGAAACGTTTTAATGTATTTTTTTAGAAATCCACATATTCACTGACACATACTAGCTTTGCAACAACAACTTCAATTTGTTTATGGTCGTTCGAGCCATATTGCCATATATTTAGAAATAGCAAGTAGAACGTGCATCCCTATACATCCCTGTTTTCTGTTAATGCGAAAAATATTAATTTTTATAAACAGATTTTCAATTTTTTTCTACAACAAAATCAGCTAGAATAAATGGTTTTTTCGTTATATTAATTTTTCTTAAACTACTTTTTTACTACATATTGAAAAAGTTTTTAATTTTGGTAATACCAACTACTAATACCGACTCAAACAATAGAACATCAAAACACAAGCGCCAAGTAAAACAAAAATGAACTTGAACTAAATTGAATTAGAACACAACTACAGTAAAACTATGCGATATTGTATAATACCAATTACAGTACAAATATAACAATATACTCATATATTTTAGAATTTTACTTGCATTAAATATCAATTTCTTGTTTTGAGTCATAAATCATCACAATACTACTGTTTATAATCATTGATGGCCTTAGTGTTGTTACAATGCAGTATAATATTAGCGGAAATCACTCTTCATTGCAAACTGCTGGTGCAAATATTGCAGATGTAGTAAGTTTAGCATATATGATACATTCTGCAATAGCACAACAACAAATCATGTGAATTTTAAATTCCATATACTTATTCATATAAGCAACAAGAAAGATAAAAAAAAACAACTGCAGACTGAGAAGTGGAAATGTTTGCAACGCTAAAGCAGCAGTGGCGGTATTCAATGTTTATTGCAAATGGTCTTGCGTAAGTATAAGTGCAAGATATCGTAGATTTTCTGTAAAATTCAACAACAAAATATATACACAATCCAAAGAAAAGCTACACTATTTTGCATTTACACGTACGCAAGGTCAATTGCATCAAATACCGAATACCGCCAGTTTTGTTTTTTTTTTGAAAACTGCTCGAATTTATAAAAGCTTAAAATTTAAATTGCAATTGTATTAATTTACATAAACTGTAATAAAGTGAGTAAACTTTGTCCGTCTGTCCGTGTGTCTGTCTGTCCGTCACAGGCTATTTTCTCGAGAACAGTAAGAGCTACAGACCTGAAATTTGGACACAGTGTGAAGACCTTTGGCCGCTACAGCAATAAATACATGAGAGTTAAAAATTAAAGGGTGTTGCAAAACGAGCAACGAAAAATGTTAAAATCCCATGTAATATACATACAATTGTATGTACATACATACATACACTTGAAATTTGTAAGGTTAGTGTATTTTTATACAGACTACAACAATTAACCTAAAATTTGTAAAAAATTAAATTAAAGGGTGTTTGACAACTTGCTGTATCTTGGAAACCGTAAGAGCTAAACTCTTAAAATTTTCAAAAACGGTAAAAATAATCCCACAATTATAAAATCGCCAAACCAAAAAAAAAAATCGATAAATACAAAAAACATCGCCAAAACGAAAAAAATCGCCAAATTTAAAAAAATATCTAAAACGTAAATAAATCGCAAAAAACTGGAAAAAAATCGCCAAAATTAAAAAATCGCCAAAATTAAAAAAATCCCAAAAATGAAAAAAAATCGCAAAAATTAAAAAAAATCGCCAAAATGGTAAACGCCAAAAACTGAAAAAAATCGCCAAAACGAGATAAAAGAGGGGAAAAAATCATTTCAGCTGAAAAAATTTCGAAAACGCAAAAAAACGCCATATTAAAAAATGCTCAAAGCCCAATGTACGAAACCATTCGTGCGCGAGTCAAAGTCGCACTTTACTGAATTTATTTTCTATGTGTTGTAAATTTACTACATAGTGATATAATTTTTTATCTACAAAAATCGATTAATAATTTACGAAATATTTTTTTGTATGTAGTAATTTTCCTATTAATTTTATAAATTTTTTAAACTTTTTTATTTTTTTTATTTTTTTTATTTTTATTTTCAGAATGTCATGTCTGGACATCATCATCATCTTCAATTTTTATGCAAACCAGGTATGTAAAATTTGATTTACTCCAAACCAAAATCATAATTTTCAAATCAAAAATTGAAATTTAATAGCAAGCAAAATTTAAATTGCCTTAAAACGTTGAGAAACACTGCGCAAACTTGTGCATCGATTACCCTTTACAACACAAAAATATGGTGTTGTTTCGGCTAATAGACAACATTAACGTTTTTTGGGATTATTGTTGACAACATCAAGTTGTTGTGTATGTCACATTTTGAAATCTGTTAAGCACAAAGCCATTTAAAGTTTTATTCTAAATCTCATTGCATTTTAGAATAAAATTGGCAAAAATGTATTTTGCTGCAGTTTACAGAAAAATCGCCCACTTACAAACGTACATACATACATAAATATATACATATGTATGTACATATGTATACATACATACCCAGTTGGCCAAATCGTCGCAGACGACATTGTCTAAGACGATTAATGTACGACATTTCGTCTGTTCATTAGGTCGTTCATGACAATCTGAGCACCAATATCCATCGTCTTGTCTTCAATAAAACTTTCTGGAGGACAATCTGAACGACAATGTCCATCGTTTTGTTTTCAATAAAGCCGTGTGACGACAATCTGAGCGACAGTGTCATAAGTTTTGTCGCCAATAAGACTTTGTTGAGGACAATTTGAGCGACAGTGTCATTAGTTTTGTCTTCAATAAAGCAGTGTTGACGACAATCTGGGCGACATTGTCGCCCATATCGTCTTGCGTGACCTCGCCGCCATTTGTATAAAAATTTCGTCCACGATTGGTATGGACCTGTCTTCTATATGTCTTCTACGACTCGATGTCTTAAAGACGTGGCCAACTGGGTATGTATGTACGGATGTTGAAGTTTCGCACAAGGACGGACATATGTATTTTAGTTAAAAAAATATGGCAATTTTATTTTAAGTCAAATTAAGCACTTACTCTTTACTTTTTACAACAGATTGATGTACATATACATACATATGTATGTATATTTTTTAATAATGACCTTATCAACAAACATCTCACCGTTCATCAATTTACACTTGATAAAAAATATATAAAAGTTTTTTTTTGTTTTTGTGGAAAATTAAATTTTTAATTGACAATATTTACTTAAACATTATTATTAAACACGGGCCATCATCACTACAAAAAAAAATTTATCATGGCAGTTATGGTTTTGTTTTTTTTTTTGTTTGTAAATATGAGTAAATGAAAAATTGATTTTATTTTAAAATTTTTGTATTTGGAGGCGTTTTGCCCACTGCTGCACCCAAACTAAATGCACCACCATTCATTCATTCATTGAACAGCAAATGAAGTTTTAATTGGAAATAATGAAGAACCTTCATTAAAACTTTAAACTATCAGGGAATTTAAAAAGAGATGTAAAACTTTAAAGTTAAATTTTACATATCGATGGTCTCAAGTAGAAAGGCCCTAATTCGTGTTTTTTTACGAAATTGAGTTTTTCAGTGATTCCAATACATTTCACACAAATACACCTTCTTACAAAAGTATATTGCAATAGTGTAAAAAATAACGCTTTTATAAGCAATTTTACAAAAAAACAAGTAAGAGTGCTATATTCGGCTGTGCCGAATCTTATATCCCCTTTACCAACGTACGTACATATATATAGTATACAGACACATACATACATATTTGTTTTGTGAAAAAATTTATAATTTTTTTAAAGTTTCTTTGGAGCTGTAATTTTCTTTCAGAAGCATAAAATATATTCAATTTATAAAGAAAAAGAAAAAAAATTTTAGACCTATTTAATTTTACATAACACAAAAAGTGTGAGTTTTCCAACCCTGGAGTCATAATTTTGGATTTTTTTGATTATTGATACCAATCTAGTTCTTTAAAAAATACATAAAATATGTTAAGTGAAAAAAGCAAAAACGAAATAAGGAAAAACTTAAGGTCAGATTTTGTAAATTCAAACGATTTTTTCGTTTTGAAATTTGTATGGAAAAAATATTTTTTGAAAAGAATTTTCGTTATTTTTCATACAAATTTGAAACGTTGAAACAAAATTTTTTACAAAATCTGCTTATTAGTTTCATTTAATTCCTTTAATATTAAAAACTTCAGTAAAGTGCGACTTTGAATCGCGCACGAAAGGTAGGCTTTTTTGAAGTTTTTTTTCAGTTTAAACGATTTTTTCAGTTTTGTCGCTTTTTTCTCGTTTTGGCGATTTTTTTCTGTTTTTGGAGTTTTTTTTATTTTGGTGATTTTTTTCTGTTATTGGGATTTTCTTCATTTTGTAGATTTTTCTCTTTTGACGATTTTTTTTCATTTTTGCGATTTTTTTCTGTTTTTGGGTTTTTTTTATTTAGGAGTTTTTTTTTCTTTTTTTTCATTTTGGCGACTTTTTTCTGTTTATTTGGGATTTTTTTTCGTTTTGGCGATTTTTTTTTATTTAAGCAATTTTTCCGGTTTTTCGCGATTTATTTTAGTCCTAGAAATTTTTTTTAATATGGCGATTTTTTTCTGTTTTTGGGTTTTTTTTCATTATGGCGTTTTTTCCTGCTTTGGGGTTTTTTTATTTAGGCGATTTTTTTCTCTTTATTGGGGTTTTTTCATTTTGGCGATTTTTTTTCATTTTGTCATTTTTTTTTCCTGTTTTGGGGTTTTTTCATTTTCGCGATTTTTTAATGTTTTTTGGGGTATTTTTCGTTTTGGCGATTTTTTTTGTTTTTCGCGATTTTTTTCGGTTTGGCGATTTTATAATTCCTTGATTTTTTAGTTTTACCGTTTTTGAAAATTTCAAGAGTTTTGCTCTTACGGTTTCCAAGATACAGCAAGTTGTCAAAATTGCATAGTCAAAATTGCATTAACTGATGGAACACCCTTTAATTTAAATTTTTTGAAATTTTAGTGTTAATTTTTGTAGTCTGTATAAAAATACACTAACCTTACAAATTTCAAGTGTATATACATATAATTGTATGTATATTACATGGGATTTTAGAATTTTTCGTTGCTCGTTTTGGAACACCCTTTAATTTCCAATTCTCATGTATTTGTTGTTGTAGCGGCCAAAGGTCTACACACTGTGTCCAAATTTCAGGTCTGTAGCTCTTACGGTTCTCGAGAAAATACTAATATAGTTTTAGACATAGTTAATTTTACATAACACAAAAAGTTAAAGTTTTCCAACCCTGGAAACGTCTTTTTAATTTTTTTTTATATTTTTTTTAATTTAATTTTCGTACTGAAGTGTAAAATAAATTTATTTATTAAAAAAAATAAAAATTTGTTTTCGGTAGTTACTTTTATATGGCAAAATATAGTTTACGTTTTCCAGCTCTGCAATCGTCTGCCCGATTTTGCTGAATTTCAATACCAATCTAAGTTGGACCATTTCTGATACATCAGTCCAAGAACGAAGTCTCTAGCTTTTCTGGGAGCTTCGGAAAACCGATTTCACGTACACCGGACGGACGGACGGACGGACAGACGGACATCGCTTATTCGTCATCGCTATTCATAAGGACCCAGAATATGTATATATATTTTTTTGGTCGCAAATTAAAATTATGGAAATTACACACGGAATGACAAACCTATATATACCCTTTTCCATTTTTGGTAAAGGGTATAAAAATTTACATTGTGAATATTACAGTTTCTATTATGTTTTATCTTCTCCTGCAAAGTTACAATTATTTGAGTTAGGGCCTTTCTACTTGAGACCAACTATATATTACATTGATGTTATAAACAACAATTTACATACATATGTATATGAACTGTAAACTTAAATCTCTCTCGGACGTCAAGTTCTCTCTCAGAGCTGTACAAGTTCATTGAATTACTTTTAACCCTAAAGTCCATGTCAGATAAAACTTTTGCTTCGCTTTGCATTGTAGATTCGCTTTGACATCTAAGATGAAATGTACATGCTTATATGAAACAAGTACATTTTAAGCATAGGGAAGCGAAAAGTTAGATAACTCTAATTTTTTTGCGTGGTTTGACAACAGTGGGTATAATTTTATTAATTTTTTTTTTTATCAAACTTTCAGTAATAATAGATAAAATAATTCTGCAAGAAACAGACTTCAATGCAAAGATCTGATGGAATATTTTCGAAACAAATTTATGGGACATAAAATAAAATGTTAATGGGCGTCACTCTGCCCATTTTTAAAATGCAAGATTTTGTGTTTTTCAGAGCTCAGGGTGTGTGTTAAGTTTTGTAAGAATCGATACAGTAGAACCACTTAAAATAAAAAATTAAATTTTAATGGGCGTGACTTCGCCCATTTTTTCAAATTGAAGATTGTGTGTATTTTTGAGCTCAAGGTGTTAAATAGAACGACGTGAAAGAAAAAAATAAATTTTAATGGGCGTAGCCCCGCCCATTTTGTCAACTCTTAAACTGTGCAATTACAAGAAACAAAGGTGCTTGCTAGGTTTTGCAGCAACCAAGTAAGTGGAATATAATAAAATGAAGTAAAAAAAAAGTGTGGCCGTGTCCTCGCCCATTTTTTTAATTTGACTAATGGGAAGCTATACCCTCTCAGACAATAAATGAATTTTTAAAATTGGTCTATTATAGACCGAGTTATGAAGTAACTCTCCCCTCACCCCCCCCCCCCCCCCACTCCAAAAAAAAAAGTAGAGTCGAATTGATAACCTCCTTCTTTTTTTGAAGTCGGTTAAAAAAACGAGGAAGTGGCATCAGAGTAAACGAATTCTGCTGTGTTTTATGCATGATTTATGTTTTTCTGTCAACCTTAGAAACGTCACGAAAAGCTACGAAGTTGTATCTGACACGGCCTTAAAAGTTATGATTTACACTCTCTATTCTACAAATATGTAAATCAATATCAGGTGAACATTTAAAAATTAACAGCCTTATTTATAAAACTTACTAAGGATGTATAAAGTTTTTTTAAAACAAATTTTTATACAAAATTTTTCTTAAAAAGCCTTTATAAAGCTTTACAATTTTTTACAAAGAAGACTGTAATTGTTTAACACCTCTTTTCATGGAATCTCTTTTCCATATAAGCTTCTAGTACATGTGTTTTAGCTCTTAATATTTTTACAGTTTATTTATCTAGTTTTTTTTTATTTTTTATTTTTGGTGCTTAGTGTCTCATTGTTTCCACGGTGCGGGTGTTTTTATGCCCCTTATGTATGTTTAAAATAAAAGCTACAACAACATAACTATTAAAAGCAGTAAATAAAGTTTTTTCTTTCTTTTAAAGATATTTATTCTAAGATTATAAAAATTGATTTAAGGTGAGGCAGTCAAGCCATGTCATTTCGGTAGGCAGTATTTTTTTCTTTGGTTACTATTTTTGATACACACACGTCGATAAAACTAAATAAAAATTATAAAAATTCAACATAATTTTTATTGATTAATTATTTTTTTCTTTCGCTATAATACGTACATACATACATATTTTTTCAAAATGTCATAATTGTAATAAATGTATTTGTAAAATGGGATTTAAGTGTCACGCACTGGCACTGATCGCAACAGAAGTGTGAAACTACATATGTATGTATATGGAAAATGTGCTGAAAATGACATTAATTTGAAATATTTATTCCTTTGTTATTAAAAATAAGGACAAGTTTTATTGCAGATTTGACGATTAATGCACCCTGCTAGAATTTTTTTATGTTATCACTTATAGTGTTTTCACCACATTGACATGGTTTTAATAAAAGTTGGTTTTATCGTTTTATGAAATGCAACCCTGTTTTTGCTGTGCTAAATTCAGTGCTGTCAAGTTAAAATGACCAGTACCAGCTGATAATTGTTATGCCAGTGAATAACAAGAGATGTCGCTTGAAAGATTTTCAATTTAAAAATGGATGCAGTAGCAACAATAATCAAAAAATTATGGAAAAAAGAATTTTTTGGAAGGAAAAGAACGAAAATATTTTCATTGATCTCTGGGAAGTGAAAATAGATGATATGACTGACATCGATCCGCCGATAAAAAAGTTTTATTTTGTGATATTTTTGTGATTTTTTTTATATACAACTACTTGAGTTCCAAGCACTTCTTCACTTTGTATTACTAGTTCTATAATTTGAAAGTATTTATTTACAAAATATAAAATAATTTTCATTTTAGAGCGCATTGTAAAATTTTCGAATTTTTCACACAAACAAAAACAGTTGTTGTACAGTTTGTCAAATAAGTGTTAGACAAAGCAGAAAAAATACAGCAACAAACACACGCATTTCTACAGGAGATTTATTTTATTTTGAACAAAGTTCTTAGACAGCCTGTAAGTTAAAACCTGAATTTAACAAATTTTCAGTGTGAATGCAGCTGTTTATGGTTTTAACGTTAAGATCAGGTTTTAACTTTCAGTGTAAAAATACTATTAACTTTATAAGTAATAATTTTAAAGCTAACAAGTTATTGACAACTTGTAAAATTTAAGCGTTTATTGAACAACTTTTAGCATGACTTTCATCAATTCGCTAAGAATTCGTCATTCGTTACTTAAATATTTATTCCAAAATGCAGGCAAAAATTTTTCGAAAACATTTGGTTCAAACTTGAGTATGAAGAAAACAATATTTAAAAATTGTAATTTCTGACTTGTATTTTTGTATGGATTTTGTGTACAAAAATGTTTAATATGAATTCGTCATTCGTTACTTGAATATTTATTACAAAACTTTGCTTAAAATTTTACTATGAAGAAAAAATTAAAAAAAATTGTAATTCGTGACTTGTCTATTTGTATGAATTTTGTGGTGGCAGTTAATAATTTTTGATTTCCGTGTTTTTGTTGTTACTTTGGATTTTAAAGGAGAACAAACCTAAATTAACCACAGCAGAGATCCAAAAACGGTATAGATAAACATTAAAACTAGACAAAGAATGGTATGCAGAATGTTAGTAAAATTCAAGGGAAAGGTCAAGAGAATTAATCCCAAGCAACTTATTTTTTTTATTTAAAAGAGTTCGAAACAATCAAAATGAGGTGAAATTGTAGCCTCCTAAAGTGAAGTAACGAATGACAAAAATATTAGGCAATGATATGGTAAAACAAAAAGGGCATAAATTACATGTTTTTTAGGAGGCTATTAAGTTTCCACTTTACATATTAAAAAAAAAAATTAAAAAAAAATTATTAATATATGTATAATAGCCAAAATGCTTTCAACCAAAAAAAAATTTTAACTTTCTCAAACCTACTTGTACAATGTGGCATCATTCCCATCCAGAGTTGATTTATAAAAGACACCTCCACGTGGCTTATTCTTTGTTATAGTTACTCACATTAAATCATTTTAAGTCTACCCATAATTTTTTTTTATTTATTAAATTTAATTATATATAAAATAATTATAAACAAAAAATTCTTTTCCGCCCATTTAAGCAGCTTTTTGCAAGTGTTTCTTCTTTCTGCAAATACAAACAAAATAAAATCAAATTAATTAAAGCAATTAAAAATAAATAACAAGATTCTTTTGTCGTTATATCTATTTTATGAACAATTGTTTATAAAAATAGACTCTTAAAATAATAATAAAAAAAAAAAAATAAACACTTCTAACGAACGTCAGTGGTGCGGCGAAAAATTTTGCCAAATGACATTTTTGAAATGCCAGCCCATGGCTTTGGTTGACGTACGTCCATACATACTCGTCCGAGAAATAAATGTGTGAGAAAGTAATTTTTAAATAAGCTAAACCCTTCAGCGATTGATGCACACTAATGACGAAAAATTATCTCTTTTATTTGATTGCTTGGCAAATAATTCATTAATCAACTGGCTGATCAATTTGAAAAGGTGCAATTTATTTGTTTATGACATAGCTGGACCATAAAAAAGGTTACAGAACCTTCATGCGGTGCCTGCTTTCTGTAATTTTGCGAGAGTTTACGTAAAGAGAACAATTCATTTGTTGTGGTGGTTGTCCCATTACTATTTGCTTATTTTACCATTTACAGCATACTTTTGGCAAAGTTAATCATTTAGAGCATATTTTTAGGGGCTTGTTTGCTAAGTTTTTGCTGCCTATATAACATGCACAAAAATACTTTTTATATATGTATGTAAATCATATTTCTGGTTTCCCTGTTAATACTTTATATTCAAAAAATGTTTTTAATTATTATATTTATTCTCTTTGCTATGTGAAATAAAAATTTCGATTTCCGTTGAAAATGTATCTATATATTTACAAGTGCAGTTAAGCGTGGAAAAGAAAAAGAAAGTAATTAACACCTATGGGTCAGGGAAAGGCCAAATTAAAATACAAAGACTCACCAAAACTTAACAGAGGGTAAAGAGTCTTAATTTAATCTAATAACTTTCGTTTTCAGGTGTGAATTTTAGTCATAAAGTTATTAGATTTCCCGTGGCTTAATACAATTTTGTAGGCGCTTATAGAAAGTAAACTTATATAAAAGTTAAAATTTCTTTTTTTTTAATAATTTTAAAATATAACAATTAACAAAAACTGCTGGCGGCTGAAAAAAAAGAACGTTAATAATATTAAAATTTTCCTCGGTGCGCCTTAAAGCAACTTAGTTAGTTTAATTTTTAATTGTGATGGTGGTAGCTTTGCAACGTTATGAGAACCATGATGTTGATGATGTTGTTGAGGTGGAAGAAACAAAAAAGACATAAAATAAAATATGACTTAAAATAACTGACTTCCGACGCCTAAACATTTTAATTGACTTAAACTAAAGTTTTAAAAAATTTAAGAGAAAAAAAAATAAGAATAATTGTGAGAACGATTCATTAAATGAAAGAAGTTGAAAACGAAATTTTTCACTGCTACTTTTATAGCATAATTTCACAATTTAAGCAGTCGAAAATGTTATCAAGAAAGGGTTAAAAAAAAAAATGTGATAATAAAGAGTTGTTGCATTGTTTTGTCAAAAAAAGGAATCATCTGGATTCTACACAACTATAAAGAGAAAGGCACATGCGTATTGTGCGTGTTGAGTATCTGCATACTCATACTCGGAGTATGCTTATACTCAGGAGTATGAATATTTATTCGGATGAAATAAATATGCGCATAATACTCAGAGTATATATATATACATATATATATGTATATACAGTGGAATCTCTATTGAGCGGACACTGAAGGGACCATTGAAATGTGTCCGTACAAGGGGACTGTCCGGTCAAGAGAAGACTAAACATTTAAATGGAGCGCTGCCGGGACCTGTCAAAAGTGTTCGTCTAAAGGGAGTGTCCGCTATAGGAAGTGTCCGTTAGGGGAGATTCCACTGTATGTGTGCCCTTAATTATGAAAGTGGACAAACGACTACAAATAAAATTTATACACTGCATCAGCTAGAATCATACGCGCAAGTATAAAAATACTATTAGTATATATTCGGATACACACGAATATATACAGGATTAATTTATTTGCATACACAAGAAACAAGTGCTGACAGAAAAGTGAACTGTAAAACGCTAACATGGCAAGGGTGTTCAAATAATTGCATCACAGGGATGGAAAGTGTGATTAAATAATAGCGACTTTGCTCAAAATGTAATCTACTAAATATCTCGACACAACAAATATATGACTTAGACCACTTTCATAATTAGGGGCGCATATATGTATAACCTTTTAAAAATTTACATTATTCCTAATTTTTTTTCGCAAAATTTGCAAACAAAGATCCTAAATTAAGAAATATTTTGTAATTGGCAAGGCGATAAATTTATTTAGAAACGTTTTTAGCACAGTCGATAATTATTATATCACACTTTCCATCCCTGTGATGCAATTACTTGAACACATTTGCATGTTGGCGTTTAACAGTTCACTTTTTTGGCAGCACTGATGCTTCAAGTGTATGCAAATAAATTAATTCTGTATATATTCATGTGTATCCGAATAAATACTAATAGTATTTTTATACTTGTGCGTATGATTGTAGCTGATGTAGAGTATACATTTTATTTATAGTCGCTTATGCGGCGTAGTTTAATTAAGGAAACTTACGAATGGTGTACCGATGCTATTAGAGAAGACTCTACGCTGCAAGTTAAAAGACGTGAGTACTAAGTAAATAAGTAATGAGTCGAGATTTCAGGATACGCCATTTCAACAAGTGATATTCACCTTTTATTTCGTTCTTGACAGCTGATGTCCCAAATGTTGTTGCTCATTAATGCGTCTGCCTGGTACAGGAAGAAATCAATTGATTCCGATACCAGGTCGAGATGAAATAAAAGATAAATGTACAGAGACTTGAGTTTACCCATAATAACGACCAATTTCCAATTTAGACAAGTTAGTTCCCAGTACACTTTAGGTATGCAGGACTCCCTCATTACGCCATGTTGACCCTTCTGTCCAAAATTCATTTTATAAGTCTCAAATATTAAACTCTTTCAAACCCACATTTCCACTAAACTGCAAATGCCTTCTTTGAGTGAAAAAACCTAAAACGTTTAGCTAAGCAAAAATCATGCTCAAGGCTAAATTACATGAATTGCAATTAAAATCTAAAGAAGAAAAAAAAAAATACAAAAAGAATACAACATAAATCATAAAAGTGCCAGAGAGTTAAACAAAATTACAGCAAATATCTAGTTAAAATATTAAAGATGTGAATTTCAAATGCACCAGCAGGCACCCCACCTCTTCTTTCGCTCATACAACCAACTGCTTTTGGTTTAAGAAAAAAAAAATAAAAATATTTATGGCTTATTTAGAGATGGAAACGTGAGCATGTTTTTAGTCACGATGGTGTAAAAGAAATGAAATCATTTAAAAATTATGTAGACAAATTGATCAGGATTTATAAAAAATATCTTTCCCATTCCGCAAAATGTACGAAAAGTAAAGATATTTATAGATCGTCTTTATGCTCCAGTGAGAGTTAGAGGAATATAGTTATAAAAAAATTAAATGCTGATTGTGTTGCAAAATTTTTTAGTTCTTCTCACACTGGAATTTGAATTTGTAAAAAAGTCGATTAAAAATTTTTTTTGTTAGATAAGGCGGGCGTTTTGCATTTTAGGTAACGATATGTGTGTGCATTAATTTGTGAGGAAACCGATGAAAGTTCGGCTCGATGGTGCTGGTGAGAGCGACTGCGATGTAAAATAGCTCGCGAGTTCTCTTTTGGGTGGCGAAAATCGTGAAAAAATCGCGTGAGCGGCGCTCATCTCTACTTTAAAATGATTTCGAATTGACGCTAATAAGCATTAAAACCAGAAATATGCAATTGCATATTTTTCCTTTTTAGAGTTGCTTACGCCTAAGGTAAAAAGGAATCCTATTGTTTTCGCTATGATGACCGTCTTACTGGCTGTTTGTTACAGGCTGTTTTCACGGGAACCGTAAGAGCTACGGACCTGAAATTTTCACAGAATATGTAAAACTTTGCACTCAAAACCTAAAATTAAGAAATTCTAAAGCGAGAAATCGCCAAAGTTGAAAGGCTCTCAAATGAAAAATAGCACCAAAAATAAAATAAATCACTGAAATGCAAAATAATCATCCAAAAGTAAAAAATTCGCCAAAAATCTAAACAAAATCGCCAAAGCGAAAAAGCACCAAAACACGCCAATAATAAAAATATCGCAAAAACCGAAAAAAAATCGCCAAAAGGGCCGCACTTTACTTAATCTATTTAAATTTTGGAGGCACATTTAAATATTTTAGAATTTTCTAACAGCCTTATTTATAAAAACTATTAAGGCTTTATAAAGGCTTTTTAAGAAAATTTTTTTAAGAAAATTTGTTTTAAAAAGCCTTTATAAGGCCCAATGTCTCGGAGAAATGCCCATACATGATATTCTTTAGAACAACGAACCATTAAAAATAAGAATATTGTTTAAAAATATGTTTTATATATTTTTTCTCTAATTTTTGGGCACAAATATTTTTAAAATATCAACTGGTTCTAATTAAGTGATCCGGAGTGTACATACATTAGCATGTTTGTATGTCTAGGGCTATTTTCGGCTTCTTACCGGTTTCTTTTCTTATCTTCTCAAATGGGGCATTTTATACCTTCATTGGATTCAATCGTTTTAATTTATAGAAAAATAAATGATCATAAAAGAAGAGCGGGCAGCAAAATAAGCGAAATTTGCTTGTACTCTTTAAGTTCATTAAATGCATCATTTCGTTTTTTAGTTTCTAGTTTTTTAATTTGTTTCATTAATTTACACATGCCATCGATATGACGTCTTTAATTTTAAATCTTCGCCAAAAATTAATGACGTACAAAAGCATTTACGTTGCCTTTTGTTAGAAAATAAAATTAAAAATAGGTTCACATTTATTGTTAATATATATTTATTTTTTTTTCATCGAACACCTTAACGATTTCTTTTGATTATAGATCTTCAAACCAACTTGCGCAGATTGCTTAGCAAATCAATGGTAAATGCTTGAGTCTGCGAATAAAAATTCCAAGCACTTCAATAGAATTTAGGCAATGAATGCCTACTGCTATTACTAGGTGTTACCTTCTTTAGGAAAGGGAGAGTGATAGTAAAGAAAGGTGGTGAAGGAAGAAATAGAGGAAAGCTTCATTCTTTTACAATTCTGCTTTTTAACGTTCTTTTTAATAACGCCGTGTGGCAGCGCTTCTGGTGTTAAATGAGGCATATTAAATTTTTTTTTTGATGGTGTGCTTAGTAGCCATTTTATTGGTTATTTTACTTCCCCGATGATTCTGCTACACAATGAAGAAGGGCGCTCTGATGTTACGTTAGGATTACTCATCCTTATCGGGAATAAAAGTTCACGTGAAATGTGTTCCCTTTCCCTAAAATTGTGATCGTCAATGTTTGCCTTGTTGTTGTGTCAGTATACTATTTTGCAATTTTGTTCACCTTTTCTTGTTCACGGGAAATATTTCACGTGAACAAAATGTTCGCCTTTTATTCGCGATAAGGGTGACTATCTGCTGAAGTCGGTATATATCAGTGACTAGTGGCTATGCCTTCATCACTTGAGCTTTCCTACAACAACTGAAACGAAAGGGGCACTAATGCACATCAAAAAAATGCCTGGTGTTGCTATTTAATGACTGTTGGACACCGGGCTCGAACCCAGGACCTTCGGTTTTGTAGTCAACGTGCTAAGTACTTCAACCAACGCCTCCTTCAATAGAAATATTTTCAATTTTGATCAACATCAAAGCACTTACTTTGATTTCTGATCTAGAGTTGATGTTACAATGTCTTAAGTGCGCTAGAGACGGTCAAATAAACCTATCAATCAGTGCATATATATAAGTATCGTATGGTGGTTGCTTAAAAAGACATTTCAATTATCATTTTTATTTAAGAAGATTTTTTCCGTCCGCTCACTTCACCGTCATTAGCAAGAATCACAAGTAACTGATGTTTTTATGCTGTCAATCACAGCTGGAGACGATCAAATAATCAGCCGTCAAATAAAAAACTAAAAATCGTTTTTGATTTGCATCAACCTTTGCCAACAATAAGTATGTGTAGCCGAAATAAAAACGACTGCACTTACACAACTACATGATTGAGGAGTTTATTTGATTGTCTGTAGGGCACTTTAGAATACAATTAATTTTATTGCCTATTTTTCGTAATAAAGAATTAATTAATTTCCTAACGGTTTAGCAATTCTAACAATACGTCTGTATAAAATTTAATCAATTATTTTAATGTTGATTTTTGGGTAAACACTGTCTAACTATGCTCGCCACGTTATAGCCACGCGTCAGTACAAGCCACTTAATTTCAAATTTACATATTAAACGCAAACAAAAAACCATTCACATACAAACATTTCGGCTGTGTAAGATGCCGTAGCCGCCCTGCAATCAATACTCATGCATTTATGCTTTTGGTTCTAACTAAGTAGCTGGCAGTCATGATTCTATAAAAAGGTGACAGTGGTTCCCAAGTGAAGTGTGGAGGTGCTTATTTAATTTTATATGCACTTTATTTTAGATACTTTTTTTATAAACGGTGATTTCGGATTTGATTTATAAAAAAAAACACATCAAATTTAGAGAAATGTATGAAATCTTGATTTGAGTCGGTAGAACGATCTATATAATTCAATGCTTAAATATGATTTCATAAAAGTGTTGAGCGCGACTATGCCTGAAGTGGTTAATACGCTGAGTCCAACTTTGGCATACTCTGGCCCAAATATCGGGCGGTATCTCATGAATAAATTCTTCAATACTGGATTCCAGTGCATCAACCGTTACAGAGGCCCAATTGCTGAGAATGGTACCGAATCCTTAATTCACGGTCATCAACAACACTGGCGGTCACAGCTGCGATATTCTCCTCTGTCCGCACTCTACGTAGTACACGTGTTGGTGGTTAAATGTTCAATAATGTAATTTTGGTGCGAAATTTAGTCACAATACCCCGAATAGCCACCTCTGAACGTTGCCCAAACTGACCATAAAATGGAAGAAGTGCACAATGCACTTTCTTAACTGACCATGAATTTTTAACACAACACAGCCCGCGAAGCGATTAGCTTGTCTGCGGAAGACATTCAGGGTCTATGGCGGAAATCGAACCCGCGACCTGTGGACCGAGAGGCTAGCATCGCTACCACTCAGCCACAGGGGCACCTTTCAACAAAAGAAGGAGGTTAACAATTCGTCTCACAGGGTGCCCCTGTGGCTGAGAGGTAGCGATGCTAGCCTCTCAGTCCAGAGGTCGTGGGTTTGATTCCCACCATAGACCCTGAGTGTCTTCCGCAGACAAGCTAATCGCTTCGCGGGTTGTGTTGGGTTTGTTAAAAAAAAACTCAGTACATTTTAGACCGATTCAAAAATTTTTTTTTGTTGTCTGATAGGGTATAGCTTTTCATTGGTCCCATTGGAAAAAAGTGGATACGCCCACAATTTTTTTATTTAATTGTATGATATTTTACTTATCTGATTGCGGCGAAACCGGTGAAACACCTTTGGTAATTACATAATTTGAAAGTTAAAAAAATGGGCAGGGTTACGTCCATTAAACTTTATTGTAATATTTCAAGCTGTTCTACTTAAACGATTTTTACAACACGTACCACACACCTTGACTTTTAAAATAGACACAATCGACCATTTAAAAAATGGGCGGAGTTACGCCCATTAAAATTTAATAGTTTACTTTAAGTGGTTGTACTTTAACGATTTTTACAAGACTTAGCACACACCCTGAGCTTTGAAAAACACACAATCTTACATTTAAAAAATGAGCCGAAGCACACCCATTAAAATTTATATTTATATTTCACAAACTTCTTCTATCAGATCTTTGCATTGAAAATGTTTTTTTTTGGCAGAAAGAATTATGATAATAAAATTTAATAATCTGCAAGCGTTGTTCATTTTAGACCAAACTGAACATGTTTAACACTAACACAGCTAAGCAAAAACAGCTGAGTTGCCAAAAACAGTGTTGCCAAAAAGAAAGTTGCTAAAAAATCACCCTTTATATTGTTTTAGTTAGTTTTTCTTAATATTAAGCCTTAACCTTGTTGAAAAGAAATTTCTTATTATAATTAAGTCTGCATCAAGTGGTTTTATGACCGCACTCCCACCTTTCACCCCGTTTTGGGAATTTTTGTATAATTGTTTTTAGTTCTCTAGCAAAGTTTTTCAGCAAAATTTTAGTTCGGTACATTTTTGAATTGCGAAAGTTTTTTTTTTACTTTTTTGTAATTTATCATGTAGTTTTATATATGTTTCCTAATTGAATATCTTTTTTTTATCATGTAAACATTAATTTCCAATCATAACAGTTTGTAGCAGATTGCGAACCTCTGCCCTCCATTATCGTTCTGCAGGCTGCTGTTTAAGAATTCAAAAATATTCAAAGTAGAAAAAAATACATAAAAAAATAATAATTTTATTAACATTATTGTGCCCGTATCTTTATCATTCATCTGAGATCAGAAAATATCATTAAAAACACTTGTGTTCGTAGTACATCTACACGATTCTTGTGTTCGTCGTCGGCCCCCCCCCCACCAGAAATGTTTGAACATTCTGACGTATGGATATAAATACAATTTGATATTTTGATGAATTGAAATTTAAGAATTTTTTAATAAAAACAAACAAGAAAATGAAAAAAAATCCAATTCTTTTGTGTTTTTTGCACTATCATTAACTTCGACAACATACTCGTACATGATGATCATTATGATCAGCGGCGGCGTGATCATGTTTTTGTGTGTTTGTTGCCAAAAAGTCTGGTAGCGTAAATTGAAACGTTTTTGCGCTTTTTCGATTAATCTTGATCTCATATAAAATTATTTATATTTATTTGATTTTTTTTTTTTGGCTTATTATCGATCGTTTGAGATCTTTAATCGCCAAAAAAAAATATAAAAGAAATCAAATTAAAAATTATAGTTGGGTGATTATGAGCAAGAAAACAATTCGACATACGAGTAATGAGTTGAAATCTTTAAAAATGCAAGACAGTTCAATTAATTTTTTTTGTGGTAAAATTAGTGATGCTACGCAAAGTGGGTGGGGGGGGGGGGCAATAGTATAAACTTAATAACAGTGAGTGTTAAAATGAAGAGCATGATGTTTGTTAAAAAGCTTCTTCCAAAAATTTGTCGTTTGTTAAGTTCATAAAAATATCATTAAACATAATTAAGATTTAAACACGCTTTTTCATATGCAACTCAAGTTGACAGCAGTGTTCTTCAAAAAATTTTATTTCAGTAACAAAAAATTTTTTTTAATAAGTTTTAACTATTGTTTTAATAAACATTTTTTCAAAAAAATTATTGGAATTACTCGAATAAAATTGCAAAATATAAATTTATTTGAAAAAAATTACAATTATTTTTAATTAATTGACATCATATTTCGCTACTCCTTTGTGTAGATCCTTCACAACTTCTTAAAAATAACTTCTGAAAATTTTTCGTACAAATATTTTTTGAATACTACATTCGTGTATTTTTATATATCACAAAAATTATATTGCTGGAATCATATTATTCGAATATTTTTAAACGAGTACTATACGCAAAATATTCGAATAAACTTTAAAAATATTAAAAATACATACATATATTTAAAGAGATATATTTTACAAATTCTATGATTCGAATAATTTTATTCGATTAAGTTTACTTTTATTCGTATAATTTTATTATTTTCATTGTAATTTTTATATATTTATTTGGAATAATTGTTATGCGAGCTATTTTAATTTTAATAATATTATTTTTTATGTAGTTTTAGGATATCATTCAAATAAATATTTTGGAAACAAAATTATTTCTTATAATCGAATAAATAATTTGCTAACAAAATTGCTCTAATTCATTGAATACTTTTGCACTGAAATATGTATATAATATCATGCTTATATAATATGTAAAAATAGCTTCAGAAATGTTTAAAAAATTTTTTATAATAATGAGATTGGGTAAATATTATTGTTCGAAAAATTCTATTCGCTTGATTGTAATTCGATTTAATTTTATTCCCATAAATTTTATATTAGCTAATTTTATACGAATAATTTTTAGAAAAAATTAAATTCAGTTCAATAATAATCATTTTGCAAATAATTTTTGAAATGTACAGAAATAGTTTTCAAACTAAATAATTGAAATATTTTTATTTATTCGAATAAAATTTCACATACATATAAAGGGTGTTTTTTTTATAGAGTGGCACAAGTTTAAATCATAATGAAACAAGGAAATATATTTTTAATATCAATGAAACGGGCTTTATTGGAAAGAATTATAATTATGAAATTAATGTTTCAATATGATGAAGACATGTAGGCCAATGACTCCGCCAGACCATAACGCGCACCAAACAGCAGTTTTCTATCGATGTAATATGGTGTTTCGACAAAAGCTTGTGGACTCTCCTCACTCGAAGTGCGACAATTCTACCTATTTACGTACCCATTCAATCAGAAATAGGCATTATCGGAAAATGGAAGAAGTGCACGATGAGTTTGACGAGTAGAACAATTATTTTGATTAAAAATTTCACCAATTTCCACGCGTTGCTCTGCTGTAAGTCGATTCATAATGAAATATCAAAGCAAAAAAGTATACAAAAAGCAACTATCAGCTGTTAAATGGGTGCTCAAATAAAGCAGTGATGCCAACTCAAAGTTGTGACACTATAAAAAAAACACCGATTAACCGATTCATATGTTATTAACACAGCAATTTTTTTATTTCTTATACATTTTAAATTAATACAACAGAAACGAAACATCGGTGAAGTTGGATATAGTTCTTTATAATAAATAAAACAAGTATAATGCATATCTAACAAGGTAGTCGCTATCAACAACAAATTTCTTTTTTTTTCTTTTCTGTCAAAATCGATATACTTTAAATGATCGGTATTTATTTTCTGTATAAAAAAAGATATAGCTTATCGTAAATTTTTCAATTACATGGTACCAAATTAGTCAGGGGGGTACAACGTACTTTTAAGGTTTGAATTGTACAAAAAAAAAAAGTACAGTTGTACCAACCTTATCATCGCTGATACATAAAAATTTTTTTATTTTTTTTGTGTCATTAATTATTATTATTTTGTGCCATTTGCACATAGTTTACAGTTTCGTTAGTCACTGTTGCTCACAAGCCATTAGTAAACATTTCAAATGAGTGTACAAAATAGTTTTGAGTGTAATAAAAAACATGCATAAGCTATAAAAATAATTATTTATTTCTATATTAATTGAACACTTATATACAGATCCTTACAGAAAAATGATTTATGGTGGTGGACAAAATAAATGGTAAAAGATTACTTGCATTTTGGCTAATTAAGTGTTAATCAATACTTAAGACGCTGTTTTGAGAACAAAAGTGACACAAAATCGATCATGGCTTGTATTAAGGACTCAAAAAATGCTCAAAGCGAATGTGGAGCACTTGTAACGGAGCTGGAATTCTTTGATTTTTATAAAGATTTAAAATATCTAAAGCATTAGAGAAACAATTTTATATGTTCGGGGGGTTTCTCTGTAATTCGAAACGAAAGAAAATGCTGTCGAATTGTTATGTTAATAATAGTATTTTAATGTTAATAACATTATTGTAATGCTAATAACATTATTGTAGTGTTAATAATATTATTGTAGTGTTAATAACATTATTAATGTTAATAACATTATTGTATAGCATATTTGTAATGTTAATAACAATATTGTAATGTTAATAACATTAATGTAATGTTAATAACATTATTGTGATGTTAATAGCATAATTGTAATGTTAATACCATTATTGTAATCAGGGTAGGGAAAAATTCGGCTCGCGAGCACAATTTTTATTAACTCGCTCGTCTTAAAATTTGTGCTCGCGAGTTCAAAATTAGAACTCGCGAGCACAAATTTTATAAGACTCGTACTCTATTTGTGCTCGACTCGTAAGCATTAAATGACTCGCCTTAAAATTTGTACTCGCGAGTTTTATTTTAAAACTCATAAGCACAAATTTTAAAAGAGTGCAAAACGAGCATAAACGAATTCAAAACGAGTAGTTATTAGAAAAATTTTTTTTTTTATTGGAAAAGGTATATGTATTTATATGCGAATTTGAAAAGCATAGTACTTACAAATGCATATACATATATAAAAATATTTGTTCTTAGTTTCATGGCATGAGGTATTTTTCAAATGCTTTAAGGCTTCTGCTTCATGAAAAGTTATGCAAATGCTTACCTATCAGTAATAAAATATAATTTCAACATTTCGACCTATAGCGAAGAGAATTTGAGCAAACAAAATTAATAAAACTCGCGAATAATTCTTTTTAACTCGCGAGTTTGAATTTTGAATTCTTTTCGCGAGTCCTATTTTCGATTCTCAAAAATTAAATGCGCTCGCGAGTTTTATTTTTTTAACTCGCGAGCAGACAAGAGTAGCTCGTTTCAATACAAAAAATAAAACTCGCCCGAATTGAATTCGTTTGCGAGCGAGTTTAATTCGAGCACTCTCCGCACACTGATTGTAATATTAATAACATTATTGTAATGTTAAAACATTATTGTAATGTTAATAATATTATTGTAATGTTATTACCATTATTGTAGTGTTAATAACATTATTGTAATGTTAATAACATTATTGTAATGTTAATAACATTATTTTAATATTAATAACAATATTGTAATGTTAATAACATTATTGTAGTGTTAATAACATTACTGTAATGCTAATAACATTATTGAAGTGTTAACAACATTATGGTAATGTTAATAACATTATTGTAATGTTAATAAATTTATTGTAATGTTACGAGTAATGTTAATAATATAAAAATTCTAAAGCATTTTCTTTCGTTTCGAATTACAGAGTAGACCCTCCGACTTGTAAGAGATAAGGCAAACATTGTCATTAGGGGTTTGGTGGACAGAGAGTGCAAGGAGTTATGAATTGTGCTGAAAAATATTTTATAATTTTCCTTAACTGAAAAGAAAATTTAGTAGAGATATAAAAATTATAATAATAAAAATTTATAAGAAAATTTTTGGTTGCACAATGGGGCATAAATTTTTACTCGCTGCAGACTTTTTTATAAATAAAATCAGTGTGAAAGAAATGTTTAATAACAAGATTGAAATTAAGTGAAAAGCATATTTATGTAAAAAAAAATAATTTACATGTACATGATTTCCTTAGATGCGAGTATTAAAGTGTTTTGCCTCGTGACGTTAGTTACACATTTAAGAGTTTAATTCCCGCCAAACATCTGTTGCACTGCTATGTACTCAGAGCAGCAGGAGTTTAAGTAAAGCTTCAGCAAATACTTGCTTCAAATCTTTTATATGTTCTACATATATTCCAACCGCACACAAATTTCCTGCAGCCTCATTGCGAAAGCAACTTGAGTAAATTTTCCCGCTATAGATAATATAGAAAAAAGCTCTCTAATCATTTCCTCTTGCCAATAATAAAAATAAAAACTTCAATTATGTCACTGCTCGCTCTAATGCCATGAAAATTTGCCGGTTTCTCTGGGAAATATTTCGAAGCCCGCGAAAATATGTACGAGTATCTACGACATACATACAAGCGATGACATGTAGATATATTTTAATTTTGTTTGGAAAAAGTAAACTGCAAAAGTTGCGGCAAGAGTAAGACAAAAAAATCAAATGCTAAATAGCTCAGCGCAGCAACAGTCACAGTTGGTTTATGCGGCTGACATAATTGGCAAGACAAAAACAAAAAAAAAAGAAAAAAAGAAACCAGCAACGTAATTTGCAATGAAAGTAAAAGTGGGTTGATATTGTTGTTGTTACTCGTATTGTAATTTATGCTTCACACACAGTGTACCAGATATCTGAGAGAATGAAGTCTTTATTTTTAGCAAGAATATTGCTATTAATATTGTGAAAATAAATTGCCGTTCGTTAGCCTCGCCCCTAAAACTCAAAAACGACTTGACCGATTTGAATAATAATTTTTTTTTCTTTTGTTTTAAGTAAAATAGGGAATTCCTGAAGCAATAGTAAAAAATAATATAAAATAATTAATTAAAGTTCACTACAGTTCAATTAAATCTAAAAATGTCCGAATAAAATAATTATAGTAAATCCGTTGTATAAAAGTGTAGAAAAATAAAACAGATTCATATAGAATATAAATTATTTGCTGGGTTGTGTTAAAGTTTCTAAGCCTACTAGGCTTATTTTTCTTTTGTGATTTTAAAAAATATGGTTATTTATGAATTCTCAAAGAGTTTTTGAAAGTCTGTGATTTTTCGAAATGTGTGGTTGAACTCTACTGATGATTTGTCAAAGCACCAATGATATATATACGGACAATGCTTAACCACCAGCAAATAAATTTCAATTAAAATAATTAAATAATTTTGTATAGAAAATGATAATAAAATTCGCGAATGTTCGTTCTCCGCAAACACTTGTATGATTTCTAAAATTATTTCAGCAAAATTTTGGAATGTAGCCTCTGAACAGGCACAGGGTATTTATTGTCTCCTCAAAGTGCTTAGCAGAATTTATTTATTATCCGTACTCAAAAGAAAAAAGGACTGCATTAACCTGAGTACGCTATTTGCCCTCCAGTCCGTATGTCTGCCCTCAAGTCCGTCTGTCCACCAGAGAATGACAAAAGTATCGTTTTAAGTACTCTTTGAGTATTGGCTGTCAAACAACTATGAATGCTAGCAGCTAAAAATAACAAAAACACGCTTATATTCAAACACACGCATAAATTTTAAACCGAATACGTATAACTAACGAAGCACGAACAACTATAACTTAACTTTCTAGGCTGTATGAGCTACAATTACACGCAAGAGTATAAAAATACTATGGCTATTAATCGGCTTCACATACGTGTATACAGGGCTATTTTATTTACACACATAAAGCATGTTTTCAAACAGGCACACATACCCACAATTTTCCATTCCATTAATATACACAAATTTATGCATACGGTGGCGCATGATGGATAAATATCCCGAGTATCAGCGTATTTTTTTTTTGTCCGAATAAATATCCACAACTTGAGTATAAAAATACTCAGACTCAAAGCATGAGAAAGAGAGAGAGAGAGAGAGAGTCAATGCATTTGATACGCATGAGCCTTTTTATATTTAGTTGTAGCGTACTTTAGTTTTTTTCGAAGTAGATATACTCTTGTATGTTGGAATCAGCTCAAGTCATAGTTGCTTAACAGAAAATATTTGAGCAAACGAATTGTTTGCCCTACAGTTATGATTATACGCAAGTACTTCAATTAAAACTATTTACTTATGTTTATTTTTTTTTAGTATGATTTTAATGAATTTAAAACATAGATAGATCTGCATTCAAAAGCAGACATAGGTTATATACATTTTTAAAGGGAGGACCAAGAGGGAGCAGGGGAAATATCTGCCCTCCAGGTATCTATCTATTTTTTATGCAATTAAAACCATAGACACATCTGCGTCTTAGGGAAGACAAAGGATGCATGTGTTTTTAAAACTAAGACCAAAAAGGGAGTAGAGGACAATTTTTGCCCCTCCACGAAACTATCCGACCGATTTTTATGACATTCAAATTATAAATAAATTTGCATTTAAAAGAACACACAGACTTTACATATATTTAAAACTAGAACCACGAGCAGGCATTTCTGCTTCTCCGAAACTATTGAACCAATTTTTTTTTTAAACTATAAAAAGGACACACATGATTGCATATTTTAAAAATATCTTGATCTCAGCTGAAAAATGTATGATATCGTCGAACTGTAGAAAAAACAACGGTCTTCCAAGTCAGGATATAAATGCCAAAAAAGGACGTAATTGTCTAAAAATTATGAAAAACCAAGTAAAGCGTGAATTTTTTTGCTTTTATTCGTTCATGAATTTGTATGAAAAACAAAACAAAAAACATTCTTCTAATTTGCAAAATTTTATTTTTGTTTATATGTAAAAATTCTCTTATTTGATGTGATTTAGGTAATTTGGGCCAACATTTTCCTATACTCAAGGAATGTTTTCTTTCTACACTTAAAATAAATAAATATTATTTGTAAATTATAAGAAACATTTATATTTTGATATAATTTACTTAGTTATAACAATGTGATGTCATCTTACTGCTCGATTTGATTCTTTCAAAACGCTGCCTTAAGCTGGCTGACTGATTAAGTGAGTGCATGCATGCTTTCTCCCGAAGCCCCTCTACTGTTTTGGGTGAACAAAGCAAGTCTTTCTTTTCATGTTTTAAGTTGGTTTGTAAGTCCAAGGTCAAGACAAAGACTTTGAAATTGTTTTCTTCAATTTTATTTTGATTATTTATTTTCAATTCGTTCATTTCTCGGTTTAAAAATGAGTTAATAATACATAACAGCTATTAGAGATAGTTTTTGTTGTTGTTGTGTTTTGTTTGTTGTAATGATAAACTTGAAATACTAAATAAAAGATGAAGACCAAACCGAACCCAGGAAGGCACAGAAGAAGAGAAATTTCTCTTCTTTTTCAAATTAAAAATGTGTTTAGAGAAGTTTAATCTTCATTGTAAACATCATCACCATCATCATCATCTTCAGCACCATTATGATGTTGTTTAAATGGTAAACGAGTAGCGGAATAAACAACATACACACACACACGCACACATGCAGAAAAATCCATCGTAACAAAGATGGCTACTGTTATGCAGTCTTCTTCTGCATTTTGGTAGTTAGCTTAAGTTCCGGTTTCAATACACGTACGTATGTATGTAAATATGTATGTATGTATGTATATTAAACTGTGATTTAATTTTAAGCTCATGATACCGTTATAATACTGAGTTGTGTTAGGCAACTCATATAACAGCAAAAACCAATATTTAGACCACAAGGCAAGTAAGTGGCACACGAAAATCATAAATAAAATATATAATAAAAAAGACACATGAGTGAATGTGCCGGGGGACGGTAGGAGGGAGAGTTAAGGGGCTCACAATGTTGTTTATCAACTTATCAAAAACCATCTTAAAGTTTAAGACGAGTCTGGCTTACCTGAACATGCAGACATGCATAGTTATCCATGTGTTATTTAATTATGTATGTATGTATGTAAGTGCATACATTCCGTTGATTTAATCAGATTTTACAACCATATTTTTGTAATTGTGGTTTTTAATTGTGCTGCCGTATTTTTATTTTTTTGCTGCTTATGTGTTTTTTTTTGCGAAATTGACATGCAAAATCCGTTTTTCTAATGACGTATTAATACGCTATCTAAGAAGCTAAGTGCTGATTTCTGATTTCGTCTCAGGTATAGTATAGCAGATAGATACATATGTATGTCTTAAGTCTTCTTTTTTGTTCGTTGTTAAACTTTTAATCTAAATTTTAATAATTGAATAAATAAGTGGTTTTTGGCAGTTTTCTAATTAAAAATTTATTAAAAAAAAGTGAAATTAAAATGTTTAAAATCTAAAATGTTGATGGACGCTATAAATTCTTTACATCATATACATACATATTATGTATGTGTATATGTACTTTAATTGAATCAAATCTTTTGGTGTGAAGTCTACTGAAGAGTGCCATCAGCAGGAAAAAACCAAGCAAAAATGCCTAATACACACGCAAAGAAAAAATATGGTTGAGGTAACCATAATCAAACAGCAACATACTATGATTGAATTATATGGTTGCAGTTAAATCATATTATTGTCAATGGAAAAGCAAAGTTTAAATAATATTATTTTCTGAGTTAATAATAATATTATCTACAAGAACAATTAACTTTGTTATACCTAATCTTATTATTGTAAATAAGAAAACACTATTTTTAGATGTGACTAAAACATAATTGAAACTTACCATACCATGTTCTAATATTATAATAATATTGTTAAATACGGCCATAGTATTATTTTATGTAATAATAATATTTTGTTTTTTAATCATATATTTATTGGCAAATCTTTTGTTTAAAACGGCTGTGCGGTAAATCCGAAATAAAAATAAATTAATATTGTTGAAATAAAATGTATGTATGTATGTATAGAAATGTATACTTACATATATGTGTATACACGAACTACAGATATTGTTGAAATAAAATGTATGTATGTATGTATAGAAATGTATACTTACATATATGTGTATACACGAACTACATATGTACATATTATTTTTATTTATCTACCCTTTTGTTTATACTTTTTTTTACTTATTTAACACCATGCGTGCACTACCGATAGCTTACAAAAGAGACACTGAACTGACAGAAGTTGTTTTCGAAAAAGAGTTTTTTTTAAACTTAACATAGTACGGTTTTGGATGACATTATATTGTTATTTACATCATATTATTTTTACACAATAATACAAATTATATTGTAGTCATAAATTTTTAACAAAACTATATTGTTACACTCTAACCATATCGCACTTTCTATGAATATAATAATGTAATTATTAAATTCAAACATTACTCTGTTTGTCGTAACGAAATTAATGTTTAAAATAACAATAACAAGTACTCAACGACCACACATTTGTTTCAGAGAACATGATATTGTTTTCTCAACCATTTTACAACCATATCTTTTCTTTGCGTGTGATAAGTCATTGATAGCCGGTCTTTATTGCGCTGAAAATTTGACTTTTTCCAAATATTACAGATATCTAGAGTGTTTCTTTTCCCGGACCTTTTCATTTCCCGGGAAAGCGGGAAAGATTTTTCGGTGTCCCGGGAAATCCCGGGAATTTCCGCCCAGTACAAAACAATACAAAGTATATTGCTCCTGCTTCTGCGCTTGCTCTTGCTCCTCATCTTTCTCCTGATTTTGCTCCTGCGCTTGCTTTTGCTCCTGCGCTTGCTCCTGCTCTTTCTCCTGCTCTTGCGCTTGCTCTTGCTCCTGCTCTTGCTCCTGCTTTTGCTCGTGCTCTTGCTCCTGCTCCTGCGCTTGCTGCTGTTCTCGCTCTTGCTCATGCGCTTGCTCTTGCTCTTGCTTCTGCTCTTGCTCTTTTTTTTTTTTAACTAACCCCGCGAAAACACCCAGGGTCTATGCCGGGAATCGAACCCACGACCTCTGGACTGAGAGGCTAGCATCGCTACCACTCAGAAAGATACTCTTTATAAAAGGTACTTTTTATAAAGGTACTTTTTATAAAAGTTACTTTTTTATAAAAGGTACTTTTTATAAAAGGTACTTTTTATAAAAGGTACTTTTTATAAAAGGTACTTTTTATAAAAGGTATTTTTTATAAAAAGCACTTTTTCTAAAAGGTACTTTTTATAAAATGTACTTTTTATAAAAGCTACTTTTTATAAAAAGTAGTTTTATTACAAATTACAAAAGTACCTTTATAATAGGTAGTTCTCATAAGGTACCTTTTCCTTTCTGTACAAGGTACTTTTTATGAAGGAAAGCTGTTTTTTATAAAAAAAGATACTTTTCATAAAAAGTACCTTTCAAAAATCGTCCCAACCACGTCAAAGTATGCAATATGAAAAATTCGTTTTTTAGATTAGTTATCTTGGTACCCTAATTTATACGATATGCCTTGTTCCCAATTCTCATAGACGATAGATAACTTAATAAGAAATATTTTAAGCCAGGTACTTTTAGGAATATGGCGACTCAAAATTCACAATAGACGGGTCTTTGCGCTCTTCTGAAAAGTACAAATTTTGCATATTGGATAGTTTGACATGGTAGGGATGAAGTGTCCTCCTTGTGAAAGGTACTTTTTATAAAAGGTAATTTTTTTGAAATGTACTTTTGACAAAAAATAATATTTATAAAATAAACTTTAGATACAAATACTTTTTTAAATGTAATTTTTATTACTAAAGGTAATTTTAAATGCACTTCTTCTAAATATTAAAATACTTGAAAGATTATGAAAATGGTAATATTTTCTAAAACCCTGTTCGTTCTTTGAACAAGTGTTGCAGTTTAGAAGACGTTGAACAAAATAAATACATTTCAGAAAAGTATGATGACAAAAAACTGCATCCATCAACCGTGACATGGTGTTTGAAGTGTAATCGTGTCAAAACAGCTGCAGGCAGAACCTTTGTTCATCCTTATGCAATGATTTTAAACAATTTTTCGTTATCGTTCAGGTGGGCGTTAAAGTTTAACTAAAAGAAACAATAAATATTTTCGAAAAAAGACTACTCGTATCAAGATAAAAAAAGAAGAAAAATAAAAATAAATAAAACTACGTGATTTTAAAGTTAAATGAAGAAAAAATATTGCAAATAAAAAAAATACTCGTAACATGTTTTAAATTTAAATCATACAACTGAACCAGCAATCAGGCAGTAGTTAAAGTTGCTGGTTTTGTGATAAAAATTAAACTTAGTTTACAACTGTCAACTGTCATGGTGACAGTACTTAACCCAAATTCTCTCTTGCACACACACACACACACACTCATACATACACTCACTCTTACACTGCACAAATACTGAATTAAATTAACACTTGAATACAATGGCAGCCAACAAGTATTTTAACCACAAACAAGGAATAAATTTAACAAATTCATTGAATTTTGTTAAAGAAAACAAAAATAAAAAAAGAACAGTGTATGAAATTGAAACTGATTTGCAAACAAGAAACTTCAACTTTTTCATTTAACTGATGTTGACAATTAAAAGAAAACAGTGTCAAAATTGACAGCATTTAATCAAATGTCAAAATCTTATGTCACCCACCACAACTAACTAAGATTTAACAACAAAATAGATTTTTTATTCGTAAATTTATTCAGAGCCAGAGTTTTTATTGTTATTTGTTATTGATTGTTGTGGTAGGTCTGGGTTTGGGTGGATTTGAATATTTGTTAGTTTGTTTGTTTGTTTCTTATTACTGTCTGTCGAATTTTAATGTTTAATTGCTAAATAATTCATTTTTGTTTTGTTCTGCTCTTTTGGTTTCCATTAATGTTTGATTTGTATTTTGAATGCTAAATAAAATTATAAATCACTAAAAGAGGTCGATAGGAAAATAAAAAACTTGAAAGTTCATAAATTGTAAAAAATTCAAGAAAGTGTTTTCTATGAAATTAGCTTTTGCTCCTATGTCCCGCGGAAGTTGCTGGTCTTCATACTGTTTCCTTCCCCAGGTGATGAATAGGGAAGATAGGGGCTTTTTCTTTCCCTTTGGGTCCTAGGACCTAGGAGAAGGGGAGTTTTGAAAAATGATAGTATGTGTTGTAGTTTAAAAATAAATTAAGTAAAATGCGACTTTGACTAACACACTAAGGGTTCCGTTTGGCGCTTGTTTCTTTTTGACGATTTTTTTTTTTTTTTTGGCGATTTTTTAGTAATGACGTTTTTTTTAGTTTAGGCGATTTCTTTTGGTTTTTGCGATTTTTTAGGTTTTTGGCGATTTTATTTTTGCTTTTTTTATAATACAGTGAAACCTCTCATAAGCGGACACTCACGGACGCGGTGTTTTTGTCCGATTATTAGAGGTGTAGTTGAAAAATTATATTAAGAGTAGACTGCTTCAACTTAGATTGGTATAATTTCAGGTGTTGTGTTTCAAAATGACTTTCAATGTTTTTATTTGTTGGACTGCAGCAAGGTCCTCTCTAGAAAAATGCTTCGAACGGGCAATTTTTATAATGCCGGTCATACACTACACAAGTACAGTGCTCACGTCTGGCACTGCATAAACTAAGCTTGTGACACACACTATACAAGTCAACTGTGCATTTTTTATTTTAATTCGCCATAATGCTGGTGATTCTTTGTATAATTCTAGGAACTCTGTCCAGAATATTTGTTCTGCGCTCATTTCTTGTTGTGAACTTTTAAAAATTACAAAACAACTGAGCGTTTGCAACATACACTACACAAGTTTTCAAACTTGAGCAAATATCAAAATCGTTTTGAGATTTACTCAGTTCACTGCGTAAATAGCACAACCACCCCCATACACTACACAAACGCACTGTACAGTGCCAGACTTGTGCAGTGAACTTGTGTAGTGTATGGCCGGCATAAGCAATGTAGCAACATGAATTGTTAAAATACACAAGAAACTTTACATCTTTGCAATTTCACAAACAGAATTTTTTTTTTCAAACTCGTTTAAAATTTCCATTTTTTTCTTTAATTGAAGGTTAGCCGCGAATAACGTTTTAAGTGACAAAATAATAATTTTTCAAGAGAGCCAAAAAACGTATTTTAAAACAAGATTGTTTATTTCGTTTAAATTTTTTTAGCTTATCGAAAATAATGATAACTTGCATTAACTTTTCTTTTTATATCTCTGCTACATTTATCAATTATTTTCGACAATTTCGTTTACATGATTTTATTAGTTACTTACAAAGTTTTCCACTGACTGACTGATTGTAATTGTATTTTGACGGCGATAAGATGCATAATTTTGGATGGTTTGATGTTTGAACAACGCAAGAGGGATATCTTAATGTTAATCTGTGAAAAAACTGGTTTTCTTAAAATTGTCTTTTACAACGTTGTTCAATTGATAAAAACAATATTTTATGCCATTTTGGGACACTAAGCTAAGCAAACGATTTCTTCAAATAAACAGCAATTTCTTTGATGTCTTCAAGCATCAATATTTGCACTTGTGTTAACCGGGGAATCACCAATATCATTGACACTAATACAAATTTGAACCAGGGTTGAATAAAGAAAGACCTACTATTTAAATGCAACTATTGTTGCCATGTTTCACCGCTTTTGCCCGCTTCTGAGAGGTATTTTTCCGGTTATTAGAGTGTCCGGTTATGGGAGTGCATTTTGTATGGAAAAACTAATGAACGTGTTGTAACTTGTACGGTTATTAGAGGTGTCCGTTATGACAGGTTTCACTGTACATGTTTTTAGCTTTAGCGATTTTTTTTTAGTGTGGCTTCTTTCGTTTTGGTGATTTTTTTTTGGTTTTTGGCTATTTTTTAATTTTTTTCAACTTTTTTACATTTATTGTTTTTTTTTTAATTCTTAGTGATTTATTTTATTTTTGGTGATATTTTTAATTTAAGCGATTTTTTCATTTTGGCGATTTTTCATTTCGTCCTTTTCACCTTTGGTGTACGGAACCCTAAAAACTAAGAAACATTTAACTCTGGCTTCGCACTGCCAAAGAGAGACAGCAATTGCAGTTATCGATTACAACATGTTTATGGTCCTTCGAGCTGCATGACTATTATTAATAGTATAGTGAGTGAGAGTGACAGGGGTGTTTTGTAAATCGCTCGTTTTGAAATCGCCTAATTTCCATTAAAGATCTCAATTAAAAAGGTGACTTATTGTTGCTTTTTAATTAGTTTTAATATTTTAGATGTTTAAGATATCTTAAACGAACTTAACTTTGAAGCACTAAGTCTTCCGATCAGCAGACCACTGCTTTCGAACACAATTTTTTTTGGGTAAACAATTATTTTAGTTCTCAACATCGTCTGCTTTGAGCTCTATGCACTTTGTCTAACATTTTTCCAATTATTTCTATATATAAAATTTGTCGAGTTGATTGAAATGGGTTTTTATTTGAGAGATGAGTTCATCGTTGGAGTCAAATCTCTTTCCGTCGAGCCATTTCTTCAGGTTTGGGAACAAGAAATCGTCACTCAGGGGTAAATCCTTTGAATAGGAAGGATCAGCCAGCAATTCGTAGACCAATTGACAGATTTTTGCCATGGAAACCGCTTATGTGTGCCCTATTTAATTATCCTAATAGAAAATAAAACTTTTCTTGACAAAATGCGTTAATTTTTTTTTCAACTCCTACTTAAATCGACCCAATAATTTAGCATAATATTTCTCATTGATTTTTTACCCTTTTGAAGAAAGGCAATGTGGATAATACACGCGTGTATCCCACAAAAAAAAAAGTGGCGATGGCTTTTGTGGTCTCACAAGCTTAGCTTGGCCTTCTTTGGCTCCGAAACACCCCGAGAAATCCACTGTTTCTTTGGTTGTTTGGTCTCTGATGTGCTGTGGTGCGTCCATGTTGAGGTTGAACAATGCCAAACACTTTTGCGAAGTTGTTACACGATTACGTTTGTGGTCGATTGTGAGGAAACGAGGCACCCATCCTGTGATGATTCAAAATTTATACTGCTTAGTCATGAGAGATGCCTATGCCTTCCACAATCTCTCTCACTTTCAATCGCCGATTGGCCAACACCATGTCGTGAATTTTTTCAATTGTTTCGAGTATTGAAACCTCAACTGAGCATCCGGGCATCCGGGACGTTCGGCATTTTCAGTGTACTACCGCAACAAAACCATTGAAATTGATAGTGAATCTTCTTAGCTTTGCTTTAAGAAATGATTTTTTACCATAAAATATAATGCCTAATGAACACACGAGTTTCACTTTTTTCCATTTCCTTCTAAAATCAAAATCAACTAAATGAAGCAGCTTGTTAAAATTTTGAGAGCAATCAACTGAGAGTTGGCGGTTGATGGCAGCAGTGTGTACATTTAAGTTGAGAGGCGGAAAATTCAAAAAGTCATTAGCTCATTGACCCGCCCTCGTATATGAGTGTCATGTTAGGAGCTCAAAGAAACCACGATAATGATAAAATATGTGACGGCACCGAGATATGCATTCCAAATAGCAACGTAAACTATATAATGTTTGACTGTGATAGCTGGCGTTTAAAAAACCGTTAGCCACACTGGATTTCGAAGGACCATAAAGAAATATGCCGCAACTTTAGCTGTTTAGCTGGTTTTCGAAGCACCATAAGGAACTTTGTTAAAACTTTAGCTGTTTAGCTGGGGTTCGAAGGACCATGAGGAAATGTGCTGCAGCTTTAGCTGTTAAGCTGGGGTTCGCAGGACTATAAGGAAATTTTTAACTGTTACGCTGAGCTTTAAAAGAATACGCTTAGCAGAACACTACTACAAATTTCCTACTATGTAATTTAAAAATAAATAAAAATATCTTTAATTTGTTTAAGTTTAATTCTCTTGCAGTCATATTTGTAATATTTTGATTAAAAACGTCAGATTTTCGGTATTATTGTATATTTTGAACAGTCAAGATCAAAATCGTATTTTGTAAAAATTGCAAAAAAAAATAGCAAAAATAACAAAAACAACAGAAGAGTGTTACTCTTCATTGTCTGAGCTAGTGCTGCTGTTATTATTATTATTATTGTTGTTGTTGTTGTTGTTTTAATGGGGCTGGATTGTCTAAAAGGAAAAAAAAACTTAAAAAACCAAGTAACAACTCAGAGCCACTAAGCCAAACTGTTAAGTTGATTTTTTATGCTGGATTAAAGCATTCTTTGTTTGAATTTTTTCTTCTTGTTATTTTCCATTATATATTTTATAAATAGAAAAACAACATAAAATTGTTTGTTAGCTTTAACGAAAGTGAAAGGCATTTTTTTAATAGAATAAATACCAACACAAGCTACCACATTATTTTCAGATACTACTGCCAACAGTATTGAATTGAAGTTTATTTATTAAGTTGGCCAAAAATACTTGTATACACAGTTTGTTTTCTTTTTCGTTATTATTATTACTATTATTTATTTTACTTTTTTTTAGTTTCAGTTGTTGATCGATTGCCATCCTAATCTAAATGAACTTTAAGTAAAATCTATTTTTTTTGCAGATTTTTCTTGGAGGAGTTAGAAAAATTACTAAAACCTTCACTCTTGAACTATGTTTTATTTTTTGGTGTTATTTTATTTTTTTTCCTGTTTTCTGTGTTTTCTGCTGCTTAATTTGACATTTTCAGCCGAAAATTTCGAGTATACTATTTGTTAATTTTATTACAATAAAATGGGAGGAAAAAAATGCAATTATTTGATTGCTGTGTAAGAAGCCAAAATTGAGACTAAAATTTCATAAATAAAAAAAGCAAAATATTGAAGATTAGAGTAATTTCTTAGTTGATTATCATCGATTTAAATCTCATTTCTAAGTTAACATGATGAAAGAGTGTTCCAAATTATTGCCGAATTTTAATTTTTTTTGTCAAAATAAAGTGGCTTAATATGCACTGAAGCATAAATAATAAAATGAATACGCATATTAAATAAAGATTAAGTCAGGTTGCATTAATTGGACTGAATTTTAATGCTACTCGTACTACTGAAAGTTCCTATTGTTCTCAACTCAACTCAGTTTGACCGTCTGAGAGTCAACTCAACTCTTCTACAACCAAATAATTTTTTAGAATTTTAAATCACTAAACAAAATTTACTTAAAGGTGTTATGACACACGACATTTGCAGTGAATGGTAATATCAATGAGAAAGTTGGGTTGACTTTCAAGCGAGCAAACTGAGCTGAGTTGAGAACTAAGATAGAGGCATTGTACTCATAGGTCTAATTTTAGAAGCAACTAAAAGATAAATTTTGAGCTTTTTCTATTTAAGTCTATTTGACTTATTACACTTTACAAATAGATTCAAACTTTTTCAAAATAACAAGTAGAAAAAAAAAACTTTTTGAATACGCGCACAATCGGTTTAAGTAGGTTGAATACTTAGAGCTATGCTCTTTATGCCACGACACAGGAGCTAGGATAGCACTATTACAATTATACATTTATTTTTTGTGTTTATTTCTTTATAAGGAGAAGAAAGTGTACGAAAATAAATGAAACAAAATGTTTGATTTTGTTTTGTTTAGTTCTTTGAAGTGAGTGAAACATAAACAATGCAAACTATTGCTCAATTTGTTTATGTTTTGTTTTTGCTCATGATCGAAAAGAAAATAGTGGGAAGTAAAGGAAAACATTATGAAATATTTGCTGCTAATTTGACATCATCATATAATATAATTTTATTTGTTTCATATACATAGCTAAAGAGCATAGCTCTAACCGGTTGTCCGAAGACATCTCTCTTATTTTTTTTATTTAAATTTTTGCTGAACTTGTTAAAAAAAACTTGTTGAAAATAAAGTATGATAACACTGGCAATATGTATGTATGTACAGATATTTACATATACATATATGAGATCACAAGTCCTCCTCGTATTTTACGCCAAATTCGCTTTAATATCCAGAGTTTAATACATGTTGCAAGTTTCGTACCAATATGTTAAATATCTTTAGATGATGTGTGATGTGTTAAATCTTATAGGCGTAAATACGCCCACTTTTTTAAATGAGAGGTTGCGCTGTCGTAAGAGTTTGCAGTAATTGCAAAGTTTTGTACTCCGCCCATTTGTTAAAAATCATTGTTGTGCTACTACAAACACCTATTTGGCGATTTATTTTATTTTTGGCGCATTTTTTTCTTTTTGGCAATTTTTTTCGGTTTTTGTTTTTTTTTATTTTGGCGTTTTTTTTTGTTTTAGCGGTTTTGAAAATTTGGTGCTTTTTGTTCGGTTTTTGACGTTGTTTTCGTTTTTGACGATTTATTTCGTTCTTGACGATTTATTTTAAGTATAGCGTTTTTTAGTTCTTGGCGGGTTTTATTCGTTTTGGCGATTGTTTTCGATATTTCGAGATTTTCTCGTTTTCGCGTTTTTTAGGACTTTTTAATTTTAGCTCTTTTGAAAATTTCAAAAGTTGGCCTATTACGGTTTCCAAGATATAGCAAGTTGTCAAAATTACATAGTAAAAATTACATTAACTGATAGAATACCCTTTCATATTGATTTTTGTAAATTTCAGTGCTAGTTGGTAAAAACTTATAAATTTCAAGTGTCTATATAAATATAATTCTTTGTATATTGCATTACGATTTGAAAATTTTTCGTTGCTCGCTATAAAACAACGGGCAAAAGTTAACATATTCGGTGAAAGTTTAAGGTTCTTGGATCTTACGGTTTTCGAGAAAACGGATTGTGACAGACAGATGGACGGACATCGTAGCGAAAACAATAGGGTTTCTTTTTATCTTTTGTGTATGGAACCCTATAAATGCCGAAACGAAAAATCGCGTAAATAAAAATAGCGCTTAGATGAAAAATAGCATCAAAAATAAAATAAACAAAATGTATAAAAAATCACCGCTAAAAAACAAAAAAAAATCGTCAAAACCCAAAAATTACAAAAATTAAAAATATGAGTTGCAAAAAAAATGAAAACCATGGCCAAAAACCGAAAAAAATCGCCAACACGAAATCCGTTTCAGATCTTACAATGTACTGGCAATCAAAAATTGCCAGCACAAGGTAGATTGTCAGTTCACACGGTTGTATTAAATCTGTCGGAAATCTTACAATTTATTGCGAAATTCATCTGCCAAATCGTCAGTCCAAAAATTGTCAGTTAACACGGTCGTCACGTGCAAAAATTGTCAGATCTGTTGTTGTAAGTTTGCCATTGTGTTAAATATAAAAAGTGAAACTATAAATTATTATGGACCATAAGGAAACAATTGGAGCGATTTTGTCTGCATATATTTTATTATAAATTTTTGCTTTAAAATCAAGCGTGTGCAGTGAGTGAGTGTTGCCCATAGCAAGAATTTACTTACAATGACGCCATTGTCAGATGCATAAATTTCGAACAGCTGACAGTATTAAAATGTTTAACAAATATCTGACAATATTTTTATAATGTGGTCACAGGATTGTAAGATATGTGACATTTTGTTGTCAGTTGCTAGTCTTGCAATGGTCTGACATTTCTTGTTCTGGTAACGATGTCAGACAAAAATTGTCAGTTCACATGGTTGTAAGAAATTTTCAGCACATTTAACTAACATCATTGTAAGATCTGACAACCGTCTGTACATACACTAAAAAAAAAATTAACTAAAACTTTGGAAATTTTTCTAATTTTGAATAAAAAAAGTTATCGTATGGCGCCAAAGCTGTTTTTTACTTAAAACAAGTAAAATATTTACTAACTTTCTAGTTCATTAATGAACTAGTTTATAGTAATTTTATTTTCATATTTAAGTAAAATTTTCCTAAAATTAAGTAAAATTTTCCCATAAAATTTGGAGCTTTGCAAAAAGTTTTTTCGTCTTTGATCTCAAATTTAGTAAATTTTCCAATTTTTTTTTTGTCTTTAATTCTGGTACTTATTTTTATTTTCAGTTAAATTCTAAACCCAATGATATGTTATTTATTATATCTTCATATTGTATTCTGAATTAATTCACCATACATACATATTAATTTCTTGAGAGGAGACAAGTATTGAACCAGAAACCTACTGATTGATAGGCAAGCACTCTAACCATTTGCCTAATAAGGCAGCCTGAACAAGCATTGAAATTATTGAGTTTTAAAATTTTATTTTATGTACAAAAAAATAATGCTCTAATTCTGTTCGACGAATGTACCGTCTTGTCTATGGACGAAAAAAAGAAGCAGTTTTGATTCTTTAAAACGATTATTATTTATTGTCTATGCTAGAAGGTTCGTGTATTTGCTTTATGATTGTGTTTCAAACATTATATCCGACACATATTTTTTCATGTATTTTTCAAACTATTGTATAACACTTTAATTGAATTTTTATGTTTTAAAAACATGGCAATAATATTTTTATTTTTCATTATCAAAGACATCAACTATTTTTGAAGAAAATAATTTAGAGACTTCAAAGACAAGAACTCAGAAGCATTTTCAAACAAAAACGTCCTAAATCTTCTTACTGAATTGGGGCATAGATTTCAAGTTCAAATATTCCTCGATAATATGAAAAATTTACTTATGCCCTAATTCTGTTCGACGAATGTATCGTCTTGTCTATGGACGAAAAAAAGAAGCAGTTTTGATTCTTTAAAACGATTATTAATTATTGTCTATGCTAGAAGGTTCGTGTGTTTACTTTATGATTTTGTTCTAAACATTATATCCAACACATATTTTTTCATATATTTTTCAAACTTTTGTATAATAATTTAATTGAATTTTTATGTTTTAAGAACATGGCAATAATATTTATATTTTTCATTATCAAAGACAACAACCATTTTTGAAGAAAATAATTTAGAGACTTCAAAGACAAGAGCTCAGAAGCATTTTCAAACATAAACGTCCTAAATCTTCTTACTGAATTGGGGCATAAATTTCAAGTTCAAATATTCCTCGATAATATGAAAAATTTACTTATGCCCTAATTCTGTTCGACGAATGTATCGTCTTGTCTATGGACGAAAAAAAGAAGCAGTTTTGATTCTTTAAAACAAATATAATTTATTGTCTATGCTAGAAGGTTCGTGTATTTGCTTTATGATTTTGCTCTAAACATTATATCCAACACATATTGTTTCATATATTTTTCAAACTTTTGTATAATAATTTAATTGAATTTTTATGTTTTAAGAACATGGCAATAATATTTATATTTTTCATTATCAAAGACAACAACCATTTTTGAAGAAAATAATTTATAGACTTCAAAGACAAGAACTCAGAAGCATTTTCAAACAAAAACGTCCTAAATCTTCTTACTGAATTAGGGCATTAGATTTTTTGCTAAATGCAAATTAATAATAAATTCTATAATTCAAAGAAAAAATACTTAAAACTGGTAAATATTTTCCTAAAATTTAGAATACCATTTTACATCTTTTAAGTAAGTCAAATTTATTGAACTAATCAGGAGTAATTCATTTCCTAAAATTTATTTTTTGATTTAAGACGAAATTGACTAGTCCTTAGTATAAAATTTCCTTCAGTTTGTAACCATTGTCCTACTCTTGGTAAATATTTCCTTTAAGTCAGTAAACATTTCCTTAACTATCAGAAATTTTTTGTGTATTTTTATGAACTATTTTTGAGGATATGAACTTTTTATTTTTTACTCATATTAAGTAATTTTTACTAGATTTTTGTAATTTACTTAAACTTGGAAAAAATTGTTGTTGTCTTTGATAATGAAAAATAAAAATATTATTGCCATGTTTTTAAAACATAAAAATTCAATTAAAGTATTATACAATAGTTTGAAAAATACATGAAAAATATGTGTTGGATATAATGTTTAGAACAAAATCATAAAGCAAATACACGAACCTTCTAGCATAGACATTAAATAATAATCGTTTTAAAGAATCAAAACTGCTTCTTTTTTTCGTCCATAGACAAGACGATACATTCGTCGAACAGAATTAGGGCTTAACTCTTACAGTTCTCGAGAAAACAGGCTGTGATGGACAGACGGACATTATAGCGAAAACAAAAGAGTTCCTTTTCACCTTTGTGGTGTACGGAACTCTAAACAGTGTGAAATTTAATATTAAATTTTAATGGGCGTGTCTCCGCCCACTTTATCAAACATTGCATTGTGTCATAAGAGCTTAAGATGTGTGCCAAGGTTTGTAGAAATCAAATGCCTGCACATATCGTTAGCTGAAATGAAAAGTCATGTAAGTAACAAAAATTTCTAATGCCCTAATTCAGTAAGAAGATTTAGGACGTTTATGTTTGAAAATGCTTCTGAGCTCTTGTCTTTGAAGTCTCTAAATTATTTTCTTCAAAAATGGTTGTTGTCTTTGACAATGAAAAATATAAATATTATTGCCATGTTTTTAAAACATAAAAATTCAATTAAATTATTATACAAAAGTTTGAAAAATATATATGAAAAAATATGCGTTGGATATAATGTTTAGAACAAAATTACAAAGCAAATACACGAACCTTCTAGCATAGACAACAAATAATAATCGTTTTAAAGAATCAAAACTGCTTCTTTTTTTCGTCCATAGACAAGACGATACATTCGTCGAACAGAATTAGGGCATAAATTGTTACTTTGTTTTGTTTATTATTATAAGTTTTATATTAAAGCACATTATTTATTAAAATTTTCTTTCCTAAGGCATTTTAAATAAAACTCAAAATATGCGGCTACTATTACTTTAAGGGCCATTATTACAACTTAAAGTTAGTTAAAAGTTTTTCATCAGTATAATTTCAGCTAATCCTAAAGCGAGCGCTAAGTTAAAGGCAAATGCAACCTTCCTGGCAAGTTAAATTAAATTTATAATAATGAAAAGCGTTTTATACGTCCGACAAAATCCTACTTTTAACTAACTTTAAGTTGTAATAATGGCCCTAATAGTTGTATAAATTTTTTTTCTTAGCCCTGTGAATGCATAGTTTCTCATTTAAGCTAACGATATGTATAGAGCACATTTCATTCGAAGCCGAAAATTATTTTTATAATATAAATAAAATCTTTTAAATTTTTTTAAAACACAGCATATAACTTCAAAAAAAAATTGTTTAAAGTTACTTTTACTTTCATTTGAAGAGAGTTGATGTAAAACAAACAGCTTGCCCCCGATTTAAAATTTTAATTACAGAGTTTAATTTCCATTAAGTTGTTGCTTCATGCAACCACGTGTTAATTTAAAAAGGTAATTGAAACAACAAGTCATTTTCCATATAACTACATACATACATACATACATACATATTGTTTTTTAATATGTGTTTAACGCTTTTTCTTTTAGTTTTTACTTTTATATTTTTCAGTTATTTTTTTTTTCTATTTAAAAATTTCATAACTGTTATGCACTAAAAATAATATGAAAAAAATAAAAATAAAAAATAAAGTGTAATATTTATTTATCTAGAGCTAAAAACTGAAAATAAAAGTTACGTTAATATCTATTACCAGCTGTCTTACTCACTTAAATTTCATCCAAATAGAAAGATAGAGAGATACATACTTACATATACATATGTAAGTATGTATACATAAACAGATGATATGTTTCTCTAATAAATAGTAGAAAAGATAGTAGAAAAATGTAAGTTAAATCTCTTTAGTTGGTAACTTATGTATTGAACAGATTCACGACAGCAGGCTGCCGACTACAACCTTTTGAAAAATATAATATTATCTATTTTTTTTTTATAAATATGAAATATTTGAAGGTGGCACCAGTACAATATGTATGTTTTTATACTTCAATATCAGCTGTTTGTGATACTGCTGCCGTTTTTAAAATAATTAAGTAGCAAAATAGTCGTGTAGTCGGTAGCCTGGTGTAGTGAATGTGTTAAATGCATTAGACTGTCAGTTAGATATTTGTGCATCTATGTACATACGTATGTTTATTATTTGCTGGTCTACTTAAGCTATAATTTTTAAAATCATTTAACCGTGCTCAAAGGCATTTATGTAGGCAGTTTTATTAATAGAGTTATATGTGGAGGGAAAGATTGGATAATTTGCACTATGTATCCAATTTAAATTTTAGCAGCAAAAATTAGAATTTGTCAGAATATTTACAAGTAACTTTTTGGTGTTATTTGTCCATTAATAATTATCACGTGTAATTTGGCTTGCAAAGCGATACGAACTTTAGCCTGATCAAATCATAAATATAAAATTTTCAATTCTTTCCACTTCGACCACATAACTGCCAAAAATGTGTGCTAGTTGGCAACTCTGTTTAAATATAAACAGCTGTGAATGTTTTCATTTTTTTTTTCAATTAAGCTGTCAAACCGTTGAGTGGTAAAAATTGCTATAAGGTAAAATTATATTTTTCAAAAAATTAGTTATATTTTATTTAAAATTTTACCCAAATTAATTTAAATACTGGTAGTGTATACTTGAAAAAGAAAATAAAATGTTTTACTAGATGTTGGTAATATTTGTCTAGTTTCGTGTTTTTATTAGTTCATGTTTTTTCTGGGAATTTACGAAAAAGTTTTTGGAGCTATGCTCTTTATGGCGTGATACAGGAGCTAGGACGATTAAACGAAACAAAATGTTGAATTTTGTTTTGTTTCATTCTCTGAAGTGAGTGAAACAATAACAAAAGAAAAACAATGATAACGATTGATTAATTTGTTTTTATATTGTTTTTGCACATAAGCACAAACCAAAGAATGAAGCGGATCGGCTGTAAACACTAAATTAATTGTACGCAGTTAGAAAAGAAAATAATGGTAAATAATTAGAAACGTTTTCAAATATCTGCGGCGAATTTGACATCATCCTCTAATATATTTTTATTGCAATAAGTATTATTTACACATGAAATTTGTTTTGTGTAACTAAGCAGCATAGCTCTAACTGGGTGTTCTAAGACACCTCTCTTCTTTTTCTGTCTTCTGTGGTACAGAACTTACATTATTCACATTTCTTCTTATTTGTGGGAAGCTCAGGCTTCATGTCATACTGTAATTTTTTGCAGCCGCTTGCAGCTAAACAAATATTTTCTTTCCGAAAATTTACTCATAATGGAGCCCCAAGAAAATTTGAGGACTGAGCTATCTATCTATTGCAGAAAAGAGAGAGGGAGGGTTATGGGCAATTTGTTTTTTAATGCTTATTTCAGCAATAAGGGGTCTATACCAAGTTTTTTGATGCTTTCTCTTTTAGAAATAATTTTTGCCGCAATTCCGGCTCTTGGACACATAGTGCTTTGAGACAATAACAAAAGAGGCTTTACGAATCACAGATTAAACAAAAACTGTACTCAGAATATACCTAACTTAGAAATAGATGGTGAATCGGATACTTTTAGTGGACTACACTAAACTAGACTAACAAAGACATGGCTGTAGACATAGACATAACCAAAGACATAGATATAGACATAGACATAGTTGGATTCGCAGATGACATAGCATTAGTATTGGAAGCTAAAGACTTACTAGAGGTAGAAAACATTGCAAATATCAGTGTACAGATTGTAAAGTCGTGGCCTAGCTCAATGGGATTAACTATAGCTGATTATAAGACCAAAGCGGTTTTGATAAGTAGTCGAAAAACTAGGGAAGCTATTACCCTTAATGTTGGCACTTGTTGCATATAATCCAAGCCAAGGCGTGATGATTGATACACGTCTAGCCTTTCGTGAACAATTGCGATATATTGCTTCCAAAGCATCAAAACCCTGCTTGGCGCTATCTCGGGTTATGCCGAATACAAGAGGCCCAAAATATCTTCAGAGAAAAGTGCTCGCTGGTGTTGTAAGGAACATTATCTTATAAGTAGGGTGTGCGTATAAGATAAGGTTCCTGGTCAGATTCACTGAGATACCTTACATATGTGAAGTTGATATCCCCGCTGTATGGGCTGGCTTCTTTGGGAGTATGTAGCGCATTTCGAACTGTGTCGGACGAAGTCGCTTTTGCCATCTATCAAGAAGTCTTAGATAGGAAAGGTGTTGCAGATTTATGTTTACGAAAATGGCATAAGCGTTGGTCAATATTTGAAAAGGAAATATGGACTTACACATTAATACCCAACATCAGGAGATGGTTGACTAGAAAACATGTGGACTTAAATTACTGCCTCACACAGTTTTTGGGTGGTCATGGTTGTTTTAGGTCGAATTTATACCGCTTCGCACACGACAATGTTCCATTTTGCCCGAATTGTATTTTTTATCTGTTCGCGATTTTACCATTGGAGGTCATATTTAGAAGCCAGTGTAGGGCGTAGCATTAGACCGGAGAACATAGTCCCGATTATGCTGGAATCATTGTATAACTTGACTAGGGTGAATAACTTTGTCAAGCTAGTTCTATTAGAATTTTGCTAGTTAGAAGAGATTCGTAGAAAAATCAATATATTTTAGATCAATGTCAGAATAAGAGAGATGAAATATACTAGAAAACAGCATTAGCTGAATCACCACCCCCCGAAGTAATAGTTAGTAGTGGTCCCGGTGGCACAAATGGTTGGAAGAGGAACGAAAGACTATATATTTTAGCACGTAGGTGCATCGGAAAACTAACGAGTAAGTCTAGCAGCTGAAAAAAATATAGACATAGACATAAACGTAGACATACATACGTATATACAAAGTCATAGACATAGACATAGCCATAGACATATACATAGCCATAGACATATACATACATAGTTATAGACAAAGACATAGTTATAGACATAGACATAATTGTAGACATAGACATAGACATGGACTTAGAAACGGACATATACATAGACATCGACATCGACATCGACGTAGACATAAACACAAACGAAGACATATACCTAGACATAGACACAGACACAGACATATATGTATATAAACATAGACATGTATATAGATATAGACATAGACATAGACATAGTCATAGTCAGAGATATAGACATAGACATAGACAAATACATAGACATAGACATATACCTAGACCTAGACATAGACATAGACATAAACTAGACTAGAATGATTTGTACTGCACTAGAGTAGTCCTTATTGGACTAGACTAAAATAGTCTCTGCTGCGCATTGGAAAGAAAGAGATTAGATACAAACTGGACACCCTCTACATATATAAAAACACATGACAAAGTAAAACTACAAATAATATTTAGCTAGTTTCACATCTTCCACATTTCCCATTTTCACTTAGATTATACAAATGTTTCACTATAATTAATAACCTGACTTTTCATTTAAGTTTTATTTAATTTAAAGTTTGTAAGTGTGCGCTTAATATTGCAGTGTGTGTATGTGTGTGTGTGTGTGTGTGTTTTGTCTTAACCCAGTAAAAGTCTTGCAATTGCAAACCATAATTTAGTAGATCCGTTAATTACTCCTATTTTTGTTTTAACTTTAATTGAATGTCTCTTTTGTAGTAAGTTTATTTGGTTTTTTGTTTGTTTGTTTTTTTTTTTTTTTGATTGAGCTTTTATTACATAACATTTTATCAAAACTAAAAAAAGGTTGAAAGATTAATTTAATGTTTTTCTTTCGTTTCTCTCCCGGCATCGTAAAAATTGTAAGACAATATTATGTTTATAATTTGTTTAAATAAGTGAGTGTGTTTTATTAACATTTTTATTGCTGTTTAGTTATTATTTAATTGTTATTTAGGTTAAAGTAATTAATTTGTAGTTTGTAAAGCCTTGCCAGATCGGCGGTTGGTTATTGGTTTGCTGCAGATTTAATGTATTTTGAATATACTGTGCCGCAAACCAATAACCAACCGACGAAATGCATTATATTTAATTCTTTGAGTTGATTTCCACTACTGTTTATTAAATAACTTGATTATATTAAATTTTAATAGTTATAACAATATCAATTTGATTGAAATTATGCATAACGGTAAACATGAATATATGTACATAAATATTTTTACTATTATGTAACATTTGTAAAAAATGCTATTTTTAAAAAAATTTTCGAGTCGCATACATACACAACATTGACATGTGCTAATAAGCATTTGTTTTGTTTAAAATTTAAAAAAAAATAAAATTTTTTAATGTATTCATAAGCCGATTTGATTTAAATTAATTTTAGCTCACATCCACTCGATAATGGTAGTGATAATGATGATGCATCGTTCCATCGATGGCTCATACGTTTTGATTTTGTGTATCCACCAGTTAATTTCCATTTTTACCAAATCATAAAAATGCTAATTAATCGATAGTAATATTTTTTTACTTCTTTCTTTTGTGTATTCAAAAGTCGTTTTCTTTTAATACAAAGCTTTTGACTTTTTTATTGTAAATGTTTGATTATGCGGCCTTGAAAGTGAAAAGATGTCACACTTTCGCTTTTTGTTTTCGTTTTAAAAGAAACCCAAAATAACACACATTTACATATTTGTTTAAATTTTTGGCTGGTTTCTTGGTTATTGTTATCGTTTTAAAGGGAATAGTATTAATAAAAACTTGTATTAATTTAAAGAGACAAAAAAAAAAAAAACAATAACAAAATAAAGTCATATGGTTATTTTCATGTGGACGTACGTGTTGCGCCTGCGCAATTCATAAAATTAAAAAAAAAAAATACTCGTTAAACTAAATACAAGAAGAATAACGTAAATATAAAATTACTCATACTTGAATATAATTGAGTACAAAAAACAAATTATATCTTATAAAGGCTGGGAAGTTCTCTAAATATGTACGTTGAGAAAGTCACATAGTCCTTGGAAGGGAGAAGAAGACAAAATACTCTATTAATAAAATAATTCTGTCGTGGTTATACATTTTGTAAATAAACTATATTTATTTATAGTGTCAGCTGATAGCTGTGTACTATTGTGAATAGTCTAACTTAGTGAAATTCACAATAGTGCGTCATAATATCAAATGAAAGTTCATTTGTTCGATCAGTTTTTTCGGGCACCTTTGAAGGTCGAAACAGGCACCTAAGCAATGAATTGTATTTTCAAATTTATTTTTTGGTGTCTCAGCTTTGGGTTCCGTACACGAAACATGAAGAGGTAACCTTTTATTTTCGGTACGACGTCCGTCCGTCCATCTGTCAGTCTCTCTGTCAGATTGTTTTCTCGAAAACTCTATGAGCTACGAACCTTAAATTTTCACAGAACATGTGAAACTTTGGCTTCTACAATAATGACAGTTAAACAAATTAAAGGGTGTCATAAGGCGAGCCACAAAAAATGTTGAAATTCCATGTAATATACATACAAGTACATTTCTATATAGACACTTGAAATTTTCAAAGTAAGTAAATTTTTATGCAGACTACACCAATTAACACTGAAATTTAAAAAAAAATCTAAATTACAGGGTATTCTATCAGTTAATGTTATTTTGACAACTTGCTGTATCTTGGAAATCGTAAGAGCCAAACTCTTGAAAACGCTTAAACTAAAAAATCCCAAAATAAAAGAAATCGCCTAAAACCGAAAAAGTCGCCAAAAAAACCGAAGAGCCGAAAAATCGCCTAAGCTAAAAAACATCAAAACTAAAGAAAAAACGCTAGAACTAAAATAAGTCGCCAAAATCAAAAAAATAGTAAAAAACTTAAAAAAACGTCAAAACTAAAAAACGCCAAAAACAAACAAAAAATCCAAATAAAAAAAAGCACAAAAACTAAAAAAAAACGCCAAAGCACCGAAAAAAAGTTTACCGGAAACATGAAATTTAAAAAAAATGAGTTAAGATATGTAATTTTATAGGCTAAAATTCGTATAATATTACATATCGACGGTCCCATTTCATAACATGCTAAGTCGACATAGCATGCTATGCTCGGAATGCATCGTTTATTAACTTAGATTCTGTAAAATTTTGATAGTAATCGGACTATTCTATCAAAAGTTATTAACAAAAATGTAATAAGTATAATTTGTTTAAAAACCTCCCTCTTTAAATGTTTTAAGTTCACTTATTATGATTTAGTTTGGAATTAAGTAGTAAAAAAAAATTAATTTAAAATTTTCTCCAAACTAAACCATGCTATATGTACTTAGAGGGCCATTGTAGGTGACAAAGGACCACCAGAAAGACGGCAAGTCTACTATGAGGACTAGGTAATAATTATGTGTACAATTTTAAGTATATTCTAAGTCACTTATAACTATGATCTACAACAAATGTATAAAATTCAAATAAACTAAAAAATATATGTATATTGCAATTATTTTATGATTACAAAAAGTTTCAAGTTTCTATCTCATAACATTCCCGAGATATCATCAAAACTGGCTTTTTTTAGAATGGAGCCGTCGATATGTGGTGTTGGTACGGAAACTTTCATATGCCAGGCAATGTTGCTCTTTACTGATTTTTTTACTCTTAATAAAATAACAAGTTGTTGAAAAAAGCGCTTAAATCAAACACATCACCAAAAATAAAGTAAATCGCTAAAATTCAAAAAAACCAGCAAAAATAAAAATGTCGCTAAAAATATAAAATAAATCGCCATAAACCAAAAAAATCGCCAATTGTTAACATAAAAACAAAATTGTCAATAAAAAACAAAAAAGCGTCAATACAAAAAAAAAATCGCCAAAAACCTTAACAAATCGCCGAAACGAAAAAAAGTGCAAAAACTAAAAAAATTGTTTAAAACTAAAAATATGTATTCCAAAAAAAAAACAACAAAAAATCGCCAAATTCCAAAAAAAATCGCAAAAACGAAAAAACGCCATAACAAACAAGCGTCAATGCTAAAAAAAACACCCAAAACTGAAAAAACTCTCAAAAAGAAACTTGGAGCTTGTTTCTTTTTGAAGCCACAAAGTTCGTATAGTATAGTATTACCGATGAAGTGTCCGTACGGAACCCTTCGTGTGCGAGTCGAAGTCGGTACTTTACTGAATTTATTTGATTACTTTGTTGTTGGGATGAAAATGATTAAAACTAAAAAAATGCTAAATTATAATTATAATTATAAAAAAACGAATTGTTTGGAGTTCAATTTATTAAAATTTTGGTCAGTTCGAAATATCGCCAATTTCATATTCGCCACACTTAAAATGGCACATATGTATTAATTTCCCTACAGTAGGGTATGATCCGATATATATTCACAACATTGACAGAATCAAAGCAATAACATGACAGCCAATGCTGTGAATGCATAAGTCTTAGCGTTTTGGAGAAATCTACTGCAGTTCGCTAAGTTTCGCCTTTCCCACGAGCTGTTCTAACAAAAACAAAACAATATGTGTAACGAGCCTTTGTTGCTATATAGTCATAACTCGAAAAACCTGATGGTTGAATTAATAATGCAGAATTAATCGTCATCTCGAGCCATAACCGCCAAAAAAGCTTAAGCGACACATTTTTTAGACCTGTAGTGCGATTCTCAAACTTTTTTTTTAACGATAGTCGCATCGTTAAAATAATTGTAACGAAAATTTATCGATTTTACTATTCAGTAACATTTTTAACGATATTCGCTGTAGGTTAATGTCAGCTGTGTCGTTATTTAAGCGACAATAATTTATGTGCTGTTAATTTTATCGACAAAAATAAACAGAAAATATCAGTTGCGTACTATCGTTAATGAGAAGTTACAGAATCACACAATCGTTATTGCAATCGACAAAATGTATAGACAAAAATTACAATTTTTGGATCGTTAAAAGTTACTGAATCTCACCACTGGTTTTTTTTTTTTGACGAAACTTGATTAATTACCCATCGCAAATGATCGATTTTCGCTTAAGCTTTTTGTAGTTATGGCACGATATCGTGCTTTATATTGTTTAAAAATTTCATACAAATATCTTGTGTACTAAACTCCTGAGAGAAGAATTACAATATGTTTTTCTATTCAATGGTTAGTAAATTCAAAACTTCAAACTCATATTCTGCAAAACGAGTTAATATTTTTGAGTTATGACTCTATTGCAGCAAAGGCTCGATGTGCACTGTGTCCATATGTAACTCAAGTAAAACTAAATTTTACGAATTGTACGAATATATTCGTTATTGTTAAAAAAGAGTAAAAAATAAATAAAAATAAAAAAATGCATGCAAATATTCCTACGAAAAGTATTTTGATGAGACTTTAATATTGTCACGCAACCACTAATGAAGACTGTAGACAACTGAACTACTCTACTCTGTGTTTCTTTCTGTTTGTGCGAATGTAACCAATTTAATTTAACATTCGCATACGAAAACCAACTAAATAAATCAAAAAAGTCCATTTGAATTTATTTTGGTTAATTGGTATTGTTCACAACAGCGAGTCAGTCACAATAATCAACCAGGTGACATGATTTCTTTGTTTCTTTTTGTTTTTCAAGCTGCTTTAGCCGCTTCTTTTTAATTTTTGTCTACTGAATACTGCATGACTTTGTGAATTCATATCAGTTTAAGTTATTTGCTTGAATTCTGCATTAAGAAAATTTATTAATTAAGTCACTCAAAAAATCTTAAAAATCTGGAAAATGGATGTGGGCACCAATCATTGGGAAAAATAATTCACTTACTTTTGTAAGTATTCAAGGGAAATCATGCATGATTCATGTGAATGACGTGGGCGGTATCCATCTGTAGTATTAATCTCTTCTGCTGGTCTCGAGAGGATCAATTAATTTTTGATTTAAAATAAGAGAGTTTTTATATGAAAAGTGTGCTGTGAATCACACACTCAACTTGTCTATATGAAAGGTATGTTTTGCTTATTAAAAAACTTTTCTTACCACAAAATTTAACAAAATATTATCTTTATATAGTCCCATTTATCGGGCTGTAAGAAATTAAAATAAATTCAGTAAAGTGCGACTTTGACTCGCGCACGAAGGGTTCCGTACGTTGGGCTTTAAGCATTTTTTTAATACAGTGTTTTTTACGTTTTTTCAGCTGAAATAATTTTTTTTATTATTATTTTTCGCTTTTTTCTCGTTTTGGCGATTTTTTTCAATTTGGCGATTTTTTTTTCATTTTGGCAATTTTTTTCATATTGGCGATTTTTTTTCATTTTGGCGATTTTTTTAATTTTGGCGATTTTTTTATTTTGGCGATTTTTCCGGTTTTCCGCGATTTATTTTCGATTTAGAAATTTTTTTTAATTTGGTGCTTTTTTTCGTTTTGGCGATTTTTTTTTTATTTTCGCGATTTTTTTTCGGTTTGGCGATTTTATAATTTTTAGATTTTTTTGTTTTACCGGTTTTGAAAATTTCAAGAAGTTTGCTCTTACGGTTTCCAAGATACAGCAAGTTATCAAAATTACATAGTCAAAATTACATTAACTGATGGTACACCCTCTAATTAAAATTTTTTAAATTTTAGTGTTAATTGTTGTAGTCTGTATAAAAATACACTAACTTTACAAATTTCAAGTACATATACATACAATTGTATGTATATTACATGGGATTTTAACATTTTTCGTTGCTCGTTTTGGCACACCCTTTAATTTCCAACTCTCATGTATTTGTTGTTGTAGCGGCCAAGGGTCTACACACTGTGTCCAAATTTCAGGTCCGTAGCTCTTACGGTTCTCGAGAAAATACCCTGTGACGGAAAGACGGACGGACGGACAGACGGACAGCGTAGCGAAAACAATAGGGTTCCATTTCACCTTTGGTGTACGGAACCCTAAAAAATGTGAAGATTCAAAAAGTTCGGGCAGAAAAAATCATTTTTTATTTCTAAGCCGTGTTATTTCAAAATCGACTGAAAATATATCGTATAATAATCGTTGGGGGTAGGCTTGCCAGACGGGCTTGATTTGGCTGGATTATCAAGCTTTTTCAAGGCTTCTCAAGATTCAAGCTTAAAAGCTATTTGTCAAGATATATAACTGTATAACTATAAATAATGTTGCTTGCAATAGCTGCAACACTAATAAGTGTCCAGAAGTAGTTTCCATTTTTAGACATCAAAATTTGGCAACAGTGGTAACTTGACATTATAAGCGACCAGCTAATGAAATAATATATTGTATTTCCATACATACTTTAAAAATATATATGACTTTGCAAGTGTTTTTTGAATAAATCTAATTTTTGTTAAAAACCATTGAGTTTTTATTGTTTTAAAATTACTTTAAATTATTGTCAAGCTTTTTTTTTTTTGCAAATAAAGAATTTTTCCCTTGAATGTCAAGATTTTTACGCTCTCAAGGAATGATACATAAATTTCATGACGCGAAATTTGTATCATCATTTTATTAAATACACATAAATACATATCGTCGCGTCGTCACGTAGCTCCTGTGTCGTGCCATAAATCGCATAGCTATAATAGTACTCAACAGTGATGCCATACGTAATACTAAAAGAACACATGTGTATTAACTAAAAAACGTGTTCGCTTTTGAGCTAGGTTGTGCTTTTGTGCCCTTCTGTGCCGAAGCGGGCAGAAAATTGCCCATCTGCTACAGGAGCAGGTATGGTACTTATAAAAAAGTAAAAATGTGCATGTAAATATAAATACCACCACACAAATACATATTTACATAATAAAATTTCTGTACAAATCAGACATTGCCTTCGTTTAGTTGATGCCAATGGGTTAATAAGACGTCACTGTTCTGTGAGTGAAACATGGTGTTTGATTCTGCCATAAAGAGTTCAACGATGACGTAGCAATTACGTGATTTTTATTCGTTTTCTTTTCTTTTTTTTAACAATTTCGTGCATTGTAAAGAATTCAAAATAAACAATACATATGTATAAATAAATAAACGTAAAGTTTTTTTTGTTTATTTAAAAGAAAACGAAAGCACCAACCACCGACAACAAACAATAAATTACAAAAAAAAAGTTATCGATGTATAAAGACGAACCAAGAGCGTGGAAAATTAGTACCATCCAGAGATGGCCATTTACGTATCACGTGCTATAGCGTTAGTAGTGCGTGGTCACACTATCACATGAGTATGAAGCAGATTTTGATGCTATTGAGCTCACTTGAGCAGAATATTTGTGTGAATACTTGAGATTTAATCCAAAATTCTGCCCAACTAGAATAGAGGCAGTGGTATATGATCTTAGAAACAGACCTGCTGCTTGGCTCTCGACAAAAATACCGACCTCAGCCTGTACCTTCCTGTGTCGATCAGCAACCTGTCCGCTTTCCTTACAGCCACAATTTCAGCTCGAAATACACCGGCTTCATTATGGAGACGGAAACAGTATTATATCCCCAGATCTTGGCTTACCATGTTTATATTTCTGTAATTCTCAATTGAATATTGTATGTTTTCCCATATGCATTATAATTTTTTAAGCTTTAATCAATACGGACTGAAGTCTACTGATACGTTGCTAAAGCAGCAACGAAATGCATCTGCAGGTGCTTAACCTCCCCCAACATACAAACTTGTTGAACTCGTATTCATATGTATTCGGGGGTGAAATAAAAATCAAAAATGAAATGTTTCTATTAACGGCCTGTCCCACGATGTCACCAGAAATCATTCGATCGAATACTTATATTGAAAACAAACCAAAAAATGTTAATGTTATTGCAGCTTGGCAATACAAGTTGTCGGTCGAACGATTTCTGGTGACATCGTGGGACAGGCTGTTAATAGAAACATTTTTAAACAAAATTAAAAAATTCAAAAATAAAAGATGTTTCCAAACTATCGCTAATGTAGAGAAGAATATATTTAAGGCCATTTACTGTTTTGCAGGCTGAGGAAATTGTTCATTAATAAAAAATGGGAAAATTTTGTATAGCAATTAAAAATTAACCAAAATTAATTAATGGAAAATGACCAAATTTTTTCTTTTTGGCTTGATTTCTACGTTGACTTATTTAGGGCCAATTTTCGACTTATTAATCAAACTGTAATTAGTTTTAAGTTCTATTTAAATACGAAATTGTGTTTTCAGCACATATTTAAATAATACTTAAATCCCCAACGTTGTGTATTTAAATTCTATTTAAGTTTAATGAGCATATCATATGTTTTCGTGCTTGTGTGTGTTTATTGAAAATATATACATGAACATCATATGGTCGTATTAAAAAGAATTTCGTTTAACTTTCATAAACATTTAACATGTACAATACATAGATAGTTTCATATTATGGATTTTTTATGCAATTTTAATTTTCTACATTTTGATCATCTAACTTTTTTATTTATGTTAAACAGCTGTTGTTTAGAAAAGTTTCTATAATATTCGAAAATTTTGTAGTGCTGCCGTACTTTCAACATAATTTAATAAGAATTTGAATTATCCACTGAGAAAATGAAATCGTATTTAAATACAACTAAAATTTAAATAAAAATTAGCTAATTACGTACTTAAATATTGAGTTAAAAACTAGGGGTTAGTTTTGAAGTTTTTGGTCTTAAATATTTAAGTCAACAAAAGCTTAGTGGATCGATTAGCTAGCTGCTCTTAAATCTCAAAAGCGTGAGTTCGTACCCTAAGTGGGAAAGCTTTTAAAATTGTTATTATTTGTATACAAGACTTTCGCACAAAGCGAATATTTCAGAAACGCATTTTGTGGTGCGAAATAACGAACTATTTCGTTAAATATACGAAAGTTTTCATATATGTACATATATGCTGCTTGGCGTTTTTTCAGTGATCTTGATCACGCCCGATCCTGAGTGGGTAAAATTACTTCCCCTTTCAGACATCTCAGATAACATATAAAAGAAAATAAAACTGTAAAATCGCCCGTCTATGACACACAAGCAAGCGAGCACTCACTCATACAATTACACTCATGCAAGCAGGCAGTCATTTCAAATTAAATGTGGTTGTTGTTACTTGGCTGCGATCGCGTAGTGCTGCACACCGAAGTCATAAAACATTTCCAGTATGTGAGAAACTGGGTCAGCATGTCGCTGGATTCGTTACGATTTTTATTTAGTTGCTATTGTTGTTGCTGTTGCCTTAATACGCTTAAGACCTAACAAATGTTTGTTGTTGTATCATAGAAAGTGAAAACGATTATGGTGGCAGCAGAGGCGCAGCGCAACTAATGACTGCGTCTGTGGACTGCATGCATATGAAAAAATTTTACGTGTTCAAAGTTTTATTTTGATCATTAGATCAGACGTTGGCGATAATGCCGCTGTAGTAAAAAAAAATAATGGAAAAAAAGAAAGAAATAAATTCAGTAAAGTGCGACTTTGACTCGCGCACGAAGGGTTCCGTACGTTGGGCCTTGAGCATTTTTTTAATACAGTGTTTTTTACGTTTTTTTCAGCTGAAATAATTTTTTTTTGATTATTTTTCGCTTTTTTCTCGTTTTGGCGATTTTTTAAATTTTGGCAATTTTTTTTATTTTGGCGATTTTTTTCATTTTGGCGATTTTTTTCATTTTGGCGATTTTTTTTTCATTTTGGCAACTTTTTTCATTTTAGCGATTTTTTTAATTTTGGCGATTTTTTCATTTTGGCGATTTTTTTTCATTTTGGCGATTTTTCCGGTTTTCCGCGATTTATTTTCGATTTAGAAATTTTTTTTAATTTGGTGTTTTTTTTCGTTTTGGCGATTTTTTTTTGATTTTGGCGATTTTTTTTCGGTTTGGCGATTTTATAATTTTGAGATTTTTTTGTTTTACCGTTTTTGAAAATTTCAAGAAGTTTGCTCTTACGGTTTCCAAGATACAGCAAGTTATCAAAATTACATAGTCGAAATTACATTAACTGATGGTACACCCTTTAATTAAAATTTTTTAAATTTTAGTATTAGTTGTTGTAGTCTGTATAAAAATACACTAACTTTACAAATTTCAAGTGTATATACATACAATTGTATGTATATTATATTGGATTTTAACATTTTTCGTTGCTCGTTTTGGCACACCCTTTAATTTCCAACTCTCATGTATTTGTTGTTGTAGCGGCCAAGGGTCTACACACTGTGTCCAAATTTCAGGTCCGTAGCTCTTACGGTTCTCGAGAAAATACCCTGTGACGGACAGACGGACGGACGGACAGACGGACAGATGAACAGACGGACAGACGGACAGCGTAGCGAAAACAATAGGGTTCCTTTTTCACCTTTGGTGTACGGAACCCTAAAAAAGTAGGCAGAAAAAAGAAATGGAAATGAAAACAAATTGAACTGCTTGCTGTTTGTTTGCTATTGCTGTTGTAGTAAAATAACTTAACGATGACTTTTTTAAACGTTTAACGAACGAATCATTTACAAACAAACATGTATGTATGTATGTATGTATGTATGTATGTATGTATGTATATGAGCAAGTGTGTGTACGTATGCGTCTGCAATAATAATGAAGCTTCATAGCGGTAAATTTGTAAAGAAGAAGAAAATAAACGGAGCGCCATTGTGTGTGTTACATAATCACACGCGTCTGAGTTGTGGGTGGGGGAAAATGGAGGGGGCCAACGAAAAATTTATGATCTGATAGGAATATTATCATAATGGTAAAATTGTGCACATACATATTTACATACATACATATACATACATATGTATGTATGTATGGTATGTATATGAGGTCTTATTTTCTATATGTAACCAGTTTGCGACTACTGTTAAATACCTAACAGTGCTCTGCTATGTGCTTACAATGCTCTGTTAGAAATTTTGGTTTGTGACTCTGCTAGTTAAATTCGAATTTATCTTTACACACATCGGTAAAACCAGAGCCCGAATTACCGCATTAGTGATCAAGGAAAATTGATGGAAACTCCAATTTGACATCATTGCGCTGGATATCGAATGAAACGTATCATAATTTATGATCATATGATTCATCGAGTGAGCGAAGCGCTATACCTATCGAGTTTTCATGCGATAGGTAAGAGCCTATCGTCCTATCGTATGCACAATACGATAGGCCAAAGTGTACATACAAATTGAAGCTTATAATTACATTTAAAGCTTAACCCCCCTATGCAAAAACGATTGTTAAACTTAAAGTTGATTGAACAAACGAATTTTGTATGGCAAAACCGGTTTTAACGCATGCTTTAACTTTAACAATCGTTTTTGCATTAGGGCATAAGACATTAAATTAAAACTATAGTTTTATTGTACTACCAATATTAATAGAATGGAAAGAGAAACCTTATTACGGTGTTCCAATCGACTTCGGTTGTTGTACTAGGTGAATGAAACTCAAACATGTCTGTTATGAGTTTCGAACGTTTTCTACATAATTTTTAAATTTTTAACGAAAGGCAATTTAGAAACGGTTACGCAAGCTTGCAGTGGATGCATACACAAGCTAAGTGTCAAACTCAGTGTATAAAGTTATATTGTTTCTTTTTTCCGAATATTTTTGCTAAATTGGTTGCTAATGTGGGAATGTTTTTCATATCTGCTTTTCTTTGCATTAAAACCAAATATATATTAGTTTTAATTTCCGAATTAGGCAGATAAGATATCGAACCTAATTCCAAAAAAAATATTTTTTTTTAATCATAGAGAATTTACACTGCATCGAAATCTAGCACTTACGAGATTTCGAGTTAAATCTTGCTGTTTTGTACTAGATTTCCTAAACAAAAGAAAATCTATTTGGTCAGTAGATTTGTAGGAAATCTAATCAAAATCTAATATTTTTATTTATTTTTTACTACCCTGTACAGCATATTTATGGAAAAGATGATTGAATTAGCTACGGTATGCTTAAAAAGGTGTATGAATTTGCTACATTGCAGTTATCTGGTTGTAGTTTTGGAAATTTTGCAGTTAATGAGTTTTGTTTTGGTTAAAAAAAATATAAATAAATGTTAAAAAAAAGTTGGTGTAAACGTTGTAGATTTATATAAAGATTTGAATAAAAATCTGCTAGATTTTGTGCAGATGTAAATGCCCTATTAAATTAATTTTATTGTATAAAAAGGGGATTTTATTCGATTTCACACTGCTTGGTACAGTCAAAAGTGAAACGAAAAAATTATTCGGAAGTGAATGTCAGGACACCAAAATATTCGAGTGTGAAACTCATGATAGACACGAAAGTGCTTCTTTCATTTAATACAGACTGTCTAGTGGATTTAATAACCGGTATAAAAGAAACTTGGCACACTTCTTAAAATTTCGATACGACTTTTATTCGATATGATAGCCTGCTCGATCTCGATTGCGGCTATTTGGCCCCAGGTTTTAATTTTAGGTGTGAAAACACAATAACACTACCAAGAAAACACTATATGACTTGCAAGGTACATATATTATATGTATACAAATTGTAATCCTTGAATATAATTATCCGTTACTCTGAGCATTTATCTCGCTGTGGTGCTTGAGCCATCTAATCCCGCACTGCTTAAGATGCTTACGTGAGATGATGCTAGTCATACAAAAGGAATTCTACCTTATATTAGAAGACTCTGTAAAGCTTCTGATACTGCTACTATCAGAAGCAGGTCGAAACCTGCCTGTAGTTGGAAACACTAGTAGTTAGAGCGGAATAACATGATGTTTTCGAAGAGCACTGCATCTTCATCATTAGCGTTCATGTTGTTGGTCTACTGTCTGCTGATGTAAATTTTTATTTTATATACAAAAGTAAAAAATTTGTAAATGGAATATGAAACTTATTTTGGGCCCAATTCAAACATTTGGGCAAAAGTAGCTTTAAAGAAAAACTATACCTAAAATGTACATACTACAATCATTATTAATCCACATGGAAAATGTGACTAGAGTTATTTTGGACAGTGTAAGCTTTTAGTGTTACATGGATAAATTTTTTTTTTAACTTTCAAATTATATAATGCAGCATTTACTTAAATGCGTTCCACTTCTTGAATTTTTTTCTTGGATGAGTAGCACCACGACGCATTTGCTTAAGCGTATGCTAGGTTAGTTTTCTTTTCAATTCTTTTTGCTGTTGTTGGTTTAATAAGTGCTAAAGTGATTGCTGTATTATTTTTTACATATTTAAAAAGAAGAAAATCCAAATGATATTCAAATTTAATGCATTTCAAATAAATTCTTCTGATACTTGGTTGGTGTCTTTATTGTCGTGTTTTTGTTGTTGTTGTGGGTGTCATATCTTTGCTGCTGTTGTCGTTAGATTTCCCTTCAGTTCATTTATTTTTGTATATTTTAAGAAAGTTATTTATGAGCTGTCAAAATAATTATTGAAATTGATTGGCTGCTTACAGGTTTTTGATTTGTATTACTCTAAATCGAGTGGGAGGAAAAATTTCCATATTCTAAAAGTTCTATCTAGAGATGGGCAACACATCACTACACAACTCGCACGAAATCAAATTGAAAAGCAAAAAAATAAATCTTTAATATTCAAATATTTTATTTGATTTTAGCACTTTAATCTTAAGAGATCGCTAGACTATCAACCAGTTTGCTGGTTTTGCATGCTCCACGATACAAAATACCTACATATGTATTAAATTTTTTCTTTAATGGTCACCTTTTCAAAAGAAAAATCTGGTCACTCTGCCATTTCAATTTAAGGGTTTTAAATATTTTTTTTTAATAATTTGTATGTACATATTAAATCATCGTTAGTTTGCTTTTTTAACCAGCAGACTGATGGGATGCATGAATGCATCATGGCTGTTAAAATAAATTTTCTATTTGATGACCAAAGCGGCGAAAAGAAAAAAATAAATGCATAAAAAGTAAAAACTGTGTGTAAGGTACGACCGACTGACTGGTCTCTAAACATTCATGTACATAAATACATTTTAATACCTAGAGTTAATAGAAGTGTGATATAACCACTACTCGCAGCAGAGATGGAAAGTTTAACCATAAAAATGCATATCGCACTTAATCAACAAGAGGGTATTAAGTCAAAATTTTTGATATTTCACTTTTTGCAAGAAATCAATTAACAACATCCATATCTATCTACAGTAAAAGTTTTAACGTATTTTGACCACACTTTTGTTGATAAAATTTGTTTTACTTTATAGTTTTAATTCGAAATGTGACTATTTTTATGATAAAATTTGTTAAAATTTTTTCCGATTTGTGACCCTTTTCAAAACATGGATATTTTTCCCCAATAATTGCAAGGTTTTAAAATAAAAACAATGTAAATATGTTTTCAAATTTAATTTGCTAACCATGATGTACCTATTTGAATTTTCAAATTCTCCTAAAATGTAACCACAAACAGTTTTTCTTCTCTACTGAAAATGTTTAAATTTTGAGTTAATACCCTCTTGTTGATCAAGTGCGATATGCATGTACATATTTACTTTTTTTTAGAAATAATTAAGATTAATATTTTTTCTTACAAATATATTCATAGCTTTTTGACAAATCATTTGTTTATATGTCTAATGAAGAAAAAATAACCTAGGTGCTTTATTCGTTTAGACTAAAGGCTTTCGGTAGTATGAACAAAAAAAACAAGTATTTGCTTTTTACTAAAAAAAATTTGTTTTAAAATACAAAATTATGGAATAAAAAAAATAAGAGTCGGCTGCACTGGTCCGGCAGCAATACTCTCCGCCCCCCCCCCTGCTGTTCTTCACACAAGACTTGCTCTGCAGACGCTTACTATTTGTACAATAACAACCATTCACTGACTTTACTTTTACAGAATTTTGCACGACTATCAACTGCTTCCAACTGAGATTTACTCTTACTTCACAAAAAATTAACTGAATTCTTAATAGACAACTCTTCACAATAAACAACTGAACTTCAGACTGACTTTATGATAGGCTGAACTGCCAGCAGATGCGTCGCCCTTTTTATACTTCACACAAGGCTTCCAGAATGTTACAGCAACGTCTAGAAAATCTCAGCAGCATCTCCAATGCTTGCTTTCATTGAGGAAGCAATTCATGTATGTGTATGCGTGTTTTTGTATGTATATCTTCTTAACAAACAGAAGCTATTTTATTAATGTTGTTGCTATAGTTTTGTTTTATGTTTATTTAACCATCTGCTTGTATGTGAACACGCATATGTTTTCCGTTCTTTAGCTAATAATTCTTTTTGTTTATCAAATTTACGTTAGCTCTGTTCGAATATTTTTGCGTAACAATATTTCTTATGAATATGGTAGTATATCTGTCAATTAGATATCCATAAATTTTGTTATTATAATCATATCGCTATAACCCATATAACGACAGCTTATCGACTTTGCTATTCAATAACATATTTTAACGGCAGCGAATGTTTGATGTAAAGCAAGTAAAATCACAAGCTCGAATTCAATTCTTTACTCTTAGTGCCTTTCGCTTATTTCCCACATTTTGTATGCAGAGATGCCACATGATATATAATTAAATTGCGAGAAAAATGCAACTGTACACTATCGGTAAAAAGAAACTACGGAATAATATTATCGTTACTGCCAACGATATATCGATATATGTATGTATATATATATTGAGAATTTCGGTTTTTTAAAAAATTTACTGAATCCAGTTACTGGACTGGGTCTAAAAATTAATGTTTTAGGGCTTGCAAGCTTTATTATGAAGAGGGTGCTTTTGTTTCTAATTTTTGAGCTCACTTACCTTAGTTTCATGTAATTGTGCCATCAAATTAAATACCACTTCCCATCTCTGATTGTTAATAATGAGAAAAAATTCAACATGTTTAACAAATTATGGACTCTCAAAGTATGTAAATAAAATTTAGAAAAACAATAAAAGAAACTGGAAAAAATCGCTGCAGCTTAAGTTTAGTAAAAAAAATCATAAGACGCTCATGTAAAATTGATTTATGTATACCTTTTGCTATTCCGTGATTTTTTATATCTAAATTTTTTTATTATTATTATTATTATTATTATTATTATTATTATTATTATTATTATTATTATTATTATTATTATTATTATTATTATTATTATTATTATTATTATTATTATTATTATTATTATTATTATTATTATTATTATTATTATTATTATTATTATTATTATTATTATTACTATTATTATTATTATTATTATTATTATTATTATCTTTATTTATCTCCTTAAAGGGGTTTTTACATAATATCTATCGGTTACTAAGTAACAAGACTAGAATATTAATAATTTTCATTATAACACAATTAACGTCCGTAATGTCCCAATTTTAGATCGAGGATCCCATGAACAATCGTACTATAGTCGCTGTTGCTAAGATAACTGCTTTCTGGATGCTTGCCATCTTGTTTTTTATTCCTAGTGTTGATAAGCTCTTCTCTAGTTCCTTTGGTATAGTTCCAGTAGTGGAGAGTATTATTGGTACTATTTCTACCAAATTTATGTGCCACAGACGTTTTACTTCTTCTGCTAGCTGCGCATATTTTCTTTTCTTTTCAGAATAGCATTCTAACAGGTTGTGGTCATTAGGTACTCCGATGTCTATTAGAAACGCTTTATGTTGAATCTTATCCAGGAATATAATATCGGGCCTGTTAGATATGATAGTTCTATCTGTAAAAATTGTTCGGTCCCAATACATTTTAAAGTTATTATTTTCCACAACAACCTCTGGGGTATATCTGTAATAAGGTATTTCCTCATTTACGAGTCTAGATTTTATTGCTAAAGCTTGATGTACTATTTTTGCCACTTGATTGTGTCGCTGTAGATATTCCAGACCAGCCATGTTTTGACAAGCTCCTGTTATATGCTGAATGGTCTCTGGTTTTTGCTTGCATCTTCGGCAGCTGTCATCTTGAATTCCGTTCTTAACTACGTGTTTTAAGTAGTTTTTGGTCGCAATTACTTGGTCTTGTATTGCAATTATAAACCCCTCTGTCTCTGCGAAAATATTGCCATTAGTTAGCCAATTATTCGTTGCTTTTATATCAATATGTGCCTGTTCTAGCATTTTTGGGTAGCGTCCATGAATAACTTTATTCTTCCACAGCACCATCAATTGGTTTGTATCACTATTTTCTTCACTACTCGCATTAATGTTTTTCAGATTTAGAGGCGTATAGTTTTCATCTGCGGTTGTAATTGCCTGGTGAAGTTCATTGCTCTGTTCGGTGAAATATTGTTGTAAATTTGCCACCTGGTTTTGATGCAGTTTTATAATGTTTAAAACACCACGTCCTCCCAGATTCCGTGGGAGGTACATTCGTTCAACAGCAGATCCTGGGTGGTGTATTTGAAACTTGGTAAAGAGCTTGCGAGTTTCGCGATTTATGTTTTCTAACTCTGTTATTGACCATTTTATTATTCCAAACGTATATGTTAGTACAGGCGTTGCAAATGTGTTTATAGCTTTTGCCATATTTTTCCCATTAAGGCACGATTTAAGGGTATGTCTAACTCTTTGCTTATATGTTTCCAACACTTTCTCCACTACATCTTTATGCTGCATTCTTCGACCTTGTAGCAAGCCTAGGTATTTGTAGCTGTCATTCTCACACATACTATCAATTCTACCTTCATCCACTTCAAACTCTTGGCTAGAGACATTTCCTTTGACAACGCTGAGTCTCTTACATTTATCCAATCCAAACGTCATCTTTATATCTTTCGAAAAGTTTTCAGTTAACCTCAAGAGGTAATTAATATGTCTTTCAGTAGATCCATAAAGTTTTATGTCATCCATATAAAGGAGGTGACTAAGCTTGTGTTGTACCGCTTCACCTTTTATTAAAAAACCATATTCGGTGTTGTTCAATATCGACGATAATGGGTTCATTGCCATGCAAAACCATAGCGGGCTTAAGCTGTCACCTTGCAATATCCCATTTTTTATTGGAATCTGGTTAGATGTTGCAATCTCATTTCCCTGGTTAATGTGAAGAGTGACTCGCCAAGATCGCATAAGGGAGCTTAGCAAATTAACAATTTTATTGGACACTTTGTAGATGCGTAGTATTTCAACTAGCCATGTGTGTGGTACGCTGTCAAATGCTTTTTTGTAATCTATGTAAGCTGTAAATATATTTCTTCTTTTCTGATAAGCCTGTTCCATTACTACTGAGTCTATGATTAACTGTTCTTTGCATCCCTGTGAGTTTTTAATGCAACCTTTTTGCTCAATCGCTAATATTCGATTGTCTTCAAGATGTTTATATATTTTCTGTGAAATACAAGCAGTTAAAAGTTTGTACACGGTACATAAACAAGTAATTGGGCGATACTTGGATGGATCTGTTGTGTTTTCAACGTCTTTGGGAAGGAGGAATGTTCTGCCCTCTGTCATAAACTCTGGAATTGTGACTACGTTGTTTAACATATCAGTGAAACATTTAGCTAGGTATATGTGTGTGCTCGTGAATTTTTTTAGCCAGTAATTATGTATATTGTCCGGGCCGGTCGCCTTCCAGTTATGTAATTTTCTTGTAATTGTTGCTATATCACTTGCTGAGATTATTGGGTCTTCCATTGTTGTTGCACGGCTCACTCTACTTATCTCGCTGTCTATCCATGTTGCGTTGTTGTTGTGTACTTTTTGCTCAGTCCATATTTGCTTCCAAAATTGTTCTACATTATCTATATTAGGAGTCTGCAATATTGCGGTTGCAGAACCTTCCCTTAACTTTCTATAAAATTGTTTTTCATTGCTTTGAAATAGTTTGTTGGCTGCTCTTCGTTTCTCTGATTTTAGATAGCTTTTCAGCTTATTGGCCTTTACAGCTAGTTTTTGTCTTAAGGTATCTCTGTACTGCTCTGGTTCAACATTCTGTGGATCATTTCTAGAGTGTATTCTATACTTTATTTGTAACTTTTCGTATGACTTAATTACTTTTCTACTCCTGTTTCCATAATATATTATTATTATTATTATTATTATTATTATTATTATTATTATTATTATTATTATTATTATTATTATTATTATTATTATTATTATTATTATTATTATTATTATTATTATTATTATTATTATTATTATTATTATTATTATTATTATTATTATTATTATTATTATTATTATTATTATTATTATTATTATTATTATTATTATTATTATTATTATTATTATTATTATTATTATTATTATTATTATTATTATTATTATTATTATTATTATTATTATTATTATTATTATTATTATTATTATTATTATTATTATTATTATTATTATTATTATTATTATTATTATTATTATTATTATTATTATTATTATTATTATTATTATTATTATTATTATTATTATTATTATTATTATTATTATTATTATTATTATTATTATTATTATTATTATTATTATTATTATTATTATTATTATTATTATTATTATTATTATTATTATTATTATTATTATTATTATTATTATTATTATTATTATTATTATTATTATTATTATTATTATTACATGAGACAATAAACAAATAGAAAAAAATATGAAAAATTGGAATAAATGTGCAATAAAAGAGGTCGGTTTGGGTTTATTTTAATTACAAAAAAGAACCCAAACTTCTGCTTGAAGCTGCCAATTGCGCAGTTATCAATGTTAACAATTTTACTATCTATAATCCCGAGTCATTTTAGATTAAGTTGAACATTTTTCTGAGATCAGAAAGTAAGTTTTCAACTTACTTGGGGCCAATTAACAGGCCCCTTTGTTGTCCCGATGTTGAAGAGTCAGAAAGATAGACAGAAGTTGTTACCACTGCAGCTGGATTCAGTAGCATTTTGCAAACCGTATATCATAATATTTATCGCTATATTTAAACATCACAAGGTCCCACTGTACACTACTCAAATATGCTGCACTACAAAGTTCAGTGCATATTTCGTTGGGCTTTTTCTTTTACTTACTACGTATATTATTTTATTTATTGTTAGATGATGGCTTAGAAAATATTAAATTAGAAATAAAGTACTTTACAACAACAGAGAACTAAACCAACAACAAAACATAAGGGAAAATCTTATGTAACATGTAACAGCATAACTCGTATCTGAGTGAATGACTGTATGACTGACTGACTTATTTGCAGCGCTTCAGCGCGTTCCTTAGTAAATATTTCTCTAGTTGAATTTAATTTCGAATTTTCATTTTTGGCACATTACTTTTTTGGTGCTGTTGTTATTGTATTCGCATTGTTGTATTGTGTGTTCCACTATATTAGTGATGACCATCTAATAGAGTTTCTTGTTTGGGAGGAGTAGATTTTTATTACAAACAACAACAACAACAACAACACCAACTGCAACACACAGACATCAAACAGCAAAACAAAATAAAAAACCCCAATTCAGAATGATGGTGGTCTATTATAGAAACGTGTTTTTTATATGGATTTGGCTGTTGTCTTTGGAGGATACTTTTGCTTACTAGCGAATACAGACAGCGAGCCAGCTCAGTCAGCCAGTCAGCCTAGCTTGTCAGCTTAGCTTGTTTGCTAGCTGGTTTGCTTAGCTTTAAAGCTGACTAACTGACCTAAATAACCAAATCATATTATTCCATACATTATACATATTGTAAACATGCATACATTCATACATTTCCATATATTCATTCATACTCGTACACCACCAGACTGTCTTTAACTGACCAAACATTAGGCATAATCGCGTAGAAAAATGTAGTAACAAATTAGAGATGGGTAACGTTAACATGATTGACATGACAGAAGACAGCTGTCATAAATAAATTCAAATTGTCTTTAGAATTTTTTTTATGAAAAAACACGCTAGAAATTGCAAGATAAATTGAAATTTTAATAGCAGAGATGTAAACCATAAGTTTTAGCAGAGCTCTGTTGCTACTTAACAGCAGCACTGTTAATCTCTTAACAGCAGTCATGGATAGTATTGGAAAGCGCAAATCTTGCAATTAAGACTGCTAACGTATTGTTATGTAAATGTACCGTGAACTGAGCTAATACAAATATTTTCCATAAAAACTTTTGTCAACCTTAAGAATTATTCAGATATTATTAGCTAAAAAACATAATACACAAGCACACAAACATGCAAACGTACAAGACTAGGTGCAAGTAAACATTCAAAGCATGACAAGTTTTATCCCAGCTAGCATTTGGGTGATCATTTTTGGCAGAAATATCTTATATGATTCTCTACAGATCGCTTTTGATGATTAAAAAGTGATTTATCACTTGGGCGATTGAAAGAGGATTCACTTATGATTCATCTATATGATCAAATAATGATTTCTTGAAAATAGAGGAACATCATGCAAGCCGCAAAAAGGTGATTTAAATGATTTAATATGAAAATTGCTCAAAAATAATCAGCAAATCGTATCATAACTGATTCTTTTGTATGATTCATCTGTAGGGTACCATTTTCTCACAACGGGAGTATCATTTATGATCGAAAAATGAGCTCATATACGGTTATTTTTCCCGTCAAGCTGATTCGGAAACGATTGGATTATGATACAAAATGCTACCTGGGATGTTATAGCTTCTGCTTATGAAGAAATATACAATAACACAAATACATGAGCCAATGCAGACACCAGACACAAACAATCCCAGCTAGCATTTTGTATCATAATCGAATCTTTTGCGAATCAGCTTGACGGGAGCTCATTTTTTGATCATAAATGATACTCCCGTTGTGAGAAAATGGTAACCTACAGATGAATCATACCAAGGAATCATTTATGATACGATTTGCTGATTAGTTTTTGAGTAATTTTCTGGTTGTATTAAATCTTTAAATCACCTTTTTGCGGTTTCTTTGCATTTTGTTCCTCTATTTTCAAGAAATCAAAATTTTATCATATAGATGAATCATAAGTGAATCCTTTTTCAATCACCTAACTGATAAATCAGTCTTTACTCATCAAAAGTGATCTAAGGAGAATCATATAAGAGATTTCTGCAAAAAATTATCACTGGGATAGACCCAGCTAGCATTTTGTATCATAATCAAATCTTTTCCGAATCACCTTGACGGGAAAAATAACCGCATATAAGCTCATTTTTCGATCATACGAGGGCGGTTCGGAAACTTCTTAGCCTAGCACAAAAAGCGCGGTATAAACAGAAAAAAGTTAAGTGTTTTGGAAACTTCCATCTCTGCTATGAACACATGTTAAATTTTGTTTCGATCTGGCAACTCCTTCATATAGAAACAGGTGTTCACAAAAGACGCATTCGCGATTTTTTTACAATGGAAAAATTAGAAATGCGTGGTGTCATTAAATATTTAATAAAAAAGGTTTATCGGCACAAGAAATTCATAATGATATGGTGAATGTGTTAGGTGAAAGTGCTCCTTCATATGCAACAGTAAAAAATTGGGTTGCTGAATTTAAACGTGGTCGTACAAACATTGAAGATGAACCACGTAGTGGACGTCCAACAACAGCAACAACAACAGAAATTGTAGCCAAAGTGCATGATATGGTATTAAATGATCGACGAATAAAAGTGCGTGAAATAGCTAATATCATGGGCATCTCAAATGATCGAGTCCATTTAATTTTGCATGAAGAACTACAGATGAAAAAGCTTTCTGAAAGATGGGTGCCGCAGTTGTTAACAGTCGACCAAAAACGCATAAGAACGAACATTTCTCAAGCTTGTTTGGATCGTTTTAAGCGAAATAAAATGGATTTTAAGCGTCGTTTCATAACTGTTGATGAGACATGGATCCACCAGATCCAGAGACAAAAGAACAATCCAAACAATGGACTGAAGCTGGAGGAAGTGCCCCAAAGAAGGCAAAAACAATTCAATCGGCTGGTAAGGTTATGGCAACGGGTTTTGGGACTTAAAAGGTATTTTATTGATTGATTATCTGCAAAAGGGTAAAAAAATAAATTCAGAGTACTATTGCAACCTTTTGAATCAATTAAATGTACAAATTCGAGAAAAACGTCCTGGCTTACAACACAAAAAAATAATTTTTCATCAAGACAACGCACCAGCGCACAAGAGTGTTTTAACAATGGCTAAAATCAACGAATTAAAGTTCGAGTTGCTTGACCACCCACCTTATTCTCCTGATTTGGCTTCCAGTGACTTTTACCTGTTCCCAAATTTAAAAAAATTCCTTGCTGGCAAGCGTTTTACTTCAAATGAAGATGCAATTACAGTTGTAAACCACTATTTTGAAGACCTTGAGGAAAACTATTTTAATCAAGGGATAGAATTGCTAGAAAAGCGTTGGACTAAGTGTATTGAAGTTTCAGGAGATTATATTGAAAAATAAAAATATTTTTGAAACCTGAAAGGTCTTATAAATGGTCTTGATCAGGGCAATATTTCCTATCGCTGGCCTTAAATTAACATCTGAATAAGTTCGACCCAAATCTAACACGATTTACATACGTGATCCAAAGCTAATATTGAGAGCTTTTGGGTATGCCGAGATTCTCTGGATGTTGTTAACATTCTTCTGTAAGCTGTATGTTAAACATAAAAACGGCGATTCACCAACTATGTAAATGAACAGACTTGCGTAAAGAACAGCGAAATTAACATCGTGGTATTCCAGCAGTAAAAAGTTTAACATTGTGTGTTTGAAAGCTCTTAATATCAGGGTTCAAGAAATAAAGTGTTCTGATTTTATGAGAATTATACACGGGTGGACTTTTAATTTGATTTAAAATATTGCAACCTATAGAGATAAAATTCAAAAGTTTACTATAAAATAAATTCAGTAAAGTGAGATTTTTTTATATTTTGACGATTTCTAAGTTTTGGTTTTTTTTCGTTTCTGGCGATTTTTTTCACTTTTAATTTTATTATTTTTTTACAACACATATTTTTAATTTTGGCAATTTCTTAGCTTTGGCGATTTTTTAGTATTGACGATTTTTTAGTTTTGGCGTTTTTTGCTTTTGGCGATTTTTAAATTAAAATTAATTAATGTTTTAAGCGTTGTGACAAAGTTTTTAATTTATTTGTGAACTTACTGCGTGATTGCAAATTTAAAGTTACTCACTTTCTCATCACTAACACAAACAGACTTCACCAATTTTAATGAATAATTTTTTTTTTGGTTTTTGCATTTATTTATTTTCCAGCTTTTTGTTTTATATTTTTTTTTTTTTTGCTTGATGTTGTCAGATTCTTTTTGCCGGCTTTTGTGGTTTGCAAATAAAAGGCTAAATAGAAATACATTAAATTTTCTTTCCATACATACTTTTGATACCTCAAAACACTTTATTTTATTTACCTGTTATGTGTTCCATAAAGCTTTTATTTGGTAAAAGAAGAAAAACAAAAAAAAAACAAAAGTGGAAAACTCTTTTGTGTTTTAGTCTTGGGACTCCACCAAATATGCGAGATTCCATGTAATTTATAATTTAAACAAATTGTTTTTAAAAGTACACAACGAATTTTGGTAACTGTACGAGTATTATTTTATAAGGTTTATTTTATCTTATAATGCAAATAAATTAAAATTAATTATAGTTTATAATAATACATTTGAAGTCGAATGTTAACAAGAAGTATTTAAAACAAAAACGAGAGAGAGAGAGAGAGAGAGGTGTCTTATGACAACCGGTTATAGCTATGCTGCTTAGTTATATAAAACAAATTTAATGTGTGAAATAACAATGCAATAAAACTATATTATATAATGATGTGAAATTCTCTGAAAAAAATTCAAAACGTTTCCATTCATTTTCCATTATATTCTTTTCTAGCGGCGTACGATTATATTAATGTATTGTTTGTGGCCGATGACGGCTATTAGCCGGCTTACAGCCGATCAGCTGTCTTCTCTGATTTATACTCATGTGCGAAAACAAAACAGAAACAAATTGAGCAATAGTTCTCATTGTTTTTGTTTCACTCACTTCAAAGAACGAAATAAAACAAAATCAAACAATTTGTTTCGTTTATTTTCGTAATCTGCTTTTAAGTACAAAGAAATCAAAACAAAAATAAATTTGGCAATAGTGTCGAATATTTTTGGTACGAAAATCATGTCCTAGCTCCTGTATCGCGCAATAACTAGCATAGCTATAATGCTCATTCCACCGAACGAACCTTTTCAATTGCTTTCGGAAACAACAGATCACATTACAAATAAGTCATAAGCGGGTCCAGGAGTTGTCTATGTTTACCCGACTGCGCGACGCAAAGAAGGGTATTGTGTTTATCAGTCTGTGTATGTATGTATGAATGTGTGTTCCTTTGCGGCACTAAATAAACCTAACGCGTGGACCGATTTTAATAATTCTTACATCAATCGATTTGTATTAAACCTGGAAGTGTCACTAAAGATATGATAGCAGTCTAAATTCAATATGGCGGCCAACAGACGCCATTTTGTAAATACGAAAAAATAAAAAGTCTGCGCACTATATCAAAATGGGTATCATTCGACAGGTATTTTAAAATCATCTTTAGTTTTCTCTTATGATTTTTCATTTCGAATGATCGTTTAGGATATTTAATATTCAAAGTTAGGCGTAAACGGGTTGTTTCCTTTTTTTATTTACTACTTGTTTCCAGTTTTCATTTTATTGTAATTTCATTATGCTTAACCGATAGCCTTTTCAAATTTAAAAGAGTTTTTATATAAAAATATTAATCCCACATCAATCACATACAAAACGACAAACTAAGTAAAGTAGATATCCTGTGAACCACAAGGTACCGCCCAATGAAAAATGCAAGTATTTAAGTATTTAATCTGTATTCATTTATCTTGTATCTGTTAGTACAAGTAGTAACTTATGAATTGTATCTAAAACCAAATGTTCATTTTTATTTTATGACTATTTGGATGTTTCTATTTTGCTTGCCTGCTGCCTACCGGATTTATTTTTTTTTGTTGCTGGCAACTTTAAATAGTCCTCTCAAAATGTTTGGGTGTGGTAATTGCCAGTTTGTTTTCTATAATAAATATTTGTATGCTGTACATTGTAACGAGTATTGCTGTATGCTATTTGTATGTTACATGCAATTTTTTTGAATCTTCTTACAATTCATTTGTTTATTAGTAGTTTGTTATAACTGGCCAGCTCTCCTCCCTGGAGAATTGGCACCAACTGGGATTTATTTTTTTATTGTATTCAATTCATAATGCTGTGCGGAGTGCAATTGATTAAAAGTGTCAAAGTTTACACATTTAAAGTTAAGGGGCATGTTGCGTATGTCTACAGAAGTGGCATCCTTTTTGTTTTGGTTGCAATGGAAAGTAACAAAAAATTAACTCGTTTATTGTATGGGAAAACGCAAAGATTAAAATAATTTTTTATTGTACATATGAAAATTTTGCAAAAATGTATATATATACATATGTATGTTTATAATAAGTTTCTAATGATGCTGATCAGCATTAGGCGAATTTCTTGTAAGAATATGTATGACTTAAAATTAAAAAAAAAATTGTTTTCTTATCGTAATTGTAGGTAAAATTAATTTAGGTCTGCTCGAAAACACTTTATCGTGCAGCATGTTCCAATATTCAAATGGTGGCAACACTGAAGCTTTAACATGCCAGAAAATGCAACTCTGCTGTCATCATCAAAACTTATTATGCTGTGGGTGAGAAGGTTAGCAAATCATAAGCAGTTGACGAAAATATTATGTTATAATGTGATGCGTTTTTGAACAGTTCTTTTTCATATCAAGGACATAAAAAAGTTGGATTCTTATGAAATTAATCAAAGAGCTTAATTATGTCGTTTTGGAATTTGGTAAAAATTTTAGCTGCAATCAGATTACTAAAATAAAGGACATATGTATAAAATCTAGGCATGTCCTTATTACAAATAAATCAAAATTCAACACAATTCTTGAATTCATACCTCTGCTTATACTTACAAATAGTTTTTTAACGCAGTAACCTCATAATTCTTACTGAAGCTGAACTTAATTTAATTTTTGAAATAAAGGATATATGGGGAAAATGTGTATCGTCGCATAGATTGAAATAAAAGTTATGAGAGAGTTAAACTGTAATAATTTGAAAAAATGTTAGCAACTTTCTGTTCGCAATTTTAGCTTAAAAAGAAAATTTTAAAATTTTATTTTAAATCTAATTATAAAAATTAAGCATGTCCTTGCAAATTCTTACGAAAATAAACAGAGAGCAGCTTAGTTATATCGTTTTCGAAATATTTAACAAGTATAGCTAAATTCAGATTTTTAAAATAAAGGACATACAAAAGCTATGCATGTCCTTACTCCGACTGAACCAAAATTCGGCAAAATTCTAAAAAATTAATATCTCCGTTTGTAATTACAGATAATTTTTACAGCACTAAGCAAACAATTCTAGCTGCAGCTCAGCTTAACTTAATTTTGAAAATAAATGATATATGGGAGGGATGTGTGTTGTTGCACAGATTGAAATAAAATTTATGGGAGAGTTAAACTATCATAATTTAAGAAGTTGTTATCAACTTCTATTTATAATTTTAGTTTTTGAATAATTTTTGAAAATGAAAGAGTTTTGAGAATTAGAACTGAACGGTATATAATTCTTAGAATTTTAGCACTTTTTTTCGGCATTTTTATCATAACTGCAAGAAATTCTATATTTTGTATGAAGAATATATGAGAGAAGGACATATTCGTAAATGGTTTGTAGTGAAATTCTTCAGAGATCTTATACTGGATATTTGTAGAAATTGTTATCACATTGCGCTATATCCCACGTCTTGGCAGTAACTTAAATTTAAGTTTTATAATTAAGGACATATGGGAGGAAGGCATATCTTTGTGTAGCCTAAACTGATATTGAAAAAGCTTAATTATGGGAATATAAAAATACGTACACAGTTTTATTGCATTTTGCTGGTATTTGTAGATGAAATAAATTTTTTTTAAATAAAGGATATATGGGAGCTAGGTTCGTCCTTGCTCCGATAGAAAAGAAATTCACCAGAGACTTAAAATGCATAGTTCTACAAACTTTTACAAATTTTTGTGTCATTCGAATCATAAATATAAAAGAAAATATATATTTTTAAGGCACAGGGTATATGGAGGGTTGATGTGTCCTTTCAGCGATTATAAGTCAAGTTACTAAAAATCTGTATGGTGTAATCGTACAATGAGTTTTACAGATTCATTACATTCTATATATAAGTGAAAATTAAGTTTTAAAATAAAGGATATATGGGAGCTACTTACCTCTTGGCTCCGATCGAAGTAAACCTCATCAGAGAGTTCAAATGCATAGTTCTGCAAACTTTAACAGATTTTAGCTGTATTTGGATTATAATTATGTATTAGAAAAATTTAATTTGCAAAATTCAGGGTAGATGGAAGTTGGGTGTGTCCTTTCGCTGATGGTAATTTAATTTACCAAAAAAACGATTGTGTAATTCTACAATGAGTTTTACATATTCATATCATTCTATATATAACTAAAACTCAATTTATAAAATAAAGGATACATGGGAGCTAGACATCTCCTTGCAAGGATTGCAACGAAATTAATCACAGAGCTTAACTGTAATGTGCTACAACCTTTTAAACATTTTGAATGTGTTCTGATCTCAATTGCAGCCAAAATTATTATTTTTTAATTAAGGACTCTTCGGAGATAGGCGTGCTATAGCCTATTGTTTATATCTTTATTTTTTGCTGAATTTTGCTATAGGATGCAATTGTGTTATCTCATTAGGTAGTTAAATTAGATAATCCTGTAACAGATGGCAGGTTTTCATTACATTGTAGTCATAATTGTTACTGAAATTAAATTTTTTTAGCTTAAGAACATATTGGAAGAAATCATGTCCTTGCAAATATTTTCCTGGGTGATGTTCCAACGAAGTAGGGAAAAACGACTTTCTTTATTTGTCTCATTGAACTACTTGGATCATAAATACTTCAGAATAATATATGCCCTTACATATTAAAAAAACATTTTGCTGTTTTCCTTAAGCTATTAAAAAAACGTCGTAATCGAAGAAGAAAACCGCCAACTACGATAAGGATGAATGTCTTATTTGAATTTTCTTTTCATTTAGAATTTTCATGTGATTGCGATGAATAATTCATTTTCTCATTTAAGTGTTCTCTTTTATTTTATTTTAACAGTACTGTGTGTGTTCTACACTGCATGCAATTAAAATATGCGCATAACAAAAACTGACATAATGCATTTATTCATTTGTTTACAGTAGTCTTGCATAAAAAAAGATAAATTAAAAAAAATAATTTTGTAAAGTAAGTCATCAATATAAAAGTCAATAAATATTTTTATAGAAAACAATTTAGGATTTTCAGTGCAAGCAGATTATAAACAAATTATTTTCATTCCAACTTGTACTCTAAAACGAGTACAGTAATCTTGAAAATAGTTGAGAAAAAATTATAACATATAAGGAGAGAAATTTCTTTAAAAAAATTACAATCACTGAAACTTCCAATAGCATAACCTTAGGGCTCGAAGGACCATAAATGGATTTTAAGTCTTAAATTTCCACGAGATAAAACTAAAGCTGATGAGATTCATGAAATACTTTGTATCATTAATTTTTTTTTAAGCTGCATTCAAAACCCAAACACAAGCTTTGTTATAATCTTGGCCTACAAGTTTCTACCACATTGTTTTACAAAAAAAAGAAAAAAAGCATGTTAAGTTATAAATAAGAATATTGCATAACATACATTAGCTCTTTAACTTAATTTAACCGAAGAAGTTATTTCCTTTTTTACTTTGCAATTATATTTTATGTCACACATACGCCCGCCTGAAAACTAACAAATTTATTAGTTTGCTAAATGTTTCTGAGTGAAGTTGAAACTTCATGTAGAGGTGGCTGGCTATTCGTAGTTGTTGGTATTTGAATTTTAAAGTTGCAGATGTGATGATGTAAAGTTGTTAAAATTTTTTTTTAAACAAGAAAGAAAAAAACAAATAGGAGGAGTTTTATTTCATTAGTTCCAGCGTTTTAGTTTTTTTTTCGTTATTACAAGTGACATGATTATGAAAGAATAAAACTTCAAAACAAAGCAATAATTATTGAGAAGATAAATTTAAGTAAGACAGCATTAGCCAAAAGGAATATCAATAGTGCATCAAGTATTAGCAAAATATAATCATTCATTTAATCAGGATGGTAGGAATACAGCAAGTTTTTCAAGTCGTAACATTATTCAGACTAAAATTAATCCAATATAAATGATATAGTGAGAGAATTTATTTATGGCAAAAGTATGAAGAAAATATGTGTTTTCGAAAGCCGCTTTAAACTTATCATCAGTGCAAATGGAGTACGAGAATTATTTTGATTCATCGTATTACAATGAAATGAAAGCTCAAATATTTATCATCTATAATTTACAACAGTCTTGCCATTGTTTTCTGACCGAATGGTGCTTGTAGTGTAATTGAAATTGATTATAAGTGCGCAATATTTTTATTGTACACTTCATAGTGCACCATACTTCATTCCACAGACTTCAAATTTCACAAAATATTAAGTGATAAAAATATAAATAAATATATTCATGACAAAATATATTACTTCGATTCTTTAGTTTTTAAAGTGTTAAATTAATATTTAAAAAAAATTTAGAACAGCATAACATGCGAGTTAACACGCTCAAAGAATCTGCGTTATATATTTTTTTCTTTCACACATAGACATATTGTCACACCAAGATAATACTTCAATTCATTGTCAATCGTTATGCAATAGTGCAATTTGCTTCGACACTACAATAAATAAAGTACTTGCTTAAAAAACAGAACAAATTCGTACTGTACATTGTAAAAATGAAGCAAGTAAAGGTTTTGGGCTCACCTCTAATATTTACATATACATATATAATGAATGGTCGTACTTGAACAAAGCCGAAAGAAAAAAGTTGGCGGCGACTAAGCATAAAATGATCCGTCTGCGCCTACTAGTCGGCCTTAGCCGAGTTGCCATATCAAAATTATACACACATGTATGCATAAGTTTAAATTCAATATACAAAAACAATAAAACACCACAAATATTTTCAATTAACATGTGAAATGATTAAGTTCACTAATAACTTCTTATTTGATTCTTACAAAACTTTTTAGCCAAAATAAATATTTAAAACTCGCGCATTATTTAGAAAGATCTGAAAAAGAAAACGTTTATCAAATATCCTATTTTTTATTATTTATGTCCTACAACTTTATTTTGTTGCAAGCAGCCTATGATTTCTGTCATGGTTGTCACATTTTTTCCGACGTATATCGCCAAATTGATTTTAATTTTTTTATTATACATTTTTATAAAATAATCTTAAATTAATTTGGCAGGAAATCGCCAATCATGCAAATTCAAAACGCATTAATTATTATAATTAATATGAGAAAATTCATTCAACTGAAACTGGATCCAGCTAGACCCCTCAATAATCAATTTCAATGTATTTTTAATAAAAAATATTTTACTTAATAAGTAAAATAATAATTTGGGATTATTAGTGCGTTTAAAAAATTTTAAACTGAAACTGTTTTAATTTATTGCAGACGAGTTTTTGTAGGATTTATTTTTTTAAATTAGTCCTTCAACAAACTAATATCCTGAATAACAAAAATTTTGAAGTTCAAGTTTTGGTAAAAAAAAATAGCCAATATATTGGGACGCCAAATAAGTTGAAAAGTCACCACGTTTTGCGAGAAATTACCATATCTGACAGCCTTGGTTTCTGTATCGAAGAATTTTATTTTACGGTTTCCATTTCTAACTGGCCACATCAATAACACGCGATATAGATTTAGAAAAGCATTCAAGAAAAAAATTTATTAAGTACAAAAAAAAAATTTATTGTTTTATTGTTACACTGAATATGTTATATAACAAGACAAGATATCTAGTGGACACGTCAAGGAAGCCGCAGGAATAGCCGTCCATCCAAATTAAAGCATAGATTGCTAACGACAAATCCAGATGGAAGACCTTTCTTGAAGGAAAAAGTAATGCTAAGATTTTCTTCCAAATAAGACCTATCAGATATGTTCTATGACTGATTTCTATTTAAAATCTTACAAAAACAATTTTTCTTAATCTTTTGAGACTTTGTACCTACACGCTTTTTATCTCTTTGAGACTTTTTTGAATGCCTCGTAGAAGCATATATAACAGAATATTCTGCAAATGCTATGAGAAACAGTGATACCCTCTTTGCCAATTTAGTGCTGGCTTTAGGTTTTTTTTTTAATTTAATAGTTGGCATCTCTGTATGGTTTGATTTCTCCTCTTACCACGAAGTAGGAAAGTTATTAAGCCGAACGGCCGCTAAGATACCTGAAAATAAGTCGGCGCTTGAAAACCGGCCGGCTTCGTTCTCTGAAGCCAGCGTGTCATCTTCAATTATCTTATTTAGTCTAGTCGTAAAGAATGTTAATATTAATTTTGTTTCCTTAACTTGACTTATACTACGTTTATACGCGCACTATTTGCAAATAAAAATATGTGCAAATAAATTAATTTAATTATTGTAAATTTATAAAAACTTGGTAGCACTTCTATAGAAAAGTTATTTATGTTTAAAAAAATAGTGTAAATGTATAAGTAACCAATAATCATTTGTTTTTATTGTCATTATTTGCTTCTATCAATGTTTTTTTTTGTACAATATTTATCAATTTATTGTTTTTTATTAGCAAACATTTGTAGGTGTGGCAACCTCAAGCATTTTATTTGCAAATAGTGCGTTCAGTCCTAGTTTACACTATGCAAGTATTATTGCTAAGCTGATTAATTTGTTAGGATAGAGTGAGATAGAGAGAGTCCAGGGAAAATTAAAGGTTTCTGTTCCCCTCGTTTCTCTCTCCCGCAAACTAATCAGCTTAGCAATAAGACTGGCATAGTGTAAACTAGGACTAATCGTGAATAGTTTTCTGAGTCAGTAAGTCGCACTAAATAGCCGTGCGTATAAACGTAGTATTAGGAATTGCTGAAAGTAGTGATATGAATAGCAGTGTCAGTCGAATTATGTAAGAGTTGTGGATAATGAATTTTTTTTTATTAAGGAATATGGGTCCTTAAAATTTTAAAACCCTGTTCATTATAAATCATTATTTGCTTAAAAAAGCTACTTACGTCCAAACTCACGTACTCTGACATTTGAATTTGTGGTAAACAGCTTTGAAAGCTCTTACATTTGTTCTAGTTTCTTTGCAAAGTAAGAGCATGCATTGTTGTCGCCGAGATCTAATTGGCTGCTGTGTTCTCTTGTGCTCTCGTCGGTTTGAAAGCACAAAAGTTAATTTGTAAAAGCTTGCACATTGTGCATATGGCTTGAACGTACCTGGTTTAAAATATTGCAAAAGAACAAAAATTGCATTGACTTAAAAATAAATATTACAGCCTAATATTTAAAATCATAATGATCTTAAGCTATTCTCTTTACTCTTAACTCTAAATTAGCTCTTAATAAACTTTATTATGCAATTCCCTATTTATTGTTATGATACGAATCCCTTGTTTACTACTTGTTCACTTTAGGCACTAAAGTCTCACTGTATTATTTCAAATCTTTTTATCTGCTTTGCAAAACTATTTGTTAATGCATACATTTACATATTTCGCTAATAATTGGGTCACATTTGAATTCAATTGTTTCAAATTTAATATTTTTAATGGTCACACGACATTTAAAAATCCTCTAATTCAAAGGAAAACTTGTCTCAACAAAAATATTTTATTACTAATAAATTTTCCAATATTCAATCGATAAATGAATGACACAGCGAATCATTAAAGTTAAAAAATAACGAAATATTTATAGGACACGATGTGTGATAGCAGATGAAAATGAAAATCCAACAAATAGCGTCGTAATATGGACCAGAAAATATATGTATATTGGATAATACATACTTACAAAATATAAACACTAGCAATATTGCAAAAAGACATAATGGCCATGTTAGGCAGACTGCAAATGATGGCAAGAGTGTCTCTTCTCAAAAAAAGAAGAAAAGAAAAAAAAAATCGCTAAGAAAACGTGCAAAACTTCCAAGCATAAAATCATGCCAAATAAAATCATCCAACTGCAAAGCAAAAATGTATAACAAATAGGATTTTATTTAGTGAAAAAACTAATAGGAGTGAAATAATTTTTAAGTAGTTGATATTTAGGTTATGCTCGTTTAAAATAAATTCGCACTGTCAACAAAATATAAACAAGGATTAGAAAAAACAAATTCGTAGACTAAATCATGTTCGAATTAAAACGAAGTTTCTACACTCTTTTCGAATTGTCATAATCCTAACAAAAAATTAAATAAAATAAAAATTAGCTACTAAATTAAGAAAAATGTCAAGTTTGAAGGAGGACGGTGCAAGGACATCTCTAGCTCCCACACCTACATATGTACATACATTATTTAAAATACTCGTATATAATTTTCACTATAAATATGATCGGAATAAAGCCAAAATCCTTGACTATATCAGCATACAAATTACCCACTTCGCCTTAGTGGCAAATTGCGCTCAAAACGTAGCAAGGACATGCTCACCTGCCATATATCCTTATACATATATGTATGAAAGTTCCGTTTTAGTCAATTTTATAAACAGATTAAACTAAATATACAAAAAATATCTCTTAATTAAATAGTTTCAAGGACGTTGAAAATTTTTTTTACATTCAGTGCAAGCATAAACTACCTCCAGCATATCCTTGATTAAAAAAAAAATAATTTTCGCAGTGAGTATAAACAGTATAAAATTCATAGGTATTTCTAAGATCTGACGAAAATTTCAAAAATCTGACAAGAATTTCACTCAAATCGGAGCAAGGACATACCTACCTCCCATAGATCCTTGATTTAAAAAACTTCAATTTAGCCCTTTTTTTGATGACAATATACTAAAAAACTAATTTAGTGCATAATTTGCAGCTTTTTCGTGCAAGGATATTTTTAATTCCCACTTATACTTAATATAAAAATTAAATTTTTCCTATAACTATGATCAGAATGAGGCGAAAATAGGTAACTACTTCAAAGATTTGCTGTTCTAACTTTGTGTGAAATTGGATCAAGGATATGCTTGCCTCCCATATATCCCTGTTTTAAAAAATTATGTTTTAGGCTAAATTTATAATTAGAGTGCACTAAACGTCACCAACTATCTATGAAATTTTTTCTTTTAAGTAGGTATAAAATCTGGTCAAGCATCTACCTGCCTCCCGCATGTCCCTAATTTAAAATATATATATTTTATTTCCGCTATACAATTGTAATCAAAGTACATACATATTTCTTAGATGTGAAGAGAATTTTTAAAATTTGATGAGACTTACGCTCAAATTGGAGCAAGGACATCCCTACCTCCCATATATCCTTGATGTAAAAAACTTCAATTTAGCCTTCTTCTTAAAGAGACTATGGGAAAAAATTAATTTTATGCATAATTTGCGTCTATTGCGTGCAAGGATATTCCTAACTCCCTATCATACTTGATATAAAAATTACATTTTCCCTATAAATATGATCAGACTGAAGCGAAAATCGGTAACTAATTCTACGATTAGCTGTTCTAAGTTTGAGCGAAATTTTACTTCAATTGTAGCAAGGACATGCTTGCCTCCCATATGTCCTTGATTTTAAAAATTATATTTTATTACAAATTTATGATTCGAATGCACTAAAAATCTTAAACTATGTGTGAAACTATTTTTTTTAACTAATCGTAATTATATAAATACATATGTACCTCCCATATGTACTTAATTAAAAAAAATTAAATTCCGTGATCAGAATGAAATGATAATTGGTTACTACTTCTATATTTAGATCTTCTAACTTTGAGTGAAATTTTACTTAAACCGTATCAAGGACATGTCTACCTTCCATATATCCTTAATTTCAAAACTTCTATTTTTATCGTAGTTTGTGATTAGAAAGATCTAAAAATTAACTAAGATCTCAGAAATTTTATGCTCTAAGTATGTGGTTGAATGCAGTGCAAGGATATGCTAACCTCTTACATATCCTTAATTTAAAAAAATTTAATTTTCGTTACAATTATGATCAAAATGAAGTAAAGAAGTTTTTAAAACTATTCTTTTTGAATCAATGAATAATTCGTACTAGGACATGCTCTTCTTTTTCATATCCTTTATAGCAAAAATGTAAGTCGAGCTTCAGAAAATTTGAAAATTAACAAGAACTAAATTTATCTTTATGTAAATGCTCTTCACTAAAGTTTATACAAAATTAATAAAATAACATGTGATGTACATATGTATATGTACGTCATAAGTCTTCCTTTGCCTTTAATGGCCTAGGATAAAGGACAAGAAAATTTCCTCAATATTTACCTAAAATGTTTTTATTTTTAAATTTTGAAATAATTCGATAACTAAATTAAATCAAAAATAAAAATAAAGGGGACCTTAAATATCGTTTGAAATTTCCATATAAACACAATTAAAATTTTATTCAAATTTTTTCGATATTGAATTGGTCACTTGTACTTCTTTGGCTTTTAGCCTCACATACATATAAATAGAGAAATAAAGAGGGCCAAATTCGTATACAAAGAGTTTGCCCATCTACTTTTTGTATACGAATTTGCCCCTCTTTATTTCTCTATGTATATGTATGTGAGGCTAAAAGCCAAAGAAGTACAAGTGACCAAATTACCAAAATGAAGTTACACAGAAAAAAAATTTCGTGCAATAAACACGTTTAATTGGAAAAAAACAAAAATCAATTAAAAATGTAATTGAGTCAATTAAACTTTTGCTTAAAAATTTAATTTAATTAAAAGTTTAATTGACTCAATAAAATTTTTAATTGATTTCTGTTTTTTCTAATTAAATGTATTTATTTTTTCTAGTTTACTAACTTACCTCTACCAGTTTTTTTCCTATTCGACTTAGAGCGGTAAAACGTGACTCAGCAATTACCACTTATAATACTAACAGCAACAACAGCAATTGAAATTGAAAACAATCCGGTTAGTTGTTGCAGTTGTTGTTGTTGTTGTTGTTGTTGTTGCTGTTATTAGAATCAAACCTTAACGGATGCCACTCAAATTTCAGTTTGTTTTGAAGTTGTTGGTTTTGCCCTGTTGTTGTTATTTAACAGATGTGAAGTTTTCTATTTCATCCAAAATAATATATTACACAGTGTGCCGCTACTCGTAGATACTACTACTACATACTACTGCAACAACTACTCTCAGGTATTATTCATTCATTCATTCCTTCGTGCTTGGTGTTTGTTGACTGCCGTCGTCTGAGGCAGTAGGACAATAATCGAAATTTAATCTAAAGAAAGATTTTTTCATTTTAACAGCATTTTTTTAAATCAAGAAGTGTTATTTGTTGTGAATGGGAAGTATATGTATATAACATACATCCAATATATAGTATAATTTATATGTACATTTCATTCACTTATGAAAAATGTATATATATGTATATATATATTTATAAATTTGTCGAAACACTATCACTTGAAGATCTGCGATTTTTTTTTGGACAACATTGGCAACATTGAAGGCATTGGCATTGTTAGAATTCTACCAAAGGAAAATTTTAACTGTTCTGACAGTTAAATCGGTTGCACCGTCATACAATCACAAAACTATCAGAAGTATACTATTATCATCCGGCTGGAAGGACCATAATGTAGAAGGTTAGGAAGGGTGGTGCTATAACACACCTCCACTCGGAGAACCAGTTGAGTTCATCGTGATGAATGTTATCTAACCGATTTAGAAATTCAAAACATAGATAGCTCTGAGTCCAAAAGAAGACATAGGCCATACATTTTTTTAACAAATAGCAGCACGTGGAGAGGTAAGGGGAATTTTCTTCCCCTTTGAAATTATAGGAAATCACATGGCTATACACTTTTGCAGAAATAGGAGCACTTGGGGCGGTAAGGGGAAATTTCTACCTCTTTCAAACTATCTATCCAATTTGAAATTCAAAACATAGACAGATCTGAACTTGGAGCTAGATCTACATTCCTAAAACTCCGCTAAGATTCCATCCAACAGAAATTGATGATACATTTTACTATTGTGCTCTTAATTTTTTTATTCCTAAATTTTATGTTGCATCATAACCTAATAGTGGTGAGATTCAGTAACTTTTTTGCGAACCGAAAATCGTAATATTTATCGATATAAATTAAAAAAAATTATTTGTTGTTTGTCTAGCACATGATCACACGACAACAAATGCATTTTTAAGTTCGTATTCCTTTTGACACTCGTTAAATAAAAATAAAATATTGAAATTTATGTTGATAATTTTTAGATATTTATATTTCGTGTATCAGGCTCAAGGTCATAAGCATTTAAATAAAACTCTTTTTGTTGTATTAAATTGTTGTGCTTGTTAAATCTTTTATTTATCCAATATTTCGAACACATTCGGTGCCATTCTTCAGGAAAAATTTTAGAGTAAGGTCGTCAGATGTCCGCTTTGATAAAGAGTCAGATTCTTTTTTTTTAATGGATTTTATCGATATATTTTTTTTCGTTGGCAGTAGCGATAATGTCACCCTGTAATTCCTATTTTACTATAGTATACAAAAGTTTATTTCTGTATCATGTGGCAACTCTGTATACGAAATGTCAAAATGAGGGAAAAGTACAAAGAAGAATAAAGGAAAAACTAAATAAATTTGAACTTGTGCTTTTGCTTATTTTCTTACTTCAAACGACAGCAAATGTCGTTAAAATATGTTACTGGAACGCAAAGCCGATAAATTTTCGTTATGTAAATATATTATATTATAGCGATATGATTATCGTAATAAAAGTTACTAAATCCAGGTGCAGGAAGTAAGCTAACGATATATAAAGATTTCTCATTATTATTTGCTGGTTACGCTTTTTTGGGCAAATGTTTGTCAAGTGTGACCGTACCTTAACAAAACATAGAGACGAATTGTTAACCTCGTCCTTTTTTTGAAGCCGGTTAAAAAGAAGGGGACAGAAAAAAAATCCTGCAATAAACACGTTAAAACCAATTAAACTTTTGCTCAAAAACTTAATTTAATTAAAAGTTTAATTGACTCAATAACATTTTTAATTGATTTTTTGGTTTTTTTCAATTAAACGTGTTTATTGCAGGAAAATATTTTTCTGTGTATAGTTTAATGCAGTTTTTCTTAGTTTTTCGCTTCTTCCGCAAAATTATATTTTTGTTAGTTACGCCTCTTTACATTTTAGCTAACGTTATAATATAATGTATTACATAGGTATATGTATGTATCTCATTTTTCAATTAGCTGAAGGCTCTTATTTCGTATTTAAAAAATATTAGCTCTTTTTCAATCGCCCTTTTTGGGCAACATATGTACATGCATTTATATAATAGACATTACAACGATTAGATCATATTGGATAATATTACTAAAAAAAATAAGAAAAAAGAAAAAAAAATAATAATGGAGAAAAACACATTTGCTATTTAAGTTTGTATAAAGTTGAATTCGAACATGCCATCATGGAAAATGATGTGTTGTGCATGTTTGTATTCCCAATACCCTTTTGTGTTTTAATTCTAAAGGCCTTTGGATAAAATATTGAGGTAACATTCTTTACAAATTCACTGATATCACCACTTATGTACAGGGTGTTTTTTTTAGAGGTATAGAACTTCGAATTGAAATGAAACACAAGAAAATCGTTTTAATGTCCATCAATTTGGCTTTATTGGAAGGATAATTTTATGCCATTAATGTTTAAATATGATTTCGGGCATGTGGCCGCCGCGGCTGGCTCGAATAAAGCCAATTCTACAGGTCCAATTTTCAACCACTTTTTCGAGCATATGGGGCCGTATGTTGGCAATAACGCCACGAATGTTGGCTTCCAAGTCCCCTAACGTTTCTGGTTTGTTGGCGTAGACGAGCGACTTCACATATCCCCAAAGAAAATAATCCAATGGTGTCAAATCACACGATCTTGGTGGCCAATTGACAGGTCCATTCCGCGAAATTATGCGCTCATCGAATGTTTCCTTCAATAAATCGATTGTGACGTGCGCTGTGTGGCATGTAGCGCCGTCTTGTTGGAACCACAACTCATCCACATTCAAAATCTTCAAAATCTTCCATAAAGTTGATGGACAAAGCTCCAATTGCTGTGCACGGTGGCGAATCGATTCATTCGGGTCCTCTTCAACACTTTGCTCTACAGCGGCAATTGTTTCTTCGGTGCGCACTGTTCGACGTCTCTGCGGATGCGTATTATCACATAGAGTAAACGTAGTGCGAAAACGATCCATGGTTAACCGAATTAATTGCTCTGATGGACGATTATGTCGACCATAAAATGGACGGAGCTTGCGGTAAACTTCGCGAACTGAACCATTATTTTCGAAATAAATTTGCACGATTTGCAAGCGTTGTTCTTTTGTCAACCTGTTCATGATGAAATGGCAAACCAAACTAAATATTAATCACTTGACAGCTGACAAAATGGCCGCCAGTTAAAAAAGTGATGCCAACTTAAAATTCTATACCTCAATAAAAAACACCCATTATATATAGAAAATTGTTAAGATCGACCGCAAATTGTCTAATGATTTGAAAAGTTGTCAACTGCAATCAATTGATGTTAAAAAAATTGTAAAAGAATCGATGTTAATAAATTGAAAGTTGAAGTGCTTGTTTTGTTGAATTTATGGTATTTAATCAGGATTTTTTTTTATAAAAAGGAATTGTTTTATAAAGGGTTCTGAGTCACTGAAAAATTTAACATTTGTCTTAAAGATTTATTAATAATAGAAATTCTCTTAGTTGCAAAAAATATTGATGCTTATTTTTTAAACAAATGAGAAGCTCAACAGATCGTCGGTTGGTTTCTGGCTTGCGGCACAGTATATGCAAAATACATTATATCTGCAGCAAACCAGAAACCAACCGACGAGATAACAAAGTAAGCCAAATTACATTTGATAATTTCTGAAGAACAAAGTGTAAATTATTATGAAAAATTTTTTCAGAATGTAACAATGTGCGTGAAGATAAATTTAAGTAGCCGCGACAAAAACCAAAAATGTTAACTGAGCGAATTTAGTACTTAACAGCGCACTGTTAATCATTTAACAGTATTAATAAAATTAAGGAGTATTTTTCGGTGGCAAAATCCAAGAACGGTGAATAGCAATATACTAGAAACTTTATAATAGAAACTTTGGTCCGAGATAAGATTAATGAAATTATAATACTTGGATATACTTAAAAGAAGTATATAAAGAATATATATTGATTGATTGATTAATGAGTTTACATGTTCGTCTCCAGGGCAAAGAAAAATTAAAAAATTAATTAAATAATACCAAATAAGTAACTTATAAGTTACTGATTTTTTTTAATAAATTGACAGGCCATTTGATTTCCAAATATCGGAGGGTGTCGCCTTCAGAGCAGCTGTTTCAGTATTGGAGGAAAAAACCTTCCTTCTAAGGCTGTTCGGGCTTTAAGTTTTAAGAATTTTGCTTCTATCTGTATAAGAACAAAATATTTTTGTAAAGATTTGAGTAGAAAAATGTGTATGTATATATATGTACATAAGTTTTAAAAATAAATTATAAATTTCATATATATATGTATATAGGAAAAATAACTTCTAACATATGTATATTTAACTTGAGGCAAAAAAATTCTCTATTATTGTTATAATATGCCTGTAATAAATAATAAACTTAAGACTTTTTTTTACATTTTTCTTTTCAGGTGAGTACTACCAAACGGATAGTTGCTTAAGACTTCTCCTGTGAAATCAAAGTTTCGTAAGTTTTTCATATACGCACTTCTTATTCAAGCAAATAATATTAGCTTTTAAAAGCGAAGTTATAAAAAATTTCTTGATATATCGAAGCAGTAGATAATCTAAAGTGCATTAAAATTTATAAAATACTAGCTTAAACCGGTTTGCTTTGCTACTCCTTACCCCAAGCTCACAATTTCCAAAAAAAAAAAACCATTCTAGGGAACCTGACCAATTTTAAAATTGGTCCATGAATGACAAAGTAGTGTGCATTTTTGGCGGGCATGTTTCATCCCCGCCTACATTAAAAAAAAAATTTACTTGACCTATATGTAAGGATCATTTTGAAAATTGGTTGTCAAATGCTGAAGTTATTTGATAACCAATTACACTAGTTTACACTGAAAATGTTCACTTGACGAGAGGTGATTTTACTTATGTATTTTTTCCGCTGTATTCGAAAATCAAGGTTAAATTTTTTTTATGGACCAGTTTTTGAGATATTGTGATTTTTTCAGTTTTTTACCTTTTTTCACTTGACCCATCATATCTCGAGGTAGAACTGTCCGATTGGGTCGTTCTTGGTATTCAAATGAAAGGTATTGAGATGACAAATAAATATGCATAATCGAAACTTTAATTGGTATAGCGGTTCAAAATATATCGATGAAAATAGGGCACATTTAAAAAAAATCATATTTTACAGTGATTATATGCTGACAGAAAAGTACAAATCGTTAAAAAAAAAAAGTCTGGTTTCTGTTCATGTACGTAAAGATAATACTTTTACGTAAGAACTAAGACTAACCAGAAGAAAATCGACCGAAAAATTACAAAGTTATAAGCAATGGATTGAATAAATCCAAAGTAAAAATACATAAAAATAACAAAATCAGTCGTTAAGCAGCTCTGGGTCGAAGAACATCATTTCGCGTCATCGTAAATATTTCTTAAGTGTGGTCAGGCTTGTGTCTGTTGTTAGGCCTTCGAGAGTTTTTCGTCTCGCTCGCACTGGTTGACTGACCTGCCACGGATAACCGTATAATCTTGCGGTTTTTTGTGGAATTTCTTTAACAACCACGTTGCTACTTCCTATGTGAAGGCATAGGTCGTGTATAGTTAGTTACAAAAACTTTTTGAAAACACTGTTAATAACATCTTGGGCATATGGTCTAGTTACTCCGCCCATATTTGTGCAACAATACTTTACAAATTTACTTTGTAAAGTATTAATGAAATAAATAAATAAACAAATAACACAGGTCAACAAAATGAAATTTATTATGTAAGGTCAAAGGTTTTATATTAAATTTGTATATACATAGTACTGTATATCAATCAATTTAAATTAGTTTTTTTGAATTGACTCTGTATCTCGAGATTTTCCGTTATAAAAAAAGAGGATGCTGTATTACACAATTGGCATTAAATCGAGAACCAGTTCTTCGATTCAATAAAAAATTACACAGAAGGCTAGGAAACAAATTGACCTTTAAATTACGTCCTCATGAATTTTTTAACAGTCTTATAGTTACAGAGATATTCAGAAAGTTTTATACAAAAAAATTAATTTTTTCAAAAGAATTTAGAAAATCGTTTGTTTCTTAAAAGACTCATTAAAATTTTAAACTGAAGGTAGCAAGGCGGGTAGTTCACTTCCCCCCCCCCACCCCTTGAAAAAAAAATTTGTTGACTTTTTCCATAAGCAAAAAACATTTTGAAAATCAGTCCTCAAATGACGAAGTTATGCTGGTTTATATCACGATTATAAGATCTGTTTAAAACCATGTTGAACGGGTAACATATTTAAAAAAAATGGGCGTGGTTAAAAATATTAAAAAATTTTAAATTTCAGGGAGATCGGTACAGAGTTCTGGGGCCAAATTACGGCACCCGTTATCGAACGAAATTACGAAATATTTCAATAGAATTTATATGGAAATATTTTTGAACTTCGAATCGTATCGAATGCCGTAATTTGCCCTCTGGTATCCTGTAACGTACAAAATAAACAGAAAAATAAAAAATAAACTAACACACATTTTGTTTTATATACACATATACATAGATAAGAAATATCGAAATATATTTATTTGACATTCATTCTTTAAAGAATTAAAAATTTATTTTATTGATTAAGCACCGCAGGATCGAAATGCATATAAGCAGTGCTTAACCAACAAAACAAACATTAAGTCTTATTTATAAAATATTTTATAAAAAAATATTACCACCTTTGGTTTGCATTTTGTCCACCTCCAGCAAAAAATGCATCCCAAACTTTTAGTTTGTTTCTTTTAAGAAAACTTAATTTTATTCATGTTTCTATTAATATTATATTTAAAAAGTTAACACACATTAATATCCAACATTTTGAAGCAAACAAAAAATACTAAGCCCCACTTGTTTCGCGTGGGATCGCTCACATGGGAAAGTTTGCTTTTCGTTTTTATGGCCAAAAATAAACAGCAGAATATATTTTATAAGTTTGCGTAGATGCAGCCTGTATTATGTATTTTTTTTCCGATTTATGTGTGTGTGTCTAAGCTTCTCTACAAAAAAAAAATTAACATGCATCCATACTAAAGACAATAAAAAATATATTCATTCATTCGCTCATTCATTCATGCAACACAATCAGCTGCAGTCTTGTCCAAATTGAAAAAAAAATTTAAAATAAGAATAGAGTCTGTTTATTAAGTATGAAAACAATGTTATAATAAATATGTATGTGCGAGTATATTTTGTGTACAAAAGTATAAAATATAACAAATAGCAATAATAGTAATGGTCACTTGCGTCTGTGCTTTTAGCCAAGAATCCACAACACACAATAAACACAATAGTACCGATAATCGTTGCATTAAACAAAACATTAGCAAAATACTCCATCTACTGAAACACTGACCCATGGGTGTGGGCATGATGTGAATTTGTTAGCAAAAAAAAAACCTTGCAAGTGATAAAAAGATATTAAAAAAAAAATACAACAAATGCTCACAGTTACCGTTGTTAAAAGAACCCAACTAAGGTTGAAATTCAACAATATTGGTACCCTACACCAACTAACAGATGAAGTAACTTTAATGTTATTTTTTGTTGTATTTGTTTTGGGAGAGTCACTACAACTCTTGTATTCAATATCGATGGGAGTATTTTTATTGTTATTTTAAAATTTTACACATTATGTGGAACCAGCAAAAACTTTAAGCATTTTGCTTATTGGTAACAAAATATATGAATCACAGTTTTTGCAAAAAAAAAAATATATATATGTGACCCCCTCCGAGAAAAGGGACCTAGTGTGTCAAAAATCGATATAAATGAGAAAAACATTAAAATTTTATTTTTTAAATGCGTTTTTCTCAAAACTTCATTTTCACACACTAGGTCCCTTTTTTCGGAAGGGGTCACATATATGTATATGTTGTCTGATTTATAAAAGATGTTTTTTTATTATATTATATATCTCTACTTACGCACAAAAAAATTACAGGGAATATTTGTTTCGAGTTGACTTCCTTTTAATTTTCAACTGAATATTTTGATCAGTTTTAAATATTTCCCTACGATTATTCTTTAGTTGAATTTTTTTATTTTATTTTTTATAACTTTGTTTTTGCTATGCCCTCTAACCTGTTGTTTGTGCCAACATAAAATAGCCCCATTTAACATCTCACACACGTTAAAAATTTGCTCATGTGCATAAGGGTGTCCCTGATGTGAAGTATTTGGGAAAAAATATTAACAGAAGGAATTTTAGCATTTTCATCATTTATTAGATATGCTAAATATTTTTTCATAAAAAGCATTCCAGTTTTTCAAAAAAAAGTGCTAAGGCAGCCCATACACTACAACAGCACGCACGCTCAATCAAACTATCATGCTCGAACCACACAACATACCTGGTACAGTATTCACTCTTTAAAAAAATTTAAGAAGGATGGTTATGAATAGTGACACAGCTTTAGCTGCATTTTTTATTTTTTATTGTTGTTAATATTAGCAGCTATGTATTACTAAAGTGCTCAAATTCCATTTTCCATTGAAACAAATTATGTTTCAACAAATTATATTTTTTAAATAATATATGAACATATTTACTCTTTCACAACTTTGCTGAACTGAGCTAATTCCTTCATACACAATACCAGCAACCTGCTACCATCAGCAAAATATCAAACTCTATTTGACATCGCTACAGCAAAACGTACAATCACACAAAATGCCCACACACGACCAAACCGCTGGCACAAACACTTGATTGCGCATGCATGCTGTTGTAGTGTATGGGCTCCTTAAGAACATACACAAAAAAAAAGTAATTTCAATTAAAATTTTGTAATATCAATTAAATAATTTATTAACTTTTCACCTGTAAACAATTTGATAGTTTCAATTAAGTTTTTCCATTGGAACTAATAAAGCAATTAAAAATGTAATTGAATTAATTAAAAATTTAATTGAATCAATTAAAAATTTAAGTGAATCAGTTAAATGTTTAATTGTATTAATTAAAAATTTAGTTAAATTAAAAAATTTAATCAATTAAATTATTAGTTGAAAATATTAATTGTTGAACATTTTTTTCTGTGTGTGTAAATTTAAATCTAGCCTTTTATTTTTTCTTCCCTAGAATATCTTAAGAGATATTTTGGACCAATTTATCATTCTCCCATCATCATTTTCTGGCACCAATAGCCTGGTCGCCAAAAGTGCGATCCTTTAGACCTCCTTCTTCACTACATACAATGTGCAACAGGTGAATGTGCAAAATGACATCCAGGGCATATGCAGCACAGGTTCTCATTGTCCCATTAATCCAAATACATACTACGCAATATAGGTACCTTGTATGGTAGAGACATGTTCAGTTTGTGGCTACCAAACTAGTGGAGAGAAAGTTAGTTAGCATTGGTTTTATTAGGGTGGTAAATGACGAATATATCATTTTTGGTTTGAGTACCCATGGCCAAACAACCATTAGCAGACATAAAGTGTCTTGATGGCTTTACAGGAAATATGGTTAGTCCAAGTAAGTGATTTGTCAAGAATAATCCCAAGAGAGCCATAGAGACATAGAGAGAGAGGTAAAGAGAGATAATTGAAGCATTTGACCTTCTCCATTTGACAAGTAATAAAAAAAACTATTGATCGAAACACATTTTTTACTAGATTTGGAAACAAAAGTGTTGCAAAAAACTAAAAACTGTTTAATAACAGTCGTTAACAGCTTTAGCATGCTTTTTTCTCTCTGTGTATAAAACAAGTTGCAAGGCTGTCATCACAGAAGAGCAACCGAAATGCCATCTGTTTCGAAAAGAGGTTGAAAATGTATTGTACCAAAAATATTTTTTTTAATGAGAAGTAACACTCAGGCAATGAATGCCTACTACTATTACTACTTCTTTTAAGAAAATGATAATAATAGAGAAGACAGGTGGTGAAGGAAGATATAGAAGAAAACTTCATTCTTTTACTACTCTGCTTTTTTGCATGTTTTTTTTAATAATGCAGTGTTGCAGCGCCTCTGGTGTCAATGAGGCGTATTAAATTTCTGAAGCTGTGCTTAGTAGCCATTTCTAAATATTATTTTATTTCGCCTAGGACTCTCCTACACAATACCGACGAAGGAGAGCGCTCTGATGTTACATTATGACTAGTATCTGCTGAAGTCAGTATAATTCAGTAACCAGTATCTACGCCTTCATTACTTGATCTTTCCTACAACAACTGATACAAAGGGACACTAATGCATATCAGAAAAATGTGTGGTGTTGTTACTTAATGACTATCGGAGACCGAGTTTGAACCAAGGACCTTCGGTTTTTGTAATCAGCGTGCTAACTACTTCAACCAACGCCACCTTTACCTGTTTTCTTTGTAATGATATCACAAAATTCCTCATAACCAGGTCTCGGATGGCTTTTATGCAAATCCATTATTTTTGTTCTGGTGATAGATAAATATCTGTCCGAATCAGCAGATTTGAAGTTATTTGGCATCGATTTGTAGTTGCATATTTTTGCATATTTTGGTGGTAACTGCATATTTTTGCATATTGAGATAATAAATAAAAAAGAACAACATTTTTACAAAAATTTAAACCATATTTAAAAAAAAATTAAAAGAAATTTTACAAAAATTTAAATAATATTTTTACAAAAATTTAAACAAAATTTTAAAAAAAATTCAAACAATTTAAAAAAAAATTTAACAAAAACTACAAAAAAATCAAAAGAAATTTAAAAGAAATGTTTACGAAAAGTTTAAAAAAATTTTAAGAAAAATTAAAAAAAAATTTTACAAAAATTTTAAAAAGTTTTTATAAAAATTAATAAAAAATTTTTACAAAAATTTAAATATAATCTATAATTAAATAAATCAGTTGACCTTTTTATATTTAAATTATATTTATTTTAGTGAAACTATTACACAACTTCAAGGACTCAAAACCCTTAGTAAGCAAGTAAATTTCGTTAAAAAAGTACTACAAAAGTTTATAAAAAAAGTTAATAAAACGGTGTGACAAGAAAATTCCTGGGAAGTGTTACTATTTTTTTTGTTAGGTATTGTCGAGTATAACAACAATCTGTATTTGAAGTTTTCCAAACACCTCCAAAATCTTGAGTTACTGGTAAAAACCGGTTTTTCGTACCCGTAGGCACTTATCAACTTCTAACTAAGTTAAATATCAACCGATTTTAAGTTTATCAACGGATATTGAAAGAAGAGACTAAGACCTTTTCTGAAAATTTTAGATCTCAAGAAAAAAGTTTGGCGACCACTGTTGTAAATTTTGAACGCAATTTTTCAATGTACAATAGCTTCATACATGATTTGATATGTTTGTTTTATGTTGTTCTTGTTTTAAATAATAATAAAAATTTTAACCAGCAATAATTTCTTAATAGGGCTTAAGTTCAATATTTTCAATTCTTATAGAATGAAATATTTTTATTAATTAATAAGATTTTCCAAAGAAGAGGAATAAAATTAAACTAGACTTTTAGCTGGAGGAAATACGCACTTCATCAGCAACCATATATGTGCCCTTAATTATGAAAGTGGTCTAAGTCATGTATTTCTCTGGGCGAGATATTTAGTTGATTTCATTTGAACCAGTTAAAAAGTATTTTTTTTATTATGCAGCATTTTAATTTAGAGTTATACTAGTCTCGCTTTATATAAATTTTTTTAATAATTTTTAAATATTTATTAAAGTTTTTCAAAAATTTATGTGATATTTCGAAGCAAAAATACAACATGACTTAGACCACTTTCATAATTATGTTTACTTGGGCAGAGATTATATAAAAATAAAATATTTAAAAAATAGCTCCATTTTAGTTTATTTTTGGTGCATTTGTTAAGCACTTAGAATTAATTCGAAAGTTCCAGCCCTGATCATAACTAACAGCTGTTTCTTGTTATTGTGAATCATAAGTGATGCCAATGTTTTTGTTTTTTGGAGCACCTACATGTGTATACTGAAATAGTGTTAAATAATGCTAATTTATTCCAGATTTTTTACTTTATATTTGAAATCTTAAAAATACATATCGCTCCTTTATTGCAACATAGTAGTATTAACTTCAAAAAATAAATTTTTGGAGTTAATAGAAATTCATTATATCATATTTAATCTTGTACACTTACGTCTTGAGAAAATGAAATATCTTTATATCTTTATGTAAATTAAAAATTTTAAACTTATTTTCTGTCTGAAAAGAAACCTTTTTGACATATTCTTAGTTTCTTCTTATGGAACCCCCTATTGATCATATTCACCAATAAGTGATATGCAAACTTTTTTTTTCAAAAAAGAAACAAAATCATATTAAACAAAAAGTACAAAATATATGTATGTACTCGTATGTTGTGTATAAAATTTTTGATTATGTTGTCGCTTAAAGCGATAAAATTTTGACAGGCATTTAAAACAGCAGCAACAACAACAACAATAATAATAATACTAAACTTTTTGCATAAGAAATTCAACTGAAAGACATTCATCTTGGAGTTTTTGTACTGGTTTTCTTTATGAACTGTTAAAATGGGCCAAAATTTATAATTTTGAAGACAGCAAAAAAAAATGTCAAATGTGTTAAAAGGAAAATAAATTGTTAAAACATGTTTTCATTGTTGCGGTACATTTTATTATTTGCTTAAAAATAATAAACGAAATGAGCCAACAAGAAGAAAAAAAAACTAAATGTTCAAGTAAATTAAAACCAAACAAAAAGAAGATAAAAAAATAATTTAAAACGTGTTAACTTTGCCAAAATGGTAAATTAACGTTTAAAGACTTCTTTTTTTTCAAGCACGGACTTGTGTTCAAGTCAAACAAATGACAAAAAATTAAACAGCTGATTAACGGTTTTAAGTCGTACTACAAGTGGACAGACGGACTTAAAAAAGGCAATTAATGACATGTTGTTGCTGTTGCAATTACAAAAAAAAAAAATAAATCCCTCTCATTTATATGAAATACATACAACAAAAATTTAATTAAAAATTATAAACGAATTTAAATATTGAAAATGCCGTATGGTCCGGTACAGTGGACTTCAAAAACATGAATTTGATGTTCAAGATAAAATGAGTTGTGTTTTTTTTGTATCCTAAATTTATAAATAAAATTAAATTAAATTTAAGAATCGTGATTGCTAAGATGAAGGAATTTAATCATTGTTTGGCTTTGTGTTTCCTGGCAAAGTCAGAATGTTTTTTAAAATATCACTGTTCTCTTGGCGCCAGGTTGAGACGTGAAATATTTTTATTTTAAGTTTGCAGCACCGCTTGGTGGTTAACAGCCCAACCTAAATTACAGCGTCGAGCAGCAGGGTACGCAATCTGCTGCTAAAGCAATGTTAAACCTTAAATTTGGCTATAAGGGACATACTCGTACATTCTATTGCGTTCTCATGCATATATGTAAGTGGGCTTAAGTACTCGTAATATATCGGTTTTGTTTTGGACTCGCCTGAGTGTCAGTAAAAATATTTAGAAAACTTTCTAAATTTAAATTAGTTTCGTTAAAGAATTTGGTCACAGACGCTTGTGAGTGACTGATTTCAATACCCAAAAAAATTGTTTTACTGCATGCATGCATGCCCATTCAAGCATAGTTAAGTTCTTTTATACGAGAGTGTGGCATGCATGGACATGCGTCATTGCAAAGACCATCACCAAAGAAATTTCGTAAAAAAATTCTATAAAAACTACAAAAAAAAGCTGGAAATAAATTCTAAGTTTATTTATAAAATATGTATATATAAAAATTAAATTGCATATACATATATGCCATCCTTTTCAGGATTTCCCTTAAATTCCCTTCCCTTACTTAAATTTCAAAACTACATTTTCATTTCCCTTTTCTTAAAATCAACATTCCAAACAACTTTGCTACAATGTATGCCGACATATTATTTTATTGTGCTTTAAAGATTTGCAATTTACAAAATAAACTTTTAATTTTCCTAATTTGTTCGTTATTTAGAATTAAACAACAGCCACTGCAACTGCAACAGCAACAGCAACAGCAACAGCAACAACTTTTATCGATTAAGAAAAAAAGTGGACAACAAGTGTTTGATTTGATTGAATAATGACTGATTTTTTTTGTTGTTGTTGTTGTCTTTGCACACCAAACGACTCACCAACTGACTGAATAGCAAAGCAACAAGCGTTAAACTAGTACAGCTGTCCGTTGTTGTCTTGACGAGAATATGGTCAATATGATTATAAAATGTTTAAAGAAATGGAGACAAAAGAAAGCTGGCAATAATGAAATTTTTAAGAGCTAAATGTTATATGCATTTCAAATTTAAAGATTCTATTGAGTAAAAATTGATTATTATCAAGGTAAAAAATTATTCGAATAAATTTAATCGAATAGTTTTAATCGCATAATATGTTCGAATAATTGTATTCTAATGATTTAGTCAAATGTTTTTGTTCGATTAATTATATTCGAATAATTTGTTCGAATAACTTTATTCGAATAATTTTGTTCAAATGAATATATTTGAATAATATTATGTATATGTACATATGTACATAAGTTCCTTCAAATAAAATGCATACCAAAAATATTTTTTGAGCAAATATTATTCGTATAGTATTTATTTAAATAAAATAATCGTTCGCATACGCTCATGAGAATAAGATTATTCGATGAACTTTTATATAAATTGTATCCAAGTAATTTTAATGTAAATAAAACTAGTCCAGTAATTATAATCCCTTATGTTTAAAATTACTATAGCCATTAAATTTTATAGCTAATCAAATAATTTAAAAAAATATTCTAATAAATTTAACCGAATAAGTTATGTTCCAATTAAATAAAATAATAAAATTTATGCATATCTAAAATAGTATCACAAAATTTCTAAATGATATTGATTAGATTTTATTCATGCAATTGAAAAAAAATATTCGAGTAAAATTATTCGATTAAGATTATTCGAATAAATTATTTTTTTGTAAAATAAAATTTAAGTTTTTGTGATATCGATATTAAATTTAAACGAATAAGTTATGTTCGAATTTCATTAAAATACGATTAACAGAATACTTTAAAATTAAATTTTATACGTGCAATTATTGCAAAAAAAAAATTTTTCGATTAAAATTTTTCAATTAAGATTATTCGAATAAAATTAATTAATTAATTTAATTATTATTTTTCGAACTGTATTTGAATTGAATAGGCTAAAGTTCGTAACGCTTTTTAAGCCAAATTACATGTGATAATTATTAATGAACAAATAACATCAAAGTTAGTTGTAAATATTCTGACAACAACATTAATTAATTTTATTTATAAAATAACGTTCTAAGAAATTATAATAAAATTTCTTCAAATATATTGATTAGAATTTATACGTGCAACTATTTAAAAAAATTTTTCGAATAAATTCAATTATACTTTTTGCAAAATAAAGTTCTAGTTTGTGCGATATCCCTTTTGTGTTAGAAAATATTAACGAAATGTCTCAAAAGATATTGATTAAATTTAGTTCGTGCTATTTTTGGAAAAATTTATTCGTATAGGATTATTCGAATAAATCGAATTGTAAAAATAAAGTTTAAGCTTGTGTTTTCAAAATATTAAAAAATATCTAGAAAAATTTATTAGATTTTATTTCTGCGATTATTGAAAAAAATATTTTATTGAAATTATTCGAATAAATTTAACTATATTTGTTTGTAAAATAAAGTTGAAATTTGTGCGATATATATAAGGGGGAATATGTTTTAGAAAATATCAACAAAATGTCTTTTAAAATATTCATTAAATTTTGTTGATTAGAAAAAATTATTCGTTTAAGATTATTCGAATAAATTTAATGAGGATTTTGTGAAACAAAGTTTAAGTCTATGTATGTTTAAGCAAATTGACTAAATTTTATTCGCGCCATTGTTGAAAGAAAAATATTCGATTAAATTTATTCAAATAAGATTATTCGAATACATTTTATTAAGTTTTTTTAATCAATCTTAAGTTTATGGGCTACAATGTTAATTTAATTTGTGCTATTATTGAAAAAAAAAACAGTTCGGCTTAAACTATTCAATTAAGATTATTCGAATAAAACTACTCTAAACTACTACTACCACTAACAAAAAATATTGATTAATTTTTATGCAAGCAATTTAATTTCAAAAAGAAGTGTTCCAATAATTTTATTCGATGAAATTGCATACATAATAATAAAATTAAATTTGCACTGGATTTTAAACGAATAATTTTATTAGAACAAATCAAAATAAATTTTATATTGTAAAATTTTATCGTATAAAGTGACAAATCGGTTTTGTTATAAGAATAAGTTGCTAAAATGGATTGCATTCGAATAACTTAAATGCAAATTAAGTAGGATTATTCTATTGAAATCATTCGAATAATTTTTATAGGAATAATTTTTTATCGAATAAATTTTATTATAATAACTTTGAGCTAATATGTGTAATGGAATAGTCTTCAAAATTATTAGATTATATTTCGGAAAAAATTTAAAGTAATTTTGGTTGAAATATAATTAGTCGAGTGATTTGAATGTAATGGATTAAAATTTATTACTAAATTTTATAACAGACAAAAATACATTTTAATCGAATAATATTGATGGAACAAATTGTAAACGAATAAGATTGTTCGAATATAATTTATGGGAGTGCAATTATTTGAATGAATTTTTTTATTATTTAATTATGATATTTAATCGAATAAAATTATTCGAATATTTTTTTAATAAAATTAATGATTTTTTTAATTAAATGTATGTATTCCAAAACATTTGAAAAATCAGTGAATCCTTTATATTTACGTTTCGTATTGGGTACTCGTGTAACTGGAATATAAAACAATTTTATGTTGGTATGTAGGGTACCAATTTTTATTGTGGTGCTCGCTGTTTACATTAACTTAAAAAATTCTACTCACTGTCGTATGAAATGAGACAATTTGTACATTACTTACTCGATTTTGATTTAAAACGTATAAATATCTGCAGCATTCATATAATGTTTGCTCTTTTTTTCAAGAAAATAATTTAAACAGCCAGCCAACCAACCTGGTGGGGAACTAACATGTTTTGTGGTTTTATTATTTTACTGTTTTTCTTTTATCACTTAAACTAAGGACTGACTGATTGTATGCTGTTGTCACAGGTTATTTAGCCTGGCCAATGTTTTCTAGGCAATAACACAAAAAAAAAAACAAATTCGCAACAACAGTGTACCAACAAAAAGTACGCTTCAGCACATACCAACAACAACAATAACAACAGCAGCATGCTTATAACAACAATAAGCCTGTTGAAAGTTGAGTGCACAAAGGAGCAGTTCACTGAAAACATACGGAAAAATAAAACCAATTTGTCTAATAAACCCGCTGATGTAGTGGCAACAGGTCTCTTTTCGTACAGCACAATTTTTTTTTTAATTTTTTTTATTAGTTTTTATTTTTTGTTATTTAATATTCTGTGGAGGATTTGAGAGCTCTGTAGCTTGCCAGCTAAGCTTGCAGCAGTAATACTCTACCACGCTGTTTGAAGGAACAACATGGTACAAGCTCTGTAACATGACCATTGAGACGCTTTTAGCCGTATGAAGGTGTTAATTTCAATTTAACGTTTTTGAAAAGTAATTGATTTTGATTTTTTCTTAGTGTTGTTGTCTGTTCTTTTTTCCTTGCTTTTCTCCATGCTTGAAGAGTGGTTTCGCTGGCATGAGAAAAGGAGGGTGCTGGGAGTAGGATAAAGACTTGTAGTCTCCGGAGTTTCGATAATCCTAAAATAAAGGTAAGATGTACTTAAAAAGAGTTTTAGAAGGGCATCTTGTCGCTTTGTGGGTTTCTAATAATTATTCATAGATAAAATTAATTATTACTTTTAAATTTTCAAGGAAATTCTAAATTCAATAACTGAACGACTTATATGAACTAAGGATGGAAACCGCGCACGTGATTTGCATTAATCTTGAATACATTATTAATTCAGTGGCAATAAGAAAAAATTGCTTAATACTAGCCATACACTACACAAGTTCACTGCACAAGTCTGGCACTGTACAGTGCGCTTGTGTTTTGTATGGGGGTGTTTGTGCTATTTGCGCAGTGAGCTAAGTAAATATCAAAACGATTTTGATATTTGCTCAAGTTTGAAAACTGTACAGTGAACTTGTGTAGTGTATGTTGCTAACGCTCATTTGTCTTGTGATTTTTTAAGAGTTCAAAACAAAAAATGAGCGCAAAAAAAATATTCTGGACAGAGTTCCTAGAATTATGCAATGAATCACCTGCATTATGGCGCATTAAAATAAAAACTGGACAGTATACTTGTATAAAAACTCCACATTTTACTTGTCTATTGTGTGTCACAAGCTTAGTTTACGCAGTGCCAGCCTTGAGCACTGAATTTGTGTAGTGTATGGCCGGCGTAAGTCACATTTTACTGTTTAAGTCATATTTGACTGTTTTTCAGGGGAGCACTTTTAAGTGTTCGAGTCAATTTTTAGCAATTTATTCCTTTTACAGCTAAATTAGAAAATTCTCTGTTAACCTTTATTTTTTTTAAGCAAACATCGTTCTTCACACTGTGAATAAGGCAATACATATAAACTATAAATTAACAATTAAAAATTTAATTGAGGCAAATAATTTTTTGTTTGAAAACTTTAGTTGATAGGCAACTCAACAACACAAATTCAATAACTGTTGAGAAAGAAATTTTCAACTCCTAATCAACATTAATATCCTGCTCTCGGCGATTGGACTAGCTGCAGCCGAGAAACGCTGGAAGTTCTCCTGGAAACACATTTCTCAGGTTGCACGGAGATCTCCCCTCGCTCAGAAATGACAATTGAATTGAATACTGAGAATTGTGACGCCATTTCCTTTAGTAAAGTGGAATGGGCAATCAATTCCTTTAAACCATATAAATCACCAGGACCAGATGGTATTTTTCCGGCTTTATTACAGTGTGGTAAACAGAGGATAATTCCCTGGCTAGTAGGAATATTTAGAGGATGTCTCAGACTGAATTATGTGCCAAAATCATGGAGGATAGCCAATTAAAATGTAGAATAGTATCTGCGGAATTAGGCAATTCCAATGTAAACAAAGAAGCTAAGAGAGGAACTCCCCAAGGTGGTGTTCTATCGCCACTTCTTTGGACGCTGGTTGTAAATGAAATTCTCACGGAATTCGACGGTAAAGCAGCTAAGATTACAGCATATGCGGACGACATAGCTATCATCATAACTGGTAAGTTCCTCGACACAATTAGCTCCCTTATGAAATCCTCGTTGAGGGATATTCATAGTTGGGCAACGCGGGTAGGTTTGAACTTAAACCCAGGAAAAACTGACCTTGCGCTTTTTACTAATAGGAAAGTCAAGGAATGGGGAACACCAAAATTAGACGGTATATCGCTCTCGCCCAAAACACACACAAAGTACCTGGGGGTTATTTTGGATAGTAAGCTGACGTGGCGGTCCAATATAGAAGATAGAGTTAAAAAGGCCACCATTGTTCTATATGCATATAAAAAAATGCTGGGCAGGACATGGGGCCTTTCACCTACTCTTACGTATTGGACCTACACAGCGGTGGCTAGACCAATTTTACTCTACGGAATACTTGTATGGTGGAGGGCGACTGAGACAAAATCATACCTGAAAAAGTTGGAAAGTATCCAGAGGCTAGCAGAGCTCTGCATCACTGGAGCTTTAAAGAGTACACCTACTGCAGCTTTAGACGTTATATTGGACCTTAAACCAATAAAACTAATTGCAGTGAACGTGGCATGCAAATCAGCTATCCGACTCAGGACAACAGGTCAGATGTCGTACAGATCATTTGGTCACAGCAAATTACTAGAAAACATGGAGTGTAACTCGGACTACATCATTCCAGTGACGAACTTTTTTACCAAACCACAGATCACTATAAGTGAAGAAGGCTATCTGTAAAGTCTTAATCATAGTGGTTCAGGTTTTAACTTTTTCACTGATGGTTCAAAGATGGATAGAGGGGTGGGAACTGCGGTTTACTGTCAGGAGCTCGGTATAGAGGAATCTTATAAATTTCCTGATCATTGTAGCATCTTCCAGGCGGAAATCTATGCTGTCAAAATGGCAGCAGAGTTAGCCTTCACCTCTCTAGCTATGAATGCGCGTGTAAATCTGTATATAGACAGTCAAGCGGCTATAAAAGCAATTTCAGCTGACTGCAACTACTCATCGGTTGTGCTCCTGTGTAGAAAAGCCCTGAATATGTTATGTACTGGTAGAAAAGTACATATTTTCTGGATCCCAGGACACATGGGGATAGAGGGAAATGAAATGGCCGATACACTGGCCAAAAGGGGAATTCAATTACCGGCTGAGGTAACGGTATATAACCGAAAACTAATTCAATACCTTAAAGGGATCATAGACTCTAATATGAGGGAAGAAGCGGAGAAATGTTGGTGCGCGACGAAAACTTGCAAAACTTCTAAAATCATGTGGAGCTCCTATGATCCCAAATTGACTAAGTTCCTTTTATCATTAACTAGAAGCAACTGTAAACTTCTAGTGGGAGTATTAACTGGGTACTGCTGGACGGCTTCGTACGCTGTCAAAATAGGACGAATACCCGACGGTACCTGCAGGAAATGTAAGGAACCCGAAGAAATGGAAACAATGGAACATCTACTGTGTCACTGCCCGGCTTTAAGCCGCACTAGATATAACTATCTTGGTGCTCACACTTTTCGTAGTCTTGAGCTTGTATCGAGAGTAGAAATGTGTAGTTTGCTAAAATTTATTAAATCTTTGTGGGAGGCACCACGAACTAAGCTGCCACACTAACAGGTTCTCTTTTCATCTGCTGGTATCGCTAAGGATCAATCCCGGTCTATGCGAGGTCTTTGGACCAACCAGATAAACCTAACCTAACCTAACCTAACCTGCTCTCTGAGAGGGCAACTGTTCTCCATTACACAGAAAAACATATTTCGCCAATGAACACCTTTAATTAAAAAAAAAAAAACAAAAATCAATTAAAAATTCAATTGCGTCAATTAAGGTTTTGTGTGAAAATTTAATTTATTAAGTAGTTTAATTGATTTTATATTTTTTTTTAATAAAAGAGGTTGATTGGAGAAATAATTTTTATCTGTGTAATGGTTTTTTCTTTTCTAAAAATAAGGAGCAAATTTTTTGCTCGCTCACAGACTAGGAACTAAAAAGTTATTGAAGTAGCGAATGACAAGGTCAATGTAAAATTTGGGCAATCAAACTCAGGGCTTTAATTTAACTTTTTAGTTAGTGGCCATTTTAAAGTCGACCAAATTAATTTTGGACATTGTTTGGGTACCATTTTTTTTGGAACATAGGTGATTGTGAGGCCATTGCGCTTGCTTATTGTACTACAAAATGGATTTTGTGCCCTTTACTACATCTCTGTAATAGGCTTAGTTAATTGTTTCAAATAATTCAAATAATAATAAAATTAATAAAATATTATAAATAAAATAATAAAAAAACATTTTCAATTTAAAAAACCCCCGATATATCCAGAAAATATGTAATATCTTCTAAGCGACTGAACCGATTTTTTTCAAACATTTAGCTATGAACACTCGATCGATTGACCTTTCAAACAAAAAAAACTAAACTAAAATCGGTCTATCCGTTTGGTCTGTACGTGGACTCGTACAGACACACAGATATACAGAGACACAGACACACCCTACAAAATTATAACATCCCTTTTTTGGTCGGGGGCTAATAAATATTAATTTAAATAAAATCAACTTTAAAATATGATTTTATGTTACTTAAGTCCCAGCCAAATTCACAAGCGATACACTTAGTTCCCTTTTAACCGGTCATTATGGATATTATTTTGAGCGCCATCTGTTTTAAAGTGACGCAGTATAGTCACGCACAATGTTTTCTTTTCGTGTTCAGCAATTAGAAAAATGTCAATTAATAAGTTTTTTATTTATTTCTTTATCTGATATTAAGTGAGAAGCATATCGTTCCATAATCGCCAAAAAGAGCTTAAGCGTCATAATTTTCGAACTTAATTTTGTAACCAAAATCGTTTATTTGCTATCGTAAATAATCGTGTTTCTTAAAAAAAAAATAAAAAACGGGGTCCAAAAAATCCGTCGCTTAAGCTTTTTACGCGGTTATCGCTCGATATGTGTGTGTGTTTCCTCCTAATGTGTTGCAAAGTTGGCATGACAAGTTTTGGCGTTTGACAAAAAAATTCTTTTAAAATAAACAACAACAAACACACAAATTTGTTTAGTAAAAACGCTGAGAATAAAAATCTTTAATATTTTTCTTGTTTTTAATTTATTAATTCTGCTGATTACAGAATGAATATTAAAAAAATTTATTAAATTTATTGAAAAAAAAAATTACTTTAAGCATTTTTTTTTGCTATTTCCCGTTAAAGGAAATGTAAACTTCACTCTTATCCATTAAAATTTATGTATTTATATAACTTTTTGTAAAAAAAAGAGAAACAACTTATAAAAAAATATAAGAAAATAAAAAACACCAGTTAGTTTTCCCACTTCATAAATATTATTGTTTTTTTAGTGTTTTGACTAATTTAATTGAAGTTAAACCGGTTAAATAGCGTAAATATTTAATTAAAAGTGTACTAGAATAATAGTTGCCTTATACACTGCGCATCATTTAAATAAGGAATTGAATTTTATGAATTTTGAACTAGAGCGATGTCACACGAACGAAAGATGTAATGGCAGGTCGATTTGTAAAATCGAAAAATTCGTTAAATGCCTTTTGATATTTTGCTTCACTTTTGTCAATAAAAAAGAAAATGTATGATGATATAAAAGTAAATATATTTTTTAACCGACTTCAAAAAAGGAGGAGGTTATCAATTGGTCTCTATATTTTATTTTATTTTTTTTGGCATATTCGGTACATTTTTGACCGATTGTGAAAATTCTTTTTTCATTGGTCCCATTGTAAAATTTATAATTTTTTGTAAATTTTATAATTTTTGTAAATTTATTTTATTTTATACTGCTTATTTGATTGCTACGAAACTTACCCAACATATTGGGCTCCCGTAACGACACAATTTTGAAGTTACAAAAATGGGTTGAACCACGCCCAATAAAACTTAATATTATATTTGACGTGCTTCTATTTCATCGATTTTTACGAAACTTGACACACACCTTAAGCTCAAAAAAAGCACAATCTTGCATTAAAAAAAATGGGCGGGGCACGCCTATTAAATATTAATATAATATTGCACGTGCTTGGACTTAACCAATTTTTACGAAACTTTGCACACACCTTGACTCTTAAAAACACAAAATCTTGCATTTTAAAAATGGGTGGAGCACACCACCAGCACTGCATTATTGCAGAGTCACGTGGCATTGACTTGAAATATTTCCGTTTGCATACTTCTGTGGCCTTCGTCGCTTTGAGATATTTTTAAGTAAAAGGTTAATTTTGTTATTTATGAATGTAAATGGCTTAAAGTTAAATCAGGAATCATTTCAAAACAAATTTTAAACACCTTCTTAATACTAATAACCAGTGAAACCAGAAATATGCTCGAAAAATATTGAAAATATGCACTAAACAGTCAAAAAATATGCTCTTAAAAATAAAGTAAATTGATTTATTTGTAAATGAAAATATACTTCCAATTCAAAAATTCAACAACACTTGCATATAAAATAAGACAAAAATAAACTAAACAACAAAAGGAAATAAAATTAACAAAGAATAACTGGGTTTGAAGTGCACTTTAAAATAAAATTGCCATACAAATTTTTAACTAAAGCAAATAATACAAATTAATTTTTATTGGATACTCTCATAAGAATTTAATTTTAATTTCAAAAGATCACGATATCAGAGTTAAGGCTTTGGAACTGTATTCATATATTAACAATGCTCCTTCAACGTCTATTCAAGGCAGAGTCCGTCACAAATAGCAAAACTCAATTTGTATAGAAACTAACGTCCGTAAAACTGCGTAAAAAATGTATACACTACATGAAACATAAGAAATGAGATTAAGATGGTGAAAAATAAAAATAAAAATTTTGACCAAGCCCTTAACCTGTAAACCTATTAAAATAAAAAAAAACATTCTATAAAGTATTAAAATATGCCCTAAGAGCATAAATTATGCTCTAGAAATTCGAAAATATGCTAAAAATATGCTTCTAAGACTAATATATGCAAAAATATGCTTTAAAGGGTAAAATATGCAAAAATATGCTCTAACAAATCGATTCCAAAATTCATAAAAAGTTCTGAAACGGATAAATATCTTATCCCCGCATTAATACGGCACACAAGAAAAAACATACATTTGCATATTTGCTGTTTCCCTGCTAATAGCCTTTCCGACATTCTGTTTTCAACTTACATTTAATGCTTCGGCCTTTGGGTCATCCACAATCCCCACCAACGCAACTAGTTGCAATTTTCTTATAATATACCCGGTCTATGACTCAAAATCAGCTGTTAAAGATAAATCAGCTGTTAAAGATAAACAATGCATTTCGCCAGTTTCTCGGTAGTTGTTGTTTTTTGAGTCATAAGCCACCTTTTCATAGACCGGGTCACATATATTCAATTTCTATAAAAATAGAATACGTGCATTATGCACAATGGGGCTTTAACATATTGATATAATCCTTAAAAATTTTTCAAACTAAACTCATTATTAAAGTGATGCGCAGTGTATATATATTTTTTCCCCCTCAAAACTCATAAATTTTTTCTATATTTTATTATATGCCACACTGTTATTTAGAACAATTTAAATTTAAAATCACACACGCTCACAAACACTGCAGCAATGTAAATGAAATTCTTTTGAAAATAACGGCCAAATTTTTCTGGAACTATTTTGTTTGTAATTAAAGTTTTTTTTATGTTAAACGGAAGTTTGAAAAAGCGAATAGTAAACACACTTTTTACAGGCAGTTTTATTTTTAGTTTTACAATTACATACATAGAAGATTTTATGTATTTTAAATTAAATTAAATTAATTATCTTAGTGTGAGTTGGGTTAATGAAAGGACTATAAATCAGAGAAAATACGCTTTATTTGGCATTAAAATATACTTTTCTCTGAAAAATTAATTAACCCGTTTGCTGAAATACTTCCGGAGTTGTTAAATGCCTGTACGCAATGAAAGAACAACTTTTGAAGAACTCCAGAAGAACGTCTATATGAATTTCGTTGCGGCTTAAGAAACTCTTCAGTGGACTTCAACCTGGATTCTTAGAAATCAGCTAAACAACTTTAAATGTTTAAAGAAGATTTCTTAATAAGTTTAAAAGCCTCAAACAACAATTTACAAAACTTAGTGTACAGATAAGGCTGTGCTGCCATTTATACTTGCAATATCTAAAGTGTTGTACATCTAAAGTGTCGCAAGATTTCAAAATTGCAAATGTAATAAAGCTTTAATTTAATATAGATCAGGCGCATTTTTTTTCTGAAGTTAAGAAACTTCTTTGCAAATATCAAGCATCTCCATAAACACAAATACTCATAATTGCAATACTACCCTGTGGGTATAAATTAGTTTTATTTGCCTACTTTTTGTTTAGCACAAAATGATGTAACAATTTTTTTTTTCTTGCTAAAAGTAGAAAAACAAAACTGGGTCCATACCACCACAGCAGCCTGTAAGTGCACTTTAAGATCATAAACACGCAACAAAATTTTAATTCATTACATGCGACTCCAACAACAACAAAAAGAGCTCTGAAAAAATGCAAAAATTAAATAGAGAATCAGAAAACGTAAATGTTGTACGTACATACATACTTACATACTTACGATTATGTATGTAGTATATACATGCTGTTTTTAACTACAACATGGATTAAAACTAATTAACACATAATCAACACGTATTTTGGTCAAATCAAACAGCAAACAACAAATAGCAAACAGCAACAGCAGCTGCAGCAACAATAGCTGCAGCAAGAAACATTATCTTCGTTTATTTGTTGGCTAGAAAAAATATATAAATTTTCAGAAAACTACAACAAATTAGCAACTACCACAAACACTCAAACGTGTACAGAATGCCACAATAATTTTTGTCTAAAGACACTGTAACAGAAACAAATGATTCGTACTTAGTTTGAACTTTAAAGGAATTCATTTATTTAAAGGCAGAAAATTCCATTTAATGAAGAGACGCAGAACAAAAGGCGCTTTTTTGCTCAAAGCAAAAAAACCTTTTGTTCTGCGGATTCTCAAAGCGTTAATTTGTTGTTTATAGTTTTCATAAAACAATTTTATAAAATAACACAATTTCATTTCATTTGTTCTGAAAAAGTAGTATTTTAATTATCTTGAACAACTCCAGAAGCGCTGCAAAGATGCTATAAAAATTACCAAAATGCACAATAGCAGAGTTGTAAAAATTAAAAAATTAAATTGAAAAAAAAATTATTTTGGGTAAATTATTTATGTCGAATAATTTATTTCTTTCTCCTTCTGCAGTAAAAGCTTACATTCATTTTACTTGATATCATGAAATTAAACCAGGCATGGAAATTTTAAATTGATGCGAAATACAGTAGAATTTCGAAAAAGTTAACCAAAATGTCCCAAGTGTAATTAATTCATTTTATGGACCCGCTTTTTTTTCTCGTAAATTTTTAATCAAAATGCCGATACTGATTTGCTACACAAAAGGGCGAGATCTTCGTGTGCCAAAATACTGAGGCGCGAAAAAGCTCTTTACGAGCAACGTCTATGTGCTAAAGTTTTTGCTGCCCCTCGGGGTAGTAAGAGCTTCTGGTCATTCGTTAAAAGAGTAAAGAATAATGCTAGTTCTTCAATTCCGACTCTTTTAAAGGATGACCTAATAATATTCACTGACCCGGCTGATAAAGCTAACCTACTTGCTTAAATATTTGCAAGTAATTCCTACTTGCCAGAAAGCAATCAGCCTCTGAGAGAGTATCCCCTACTATGCCTAAGATATTCTTTCAAGCTCGGGCAGTAAAAAAGGTTTTGTCGCAACTCAGCATACACAAGTCTCCCCCGGGCCGGATGGCATTCCAGCGCTGGTCTTGGAGCAGTACTCCTCGACGCTAGCACGTCCATTAACTAACCTCTTCAGCACGTTGTACAATACTGGTAAGTACCCATTGTGTTCGAAAATTGCTATGCTACGCCAATCCCTAAATAAATTCAGTAAAGTGCGACTTTGACTCGCGCACGAAGGGTTCCATACGTTGGCTTTGAGCATTTTTTTTAATAGTGTTGTTTTTACGTTTTTTCAGCTGAAATAATTTTTTTTTTATTATTTTTCGCTTTTTCTCGTTTTGGCGATTTTTTTTTAATTTTGACAATTTTTTTCATTCTGGCGATTTTTTTCATTTTGGCGATTTTTTTTATTTTGGTGATTTTTTCATTTTGGCGATTTTTTTTCATTTTGGCGATTTTTTCATTTTGGCGATTTTTTTTCCTTTTGGCGATTTTTTCATTTTGGCGATTTTTCCGGTTTTTTGCGATTTATTTTCGATTTAGAATTTTTTTTAATTTGGTGCTTTTTTTCGTTTTGGCGATTTTTTTTTTGATTTTGGCGATTTTTTCGGTTTGGCGATTTTATAATTTTGAGATTTTTTTGATTTACCGGTTTTGAAAATTTCAAGAAGTTTGCTCTTACGGTTTCCAAGATACAGCAAGTTATCAAAATTACATAGTCGAAATTACATTAACTGATGGTACACCCTTTAATTAAAATTTTTTAAATTTTAGTGTTAATTGTTGTAGTGTGTATAAAAATTCACTAACTTTACAAATTTCAAGTGCATATACATACAATTGTATGTATATTACATGGGATTTTAACATTTTTCGTTGCTCGTTTTGGCACACCCTTTAATTTCCAACTCTCATGTATTTGTTGTTGTAGCGGCCAAGGGTCTACACACTGTGTCCAAATTTCAGGTCCGTAGCTCTTACGGTTCTCGAGAACAGACGGACGGACGGACAGACGGACAGACGGCCAGACGGACAGACGGACAGCGTAGCGAAAACAATAGGGTTCCATTTCACCTTTGGTGTACGGAACCCTAAAAAGGAGAAGCTTCTAACCCTGAAAATTATTGCCGAATGGCAATATGCTCTGCACTTTCCAAAGTGATGAAAAATATGGTGAATTGCCATCTTGTAAGATATCTTGAGTCCAACAGCTTACTCAACGACCGGCAGTATGAATTTCGTAGAGGCCGATCTACGGGAGACCTACTTGCCTTCCTCTCGGAGAAATGGTATAATTAAATCCACCATTTTGGCAAAAGTAAGGTGGTGGCTCTAGATATATCCAAGGCGTTTGATATAGTGTGGCATGGTGCACTTTTGTCAAAATGTATTGCCCTTGGTGTCGAGTTTTCTCAGGGATCGCACATAAGAGTTGTTATAGATGGGATCAAGGTTAATTCGGGCGTACCGCAAGGTTCCGTTCTTTCACCAACTCTATTCCTTATTTTTCCAAATGACCTTCTATGTCAAACTTTAAACCCTATCTACTCTTTCGCGGACGACAGCAGCATCTGCCATTCTTTCTCATTCTTCCACAGGTTGAAGCTATACGACAAACAATGAATGAGACTTTAAACTACGAGTACGATTTAGCAAAAATTTCTAATGGGGTCATTCGAATAGGGTCGATTTTAACACCCGTACGACCCAATGTTGTATGGTTACTCATAGACGCATGACCGAAAATGCTGCTGCCTCTGTAACTATGGGTGGTATAAATATTAAGGAATCAGAAGCTCTTGATGTTCTTGGCATGAAAATCCAGTATGATGTCGATGGATTTAACACATTTTCAAGTCTCAAAAGTAGCATTCAACAGCCTAGGATTTTTGAAACGGTGCAAGCGATATTTCACACCATCTAATGTCCTTACTACTTACCACTTATATCAGACCGAAAATAGAATACAACTCTCATGTATGGGCCGGCGCTTCAAAGTCTGTTTTGGGGCTGCTCGAACGCGTACAGGAGAGGGCGAAGAAGCTTTTTGGTGACAGTAGGGTATCCAACTCTATTGATTCATTTCGTTGTTCTATCGTTACTACAACGGAATGTGTTCTAATGAAGTTAAGGAACTTGATCCTGAAACCCGTACATCTATACGCACAACACGTACCTCATTCAAAGCACATCCCTTTGTGGCCGATGGGCCAATGAATCGCACAACGCATTACAGAGAGAACTCCTGTTTTAGCCGCACTGTTCGTATGTGGAACCAACTACCTGCTGAAGTCTTTCCTATCACTACCAGCGTGGAAAAGTTTAAATCGAATGCTTACAGACACTACTCCCTCTATCCTCCTCCCCTGTAACCAATTGTCCCAGTTCTAGCACAATGCATTGCATGAGAAGGGGTTATCCCCTATCTATTAAAAAAAAAATTAGTGAAAGATGTTACATCAGACGTTTAATTTTTTTTTAATTCGCCAGACGTCCATAACTGCTATTAAATTGTTTTCGAGAGTGTAATATGACGAATACGTACTTAGCTCTAGATTTTAAACTGGACCAGTAATTGCACAACTACGTTTTCTTTGCTTCAAGCTTACATATGTATGTGCTTGCGGTTTTGGGTCTATTTTTGAAATTACTACTTTAGATACACCATAATCCAAGGCCAGCCGTTCTCTGTGAATACATTGATTAGTTTTTTTTTTAACATTACTTTCTGTTGTAATTATTATTTGGTTGGGGTGTTTTTTCTGCTTTGTAGACTTTTTCGAGATTCTACTGTAGTTAATAATATTAGGCAATTTTGATTAAAGTAGATTGAAACGAATGTAACATATAGTTATCATTATGTTATTTAACTTATTTTAACAAATTAGTCTGACAAATAGTATACTCCCAAACCTGGCCTCAATACAAGTATGTATTTGAAAAATATATAAAATTCAATCGTATAGAACACAGTTTTGTATGAAAATTCTCGGCAATAAAAATGCCACACCAAAGCAAATCCATGTCAGGTGGTTCAGTTAGCTGTTTTCGCCGCTTGTAATTTGAATATCCCCTAAGGCTAGGACTCACTATCCCACACAGTCTTACGACTTAAAAAAAATACAAGCCTGATTTAATGTATTCTTGTTTTCTTTTGAAAATTTCCATAAACTCCTCCATCATGCCAGGGTTGCATTTTCTCAAAAGTCGTACGATTGTGTAGGATAGTGGATCCTGGTTTTAAATTTTTCAATAAATTTTTTGGATATCAAAAGTATGCATTCTTCAAAGCGATTTGAGTCGAGTATACCTTATATTAATATGCCTGCTATAATACTGTATAAGTAATTAAATAACGTCAAAGCGAGCTTTTGAATTGAACAAAAGTTTATTATTTTTTTATAATAACGTCTTAATTTGACAACTTGCAGTGCTGGGGCTCCTTGAATCGAGTATTGAAATTTCTTGTGACGGAGTGGTCGTTAGACTCCGTCATAGTTGTCAAAGGAGTCGGTTTATTGTAAATGAGGTTACCACACAGGAAAAAGTCCATATGAGTTGAATATCAGTATTGCGTGGATTCCAAGGAGATACATTTTCCAGGGTAGTCAAGCCTTTGACCGGCATCTTGAGGCTTTTATTCTTTGTGTGAAAGCGGTGTAATGAAGATCTTGGCACATTTAAAGCTCTTGTGCGCTTTCTAATTGGGAAGTTGGGCTCGTATCAAACAGCCTAAGGCTAAGCCGGTTGCTTCAAAGCTGTTACTTTATTTTCGAATAAGCGGTATGCTTGACGCAATATTTAAGTAATGCATACAAACATTTACTGTTCCAGAATCTTTTACGAGCTACAGTCGCCAAGTTACCATTTTTGTAAAACTCTCGTGCGTACAATGCCCCAAAAAAAAAAGCCCATTGGCGATTGATTTTGCAAGGATCATGCTACCACTTGCCATACGTAAAATTTACGTCCATTATTGTTCAAGGATTAACTGGTTGTTAGCTGAAAATTCTTTTAAAACTCTGATGCGTATTTGTTGTATGTATGCACAAATGTTGCATCCACATTATAGAAGTTGTATACAATTGAAACAAGTCGCTAGCAAATGATTCAGGTATTTGCTTACAGATTTTGTGGCAAAAAAAAAACTCAATACGAACTCAACAAAAAAAAATACTAAGACGATGATCTTCTTAGAGTGCATGAAATGAAAAGAAGTGCTGACTTAAGTTGGATTTAGTAAAAAAAAATTTTATACAGATTTTGTTGTTACCATTATTTGTTGGTTTTTGTGGAGTTATTTTTTGTTATCTATTTATTTTTTTTTTTTTTTTTACTCTTGCAAATGCTAGCTAACATTAGTGTTGTTGCTGTTGTTGTTGTTGTTATTGCTGTGAATAGTCATTCGAAAAAGACTTCTTCTATTTCTGCAAAATTGTAAGCAACACCAAAAGATGATGAACTCAATTCCAAACGCGAAACTCATGTCATTCACTATTACGTCAGATAACATGTGAACCAATTTGTGGCATCAATCTCAGGCTTAAGAAATGAAAATGAAATTAATGAAAATTTAAAGAAGTAAATAAAAAAAAAAGAATATATAAAAATAAAATAAAGTAACGAATTTGAACGACAAACCAACAACAAAACAAACACATCAACTTTATTGTACTGTGCAATACTGCCACAGCATCATTTCTGTCTTTGCAGTTAATTTATATATATTTTTTTTGCATTCTAATTGCAATTATGCTGAAGGGTGAGAAAATTTGTAAAGTGAATATTTTAATTTTTATTTTTTGTTATAAATTATAAATCAAAATCAAAAGAAAAAAAATTTATATTCCCAAAATTTCCTTGTGTCACAGCAAAACATTGGCTGCCTGCAACACAGACACTCAGAAATAATGTTATAAATAAATCTTAACAAATTTTGACGATTACAATTTTATCAACCAATGAAATTGGTTAAACTAACTATTGTGAAGCAGTTGAAAAAATTGTTTAAAGTACAATTTCTGCGGTTAAGTTACATGCAAATGGTATAGATAAAAGCTGTTAAAAATACCATTAGAAGTACTATCCATTGTCAATCTAAAGCCGGTCGTGCAATTGTCATTTAATCTATACAAATTCAAACAAAGCATATGGGCTTTTCTCCGAAAAATTCCACTTTTTTGTCGCGTGCGACAGCAAACAATTACCCTAGTATTTCTGAACAACGTGACTCGATTTTTTCTTAAAATTTTACCTAACGTAGAGCTGCTGACGGTCTATAGAAATATATAAAGAATTAAAAAAAAATTTATTTTCTTTGAAAAAAACAAACATATTTGCTAGGTGTCACACGCTACAAAAAGTTGACATTCTGTGGAAATGTCCATATAGAAATTTTTTATGAAAATCAGAGATAATGAGACATTTTTTTAGATTTAATTGAACTGTAGTGAATTTTAATCAGAAATAATTTCTTAATCAGGCTTGAGTTCAGTAATTTCAATTCTTATTGAATGAAATATTTTTATTAATTAATGTGAGTATCTAAAGAAGAGAAGAAAAATTAAACTAGACTTTATTAGCTGGGGGAAATACCGATATTTTTCTGTGCAGCCACGCACTTCATCAGCACCCATGTCTATCTACTGGGATAGAGATTATTATTAACATCAGCTATTTAACTTAAATTTCTATGAAATGGAATATGAGAATTGATTGTGTATACAATTATTGATTTACCTTTGGCAAACACATTTTAAGTATCACTATTCATTTTCTGTTTTTCCATTTTCTATTTAGGTAAGCACGAAGTTATATCACTCTACCTATGTATGTTTAACTATTCTTACTTATCTTTTACGATCATCACATTAATTATTTTTACTTATTCGATGCACCATCGGTACATACATATAAGTATTATTGTAGTGGCTTTATGTTACTTTATTTTTGCTTTCTACAGTTGACTTCGCTTTTCAGCATTCTGAAGCAATGATAGCCAAGTGAACAGTGATCGCTAAGTGAACATATTTTTGTCACGTGCCCATGATGAATTAAATGAGACATTTTTTTAGATTTAATTGAACTGTAGTGAATTTTAATCAGAAATTATTTCTGATTAAAAATCAGAGATAACATTTTTAATTTTTTTAAATTTTGCGAAAAATGACTTTGTAACAAATTTTTTATTAATTTTTTTTTTACTGCTGCATAACAGTTAATTTAACAAATTTGGTTGGTTGGGGAATTTTCAACCTTCGCATTGGTTAGATTTACCTATAAGTTTTCCTCTGCAAAGGTAGAATTAAAGTTTTGTTTAAATCTAATTTCATTAAATTTTGATTCAAACTTCATACGTACAGGACCAATGGCAATCTCATATCGCTTTGTTTACTCAAACAACGCCATAGTTAAAGTTCAATTTACAAAAAATAAAATATGTTTGTATTGGTGAGAAAAATGAGACTAAAATAAAGTTGCACTTGAAGAAAAGTCTTGTTACTTAAAATAATTATTAATTATTTGAATATTTTTTTTTTTGTAAATAAGCAATTTAATAAAAACTTAAGTTAAAAGCAAAAAAATATAATAATCCGTTCAACAATGTAGTTTACAAATCCCAAATTAAATTTATTCACAACTCTTTGAAGACTATTAAAATGCCTTTTTAAATTATCTCCCCTATTATTTTTAAATGTTCCATAACATTGCATATTGCCAAAAACATATTTTATCACGATATATTTCTCAACCTCCATAATTATTTTTGCTCTACAAATTTATTAAATTTGAACATTAATTTCTTTCGCTGTGGTCAAAAAAAAACATAAAAAAATTCGTATATGCGTGCAAAACTTCATTCGTCGCTTTCTCAGTGACGACTAAACAAAAGAGCATTAGTATGTGTGTGATTTTCTTGTCCACAATTGCGGTATTTCGTGCGGTTCACTGACTTACACACAACTTAATGGAAAAAAAATGTTTTTATGCTTTCAAGAGTTGCATAAACAAGATACATATTTGTCTGTAATTTTTCCAGAATATGAAGAACGATATAAGGATTAATTCTGCATGATTAACTCAAAAATTTAATTTTTTGAGTTGTGACGTTGTTTGAGTAAAATGAGCGATATTCACATTAGCGGTGGTGTAATAGAATGCTGCTGTTGTGAGTTTTTTCCAACACATCAAATTATTATTTGGTTGAAGAAAATCACCACAATCAACTCACAGTTCAATTGAATATAATTTAAATAAGATATTCATCCACTGTCTTTGCGAATATCCAGCTTTGCATCTCTCGAGACATAAATTCTTGTGAAGTCATGTACTAAACGATCTTTCAGATTTATCTGAGATTGGGCTGAGTGACCTTATCAGATATCTAAACGCGACGGGTTGGATCTAGTAATGATCACCGTATCAGAATACTTAGATACGGTTCTACATAGGTTGACACCCGTGAGTGTAGTGGTCCTTTCAAAAATGAATCATCTAGATTCTACTTGAATGCCTGAGTGTAGTAGGCAGCCACGTAAACCAACCAACCACCCAAGATATTTTTAATTAAATAGCTAATGTTAATTACAACCTCTGCCCAAGTAAATAGACAGTGGTGCTGATAAAGTGCATGGCTGCACAGAAAAATGCGCATTTCCCCCCAGCTGAAAAGTCTAGTTTAATTTTTCTTCTCTTCTTTAGAAAATTACATTAATTAATAAAAATATTTAATTCAATAAGAATTGAAAATACTAAACTTAACCCCGATTAAGAAATTATTTTTGATTAAAATAAAATACTTTTGCGATAATAGCAAGTAAAATCTCTAACATGGAAAATTTTTCTTTGATAATAAACTTTTGCTGCATTCAAGTATTTGTCATTTGTCTAATAAAATCCCTTTAACATTTTTTCTAAACAATTTAGCGGCCACTGACCTAATCTAAAAGACCGGAAATAAAATGAATATTTTTCTCAGTAAAACGAACAAAAGGCAAGCAAACAAAAAATATATATCACAAACAAACTGACAGCTAGAATTTTAGCATGATTGAAACGATTTTAAAATTGACGTTTTTTCAGACTCTTATTACACAGCAACGAACAAACAAACATTAATATTCATGTCTTAATAATAAAAAACAACAACAACACCAACAACAACAGCAGCAGCAGCAGCAGCAGCAGAATAATCGAAACCAAAAATTACCATAAAATAAAAACTAAAAGCAATAAAAATTGTAATTAAATACTGCAAAAAATGAATTAAGAAAAAAACAACAAATCAGCAAAGTAACAAAAAACTACTTTTAACTTGGCTTACAAATAGAAACAGGCAAAAAGCGGCAACAACAACAACAACTACATGCATACAAACTTTAAGCTGTGGTAGCAAAAGTGGTAGTAAACAGTCGTTGTTTGCAGCAGTTGTAATAGAAGTAGTCATTCAACTACAACAACGTTAATATAAAAAAAAGAACACCATAGATCCACAAAAGTACGAGTAATAATAAACAATTGACCCAGTTTTCCAAACGGCAACGAACGACCGAGCTGCAAATTTTTTGTGCAGACAAATATATCTAAAACAAAAAAATAAAATAAGAAATAAATAAAAATAAAAATTATAAACAAACAAAAGCCAACGAACGATCAGAGCAGCAGAACTACTGCACAACAACAAGTACAACAACAACAAAATAAGATATGTTAACGAGAAAATGCAGCAAAAGTGAATTGAATGAGTGCGCGAAAGAAGTCAGTCAGTCATTCAGTTTGAAACGAAAGCTTAAGCTTAGTTCTGTGCGAATGCCCTACAGTGGGTCTTTTAAGTAAATCTGTAAAGTTGGTAAACTTTTTAAGCAATTTGACGTTGAAGTCACAGCTGATAGTCCAAAAGCATAAAGCACAGCGAGCAAACGTTATTAAATAGATTTAATGCAGGCATAACTGTTCCCCTGTGCCCCTGTGGCGGAGTGGTAGCGATGCTAGCCTCTCAGTCAAGAGGTCGATTCCCACCATAGACTCTGAATGTTGTCCGAAGACCAGCCAATCGCTTTGGGGGTTGTGTTTGTATTTCTTCTTTATGGAATGAAGGGGTTTACAAAACTTCCACAACAGTGGTGCGCCTCCTAGAAATTCTTCGAAGCAAATTATTCGAATAAAATTAAACCTTTGATATTTTTTCTAAACAAGTTAGCGGCCAGTGAACTAATCTAAATATATGTATACATATAAATAAAACAGGTTAAAAAAAGTTTTAAGAAGATATTATTCGATTAAAATTATTCGATTAAAATTTATCGAATACAATTATTCGAATAAAATTATTCCAATGAAATTGTTCGATTAAAAATTTTTGAACAAAATATTTCAAATGTAATTTATGTAATAAAATTATTCGAATAAATTCATACGCTTAAAGTTATTTGTTGAAAATTCTTAAATAAATTGAACCGAATAAATTTATTTTAATATGTACTTTATAGAATTTAAATTTTATTAGAATAATTATTTTTAGGGGTTACTTACTTAGTCCTAGTTAACAATTTGCAAGTCTTATTGCTAAGCTGATTAGTTTGTTAGGAGAGAGAGAGAGAGAGACGAGGGAAAAAGAAACGTTTCTGTACCCCTCGTCTCTTTCTCTATCCTAACAAACTAATCAGCTTAGCAATAAGACTTGAATAGTGTAAACTAGGACTTACTTACTTATTTACTACTACGCATGCAGGAACTCCAGAAGAAGAAAATGGGGTCTGCAACCGAGGATAGTAAACTGGTTTTATTCATCAGTTGTCAGACCGGTTATTTCCTATGGTTCTGTGGTATGGTGGGAGGCATTAAATAAGTAAAGTCACAGGTGGTTAGTAGCTAAGGTTCAGAGGTGTGCCTCGCTAGGCATCACAGGTGCTCAGAGGAGCACACCTCAGGCTGCCTTGGGCGTCATTATTCATATACTTCCTACAGATAACTTTGTGGTGGGAACGGCGACTAGAAGTCTCCTTAGAGTCGTAAAAACAGGTTTGGTGATTACAGGAATAATATATCAATCTTAAATGAGATCAGTTTTAGTGATCAGGTATCCGTAACCCCTGGGTTTACGGACTATAAGGTCGCTGAAATTGATTTTAGTAGAACACCCTTAGTGGTAATTCCGGATAAGGACTATTGGGTAAAATTTGATAAGCTATATGCGGGTGGTGCGGTCTTTACAGACGGATCAAAAAAAAAGGGTGGCGAGGGGGAGTCGCAGGGGCTGGTATGTATATCTTGGGAACGAACATACGTAGTTCTTTCAGGCTGCAGAATGAATGCAGCGTTTTCCAAGCTGAGATCTTGACGATCATCAGGGCCATGGAACTGAACTGGTGGCCAGGAATATAGCTGAAGGTGAGAAGGTAACCTTCTACGTCGACAGTCAGGCAGCGCTTTTTTGAAAATGAGGGTGGCGTTGGCTGAAGTAGTTAGCACGTTGACTATAAAACCGAAGGTCCTGGGTTCAATCCCTGTATCCGACAGTCATTAAATAACAACACCACGCATTTTTCTGATGTGCATTAGTGTCCGTTTGTGTCAGTTGTTGTAGGGAAGTTCAAGTGATGAAGGTATAGTCACTGGTCACTGAACTATACCGACTTCAGCAGATACTAATCCTAATGTAACATCAGAGCGCCCTCCTTCGTTGTGTAGCAAAATCATCGGCGAAGTAAAATAATCAATAAAATGGCTACAAGAAACAGCTTCAAAAAATTAATACGCCCCATTTAACATCAGAGAGGCGCTGCAACACTGCATTATTAAAAAAAAAAAAAAAAAACTGCAAAAAGCAGAGTTGTAAAAGAATGAAGCTTTCCTCTATCTCTTCTTTCACCACCTGTCTTCTCTCTCTCACTATCCCTTTCCTAAAGAAGGTAACACCTAATATTAGCAGTAGGCATTAATTGCCTGACTGTTACTTCTCTTAAAAAAAAAAAAAAAAAAAAAAAAATCTATTTTTTTTTTGTATATTTCGACAGATAATGAGTTAGGGCCTTTCTATGTTAAGGTAGGGATATTTATATCATGCCTTGCTCTTGCAAATGCTGCAAGGTGTTCCATAGTCGGACTAGACCATTTATTTATTTTCTTTTAATAATTTTTGCATTGGTATGTGCATGATGATCTAGCGACCATCCATCCTACACAAGAAAAAAGTTTAAGCCAAGCTTGTGATACGAGGCATCTAGCTAACAAAAAATATATCGCTCATTTGCTTCAATAGTGTAACAACTCAAATAGAACTAGTTTTTTTGAAGACACGTTTAAAGTTTTCAATTTACATACAGCGCAAGCTACAAGCTATTTATATGGAATCTTTACACAAGATAAAATACGAAATACTGAAAAAGCAGTTTTTGAGTTATGCCACTATTGAAGTGGATGAGCGATATATAGACGACGCCAGCCAAGAAGCTTAACAAGCAAGCAAAATACACAAACGACAAATTGAGAGAATAGTTAACAGAAACGTAACGAAGGGGGTAAATATGCAAATCAAATATAAAAATATCCTACTTCAACAATTGCTCATATTAACTCCTGGTGGGGAACAAATTTTTTTTTTATTTTATTTATGCTTGGCACCGACTTCGAACAGGGGTTGCGTAGCCTTTCCACCTGCTCTTAAATATTTGTGTACTACGTCTCTGGTTTGAAACTTAAATAGGTATGTATGTAGTATGCAAACTGCATGGAAATAGAAACAGAAACTGAAATCAAAGTATAAACAGAAAAGAAAACGTATCGTAAGCAACTTGAGCTTGTTTTCCCTTCAAATACTTATTTGTGTATCTGCTTCTTTGCCAGCAGAATTCCGTAGTGGAAGAAAAACAACAACAACAACACTATTAGTGGTGCATTCGCCAGTTAAGTTAAGCCAACATGCCATAAACATATGAATATGCAGTTTCTTGCTGTCTTAAACCTTCCATCTCTTTGCGCCATTCTATGCCTGCAAAGTTTGTTAGCAACGTCTTCTTCTTCTTTGCCTTTTTAGCGATTTCGGCCAGTTCGTTGACTGTTTACATGTGTTTATAATTTTTAACTTCCTGCGGCGCCCCCTTATCGCCGCCAGTATATTTTAAAGCCTCCTCAGCCAACTCCACCTCCTCCTCCTCCTTCTCGTCAGCCAGTATTATGCTTAACACAAGTTGTAGTGATGGTGTTTTCTTGATTTTTGTTTTAAATACATACATATACATATATTTTTTTTATCTAGTTGCTGTTGTTGTTGGTCTGTCAGTTTGATAGAAAACTTAAGAAAAACAGCAGAGAGAAGGAAAAAAAAATAACCGCTTTACGTGCAAATATGTGTCTTGTAGTACAACATGTTCATCTACAAGTTGCAAAAAAAAAAAAAAAACGTAGAGAACAACAGCAACAACAAACACACAATATAAATTTTATAATACTCTCGCTTTCAAGCAGAGGTTATAGAACCCAGGCGTTGCGCTTGGCTGCGCTAGACTTTCAGGAAATTTTTATTTAAATTTTGCTACTGCAAAAAAGAAAATAAAATAACATTAAATAAGAAACATGAATAAAAATATTAATTTATGCTCGAAGCTTTTGAAAATTAAAATTTAAAATTGCATTCGAACTCTTATTTTATAATAATCAGAAAGTTCCATTTAATAAATAATTTTGAATAATTATTGATTTTGGTTATTGGAAATGTTTTTGGCAGATACGATTGAGATATAAAAATATAAATATATTATTTTTCATGAAATAAATATTATAAACAATTTCAAAATTTAAATATATCATCAGCTTAATCTGGAACTAACAAAAAAAATCAAAATTGCATTTTAAATTAATTTAAAAATTAATTTAGTGGATATAAAATGGAATTACATGTCCCTAAACAATTTTCGAATGTTTATCATAACCATCAGCAGAATTAAAAATTAAATTAAAACAAAAATTAAGTTTTACATTTCTGTGGCAATAAGGAAAAAGTGCTTAAATCATATTTGAGTGTTTTGCAGGAGAGAACTTTTAAGCGTACAAGTCGATTTTCAGAAATTTATTTCTTTTACAGTTAAATTGGAAAATTATCTGTTAACCTTTAACTTTTTAAGCAAACATCGTTCTACACACTGTAAGTAATACATTTAAGTTAAAATATACCAAAGTATAACCTATTTTTAGTCCAAATGAGATTTTAAGTCTAAAAACATAAGCTGCAAGTCATTTTGCTATAACTTCTTGAAAAATCGCACAAATTAATTGAAAATTTGCCCATGGGTACTTTAAAACATGCAGATTACGAAGTTACCATTAACTAAAAATCAGCTTATTTCGACTTAAGCACTTTTTCCTTTTTGCCACAGATTTGTTAAAGCACTAATAATTCCAAATTATAATTTAGCTTATTTAGTAAAATATTTTTTTTATTAAAAATATATTGAAATTGTTTTTTGAGGGGTTAGCTGGATTCTAATATCCTCCATCCCTCTTCCCTCAATAATAAATTTCAATTTATTTTTAAGAGAAAAAAATATTTTACTGAATAAGTAAAATAATAGTTTGTCCTAATTTACACTATGCAAGTCTTATTGCTAAGCTGATTAGTTTGTGGGAGAGAGAAATGAGAAGAACAGAAACGTTTCTTTTCCTCTCGTCTCTCTCTCTCTCTCCTAAAAAAACTAATCAGCTTAGCAATAGGACTTGCATAGTGTAAATTAGGACTTTGGAAACTATTAGTGCTTTAACAAATGTTGAAAGTAAAGAAATTTTACTTCAGTCACTTGAAGAATTTAGTTTAGTATTTTTCTCTCTCCTTTAAAATTTAAAAAAAAATGTAGTTATGTAATTTTGCATTTCAGCTAATTATATGTACTTGTTAAAAAAAAATAACAGACCAAAAAATGTCTCAAATAAAATATTCCAAAAGGTACAAAATAAGCAGCTGAGCGAGCAGGGCCATATATGTATCTGTGCTTAAAAGCGATAACAGTAAAGACTTAACACAAAATCGATTTTTATATGCCTCAAAATTCTACAAAGGTAGCTTATTATTTACGCGAAATCCGCATGTCTCTAGCGCAGTTTACTATAAAGATATAAAGAAAATAATATTGACCTAAAGGTACGGTCACACTGGGCAAATATTTGCCTAAAAAAGCGTAACCACTAAATACCAGTGAAAACCCTTTTGATTCAGATACGCGCTTATTAAATTAAACAGTTTCCAATAAATTTGGATTCTATGATATTGTCTATTACTTGCATACCTAAATATCGTTAGCTAATGTGTAAAAGGGCATAACTAACAAAAAAATTCAAAATCGAGTTTTTGATTGATTGTTATGAATGTCATTAAAGTACATGTCTTGACAAAGTTTTAGCCTTCTGTGAGCAAAAATAACGCTTTTATTAACAAAAGACAAAGACAAGTATTAACAACGTGTGTTTGGTTTTTTTAGTTTTGTTTTGTTAGTTACTCCTTCTTGCATTTAAGCTAACGATATGTATGTATGTATGAAACAGTTTAACTTTAACGTGTCTGAATTAAAAATAGTTTTTGGGCAAATGTTTGCCAAGTGTGACCGTACCTTTAGTCTTAGGCCGGGCTTACATTTGTGTGTCATGTGCCCAAAAAGCGTAACCACTTCCAACCAGATATGTATTTATTGATTTTGCTGTTTTTCGGATCTTTTAAAAGTTTGTCCTGTCTGCAAAATTATGTTGATTTTTGAAAGGGGTTATCCTTTGCCCTTAAACACTAGAATCTCAGGAAAAAAGTATCAAACACGTGTCCGTTGCTTTTTAATAAAATTCTCAAGAAAATTATTTTTGTTTCAACTCCAGTTAGTTGTATTAACCGTTATTTAATATGAAAAAAAAAATTATGACTTAAAAAATGCCGTCTTTTATATTATTTAAAATGAATTTCTTAATAAATAATAAACCTTTTAATTCATTCACACATGTATTAAAAATATAAAGTGGCACGTTTGTTATGGATCATACATGACCGGTTCATAACCATCAACAAGACGAAAAAGAAAAGCAATTACTCTCGTACATTGTTCTACATTTGTCACATTTTTAATAATATTTTTTGTTGATTAATTTTACTTAAACCGGCAACAATTATGCATTTCCATGTAATTTAGCGCTTTGTATCGTTCATTGGTCTTTGCTGTATTTTTTTTCAACTCATTTCTTGGTTTTCTTAAAACAAGTTTTTCTTATTAATTGCTTTTTTTTATTTTTATATCTTGTTGAAATGTATTTTTTTTTTTTGCTGAAAATAGTCGTCACATTCGTATCATTCACCTTTTTGGCCAATTCTTTTGCTGCTGCTAAATTATAATTTTTTTTTGTGTTAAATTTATTGTTTTGTTCTAATGTTACATGATTTTCAAAAGAATTTATAAGATCCATTATTTATTTAAGCGCCTGTTGCTGGTTTATTGTTTGGCTCATTTTCCAATTGTTTTTTAATTTTTTTTTTTTTGCAATTTGAAAATTCTCATAACGCCTTCGCCGGAAAAATACTTTTGTCTTGCTGTGTTCCGAGAAGCGTATTTATTTTATATTTTAATGTATTGTTTTCAAATGTGTTGGAAAATAACTTTTTAAAGTGTGAGAATAATTATACATGGGAATTTGTCTATTTTGGTATGATTTCATTATGTTTAATAACTGATTATTTCAATTGAAGCTCATTTGGGGCGTTTATAGACTTTTTATGGTAGACTGCATACTACTGATCATTAATGTAAATAAAATTGAATTTTTATAATTAAGGATATATGGCTGTGTCCTTGCACCAATTTGAAGTAAAATTTACTAAAGGAATGCATAGTACATATAAGAAATACTTACGAGCTTTTTGCAGCACTTCGATCATAAATATGGCTGAAATAAAATTTTTTTAAATAAAGGATATATGGCAGGCAGGTGTATTCTTAAACCGTTTTAAATAAAACTTATCGAAAAAACTTGTCTGTATAATCTTACAAATAGTTACAGAATTTTACAACATTTGCGTTAGGAAATTTTCAGAATAAATGATATGTGAGTGGTGAGCATGTCATTGCACTAATTGAAATGAAATTGAACAGAGAGTTTGACTGTAAGGTACTACGATCATTTGTCAATTTTTTATGCATTCCTGGCTATAATTGCAGCTGAAATTAATTATTGCAAATTATAAATTAATATATCCTTGCATTGTTTGAAGTTAAACTTAGCATAGCCTAGTTCTATAAATAGTTATAAATGTTTCCGCGAATCAATTACATTATAAATATACTCAATAATTCATTTTAAGAATAAAGGATACATGGAAGACATGTGTATCCTTAGACAGTGTTAAATAACACTTATCGAAAATGCTTAACTGTTTAATTTTACAAATAGTTACAGGCTATTGCTGCATTCGTGGCAGAAATGTAACTTAAATAAAGTTTTCAGAATAAAGGATATATGGGGGATGAGTGTATTCTTGCATTGATTGCAATGAAATTGAACAGAGAGTTTGGCTGTAAGGTTCTACGATCATTTAACAATTTTTTCTGCATTCGGGCTATAATTGCATCTGAAATTATATATTTCAAACTAAGGCTATATAAGAGCTTGGTATATCCTTGCCTTAAATGAAATTAAATTTAGCACAGACTTGCGCTGCTTAGCTCTGTAAGCAGTTTTCAAGGTTTTAAATATAATCAAAGCTTAATTTTGAGAATAAAGGAAATATGGAAAACAGGTGTATCCTTAAACCGTTTTAAATAAAGCTTATCGGAAATGTTTCCCTGCATAATCTTACAAATAGTTACAGGCTTTTGCTGCTTTCGCGTTAGAAATGTAGCTAAAATAAAGTTTTCAGAGTAAAGGATGTATGGGGGATGAGCGTGTCCTTGCAGTGATTGAAATGAAATTTAACAGAGAGTTTTGCTGTAAGTTCTTACGATCATTTATCAATTATTTTTTTGCATTCGGGCTATAGTTTTAGCTGAAATCAGGTATTTAAGATATACTACATGTATTAATTAGGCATGTCCTTGCATAAATTGAAATAAGATTTATCAGAAAGCTTAATTTCATTATTTTTAAAAATAACAAGAGATTATTTGCTGCACTGATTTGATGATTTGTAGCTGAAATTATTATTATTTTTAAAAGGATATATTAGGAAATAGCCATGTCTTTGCACTGATGAGAATTCAATTTGTCATAGAGGTTCACTGGATAGTTTGAGCAATAGTTATAAAGCTTCCGCTGGACTCTGAGCATATTTTTACCGGAAATTAAATTTTTCAAGGTAAAGGATGTATGGGATGTCGGCAAACCCAAGCATTAATCGAAACGAAAACTTAAGTTTAGAATGTGACCGTATAATTTAATAAATAATTCCTAATATTTGCTGCATTCTAATATTAGTTGCAGCAGAAATTAAATTTTCAAAATAAAGGATATATGAGAGGTAGGCGTATTTTTTTACCGGTTGAAGTTAAATTAACCAAATGATTTGACTGTTTAATTGTATAAATATGTGCTGCTTTTCGCTGCATTGTGAAAGAAATTTTAGCGAAAATCCATTTCTTGAAATAAAGGTTATATGGGAGGCAAGCATTTCCTTGCGCCGATTGCAATAAAATTCGCCACATAGCTTCATTGCAGAGTCTTAAAAGTATCCTTATCATTATTGTAGCTTAAATTATAATTTTAAAATAAAGGATATAGAGAATGTGTGTATGTCCTTGCACCAAATAGAGAAAAATTTTCCGGGAGGCGTTACTCTATGATTCTATAAATAGTTAGCGGCACTGTACTGCACTCCGATCGTAATTGTGGCGGAAATTTAAATTTTAAAATTAAGGATATATGGGATTTAACCATATTCTTCCACCGACTCGAATGAAAATTACCACACAGTTTGCCCGGTTAATTTTAGAAATAGTTACAAATGTATCCAGCACTATTTTGAGAATTGTAGCTAAAACTGAAATTTGCAAAATAAAGGATATATGGGAGGTGGGCATATACTTGCACTGATTGAACTGAAATTTAACGAAAAGCTTAACCTTACAGTTTTATAAATTGTAATGCATTTTTGCTTAAACAATTAGATTATAATTGTAGCTGAAATTTTATTTTTAAAATAAAGGCTACAGGGTTGATAATAAAAATCTGGTTTTGTCGATGAGCCAAATGGAAACAAAGAGTGCGGTAGTAAGCATTTAAGTCTACTAAGCTTTAGGTTTTCCTAATCGGTTTAATCAACGTAACACAAGAAACATGTGTTTCACATGTAACATGTTAAACTACCGAAAGACAACATTAGCAACCACTTTAAATTCGAATTGAATGTCTTAAGTACCTTCCTATATCAAATATCTGCCAACCAGCCTCATAATTGTAGCGTTTTTATGGTAAATTTTCTCATAAAACACGATTCATGGCAGCCAACAACAGCTTATAAAGAACAAGGAAAAATACAACCGGCAAACACAAAAACAAGCTTAGAACGCGTGCCGCTTAAAGTTCTTAAATGTTTTGTTCTACCAAATACGTAGTTTGTGTATCAGAAAAGAACAAAAATAAAAAAACCACAACCGAGAATTAAACAAACTCAAAAAAAAACAAACAAAATAAAAATGCCGGTTGAAGTTCTATGGAAATCATAAATAAAAATCATGTTACCTGCAGACGTACGTACATTTTTATTCTTGGTATTTTATTATTAAAAAAAAAGAGTAAAAAAAATTTAATTCAAAGGGGGACATAACGGAGTTAAGGTCACATGGCTGACAAAAGCCCGACTTAACTCAGTGCAGTGTTCAACTTGATTTCAAATGAAAACTAAATCTAGTTACACAAATTGTGGGTTTAATGGAATATAAAACATTTTTTATGAGAATTTTGTTTTAACTTCTTATACATATGTGTGTGAGGGTGTGTGTTTGTGTCTGTGTGTGCTGCTGGTGGTCACGTGATTTAACGTTTGACCGTTTGATATTTTTAGGCAGCAAAAGACGGTGAAAATCTTAGAATTTCAAGGCGTCACAATGGCGTCACAAAAGTTTTACGAATATTTTATACGATATTTTAGAATTTTATCTTAAATAAAAGCAAATGCACGTGACCGTTTCGATTTACAGACTCTTCATATCACTGAAGTTGCAATTATTCTAAAGAATTTAAGGCCTGAGAAAAAAATCTTAAGGCAAGCAGGATGTTGTCACTTTATAAACTTCTTAGTGTTACTAACAGATTTATCGAATATATTTCGACCATAAATAATTTTAATTCACTTAGGAACTAATTTTCCCCTGCAACAGATAACTTAAAATATCTCCCTAAAGTTGAGTTTTATATAGTGAGCAAAAAGATTCAAACTTTTCCAAAATTTATGCAGCTGAGTTGGGCTCGCTAGAGTTGTAAATTATTCGAGTTAAATTCCTTGCAACGTGGCATTACAAAAATTTTCCTGGAATTCTACTGGATTGCATACACCATGACTAAGAGTTACATACCAACCCAATTAATGTAGGGTATGTATATCATTATTGTTTTCATTGCATTGTTTGTTGACATTCGTGTTGGGTGAATAAACATTAGAATTCTCATTCAGTTATTGAGTAGAACTGTATAAGGCTTGAAGATTTAAAACCCATCAGAAAGCAAGTCACTATTCCGTACCAGTGTTGTCAGATCAGGGAAGGAAAATGACTCCTTGCATTTTGTACCAACTGTGAAAACAAAATGTACTTTTTGGACCATGACGGTACCATTTTTTTAAATGTTTATTAATAAGAACGGAAACATAAAAAAATTTGTAAAAAATCAGAAGTAAACACTAAAAAACAGAAACTTAACAAAGTATAAAAATTCAGTATAAAAAATAAAAAATAACATAAAAAATATAAAATATTACATTCATAAGGGTTCATTCGTAGATTAGACCTGTTATTTTCAAGCACTATAAAATCGAAGTTACGCGCATAAAAATGCGCGATAAAACCTAAAACACACTATTGAAGTAAAGGAGCGATATAAATATAACCGCATCTTTAATTTAATCTCAAGTTGAACCCCACACCTGATTATTATAAGGGCTTTATTTATATCAACTTGCAAAAACGTGTTCTTTCTTACAAAGATAATTTATCATCCCAGAAATTAGTACTTATACTTAAGTTAGCTGCAGCTACTTGATGTCGGTGTGTTGCCAGATCGCATGGAAACTAGTGCCATCTCTGAGATCATTACAAGTTCTTGACATTATTTCATTTTTCTTTATATAGCTGAACTTTTTGCACCTGTTGAATTTTCTTATTACAATATGTTCGCACTTTTCTCTAAAACTTAATAAATGAAAGAAAATGGGCTTTACCAAATAGTGAAACATTGGCATTTTTAAATTGTACCAAGTAACTCGCGGTAGTACCACGGTACCAACGAGGTCAAAAATGTACCATAAAAAGTACAATTGTACCATGATTTCCATCCGTGTGTCAGATATGGCGATATCTCGGCAAATGTGGCGATAGATATTTGTTTTTGGTGATGAATATTTTTGCTATATTTGTACGATTTCAATAAAATAGAATTATGTTAAAAATATGACATTTTATATGTAAGGAATTTTTTTACAATATTTTGGATCGCGTGGTCTATGTGTTGGATCGCGTGATGCATATCTCGGATCAGATCACGTGATCCATTCTTTGGATTGCGTGATATATATATTTGGATCGCATGATTTATATCTTGGATCGCGTAGTATATATTTTGGATCGCGTGATCCCTATCTTGGATCGAGTGATATTTATTTAATATCGCATTATATATATTTTAGATTGCGTGATATATATTTTAGATCTCACGATCTATATCTTGCGTGACATATTAGATCGCGTGGTCCATATCTTGGGCCGCATGATGTATAATTTGTATCACGTGATTCGTATCTGGGGTCTCATGATACATATCTTGGATCCATAATTTGGTTCGCGTGCTATATTTTAGATCACGTTATATATTTTAGATCGCGTGGTCCATATTTTGCATTTCATAATTGATTTCTGGGATCGCGTGGTCCATATTTTGGAACGCGTGATGCATATTTTGTATCACGTGATTCATATCTTAGATCGCATGATACATATCTTGGATCCACAATTTTGTTCGCGTGCTATATTTTAGATCACGTGATATCTTGTATATTGCGTGGTCCATATTTTGCATTTCATAATCCATATCATGGACCGCGTGATCTAAATCTTGGAAAGCGTGATCCATTCTTGTATCGCTTAATGCATATTTTGGATTGTGTGATCCATTTCTGGTATCGTGTAATCCAATACTTTGGATCACGTCAATTCGCTTATTCGAATAATTTCATTCAAATAAGTTAATAAAATAAAAATCAAGAATTAAACCTCTAAATTAACACAAGCACATTTAAATCAAACCGAAAAATTCGAAATTCGTATATCTGCTAAAAATTAAACGAATTTTTTTGATCCAAACTCAATAAATTTTTCATGCTAATAAAAAGCTTCTATTAATGGAATAAATTTTTTTTAATTTTGGCAAATACATTGATTTTTTGTTTTTTTTTCGCAAAACTGAGCATTCGTTAAACCGGTCTGCTACTGTATTATGATTGTGACATAACATTTTTTTAATGTTTTCTTTCGTTAATATGCTGTTAAACCTTTGAAAAAAAAAGTATTAAATTATATGCACACGTTAACAAATTTATAATTATCACTTAAAACAATTCCAAATATCCAAAATAAATATTTAAGTAAAACAAAAAGTTTGGTTTGTGGCTTCTTCTTGTTGTTGTTGTTGTTGCTTACATTTGTTGTTATTTTATATATTTAGGCATGCTAAAGGCATGTAGTTAAAATGAAAAGTAACCAAAGAAACTAACACAGTCTGCCCGTCCGTCATTTAGTCAGTATCTTTTTATTTATTTTTTTTTTTTTGTTGTAGTTCGTCCATTAGCAATTCTGTCCATCCCTCCCTTAGTACGATGCCCCAGCTTATGGTTGAATAGTTAAAATGTTTTGTTGGTTGGCAGTTTTACTTTTGCTGTTATTTTTCTCTCTCTCTCTCTATTCATTTCAACTGCCAAAAGTGGGTCAGTGCGATGAAGTGCAGATTTTTATATCTTTTAGTCTTTATTTTTATTTAATTTTTGTTATTGTTGTTGTTTTTGTTGTTACTAAAATAACCACAAAATGAGGAAAAAGCAACATATAATAAAATTAAATAAAATAAAATCAACAACTAAAAGTGTTGCTAGTCACTCACTCAGTTGGTCGTACTAGACAAAAAAAATGCGATGTGCTTATTTGTATGCATGTGTGTGAGTGAGTGTGTGTGTGTGTGTGCGCACCGCATTTTTATATAAACAAAAGACTTAGACAGCGAACTTTTTTGGGTTTTCTTCAAATCGTTGTTGTTGGTTTTTTACCGTTTTTTTGTTGTTTTTTTTTGTTTTTGTTTTTTTTTTTGTTTTTCATCAAATCATATTTTTTGAGTTGAATAAACTTTTGGTGATAAAACAGTATGATTAACGATATGGGAAGGACAAGTCGGTTGTTATATAAAACATAATTAAACGGTATTTTTTTCGTTTATTACGCCATGTAATGAAATTTTTTAAATAATAAAATATAAAAAATGCTGGCTGACATATGTATGTATTAGGAGCAGCGGAACAAAACGTTTACTTTTACATAATTAAACATTTTGGGAAACCGTAGATTATTATGAATGCTGCAAATGAATCAAGCTTTCCTCAAAAATAAATGTTAAAATATATATGTATGTATGTGTGGTATTGTACTTGATTAATAAGAGTGTGTGTATTAGCTCGAAATTTAAATATTTTCAGTTATTGCTAAAAATCCACTGTTAAATGTGTCCTTGCTTATTCCATATTTTTTCAGCTCAAAAATCACTTTGTGACCATTTTCTTGATATTTTCGTGAGTCCCTTTGTATAAACAAGCAAATTAATATTTTTCATGAGAACTCTTAAAATTTCCATTAGTGCAATTGGGCTAACTTGCGAGGCTTGTTTGATAAAGCCCTTTTTCAACTTTTGTGCAAACAGTTAACTAACGTCAATTTGAAAAAATCGTCCAAAAAATTAATTTATATTAATAAAAAAATTTAACGTTTCTGAAATATTATTATTATTTATTTATTGGTACATACTCTACAAAGTAAATTTGTGGAATATGGTTGCACAAAAATGGACGGGTGAGTAAAACCATATGTCTGGAATATATTTTAAGAAAATTTTGTAGGGAAAACTTTTAATAAAATAATTTCAAACTCATTTTAGTTTTTATGAATACTGGGAAAATTATAACTTGTGTCTAAAAATGAAGCTAAAAATTAAACTAAATTGCTCAGATTATTCTCATAATTTAGGGGCCATTTTTGTCTTAAAAAATGTTTTGTAAAAGCATTTGCTTTATAACACTTGAAGTTATCAGATCACTTTTAAATAAATTATATAATTCGATCTACTTAATTATTCATGCAAGTTGGTTTGAAAAAAAATATTTGGTGTTTTTATTCCTAATAGAACCAGGTAATCTCCCCTCCTGAAGCTCTCCCATTCCCAAACCCGTACAGAAGTTTACAAAAGGTAAGCCTAATCTGATTCCACCAAATATGTAAGTCCACTCAACAGACCAACCTCCATAAGTCTGCTTTGATGTATTATTTAATTATACAAAATTAAACAAGGTCCTTCAAGCCGGATGTGAGTCTCGGTATTCCAAAAAAATTTGTTTTTTTACAATAACCGAACAAATTTAAAAGGAAAACTAGTTATAAAATTTTCTAATTGAATCTGCTTACCATGATACATACATTTAGATTTACAAATTCACTTTAAATATTGCGACAAACTGATTTTGGCCTCTGCTGATAATTTTAGAATTTCGAGTTAATACCCTCTTGTTTATCAATTGCGATATATATTTAATGATTTTTTTTATTAAGGAAAATCACGTTTTGTTGAAATAAATTAAGCAAATAATTTTTTTAAACTGTAAAAAGAAATAAGGATTAAATCAAGAATATGTGGCCTCCAATTTATGTAGCGTCTTTGTTTACATGACTTGAATTTAAGGCGCAAAATTCGCCAACCAGAAAAGTCACTCTTAAAACTTTTGTTTTATTTGAGGAGAAAACTCTCCACTTTTTACTATAAAATCCCTGCAATACATATCGCTCCTTTATTGCAACGTAGACTTAACTCAAAAAAAAAAACTAGAAAAAAAAAAAGTTTTAAGTTTTCAATTTACACACAACTTAATGGAAAAAGAAAATTTTATGTTTCTCTCAAGAGATGATTAAACAAGATATTTGTATGAAATTTTTGCACAATATAAATAACAATATGGGGATTAACTCTGCATCATTAAACTCGAAAAATTCATTTTTTGAGATATGACTACGTTGCAATAAATTATAATCTAAAATTCTTTTTTCTTCTCTTTTCAGGTGAGTTATGACATGTGGAAAATTTTTAAAACCTTACCCAGCTTAAATTATGTAAGTTTTCCTTTTTCCTTTTTTCATTTTATTTCCTTATAAGAAAAGAAAGAGAGGAAAAATTAGTAAAATAATATTTATTACAAAAAAAAAATTTACAAATAAAGTTGTATGTAACAAATACCAAAGAATATGGAAATTTACTGCCACTTTTATGGAGCCAGCCACCTTATTTTGTAACTCGTTAATTTAAATCTCTATCGTCGATATATCGATTTTTGACTACGAATACAATTTTCAAACGTGTATTGTTAAAACAGTCAATGGTTTAAAAATTTAATCCCATGAAATTTTAGTGTTTTATGTTAACGCCAAAAATTTTAAAATTTGTATTTGTTCAGCATTTTAGTGATCCAATTTGGATTTAGATTTAACGAATCACAGAATAAGGGGGCAGGTTTCGTTACTTCCCAAAATTTATAAAAAAAATTTAATTTTGGCTTTGTTTGGCATTTCATAATTTTTGAAATTTTTATGAAAAACAAACAAACTGTTAATAATCTTGAAATTTTGCTTCCCATATAACTTTCACTTTTGCAAGATGTTTTATGCAATTGGTGCTTAAATGAGCAGTTATGAGTAGATATATAATAAAGTCCTGCACAAGACCATTTATAAGAACTTTCAAGACATGAGGGATTTTTCAAATGCTTTACTACAGCGAAGTCTTATAAAACAAACGCTAAGCAACACTGTTTGCAAGAACTTGTTTCAGTTATTGCAAGTATAGGAGTAAAGAAGAAAATACTTCGTGACTGCAACATTTGTGATGCTTGCTTCTTTCTACGCATGGGCGCGTATACAAGCGTCATGCATGTACATACACACACACGTTGTGTGTATGCTCTTTTATTTTTCTGCACACAAACAAACGTTCACATGCATTTACATTAGTTGTGTGCGCTTGCTTAAAAAAAAAACCTCCCTTAAACACATAATAGCTTACCATCTACATCTTACACACACACTCAAACGTACAATATGGAAAATAACAAGCATACACGTATCAACACTACTTTGGTGACTGTTTGTTCATAACAAGAAGTCTTGACGACATTGCTTGTTAGCACTCATATACGCACACAAATGCATCTATCGTGCTTTGCTTATAGTGCGACAGCATTTATTATTGGTTTAGCATTCTACAGCCACGAGAATATATTTAAAAAACAAGACGTATTTACATTTCAAGACTATTTACGCAGGTCTATAATATATAAGCACATTATGGGTGGAAAACTATCGATGGCACTATCGATAGTTAATTATTTTTTTGACTACCGATTTTTTAATTCTGCAATCGATTAATACTTGAAAACACCACTAAAAGCAAAAAATGTAAATATGTTACTTTTCATAAACAAACATAACTGGATGACGGAAAATCTCTTCCACTGACCTCAATTAGTTTTCATACAATTATTTTAGTTTTGTTATTCACTGAACAGAGAAATAAAATTCTGTTTTATTGTGTTTTGTTAAGAAATACTTCGTTTTGAAGTATAGTATACGAAAACAATACAACTTTGATACTATCACGATAGTATCGGCGATATATCGATAATTTTTCTAACTTTAGATTATAATCTTTCATCTTTTCATATATCGTAAAGTTTTTTTAACTTTAAACTTTTTTTTAGTGGCTTATATTCATAAGGAAAATAAAATGAATTTGAAATCCATTGTAAATTTTGCATGACAAATTTGAAATAAAATGCATTTAAAACTCATTTTAAATGAATATAAGGGTTATTGTTGAAAAGTTTTCTTAGAAGTAATAAAAATGAAGAATAAAGAATCTGTTAAAACTGACAATCTTACAAACTAAGGCTGAGTTTACATCTGACATTTCTTGTGTGTCATTTGCCCAAAAAAGTGTAACCAACTAACTACTAATGCAAAACCGTTTGATTCAGAAATGTATTTATTGATTTAAACAGCTTCCAATCATGTTGGATTCTATAAAATTGTGTATTAGTTATGTATAGAACTATTTAACTTAATAAATACATGTCTGAATCAAACAGTTTTTCATTAGTAGTTAGTTGGTTACGCTTTTTTTACGCTTGTGTAGCATTTGGCACACCGATGTAAACCCGGCCTTAATAAAAACTATCTACGTGAGCTCAAACTGTTGAAAAACAGCTAAACACATGATACAACACACTTGGCAACGCTGCTGGCTGGCAAGTTTGCTCAGGTGTAGACTTAACGTCTCCACAAAATAGTAAATACACAAAATTTGTGTATCACAGACACAAACCATATTCGTAGTAATAACATAAATAAATAAGTCATAGCATATTTTAAGGGAGAAAATTTGGTGTGCCCTCTATAAGTTGAAAACAGCAAAATAGTGTGAATTTTCATGTGTTTTGTAACTTAGGGTTGCCAATTTAATTTTCATTCCTTGAAAATCCCAAACAGAAATATTTTATTATTATACTTAAAGCCCGGTACGGAGTTCTTACGGAATTTCAGGTTTGTAAATTTGCATTTATTTCTACACGGAAAAATAATCGTGTAGCCTTTTGTGTAGAATTATATCTGCATAAGCACAAATTCGTTTATTTATGAATTTACAATGCACAAAAACACTAAAAATTAACTATAATTTGATGAAAATTAGAAATGTCAAAAATTCCGTCACCAAACAATTGTTTGAACATTAATTTTTGTTTCAGTTGACTGAAAAAAGTCTCCACTTATATTTATAAATCCCTAAGATAGGCAATAAATTTCAAAAATTTCGTGTATTTTTCTTTTGAAAGTCCGTACTAGCAAATGGAAATTCCTTTATGAAATTTACCAACCCGAATTTCCGTAATTTTTTTTACATACAGTTTGTATGAGAACCTGAAATTCCGTAAGAACTCCGAACCGGGCTTAAGGCGAGTTTTTAGAAAACTAAAATATACATATATGTGACAGCGCATAGAGAGAGGGACCTAAGGGTAAAAAAATCAATATATATATATTGAGCATCGAATGAGACCGATCCCATACCCCAAAAGTGTTCCCTTCAAGAGATATTCGCGTTTTATGAAATTGAAGTCGACGATTCTAAGGTTATGTGAAAAAATTTTCGTACTAACAGAGTGATATTCACGATTTAAAAGAATTACAAATGAGTATTTATTATAATTCACAATTAATAATTTCAGAAAATAAACCTGGATTCGAAAAAACGCGAGCAAAAATGATCTCAAACTCATGGAAACAGCGCGCTAGGTAGAAAACAGTAAAAAACAACTACACAAAACAAGAGGTAGGGACGACCTACGCGCGTTTTCAAGGTTGACCAACACGTTCCTGACGTCATGAGATGTGGCGCTTTCAAATGAGACCAATACCAAGACGCTCAGTGATTGTACACCAAAGATACACGTATTTGATATGTCCATTGGTTTTAAAGTTTTTAGATGTGAAAGGGGAAGCCATGGTGGCGGTGTTGCCATATTCGTAAGAAATACTATTTCGTGCAAAATATGCTGCAAATCATCTATTGTGCTTAATTCAAATGAAGTGAGAATTGAGTTTATCTTTATTGAAATTTTATCATTTGGGAAAAAACTGTTAGTGGGTTGTATATATCGGCCCAATAGAAGAATAACATTTTTGCCTTTGTATTCTTCACTTGAAAATCTTGCCTCACAATACGATGATATTATCATTACTGGTGACTTTAATTCCAATATACTAATGGAGACGAATCTTGCTGACAATATGTTGTCATTTGGACTTTATCCCGTAAATACTACATGTCCGACACATCATACATCCACAACTAGTACACTCATTGACCTTTACTTCGTGTCTATTACCGCGAACATAAATTTATATGATCAGATATCTGCGTCATGTTTTTCCAAACATGACCTTATATTTTTAAATTATAACTTTATCGTTCATGATGTTGAGCAGAGTTTCAGTTACCGTGACTTTAACAGCCTAGATTTTAATAATTTATGTGAATATTCATCAAACATTGCCTGGGGTAATATCTATTTTATGCCAACTATTGATGAGCAGACCTATTTCTTAGAACGCAACATTCAATACCTTTTTGATTTAACAATACCGATCAAACATAAAAATATACGACCTAAACATAAACCATGGTTTTCAGACACTATAAAAGAAGCTATACATCAAAGGGATTTGGCATATGCCAGGTGGAAAAGGTATAAAACTTTCGATATAAAATTGCAATACACAGCTGCTAGAAACAACGTTAATAAACATATAAGACTTGCTAAAACCGAATATTATTCCACACGATTCAGTACTGCAGTTGATTCTCGACAAACCTGGAATACTATTCGCGAAATAGGTATTGGCAAGCAGTTGAACAACATAGACATAAATGTAGATGCAAACATGCTTAATAAAACATTCACTAAAGCTCCTGTGATCCAAGCAAATCCGTTGTTTTATAATTTTTCCTCATCCGCCACAAATGTAGATAATGATGTAAACGGTAATTATTTTAAATTTTCATGTATATCACAATTTGACGTTATGTCTACGTGTTCACTAATAAAATCAAACGCAGTGGGAACTGACAACTTACATCCTAAATTTATGAGAATACTTATGCCTCTAATTCTCCCATACGTCACTCACCTTTTAAACAATATTATTACGTCTTCTACGTTTCCTTCAAATTGGAAACATGCAAAAATTATTCCTTTACCCAAAGAAAATGGTGAATACAGACCAATAGCCATCTTATGCTTTCTTTCGAAAATACTGGAAAAAATTTTGTATAAGCAAATGATTTCATATATAAATATCAACAACATGCTTTCTGTTAAACAATCTGGTTTCCGCGAAAGTCATAGCTGCGTTACGGCTCTTGTTGAAGTAGGTGAACACATACGGCAGGGTTTGGAGAATGGGAACATAAATTTCTTGGTACTTCTTGACCACTCCAAGGCATTTGACACGGTAGACCATGCCACATTAATTAACAAATTAAAACACTTTTTTAGATTTTCAGCTACATCAGTTAAACTTATTTCATCATACCTTTCAAATCGAACACAATCGGTTCTTGCAAATAATATTTGGTCAGACAAATTAACACTTAAAAGGGGAGTGCCTCAGGGCTCTATCTTAGGTCCGCTTTTATTTTCAATATATGCAAATGACTTGCCAAAAATTCTTTCAAAGTGTAATATCCACCTTTATGCAGATGACATACAACTTACTTTAAGTATCGCAGCTGAAAACATTGCCACAGGTATCTCACAGTTAAATCATGAATTAAATCAAATTTATATCTGGGCTAAGCCGATAGCCAGTAGTCGCTAGTGCTTTGTTTTATTTAGTTTAGTTTATTGTAATTTTAATTATAATAAATTTAAAAATAATAATAATAATAATATATCTGGGCTAATGCAAATGGGCTCTGTTTGAATCCTAAAAAATCTAAATGTATTGTAATCTGTAAAAAAGGTATAGATCCTTGTATTTCTGGGGATATCGTTTTAAATGGTGAGAAAATTGAAATCGTTAAGAGGGCAACAAATTTAGGAATAGTTTTTAATAACCATTTAACTTGGACAGATCATGTAAACTCACTGGTTGGTCAATCGTATTTTAAGTTACGAGCGCTCTGGTCTACACAATACTTTACACCTATCAGAATTAGAATCTTGCTTGCCAAGACATATTTGGTTCCTTCCTTATTTTATGGATGTGAATTATTTGCAAACTGCGACTCTGTTAGTCGAAGAAAATTAAATGTTTTATTTAACAATATTATACGGTATGTGTATGGATTGAGAAGATCTGATCATGTTTCCTCTGTTTCTAAGAACCTTTATGGTGTAAGCTTCGATAGCCTGTTAAAAATCCGCACTCTGGTTTTTCTGCATAAAATAATACACACTCAAACTCCCAAATACATTTTTGAAAATAAACGTTTTTGTCAATCGCCACGAAACCGAAACATTATAATACCTCGACATCAATACCTGGTCTCCGAATGGCAGTTTTATGTGCATGCCGCTAGACTTTGGAATAATCTTCCACTATGTCAGCAAATGAACAGCAACGCTAATAGTTTCAAAAGATTTGTAGTTAACTCTTTTAAATAAAAATGTGTAGGTAATTCTTTTATATTATATTATGTGCAATCTTCTAATATACATACATACATATACATTTGTTTTTTAATTATATTTTTTATATATTTTTATTAATTAACTCCTAATTCGAATGTAATAATTACAAATGCTTTTAATTTTTTATTTTTTTTTACCAAATCCGTTTCTGTACTGTAAATATAAGATTAACTCTTGTTGTACAGGAAATTAACCAATAAGTAAATAAATAAAAAATAAATAAATCTTTAAAATGGCTCTCCTGAACAAAACCGGTTTTTACCCTTAGGTCCCTTTCTATTTTGCGCGTCACATATATGCATATTGCTGTTTCTGAATTATGAATGATAAAGTGTACCGTTGTTTTCTGATAAATAAAATCAATGAAAACAATTTTTAGTGAGATCCAGTGGAAATATTTAAAAATTTTCAGTACAGATAAAGACGACAAAAAAGTATTTGATTTGAAAATAAATATATAAATGGCGAGTTAAGGAAAGTAGGAGTGAAAAGAGGTGAGTAAGAGCAAGTAGGGGCGGGTGTAGTCCAGTAGAGGCTAGTATAGGAACATATGAGTGAATATGAGAGCGTTCAAGTGGGTAGGGGTGAGAGGAGCCGAGCACGAGCGATTAGAGGTACTGAGAAGCTCGTGCCAGCGAGTAGGAGTGATTACAGCTAGTAGAAGCGAGTACGTGCGGAAAATGTAGTCTCCAATGCCATACGTTTTAAGGCATATGTATATGTAATTAATTAATCTAAAATAAAACAAATTAATTTAAAAAAAAAATCAAGTTTATTAATTTTTCAACAAATTTATATTTCGATACAATTAGTTTATATTGAAAAAGAGTAAAAGTATACAATCGGCCATGTCACAGAGTTCAATTCCGTTCGGAATTGAAATACGGAAATTTGCCAGGTGTGTTCAGACTGTGGGAGGCGGTGGTATGCTGGTGTATGCTCCGGCTAGGGATTGACATTTTGAGGATTATTCAATTCCGATTCCGAACGGAATTGAAGTCTGTGACATGGCTGAATGTGCTTAAAAATTTATATTTTTTTACTTGATAAAATATTAAAAGAAAATTTTAAGGAAATAAATGCTGAATTCACATCACAACCTATTGTAAGAGTCGTAGGTCATATAAATGCTGTTGGTATTTTTTTTTTTTTTTTGTAGAAAAAACATTTATTAATAAACAATTTATTTTTTGAAATTAACAACAATACATGTACAAACACGACTCCTACCATAGATTGTGACTTGAGCAACAATTATTTTAAAATATTAATAATTTTATTATTAGAAATTTGTGTTAAAACGATATTAAAATTATGTAAAAAAAAATTATTATATGAAAGTAAGAAGACTTGTTTTATTTTTTAGAAACGAACATTACAATCTTTGGATAAAAGCTGTTAAAAGAAAATATTGCCACATTTAAATGAAATAAAAAAAATATATAATGAAAATTCATTACAAAAGGCTTGAATTTAAAAAAAAAATACGAAATACGAAATACGAAAAATTTCTTTATATTTTACATATATGTGACTTTCTCCGAGAAAAGGGACCTAGTGTGTGAAAATGAATTTTTGAGAAAAATGCATTTTAAAAATAAAGTGTTAATGTTTTTCTAATTTTTATCGATTTTGACACACACTCGTTTTTTGACACACTAGGTCCCTTTCCTCGGAGAAGGTCACATATATTTTTTTTATATTTCAAAAGTCTTGAATTTAAAAAAATATGAAATGCAAGAAAATCTTTATATTTTTCATTGTTTTGTTCAATTTAATTCAAGGGTCGGTCAGTCTTAATTAATTAATTTTGTGTTATAATGAAATTAAAGAAAAATGTTGGGATAATGCTAAAATTTATTTTTTAATGGCCTGTCCCACTATGTCGTCAGAAAACGTTCGTTCGAACGCCAACTTGTATTGAAAACAACAATAAAATAAGAAAATTTGGGTTTCCTTCCTTTGAATATGTATCTGTATGTAAGTGAAATCGATCGAACGTTTTCTGTCGACATCGTGGGACAGATCGTAAATTTCTTTTCCTTTTTTTATGTTTTTAATACTTAATAGCGTATATAAATATAAAAGAAAAGTAACTTAGTGGTAGAGAGATGATAATGTTGGTGAGCTTGTGAGATGAGTAATGAGGTGAAAAGGTGAATGTGAAAGTGTAATGAGCATATGACAGAGAAATGCCTTTGTGAACTGTTTTAGGCGCAGGGTTAATGAAGAGATACAGTGTGTTTAGGATTGTTTTTGTATATGAGAAGTATTTAGTGTGATATCTTTTCTATCAATGACAATGATGATGATTGATTTATGGATGTTTTATAGGAAAAGCTTAAATTTAAGAGCATATTTTAAAGTATATTTTATCTTTTTCTTTTCCCTAACTTGTATATTCGTTTTTTTTTTGAGAGCTTAGATTTTTTATATTAAACGGCCCTGTTCTGTAAATAGATTCGATTTGAAATCGCACGATTTTAGGAAACTAACTCCGATAATAAAAAAAATTATTTAGACTTAAGCAATCTGAAAGAAGATTATATATGATTGTATATTATTTTAAACACGTCGGCAGGTCCATTATTAATTTTGAAAATCATACGATTTCAAATCAATTCGTTTTACAGAACAGAGCTGATAATTGAGAAAATTACTGGAACATTTCCGTTTTAGTTTTTTTTGTTTGTATTTTTTTCTTATAATATTAAATGAGTAAAACTAAGCATTCGTTTTTAACGTGAGTTTTTAGTGTTCTGTTCGTCTAATTGAGCAAGTGTGTTTGATTGTGTGTGATTACTTATGTATGTTCAGTGTAAGTGTGGGAGTGTAAGAGAGATAATAAATAGCCTGAGCAGAGGGAACATGTTTTTAAAGGAAACACTTGAGAGTATTTAACAGTGAACGTATTTCCCGTTGAAAATACAATGCTGCCTCAACTGCCACCTGACGCTCTCTCTGCAAACGCAGCTCTAGCGAACACTCCTCGACATTTCTCTGACTCGTTGATTAAATGCAATCACCCTCAACTTCTTCTTGATGCACCTCAGGATCGAATTCATCATCGGCTGTAGCTTCTTGATATTGTTGATATTCAGACACCAGATCGTTCATATTACTTTCGGCCTCGGTAAATTCCATTTCATCCATACCCTCACCGGTGTACCAATGCAAGAAAGCCTTGCGCCTAAACATGGCCGAGAATTGTTCGGAAATGCGTTTAAACAGTTCCTGTATAGCGGTAGTGTTGCCTATGAAAGTGGAGGACATTTTCAGACCTTTCGGGGGTATATCACACACCGCAGTCTTGACATTATTCGGTATCCATTCCACAAAGTAGGAGCTGTTCTTATTTTGCACAGCCAGCATTTGTTCATCGACTTCCTTCATGGACATGCGTCCACGGAATACCGCAGCAACTGTTAAATAACGGCCATGGCGAGGATCACAGGCAGCCATCATGTTCTTGGCATCAAACATTTGTTGAGTCAACTCGGGTACGGTCAAAGCTCTATACTGTTGAGAGCCACGCGAGGTTAAGGGAGCAAAACCGGGCATAAAGAAGTGCAAACGTGGGAAGGGCACCATATTCACGGCCAATTTACGCAAATCGGCATTCAATTGACCCGGGAAACGCAAACAAGTGGTAACACCCGACATGGTTAATGAAACCAAATGGTTCAAATCGCCATAACTTGGATTGGAAACCTTCAGGGTGCGGAAGCAAATGTCATACAAAGCTTCATTATCAATGCAATACGTTTCATCGGTATTCTCCACCAGCTGATGTATGGACAAGGTGGCATTGTAAGGCTCCACCACGGTATCCGAGACCTTGGGAGAAGGCACCACCGAATAGGTGTTCATTATACGATCGGGATATTCTTCGCGAATTTTAGAAATCAATAAGGTGCCCATGCCAGAGCCAGTACCGCCGCCCAAAGAATGAGTCAATTGGAAACCCTAAAAATGTTAAAATTATCTTTTAAGTAAGTTTTCTTTTTTAATTTGTTATCTTCTACCCATTAACTTACTTGCAAACAGTCACAATTCTCGCACTCCTTGCGCACCACATCCAAGACATTGTCTACCAATTCGGCACCTTCGGTGTAGTGACCCTTGGCCCAGTTATTTCCAGCGCCTGATTGACCAAAAACAAAGTTGTCGGGACGGAATAGCTGGCCATAGGGACCAGAACGTACAGCCTCCATGGTACCGGGTTCCAAATCCAGTAAAATGGCACGTGGTACATATTTGCCACCAGAGGAACGGGTTACCGCTAAAAAGTATAAAAAGGCCCAATAAAATTAATAAGTTAAATGCTAAAGTTATAATAAGATTGGATTAAAGGTGAATTTCGTGTCAAAAGCTTGACCATCTGGAGAGAATTTTTTGTCTAGAAGATCAAATTACACTCTATATTCCTAGAAGGTAAAAGACACCAACTTCTTTTCAAAGATCATTTTATGAGCGCTTGAAGACTGGGGCTCACTCGTTTTCATCAAAAGCCGTACGATTATGTAGGACAGCGAGTCACCTACTAAAGTCCTTCTGAATTTGATATTCAACTGTGGGTTTTCCCTAGAATTCTGAGTACTTCACTACTCTGCTATAATGTTCTGGTTTAAAGCTTCAAACAGCTGTTTGACAGTTGCGAGTGTTACATGCACACACATCATTTTTAACCTTATCTCTATAAATTTCCTCCCATCTTTCAACAATCATTAATTTTATTATACATATTTAATTTTAATTTTATTTTAAGCTGCCTGCCAATTATGGCCACAACTCTGTTAAATTTGCTAAGAATTTTATTTATGTTTCCCAAAAAAATTATTAAACGTTTTATGTCAATAACCCAAAAATTGTTGGCTGTTTGCTGAAGCCGACCACCAGCACAATAATTTTTGGTTTAAATGCACGGCACGCGCGCGCCTGCGTTTAATAGCGAATGACTAAAATGGAAGGAAGCTCGAAACGAAATAAAGAAGTTAAAGAATGAACAACTTTTGAATATGACGTGCCTGCCTCCGTGCCAAACAAGGAATATACTCGTACACTACTGCACAATGAAAACGACTGGAGATTGAGTAAATAATTGTTATAGCAGGAGAGGAATGTGCAGTTGGTAGAAGTTTATTGATTTTTTTTTTTTTTTTTTATATACATAAATGTTAACAATGCGGTCAATTGCAACTATGTTGTATTCATTGCAAAGGGAAAGTGTGGGAAACGTAATGTTCCAAAATGATAATAATGCATTATTGGGAGTTATTGTAAGATAGTAGTATTCCATATAGTTTTTTTGCAAAAATTCATCGAAGGCAAAAAGTATAATAATAAATATAATAAAAATGTTATTTTGTTTCTTTTTTGTGCAATACACAATGCATATCGTTACCTTAATATAGAAAGGCCCTAACTCATTATGTATATTTTTTGTAATCGAGTTTTATGTATATTTCGATAGAAGAACCTCACGATTTTCAAAACAAGGGAATGAGTTAGCACCTTTCTATATTAACGTAACAATATGGTTCTCAGACAAGGGCTTCAGTTCAGAATTGTCAGATGGCAAAAGGCTCAAATTCTTGAAAATAAAGAAATGAATTTAAATTTTGGCTGAACATGCACAAATAATGAACTATCAGCTGTTATTTTTTTGTTTTGCTTAGCACGACTCTTATGTATTCTTAATTACTACCCAATAAGCACTCAAAACATTAAAATTCAAGCACTTGAAATTTAACTGGAAACAAAGTTGAATTCAAGCATTTTTTCAAGTAATATTCAAGTTTGAAAATATTTTCAAATAAAAAATCAAACAACATACATATTTGTTTAAACCTTGTCAAATCGTAATTTATTTAAAAAAAATTTAGATTGTGCTGAAAAATATCAAAGAAAAATTAAAAAAGTTAATTTTAACAAAAGAAAAAGTGACTAAAAACGTGAAAACAATAGTGAAGGTAGATATGCAGAAAATTATCATAAGAAAACTTGTCGATTGCATTTCCTTTTTATATTAAATACATTGTTTTTGAAGCTTGAAATATACTTGAATTCAATTGTAATAAAAGATGGAATTACAGTATAATTCAAGGCTTGAATTAAACTGTAATACAATTGAATTGTTCGAATTGAATTCAAGCTCCCATTTCACTGGAGAATGCTATTGAAATAAAGTGTAAATCAAGCATAATTCAACCCTTGACAATTGAATATGTGACTTGAATAACAGTTGTTTTACACTTGATTTCAAGCAAAATTGCTTATTGGGTATCTCTTAATATTACTATCTAGTAATATCTTCTTTTACTATTACTAAGATTATGTCCGACACTGGTCGGGCCTAGTAATTATACTTATTTAGATTTAAGATTTGAATACTTATTGTTAGTTCATTTTTGAAGATACAATCAATAAATAAATATACGCATTAAAAAAAAATTAGTTGGAGCAATTAGTTTGAGGGTCATTTGCATCCATTTAAATGTTGGTGGTAAGTGAGGCTGTGATATCGCGAACCGCATAAAAAAGGCATAACAAATACTTCGCCATTTTGGATCGTTTTTTTTTTGAATAAAGAGAAGTAACACTCAAGACATGAATGCCTCTACTATTATAGGTGTTACCTTCTTCTTTAGGAAAGGGATAGTGATAGAGAAGACAGGTGGTAAAGAAAGAGATAGAAAAAAGCTGCAGATATATATATTTATATATATACATATATATACACATATAATATATATACTTTAGGGTGGGTCGATTTGTATGGAGGCAAAAAATTGCTCAAGGAAAATCGTATTCTAGGGATCAAAATAAAAAACTTTGCCGAAGGAACCATACCTCTAAAATGTATTTTGATGTCCCGACTTTTGATCCGAAATGTGAAATTTTCTTGAAGGGTCAAATTTTGAAAAATCTGACTTTGACCCATTTAGAGTTCCTCAATCGTGTCAAAATGTATGACCGACCCCCACTAATTTTGGAGGGCCCACCCAGCCATGCCAGTGGCACACCCCCAGGAACCACTCTTGGGGGGGGGTTCCCCATACAAACATTTGTGATTTTTTGAAATATTTGTATGGGGAACACCCCAGGCTCCATAGGCGGTATAACCCTGGCGGATAAATTTCCATTATCGACTGTCTTCCTGGAGACTTACTTGCAGCCCCAGATCCAGGATCAGGTGCAGAACCCCAATCAGGTACTCATCTTAAATTAAACAAAGCTTAACGAAACCTCAAGTAAAAATGAATTGTGATAGAACTAGGAAAATAGGTTATAAAGAGGAGGATAGAGGGAGTAGTGTCTGTGGACATTTGCTTTAAATTTTCTCACGTTGAAAGTGATAGGAAAAACTTCGTAGGTAGTTTATCCCACATACGAACAGTACGGCTTTAAAGAGGAATTCTCTCTGTAATGTGTAGTGCGGTTTATATGCCTCTGCAGCGCCTCTGGTGTCAATGAGGCGCAATATATTTTCTAAGCTGTGTTTAGTAGCCATTTTATTGGTTATTTTACTTCGCCGATGGTTGTGCTACACAATACCGACGAATGAGGGTGCTCTGATGTTACATTAGCATTAGTATACCTGCCTGCCTGGTTTACAAAGTAAATCGTCTGACTTGCATCAATTGGCTAATTTACGATGTCAAGCCTCTAACTAACATCCAGGGGCCTTAATTCTTGCACCAATTAATATTAAGTTTAAGATAATATCTCTAGTTGTTTAAGAAGTTTTTGGGTAAAGGCTCCCCGATGATCTGATGCATTAGCAAGAGCGAAATGCTCATAGTATCTAACTTACCAACCCTCCTTCAACAATAAATTTTAGCGTATTGTTAAGATATAATTCCCAGGGTATTAATTTTGTTCGAACATAATATCCTGCTGTTTTTAAAAGACGACAAGAGAGAGGTTCAGCTGTTTTATTTCACCTGAAAGATTTCAAATGATTTTTTAAAAGAGGGTAACAAATAAATAATAAAGAAGAAACGTATGCCCTAATTCTGTTCGCCGATTGTATCGTCTTGTATATGGACGAAAAAAAAGAAGCAGTTTTGATTCTTTAAAACAATTATTATTTATTGTCTATGCTAGAAGGTTCGTGTATTTGCTTTATGATTGTGTTTCAAACATTATATCCGACACATATTTTTTCATGTATTTTTTAAACTATTGTATAATACTTTAATTGAATTTTTATGTTTTAAAAACATGGCAATAATATTTCATTATCAAAGACAAAAACCATTTTCGAAGAAAATAATTAAGAGAATTCAAGGACAAGAACTCACAAGCATTTTCAAACAAAAACGTCCTAAATCTTCTTATTGAATTAGGGCATTATTCAGAACAAGGCTAATTATTTATTAAAAATTCTCCTCATTTTCTCGTTTTACTATCATGTTATTTTAAAAAAATATATATACATATATACAGAAAAATGTCTACTCAAAATATATGTAAACAAGGTTTATGCAACCTTTTTGGGCAATGATTTTGCTTTATATGTGTTTCATGTTAATCCAACATGATTTACAGTTATCTTCAAAGTAATTTTTTTTTTAAATAGTTTTATTTCATGTTGATTTAACATTACTGTATTGAATCAAAGTTATTTTAAGTTGTAACAACGTAAGTTTGATAATGAAACAACACAAAGAACTATGTTAAATTAAAGTTATTGCAAGTTGAAACAACATGAAAACATGATTTACAGTAATCTTCAAATCTTCAAATCTTTCGAAATATCTTTATTTCATGTCATTGCCGTGTTGTTAAATCAAAATGAAGAATCATGTTGAATCAAAGTTATTTCAATTTGGACCAACGTAAGCTCGAAACGGAAATAACACAAGGAACCATGTTGAATCAAAGCTATTTCAAGTTGACACAACATGAATTTAATTTAATGCAGTCATTATATTTTATTAATTATTTAACTTTAAAGTGTGCAAATTGGAACAGGCATCAGAAAAATGTTTGTATGTATATAAGTGGTTTCCCCGCCCAATATGTGAACTCGGAACTTATCACGTGGTAGTCAACGCGCTTACCGCTGCAGCCTCAACAGCCTTAAATATTCTTAAGATACGAGTACACACCAAGTATATACCATCATGACTTAAACTTTAATTCAACGTGATTTAATATGATTACAAATCAATAGTTTTACATTGGTATTTTGTTCTGTCTGTATATGCATGTGTCCAAAACAACTGAGAATGCTTAAGTATTCCCATTTTCCCTAGCAAATCGCTTACAACAGATTTACGCAGTTAAGATAATAGGAAATAAGAAAAAAAAACTTAATAATATTGCAAATGATTATTGATTGTTCTTGTCTTGTTTGTTGACACCTGCTGTGGACTGCGTGAATGCACCCACAAATCGTCACCAAGCTGAACAAATACAAAAGAAGTGTCTTTCTTTAAAGGTCTTTGCAACTATTTATTTTATATTTACAACAATTTAAAGACAAAATAAATCAACGTAACTTTTCTTCATACGTTTAAGGAAGGATTTTTTTTTTGTGTGTGTGTTGAAGAGCTAACAGAAACCATGAGTGAAGAGGCTTCTTTCTTAGACAGCCAGACAGTCAGCCAGCCAACAGTTTACATAAACTATTTGAGCAAAATTTCCAGCTATACAAACCATGTTTTTATACGCATTTAAATGGGCGTGTAATCAAGAAATAAACAAATCGCATACTAAAATGTGATTCATCATAATACTTAAATACATATACTCGTACTCTTAGATAGAAAAAAAAAGAATAATAAAGAAATTATATATACAAATTGTAAATTGCAAGCGTGCTGGAATGTCGTGAATGATCATTTTAAGTGGTTTGAGGTTTTTTCCCCCATTAATTCTGTAATACTGTAAGCCACTTATAAATTCATGATGACCACAAGTACGCGGGTATTACTGACCAGGAAGACACCAATAATAATATTGTGCTCATCATCAATTATATGCAAGTGGCTTAAAGAATACTGGAAACTACTACGAGTACCACTAGAACTCGACTTAGTTTACAGTAATTATTCATGCTCGGTCTTAGTGACTAAGGCAGGCAGGAAAAGAAATGAGCTTAAATAGATTTCTGTGAAAGTTGAGCCTCAGGTTTTCAAATATATGAGACTTCTTGTACAGGAAATTGATTTTGTTTTTCAAATAATCAAAATGTGTAACGAAAAGTTTTATGGCAGTCGTTTCGGTAAACATTTTCTGGCGTATTCATAAAAAATAGTTTTTCTTACAAAACTTTTACAAAACAAATTTTGTATGGATTTTTTTTGTTAAGCCTTTTTTAACTCAAAACTAATTTTTATGAATTCAGCAGTTTATGTTTTCATTATTTTTCATAATTTGAATTACATACTGATTGAATTGATTATCAATTTCCCTTATGCTTACCTGCAGCTTCATTGTAATATACGCTGATACGTTCCAATTGCAAATCACTATCACCAATATAGATACCATTGCAGTCAATTCCATGCTCTTCGGATATAATTTCCCAAAACTGAAAAGATAAAAAAAACAAATGAAATTAATCATTAATATGAGGAACATTGAATTTAATTTTATTTTATTATATATTGTGTAAATTTGAATTCAATGATTTGCTTCGAACAAAATTGATGGTGTTTAACATACAACTCCTCAGCGAATCTCCTGTTGATTATTTGGAGAGTTATATTGTATACTTTCCCCCATATTCATAAAAAAAATAAAATGAATTTGAAATCCATTTTAGGAAAAAGTTTTTATGAAAAATTTGAAATAAAATACATTTCAAATTCATTTTGAATTTTATGAATATGGGGGTTTGTGTTTAACTCTCTCTTATAAATCTTGCAATGTTTGATAGACGATACAAAACCCTGCTGAATATTGTACGATTCCTCAAATCGCTATCGAATGATTCTTTTACAACTCTCGCAAAAGCTCATATAAGATTAGCATTAAGGAGCCTCATACGATTCTTAGAGTTCTTCATAAACGATTTTTAAGATAGTTTATCTCGAAATAAATCTCATATGATTGCATCTACGACTAATAAAAGCGTATTCCGTGGCTCTTGTATATTAATGGTCTACATGTAACTCTGTCTCGCTCATATGTTTATATGTTTTTTCCCCCGTTTGCCGGGAAGTCAAAAAGTCTGGGAAATGTCAAACCCTAGTATCGAATGAACGGTTAAGAGGTAACAGACTGCCGCGACTAAATATCTTAAAGACCAATTTTTTTCTACTGTTACCAGCTGTTACCTGCTTTAGAAAGGGATAATGATAGTGCAGACAAATGTGTTTCAGATTAAAGTGAACACCTGTCTTTACGGCCTTATATCACGGTGGTCTAAATAGCGGGTATAGGTAAGACGCTAACCATCGCCCCCTTGCACCCTTTTAGAATGAACCTAGTGCCCATTCTTCAAGACACTTAGTTTGCAATCTTTGAATATAGTTATCCCTATACTATGTTCAACTACCTTGCTGAGGTACTTTGAGATATCTAAACTCTTCGCCATAATGACTTTGTCAAAACAGTACTATCTGTTGTATAGAACAACACCTAGAAAAGTGTAGCATTGATTTAACACTGGGAAACCAAGACTATTCTCCCAGCGTTTTTGGTAGTAACCACAACCACCACATTTATTCTCCCGGTTCTCACACCACAAGTGTTGTGTATACAACCACAGCGAGGTCCCCAACATAATTCCTTAATCATTGCCGGCACAGCTCAACCACTCATCAGAGATGAACGCATGCCTGTGTCGCCAAAAATCCAGTGCCTACTCCACACAGCTCAAAATCATCCCTTTAACCCCGTGGGGCAGGACGAACTCGACCTTTCAGCGAAGGATGCTGACGACCGCTACATACACCCAAACTCATACAGCAGCTCGACTATCGGGCAACCGTGAAACCAGAAGTATCCTCTGGGCAGACCTCGAAGTTCCACCACAAGCGCTTCACCTCTATCGTCTTTTGAACTCAGGGCCAGTTCCAGGTGACGCTGCACCTGGTTGACATAAACATACATGTTTTCTTTATATAAATATGTGCACATACTTTGCTCTGTTGCCAGAGATCGGGTAGTAAGACATAAGCTCTACTCCGTGCCGTGTGGTAGGACAAACTCGACCCTTTAGCAAAAGATTATGACGACCGCTACATACACTCAAACACCTAGAGCAGAGACAAGCATCTGGTCATACCTCGAAGTTCCACCATAAGGGCTTCACCTCTATCGTCTTTTGAACTCAGAGACAGTTCCAGGTGACGCTGCACCTGATTGATTGAGACAGACCTCTTTTACTTTTATAAATATGTGGACACCTTTTCCTCTGTTGCTAGAGATCGGGTAGTAACACATAAGCTCTATGGGTAATGTACCAAAGGTACGTCAACGGAAAAAGCCACATCAGCCCAGCTGGGGCCTCGGGATTGCCACACCCGTGGTCAAAAATATACTTCCCTGGGGGAGATAGTGAAAACAGTGGGTGAAGGAAGAGATGGAGGAAGGCTTCGCTTGCAACTCTGCTTTTTGCACGTTATTTTTTAAGGCAGTTTTGGAGCGCCTCTGGTGTCATTGATGCTTATTAAAAATTCAGAAGCTGTGTCTTGTAGCCTTTTTATTGGTTATTTTACTTAGTCAATAAATCTGCTGCCCCATACGGACGAAGGAGGGATCACTGATTTTGCATTAGGATTATGAAGACGGTGTAGTTGAGTGACCAGTGTCTATGCATGACTTCATCCCTGAAAATTTTCCTACAACAACTGACACAAAGAAACACTAATGCACAGCAGAAAAATGCGTGGCATTGTTATTTAACGACTGTCGGAGACCGGGCTCGAACCCAAGACCCACGGTTTTGTAGTCAACGTATTAACTACTTCGGCCAAAATTCGACAAGCGCCTATCTCTAGTTAGCAGGTAGCACCCGTGATTAAACATTAGAAAGACCCTGCTACAAAACACAGTTAGTGTAAATGTGCTAGGCTTTTCGAAAGCATATCAAACGAAAATATAGGAACAAACCCCTAAATGTAAGAAGCATGTACACTCAGAGAAAAGCTGTAACTTAAAAATAAGAACTCGTTATATTATTTCAATAAATTTCAATATAATAGAAAAATTATATTGAAATACTTTAAATCAATAATTTTCAACCTCGAGTTGACGTTGATTCGATTTATTTCTTGAATTACATTGAAGCAATATTGTTTTAAGGCCTAAACATATTATTTTAAGATTTTTGTTTCATTAAATTCTTAATTAAGTTGAAATCTAAATAGCAAAGTATTGAATTAATAAGAAACATTTTAGAATCTAAAGGACACCACTTTAAATTAATGTATACACCATATCATATTAATAAGACGAAAAAAAATTTAACTATAAGAATTTAATATTAATATAAAAGTAAAAAATATTATTTCTATATTGTTTTCATACTATAGTTACTGAAATAGGGCAAAGTTTAAATTAATATTGTTGCATATTGAAATAAAAACTTTCAACATTACTAGACTTTCGTTTATAATAAAAATAATTGATTGATTGATTGATTGATAATAATAATTGATGCAATGTGGTTTTTGTGGATTTTAAGTTGTTTTTTCTCTGGGTGTAGGAATTGCTTATAGAAAAATAGAGAAAAATGTTTCTTGCTTCCAAAAACTGTTTTTTAATGGATTATGCTTAAATCTTATAAACTTGCATTTGAAAGCAATAATAGTACTTGTGGTATCGTGAACATTAAAAAAAGAAATTTCATATCGAGTCCAAAGACTCTCATGAAAGGCTAGTTTTAGACAATTTCCTAATGAATCATAAATATAATGAATCATCTTCTTTATTAATAAACATAGAAGTTTGCCCAAAAAAAGATTATTATATTTACATCCCAGCAAAGAATGATGCTTCGCTGGAAGCACCTATATAAGTGCTCTTTTGGCAGGCAAGCGCTTACCCGGTGCATGAAATTTTGCATGATTTTTATATGGGATTCCTCGCGATCTAAAATGTGATTCTTTCATGCCTGCCGGAGTGACCTGAATTCAGCAAAAATATTCGACTACCTGGAAGCATGTACTTATCAGGAGTCGATCCCAGGATTTCCGTATGTTAGGCTAGAACACTACCCACTGAACTACCCAAGCACATATTTATATTTGTACACAATTCAATTAAAAAATAAAAAATCAAAACTCGAAGTAAACATTTCATTCGCATCCAAACTTGTATCCAGGTAAGCGAGAGAGGATGATATGTAAAAAACTTTGAGAGTTTGAGTATAAACAGCCGACTGACGTCGTAGTGTTTGTGTTAAATTTCATCATTCGCTTACGTTATTGCATCCTCGTAAGGCAGAGGGGATGCACTGTGTGCTTTTCCGCGCTTCCGAAGCGCTTATTTTTGTGTTATATTAAACTACACTACAAAAACAGAAAAAGAAGCTATAAAAATGCAATTGCTTCTAAATCTCGATTATTTTTTTGCTGGGATACTTTTCATGGCAGCAGTCAAGAATATAAAAATTTCTGCCAAATTCTAGTCACTTCCAAAAAGAACCACACAAGCTCTCTTTAAAATTTTTTTATTTTTATTTATTTATATGCATATGTACTGGTATATTTATTTATAAGCTTTTTTTTTTGGATTGTAACAACACCATTTTCAATTCATTCGAATACTAAATATAGCTTGACTTGGAATAAAAAGTGAAAACCTGGGGTGTTTGTTCATGTCTCTATGTAAATTAATTATAAAAAAGAATGACGAAAAAATTTTAACAAATTCGCTTTTTTATGGCACAATAGAGTGATGGATAGTTGAATGTATAAACGCACCGCAAACACTCTGCCATACGTTTGTTAGTCAACATATGAGCATATGATGAATAAATGCAGCATATGAATGCATCATGCATATATGGATGAACGAACGCTCCTGGGGATCAAAAAGTGTTACACTGTGTGATCTATAGAAAAACTCTGTTTTTGTGCTTGTGCCTTGTGCCTGTTGCTTTGTTCTTCTTGTTTTAAAAATAAACGAAAAGGAAATTTAATATTTAACTCATGCATAGCTGCCAAATTGAATAATTATCTCGAAGGGATTTTGTTTATTGTGTTGCTGTTTTCGTGCATACTTTTCTTGTTTTTAAATTTAAAAATAATTTAAGAAAAGTTTAAGGGACTTATTTCTCTACACAAAACTCCTAAAAAAGAATAATTAATATAAGTTTTCTCTTTTCTTTTTAAACACACCCAAACTGAGAGGAGGAACTCCCCAGTTGAGACTTTTTTAAAATTATTAAAATTTTGAGTTAATGTTTGTTTGAAAGAATAATTTACTCGCTTTTATGGTCTCTCCAGACTCTACTTATATGCAATTTTGCCTTAAAAGGTTTTAAAAGTATTTTTCGTGTTTTTAATAAATAATTTTATGAATACGATGGTTGTGTGACAAGTTGTATTTTATTAATGAATGCATTATAGAATATTCGTTTATTTTAAGTTTAAACTTAGTACAATAGACGCTCGTAAATAAGAAGCACTTTGTTGCTGGGATAGTTCTAATTTCTAAAGATTTTTTTAATAGTATTGCGTATGTGGAGTCGAATATTCGTCTACGAGAATTTTGTCCTAGATTAAAGGAAACGTGTACAAGTTTTCTTTAATCTAGGACAAAACTGTCGTAGACGAATATTCGACTCGACATACGCAATACGGGTGATTAGCTAAAATAACACATAATTTAATACTTAACTTTAATGGGCGTGACCACGCCTACTTGTTGAAATGCAAGATTGTGTCACTTTCAGAGCACAGGATGTGTGCCAAATTTCGTTAGAATCCGTTAATAAAAGCACGTGAAATATAGTGAACAAAAAATTAATGGGCGTGGTTCTGCCCACTTTTTTTAATGAAAAATTTTATCTATTTTAAAGTTCAAAGTGTGTGCCAGGTGTTGTAAAAATCGGCTTTGTAAATGCACGTGAAATATAATATTAAATTTTAATGGGAGTGGCTTCGCCTACTTTTTTGAATGAAAGATTGTGTCTTTTTCAAAAGTTAAAGGTTTATGCCAACTATCGTAAAAAATGGTTAAGTACAAGCACGTGAAATATAATATTTAATTTTAATCGGCGTAGCTGCGCCCACTTTTTTAAATTCAAGATTTTTGTCTTTTCAAAAGTTCAAGGTTTATGCCAAGTTTCTTAAATATCGGTTAAGCACAAGCACGTGAAGTATATTTAAATTTAATAGGCATGGCACCGCCCACTTTTTTAATCTAAGATTCTGTTTTTTTAGTTCGGGGTCTGTGCCAAGTTTCGTTTAAATTGATTAAGTACAAGCATGTGAAATATAATATTTAAATTTAATAGGCGTAACCCCGCCAACTTTTTTAATTAAAGATTGTGTATTTTTTTTAATTCAAAGTATGCGCCTAGTTTCGTAAAAATCGATCAAGTAGAAGCATGCAAAACGTAATATTAAGTTTTAGTAGGTGTGGCTCCGCCCTTTTTTTAACTTCAAGATTGTGTCGCTATGAGAGCCCAATGTGTTGGGTAAGTTTCATAGCAATAGAATAACCATAATAACATAAAATCAAATTTAAAAAATTGTGGGCGTATACCTCCCCACTTTTTATGGTAACAAACTGAAGCCCTCTCTCAGACAAAAAAAATAATAGTTTTTAGAATCGGTCAAAAATATACCGAGTTATGAAGTAGGTTAGGTGGTGCCAAAAATGCACCCCTCTCGGAGATACAATTGGGTCCATTGTGATTCCCTTCTATTGCCCATTAAAAAAGTAATATTTATCCTCCCCATTTGTACCCAGAAGTGACTCTATTATCCGTCACTAAGCCACTGAATACCAATGATGAAGCCCTTAATATCCTCCAGTTTACACTTCAAGATATCAGCAATGCTCTCATGGAAACATTTGCTCAGGCATGTAAGCCTATGACGTTGCAGCTTCGGGCAGTGACAGGTAATATGTTCAATGGTTTCTGGTTCCTCTTTATCCCCAAACATCCTACAGAAATCTGGACTGCCAGTTCCAATTAGTGGTTCCTGCTCCGACCCAGCAGCGACCACCAATCAACGCGCCTATCACGATTCACATCGCCTTCCTATTTATGCCCAGTAGCAGTTTGGATCTTCCTGAGTCAAATTTCGGCCACATAGTCCTCGAGACTCTACAATCCTTCCTACTTCGCCATGAACTGTTGGTCCTGCTTTCTATCCAATTACTAAGTTCCCTATAGTAATGACCTATCGGTAATTTTACCGATCTGTCACACATTCCCTCATCTAACGCTGACCTTATTCTCGCCAGCTCATCGGCAATTTAATTTACCCCAACAACACTGCTGTGGTTAGGAATCCAACATAGTCTGACACTATATTTGTCCATAAGCAAGTTGAGGGCTCTCCTACAGTCACTAACAAGTTTCGATTTGACATTGTGTACCTTCAAAGCTTTTAGCGCTGCCTGTCTGTGGACGTAGAAAGTTACCTTCCCACCTTAAGCTACATGCCTGGTCACCAGTTCCGTAGTCGTGAGGATCGTCAAGATCTCAGGCTGGAAAAGGAAAGGCTGCATTCGTTCCGCAGTCTGAAAGAACTACGAATGTTCGTTCCCAAGATATAGACACCAGCTCCTGTGCTTTCCTCCATTTTTGATCTGTCTGTAAAGATCGCACTACCCTCATACAGCTTAGCCGGAATTACCACTGATGGTGTTCCACTAAAATCAATTTCAGCGACCTTATAGTCCGCAAACTCAGGGGTTACAGATCCCTCATCACTAAAACTGATCTCGTTTAAGATTGATGTGTGACCTGTTATTCCTGTAATCACCAAACCTTTTTCACAACTCTAAGGAGACTTCTAGTCACCGTTCCCACCACAAAGTCTTCTATAGGAAGTAGATGACGAGTGACGTCCAAATCAGCCTGAGGTGTGCTCCTCTGAGCACCTGTGATGCCCAACCTATGCAGTTATGAAGTTACAATGCCAAAAAAAAGTACAGATGAATTGACAATCTCCTCCTTTTTTCGAAGTCGGTTAAAGGGCACATCATGTAGTTCATAATCCATAATGATTTTCCAACAATATTGTACCTTTCACCTTTCCTTAGATGGCGGTGGAGTTTTCCTTAACTCTATAAAACTAATGAAAATTTATATAGACTCAGTTCTACTTAATAGGCTTGAGTTCGTGTTTGATATATTTGACATCCGTAATATTTACAACAGTATTTAGCTGCGCATAAATAGTTAGCGAGAATTTTCTCAGTGTAACCTGAGGAGTTGACTTCATCTCTCGTGATACAGAGAGAGAGAGAGCCCACTCGCCTCTACTACCATTCACGTTAAGCATAGATAACACAGAGGTATAGTGAGGAATATCGCTCTATAGTCCTGATAAATCTCTATATAAAGGTGATGCAAGTAAAATATAGAGACGTGGTGTTTATTCAAACTACTGGACTCTGTTTAAATCGGACCATTGCAAAATGTTTTTGCAAACATTGTGAATTCGAAAGTATTGGGGTCTGATCGTCACTTTCTATCACGTTTTTCACTTTGAGATTATGGGATTCGCTATCGAACAATGTAATAATATGTTTCGATACCGAATGCAATAATCTCAAATTGACAAAACGTTATCGAAAGCGACAATTAGACCCCTGCTTTATTTACATTATTCTCGTCACTTCTCTGCTAAATTCAGTCGCGGATTTTTTTTTTTTTTTTCATAAAACAACTTTAGCTTTTATGGAGCCTCATCAACGGATTCTAAATGCAATCTATTAATTTGGACTACTAATACAAATAAATTATTTTAAGTTCAAGAAACCGCTTTTTTATTATCACTCACTTGGTGTATTCACTCGTGTCCAATAAAAAAAACCAACAAAAAAAAAGATTTCTTCTTGGGGACTCATAAATTATCAGACTGTTAATGTTTAACACTCTGCAGCAATATGCCATATTTTATGTTGTTTATTTTACAATAACGACTCTGTACATAAGTGTATGTATATATTTCTTTCGATCTTTATTATTATTTTTTTTTCTTTTGAACTTCCCATTTTAAAATAAATTCATTATTAATGTAGTGCCTCCTTGTCTTTATTTTTTTACAACAACTGTGAAGTGGCACACATGTAACATCGCTATAAAACAACATTCCTTAACGCATATTTGTTGCTGACAGTTCAGTTGTTGCTATTTGTTGTCTATTTTGTGTTGCATGAAGTTCATATAAAACAGAAAGCAGACAACACGATCTTGATCATCAGCAACAGCAACAACAACAGCAGCAGCAGCAGTATTGTTGTCATCATTGAAGCGCAACATAATAAATCTATCAGTTGCTACCGAAGTCGCCAGAGATATGCTGGAGTTTTGACTCGTTGGTTGGGCCTTGTTTTTTACATATAATTTTTCTATATGGAGTTGTTTCAATGATGTTAACATTGTAGTCTGGGTGATGCTACACATCAGCCAGAAATATCATTATGTATTATATTTATAGTGTACATAGTTTATTAAAGAAAGAAATGTTTATTTAATTTTTCACCGAAAAAAAATAAGTTTAACATAAACAATTCAATTGATTTTATTATCAAGTACAGTGAAAAGATTCTGGGCAGCCTTTAATTTCCAATTATATAATTGAAAATTAAGTTCTACTCCTACATAGGAGTGTTTAATTCATAAAATATCTTAATTAGCTGTTTCTTTTTTGTTTCAACGAATATGTAAAACAATGCAGATTCTTTTAATTTATTATTTCCTTTCTTAATGAGACATTGATATTACGCGTTCTTTTTTTTTAAATTATTATAAATAAAATAATATGACCTCGAATATAGCAATTCGCCAGCTACTTCTTGTCATTCTTGGGTGAAATTTTTACTTATCAAAGTAAATACAAGATAAAGACAATATCTTCTTTTGTATAACAATAGCAATATACGAGTTACCCTCATATGACACGTTAAGTATAGAGATGGATCTAGAGTTGTGTCCAACAGCTCTTTTGTAGACTTGTATCGAACTCTTTCAGTAGCTAATTTTTGACACAAACCAATGTTCAAACCCATTTAAATTAAATGGGTTTGATCGTTGGTTTGTGTCAAAAACGAGCTACTGAAAGAGTTCGATACAAGTCTACTCTTTTGAACTAAAATGAATTGTTGGACACAAGTTCGGTCAAAAGCGCCAATGCAAATTAAATGGGTTTGAAACAACTTTTCATTCGAACGCTCTCAAACTAGTTCAAAAAGAGCTGTTGAACACAACTCCAGCTGGGTAGACATTGATCACCAAAAGGCCGCCCGTGGGCACTTTGTTATGCTCTTTTTTACACGTACATTCGTACAAGCATGCAATTTGCTCTCTTTTACATTACATATGTATGTGTTTGCTTATCATTGGTCCAACAGCTCCTTTTGAACTAGTTTGAGAGCGTTTGAATCAAAAGTTTTTTCAAACCCATTTAATTTACATTGATATTTTTGACCGAACTTGTGTCCAACTGAACGAACTAGTTCAAAAAGAGCTGTTGAACACAACTCCAGCTGAGTCCAACTCGTTCAATTGTTCATTTTAGACGCGAACCTGTGAATTAATTAAATTAAATGGGTTTGATCATCAGTTTGTGTCTAAAATAAACGACTTGGACCCAGCTCTAGTTAAATAAAATACACTCTATCCAACATGAGTGGTTTTGCTCAAATTTTCACTTGATCGATAGTGAGAAATATAGATGGATAAAGAATTTTTCCAACACGACACGATCTAAGCACGAAAACCAATATTACCAACAAAACTATTTTTTTATATTCAAATAAATACATATTTTTATTTGTTTTCACAACTTAAAGCTTAAGAGACACTTACACTATCAACAAATTTGTTGGTGTTGCGTGCTTGACGATACAAAATCTTGAATTTTTTTATTGAAATTTATGCATGCATATTTTGGTCTTAAAATCGTTTTATCGAACCAATTTTGAAAGGACTGCGCATGAAGTTAGATTTTCTGTTACACGACTGTTGAGTCGTGCGGTCACCTACTCCAATTTTTGTGATGCAACAGCTGTGTCAATCTCGTTCAGTCGCTCGCTTCAGACACAAACCAATAATCCATCCCATGTAATATAAATAGGTGTGATCTAGACTTAGGTCAAACTCATTCAGTCGGTCGTTTTTGAGACAAACCAGTGATCAAGCCCATTTAAATTATATGGATTTTATCACAGGTTTGTGCCAAAAACGACCGACTGAATGAGTTCGATCTAAGTCTCGTGTGATCTAGACTTGTATCGAACTCTTTCAGTATCTCGTTTTTGACACAAACCGATGATCAAACCCGTGAAATTTAAATGAGTTTGATCATAGGTTTATGTCTAAAACTAGCTACTGAAAGAGTTCGATACAAGTCCAGTGTAATCTTTGTGTCAAAAACGTCCGACTAAATTAGATCGCCGCCAAGTCTACAAGCAAAAAAGCTTGGATATAGACCTAGGTTGAACTCACTTACTAGTTCAGTTTTGACACACAGCTATGATCAAACCCATGTAACTTAAACAGGTTTGAGCATCGGCTTGTGTCAAACCCATTTAAATTACATGTGTTTGATTATAGGTATGTGTTAAAAATTAAGTAGTGAACTTAAAGTTATTCGACTCGCTCATTTACTTCAATAGTGTCATAACTCAAAAAACGGTATTTTTGAGTTAATAATGCAAAATAGTTCGGCGTTTCGTATTTTATGTTGTCTTAAAATTTCATATAAATAGCTTTTACTACGACTTCATGATAGAAGAATATATTTTCAAGTCTTCGTTGAGTTTAAGCCCGTTTTCTGCAAATCTATTTTTTTTTTAGTTGTGACACTATTGAAGCAAGTGAGCGGCAAGTCCAATTGTAAACGCAACAGTTCATTTCAAACTGGACTTGGATCGAACTCCTTCACTAGCATAGTTTTCACACAAACTGCTGATCAAGCCCATGTAATTTAAATAAGTTTTATAATCGCTTTATGTCAAGATTGAAATATTGATCGAGTTCGATCCAAGTCTACTCGTACTTCAAACAATCAATTTTAATCAATCGTGATCACAATCGTTGCTGATTAATATATTTTAGTATAATTGTAAACGCACCGGATTAACTTAAAATAAAATTTGTATTAGGTTTAAATGTATGAAGTAAGCAACATGTGATTTTAAAAACAAATCATTGTTATGAATGCAAGTAAATATTTTTGAAGCAGACACTTTATGTAGAACTCAGTTTAGTCGGTCATTTAAGACACAAACCTATGATCAAACCAGTTAGCCTTGAATCGAGCTCTTTTAGTAGCTCGTTTTAGACACAAACCTTTAATCAAGCACATGTAATTTAAATAGGTTTGATTAAAGGCTTGTGTCTAAAATGAGCTTTTTTGTTGCGGTTCGCTTCATACTAGAGTTGTGTCTAACGGCTCTTTTTGAACTAATTTGAGAGCGTTCGAATCAAAAGTTATTTCAAACCCATTTAATTTACATTGATGTTTTTGACCGAACTTGAGTAAAACAGAACGAACTCGTTTAAAAAGAGCTGTTAGACACAACTAGACTTGGGTCGAACTCGTTCACTAGTTCATTTTTGCCACAAACCAGTGATCAAACCCATGTAATTTAAATGGGTTTGATCATTGGTTTGTGGCAAAAATGAACTAGTGAACGAGTTCGACCCAAGTCTAGACACAACTCTACTTCATACAAATTGTATGGACAAAAAACGCTTGTCTCTTTTGTTTAGGTTTGGCTGTTAGAGACTTTCCAAAGCAAAAAAAAAGTACTAATTACACAAATTCGTGTTGTAAGAAACAAAGCGTTAAAACAAATATTTTTACAAATACTATTTCTTGATCTGCCGCGTTTTATAAGGTTCATCTGTATTTAAATTCTTAAAATTAGCACAAATAAATAATCCCTCTTTGCATATTCTTCCACCAACTTATAAGTCATACATAAAGTTGAAGGTTTTAATTACTCATTTTAACAAATTAATTGCTCAATTCACAACCTATTGTAGGAGTCGTAGTTCGTATAAATGTTGTTGGTAATTTCTATGTAAATATTTGTTTATAAACAATGTTCTTATTGAAATTACCAACAACTCATGTACGAACTACGACTCACACAATAGGTTGTGAATTGAGCAAATGTGTTACTGAATACTACGAACCACCCACGACAATTAGCAGAAAAAGATCCCTTCATCTCTAATTTATGGCTAATTAAATGATTTAGTTTTATGCAAAATTTATTTTTATTTACATGAATACTTATGTGGTAATTATTAAACTGCTAATTTAATTACTTATTTTTCATTTGCTAAACTGTGCAGACCCTAAGCACGAATCCAAAATAGGTATAGTAAAAATTTTATTTTAAATTAAAAACAAGTAAACAACCCGTCCAACAAATTTATGACTGAGACGAAAAAATTATATCTTGTTGAACTTCTAACATGCATTTAAACTAGTATCTCTGCCTTTTTTTTTAATTATATTTTTATGTCTTTGTTTTTATTATTTTCTTTTATATCAATATCTTAATCATCAGCAGAGATTTTGTTGCCTTTATTTTTTTTATTTTTTTTATTTTTTTTTTTTTTGCCAACGTTCCCCCAAAGACATGAAATTTATTTCCAACTCAGTGCACATTTTGCAGTTGTACTTTTAAAAAATTTTATTAACTACAATTGGGCTTTGGCTTAATAAAAAATTTAATTCTTGTTTAATTATAAAGAAGAAATTTTAGCAGTTGTTAGCAACTTCTAACCTTAATATTAAGCGATCTGTAAACTAAAGCTAATTATCTTTAATTAAAACTAAGACTAAAGTTACATATATAATTGTAAAAAAAATATATACGAGTATGTATATAAAATGTATTATAATAAAAATAACAATTAATTTTTTAATGATTTTATATATTTTAAAATGTCTAGACCGGCAGCTAGAAAAGAAAAAGAATAAAAAAAAATTATGTTTTACATATAGATTTTTCGATTGGAAACTAAACTTTCAAATATGAGACATTTGACATTTCTCCCTTTCTCTCTCTCTCTCTCTCTCTCTGGGCATACCTTTATAAAGGGTGCTTTTTTTGGAGTATCACAACTTTGAGTTGGCATCACTGCTTTATTTTAGCATCGATTTAACAGCTGATAGTTGCTTTTTATTTAGTTTGCTTTGAAATTTCATTATGAGTCCACTTACACCAGAGCAACTCTTGCAAATTGTTAAAACTTTTAATCTAAATAATTGTTCTATTCGTCAAACTCATCGTGCACTTCTTCCATTTTCTGATGAAGACCATTTCTGGTTGAATGGATACGTAAATAAGCAGAATTGTCGCATTTGGAGTGAGGAGAATCCACAAGCTTTTGTCGAAACACCATTACATCCGCAGAAAAGTACTGTTTGGCCCATATGTCTTCAACAACGATGATGTTCAGAATGTTACAGTCAATGGTGAACGGAATAGGAACATGATTCGAAATTTTTTCGTACCTCAATTACTTGGCATTAATCTTGCTGCTATGTGGTTTTAGCAGAACGGAGCCACATGCCACACAGGGGGCGCTGCAATTAATTTATTCCAAGAAACTTTTGATGAAAAAATAATATCACATAATCGCCCAATTATTTGGCCACCAAGATCGCGTGATTTAATCCCATTGGATTATTTTTTTTGGGGCTATGTTAAGTCACTTGTCTACGTCGATAAACCACAAACAATTGAACACCTGGAAATCAACATTCAAAGAGTTATCGGCTGCCAAAAATTTTTTGAAAATTGGTGTTCCAGATTGCGCCTTCTACGCGCCAGGCGTGGCGGCCACATGGTAGAAATCATATCTAAACATTAATTTCATAAAATTTTCTTTCCAATAAAGCCCGTTTCATGGATATTAAAAATATATATCCTTGTTTTATTATGATTTAAGCTTGTGTCACTCTATAAAAAACACCCTTTATAACAAATTTTAAAGATAAAGTCCACTAATAGTCAAGTTCTAAAAGTCACAGTGTGAACTAGTTTTTACGAATATCTTTTATTATAAAAAACATAAATTTTATGCAGGTAATCGAATAAATTCAATCATAGAAACCAAGCAAGTTTTTTTCAGTAATTGCAAAAGTTGGAAAAACTGTTATTCCAATTGTCGTAAAAATTGTATACAAGTAATCGAGTGAATCGAATATCCAAAAAGGAATCATCTAGATTCTAGTCAGTTGAAGGAATTTTATACAATTGAGTAAAAAAAAATGTTTGAGCTACCAAAAACTTGTACTAAAAATCGCGTAATCGATTAAAATTTATTCGACTAATCTACTAAATTTTATGGGACTATTCAATTGACTTTTATTGAAGTAATTTGAAATAAGTTATTATAGAAATCGAATAAATATATTAGAATAATCGACTGAATAAATTTTATTCGAGTAATCGAATAAAAAAATATGCAACTATATAAATAAATTTTATTTAAGTATTTAAATAAATTTTATCTGTGCAACTGACTTAATTTTAATTAAGTAGCGCTTTAAGTTATATGAATAAACAACTATGTACTATTTTTTTTTTTAATTATTGAATAAATTTTGCGCTAGTAATAGAATAAATTTTATTCAATTCGACAAAATAAGTCCAACTCGAGTGATCGAATTAGCTTAAGTCAAAGATGGTGAAACAAACTTATTCAGGTAATCGAATAAGCTTTGTTCAAGTAACCGAGTAATTTTAGTTGGAATAGCTATCGAATCAACTTTATTTGAGCAATTGATAAGTTTTATTTGACTAATCAAATACATTTTATTTGAGTAATCGAATACGTTTATTCGAGCATTCAAATAAGATTTATTTGGTATAATATTATACCAAAAAAATATTTTTAATAAATTATGTTTTGTACTTAATCGAATATAAAAAAGTTTTGTTTGCAATTGAACAAATTTAATTCGATTAGCTTATTATAATAATAAATAATTTTTTTTTTCAATTTATCAAATAAAATTTTTGAGCTGTTGAATAATTTAATCGAATAGCTAAATGAGTTTTATTAGAGTATTGGAATAAATATTTTAAGCACTTTAATCGATAAATTTCATTCGATTAGTCAAATAAATATTATTCCAATAATCAAATAAATTTCGAGTAATTGAATAAGTTTTTTGCAGCACTTGAATAAATTTATTCGGTTATTTCAGTAATCGAATAACTTTTATTCGAGTAATCTTCGAATAAATTTTATTCAGGTAATCGAATAAATTTAATCGATTGATGTTATGTCGAATAGTCGCATAAATTTTATTCGAATAATCGAATAATTTCTTTTAAGTAATGGAATATGTAAATGTTGTGCTGAAGGATGGAGGACGCATATGTATGCACGATATGCATCTACGTCATAACTAAAATAAAAAGTAGTCCGCCAGAGAAAGAGTTTAAAGTTTTGGAGAAAAAAGCTGAGTAAACAAGATATCGTGCCATAATCGCAAAAAAGGTTGACTGACACTTTTTTTGGACTACGTTTTTTATTTACGATGATAAACGATATTCGCCAAAAAATTAATTTCGGAAATTGTACGATATTTGTACGAAATTTTTTACATAATATGAAGAACAATATGAGATTTAATCATTAATTCAAAAAGTCCATTTTTTTTGAGTTATGACGTTGTTTGTGTAAATGAGCGATATGTTCACATACGGAAATTTCGGGTAAAAATTTCTACTTAAGACAAGAACTAAAGCCGCATAGGCATCGTTCGAGCCATACTTTCAGTTTAGTGTTTTATCGCTGGAAATAATAATTTTCAGTGACGAGTTTTATTTTGGTCTTAATGGCACTAATGTCTCTCCAGCCGTAGGAACATCCATAATAAAATGTTGGTCTGAGTGTCTGCACAACCCTCGCCTTCTGAAAAATTCAGCAATGAATGACAATTATTTACTACCATAGTCGGCTTAAAAAAATTTAGCATTTTGCGATTGGGTTATTTCTCGAAAAATACCCGCCAATTGCCCACCAAGAAGGTGCGATTTAACTACTTTAAATTAAGCAACAAGCCGCTTCAAAAGAATGGTAAAACCATGTTTTGCAAACTATGGCAGATATAGTATGTACATATGTCTATAGATAGCGGACCTATAAAAGTTATTACCAACAAAAATCCGAAAAATATATATCAACATATTTCCTCAATTCACAACCTATTGTTGTGGGAGTCGTTGTTCGTACATGAACTGTTGTAGGTAATTTCAATAAAAACATTGTTTAAAAACAAATGTTTACATAGAAATTACCAAAAACGTTTATATGAACTACGACTGCTACAATAGGTTATGAATTGAGCAATTGATAGTTTTCTTTCCTTCAAAACGACATTAACTAATTCCCAAACATAACTCAATTTCATACAGTAGCGAAACACATAAAAGAATACAGAAAATAGCCAAATACTTTGTAATTTGACTGACATGTTATAAACTTCCGACCTCTTAAACAAAACATAAATATCGGCCAACGACCCAACGCAATAAATATTTGAAATGAATCTAAAGAATAGCAAAAAGCAAAACACTACACTAAAGTCTTAAGTAAAATAAAAAGTAAAAAGATGAACTGTAAAAGTACAAGAGTATCGCAGCAAGAAATGCCAGCCAGAACGAAACTAGGCAGAAACTGAGGAAGCAGACAGTAGCGCAGCAGCAGCTAATTAAAGACCAAAAAGCTTTAAAAATTAAACAAACAAACAAATAGAAGAATTAAAAACTTAAAGCAGAAATTATTATTAACAAAAAAAAAAAAAAAAAAAAATAGAGAAGCCAACACACAACCATACATATTTTTATCGTGATTTTTTTAAGATTCATACACTTGAGTGGCAGTCGGCAACGAAGTTGCATACATAGTACATGCTACATGCCACATAACACAGCACAATATTTATTAGTAAATGGCTCGTTGGCGATCAGTTTTTAAGAGTTTTTTTTTTCATATTGCTGAAAACACAATGACTAAATGACTGACGACTGACTAGATGACGGACCACTGCACGGTAGTTGCATGTTGAAGAATACATTTTTTGTTTTTGCAATTTTCTCATCAACATTTTTTCGATAAATTGCTGCTGTTGTTTCATCTTTCGTTTTAACAAGAATGAACCCCAAATGCAACAACTAGCAAACAAATAGCATGCAATGTAAGTAAAAGTACTTTCAACTTGCCACAAGCCACATGCACAGCCACTCACACACACACACACACACACACACACACATACACACACACACTAACTTTAATATAAAGTTAACAAAAAAATAAAAAATTCTACATAAAACAGCAATTTTTTATTTAAGAAAACAACAAAAAGTGAATAAAACCTGAAAAACAATTCTCCTTAGCAACTTGAAAAAAAATTTTTAAAAATACATTCAAGTAAAATTCATCATCAGAAACAAAAGAAAGCAAGAAGAAATGAAAAAAAAAGAGTAAACGAAAAAAACCATCCGTATGACATGCAGTGCAGTGCAGTGCAGTGCAGTGCAGTGCAGTGCAGTGTTGCAAGGCAAACCAAAACTCCAACCGAACAACAAGCGGCAAGCAGCAATATCTAACATCTCTGCAAACAGGCAAACCGAAAGTCAAGACAGCCGAAATAAATTAGTGGCAAATCTCTAGAATCTTCAAATTAATTTTTTTTTAAATATCTAAACGTAGCAACACATTGCTGCGATACATAAAGAAACCGTTTGTTTTAGCAACTTTATTAGGATTTCTTTCTTCATTTTTTTTTTGTCGTTTTTCGCATTAACTATAGAGGAAATTCAACTTCATTTATCAAATCTTATAGACTCTTTTTTATATAAGAAATCATAGAGAACAACTAACTAACTGCTGGCCCAACAACAAAAAAAGAAAAACTCGAAAAAAGAAAAAGATCTTGCAAAACGTTTCATTTTATACTCAACTCAGCTGGCTCTGGCCATACACTTGCTGCAAGATAATTTTTTTCATTTAAATTTTGAAAAAAGAAAATTTGTTTGCTTTATTATAGAATAGGGAGGGCATTGACCCACGACAGAGCTATAAATGATTGCATTCTTTATAAAAAAAAATAAATCTTGCAACCTGACTTATGTGCTAAAGTTCCAATAGCCTTAATACAAAATATTGAACTACATAGACTTGGACCTGTCCAACAGTTCTTTTTGAAGTAGTTCGGTCAGTTTAATACAAGTCTGGTCAAAAACATTAATCTAAATAAATGGGTTTGAAACAACTTTTGATTCAAACGCTCTAAAACTAGTTAAAAAAACTGTTGGAAACAAGTCTACTTGGGCCGAATAGAGTTGGATAGAACTTAGAGTTGTATCCAACAACTCTTTTGAACTAAAATGAGCTGTTGGACACAAGTTCGGTCAAAAGCGTCTATGTAATAGATTTGTGTTAAATGTGTTTGAAACAACTTTTGATTCAAACGCTCTCAAACTAGTTCAAAAAGAGGTGTTGGACACAAGTCTAGATTTGGGTCGAACTCGTTCACTAGTTCATTTTTGCCAAAAACCAATGATCAAACCCATTTAAATTACATGGGTTTGATCATTGGTTTGTGGGAAAAATGAACTAGTGAACGAGTTCGACCCAAGTCTACACAGGTCTACAATGTAAATTAAATGGGTTTGAAAGAACTTTTGATTCGAACGCGAACGAACTAGTTCAAAAAGAGCTGTTAGTCACTAGAGCTGGGTCCAACTCGTTCAGTAGTTCATTTTAGACACAAACCTGTTATCAAACCCATTTAAATTACAATTAAAAAAAAAATTAACGGCTGAACGAGTTGGATCCAAATCTATTGGTCACAACTCAAGTCGAACTCTTTCAGTAGTGGTAGTCGGTCGTTTTTGACACAAACATCTGATCGAAGCCATTTAAATTACATAGGTTTGATCATAGGTTTGTGTCAAAAACGACCGATTGAATGAGTTTGACCCAAGTATAGTAGTAGAGTTGTATCGAACTCTTTCAGTAGTTTGTTTTTGGCACAAACCTATAGTCAAATCAGTTTAAAATACTTGGGTTTGATCATCGGGTTGTGCCACTGAAAGAGTTCGATACAACACTATTCAGTAGGTGATTTAAGACACAAACTATACTTGTATCGAACTCATTCATTAGCTCGTTTTTGACACAAACCTATGATCAAGCCCATTTAAATTATATGGGTTTGATCATTGTTTTGTGTCAAAACTGAACTACTGAATGAGTTCGATACAAGTCTAACACTAACCTATGCTCAACGTCTTGCAATTTCAATGCGTTTGTGTCTAAGATGACCGACTGAACGAGCTCGATTCAAGTGTAGAACTATAATTCAAAGATCTTGCTAGGTTAAATTTTGATGTATGTATGCTGAATCAATACCCATAGTCCACCATATTTTGTCAGACTTAATTACAAACATCATTTATTTAGGCTAGACTTGGGTCGAAATCATTTACGCGTTCATTTTTGACACAAACCTATCATCAACCCCATTTAAATGACCGATTGAATGGTTTTGACCTAAGTCTGATTTAGCCCAACAAACGATAGAAATAAAGTAGAAAAATATTTTTTTGTCATACTTCATTAGATTTGGTTCGAACTCGTTCAGTCGGTTATATAAAATACAAACCTATGATCAAACCCATTTAAATTACAAACTAGTGAACTAGTTCGACCCAAGTCTATTAAAACTGTCTGAGAATAGCGTTTTAAGACTTTGCACAAAATGTTTTAACATGTTCAAAAAAAAATGTGTTTTACGAGTTCACTTTAAAATTAATACCTTAAAGACTCTGCTGCCATACTAAACAAAAAACATCTTATATTTTTTTTAATATAAATCAAGAAAATAGTAAAATCTTTCTAAATATTTTCTTTATGTCTAAGTTTTGCACATCATAAAAATTATTGTTTATACATATTTCTTATTTTGGTATCTTAATATCGCTGATGATTTTCAAAATAAACACTACAGTGTGGGCAAACAAGCAAAGTGATGCGTTGCAGGGATCAGTTAGCTAAATCTAAATTAATAATCAAATGAACGATTCTCATATTATACGATTACATATGTATGCATAGGCTGGTTGGTACATTTTAACAATAATAATCGAGCATTTTAAAATAAACAAATTGAAACTTTTAAGCGAAAATGTACTTAAATGAAAGAAATACTTGTAAAGTAGAAACTTGGAAATTATTTTCAAAAGTTATTTGCAAAACAATGAGATTAAACAATTCTTTCTTAGCAACTATATATGTATTTATAAAAAGAGATATTTTTCTAATACGAGTACATACAATAATGATGACCCTTTTAAGGAATTCACGTTTTATAAAAATACTTTTTATAAAATGTACTTTTTATAAAAGGTTCTTTTTAGAAAATGTACTTTTTATAAAAGGTACTTTTTATAAAAGGTACTTTTTATAAAAGGTACTTTTTATAAAAGGTACTTTTTATAAAGGGTACTTTTTATAAAAGGAACTTTTTATAAAGGGTACTTTTTATAAAAGGTACTTTTTATAAACGGTACTTTTTATAAAGGGTACTTTTTATAAAAGGTACATTTTATAAACGATACTTTTTATAAAAGGTACTTTTTACAAAGAAGTAATTTTTATAAAAGGAAATTTTTATGAAAGGTTCTTTGTATAAGATGACATTTTTATCAAAGGTATTTTTTATAAGAGGAAATTTTTATAAACTGCACTTTTTCTAAAATGTACTTTTTATAAAAGGTGCTCTTAGTAAAAAGCAATTCTTATACAATATACTTCGTGTTGAAGGTACTTTTTATAATTTTTGTTTGCAACCTTGTATAAAATGTCCTTTTTTTGTAAGGTATTTTTAACAGAAAGGTACTTTTTCTAAAAGGCCCTTCTGCCTAAAGGAACATTTACCTAAAGATTCTTTCTGTAAAAGTTACTTTATGAAAGGTGCTTTTTAAAAAAGGTACTTGTTATAAAAAGTGCTTTTTATACTAAGTATTTTTTATAAGAATGTAATTTATTATAAAAGGTACTTTTTATAAATGATACATTTTATAAAAGGTACTTTTTATAAATGGTACATTTTATAAAAGGTACTAACTTTAGGAGATTATTTTGCTGGAATATACTTTATAAGAGGAACTTTTTGTAAAAGGTGCTTTTTATAAGAGGTACTTTTTACAAAAGGTACTTTTTATAAAAGATACTTTTTATAACAGGAATTTTAATACGCGTTATTTTTTCTACTACGAACTTTTTCGAAAATGTACATTTTCTTAATGTTATGTTTTATTAAAATGTATTAAAAGTACTCTTTAAGGAAGGTGCTTTTTATAAAAGGGACTTTTTCTCAAATTTATTTTTCCAAAAAAAGGGTTTTTTCTAATAGGATATTTTTTTAAATTACTTTCCCAAAAAAAAATCCTTAAATAAAAGATTCCTTTACAAAAGGCACGTTTTATTAAAAGTACTTTTTATAAAGGTTTCAAAAGGTATTTTTTTCACCAAAGGTGAAAAGGAACCCTATTGTTTTCGCTACGCTGTCCGTCCGTCTGTCACAGGGTATTTTCTCGAGAGCCGTAAGAGCTACGGACCTGAAACTAGGACACAGTGTGTGACCTTTGGCTGCTACAACAACAAATAGATGAGAGTTAAAAATTAAAGGGTGTTCCAAAACGAGCAACGAAAAATGTTAAAATCCCATGTAATATACATACATACAATTGTATGTATATACACTTGAAATTTGTAAGGTTAGTGTATTTTTATACAGACTGCAACAATTAACACTAAAATTTAAAAAAATTTAAATCAAAGGGTGTTCCATCAGTTACTGCAATTTTGACTATGTAATTTTGACAACTTGCTGTATCTTGGAAACCATAAGAGCAAAACTCTTGAAATTTCAAAAAATTGTAAAACTAAAAAATTATAAAATCGCCAAGCCGAAAATAAATCGCCAAAAACAAAAAAAAATCGCCAAAAACAAAAAAAGCACAAAATAAAAAAAAATTTCTGAAACAAAAATAGATCGCGAAGAACCGGAAAAATCGCCAAAATAAAAAAATCGCCAAAATAAAAAAATCGCCAAAATTAAAAAAAATCCCCAAAAAGTAAAAAAAACCAAAAAACGGGAAAAAATCACCCAAAATTAAAAAATCGCCAAAATGATAAAAACCCCAAAAACAGAAAAAAATCACCAAAATGAAAAAAAAATCGGCAAAATGAAAAAATCGCCAAAATGGAAAATCCCCAAGAACAGAAAAATATCGCCAAAACGAGAAAAAAGCGACAAAACTCAAAAAAATCGTTTAAACTAAAAAAACTTCAAAAAGCCACATTAAAAAAATGCTCAAAACCGAATGTACGGAACCATTCGTGCGCGAGTTAAAGTCGCACTTTACTGAATTTTTTTAAAAAAGTTTTTTTTTGTAACATGTACTTTCTATAAAATTTACTTCTTTGCAAAAGTTACTTATTTTAGAAGGTACTTTTTATGAAACGTAATTTTTATATTTATTTGCAAGACTTTTAAAAATAGCATACTTAAGCATTGATTAATCCCTGAAAATAGATTTTTAAAATGACATTTTAATTGGCAGATGTTGTTAAACAGTCTTTTTTAACATTAACGGCCCTTTTCACAATGTACAATTAAAAGCTAACAGGGACTTTAACTGCAAGTTTTGTATAAAGAACTTGAAATTAAAGTTGATGTTAACTCATAATCATACATTGTGAAAAGGGCCGTAAGAGAAATAAAAAAACGTCTTCTCAAGTACAAACAATAGGGGAGAGCATGACTTTTTTTATTTGTTATTGATATTGATTTTTTTTTTTTATTTATTATTGACCTTGTACTTGCAGTTTTCAATGTCTGCCTGTATACAAATACATACATATTTGTTTGACCAAACATTTGTGCAAATGTCAAGCTGTCAAAGTTTTGCACACATATGTGTAGAGCTGAATATATGTACAAGTAAAATACTGGTTCAAGTAGGCAAAAGTGGGTTTATGTTTGAATGTTTATTATTTTTTTTCATCTTATTCCAATAACATTATCTGCATTTATTTGCAGCCTCCTCGTTATTTAGTTGCCCGACTGATGGGATTTATTTCACTATTACATTTTAATTTTTCTTTGATTTTTTTTTTTTGCTTGAGCATTAATTTCAGATGCTTTGAGCAGAATTTTTGAATTTTGTAGATTATTTCAACCCCGCTTAAATACAATATATATGTACCTACATATTTTTTTTATCGCCATATTGGTTGGCCTGCTGGTTTCGTGAGACAACACCCAACTTATCAACTTATCAGTGAGTTGCACTGTACACTCACTTATACTGCGTCGTATGTATAAATGAAGAAGAAGGAACAAAAAAAAACAAATAAAAATACAAAACGAGATATTTAAATAAAAAGCAGATTTGTTTGTTATCAAACCGAAAAAAAAGAAACTTAGAAATGCCTGCGACTACTCACTCGCATACACATGAGTGCATGCAGGCATGCATTTAGTGTATTTGAAACATGGATGCATCCATGTACGATTACGTGTGAATATGGACTGAATGAATATCGTTTTACATGCCTGTTTAAACACATGCTGTGCTATTGACCATCATACGACTACATACTGACTAAATAATCCGTTTTAAAAATACAATTTTCTGCCAATAGTCATACGTACGATTTATTATTAGGGTTGCAATATTCGCATTAAAGTCCTGCACAAGACCATTTATAAGACCTTTAAAGACATGAGAGATCTTTCGAATGCTTTGCTACAGCGCAATATTCTAAAACAAACGCTAAACAACACTGTTGGCAAGCCAAACAACTGAAACAAATGTCTTGCCAACAGTGTTGTTTGTTTTAGAATATTTCGCTGTAGCAAAGCATTCGAAAAATTTCTCATGTCTTGAAAGGTCTTATAAATGATCTTGTGCAGGATATTAATTCGCATTCACAAATGTATAAATGCGAGAGGTATTTGCTTATTTTTGTCATTATGCGAATTTCCTAAAAAAAATATTCCATACTAAGAAAGTATTATAAAGGGTGTTTTTTTAGAGTGTCACAACTTTGAGTTGGCATCACTGCTTTATTTGAGCACCCATTTAACAGCTGATATATATATATATATATATATATATATATATATATATATATATATATATATATATATATATATATTTATAAATTTCATTATGAATCGACTTGCACAAATTCAACGCGTGCAAAATGGTTAAATTTGTGATCAAAATAATTCTTCTATTAAGAGCATTCCTGGATGAATGGGTACGTAAATAGTTTAATAAAAATAAAATGAACTAGTGAACGAGTTCGACCCAAGTCTATTTAGCTTAAAAAATACGTAAGCGTTCATTAAGCGCACCTTACGTAATCCCCGTATGGGTCTTCTTTATGTCTCTGTCGAAGGACACAATTAGTTACCCACCAGGGTTAAAATGTTCTACAAAGATATTGGCCAAGATATTATATTATGGATCCTTGAATTAACCATTTAACCAGAAATTTAACTTAATCTAGGCAAAGGTATGGTTGAAGTCTACTGACGATTTGGTAAAACACCAATAAAATGCATATAGACATGCTTAGCCATCAACAAATAAATTTCATTTAATTAAGGAATTTTGAAAAAAATGTTCACACTATCTCCAGTGGCGCAGCTACACGTTAAATTAGATGTAAAGTCACTCGCTAGTTCATTTTCGACGGAAACCTGAGATCCAAACAATTATACTTGGATCGAACTCGTGCATTAGCGCTAGACTTGGGTCGAACTCATTCAGTCGAACATTTTAGACACAAACTTGTGATCAAACCTGTGTAATTTAAATAAGTTTGTTAATCGGTTTTTACCAAAAATGAACTATTGAACGAGTTCGACACAAGTTTTTTTTTTGAGAAACACAACAATCTGCGCAGCGATTAGCTTGTCTGCAAAAAACACCCAGGATCTATGTCATGAATCGAACCCACAACCTCTGGACTGAGAGGCTAGCATCGCTACCACTCATTACATGGGTTTGATCAGAGTTTTCTGTCAAACATGAATTAGTTAGACTTAAGCTCAAAACTATGTAATTTAAGTGGATTTGATCACAGGTGTTTGTCTAAAGTGACCGACTGAATCAGTTGGATCCATTACTATTGTATGGTAAATAGCCTCGGATCAAACTAGACTTGTGTTCAACAGCTCGTTTGAACTAAAATGAGCTATTGGGCAAAAGTTCGGTCAAAAGCGTCAATGTAAATTAAATGGGTTTGAAATAACTTTTGATTCGAACGCTCTTAAAACAAGTTCAAAAAGACCTTTTGGACACAACTTTAGATCGAACTGTTTAAATACTTAATTTTTGACACAAACCAGTGATCAAACTCATATAATTTAAACGGGTTTGATCATAGGTTTGGGTTAAATTACATGGGTTTGATCATTGGTTTGTGTCAAAAACTAGCTACTGAACGAGTTCAATACAAATCTATGAAAGAGTTCGATCCAAGTCTAGTGGTAAGGCAAAAATATGTGGTGTCGACCATGTGTTTTAGAAATTGTTTGTTATCTTAGTTCGCAGTCGAACCATCGAACATGTGTAATTGTTTTTTCGTTCAACCTACAAGCTAGACTTGTATCGAACTCTTTCAGTAGCTCGATTTAGACACAAACCTTTGATCAAACCCATTTAAATTATATGGGTTTAGTTTTTGGTTTATGTCTAAATCGAGCTGCGAGCTAATTTAAACGGGTTTGATCATTGGTTTGTGTCAAAAATGTGCTACTGTAAGAGTTCGATACAAGTCTAAACATATCCTGTCTAGCATGTAGTAAGAATTAGACTTGGGTCGAACTCGTTCACTAGTTCATTTTTGCCACAAACCAATGATCAAACCCATGTAATTTAAATGGGTTTGATCATTGGTTTGTGGCAAAAATGAACTAGTGAACGAGTTCGACCCAAGTCTAGTAAGAATATACATATATATATGTATGTATATGTGTGCATATACATACTATATATGTATGTATGTATGCTAAAAAGCTGCCAATCAAAAACCTAACTGCTAATTAGCAGCTCGTTATGCGGAGTCTATAAAGTGTCGTTAACTTTTTATAATTCTATTTTTTAATTTATATTGTATTTTAAGCTCCCATTACAAAACGTTGATATTTTCTTTCATCATCATTATCATTTTTTCATTTGTATCTATACATAAATACAAACGTATGCATGTGTGTCTGTTTGTTTGAAATTAATTGTCTTTTGACAAAGCAAATATTTGGAATATATTGTTTATTATAAATAAATTTTTGCTGCTATGAGAATAAACAAAATTAAAGAAAAAAAAACAATTTTTTTTCAAGCATAGCTCAAAGACAAATGTTTAATATTCAGCTGAAATTTAATTGAAATTTTAGCTAAAATCTCACGATGACAAAATTTTCACTAAGGCCAATATGTGCAACGAAATAATATGTATGTATGTATAAAAAAATAGCAGAGAAAGTAATAAACAATTTGAAAACAAAACCTTGATATTGATAAATTAAATTAAAAAAATAAAAGTCTTAATACGAACAAGAGCTGTACAGTGGTACGTAAAATTAAGTGGAAAGTCCTCGGTGTTCATTATGAACCTTAACATTGACAAATTATATAAAAATTAAAGTTTAAATGTGATTAACAGCAAAGTGGTAAAATTAAGTGGAAAATATTCACCCCGCATTCATAAAATTTAAAATGAACTTGAAATGTATTTTATTACAAATTTTTCATAAAATATTTTTCTAAAATGGATTTCAAATTCATTTTATTTTTTTATGAATATGGGGGTCAGTGTTCATTATATATTATATTTGTTCCTTTTAACTCCTACAAGGAGCATAGGTCCGTTGTGTTCATTATGAGTTTTGTGAAAACCTAAGATTTTAAATAATATTTTAATAGCGATATAAAAAGATATTTTACACTCTCTTTTATTTCTTAAATTATATTATTCATGTGGTTGTTATACGAAAAAATTTTACACCAATAAAACAATAGGGCTTTGTTTTTTATATACTTGCAATTGTTGTAGGTACGGTTTTAATTTATTTAGTATACCCTATGTCCTAGACCATAATTTCGCTATTGTATTTAAAAAAAATATATAATTTCAAAGGATTTAAGATGTCTATTTACCTTAAAATATAAATGCAATACACAAAAATTTTACCCTAAGCTATGTACGTATAATTTTGTTGTTTTCTTTAGTAACTTGAAACCTTATTAAATCCATCAAAGAAAAGGACACTTTTTCCAAAAAAAAAAAGTTTAAGTTGAAAAACAAATGCCACAGTCAAGAAACCCGGCCTTACACAAATGATAAAAATAAAAAGTCTCAAGTTACCAACTTAAAAGAAATGAGAATTTCTATAACTACACATGATTTTTTTTTAATTCTATAAAGTCAAAATTTGAATGAAGCATATAAGTATGTAAAAGTATAAGCCATAAGATGTTTACGTATTTAAGGTTTTTTTTAAATTACTCACCTTCTTAAAAGGTTTCTTTAAAGAGCATTTTGTTTAGCAAATTGCCATAAAATTGTAGAAGTGCTTTAAATAAAAGTACCTGAAATATTCCCATTTTCAACAACAACAAAAAACGGAAGGAAGGAAGTATTTGCTAAGGCTTCAATTTCGTTTTTTTTTTTAATTAAAATAACAATTAAAGTAATAGAACTAAAGAGGTGTTTTATAACGTTACCATAAAGCACAGTGGGGTGGAATTAACATATTTCAAAAATTCTTATCATTGATTTTTATGAATTGTCTTAAAATGTCTTATTTTACAGTATTTAATATTCATAGTCGTAGAAACTCCATTCTGGGGAGTGTATTGCCCTCCAAAAACTGCTGTTGCCCCCTATAATTATTAAAAATTGCAGGTAATTATTTATTTTAATATTATTCATTAAATTTGCCAGTCATAATGCCCACCCCCCCCCTTTGAAAAAATTTTTAGCTACGCCAATGTTAATAGTTTTGGTTTAAATAAATGGGACTTATAGGAATATGTTCAATCTTTTTGTTTTAAGGACCATAAGAATTAGACTTGGGTCAAATTCGTTCACTAGTTCATTTTTGACACGAACCCATTATCAAACCCAGTTAAATTGCATGGGTTTGATAGTATGGTTGTGTCAAAAAATACCTAGTGTATGAGTTCATTTTTGACACAAGCTGATGATCAAACCCATGTAATTTAAATGCATTTTACCCTTTAACCGAACTCATTCAGTAACTCGTTTTTGACACAAACCTATGATCAAACCTATTTAAATAACATGGGCTTTATCATCGGTTTCTTTTAGGCTGTTGGACACAAGCTCCTTTGAACTAAATTGAGCTGTTGGACACAAGTTCGGTCAAAAGCGTCAATTAGACTTGGATCGAACTCGTTCACTAGTTCATTTTTGCCACAAACCAATGATCAAACCCATGTAATTTAAATGGTTTTGATCATTGGTTTGTGGCAAAAATGAACTAGTGAACGAGTTCGACCCAAGTTTGGCGTCAATGTTATACTTGGGTCAAACTCATTCAGTCGGTCGTTTTTGACACAAACCTGTGATTGAACCCATTTCAATTACATGGGTTTAATCATTGGTTTGAATGAGTTTGACCCAAGTCTAGTCAATATAAATTAAATTTGTTTGAAACAACTTTTGATTCGAACGGGAATCAGAAAGATCTGTTGGACACAACTCTAGTTTGTGTAAAAAATTAACTAGCGAACGAGTCCTACAGCTCTTTTTGAACTAGTTTGAGAGCGTTCGAATTAAAAGTTGTTTCAAACCCATTTAATTTACATTGATGTTTTTGACCAGACTTGCGTCCAACAGATTCAACTAGTTCAAAAAGAGTTGATGGACTTATGCCCAACAGCTCTTTTGAACTAAAATGAGCTGTTGGACACAAGTTCGGCCAAAAGCGTCAATGAAAATTTAATGTGTTTAAAACAATTTCTGATTCGAACGCTCTCAAACTAGTTCCAAAAGAGATGTTGGACACAAGTCTAGTCAAAAACTACCGATAGAACGAGTTCGACCCAAGTCTAGTGATTATTATTGAAATTATTTTGGTTAAGGTTTGATAGTTGCTAAGAATAGAAAAGAAACTAAGTTTTCAACTTACTTGGGCCCACATAACATGTCTCTTTATGTTACCTGAGAGTATCAAAGGGATAGTGCAACTGCCGATGGTGAAGTGACAAACAGAAAGAGAGAGATAAGAAGATATAGTTGTTTCCATCAGCTCTTTTGGAACTAGTTCGCTCGCGTTCGCATCAAAAGTTGTTTCAAACCTATTTAATTTACATTAGACTTGTACCGAACTCTTTCAGTAGCTCGTTTTAGACACAAACCTATGATCAAACCCCTTTTTGTTACATTGGTCTTATTATCGGTTTGTGTTAAAAAAAGAGCTACTGAAAGATTTTTTTTTTCACCTCGTCAAAAAATGTTTTCAATGCTGCCTTTAATCAAAAAAAAAAAACAAAAATTTCACCTTTTTGTTAGAAAAGTAAAACAAGTGCTTAGTTTTTTTACTTACCAACATTTGCAACACCAAACAGAACTAAAACTACAAATTACAATTATTTCTATATGCGATGTGTTGCTATGAAGGTTAACCAGCTTTAAATTAACATCAAATTGATTTTGTTTTAATTCTAACAAAAAGGAAAAAAACTAACAAATTTTATTGAGGTGTAACTGTTTGGCTAAAATATGTTTAGCATAAAGAAAACCTTTCAAATGAAAGTTGCTCTAAAACTAAGAAAATTTTCTTTTGTTTTGTTTTTTTTCTTATAATAAGCAACTAAAAATAGTAAACTTTTTCTTTAGTCTTTGTGAACTTTGTACATCATAACATATTTCAAGATTCTACTCATTTCCAAAAAGTTTTTTTTTATCTGCTTTCACAAATGCCTGGTAATAACACTCTTTGAGTAAAACAATTTCCAGACATTAAAATAAATAAATGTAGCAATAACAAAATAAATATTAAAATTAATTTTAATTATGGTTTTTGTCTTAAAGTTTATTAGCTCTGGTTTTAAATTAGCAGACGGTTACAATTAACGAGTTTTTGTTTCATGTGTGATGATTAATTTTGCTCCATACATGTACAATATCAATTTACATACATACGAGTATGTATGTATGTAGATATGTACATATGTTTTGTTTTCATAAAATATTTTCTATTACGAGGTCAGTAGCAGGATTACAAAAGATATGGAATATAACGTTGAAAAAGAAATATGCACTTCTTCCCCGTTACTGAGAAATCAGCTTGATCTTTATGATCAAAAACAATTCTCCTCAATATTACTTGGAAGTCGTGAGTAACTATTGCAATTAAATAGCATTACAGAAAAAATTACTCTTTGCGAAGCTTAACAGTTGACTTGGGTCGAACTCATTCAGTGGGTGGTCTTAGACACAAACCTATGATCAAACCAATTTAAGCTACAAGTCCACAATTAGAAAACATTGTTGTCAAACTAATCTAAGCACAAATGATAATAGATAACAGTTGTGTCCAACATCACTTTTGAACTTAAATAAGCTGTTGGTCAGCTCGAAAACGTCAATAAAAATTAAATGGGTTTGAAACAACTTTTGATTCGATTGCGAACGAACTCGTTCAGAAACACCTGTTGCACACAACTCTGTAACAAGTTTGAGAAAACCATGTGTTTAATTTGGACAATAATAGCTGAGAGAATTATTAGGTTGAACTCGTTCCCTAGCTCATTTTTGAAAGACTTGTGTCCAACAGTTTATTTGAACTAGTTTGAAAGCGTTTGAATCAAAAGTTGTTTCAACCCCATTTAATTTACATTGATGTTTTTGACCGGCCTTGTGTTCAACTGAACGAAGTAGTTCAAAAAGAACTGTTGGACACAAGTCTAATTTTTGACACAAACCCATGATCGAAACCATTTAAATTACATGGGTATGATCAAATTTAGTTTTCTGTCAAAAACGACCTACTGAATGACTTCGTCCCAAGTCTAGTTTCAGTCTGCCACAAAATCGCTAAAGTTGCTAGCCAGTAGACTTGTGTCGAACTCATTCAGTCGATCGTTTTTGACACAAACCTATGATCTAGACTTGGATCAAATTCATTCAGCAGCTTGTTTTTGACACAAACCTGTGACCAAACCCATTTAAATTACATTGGTTTGAGTTGGACCCACGTCTATCAGCCATCTAGGGTTATATCGAACTTTTTCAATATCAAAGCCAATGTTATTTAAATGGGTTTGATTATAGACTTGAGTCGAACTAGTTCTCTAGTTCATATTTAACACAAATGAATGATCAATCCCATTTAAATTGCATGGGTTTGATTATAAGTTTCTGTCAAAAATGAACTAGTGAACGAGTTCGACCCAAGTCTAGCATAAAACAAGCTATTGAAATAGTTTCATACAAGTCTAAAGCAAATCCATGTAATTCAAATAGGTTGGATCATCGGTTTGTGTCAAAAATGGACTAATGAACGAATAAAATTTACCAATTCTACTATCGCCCTCGTTTTTTGACATTAAAAAATGCAATTTTTTAAACTCCGCAAATTACTTTCAAACTCAAATAATTATACATGTTTCTTTCGTTAATTTCTTTTTAACAAAAGAAATATTATTAGCTAATGTTTAACAAAAATTTTTGTTTTGTTGTTGTAATGAATGTTATTAAAAAATGTAGAAAATAATAACTAATCTTGCAACATGACAATTGTAAAAGTTGCAACGAAAAATTTGAGAAAATAAATACCGCAATAGAGAGGTACACAAATCCAAAACACAAATTACCCAACAAATCTCTTTTTAGGGTTCGGTTTACAGAACGCAAAGGTGAAAAGGAACCCTATTGTTTTCGCTATGATGTCCGTCTGTATGTCTGTCTACTTCTCTGTCACAGGTTGTTTTCTCGAGAGCCGTACACAGAAAAAATTATGCCCAAAAATTTTTCAAATAAATGTTTTAAATTTATGGCCAGTTTCACAATAACGAAACGAAACTTTCGACTGAAAATTTATATTGTAAGCAAAAACAAATTTTCATATTTAGTTGTTGTTTTCAATACAAATTTTCAGTCGCAAGTTTCGTTTCGTTATTGTGAAACAGGCCATAAGTTTAGTTTCAGTAAATATTTTTTATTGTTGCAGTAAATTGTTTGTTCCAAAAAACTGTATAGAGCAGAAACAGGCCACGAGTTGTTCGGTTTCTTATCGGGCTTTACATGTACACAATACGATCAATCAAACTAAACAACAACAAGAAGAGCACAACAGTACGTTGTGTCAATCAACAAGTAAGATAAACACCAACACACTTAAATAATAAATTCTCTTAGCTGAACTATGTTAAATTTAAATGTTTACAAAATTGTTATCAGGGGTCTAATTGTCGCTTTCAATAACGAGCTGATTCGATCACGTTTATTGTCGCCAAAAAAGCCCAAGCGACATAATTTAGTCGATTTTCGTAAAAAATAACGAAGTCCAAAAAAAATGTCGCTTAAGCTGTTTTAGAGATTATGGCTCGATATGCTCGATATGTTATAAAACACTGATGTGTGCTGGGTAGACACAAACGGACACATACATACAGCTTACTTTGACATTTGAAACTAATTAAGTAATTAAGCGAATGAGCTTCATATGTAAAGGCTTTGTTGTCTCAATATCCAAGTAATTTTGCAAAAGTCTTTGTCGGTTTTTTGTTATTAAAAAAATTTTTCTTTTTCTACTCATGTGGCTGAATGAAATGTTTAAACAATGATACTGAAAGAAATTTATAAGTATGAAAAAAAATGTGGGAAACATTGGCGAGCAATAAAAGAAAAACAAAGCAAATTTTATGACATTTTATAATTTTCTGGATTCCATTGCAGTTCTTCACATTTAAGAAATGCAGGTAAATCTGTGTATTTTTCTTTTAAATAAAACTCTCAGCACAATTGTGCACAGATATCAGAAAGAATCGTTAACTCCAACAATAATTATTGTAACAAAATATTACACTTGTTGTGAAGACTAGAAAAAAAGACATAAACCGCAAACAATATTTCTGCATTCGCTTAGGAACGCGAATTATGGCAAATAAGTTCATACATACATATCGTTACCTTAATATAGAAAGGCCCTAACTTATTTTTCTTTTGAAATTAAGTTTCTTTGTATATTTCGATAGAAGAATTGCATCGAAAACTGCAAAAATCTCGATTTTAAAAATAAATGTGAGTTAGGGCCTTTCTATATTAAGGTAACGTTATGTGTGTATATTTATATTGTGTGATTAAGTGTGTATTCAAATTAAATTACTAGAATATATTTTTCTTCTTATCAAAGCAATTTTTATAATACACACGCAAATATTATTATTGTTATTGTTCCAATTATGAATAATATGTGACGATTCATATGATTTCGAAAATACTATTCGTATAATTACAATCTGAAGTATATCTATTTGAAGAGTATTAAGAAGTGGTTCTAGTAAGTATAGAAAAAAATATTGTCACTAAAATTATGAATCATTAGGAAATTATAAATAAATAGTAAACTGATGAGCAATCTTTTAGTTATTTTCAATAAAATGCACGCATTTTCGATTTAATCGTAAGTGACATGTAGTAAAAAATTAACTATTTTATTGAAATTAAAATTGTATGGACCTGCCTTTAAGATACATACTGTAATATTTTATCGTAAGCGACTATTTACGTATGTAAAATATATTTGAATATTATAACAAAAAAACATTTTCCTGAAAACTTTAATTTTTCTCGCTTAAGATTAAATTTAAAATAACGTTCGAGATATTTTTCTTTTCTTTTGTTGCTGTTGTTTTTTTCTAATCTAAGACTTGTAACACTTTTTCATTTTTGATACAACCTGTGATCTTAGACTTGTATCGAACTCTTTCAGTAGCTCGTTTTTGACATAACCCCATGATCAAATCTATTTAAATTAGACCTTTGTCAAACTCGTTTACTAGTTCATGTTTAACACAAACCTATGATCAAACCCATGTAATTTAAATGGGTTTGATCATTGGTTTGTGTCAAAAATGAACTAGTGAACGATTTCGACCCAAGTCTAATTTAAATTACATGGATTTGATCAGTGGTTGTTTATGACAAAAACTTGTTACTGAGTGAGTTCGATACAAGCCTAATGGATATTGTCATGCGGTTGTGTCAAAAACGACCGACTGAATGAGTTCGACCCAAGTCTAATCTTAGACTTACAATTATCGAACTCTTTCAGTGTCTCCTTTTAACAACGCAAATAGACCTCGGTTTAGCTCGTTCATTTTTTAGACTTGGGTCGAACTCGTTCACTAGTTCATTTTTGACACAAACCAATGATCAAACCCATTTAAATTACATGTGTTAAAATAGACTTGTGTCCAACAGTTCTTTTTGAACTAGTTTGAGAGCGTTTGAATCAAAAGTTGTTTCAAACCCATTTAATTTACATTGATGTTTTTGACCGGACTTGTGTCCAACTGAAAAAACTAGTTCAAAAGGAACTGTTGGACACAAGTCTAGTTAAAAATGAACTAGTAAACGAGTTCGACCCAAGTCTAAACCCATTTAAACTGTATAGGTTTGATCATAGGTTTGTGTCAAAACTGAACTAGTAAACGAGTTCGAATCAAGTCTAGACTCAAACAGACAATCAAACCCATTTAATTTGCATAGGTTTGATCATAGGTTTGTGTCTAAAATGAGCTACTGAAAGAGTCCGATACAAATCGAGCTGATTAGACTTGGGTCGAACTCGTTTACTAGTTCATTTTTGCCACAAACCAATGATCAAACCCATTTAAATTAGACTTGGGTCGAACTCGTTCACTAGTTCATTTTTGCCACAAACCAATGATCAAACCCATTTAAATTACATGGGTTTGATCATTAGTTTGTGGCAAAAATGAACTAGTGAACGAGTTCGACCCAAGTCTAATTTAAATTACATGGATTTGATCACTGGTTGTTTATGACAAAAACTTGTTACTGAGTGAGTTCGATACAAGCCTAATGGATATTGTCATGCGGTTGTGTCAAAAACGACCGACTGAATGAGTTCGACCCAAGTATAATCTTACACTTACAATTATCGAACTCTTTCAGTGTCTCCTTTTAACAACGCAAATAGACCTCGGTTTAGCTCGTTCATTTTTTAGACTTGGGTCGAACTCGTTCACTAGTTCATTTTTGACACAAATCAATGATCAAACCCATTTAAATTACATGTGTTAAAATAGACTTGTGTCCAACAGTTCTTTTTGAACTAGTTTGAGAGCGGTTGAATCAAAAGTTGTTTCAAACCCATTTAATTTACATTGATGTTTTTGACCGGACTTGTGTCCAACTGAAAAAACTAGTTCAAAAGGAACTGTTGGACACAAGTCTAGTTAAAAATGAACTAGTGAACGAGTTCGACCCAAGTCTAAACCCATTTAAACTGTATAGGTTTGATCATAGGTTTGTGTCAAAACTGAACTAGTAAACGAGTTCGAATCAAGTCTAGACTCAAACAGACAATCAAACCCATTTAATTTGCATAGGTTTGATTATATGTTTGTGTCTAAAATGAGCTACTGAAAGAGTCCGATACAAATCGAGCTGATTAGACTTGGGTCGAACTCGTTCACTAGTTCATTTTTGCCACAAACCAATGATCAAACCCATGTAATTTAAATGGGTTTGATCATTGGTTTGTGGCAAAAATGAACTAGTGAACGAGTTCGACCCAAGTCTAATTTAAATGACATGGGTTTGATCATAGCTTTGTGTCAAAAATGAACTAGTAAACGAGTTCGACCCAGGTCTAGAGCTGATCTAGCAAAGTGTTATGAAATACGTTTTAACGATGAACGTCTTATGAATGAGTGTTTCCAATAAATTTAGTGATGCGCAAAATTAATTTCGTGACCGATTTCCACAATATTTATATGCAACCAATAAAGTATATCGTTAGCTAAAATGCAAAAAGGAGTAACTAACAAAAATATAATTTTACAGGAGAAACAAAAAACTAAAGAAAAAACTGAACAAACGTGTAGTTAAGTCCCCTTGTTATTTGTTAATAAAAGCGTAATTTTTGATCGCAGAAGTGTAATATTTTGTCAAGACATATAGTTTAATGGCATTCATAATAATCAATCAAAAACTCGATTATGAATTTTTTGTTAGTTACGCCTTTTTGCATTTTAGCTGACGACATATGTATATTCTGGGTTCTTATGAATGGGGAAGACGAATAAGCGATGTCAGTCTGTCCTTCCGTCCATTTGTCCGTTCGTTCTTTTCTCCGTCCGTCTGTCGGTACGTTAAATCGGTTTTCCGAATCTCCCTAGAGAGACTTCAGTCTTGGACTGCTGTGAAATGGTCCAAAATAGATTGGTATTAAAAGTCAACAAAATCGCAGAAACGTTTTCAGAGCTGGAAAACTTAAACTTTTTTTTGGTGACTAGCTAAAACTAATTGTTGTTTTTTTGTTATATAAACCTTGTTTATATATCAGTAAGAATTAAACTTGTATTCAAAATTAAACAAAAATAAAAAGACGATTGCAGAGTTGGAAGTTTTAACTTTTTTTGTTGGGTTATATATGTAAATGTAAAAAAACTGTAAAACTTATTTCTTCTTTTTCTCTATTAATTAAGCACATTTTATACTTTTGAAAGAAATAAATTGGATGAAAAAGGATTATTCCAGGGTTGGAAAGTTTACACTTTTTGTTATATAATTTTTTTATTTTTCTTTATAAATTAAATATATTTTATGCTTTAGAAAAAAAAATAGGTTTGTTAAAAAAAGTAGAAACATACAAAATAAATTTCCAGAGCTGGATAATTTAAATTTTTTTTAATAAAAAAACTATTTTTTTTAAATGAAACATATAGTATATTTTAGAAAGAAAGAAATTAATATTAAGAATTTGAAAAAGCAAAAGTATAGCTCCAGGGTTGGAAGATTTAAACTTTCTTGGTAAAAAGTAACTAACTAAAAACAAATTTTTTTCCTTTTAATTAAACCTGTTTTATATTTTAGGAAGATCTTTACGTAAGAGTTTTTTATATTTGTCCAGTTTTCGTTGTCTATATGTAAGGGCTGGCAAATAAATTGACATTAAAAAGTGCTGATCTCTGTTGAGGTCCTAATTAGTTTATCTTCATTAATTTTAAAAAGGGATAATATTAATAGTTAATGTAAAAAGTGCTTAGATCAGAGGGCAGAATATAATATTCCAATATTGCTAATATCGAAAATAAAATCTTTAAATTAAATTCCTTATTCCGAGTATACATTATGGCATTTTGTGACATCGCAATGTCTCGACTAGTGGCAATGTCTGTCATTTCCGATATTTTTCGTTGTGTGGCATTGCCTTCCATATAAAAAACAAGGTGAACTGCGTTTTGCATATTTTGAAAATGACAACACAGGAAACTTTCAGATGTGTGAAAAATAGGTCACTTACTATAAATTCCACTGTAGCATAAAATAATTGTTGTATTACTTTCACAAAACAAATATGTATGTATGTACATACAGTGGAATCTCTCTTGAGCGGACACTGAAGGGACCATTGAAATGTGTTCGTACAAGGGGACTGTCCGGTCAAGAGAAAACTGAACATTTAAATGGAGTGCTGCCGGGACCTGTCAAAAGTGTCCGTCTAAAGGGGGTGTCCGCCTATAGGAAGTGTCCGTTAAGGGAGATTCCACTGTATATACTTTTGTATATATTCCATAAGCGTACGTCAGTGAAGGGTGGCTAAGATTTGGCACAGCCAAATATAGCACTTACTTACTTGTTTATAGGAAAGGAAAAGCTTATAAGCCGATTTTAAGGCGTTTTTGTCCCCTTTGGGATCAATTACACGGACCTTGGCTATGTAATGACAACTTGTTTTGATACTATTGGTTGTAATATTTTACACAGGGTTATTCATATAAAAACTTAAATCAACTTACAAAAAATATCAATAAATATAGTTTTTTTTTACCCGAAACAAAGAATTTTTTCTACTCGAAAAGTTCTCAAATTTCTTACAGAAACAAGGCACAGACAGCACTCATTGATGTCATGGCAAAGCAACTACGAGTATCGAGTATCGTTAAAATATGTTAATGGATCGATAAGTTTTTGTTATATTTATTATAGCGATACGATTATAATCGATAATTATCGTAATAAAAGTTACTGAATGCAGATATAGGGGTGTTCATATACGATTTGATTTGAAAAGAAAACTGTTAAAATTTTTATGTTATTAACATTAAAATTACATAATAACGCTCCAGTACCTGTGTTCTGTAACTTGCGAGAAGTTTTCGCGTCGAGAAAAATTAAATAATTATATTGGTTGTCCTGTTTTCCACAGGCTGATTCTTATAAAACCGGAAATAAGCTTACAAGAAACATGAGCAAGTAACTAAGGTTTTTGTTACTCGCACTGTGTTTCACAGAATGATAACAAACTTCTCGCCTGGAAAAGTTACAGAACATAGGCACAGGGTTGCATTTTCATCAAAATTTATACGATTTTATGGTATATACATAAATATGTCTTAGTGACTTAGCGATTTGCATACCAAACTATAAATTAAAAGTTTGCAAAGTAAACTTAAATCTAAATTAAAACATGTGCACGTACATACGAGTATATATCATATTAATGCTGAAGGAAAAACAAATTTCAACGTTAATTGAAACCTTAATAAATGACAAATATTTCATTCAAACAATAATTATATTTAATTTGCTTGCTTATTTGATATTTATGCTGCGTGTAATCGTATTGTATGTTTTTTTTATGGTTTGCCCTGACATTGATTTTCCTCTGACATCAGCTGAAATCTCTAAGGAAACTCGTTCACAGAGAGCGTGCAATTTACAATGAAATTGAAAAACAAAATAAAAATTATATGTACAAATGTATGTACATACATACATACATATATATTTAATTCAATATCAAATAGACTGGATTTTATTTTGTCAAACACTCTACACAAGATGTATAGGGTGGTTTAGATCTAACAGGCTTTAAGTTTTATTTTTAATTTTATAGCAAAATTATAATTTAAAAAAATGTGAGTAAAAGTCTTTATCAAAAATAAAAGTCATAACTCATTCTCTTAAAGCTTCAAGGTCTCAAAAATTTTTTTTAGTGAATGCTGGCACTGTGCTTTCATTGCAACTCTGAAATATTGCATTTAAATTAGCACGCAAAAGCAATTATGAAGACTTGTATAGACAAATTTAGTTGATGTTTTTTATTGATAGTGCTTAAAAGCACTAAAGTTATTTAAAAGACTCTGGAATAAAAAAATTCTTCGAATTTATTTTATTTTAATTTAAAAAAGTTTTCAATTATTGTTATAACAACTCCATGTAATACACGTAAATAATAAACTTAAGAAAATTCTTTATTTTTTTTCTTTTCAGGTAAGTACTGACTCCACCCAGTGGAAAGTAGCCTAAGAAATTACCAACCTGAAATCGCCTAAGCTTTTAACACACACACACACCGTTTTCGTTTGGGAGAACCTCCTTTCTGAACTTCAGGTTTGAAATATCGTATTTATTTTTGTAAGGAAAGGATAAATAAGGCATCAAAAATATCAAATAATTATATTGGTTGTCCTATTTCACACAGGGCTATTCACAAAGAACTTGAACAAAAATTAGAAAAAAATATCAATAAACATAGTTTGTTTACTCACCCTGTGTTTCACAGGATGATAATAATTTTTTCGACTCGAAAAGCTTTCACATCCGTTGCAGAAACCAGGACAGGTTTATAAATATTTGGGTGATTCAAATTGTAGTCTTAAGTATCGTAGTGTCATAATGATAACAATAAATTTTTGTTTGTAAAAAAAAGCCGCAAACAATTATATTAAAATAAAATAAAACAATATGACACTTAAGACTAACATGTGAATCCCCCAATTATCTATAATGCTCGAAAGTGCAAGAATATGAATTGTCTGAATAATAAATCTCGACTTAAGTAGAAAATTTCATATAAAAAATAAGCACTAAATTTTTTAGTGATTTTCAGAAAAATGCTCTAGAGGAAATAACGGTAAAATGCGCAATGGGTCGTAAAAAATTGTGCCACTAAACTTCTAGAAAGGACGATTCGAAAACTGCAAAAAAGAAATGCAGCCCATTTACATACTGGTTTCCATAAGTCAGCCAGGTGACTCGTCTGGAAAATTTATATGGAAATCACTTAGAAAATTAGTTCTTTTTACACAAAATGTTCACCTCAAGTCAATCGTCTGGATTGTGGAAACAGGTGATAGATTTGTTAGATATTACGTTAGCATTTTAAGTCCGTTCGAATAGTTTTCAATATTTTTGCTAATGGTTCGAACACAGCTTCAACTTTCTCCTTGATGGCTTTTTAGAACCTTAAACTCTAGATACGATGTCTGATGTCTAGGATACTTCCCATCAAATTGACAATTTTCTCCAGCCTTAAGACATCCATGGCGCTTGGAAATAATAGTTTTAGATTTTTAAATACTCGTTAAGAAAAATCTTAAATATGGGGAAAGGATCTTAGATACGAGAACTGGTATTAATAATTTGAAGTCAGTTAAAAAAAAATTATCTGAAGAGAAAAATGAAACCGTTGTCAAACCATTAATAAGGACTAAAAAAAAAATACAAAAGATGCAGCATTTTGGCTGTGGCGAAAAATTAATCCAACTTATGATGGTTAGCGAGTTTCTGCTTCGACAAAGACATTTTCAGCCATGTAGCGGGCGAAGCCCCATGATTAAGCCTGATGCTATGAAAATTAATCTTTGGTAGCGCACACCCATACACACACGCCAGTGTGGGGTGTGAGTGGTGCTCACACCCGGCTTTCTTTAATCTAGGAGCAAACTGTCGTAGTAGAAGTCAAAGGCCCAATAATTTAGCTTTAGGTTAGCTTTCTTGGGGTCGAGAAAAAAATTGGCGATTTAGCGATAAGTATCCCAGATATTAGCATAAACAAAAATCCAAAAAAAATATTTCGTGGTGGGTCGCGGAACTGACTGGCCACTGGACGATCGGCAGAGAGCATTTTAGTAGGCTGAGTCTTCCCCATAACATTATATTGAAAGTGTGAAGAAAAGGATAAGTGGCACTTTCCCACCTGGGGGCGAATTCCGGCCTTCGATACCAATGGCAATTTCAATACAAACAGATTTTAAATTGTATGAAAAGATGGTGCTATAATACAACTTTATTCGTAGACCCATTAGGGTCAATTGTGTTGCATTTCTATTGAGACCACTTAATAATATTTAACACCAATTTATACCCACACCGAAAGAATTTTGCTTCATAAGTCCAATGAAACAATTTCATTAAAATTTTTTGACAAATCTAATGATAATTTCACAAATCCAATGAAAATTTCATGAATATTGTAAAAGAATTTCATTGGAATTGCTTCCTTAATATTCTGGTTTCGTAAGAATATTTTATTGGATTTATGACAACAATAATTTCTAATTATTAAGAAACCCCTTTATATTTAAGTTATTTCATTCTTTTCATGAAATTATTTTATTGTTTCGATGAAGTTATAGAACTGCATTAATTACACTGTTAAATAAATTTGATGAAGTTTTCAATAAAATAATTTTGACGAAACTGGTTTCCTTAATCCAACGAAGCGTGACGTTGGTTGAATTTTAATGAATTTCTCATTAGATTAATGTCGAAATTCATAGAATTTATGCCGAAAATTCTTTCAGTGCAGAAGTGTACATATTATCTGTCATTAAGCCACTGAATTCCCCCGATGGAGCCCCTGATATCTTTCTGTTTACACTTACCGATATCACTAATGCTCTCATGGAAATGTCTGCTTAGCCATATAAGCCTATGGCGTTGCAGCTTCGTGCAATGTCACATAATACGATCAATGGGTTCTGGTTGCTGTTCATTCCGTTCATCCTACAGAAATATGGAGTGCCAGTATCCCAAATGATAGTCCTTGCTCTGATCTAGCAGTGAGTGACCAGTCAACGAGCCTATCACGACTCAAGTTTTTAGGAAAACATACACTAAACGACCTCATGCAGTAGTTCGACGCAAAGAGGTGCATTTAGTACGATTTATCGGTGGATTTAATATTGGAACCAGACCCTTTCATAGCTCAGGACTCGGTAAAATAAACATATATATGCAAGAATGGAATCTCACTATTCTACTTGATTGCCAATAACAAACTTTTATATTACTATATGACATATTATATTTAAATATTTTATCAATAGTTTTCAAAAATTGCTATAAATTCTCTACTAATTCATATATATTTATGTAATAAGTTAATTTACAATATTACTATCAATAATAATAATTTCTATTTCAATAACGCCGATTATGTATCTTGAGTTGTTAGTGACTATCCTATACAGTCGCTCGACTTACGAAAAAATACAACCCTGATCTAATGAATTGTTATTCTTAACTTCATCATACCAGCGTTGTATTTTCTCAAAAGTCGCACGATTATGTAGGATAGTGAATACTATCCTTTAATAAATATTTCATATACATACATATAAAAGTAACAATAATTTAAGGAAATTAGTGCAACAACTTCCAAAAAAATACCAATATTTCATATATTTTGTGCTAGACCAATAGAATTGATTTTTGAGGTAGGGTGTCCTGATGCCATACTTTTCCTTTTTATTTACAATTTCAATCAAACGAGACAATCTCCAAACCTTTCAAACAACTACTAACGTACATATTATAAGAAAATTCGTCACAAATTCATACAAAAAAAATTGTTTTTTTTTTCGCATTAAATTAAATCATGAAACCGAAAATTAAATTAAAATTCAACTCAAACGTTATGAGTTGAAAAATTAAGAAAAAAAAATAAATAAAAACAATTAATTGAAACACACACTCTGGCAAAAATGCTGATTAAAGCAGAAAAAGGAAACTTAACCTCTGTTACTGCGTTTACGTGATATTCGTTATAAAAGTTAAGATATAAAAAAAAATCTTACCTTAGCACCAATTTGGTTGCCACATTGACCGGCTTGCAAATGAACAATTTCCCTCATGTTGCGGATTTATTGCTTTGAATTTAAACCTTGAGCGTGAAAAATATAAACTTTTATTTAAGTTAAGCTTGAAAGCACTGCTTTTCTTTTCGTTTCGACAAAGTAAAATTTTTTCAACACAAAATCCTTTTTGGAGATTTTTAAAATCTTTTATTTTAGAAATATGTATATATTTTTTAATATCAGTTTAATTTTCTTGAGATTCTTTTTCTTTTGAAGTCTTATCAAAGATATTTTCTTCCACTTTTCAAAGTTCCAGATTTAAGGGAATATACAGAGAGAAAGAGCAGCTCACTTGGTATCCAATCGACTAACAAAACTCAACTGATCGTTTTGTCTTATGTTCAGCACACAAGAAGCATTTTTACCGGCCGCATGAAACTTTTTTCTTTCGTTTGTTGTATTCTTTTTATGTTTGTTGTAGCCGCTGCTACACACACACACACACACACACACGCACTCACACACACTGAAACACTCAAAAAAGCTGGGTGAGTGTTGCTTGCACTTTTTTTCTTTGTAGCGATTGCGAGCGGAGACATTGCAAGTACAGCAGCAAAGTCTCCAAAATTTTTTATATCGTACAACGTAAAAAATATCGCATTGCTTGGAAGAATTCACTACAATTCTCTATGGCAGGAGATGATTAATTGTTGTGAATTTATAAGTTTTCTTTTACACTAAAATTTACTGTCTGTGAAGCAGCAGGGCTGATTCTTTGGAGATACTATACAGCCATGCACCATTGCTGTGCGATTCTTTAGGAAATAAAGCTACATACATATATATGTATATTGTCAATTTCAATATATGTACATATGTGCCATTAGTATTTTAATAATATTTTGATGAAAATAAACGGAATCTTTGGTACTACTAAGACGGCTTTTCCACATACCAAGTTAACTTTGCAAAGTCCTAAGTTTGTAGGAAAAAGGGAAAATAAAATTACTAAAGAAGAAGGCACTCCTTGAAAGTTTTTTTTTAATATTTTTTTTTAACAAACACAATCCGTGAAGCGATTAGCTTGTCTACGGAAAACAACCAGGGTCTATGGGGGTAATCGAACCCAAGACCTCTGGACTGAGAGCCTAGCATCGTTACCACTCAGCCACAGGATCTGAAACATTGCAAAGTTAACTTTGCATTACATTAGGAGCAGCGGCTGGTATGGTCGTTAACCCTCCTCTATGACAAGTGTTTACACTACACCCTTTCCTGTTCCGCTTTTCGTCTCTTTCATTCTTTTTTATTCTAAAGAAACTTTTCATCTGTGTCCTCCCCTTTACTCTCTATCCCCCTCTCTTCTACTACTTTCAACTTACAGGTAGCACAAAGGGATCATTGTGTTGGACTCAAGTTAACAGGACCCCTAGATTTTTCATTTCTTCATCAGCAGCCTGCTAACCTAACCTAACCTAACTTTGGATATGTAAAGGCCGTCTAAATGTCGTGATACACTATCGTATGCATTAGTTCGAAAATACAACCCTGGGATGATGGAGTCTATGAAAATTTTCAAAAGACAATAACAATGCATCAGATCAGGGTTGTATTTTTTCGTAGATCGTACGATTGTGTAAGATAGTGAGCCATGGCATTTAGTGTGTAATTTGTTACAAACCACGTAATTTGATTTAATAAATAAAAAAAATTTATAGGTATAATTTTTTCACATTTTAAACCCTTAAAATGTGGACGACCCTTCCATTATATGTGGCACGTGAGTGGTGTAAACTAGGGATAAAATTTTCACAAGGTTTGTCACCCTTATATATTCCCAAATCTCACGAAAAAGGAGACTATCCACCAGGTCTATTTCATGAAATTAAATGCCGGTTACATTCACCTACGGCCTAAATAACTTAAAATTTTATTAACGTGTGAATTTTAAATAAAATTTAATTTTAATTTTAGTACAGAGTATTAGCTTTCAAATTATTTAACTCATCGTAATGTTATTGTCAGGGATGGAAAATTCAGTAGCATTGTATTTTATTGGGTTATAGATATTTATTTTGCCAAGGTTGTCTAAATTCTATGTAGTTTGTTTTTGCTATAAGATTTTGGCAGCTCAAATTCATAGTCTTCCTTATCAATGGAAGTACAAGATGATTTCCAACCTGTTAATCTTAATATTACGGAGATAAATGCACAGAGTGTCCAACACTGCAAAATAATTCGTGGTTATTCTTGTCTCTAAGCTGAGCTTCAAAATTAATATTCGCGAGAGGGTAAAGAAAACAACAATTTTGAATAAATCCATAGAAAAAACTGGGGTCGTCTTACCCCCTAAAATCGTGCATTAATTCTATACTGTTATATTTGCCCAATTCTCATAGACGAGATCATCGTATGGTGATCGTCCCTTTAGAAAAAGACGTATGTACATATTTCACATAAGGTTCAAAGATTTGATTCCTAGCTATATATAGCAAGTGCTCTTCACACCACTCCCACGGATGCATTGGGTATGCTGCTGCACTGCTAGCATTGAACTCAGGGAAGGAGATAGCAATAACCTAAGCAATCCATCTTCATTGTACTTCTCTGTGAAATGGAAAGGGCACCGTTCACTGCAAAATTACTGGACCCTGAAGTTTGGGGATGATGAACTAACCATAACGCTCCTGCTCTTCACCACGAACATTTTTATGAAACCTGGATAGCATCCACAGAACTATGGAGGAATGATACTGCAGGGAGAAGAAAAGTGTTGATTTGTATACGGATGGGTCCAAAGCACAAAGAGGGGTTGGTGTCTTGGAATCTTTTCTGGGACGTTAGGTCTTTGTATTGCAAAGTAACTTCCGGATCCCAGCAGTGTCTAGCAAGCAGAGATCCTTGCTAAAAAAATAGTTTCGGATTGGTTGAAAGTGAATGTCACTTCAACGACTTTAATGATAGCAGAGCAGCTATTAACGCACTTGAATCACCCGCTTCTAAGAACAACAACAGCCCTTGACTGCGATCATCTTAAAAAAAGATGGCACAACAGTTTATTAATAGGATCATCTGAATCCCACGGCATAGAGGCTTTCAGGGGAACTCCAGTACTGATGAACTTGCTAGAACTGGGACAACCTTACAGGTTCCAACGGAATCAGAATGTGTTGGTTTGTCCCTACTCTCGTACAAACAGGACAGTAGATGAAATAGAAGGTGAGCCACATGAAATGATTGTCTGATCACCAGGCAGTTATGGTAATACAGCTTTTTTATTTTATGAAATAGGAAACAAATCTCGATTCTAGTGTCCGTGCTAAATGGACACTGTCTCATAGGTAGGCAAGCGCAAAGGCTAAATGTCGAACACAATTACTTTTGCCTCAGCTGCCAAGATATTGATGAAGGGGAAGGTTAGGTTAGGCTAGCAAGCTGCTGGTAAGGAAGGATGAAATTTAGAGTCCAATACAATGATCCCTTCGTGCTACATCTAAGCTTAACAGAAGATAGTGAGAGAAGGTGTTAAGGAAGATATAGTGATAAAGAAGACAGATGATGAAGGAAGAGATAGAGTAAAGTTTTATTCTTTTACAACTCTGCTTTTTTGCACGTTTTTAATGATGCAGTCTTTTAGCGCCTCTGGTGTCAATGGCGAGTATTAAATTTTGAGGCTGTGTTTAGAAGCCATTTTATTGGTTATTTTACCTCTCCGATGATTCTGCTGCACAATACCTATGAAGGAGGGCGCTCTGATTTTTAATTAGGACTAGTATCCGCTGAAGCTGCTGTAGTTCAGTGAGCATTGTCTATTCCTTCATCACTTGAACTTGCCTACTGAACAACTAATACAAAGGAACACTAAATCACAACAGAAAAATGCATGATCTTGTTATTTAATGACTGTCGGGGACCGGACTCGAACCCAGGACCTTCGGTTTTGTAGTGAACGTGCTTACTACTTCAGCCAACGCCACAAGAGAAAAGTGTAGAACATTTGATGCTTCGGTGTCCTGAACTAGCAAGAAAGAGAATGGCCACAATAGGCACTCTTGAGTTCCGGGATCTTTCTGACGTTGCCAGTGTCGAACTGCAAAGTATTAGTAGCTTATATTGATTTCTGCTTTATACAGCAAAAAGCTTCTAGTATTTTATTTTTATTTTTCACTTGGTTGCTTATAATTACATTTCTTGTAGCATTCCTTCTAAAGAGACATATGTAGTACATATATAGTTCTACCAAAGTGCCCTATATTCCTGTTCTGAAATGTGTCTTCATTAATATTCCCAGCATTTCTTTCATTGTCTCCGTCCTTCTTCTCTTCGAATTAACGAGTGCTTAGGGTTGGATATGTACTATTAATTGGATTTTTTTTTAAATAGAGACCTTACTTAACACTGAAACGCATTTTATATTTAAAAGAAAATTAACTAAATACATATTTAAATATGAAGTAAAAAACTGGGCATAATAATGCTTCTTACTTTATATAATAAAGCATAAATAGCCTGAGAAATTATTACTATTTATTATGTAGTATTTCAATATTTTATTTTTATTTAACGTGTGAATACGAATTAAACAATTTATTTCTTGTTGGCTTATGTATTAATGTTATTATTATTTCTGAAAGATTGAAAACAGATCCTTCAATTATATTAAATTAATTTTGGGTTAGCATTTTTAAATCTCTATTTTCCATCCCTGATTATGATAATTTTCAAACGCAAACCTCTCCATCCTAATAACACGATAATTTTGTTTAATTTCTATAAGAGCTGAACATGAAAAACTAAATGCAGAGAAAATCAGTCAAGCATTTAACAAAATAAATACAATCAGTGATTTTTGTTGCTGCTCAGATTGTTTTTTTTGTTGTTGTATTGTATTTTTAAGTTACTCGTAGATACAATACGAGATTTTATATTAAACGCACTCACTCACACACACACATTTCACTGTAGGTATCCATGTGTGCTATATAACCAGGGCTCGGATTTTAATGACCTAAAAAATATGAAAAAATGCTTCCAAAAAAAATTATAAAAATTACATGAAAAATATTATTACAATATATTATTAAATATTGTTTAACTTTCTAAGCAAAAACATATACGATTATCTGTTAAAATATTTTTGTAGATTGAAAAGTTCCCTTCCACATCGGCACTCACATTTGGTGCATCCATAAAATATAAAAGATCGTTAGTGCTTCACCATCAACGGAACTTAGAGTATTTTTAAAAATTTTTGATCAGCGATACCCATTTTTTAGGGACAATGCTTTCGTTTGGAGTTCCTAAATAACATTCTTCTTCAGTTGCCTTGGAGTCAGCAATATTTTTTAAGCATTCGCATTAATATGTATATGCGGGCAACGAGTTAAAATTAGCTCCAACCAGGGCATTGGAGAATATTCTTTATATCCAACATATAGACATTCGTATTAGATACGAAACAGCTCTCGCTACAGAACGTCTACAAGTGATGGGAGAATGGATCGGACAACACAACATACTACACCATCAGAACATATCGACGTCACTGAACGGATACGATCAGACTTTGAACATGTCCGACCGTGTACGTGAGTGAGACTAGGTTGATAAGTGAATGTGAGACATTGATACCAGAAAAATACTCCTGAGTCAATCGAACCCTAGAACAAACACCTGTGGAAAAGAACTGACCTCGGTTTCTTCATAGAGGAACCGGAGACCGAGATTTACTTGCTTGCCTGACCATAATACAGTCTTTCAATCGGAGGTTTGTGCCATCACGGAGGCTTTAAAGTTAATCAGTATGAATATTAGACCCACATAGGTCAATATATTTACAGTGAGTGGGCAATTAGGGCAATCACAATCGAAAGAGCAAGCTCTAGGACCGTTTTAGATTGCAAAAATATGATTCATGGCAACATTCGTCTTATATGGGTGTTGGCCCACTACGGCGTAACCGGAAATGAAAGTGCAAATGAACTGGCGAAAAAGGCCAGAACGTTACGGATAGTAACTCTAACTAATGGGAAGGCTTTCAAGGCAACGAAGATTGAATTAGAAAATTGGGCGAAGATGGCCCACAGGACACGATGGAATTATGATGCTGTGGGTAATCTACTTAAGGTTCTATAAGGCGACCCGGACGAAGACAAAACAAGGGGACTGTTGAAACTAAACAAGCCCCAGCTAGGAAAGTTCACCGGCATCTTAACAGCGACACTCTAATATAGAGTATTTTTCCGGATTGGAGCCACGAATGACAATGAATGCAGGGCATCCATGGAGGACATGGAAACAATGGAGCACTTCCTTTGTCATTGTCCAGTTTTAGAGATATTGACTGGAAAAGCTTGAGGGACTACGTGAACGATACTGAGCTCCTATAAATTTGAAGTCGGTTAAAAAATACAAAAAATTTCATAGCGATAGGTTGTGTTTTAGGAAATGAAATTTGTTTTTGTAATGACTATCTTTTTAGAATATGATATATGGAAATATTTTAGCCCTTCTAGTGAACAACATTAACCTCAAAATTATATTTATGTATGTATATGGAAATTATTTATACTAAGCATGTACAATAAGAGCTTATATCTATTATATAATTTCATACATACGAGTATAATACGTATAGTCAAAAGAAAACTAAAAAAACAAAAAAAATTACATTGAATAAATGGGCTTGAGGGTCAACTTCAAGGGGCGGACTCACCCCCTAAAACACAACTTATCGCTATGCAATTTTGTTGTATTTTCTTTTACATAAAACTGAACCGATTTGAGGGGAGAAAAAAAATGTTTCCATACAACTAACGGCCACTCTAATGTACAGCATTCTTAAGAAAAACTGCACAAAAAGATTACTTTTCAGCGAAATCCGAGCCCTGGCTATTTAACACACACATGAGGCTATAATAAATCTTTTATACAATTTTGTTTTTGCTTTAGATTATTTCTGTAGAGTGTATAGAATTATTATGGAAATGTTGTTTTTTTTTATAAAAATCAAGAAGAAAAAAGACAGATGTTTTTCTCACATATTCGGAGTTTTATTATTTGGAAATACAATTTTATTTAATAAAATATATGTACAATATGTATGTATGTATGTATATTGGTACTTTTACGAGAAAGCACACGTTTGTGAAGATTCTATGAGACAAAAAAAAATTTTGTTCTAATAAATCCACAAACTGCTTTTTGAGAATATCAGCAACTTGCATGTTTGTTTAGCAACAAGACGGTATCAACATGTTGCTAATGGCTTGCATCGAACTAAGAGCGCACATGTTATTTTTATAATACATCCCAGCAAAAAATTGCAATAGAAATCATTAGTTGCAGCATTGATGAACTCAGCTCCTAGTATTTCTGTTTCTGGTGAAACATCAATGAATTTATGCAAGCCATACACTACACAAATTCACTGCACAAGTCTGGCACTGTACAGTGCGTTTGTGTAGTGTATGGTGGTGGTTGTGCCATTTACGCAGTGAACTGGGTAAATATCAAAACGATTTTGATATTTGCTCAAGTTTGCAAAACTGTACAGTGAACTTGTGTAGTGTATTTTTAAGAAATCAAAACAAGAAATGAGCGCAGAAAATATATTCTGCACAGAGTTCCTAGAATTATACAAAGAATCACCTGCATTATGGCGCAATAAAATAAAAACTGCACAGGTTAACTTGTATAGTATGTGTCACAAGCTTAGTTGACGCAGTGCCAAATTTGCGCACTGAACGGAACGGAGGTCAAACAAATAACTGAATGATATGCACTTAAAATGTTGCCTACAAAGTTTTTTTTTTATATAAACAACAGCCTTATAACACTAAATTCAGTACCTGTAGTGATTAGACTTGTGTCTAAAATGAGCTGTTTAACACAAGTTCGGTCAAAAGCATCAATGAAAATTAAATCGGTTTAAAACAACTTTTGATTCGAACGCTCTTAAACTAGTTCAAAAAGAGCTGTTGGACACAAGTCTAGTAGTGATTGGTATGAAATGAAAATGGTAAAGCTTTAAAACTACTTACTTGCTTACTTATATGGCTTTTTACAACCCTGGTGTGCCTTAAGCCAAGGTGAGAATAGCATTCCAAGCGTTTCGGTCTTCTGCGCTCTTCCTCCAATTTCTGACATTTAGGTCCATTAGTTGTTGTTGGACCTGATCTTTCCATCTGAGCTTCGGTCGTCACCTTCTGCGGACACCTTCAGGATCATACTCGAAAACTCTTTTCACTGCAGCTTCTTCATCCATCCGCACAACATGTCCTAGCCAACGCAATCTTTGCAACTTTATGCGCTTAACAGTGTCAATGTCGGCGAACAGCTCATACAGTTGATGCTGCATACGATGCCGATAGTCTCCGCTTACACAAACCGGTCCATATATTTTACGAAGGAGTTTTTTCTCAAAAACGCCAAGTACAGCTTCATCTGCTTGCGCAAGTACCCATGCCATACAAAAGCACGGGTAATATGAGTGTCTTGTAGATTGTTATTTTCGCTATTTGAGAGCTTTAGAACTAGGTCTGATTTTTTTTTTTTTTTTGCTGGGTGATAACGTATACACCGTTATTCCAGTTGTCAACTTAGACATCACGTCAATGCAATACCAAAAAAAAATGGTGCTTGTCTACCTCTCGAAAAAATCTATTGGAAAATCGAGTCTATTAAAATATTCAACAGACCAGTAAAAAGATGTTTTCAGCTAATAATAGAATTGATCTATTATTCGACATGCAGAAAAATCGGCAAAACTGTCGGAAACACCGATTAAAAACCCAGTGCCGGGAAATATTGGCAACCCATTCTATGGAACATTTCAAAAATATAATAAAGAAATATATTTATGTGTTAAAACTGGCAACTAAAGTTCAGTTATTATTATATTATATTTTAATTAATGGATATGAAGTATCAATCAAGAACCATTACTCAGTTTGGGGCTTCTATTGCCATCCATAATTAAGCTATTTGTTTGTTGGTCAAGTCCGATGAGAGCTTGTTAGTGGTACCTGGTTATCAAAAATGTACATTCATCCTTATTCCAGTTGTCGACATCGGAGTCACTTTAAGACAATACCAAAAAATTGGGGATTGTGTACCCATTGTCGAAAGCATCTGACACCTGTTGGCAGGTTTATGCCAAACTCTAGACCTTAAAGAACGGAAATAGATTGTCGGTAGCACAAAATTGCTCTCGAGAGCGAGTAGGTAAGCCCCAGTGTTTTGGTATTGTGTTAAAGTGACGCCTTTTAGTCACAATGGACCCAATTGGGTCTCCGAGTGCAGGTGCGGTATAGCACCACCCTTCCTAACCTAAAGGGACGTCGATGTCGACAACTGCAATAAGGGCGATTGAAACGTCTATACGAACTTTGGCTGCAAGCAATACGTAACACATTTAGGAAACAAATTTTTTATGAATTTTTTTTTATAAAAGATTCATTAATTTTGTTTCTTAATTTTTAATAGTTGAAAGAAGACTAAATATAATTTTACAGGTATCTTACGCAAGATCTCATAAACATTTTTATGCACTTTTTTATTTACATAAATATCTACGTCTATGAAATGAGCACGAGAGGAACAACGAAATATCCAGCATATTAATGAGTTTTTATTTTTTTCTGTTGCTTACAACAACTACCCCACAGACGCAGCATTTCAGGGAACGACAGCAACAATCTCAACAGCCAAAAGCGGCGTTGAACTGCAGCAGCAAAAAATTTAACTGCATGCAACATTAATACCATGAAAATGTGTATCTGTGAGTTTGTTTTTTTGTTAACAAATGTATGCAAAAGGTGTTGTATATGCTGTCTCCAAACTGTTGCAACAGCAACAACAACAAATATATAAAGTGAAAATTGTGTTTAAAATAGATCAACACCGCCAAAGTTGAGAAATCAACCTACTCAAAAGAATCTTGATGCCTCTAGATATGTATTTGCATTCGTGTGTGTGAATGCGTATCAGAGAAGCGCAATGAGTCATGTTTCGCTATTCATACTGACTCATAAAATTTTAAATGTAAGTGAGTAGAAATCATTTAAAATCAACTACTCTGATTTACTCATACTCACCATGACATTGATTTATAAGTATAGATTGAAATAAATATGAATGCGACGCCAACATCAAAGTCATCCACACTCACACTCATAAAGCACCTCAGTTTGATTTATAATTTCAGGAAAATACTTATACTACTCATGTTGATTCAGCTCATTCAACTCATGCATGTATGTTTATTTAAAGTTTTACTGCCTTATTCATAAAAAATATTTCTGTTTAAAATAAGAGGGTTATGAAACAAATTTTGTATGAAATTTTGATTAATAAACCTTTTATAAAATCAAAATATTTTTTATGAATTAGGCCCCTAGTGATTAAAGAGTTTGCAAGTAGTAGACAATAGTAGTAAATAGGGTTGTTTTTCAATTCATGGAAAACAAAAAAAGCAAGAGAGACACACATGCTAATAATGAGAACTTCAATGTTCGTATGCGAAGTTAGCATTGTGAATCATACTTATTTTGCTCCGTCCATAAACATTGAGTTAAGGACGGTTCAAATCAACAACGTCATAAATATTGCTAATTATGAGTTCGATGCGCACTTCAAACTTTCGAGTGAGTATGATTCATAGACAACATTGCAATAAGTATGAGTACGCATAAGTACAAGAAATTATAAATCATGATTCAACTCTACGACTATTCACTTTTTCACGACTCATTTCTGATCTCTGATGCGTATGCACGAGCGCTTGCATTAACATGTAAAATCACGTAGGGAGAATTTATTTTATTTTTCTTGTAATCTTTATTCAAGTATGTGTGTGTTTTGTGCTTGCGTCTATCTACTAAAGTGTTGTTTCTTGGCATGATGCTATTTTTATTCTAATGACTTTTCCTGTTTTCTAATTAAAAAATTTCGAGCGAAAAAATTTAAACTAATTTTAATTTTGCACACAATATATTCGCAACAGAAGCCTAAAAATTACTTACTTCAGCAGTTCAATTTTGTGTTTTTTTTTTTCTGATCTCAATGATAGAAATAGTGAAGAGAATTTTAACGTCATTCAGGTATCATTCTGTCTATTTTATTCACTAAAAGCGCATTAGACTTAGTTGAAAAAAAAACTATTTAGTACTCTACACACAGCAGAATTATGTAAGTCAATCCGTTTGGCTTTTGGTATTAAATGAGATAATTCAATTAAGTTAATCACGGTAAGGACTTCTATTAGATCCAACTGCAAAGATACATATGCGCAAATCCACAGAATATCGCGTACGTAGACCAATCAATTGAGCTTGTATTTCAGAGAAAATTAAAATTTGTTCTTGATTTCTTTATGTACTTTTGAGGACCGTAAGTAGCTCTATCTTTGGTAAAATATAAGGAAAAATCTCAATTGATTGGTCCACGTACATGACATCGTGCGTGACATTCTGTGGAATTGCCCTTATAGAAACATATCGCTCCTCTAAAAGGCCAAATTTGGCAAAACTCGATTTAAGTTTTGAAAATCTTAGCAAATGTATGCACGATTGCTATCAAAGAATGACAATGAGTACTCCAAGAAAATATACTTAACTAAATAATCTTAATTTTAGTAGCAGCACATAATCATAATTGTAGCGCAAACAATTTGTACACTCACATATTTTCTCCCAAGCAAGTAGGACTATAGCCGACTCCGACATACTAGAGCATCTCTACTACAATTAGAAATAAAAAGGTACATGCGTATCAAACGCATTAACTCTCTCATACTTACAGTCTTAGTATGGATACTTGATCGGAAAGAATGCGCTTATACCCGGGATATTTATTCATCATTCGCCACCGTATGGAATGGAATATGTGTGGGTTTGTGTGGGGCTGTTTGAAAGCATACTTTATATGTGTTAATAAAATAGCCCTTGCATATACACATGTGCAGCCGATTAATAGTCACGAGTATTTTTGTACTTATGCGTGTGATTGCAGCTCACACAGTCAATAAATTTTAGCTATAGTTGTTTTTGTACTAGACTAAAGAACAAAACAAAATTTTTTTCTTCAATCTAGCTCAAAATTGTCGTATACGAAGTCCAAATACGACACCCGTAATCAGGCCCATAACTTGATTTATTTTTAAATGTAATGCTGAAAATTTTCTTAAATAAATAACTCAAGAATTTTAAGTTTTTGAAATATGTGCGACATACATACATACATATTTTAAGTTAATTTTTTTTCTTATTACCTAGTTATTAACTAACATTCTTTTAAGAAATAGCAAACACAATTTGTGTAAGCCTCCTATTTTCCTTCTGACATAGGACGTTTTTAGGGTTCTGCACACCAAAGCTGAAAAAGCACCCTATTGTTTTCGTTATAGTATCCGTCTGTTCGTCTGTCCGAGAGTAAGAGTTACGAACCTGAAATTTTCACAGAATATTTAAAACTTTGGTCGCTGCAAGAGCAAACACATGTCAGTTAAAAATTACATGGTGTTTCAAAGCGAAATTTGGAATCCTAATGTAATATACAGACAATTATATGTAGACAGTTGACATTTTCACAGTCAGTGTATTTTTATGCTATTTTAGACTACACCAAATAACACTGAAATTTAAAAAGTCCAAATTAAAAGGTTCTCCATCAGTTAATGCAATTTTGATTAATTAATTTTGACGACTTGCTGTATCTTGGAAACCGTAGGAGACAAACTCTGGAAATTTTCAAAAACGCTATAACTAAAAAATCCCAAAATAAGAAACTCGGCAAAATGAAAAACTCGCCAAAAAAAAGAGAAAAAAATCGCCAAAACTAAAAAAATCGTCAAAAGCGAAAAACGCCAAAAACGAAAAAAAAACGCTAATACTAAAAAAACTCAAAAAAATAAAAAAAATAACGCAAAATAAAAAATAAAAAAATTTACCTCTAAAAAAATTTCTATATCAACGCTAAAAGTAAAAAACCGAAAAAAAATTTACCGTGTACTTGAACATTTTTAAAAAAATGTCTACATCAGACAAGATATAAGACTCGCCAAAATTAAAAAAAATAACTTTTAAAAAAGTTTCTACGCCAAAACTAAAAAACCTCCAAAAACCGAAAAACCGCCAAAAACCAAAAAACCGCCAAAAACCAAAAAAAAAACGCCTAAACTAAGAAAAAGAAAATAAAAAAATTTAAAAAACCGAAAGAATTGTAACGTGTACTTAAATTTATTTAAACAATGTCTACATCTGGCAAGATATTCGATTGTAACGCAGTTTTTGTTTCCAGCCGGGGTAGGCGTCAGCCTGTCCAGGTCCTTACCAAAGGTCTGCTTCCTTTGTAAATAATAACACGAAGATGTTGGTGTTTTAATATTCAGAGAACACAATATACTTTATTTAAGAAACTTAACTTAACTTATGTTACTAAAAATACTAATTAATCTGCCAAGCTCTCGTCCTCACTGGATAGGATACTTCGGCGTTTGATGTTGAGGTGTCACTCGGGTAGGCTGCCTCCTGCCTATCGTGAAACTCCGCTGCTGAATAAATCTAGGAATATGAAAATATGGTATGGTGTATTGTATGCATGCTAACGTTGCTACAAACGCGGAATATACGAAGAATACGGAGGTTCGTATATTCCATAACTATGGGTTAGTTATATTTACAGATTGAATACACGAAAGATTCGGGGGTTCGTGCACTCGGCTAAATACGAGCTAATTACAAAATACGAACATACGAAGAATGCGGAGGTTCGTATGTTCCATAACTATGGATTAGTTATATCTACAGCTTGAATACACGAAAGATTCTGGGGTTCGTGCACTCGGCTAAATACGAGCTATTTACAAAATACGAACATACGAAGAATGCGGAGGTTCGTATATTCCATAACTATGGGTTAGTTATATTTACAGATTGAATACACGAAAGATTCGGGGGTTCGTGCACTCGGCTAAATACGAGCTAATTACAAAATACGAACATACGAAGAATGCGGAGGTTCGTATGTTCCATAACTATGGGTTAGTTATATCTACAGCTTGAATACATGAAAAATTCGGGGGTTCGTGCACTCGGCTAAAATACGAGTTATGTTCACTAACTACAAAACACACGAGAGATTCGGAAGTTCGTATGCCTTACTGGATACGAGTTATGTCACTAACTACAAAACACACGAAAGATTCGGAAGTTCGTATGCCTTACTGGATACGAGTTATGTCACTAACTACAAAACATACGAAAGATTCGGAAGTTCGTATGCCTTACTAAATACAATACACGAAAGATTCGGGGGTTCGCGTATTAACGAAATACAATTTACGAATACATGAAAGATTCGGGAGTTCGTGTATTCGGCTAAAATACGAGTTACGTTACTCACTACAAAACACACGAAAGATTCGGGAGTTCGTGTGCCTTACTAAATACGAGTTATGTCACTAACTACAAAACATACGAAAGATTCGGAAGTTCGTATGCCTTACTAAATACAATACACGAAAGATTCGGGATTTCGTGTATTAACGAAATACAATTTACGAATACATGAAAGATTCGGGAGTTCGTGTATTCGGCTAAAATACGAGTTATGTTCACTCACTACAAAACACACGAAGGATGCGGAAGTTCGTATGCCTTACTAAATACGAGCTATGTTACTAACTACAAAACACACGAAAGATTCGGAAGTTCGTATGCCTTACTAAATACAATACACGAAAGATTCGGGAGTTCGTGTATTAACGAAATACAATTTATCAACTTTACTAAGTAATATATGTATATCGAGCAAGAATCGGCAAAGCACTCGGATGGTAGTTCAAGTGGCCTTCTTGTGACTACCATTCGTACGGTGCCGTGACTTGCTCCCCGACTGAGTATAAAGCTTGAAGTCTTATACTGATTCGCTGATTAACTTGATGAGACTTCTAAGGTATATTTTGTCAATATGTATGTTTACTCACAACTGCGAATAAACCATTAGTAATGTATCCTACATTAATTGGGTTGGTAGATACCCCGCAGTCATGGTGTACGTAACATAATATATGAAATATGAAATTTTGTGGCGGCACGTTAGGCTAAAGTTCGTATATTACATATGTAGTAACCGTACGGAACTCTTCGTGTGCGAGTCAAAGTCGCACTTTACTATATTTATTTTATTAAAATTAAGTTTGTGTATTATTTACATATCTGTAGTATATCCAAGTGGTATAGTTTCATTAATCAGATCTCGGACCCAATTTTTTTTTTAAATTCTGGAGTATAACTAGTCTCGGTCGCCCCGTTCCTGGATTTTGTCACCGAAATAATATACAATAATTACCCTGCAGAAAATTTGGTGACAATTGATCCAAACGTACTCGTCCTATAACTGGAGAAAATGTGGGTGTTATCAAAAGTACGTAGTAGTGTATGGTGAAAAAAGTCATATGGCGACATATTGACCATTTTCGTGATGTATCGTCTTGATCTTGAGCCAATTTAATTCGGACTCGGTCTAGTATTGTAGTAAACTGCACTGAACATGTTCGATGTGGTTGAATACACGACCTATCAAATATAATGTTAATTGCTCCCTTCAATGTGACTCTGGAGCCAGTCCCGTAACTATACTTAGATATTAACCTAAACTTAAATGGTATTTATAATTTTGAAATATGAGTGGCCCTGTGGTCGAGTGGGTAGTATGCCAGCCTGTCACGCACGAGGTTGTCGGTTCGAATCTCAAAAAAATTTCAGATTAAAAATAAAATGGCATTGCATTTGTAACAATAAAAACATTTATAAGCGTTAATTGTTACAGTTAAATTTCGAAATTGCATTTATAAAGAATTTATCTTTATATTATTATACATCGAATAGGTCCCTATGGGATAGTTCAGTGACAAGCCACAAGGTGCATACAAAGTATCAATTAACCCTATCCTAGGCCATCCCCATGTAAAAGTGACTGGTCCGCTTAATAGGAAGTGTTAGAACTCGGACTGGTCCCTATCACTTGGGGACCGGTCACTTGACTAGTCTTGTGTCAGTTCCATTTCCTGCAGGGTAGGAACTTAACAGTCCGCTTTTAACTGCAGAATGGGCTCTGCAAACTTTTTGGTTCTTGTCTCTGCTAGTTTAATTTAAATTTATCTTCACACACATATTACAGGTATAATTAGAATAGATAGATAATTCTCTGCATAATTTTAATATACGTATATTCTTTGGAAGTTGTAATGAAACTGTAGTTTCTTAAAAATAAATTTCAATTTCTTTAACCGCCAAAAAAAAGTTTAAGAGACATAATTTTCAAACTTAGTTTTTTTTTAACCAAAATCCTTAAATTGCGATCGTAAATATGTAATCGATTTTCGTCAAAAAAAAAAAAAAAACGAGTTGCCAAAAATGTTTCCTTTAAGCTTTTATGGCGGTTATTGAACGATATAAGGGATTTTGGAAAAAAAATTAGTAGAAAAAATGAAGGCTTCAAGCAACTTAAGGTATTCTTAACGTGACCAGAAGCTTTTTACAAAAAGCGGGACACGATCGTTCAAAAAGCGGGATTTTGACGAAAATACGGCCAAAAAGCGGGATTTTTAAATAAACAACTATTTGAAAGCGGGATGTGTAATACGCACATAAAAAGTTTCGTATGTACTTAGGAAACACAGTTTTTAACTCAAAAGAATCGATTTTAAATAAACAAAAGTTTTTATTAACAAAAATTTTTATTTAGTAACGTAAAATAAATAAAATTAAAGATTTTTTGACTTCATTTACAAAACAAAATACGATTTTTATACAAAACAATGTACAAAAACTTAAGGCGAATGATAGCAAGTGGCCTTGTTAGTCCATATTATCATCAACTGACTACACCAATGTGTCAAACTCTTTATAAAAAAATAAGCAAGAACTTTTTATTTTATTATTGACAGTTTGGTGAATGTCAGTTGTTATTCTCCTAATAAGCCCTCTTGGTAATAAATTCCTAAAGCAGCAGAATGTCTGCACATATAAAGCACTGTAAAAAAAGGATCTTTGAGTGTGTACGTTTGTATTTTTATTTTTTTCATTTGAGGAGCTGCCAGATCCAAAAAAAATAAACAATAACTACACTAAAAAATATTTGGAATAAATTTTTATCAGTTACATATTAATAAAAATATATTAAGAGATAAGAAATTTCAAAACTCTAAAAAGCGGGATAAAGCGGGATAAAAATTCAAGGCGAGATCAACCTCAGAAAAGCGGGATAATCCCGCCTAAAGCGGGATGTCTGGTCAGGTTAGGTATTCTGTATCGAACGAAATTTAAAACTATTTCGATTTATGCTCTAGGGAATTATTTTCAATCTGTGCTCTATATCGAATGCGCTAATTTGGCCCCTGTGCTATGAAAAAAAAAAATTTTTCTGAAAACGTTAACTTAAATACGCTCTCTTTGCAACATTTTTCTCCGGGCAGCCGACAAATAAGAAAAAGTAGATTTCAATTCGTTGTGAGTTATTATTCTAGACACATTCATGCATACTTTCAAACTTTCTTTTTATAGTTTTTCCTAGAATTTAAAGTTTTATTTTTATATTCTCCATATTTCGAAGACGCCATGATAAAAGTGTCAGCCAAAAGTATTCCTCTTTAATTTTCGTGTGGCTACTTGAATGTCTGTCGTCTGCTTTTATATAGAAAGAAATTTAAATATTGTTTGCTTCTTCTTCCCAAAAATCATCCTAAAAAGATTTTTATATTTTTAGAACTGAAGCAGCAGGCAAAGAAACATTTTCAAAATTAGATACAAAATCTAAAAATCATTTTAATACTAATTGAATTGCATTTGAATACTTTAAATGTTACAATGCATTAAAGTCTGTAAACAGTAAGAACTTTCTTTTCACCACTTTAACCCTGGAAATCACACACACACAGACATACATATATGCAATACATACACACTTGTGTACATACACATGTTTTGTATGTATGTTTAATATTTGGAATTTAAATAGAAGTGATTTATGTAGAGGATTTTCTTGTGGATTAGCAACCATTATCTTTTAAATTTGTATATTAAAAAGAAACAAAAATGCACTTTACTTGTTCGGAAAACACATTGCAACACGTTGTAAATAAGGAAATTTGAATTAGATTTTAATGCTGAAATATGGTTGTGTAAGACTTTTATCTGAAAAAATGGAAAAGAGCTTGCGTGTTGGCTGCTTTTGCATTGCAGCTGTTTTGGCCGTTTATACTCGTATGTATGTATGTATTTATGCAATAAAATTGTGTTAGTAAAACAAGTTTGTCGAAATGCTAAAATCTCATATATTTCGATGCAGGATAAAAGCAATTTAATTTAATTTGTTAACTGGAAATAAATTTATATGCTTTATTAAGAAAGACTTGCTTATTAATTTTTTTAAAAAATTGCTTGATCTGCTCGCAATCATCAAATACACTAGTATTTATATATTGAGCCTTTGACACGTCTTATTGCAAAATAAAAATTTAATTATTAACAGAAACTTGCAGTACACTCTACAATAAAATCAATTTTTTTTTTTGTAAAATAACGAGGTTCTAACGGTCTAAGAGCAAAAAACTACTTGTAGCGCCTTTTTTCAATTTTAAGTATGAATCTTATTCAAAAAGTATGGAAGTTCCCTCCTGGGCGTTTGAAACCTTTTAGATATGAGATATAAATATTTAATAGTGTGCTTACATTTAAGCAAAATCTAGTAGCTACAAGATTTCAGGCAAAATCTAGTAGATTTCCCATATAAAACAAAACCTACAGTAGAACTTAGAAATGTAACTATGGCTGCATTACAAATTTGTACTAAAAAGTCAGTCTCTGTACTTAAAATGGTGTGTGAATTGAATACGTTGCAGTTGTTTGGTTTTAGTTTTGGAAAATTTTAATAAGTCAATGGGTTTTGTTTTGAATAAAAAAATCTTGATGGATATATATATATATATATATAAAAAAAACATAACGCAAGTTAGGCCAAAATCAGCTAAAGATACACTACCAACAATCCTTGAAAACTTTGAAGTGGCCAAATATATATATATATATATATATATATATATACAGAAAAACAGAAAAAAAACACTTGGTGTAAACGTTATAGACTTTCATAAAGATTTTAATTGATGTCTGCCAGATTTTATGCAGGTTTAAGTGCCCTACAATAGTTTCAGTTCTTAGAATACACTTTTCGAAAGGTAATGTAAAACACCCTTTTTAAACTACATATCGCTCATTTACTTGGTTTTTTATCTTGTGTAAAAATTTCTTGTACCCATCACCTCCTGGGAAAAGAATTTTTTTCATGTCTTCATTGAGTATGCAAATTGAAAACTTAAAACGCGTTTTCTGCAAAACTGGTTTTTTGAGTTGTTACACTATTGAAGTAAATGAGCGATATGTATACTTTTTAATATATATAGTTTTTTAAAATTTGCTATTTGAAAAGTATTATTAAAAAGATAATTTTCGAAAAAGTACTTTTTAAAAAAGGTACACAGCGAAAAAACTGTCTCATAGAATCAAGAAGATTTTCTCTATGAAACGTTTTTAGGCTAAGGGTTATCCCAGCAGAAAGAAGCGAAGATTTTTTCATAGAGATGCCTTATTGTTTTTATGTGGTAAATCTTATTAATTTTATCAAGAAGAAAACCACATAAAATCAAGAAGAAATTTTATTACTCACAACTTTTTTTACTCAATTTCCGTTATTTTTGGCACCAAAAAGCAATCCATAGAGAAAAACTTCTTGATTCTACTAGGTTTTCTTATAAATTGTAAACTATAAGGATTTGTTATTGATTTTATTAGGTTGCCTTATTGATGTTTTCAATAAGGTTTTCTTCTTGAATTTATGAGGTTCCTATATGATTATGTGTAAAGCATCTTATTGATTTTTTTAATAAGGAAATCTTCTTCATTTTATGAGGTGTCTTCTTATTTCATATCTATAAATAGACATGGAGACCATTTTTTCATGATCTTTTTCATTTTATTCGGCCTGCTTGTCAGCATATTGGTTAGAGTGCTTGTCTATCAGTCAGAAGTTTGCTGGTTCAATACTTGGTAAGTAAGTTTGTTAAGAATATAACACAATTTGTATGTATGTATGTATGTATATATGTATAAATAAATAACAACTACAATATACTACATACATACATACATATGTATATGGTATAGGATTTAAATGAAAATACATAAGTACAGAAAATAAAGACACATTTTTTATGAGGTCGCCTAATAAAAACAAGAAGAAAACCTTATTGAAAAAATCAATAAGATAACCTAATAAAAACTAGAAGATTTCTTCTTGATTTTTTCAAAATGGTTTTCCTCATGAAATTAATAAGATTTCCTTATTGAAAAAAAACCATAGAGATTTCTTATTAATTTTGTTTTATTTTATGAGGTATTTAGAGGCACTGTTTTTTCTGTGTACTATTTGACAAGGTATTTCTTTAAAAAATATGCATGTACGAGTACTTCACGTTAAAAATTAGCTTTTTGTAAAGGTATATTTTTAAAGAAAACTTTCTTCAAAAGTTGTTTTTTTAAAAGGTACTTTTTTCAAAAGTACTATTTTAAAAGGTTGCTCTTCAAACCGTACTACATATATTAAAATGTAATTACTTAAAAGGTTATTTTTAAAAAGGTACTATTTTAAAAAGGTACTTTTATAAAAAGGTACTTTTGTAAAAAGGTACTTTTTTAAATTATTTTTTAAAATATACTTTTTTGAAATGTACTATTTTAAAATGCGTTTCTTTACAAAATACGTTTTGAAAAGGTTCTTTTTTTGATGAAATATTTTTAAACTTTTTAAAAGGTACTCTTCCAAGAAGGTACTTTTCCAAAAAATATTTTCTTAAATGTTATATGTATTTTTTTTTTTTTTTGTATGTATGTATTTGATTTTTTGGAAGGTTCTATTTGGCAAGGAACTTCGTACACACATAACTTTTTTTAAAAATGTATCTTTTTAAGAACTTTTTTTTTATAAAGGTACTTTTCTTTCAAGAAGTGCTTTTTAAAAGTTATAAAAAAAAAATTGTTCTCGTTGTACCTTCATAGTGAACAGACGTAATAGCGGAATTTTTCTTATATACAAACTAAACAAAAAAAAAGCATACAAAAAATATTCGTAGTACATATTAACTTTGATAAATAAGCATTTTTTTTGCTTTGATAATATTTTTACATATAGAAATAACAAAAACAAAAAAAAAACCGTAAACAAAAAAACATACAAAATACCCTTGAGGAATACTCTTTATGAGTACCCCAGAGGAAAAAAATAGTGAAGTGAGTTCTAACGGCAGAAATGCCTATTTTACTGTGAGTTTTGATGCTCATAATGATAACAATAAAAATAAAAAATCTTATAATAATCATGCTGTGAGTTCTGAAGCTCTTAATAAAAATCAAAAATCTGATAATAGACTTTTTCTAACGACAAAACCACAGTTTCGTCAGCGATCAACTTCGCTTTGTCCAATGCCAACTAGTGAATCGTTGACATTATTGCCTAGTACTTCTACATTTAACTCAGCGATATCATCCGCTTCCGACTCGTGGTCAACAATTAAACAAGTTGTTACTGAAGACAACAGTAGTACAAAACCAAAGGTACAAGTAGGAATGGACAGATATATAACCATTTTAAAGCGCGGGCGAAGCCCAAATTCTACTAAAATTGGATCCGCCCCAAAGATGTCTAGGGATAACAGCACATCTTCTATCAATCGTCAAAATCGTTTTTCATTATTGCAAGACAAAAACGACAAGCCCGCCGCATCATCGCAAAAGTCTTTCAAGCCACCACCTATTTATCTGAGAGAAAAAAATTCAAACGCGCTTCTAAAAAATCTACTGTCGACCATTGGTGAAAATACTTTTCACATCATTCCAATTAAACGAGGTAATATTGATGAAACTAAAATCCAAATATATGATGAAAAAGATTTCCGAAAAATTGTTAGTGAGTTTGAAAAAAATAAAACAAATTTTTATACATATCAACTTAAGAGTGCTAAAGGCCTACAAATAGTATTAAAGGGCATAGATTCATATGTTGAGCCTGAAGAAGTAAAATGTGCACTTATCGAACAAGGATTTAAGGTAAAAAATGTTACCAATATAATCAATAGAGAGAAGATTCCCCAGCCTCTATTTCGTGTTGAACTGGAGCCGAATGATATACAGTTAAAAAAAAAATGAGACGCACCCAATTTATAGTCTAAAATACCTTTTACACCGAAAAATCACAGTTGAAGAGCCACGTAAGCGTTCAGGTCCCGTACAGTGCCATAATTGCCAAGAATATGGCCACACAAAAACCTACTGCAAATTACCTACAGTTTGTGTTATCTGCGGTGAATTGCATGGTACTGCTAACTGTACCAAGCCAAAAGTACAAGCTGAAAAAAAAATGCAGTAATTGTGGAGAAAATCACACCGCTAATTACAGAGGATGCCGTGTATATTCTTTCGTTAAACAGGCTATGGGTCAAAAATCTAAATTAGCTCCAGTTCAATCAGCAAATGCTTACTTCGCCACTCTTCCTCAAACTAGCCAACTAGTAACTTCACGTGTATCGTATGCCGATGCTGCTAAGACTAGTTCTATTCCCACACAAAATGTTCCACCGCCAAGTAATTCAACGAATGCAAACTCTAGCTTTAACTTTAGTCGTCTTGAAGCTACTATTGAGAATCTGGTGCTAACTATAAACAACTTTACAACAAATATGACTAGCATGATGCAAGAAATGCTGAGAATGCAGAATACTCTGCTTCAAGCATTAGTCAACAAACCATGAACACGTTAAAATTATGTTTCTGGAACGCAAACGGCATTCGCCAACATAAAAATGAACTTGAGCACTTCCTCACGGAAAAAAATATTGATATAATGATGGTCTCTGAGACTCACTTGACTTCGAGAAGCTGCTTTAAGATAAATGGTTACACTCTATATGATTCAAAGGACCCGAGAGGGAGAGCATGCGGTGGATCAGCAATTCTAATTAAGTCAAGACTCAAGCACTATATCCTTGAGAACGTTAGTGAAGAATATATGCAAGCTACGAATATTTTCGTAGAAAATTTTTGTTCGAATTTCGTGATATCATCAATTTACTCACCTCCCAGATTTTCAGTTACCGAAGATCAGTATGAGAAGTTCTACAAATCGCTTGGATCTTGTTTCGTGGCAGCTGGTGACTACAATGCAAAACATACGTACTGGGGCTCGCGTCTTGTTACACCTAGAGGTAGAGCGTTGTTTAATACAATTTCAAAAATGGGCTTAGATGTCATTTCGAGTGGGGAGCCTACTTACTGGCCTACTGACGTAAGAAAAATTCCAGATGTTATAGATTTTGGCGTCACGAAAAATATCCATAGGGACTTAATTCACGTAGAGGGCTCTGTAGATCTGTCCTCCGATCACTCTCCCACAATAGTTACAATTTTCAACCCACTAAGGAGTGATTTAACTAACTCATATGCGAAAACGATTAACAGGGTCAACTGGCTAGGATTCAAAAAATATATTAGTAGTCACTGCGTAGAAAACATTCAGCTAAGATCACCTGATGATATTGAATTTAATATTGCCAATCTTACCGAATATATTAAACAGGCTGCTGAACATGCCACTACTTCCTATCCGCAGACTGGCTTTAATAGAATTTATTCTACGGATATTGAACGTCTCGTATGTGAAAAAAGGAGAGCTAGAAGAGAATGGCAACAACACCGATCACCCCTAAATAAAATCAGACTTAAAGAATGTACTAAACGACTCAAAGAGCTGCTATCGTCGGAAAAGACTGCATTACTGGAAAAGTACTTAGAAGGTCTTGATGTAACGTCAACATCTAATTACTCTTTATGGCGCGCTACTAGAAATCTTAAAAGACCCGTTGATCTCAAATCACCATTGCGTACTTCGACTGGAGGCTGGGCAAGAAGCGATAGTGAGAAAGGTAACTTATTTTCTGAGCATTTAAAATCTGTATTCACTCCCAATTCATGTACGGGTGCTGCCGATTTACCGAGTGTAGTCTCTCTACCCCCTCGTCCCTTAAGGTTTAAGATGCATGAACTACAAAAAATAGTTGCTGAACTCGACCCTAAGAAAGCTCCAGGTATTGATGGCATTAGTAACAAGATGCTGATGAACTTGCCTCATATTGCAATAAGAATTTTGCTATTTATTTTTAATGCCATTTTACGAATGCAGTATTTTCCACATAACTGGAAACTTGCCAAGATTAAAATGATTCCAAAGCCAGGCAAAGATCTTACCAAGGCTGAGTCATATAGGGGCCTATAAGCTTACTTTCAACAATTTCAAAGCTTTTCGAAAAGCTGCTCATGACTAAATTGTCCACAATTTTAGCTGATACTGGGTGCATCCCGGACCATCAATTTGGCTTTAGAAGTCAGCATAGCACTACTGAGCAAACGCATAGATTGGTTCAAATTATAAGGAGGACTTTTGAAGAAAAGAAGTATTGTTCTGCCCTTTTTATTGATGTTTCTCAGGCATTTGACAAAGTATGGCACAAAGGCCTAGTTTTAAAATTGAAGACATACCTACCAATAAATATACAAAAGCTTTTGGAAAGTTATATTGTTGATAGGACATTTACCGTTGTGGAAGGAGACTTCATGAGTGTACCCGAATCTATATCTTCTGGTGTGCCACAGGGTAGTATTCTGGGGCCAGTCTTGTATCTAATATATACTTGTGATATGCCTGTGAGCAATAACATCCACACTTCTACATTTGCCGATGATACAGCCTGTTTGAGTATTCACAAAAATCCTGATGAGGCATCCCACAATCTCCAAGCACACATTACCCAGCTTGAAATATGGTTGAACTTATGGAGAATTAGAGTCAATGAACAAAAGTGTGTTCATATAACGTTTACCCTAAGAAAAGATACCTGTTCCCCCATTCGAATCAACAATCAAAATATTCCTCAACATTCTCAAGTCAAATACCTTGGCATACACCTTGATCGAAAGCTTACATGGAAATATCATATTGACTCTAAGTTAACCCAAATGAAACTTAAATTGACTCAAATATATTGGTTAATTGGCAGAAATTCAACACTCAGCCTAGACTGCAAACTCTTGATATACAAGTCGCTTTTGAAGCCAATATGGTGCTATGGAATTCAGCTGTGGGGCACTGCTTCAGCTTCAAATGTCGAGAGAATCCAACGAAGGCAAAACAAAATTTTACGTTTGATAACATCTGCTCCATAGTACGTTAAAAATTCAAATATTCATCGTGATTTAAATATGCCACTAGTGAGTGAAGAAATTGCAAAATACGCAGGCAAATATTTAACTAAACTCGAGTCACATCCTAATCCGCTTGCCCGTAATATTTTGAGCTTTACTGGACACATCCGCTTAAAAAAGAGGGACACAAGGGCTCTTATACTCAACACTCCAGATGGGACTGCTTAAAAATACTTCTTTTTGATTATCACTACTTATGTATTATTTATAACTATCACTAAGCTTATGTCCGATATTGGTCGGGCCTAATAATTATATTTAGATTTAAGATTTGATTACTTATTGTTAGTTCATTTTTGAAGATACAATAAATAAAGATGTATATGAAAAAAAAAAAAAAAAAAAAATTTCTTAAAAACACTTTAAAAATGTTGTGTCTCGAAAAGGTACTTTTTAGAAATGTGTTTTTAAATGTATTTTTTAACAGCAAATATTTCATACAAATATTTTGTATCCTCAACTCTTGAAAGCGAAATAAAATTTTCTTTTTCCATTAAGTTGTGCGTAAATTGAAAACTTAAAACACGGTTTCTGGCAAACTTTTTTTAGTTATGAGTAAATGAGCGATATATGAAGTTCTTTTAATGCAGGTTTTTAGTAAATCAACGCGTGAATCATTGAGGCATGTGATGTCAGTAAAATATCTTAAAATTATAATATTATATAGAACTTTTTCCTGACTTTTTCTTATCTATCATGATAACGTTTTATATTTTTGTACGAAATTAGTAACTTTTTCCGTTGCGTAACATTTTTAAAACGCCGTTAACGTTTCATTTGGCTAAAAGTCTTTTAATATTGAAAAAGTTTTTTCAATTTTAAAAATTACAAACTTTTTCTCACAATAACATCTTGTAGTACGTTATATTTCACAAAGTATATAAATATATATTCTATGTAAATATATATTTTAAAATGACAAATCTTTTATTGCCGGCCGCATAAGTTCTCATATTCGATAAGTAATAAAAATTTAAATTTCCACAAAAACCAATAAAGGTTAAATGGTCAAATGGACGATGATGGCATTAAAATTTGTTCCATATTTTATTTTAACACCCTGCGGCAACGCAACAACAACAATTCAACAACATTTTGTAACCAGACGATTTGTTTGGTTGGGTGGCTGCCTGGCTGCCTGGCTGGCCATAGCAGAAACAATTACTTTTTGGCAAAGTGAGTGAAAGTTACAACAATCCAAGTAGAAGAAAAATGAATTGTTTGTCCAACAAATGTTGCCAAATTGTTTCTATTGGTAGTGCTGATGTTGCTGTTGCTGTTGCTGTTGCTGTTGCTACTTTTATTGCGTTCGCTTTTGCTGTTTGGTAACTATGCTTTGTTGCTCTTGCAGCTGCTGCGGTGGCTTAAAGTCATAAATTACGGCGTTCTTTTTTTTTATTTGCCATTTAAAAACATAAATTGCAACAGACGCACATACACAGCATCCATCCCTACTTGTGCCATTCCCTCTCCCCCTCCCCAAAGAAACCATTAGAAAATATTTGTCAAATGTTGAACAAATATTAAGGCAAATTGCCGAGTGCCAAGTGAAGAGAAGGAAGAAGAATATATTTTATGTATGTATTTGCTTGCTTTAAGCAAATGAAAGAAATGTATAGAAAATATTTGCCTAGAAAATCACATAAAAAGTATTGAAAGTCTATAAACAGATGTTACAATTTATTATAGATATTTGCCAATATTAAGAATTTTATGTGACCAACAATCGTTACTTTGGAAATAAAAATTACAATATTTTATTGTTTTTTATCCTTAAGATATTATCGATATGCCTGCAACAGTTTAATGTTGCCAAGCCATGTGATTTTAAGTAATTTCGAAAAAAAATATATACATATACTAAAAAAATCTTCTTTTTATTTAGTTATATTTTAATAAAGAAGTTTTATTCTAGTTAAAGGGAATAAACTTTTTATCAACAATGGCTCTCAGCATTACAAGCGAATGCAAAGAGGAAATGGGGGTCAATAGTGTGAACGCAACGCAGTAAGACTAAAGTTTCCGCACATACAAAACCCCGGTTTAGGAATAATTTGAATTTGTATTTTTTTTCCATTAAAAACCGTTTCGAATAATCAGTCCCAAAAACCGGTTTTTATTAAATGTTGTGATTTGCTTAGCTAATAGTGTTTTTCATACGTGATTTTCCGGGATCCCTCACATTTTCTGGAAAAAAAATTAAAGGAAATTTGTGCGGGAATTCCCGGGATTTCTTTTATTTTATGGAATATACTGGAATTATTTTATATTAGTAATCGACTTATTTAGCCTCGAAACTTATACGTCAGAGGCCGCGTTTTTTTTTTTTTTTTTTAATACATGATTTTTATTTATTGTATCTCCATATATGTACTAACAATAAGTATTCAAATCTTAAATCTAAAAATATAATTAGGCCCGAGCAGTGTCAGACATAAGCTTAGTAATAGTTATATATAATACATAAGTAGTGATAGTCAAAAGGAAAAAAATAAAAATAAAAAATAAAAAATAAAAGTATTTTCAAGAAGTCCCATCTGGAGTGCTGTGAATAAGAGCCCTTGTGTCCCTCTTTTTTAGGCGGATGTGTCCAGTAAAGTTCAAAATATTACGAGCAAGCAGATTAGGATGTGACTCGAGTTTTGTTAAATATTTGCCTGCGTATTTTGCAATTTTCGCGTGAAGTAAAGTTAGTAATAAGATGGCCGCCCGACATTAAAATGTTTCGTTAAAATATTTATGTGACGCGCAAAATAGAAAGGGACCTAAGGGTGAAAACCGGTTTTGTTCAGGAGAGCCATTTTAAAGATTTAAATACGTGTATCTTTGGTGTACCATCAATTTCATAAAACGCGCATATCTCTGGGAGGGAATACTTTTGGGGCATGGCATCGGTCTCATTCGATGCTCAGATGTTGTCCACATCAAAAAAAAAGTGAAAATTGATTTTTTTACCCTTAGGTCCCTTTCTCTATGCGCTGTCACATATGCATATAATTTTCTAAACTATAATTTCACACCGAAGTCGCCAGATCAAACAAATTATGGGGATTTTGGGAGTAGTGTTAACCAACGTTTGAAAGTACTTCAATTTTCTTATTTCATTTGCTTTGACTGTGCAGTGACTGCCAAAAGTTTCAAAGCCGATAGCAAAACAAAAGCACAAAACAAAAAACGAACGAACTACTGTCGAATGTGCTGTTAAACGAAAAAAAATTAACTTAACTGTTTCTGTGCTGTGAAGATCCTCGCAGCTTAAGTCAAAACAATACCAACAGCACACAAAATTCGACTGTTGGTTTTGCTGTCGCTTTGTTTTAGCTAGGCTAAACTTCTTAAACAATTAACGTCCCTTTTCACAATCTATAATTAAGAGTTAACGTGAACTTTAACCGCAAGTTATTCATACAAAACTTGCCTTTAAAGTCCCTGTTAGCTTTTAATTGTACATTGTGAAAAGGGTCATAATTACAACAACAACAACAACAACAATAAACAAATGATAATTCATAGCCACGGCAGTTATAGCATAAAGTGTACCACGAGCTTTTGAAACTGTACTTTAACTGAACTGTTTGAAATTTCAAAGTTAAAGCAACAGAACAGTCATAAACAACGGGCAATGTACATATGTAGCTGTGCTGTGACTTAACTGCAGGCACAGCAACAAAAGTTTAAAAAACTAAATAAACTTTTCGCAGCACAGCAAAAGCAGTTTTTTTAGTGCTGTTGCTGTTGCTGTTGCTGTTTAGCTGGCAGTTTTTCAAACTAACAATCCCTATAAGAATTATTTAGTATGATTTAGAACAGATAAAGCCTCCACGTCTACATATACTTACATACATATGTATGTATGTAACTTTTCATTCACACCTGAGATTACGCAGATTTTTTCAATCATTGACGTTGATTAAAAATTTTCTAAATCTTACTTCATGCGATATAATTTTTTGTTTCTTTATTGCTTTTAATTCAAGCGGAACGGTTAATAAGCTGTGAATTTGTATCTCTTATAACAATTTAAATATCTTGTATTCTTAGTTTTATTATTGATTCCTTTCCAAATTGGAGCTTATTTGCGTTTAATTAATTTTCATTAGCAAAAAATCATAAAAACTATTCGACCATAAAAATTTAAGCAAAATTGTCCCATAATTAAGCAAAAAATTAATTTAAAATTAAACAAGACTCGTAATTTTTGAAAATAAATGATCAAACAGAATAAGTCCGCAACTTCAGGAAAAATCGCTGTCAAATTAACAAAGCCCATAATAAAATCTAAATGCTCAAACAGAATATGTCCGCAACTTCAGGAAAAATTGTTGTCAAATTAACAAAGCCCATAATAAAATCTACGGCAGTAACTTCAAATGTTCTATAATTTTAGTTTTATTTTCTTTTGTGCTTATTTTTCTTTGTAGTTTTGTATGAAATTTATTATAAGTATGGTAGCATTCTTGAGAGAATGAGTATTTATATATGAGAGCATAAGAAAAAACGTTCTCAAAATAAAATAGATTCTATCTATCGACTGCTTTCTGAGGCTAGTTTTTTGTGTCATTTTGTATGGAAAATGTGTTTATGCCCCAATTCTGTTTGATCATTAAGTTTTCATAAAATGTTGAAAAAACAAATTCAATAATAAAAAAGTATCTTTGTACGTGATACTTGTTTTTCCACAGATTAATTGCGTAGATCGCCTTCAGTGTGGCCAGGAACTTAAGAAAAACTAAAACTACAATTCACTTTAAAAAGAAGAGTAGTCAAATTTAACTGTTAGTTAACTGTAGTTTAAACGTAAAGTTTTGTTTTTCAAATAAAGGTTATCTAGTTAATAATCTAGTTTCAACCGGGCAACATTTTTACAACAGTTTTACAAAAAAATTTAATAAATAAATAAAATGGGTGTTTAGTATGACGTTTTAGTGATTATGAAACCAGAATAACTTGAATAGAACAATTGTGATAAAAAAATAAGAGAGATAAAAACACGTTTAAATAATGTTGTATGTGTATAATGAATTGGAGTTAGTCCTTGCAAAGATTTCGTTTAACAAAGAGGTATGTGTATGATAATCTTAGAATTAATTGTAAAGAAAGAAAGTCTATTTCGTTGGATTTAAATTTTTATGATCTTTTTTGGTTTAATTTTGGGAGCGTAACAATTTTTAAATTCATACGCTCAGGAAAAAAACAGCTTAAAATCTATAAAAACCATATTGAATCAATAAAAAACATTAACGAAAGTCTAGTCATGTTGAAGTTTCTTATTTCAATATCGAAAAATATTAATTTACAGTATTAATTTATTAATTTTATTTATTTTTTTTTATCTCACCATACATTTTCTATTATATTGAAAATCATTGAATTAATGTGACGCGTTCGTATTTTTAAGCTGCAGCTTTTCCCTGAGTGTATTATTTATTTTCCAAAAATTTAGAATTCAGCTATTGAAGTCTTTTTTTTAAATAAATTTTAAGAATTTTCTCATCGCTTTTCAAGTGTTGCCCTATTTACGTAAAATATTTTCAGGAATGCCACAGCTCTATATTGAAAACAAAGTAAAGTATTTCTAGCTAAATTGACAACACTGAAAAACAGCATGGGCGATTAAACCCCGTTAAAATTTGTTTCTTGGTTAACTCAAACGTCTGTTAAACTAAGTTTAACTAATTAGTTAAAACAAACAAGCCCTTAATTCAATAATTTTCGGAAATTTTGGCAAAATCTTTATATTCTATTGTAAATAAAATTTCCAAGGAATCTTGCAAAGTTAGATCTGATGGTATAAAGAAAATTTAAGAAATTTTAGCGATGTTCTTAGTTCTTTTCATGGCTACAATCTTTGTATATTAATGGATCAATTGTGGATGGCAGCTTTGGTTGCTTTGCCACTTGATTAGATGTTATTAGGTATGGCAATTGACAACTAACAGCTGTTAATGTCAATAATTACAATAAAATTGGCAACCACAAACTTTTTATTGCTGCATTGTTTTTTAAGCAAAAAGGTGGTAAAATTAAAAAAAAATTATATATTAAAATTTAATTAAATAAACTACTACTTCTTTGGAAAGACAAAAATATGCTTTAAAACTAACTGCCTGGCTCACGATGTCGACAGGAAATTTTCGTTCGCTTATTTATATTGAAAACAAAAACAAATTTTCTTATTTTGTTTTTGTTTTCAATATAAATAACCGAACGAAAATTTTTTTGTCGACATCGTGAGCCAGGCAGTAAAAGAAAAAAATTTAGTTAAAAATTATTTTAAACAATAACATTTAAAAATAACTATCTAAAGGATTTTAATTGTCCTTAAGTGCCGTGAAATGTTTACTTCATAGAAACAATTATGATAAGTTTTTGTTTTAACAAACATGTTTTTGAAACTGATTTTAAGTTTTACTATTATTTAATTTATTTAGTTTGATGAAAATATAGTAAACTATTTTCATATAATATAATAATTTTATATTAATTAATTTTAATAAATTGTTCACGAATTTTGTTATAATTTAGTAATTGAATAAAAAAAGTTTTTTCTGTGTTCCTTTTCTTCATGGAAAAATAATTTCACTGAAATAATCATCTTTATCATAAGTAATTATTTAAACTGTTTTATTTAAAAATTTCTTTAACACTTATGTTTTCTGTATTTCGAAGCTTTGTGTACATTATTTGCAGTTGACAATCTCTCATAATCGTATTTTCGATCGTTTTAAGCAACTGGAGAAAATTGCCATACATAATACTAATTTTAATTTCAGTTGCATTGCCAGTTTACGTTGCAACTGAAGTTTGGTTGCCATCCATAGTCGAGGCACTAACAGAAAAAAATACCAATGTAAAATCACCATGCAACAATTTTGATTGCAAATCATATTAAATTTCCGAGTATAAGTAATAATATTTTAAATTACTTTTAATTAATTATTTTGTTTGAAAATACTTTTGAGTTCTTGTCTTTGAATTCCCTAAATTATTTTCTTCAAAAATGGTTGTTGTCTTTGATAATGAAAAATAAAAATGTTATTACCATGTTTTTAAAACATAAAAATTAAATTAAAGTCTTATGCAATAGTTTGAAAAATATTTGAAAAAATATGTGTTGGATATAATGATTGGAACAAAATCATAAAGCAAATACACGAACCTTCTAGCACAGACAATTGCTTTAAAGAATCGCAACTGCTTCTTTTTTTCGTCCATAGACAAGACTATACAATCGTCGAACAGAATTAGGGCATTAATTTAATTTTAAAATTTCTTAATTAATTTAATGAATATAATTTTTAAATTTCTTAATGTGTCTGTAGCTTTTGCTTACTTTTACATCTATTGTAAGAAAGATTGAGCCATATATATTTTTTTGTGCAATTTATTGAATAGTGTGGAGCGAAACGACAATAATAATAAAAATAAAGCGTTCAATAATATTTTATAGTCTGGGATAACGTGATATGGAAATACCCATATGCAAGACCTTTTATACTTTCCATAGTAATTGTATAAAAATTAATGGCTTATTAATAATAAACCGATACAAAAATAATATCCATTTAATTTTCAAATCTTTTAATAAAGGTTTTGTTGTAACAAAATTTTATCAGTTTAAAAAGTTGTTAATTCAGCTTGTTTTCATTCAATATATTTTTTGCAAAATAAAAACAATTTTGCATGATTTTTTTTTTGCGAATAAAAAAATTTATATAATTTTTCGCCCTAATGGCTTTTGTTTTATTTATTTTAGACCATCTTTGTTTGAAAATGAAAATAAAAAAAATTTGAATTGTAAAATTTACATGTGCTAAAATTCACAGGCCACACACACATTATTATTGATTTTATAAATTCATCCATATACAAACATATGAACAATTTTATTTTAATTTCAATTTATTATAATGCAAAAAGTAAGTTATTTAATTATTGCAAGCTGGAGGTTTTCTTTTTTTTAAATTTAAAAGTAAATTTTATTTTTTCCCCGTTTCCCATGATTGTAAATCACACATTGAGCCAAAACTACTGGGAAAAATATAAAAACAAACATAAAAACAGTTAAACAAACAAGTGGCGCAATTGCGATAAATTTGTCATATCCTTGCTTAATGTCCTACAGGATAAAATAATCCAAATTTATGGTTTATAGATGTTGGTTTTATTTCTTTTGTGTTTGTGAGAATTTGTGTATTTGCTCATAGGATACGTACAAGTGTGTAGTTCATACGTGTGTAGTTTCATTTGATCCTTTATGTTTTTTGTTTGTCCTTTATTCCTTGTTAAATGGTTTTTTTACGGTGTGAATGGTTTTGTTTTTTGTAGTTGTACAATATTTTCTTTGTTAAATTTGAATCTTAAAAAATCTATGTATTAAAGTGAAAAATTTACACTTATTGAAAGCATGTAATAAGTAAGGCATGACGGTGAACAATTGATCAAAAGAAATTGATTTTCTATTAAAAATTTTTTGGAATAGAAGGGTTTTACTATTTTTTATTCGATTACAGAGAATCGTATTTTGCAGCTTTATTTTGCTGCTCAAAATCGTTCATACCTTAAAGCGATGCTTTAAATTATTTTTATTTTTATGCAAAGCTTTATTAAAGCTTTCTACACAGTAAAAAATGTTTTAATAGTTTTAATACCCAGCTGGTCTATATACATTTATACGAGTATATAACAAGCCCAAAAAAAGAATTAAATTTATACCAAAATAATGTGAATATAAATCAACTTTGTTTTACATGTAAACTATTTCGGAACTAATTTAAAATTTCAAAAGAGTAAACCACAAATTTTTACTGTGTATTAAAATGCGAAACTGGTGAAACAAGCTTTGATTGGTCGTGCTCTAGCGCAAATGAGCTAATGGAAATTTCATATATGAATTTCAAAAAGTTGAGTTCTGACGAAAATTTTAGGATTCATTTCCTGACAAAACAATTTGCTCTATTGAAACTACATGAAATATGACTTATATTCTTCTTATTATTTTGAGTGATGCGTGTTTAAGGGATTTTCTTTTCAGCGAAAGAAATAAATTATTCTAGATTAAAGTCTGGAACCATTAATCTCATTTGTCTTTTCCCTAACAATTTGTTATAAAACCCAAGAGCATTTAGTTGCTCTTCAATCGGTTACGGCTTTCCCGGTTTTTTTTAACCACATCCAGCTTAAAAAAGTGTTATGCTATTACGTAGAGCTCCATTTTTACCAATATTTTTTTTTTCTCTTTCATCAGTTCTCATTTTTTTTTTGGTGACATTACTAACAGTTTGCGTGAATATCGGCAGACACCCTTTAGACCAGGCATCCTTAAAGCATCACTAATGGTTATTAATCCATCTCATAATAGCTCTCAGTTTTTTGTATAATATAATGTCGCTTATTTACTCAAAAAATCAGTTTGCCAGAAAACGAGTTTGAAGTTGGTTGCAGTGGTGTAATTCTCAATCATTTATTGGTACTTTTTCTATAAGCATTAGGGTTTTCTTAGCTTTTTTTAAATGCATCTAGAAGTGCTTAGCTAACAACAAACTAATTTTTTATTAAATGCATATTCATTTTAACACTCGTGAAATAAAAATAAGAAATTACCATAAATAAGCATAAGCATTCTAATCACCTTACATGGATAATTTGAAACCAAAACATTTACTAATATACGAGTATCAACAACAACGAACACCACCACCACCACTACCACTATTCACGAAAACAAACACCTGTCAGTGCAAAATTTTCAAACAATTGTTTACATTAAAAACATAAATTTTATTATTTCAGCAGGCAAAAACCACATAAATTATTTATTGATATTAAAAACGAACAAGCAAATAGTAAATGAATTTGAAAATGAAATTCGCTTTGAGTAGCTGTGACACAAACAGAAATTAATAATGGCACTCATGCCAGCGCACAAAAGGAATCAAAAACTAAACAAATAACATACTCATACAAATGTAATTGCAATGCGACTTCAGATACGAAATGACATGCATGTGTTCATGGTATTATTATCCTTTGAAGGATAGCAAAAAGTATATACATAACTAGAAAAATTCTTTCATTTTATTTTAAAATAAAAAGCTAGAAATTCCACGTACAATGGCCCATATAAGTAAATATCTAATGATAAAAGAAAAAAATATGATGGCTCGCTATGAGGCCCTCAAGCATACGAGGGTTGACTCTGCAAAGATAATTTATTTTTTTTAAGAACTTCGACTAAATCGCTTAAAAACACCTTACAAGACTGCCCTTTTGGCCAGTAGGCAGTATACTACTCTTTCCGACAGAGGGTTGCAGGTTCGCTACCTGCCGGAGCCTCTGGGTGTTTCTGCAGACAAGCAAAAATAGCTTCGCACGAACGAAACGAAAAGTTCTGATGTGAGAACTTTTTTGAATAAAAGCTCTCTATAAGACATTCTTTTGACAAAAGACACCTTTTATTAGACACTTTTTCTAAAAAGTACTTTTTATAAAGGGGACTTTTTATAAAAGGTACTTTTTTTAAAAGATGATTTCTATGAGAGGTACTTTTTATAAAAAGTACTTTTTATGGGAGGTATGTACTTTTAATAAAAGGTTATTTTTATAAAAGGTATTTTTCATAAAAAGTGCTTTTTATAAAAGGTACCTTTATAGAAGGTACTTTTATAAAGGTACTTTTATAAAAGGTACTTTTTTATAAACGGAACTTTTTATAAAAGGTACATTCTATAAAAGGTACTTTTTATGAAATGTACATTTTATAAGAGGTACTTTTTCTGAAAAATTCTTTTGATCAAATGTAATTTTTATCAAAGGTACGTTGTAAAGGGTGGTTAAATTTTAAGGCCGATTTTTTACTTTGGACACGTTCTTAGACAGTATTTTTGTACAGAAACCATACTGTTTATAACTTTATTTATAAAGCAGAATTAACTCAGAGTAATGCGCAGGTTTATTTTAAAAAATTCCCTAGAAAGTTGAGTTATTAAGCACTCTTTATAAAAGGTATTTTTTATAAAAGGTACTTTTTGTAAAAAGTACTTTAAATAAAATGTAATTTTTATAAAAGGTACATTGTATAAAAGGTACTATATTAATGAAATGCACTTTTTATAAGAGGTACATTTTGTAAAAACTACTTTTGATAAAATGTAACTTTTATAAAAGGTACGTTGTATAAAAGGAACTTTTTATGAAAGCTACTTTTCATAAGAGGTACTTTTTGTAAAAAGTAATTTTTATAAGAGGTAATTTTTATAGAAGGTACTTTTTATAGAAGGAGTTTTTTTGCAAAAGGTGTTTTTATGAAAAGTACTTTTTATAAAAGGTACTTTTGATAAAAGTTAATTTTTATGAAATGCGCTTTTTACGAAAGACACTTTTTATGAAAGGTACTTTCTATGAAAGGTAGTTTCTATGAAAGGTACTTGTTATGAAAGGTAGTTTTAATAAAATCTACTTTTTATAAATGTAATTTTTATAAGTGTACTGTTGATGATAGGTCCTTTTATGTAAGGTACTCTTTATTACAGGCACTTTTCATAAAAGGTACTTTTTATAAAAGGTACTTTTTTAAGAGGTACTTTTTTAAAAGGTACTTTTTATAAAAGTTACTTTTTATAAAAGGTACTTTTTATAAAAGGTACTTTTTGTAAAAGGTACTTTTTATAAAAGGTAGTTTTTATAAAAGGTACTTTTTGTAAAAGGTACTTTTTATAAAAGGTACTTTTTATAAAAGGCACTTTTTATAAAAGGTACTTTTTATAAAAGGTACTTTTCATAAAAGATACATTTTATAAAATTTAATTATTATAAAAGCTGCTTTTTATAAAAAAAGGTACTTTTTATAAAAGGTACTTTTTATAAAAGGCACTTTTTATAAAAGGTACTTTTTATAAAAGGTACTTTTCATAAAAGATACATTTTATAAAAGTTAATTATTATAAAAGCTGCTTTTTATAAAAAAAGGTACTTTTTATAAAGGGAACTTTTGATAAAAGTTAACTATTTTGAAAGGTACTTTTTATAAAGGGAAGATATGATAAAATGAATTTTTTGGAAAAGATACTTTTTATAAAAGGTACTCGCTTTGAAAGATCCGTTTTTTAAAGTATCCTTTCCATGTAATGTTCTTTTCAGAAAAGGTAGTTGTTTTAGAAAATGTACTTTTTATATGAGGTGATTTTTATATATGGGCACCTTCTATAAAATATTTTTAAGTACATTGCATACGAGGATAACATACATTCCTCGTATATCTTCATATATTTGGATAATACTTTATGTACGAGAAAATAAAAACTAAAATTTACTAATACAAGTCAAATAGACAAAAACCACAGCGCCTTCGAAAATAAGTATGCTCCAAACAGATAAAAGCATACATACTTTGATAAATGTGCATTAAAAATATCCATAGAATTTTGAAAACATTTTATACATATTTTGATTTCACCAGCATTCACTGCTGGTACTTTAGTTAATTACAAAACTGTCAAGCGCATTTACATGTGTGAATAATAATATTTTTCATATTTTGTATGAATGTGCATGTGTATATGTAGATATGTAAATATTTATGTATGTAATGTACATAAGAATACTTAACTCTTTGAGTTTAAATCAAATAGTTGATTTATACAAAATGTTCGATATATGTATATCACACAGGAGGACTTGACTCTTTATTCTTTGGGAATGGGAAACTCTGGGGCCTAATCGTCGCTTTCGATAACGTGCTGATTCGATCTCGTTTTTCAGTTTGAGATTATGGCATTCGCTATCGAGCAATGTAATAATATGGTTCGATATGGAATGCCATATTCTGAAACTGAAAAAACGTGATCGAATCAGCTCGTTATCGAAAGCGACGATTAGACCCCTGTTTAATATTCCCGGGAAATTTTGGAGATTTTCCCGTGAAATCGCGAAATTAAAGAAAACGTGATCTCATAAATATGTATATAGATTTTTGTGACATATGTACATATTTATAAAATGACGTACATAAGTGACAGTGAAATTTATTTTATCTGCAAATTTTGTTTTTAGAGATAATATTGCTGAAATGAAAAACTTTTCAGAACGTTTAAATAATTTTGTTGATCTGGCAACTTAACAAACAATATGGTGTATATCATCATCAAATTGAATTTCTACAGCGACCTCAATTGACTAAAAATATGTGAAAAGAAAAAAAAAATTATGAATGTATGACAGCGTGTAATGTGTCTTCACGTATTTTATATATGTACATACATATACTTATTTCACATTTTGGCTTTATTATTAATATTTTTCCTTAAACATTATTTTGTTCGAATATTGTTTGTCTTGCTTGCTGCCGTGGTGTATTCGCCATATTTTTCGCTTTACACAAAAATCAAATCGTTGTACATATAAGCCGTGCAAAGGAGAAACACACAACACAAAGAGAAAGAAAGGTAGAAAAATATTATTAAAATATGTCAGCAACAGAAGTAGAATTTTAAAATGGTACAATGCAACAGGAACACATGCACATACGCACAATAAAATACATTTAACAACTGCAATCACACTAATACTATTGCCAAAAATAAAAGCAGCAGAAAACCGTTATATTAAATGCACCTTCATACACACACACACACACACACACACTCATGCATGCATACGAGTAGATTTGTTACCTTTGAACGTTAAAGAAAGTGTGTTTGCAAAGTATTCGGACAAGGAGACAAAACTTGCATTGTTTGCGGGTATTCATTCATTTATTAATGGAGTGTGGTAAAAAAAAGTTAATTGTTTTTAAAATAAGGAAATTATAGCCTATTCAAACCCCTTCCTTTCTTTTGGACCACCTTGTACATACAGACATACATATATGTATATGTATGTAAGTGCGCTTAATATTTTTTTTGGAATGTTTTATATTTTCCGGGAGAGGCTAATACTTCGACATGCGAACGAACTGTTATGTATAGTTCATACTTTTACTTCAGCGTCTTTTGAGCTTTTGCATAGATTTGAACAAAAATTCTAGTTTAGAATTTATTTGAAAATTATTTTGAAGAAAATACCGCCAAAAAGCGGGATTTCAAAATAAATATCTTTTAGAAAGCGGGATATAGAAAACAGAGTTTTCAACTCAAAAGAAACGCCTTTAAATAAAAATAAAAAACATTTACATGTCCTAATTTACACTAAGGGCTAATAAATTAGTCAAAGTTTAAACGCTGGTTTAGTTAAACTAAACTCAAATTTATATGTAGTTTAAACTCAACAGGAGTAAATCATAATAACACATAAACCTTATGTGTAGTTTAAAAAATAATATTGTGGCTGCACTAGAATAAATGTCAAAAGGCAGCTGTTTTGCAATTCTTTGTACAATCAAAAGGGCGAAAAAGTTAAGAAATTTTGGAAAAAATTTGAGTGCTCCTTTAATGCAAAACATATGGTCTGTAAGTAAAAAAAAACATATGGCCTGTATTGGTAGTTTAAACGCCCAATTTTATGCGTTTACAGATGATTTAAATACTGTATTGATTTATAGATTTGCTAGTTTAAACACATTTTAAACCAAAAATAGAGATTAACTTGAACTGATTTATTAGCCCTAAGCAAGGCTTATTGCTAACCTGATTAGTCTATTGAAGAGAGAGACGAGGGTAACATAAACGTTTCTTTTCCCCTCATCTGTCTCTCCTAAAAAAACTAATCAGCTAAGCAATATGAGTTGCTGAGTGTAAATTAGTACTAAACAAAAATATATTTCTATATAAATAAAAATCAAATGTCATTTGTTGGTAATCGAATTAATTATGAACCGATTTCGCTATTTTTTTTTTTAATATTTGTCATAACCTAACTTAGGTTTTTAGCCAAAAAAAATTTGTCACCACCAATTTTTTAATTTATCTATCTATCGGAGAACGGCTGGAGCGTTTTGTCCAATTTTTTCAATAATCGTAGTAATTAGAAGAAGCAGTATTAAGGAGTAAAACAAGTGGGCATGGCACCTCCATTGTTCTTAAAAGCTGTTAAAAAGAAAAGGCCAGAGTAAAATAAAATAAGAAAAGTGGGCATGGCACCACGAATATATATATTTTTTTTTAATTTAATGCAAACGATAATGTAACAATTTTATAATGTGCGTTGAACATGGGAGTGTGGCACCTCCCATAAAGAGAAAATATTTACTTTGAGATATCTATAAAACTAATGTAGGGAGAACTTTGAAATTTTGTAGGAACGAACTCTGTTGATAGTGTCACTCAACATACAGAAGTGTCACGAGACGGAAGATAAGGGTATTTTTCTATTTGTCTCGTTTTCCCTCAAATTTTGTCGGTGTTTTTGTTTTGATTCTTCTTTCTAGTGCAATAAAATTACAACGCTTTTTATTAGCTGTGTTAATTGGTAAGTACTAATACACTACATTATCAAATACACTATACTTTTCTCTCTTTTCCACGAATTTTAAAAAACCTGATTGGAGCTTCTTTTACCTGTCACTTTCTTCAATTTTGTGTATTCTGTAATAGTGTGCAATGTCTCTGGGAACAATTTCAGAAATGGCGTGGTGTCACTCATAAATTTCAAATGTTTTTTTTGTCTTCAAATATATTACCAGCGTACTGATCTTGCTGATTTACTCTCATTGTATTACTGATGGTCTAGAAGGAGCAATAGGCTATTAATTAGTTTAATATCTTAGGTTGGCATGGCGCTTCCCACATAGAAGCATCATTTATTTCAAGATATCTTTTAAGCCAAAACAGTCGAAATTTTTAAATTTTTTTCGTAAGCTGTAGCGCCAATAACGACAAAAGTATTGTAAAAGGAGTCAATAATGTAGCGAAAAGAGTGTCACCTCCTAAGTAATAATTTATTAATATCTTGGTATCTGCTACAAACACGAACTTGAAATTCCGCTAATTCTGCTGATGATTGAAAATAATCAGGCTTGGCTCCTCTAAAATAGAGAAAATGTTTACTTAAAAAAATATCTTCGAAACTAATGCAGTGAGAAGTTTGAAAGTCTTCATGACTATTCTACAAAATAGTGAAGATTGAATCGCAAGCGTGTCACTTCTAGTATATTTTTTTTTTTTTCATCTCAAAACGTATATTTATGGGGTGTAGCGAGGCACACAGGTTATTGGCTAGTTAAGCATTAACGACAGTTAAACAAATTTTTGGAACAAATTTTTATCAGTTACATTTTAATAAAAATCGATTAAGAGATTGAAAATTTCAAAACTCTAAAAAGCGGGATAAAAATTCGAGGCTAGATCGACCTGTGAAAAGCGGTATAATTCCGCCTGTATAATTCCGCCTAAAGCGGCATGTCTGGTGAGGTAAGGTATGCACTTCTTTATCAATGTCTCTCATATAAGAAGATATATTACTAACTTATCTCCGTATTCATAAAAAATATTTTAGGTTTATTACAGGTTTATTTCACAAATTTCCCATAAAAATACGTCAAATAAGCGCTTAATAAACCTAAAATATTTTTTATGAATATGTCAGTTAGTTTGTGTTGAAGTCCATTTGGTTTTGCAATTTTCCTATATATTTCAAATAATGTCCACAAACTTTTCCAGCACACTGTTGTAGGTGTGCCAACGCATATAAACAAGCATTTAAGTTGTTCTACGTGCTATTACCCAGGTAGCATTTTGTATCATAATCCAATCGTTTCCGAATCAGCTTGACGGGAAAAATAACCGTATGTGAGCTCATTTTTCGATCATAAATGATACTCCCGTTGTAAGAAAATGGTACCCTACAGATGAATCATACCAAAGAATCAGTTATGATACGATTTGCTGATTATTTTTGAGCAATTTTCATATTAAATCATTTAAATCACCTTTTTGCGGTTTGCATGATGTTCCTCTATTTTCAAGAAATCATTATTTGATCATATAGATGAATCATAAGTGAATCCTCTTTCAATCGCCCAAGTGATAAATCACTTTTTAATCATCAAAAGCGATCTGTAGAGAATCATATAAGATATTTCTGCCAAAAATGATCACCCAAATGCTAGCTGGGTATTATTTGCACTCATACATGCAACATTTCCTGCCAGCAGACCAACAACGACAAACGTATATATTTATATAATTGAAATTGAATTGTGTTTAAATTACAACATGATTGTAAACAACATTTTTATGAAACATACCATCAGACGAACACGAAGGAAGATAAATTTATATCGAAATATTTTGTATTCACAATACATTTTTGTTGGCAGATTATGTATTTTCGTTTTTTTCAACATATTTATTTTTGTTATATCCAACCAAAAAATGCTTCATCGTATTTTAATAATTGTTCGTGAAATTTTTAATTAATTTCATATTTTACCATTTTAATACTGTATGGAATTTGTTGAGCATTAAAAAAAGAAACAGAAAACAAAGAACAACAAGATATCCATCCATAAGCTGATTTATACATACGCATACGTTTGCACAACAGTTATGCAGAGAGTATGTGTACGTGTACGTGTGCATCTGCGAGAGTTACACACATTCACTCCTACACTTGAAATTGTAAAGATGATGAAATAATGAGTGAATCGAATGACACCGGATGCGGAAATCATTCAAACGCACGTGATGTAATTACCTTAAAAAACTAACTATAATTGTGTGTAATATATATATTTTTTTGTAACAAATAATGAGTAATGAATGAGAGTTAAAAAATATTTAAGCAATTTAATGATTTTTTATTATACCCTTTACCAAAAAAATGGAATAGGGTATATATACGTTTGTCATTCCGTGTGTAATTGTGTACGTGAAATCGGTTTTCCGAATCTCCCAGAAAAGCTAGAGACTTCGGTCTTGGACTGGTGTAGATTGGTATTGAAAATCAGCGAAATCGAGCAGACGGTTTCAGAGCTGGAAAACTTAAACTTGATTTTGCCATATAAAAGTAACTAGATAACACAAATTTTTTGATTTTTTTGTTCGGTTTTCCGAATCTCCCAGAAAAGCTAGAGACTTCGGTCTCGGACTGGTGTAGATTGGTATTGAAAATCAGCGAAATCGAGCAGACGGTTTCAGAGCTGGAAAACTTAAACTTGATTTTGCCATATAAAAGTAACTAGATAACACAAATTTTTTGATTTTTTTGTTAAATAAAGTTATTTTATACTTCAGTACAAATAAAATGTGTATTAAAAATATAAAAAAAATAAAAAATAACGTTTCCAGGGTTGGGAACTTTAACTTTTTTGTTATATAAAAATAACCTCCTAAAACTAATATTTCCTTTTTATCTATAAAATCAAAATATCTTACATTCTTAAAAGAAAAAGATTTGTGTAAGAAATCAGAAAAATTTCAAGTTATGTTTCCAGGGTTGGGAAACTTATACTTTTATATAAAATAAACTAGGTCTATTTAACTTTTTTTTTATATTTTAATTTATACACATTTTTTTTTTTGTTTTAGAAAGAAAAAATGGGTATAGAAAATTAGAAAAATTAAAACCACAGCTGGAAAATTTAAACTTTTTAGGGTTCCGTACACCAAAGGTGAAAAGGAACCCTATTGCTTTCGCTACGCTGTCCGTCCGTCTGTCACAGGCTATTTTCTCCAGAAGCGTTAGAGCTACGCACCTGAAATTTGGACAGAGTGTGTAGACCTTTGTTCGCTACAACAACAAATACACGAGAGTTAAAAATTATAGGGTGTTCCAAAACGAGCAATGAAAAATATTAAAATCCCATGTAATATACATACATACATACATAAAATTGTATGTATATACATTTGAAATTTGTAAAGTTGGTGTATTTTTATACAGACTACAACAATTAACACTAAAATTAAAAAAATCGAAATTAAAGGGTCTTCTATCAGTTAATGTAATTTTGACTATGTAATTTGGACAACTTGCTGTATCTTGGAAACTGTAAGAGCCCAACTCTTGAAATTTTCAAAAACGGTAAAACTGAAAAATTGCAAAATTATAAAATCGTCAAGCCGAAAAAAATCGTCAAAAAAGAAAAAAAAATCGCTAAAACGAAAAAAAGCGCCAAATTAAAAAAATATTCTAAAACTAAAATAATTCGCGAAAAATCGCCAAAATTAAAAAAAAATCGCCAAAATAAAAGAAAAACGTCAAAACCAAAAAAAATCGCCAAAACGAGAAAAAAGCGACAAATCTAAAAAAAATCGTTTAAACTGAAAAAGCTATATTAAAATAATGCTGAAAACCGAACGTACGGAACCCTTCGTGCGCGAGTCAAAATCGCACTTAACTGAATTTATTTGATATTAAAGTAACTAAATAAAACTAGTATATTCCTTATTTATTTTTTTCTTTGTTCACTTAACATACTTTGTATATTTTTTAAAGAACAAGATTGGTATAAGGATTCAAAAAAAATTTGAAAGGATGATTCCAGGTTTGGGAAAAGTACACTTTTTTGTTATATAAATCTAATTGAATAAAAGTAGTTATTTCTTTGGTAATTAAATATATTCAACATTTTAGAAAGAAATAAATTTGTGCTCGTATTAAAACCAGACAAATTTAAATTATTTCAGGGTTGGAAGTTGAAAAAAAATTTGGGTAAAAAAGTAACCAAAAATAATAATTTTTTTTCAGTTAAAAATATTTCATGTTTTAGGAAGATCTTTACTCAAGCAAATTGTTTAGTGGAAAAAAACCGGGAGTTCACTTACTAAAAATTGCACTATAACAAAAAATTATACATTTTATCACAAAACAAATATGTATGTACTTATGTATGTATATGTATACTACATATATGTACATACGTTGGTAAAGGGTATATAAGATTTATAGCACTCTTACTTATTTATCCTTCAATGTATTTAAGATAATATTTTCGTTGATACGAGTATTATGAAATTAATTTATTTTTCTTATTTTAAGAAGACTAAAAGCTTATCTTATTAGATTTGACGATTTCTTGCAAAAACACTTTGTAATACATGAAATAAAATAAATGTTGATACCCAGGGCCTAAGTCATAAAAATATTTTGGTTATATAAAAGGTTTATTATTTTTTATTAATTATTATATTAATTATTATTATTTATTAATCCATAGAAAATTTGTTTAATAAACCTCTTATATAACGGAAATATTGTTTATGAATAAGGCAGCAAAAATATACCATTTAACCGATTTTTTTTCAAATTTCCTAAAAGTTTAAGAAAATATATTATAGATTATAGATTACCCAGGCTTTGGTATGCAAGATGGTCACACCTTGTCCTTGCGCAATGTTCTTAACAACAAACCGATTTTGATGCACAGAGTGTTTCCGCATGTTCCATTTCCGTTATCTTAAACAGTACAACCGTTATTTTTTGTGCTGGCAACTCCGTGATGTAGAGTAATTTTCAGTGATGGTATTTTGGTGCGTTTCGGGTATTTTTTGGTGCTTTTTGCCTCTTCATAAACGCGAAATTTTGGTTAATACTCTTTTTTAAAAAGCGGTTATTTACAGTGCTTTTTAACAATTTCTCATAGTTTTTTTGGTGCTTTTTTGTAAAATAAAAATATTTTTAATTTACAAACCTAATGTACTTTTAAAAGCTAATAGCAGCATCTTTTGACTGAGCCTTCTTAAATTGTTTTTAATGACAATAACGGAAACTATGTTAAAAACAATTTAGAAAACGTTTCATACCTAATTGGGATTAAAAAATTAAAATACTTCTTGCAAATTAGAAATCGGAAGTAACTGGAAAGTACCACATAATTCTCTGCATAATAATTATTGATAGTAGTACGCAATAAGCATTTGTTAAAGTTTACACAAATAATTATTTAATCATCCTAGAACAATTGACAGCATGAGGTTGTCAGTAGTTTTAGACAACGGGTAGCCAAGTCCCAATTTTTTGGTATCGTATTGACGTGCTGTCAATGTTGGCAACTGGAATAAGTGTGAATATCGCAAAAAAAAAACAAAAACTTTTAAGTTACTTAAGGAAAAAAGTGATGCTTTTAATACTTTTGTATGTTTAAAATATTTTTCAGTAACATACATACACTAGTGGCAAAAACTAAAGCAACTGAGTGGTATTATTACAATTAAATACCAGTATTTAAAAAAAAAAGTATTTAAATAGGTTTAGCAGTTCTTATTACAAACTTTTAACGCTATATTAACCTTTGACACCAATTTTTTTTTTAATTTAATTCAGTTAGAAAAAAAAAATAACCCGAAAATAAAAATAACTCATAGGTGCATGGCAGAAACTAAAGCAACTCGCATTATTTTATTAAAATTTTTTTTTTTTTTTTTTTAGGTAGGACCAGCACTCAGATAACCCCTACTCATGCATTGCATTGTGCTAGAACTAGGAAAATAGGTTCGGAGAGGAGGATAGAGGGAGTAGTGTCTGTGGACATTCGATTTAAACTCTCCCACGTTGAAAGTGACAGGAAACAATTCCGCAGGTAGATTATTCCACATACGAATAGTACGGCTAAAAAAGGAATTCTCTCTGTAATGCGTAGTGCGATTTATTGGCCAATCGACCACAAAAAGATGTGCCCTGAATGAAGCTCGTGTTGTGCGTAAAAATGTACGGGTTTCAGGAACAAGTTCCCTAATTTCATTAGAACACATTCCATTGTAGTAGCGATAGAACAAGGAAATGCACCCCACATTGCGTCGATGCTCCAATGAGTCAATAGAGTTGGATATAATGGGTTATCCGTTATTTTTCAAAACAGCAACGCATCTTCTGGGCATTGAGGAGATTAATTGATCAATTTCGCTTTTAGAAATGCTTTCTTGGGCTTCTTTTCTTTCTAGGAAAAAATTTCGGTTATTCGACCCTTGGTCCCGGTTTATCTTTCTGTCGACCATACCACAAAAGCTCTCTATAGGGTTTAAATCAGGTGATAAATTGCCCGCTGGATGGATCTTTCAGCACGATAACAATCCAAAGCATACTTCGCAACTTGTTAAGTTCTGGATTCAAGGTCAAAATATTAATTTAATTAAGTGGCCAGCAAAAACTTGAAATTATATTATGATGTTTACACTCCAAAATCTCCTTTTTTTAAGTGGCTTGATGTATTAAAATTAAAAAAAATGTTGGTGCTTTTTTACCCTCTTTTTCGTATTTTTTGCGCTTTTTACCCTTTTCGCAACAGCTTAATGTGCGTTTGCTCTTCGTAGAGATACCAACACTGGTAATTTTTATAATTCTCAGTCTTCTCAGCTACACTTTAATTTCGTAGCAATATTTTTGTTTGTCTCATTTCTCCTTTTCTTTTTATTTTCAAAACAAAAATATTTATTAGCCACAATTTTTTTTCAAATATTTTATTTGTGAAAAGTTATCGGTAACATTTTAACACCCATAATACTAAAACTTTAAACAATTAACCATAAACTATTGCAACTAAAAGCGTTAGTTACCTTAAAACCGGTAATGGCTGGCATTTTTTTATTTTATTTTTCAACTCTAAAATATTTCAACTGCGTAAACAACTTTAAAAAGAAAGAGGAAAACTGAAAAAGTAAACAAGGAAAAAGTAAAACCATTAAGGAAAGTATTGCATACAAAGTTGGTGGCAAGATGTATGAAATGTATTAAATTCTATTGGCATTAACTTTTATTCATTGCCAATACATGTGGCTTTGTTGCTCTTATACTCGCAAAATTGTTCAAATTTTTAGTTTTAATAAAAAAAGTGTTAAGGATATTTTTGCCAAAGCAAACAGATGAGCACGGGCATAGTTGCATACATTGCAGTTGCTAGTTATTGCAAACAAAACCTAAAACTAAAATCGCTTTACTTTTACATATATTTTTTTTTTTTTGGATTTTCCTACATTTTTTCGTTATTAAATTTTAAATGAATGGAAGACGTTTGTTAGAATACCGGTGAAATGAGACAACAAGGACAAATTATGAAAGTTCTTACGTTTTCTAAAGGGTGCTCGCTGCTTGGTGTACAGAAATTTAAGGAAGTGTGTGTGTAGCTTAAGTCTATAAATATGTGCTTGCATACCCTGAACTTAAGTAAAATATTCGACCATAATTAATCGAATAAAAATTATTCGTATAAGTTTTTTTTTTTTGCAAAAAATTACTTATCATTATCTAAGATGAAAGGAAAACATAGTTAATATAATAAAATTTATTCGACTTTATCGAAAAAATATTAATCGAATAAAATTTAATGCATTTAACTACTTTTCGTGACTTATTCCAAACGAAAGAGCCAATATCCTAATATGATAATTACATATTCGTAAAAAAATTTTTTTATAATTTCTTGTGTTTTATTTCAAAAGGGATAGCACATTTAATCGAATAAAATTTATTTAAATGATCGAGAAACATTAATCGAATAAAGTTTAATGCACAAAACTACTTTTCGTGATTTTGTCCAATCTAAAGAGCCATTATCCTAAGATAAGCTTAGTAAAATATTCGAGTATAATTACATAATCGAATAAAAATTATTCGAATAATTTTTTTTGCATAAAATTGCACTTTTTGTGATTTATTTACAACGGAAGAGCATTTTTAATAAATAAATAAAACTTATTCAAATTAATCGAAAAAATATTAATCGCATCCAATTGAATGCATAAAACTGCTTTTCGTGAGTTATTTAAAAAAAGATAATCTGAGTAAAATATTGGAGTATAATAAATCTAATAAAAATTATTAGAATAAACCAATTTTTGTGATTAATGTTTTTCAAACGGAAAAGTATTTTTAATCATATAAAATTTATTCCAATTAATCGAATAAAATTTAATGCATAAAACTACTTTTCGTGAATTATTCCAAACGAAGAGCCATTATCCTAATATTATTTGAGAAAAGTATTCGAGCACAATTAATCGAATAAAAATTATTCGAATAGGTTTCCAGCATAAAATTACTTTTTGTGACTTATTTCAAAAAGAAGAACATATTTAATCGATTAGATTTTTCATCGGATTAATCAAAAATTTTTTATCGAATAAAATGTAATGCATAAAATCACTTTTTGTGATTTATTCCAAACTAAAGAGCCATTAACCCAATATTAATTGAACAAAATATTCGAATATAATTAATTAATCAAACAAAAATTATTCGAATACATAATTTTTTTGCATAAAATTACTTTTTGTGATTTATTTAGAATGGAATAGCTTAAAAATAAATAAAATTTATTCGAATTAATCGATAAAATATTGATCGAATAAAATGTAACACATACAATTTCTTTTCGAAAAGTTATCCCAAACATAAGAGCCATTATTCTAATATGACTTGAAAAAATATTCGAGTATAATTGATCGAATAAAAATTGATTGCTTAGAATTTCTTGTAAATTATTTAAAATGGGAGAGCATATTTAATCAAATGCAATTTATTCGAATTAATCGAAAACATATTAATCGAATATTAATCAAATTCAATGCATTAAACTATTTTTCGTGAGTTGTTCCAAACGAAAGAACAAAATATTCGAATATAATTAATAAAATAAATATTATTCGAATAAATTTTTTGCACAACATTTTTTTGGGATTTATGTATTTAAAATAGAACATATTTAATCGAATAAAATTTATTCGAATTAATAGAAAAAGTATTAATCGAATAATGCACCAAACTTCTTCTCGTGAGTTATTTGAACATCAAAAGAATTTTTAAAAGATTTGTTTGAATAATATATTCAGCTACAGTACTATCTTGATAATGTGAACAAAGCCATATTACTGTAGTGTCCAATTATGAATGTCGCTGTATGTTTTTTTTTACTATAAATATACTTCTTTATTTACTATGTACCTATGTATGTATATTGGGCAAAGAAAACCTGTTTCAATGAGTTGTTGTTAGTAGTAATAGTAATTCAATTAATTTTACACGTATTTATGAAATTTTTTATTAAAAATATTTGTTCAATCAATTTTAGATTTATACATGAACCGAATAAAATTGGAAGTGCGTACATACATTGCATTATAGATGTGTCCAAAGAATTTCATGTCCGCATTATCGACATAGGACTGTATAGTTAATCGAATAAACATTATTCGTCTATGATCACAGCCATATATTTTACTTTCTGCGATTTTAACATCTACAGTATATCCAAAAATATGGAAAAACCAAATATTTTACAATTTTCCACATCCATTGTAGAGAATTGATACCTACACACATACATATTTAATGTAACTTTGACAAAGATTCAAACATTTCTCTAGTCTATCCACGTTACACCAGCTGCAGTGGCAAACAAAAAATATTAACAACAAATATTAAAAAACTTCCTTTTCACAAACAAATACTTACTCCAAAAGTGCAGCAAAAAAAAATAACTATGAATAATAATAAAAACTGTTACACTAGCAAACTATTTCCATAATACATTCACACACACAGAGATACAGCAGAGTTTTTCGAAAAAATACTTGTAAATGAATTGTGTAAATATGTGCATACACACATATTTTGTTTTGCATTCATTTATTTATTCTTGAACTCGTTCATTCATTTATTGGCACACAAAAAATCCTTGTGTACTTTATTTTCTGCTCCCAATTGTTTCAAGGATGCTTTAAAGCGATTTAATCTCTTTGGAACACATTCAACAGATGCGCACCAATATACAGAAGAACTTTTTGTGCCATTTACTACATGCAAGTGCAAATGCACTTTTACACAAATATGTATCTAGATGTATGGAGCAAAAGTATGATCTACTGAAATTTTTTGTGCAAACAAAAATGTTGCACTGCTAATTATACCAATGAGTTAGACAATTTGGTTAATTTTTATGTATATATTAGTTCAATCTTTAAAATCTTTAATATGACTTGAATAAATTTTCAGCAGTATGTAGTTTTATAGATCCTCAAGGATAAATAGCAAATGCAGCACAAAAGAACAAAATTTAATTTGCTTAAAATACACTGGTGTTTAAGTATGATTTTTTTTACAAATTAAACCGAGTGTGCCCTTAATTATGAAAGTGTTCTAAGTCATGTGCATGCTTGCTTCGAAATATTAATAAAATATTTTTTGATTTGCTCAAATGCAATCTACTAAATGTCTCGCCTAAAGACCACTTTAATAACACTGTGCTACAAAAGTTGAGAAAAAAAAATATTCAGGGATTCTAATGTACCAATTATATTTTGTTGGAGTCCATGGATGACGAAAATACCGTTGGTTTTTTTAGGTCACTTCATAAAGTGATTTTATAACGGTAAATGTAGTGAAAAACGGGGTTTCTTAGCTTTTCAGTTTTAAACAGTTGTAACTTCTTTGTTTCCCAACGGATTTCTTTTAACTTTTCGTTGGTTAAAAGGCTCGAATATTATCTTTCAATAAAGATATATTTTTTGTAAATCGACTAAGAAATGGCTAAGTTACAGTCGTTGAAGTGTACAAAAAACCAATTAAAAAAGTATTCTTTTGTTTTCCTCAGGCTATAAGTTGCTTATTAGTTACAAAAGAATACTTTTTAATGGATTTTTTGTATACTTCAACGACTGTAACTTAGCCATTTCTTAGTCGATTTACAAAAACTATATCTTTATTGAAATATAATATTCGATTCTTTTCACCAACGAAAAGTTAAAAGAAATCCGTTGGGAAACAAAGAAGTTACAACTGAAAATCTAAGAAACCCCGTTTTTCACTACATTTACCGTTATAAAATCAGTTTATGAAGTGACCTAAAAAAACCAACGGTATTTTCGTCATCCATGGACTCCAACAAAATAGAATTGGTACATTAGAATCCCTGAATATTTTTTGTGTATCACAGTGTAATTAAAGGCACATAGATGGTATTTATTTATATACTTGGATTTTGGAAGAGGCTCTTACAATCTAAGGCTTTATAGGCCCTCATTTATTTAAACCGAATAAAATAGTTTAAAAAAGTGCTCTTGATCAAAATCCGAATAAAATTATTCGAATACCAACAGATAAATTTATTATTAAAAGAGTTGTAGTAAAAGTAAAATTGTTCGAATAAAAAAAAATCGAACAATTTCGGGCATAATTATTGGAATAATTATTCGGAAAGCCTAAACACTTAAAGCTTATATATACCGAAGATATTTTTCCAATAAAAATATTCTAGTAATTTCATTTGAACCATTTGCTCGAATTCATATTGGCACACATTGAATGAATGAACTTGGGTATTAAGCACCCCATACACGTTTCAATTCAATTGTCAATTGAGTCTTTCAATTGAATCAAATAAAATCTTTTGATTTTTCTTTAACCAACTCGACAACTGTTTTAATTTGGACATCAACGGACTCAGTTGCCAATTGAATTGAAACATGTATGGGGTGCTTTACTCATAATTAAATAATTATTACTCGAACAAAAATAAACATTCGAATGAAAAATAAACGACTTTGATTTTTTGGTAAATTAACATACTTTATTTTCAATTATATTTTTATTCTTTTTAAAACGCGCCAAAAACAATTTGTAATAACAAGCATTTCCTTTGTAAAGCTACCGTTTTACCATAATCGTTGAACAGCATTATCTTGTAACGTTGTCAGAACCCTGCACTACCATTGTATTTGTTTTGACATTTTTCAACAAGATTATTTTGACAACTCATAACACTTGCCAAAAGCAACTACACGAACAGTGCAGTTGGATTAGAAGAAAAATTAGAAAATGCCTGATTTATCAAAAGCTGAAAAGGACTTCTTGCTCCGTAAGCATGAGCAAACCATGAAATTGCGAGCCGAGTTCTTAAAAAACATATCCAATCCGCACCGTCATGCTACTGGTGAAGGCGGCACTGTGGTAAGTTGCAAAAGGCAGTGTTATGTCATATGTTTACATTCATCCGTACATAAGTATGTACATCCAAGCAGGAATCGATTTAATGAATAATTGTTATTAAACATTTATTTTGATATTTAGTTTGACGCTGGCTTAGCCCGCTTCCAGGCCATGAGAGTGTCTAACTATGATCATTTCAAGCCTACAGGCCATTCCTTTCGTATTGGTATGAGTGTGGTTGTTCTGCCAATTGTATTATACGCCTGGGCCTTGCACGCGGAACGTGCACAACGTGAGCGCCAATATAGAAATGGTGAAGTGGCATACAAAGATCGTCGCTTCAAATTCATTTAGGAAGCTAAAATACAACTGCCCCTCGAAGTTTTTTTGGACTAATTAATAAGTCACACGACATAAATACGCAAAAAAAGAGAAATTCATTGAAATACAAGTTAAATTCTGTTTTAATAACTACTAATTAATAATAAATGTGTTTTATTTGTCTTCCAGTTGCTTATCTCTAGCAATAACAAAATCCTCAAATTTAACCATATACGTTGTACCATTATGCCAATGAGCGGTTACTTTGCAAGGCTGTAACAAAATATAAATTATGTAAATGTAATAAAAACAATTTATATATGTAAATATATACAAGTACTTACAAAACCACAATGAGTCAACACGGCCTCTACTATACCAGCGGTAAAATTTGCACAATTTAAGGTGCCCTTATCCTTGGGCACACTTATGTAGGCATTAACCAGTGGCTGCTTTTCTATAATATAGTATGTAGACAGATCATCGTTAGCTTTTTCTAATTTTTCAGCTTCTTTGCCAAACAGATTCTTCCACACAGTCGTTTTAATAAACAGCAACATTTGTATTAGTTTGGTTTCCCTCTTTGAACTACGTTCACGCATAAAATATAAATCTATAACGCGTGTACCGACATCTTGTCCCATTTCATGGAGTCTATTATATAGGACAAAAACAAATGATTGGAGGATTTAATTTATAATCTGAAGCTTTTATACCTGTTTTGTAACTCTGGTACGGTGTGCACTTTGCTTTGGCTGTATTGTACGATTTCACTGAACAAAAGAGCAACTATACTTTGAGACACCTCAGATTTGCCCTTAGACAATGGCCTGTCCAGGATATTTGTACGTGGCCTCATGGTGGATATTTTTAAAGCTTCTAATTTTTCCATAGTGCCTGAATTTTATTAAATCGTAAAACGAAAAATAAAGGAAATTGTTTACATGCACTGCTGCTAATAATTTTCAGCTGCTTCTTCACTACTATTCACAATGACTTGATGCTCTTTTTACTCTTCAGGGTTTGAAAAATCATGTATTATTGAATTGAATTAAAGATCCATATTCGTGTGCGATTTCAGATATTTTATTTTTTTGAACCAATCAAGTTTATGGGCACCTTTTAAAAATTAAAAAAAGTATCCTATCCTATAGAAAATTTAAAAATAAGAAGCAAAAATTGGGGGCGAGGCTTAGTTTCCGAGTTATGGGCCTATGAAATTGTAGTACAAAATTGTGATTTTTTTTTATTTAAGCCTATTTTTTTATTTAATTTTGCCTCCAGTGCAATTAGTATTTCAAAGGTTTAGATAGCTACTGTTAATTATATTGTGGTATTTTCCATTATCAAGCAAGAGGTAATAAGTTTTAATGGTGTAGATCATAAAAAACTATAAGAGTGGATCTTCGAAACTCTTTCTTCCTTACGAAGGTATGGTCGCTTTCACCTACCGAAAGAGGCTGCTACACATAGCATACCCTGGCTCTTTGGTTACGTGCCTTTGCCATGTTTTGTTCCATCATCAGTTTATTTGCTTATTTATTTGGGGTTACTCCGTGCCACCTTGTTATTACAAGGGATGGGAGATTTACTTGGCCGAACTCAAAGGTTATATCGCCATCAAAATTTATGTGCTAAGGAGCCTCCTCCGAGAAAATTCCAAACGACATACATATACCATCGCATACGAAGCTGGAACTCCCAAATTCCTCTCCTTACTTGTTTAAACTGAGTTTTTGTTTGGTTCTTCAACCACGTTTCAATGTTTATTTTGTTCAAAAATTTGTTTTTGTTTGGTTCTCCAACCAATTTTCAATATATTTTCTTTATAATTATTTTTGCATGTGGTTAATGGAAACCAACGGGATACCGCGGTGGATACCGTTAACCAACGCCAACCACTAATCACATGCGGTGAGACGCAAAACCCTCAAAGGACAATAAACAACAGTGGCCTGGTTGCATTTAAGAAATAACTGCCAACGACGCGTGATTTTGACTCGACCAGAGCTGCTTTACGACTGGTCCATCATCAGTTTTTGCCACTCTTAAATATCTGGGATAGTGTTGTTAAAAAAAATATATATATACATATGTATACATATGTATGTATATATAATATGTGGATGACTTAATATAAAAAAGGCGTATCTCTATTTTTTTCTAAATCGCGTTTTTAAGTTTTTCTGGTGACCCGCAGATAATTAGATCATTGTTAAAAAACTAAATACGTTACAATTTGAAATAAAATATTTATGTTTTAGTTCTAATTCAGTGTTACATTCTCCTGTAAAAATTTAAAAAATCTTTCTTATACTTAGCCATTGAAATGTTTGTTTTTTTCTAATTTTTTATGTTTTCTTATTTTATATAGCTTAAAAAAGCTTGCAGGCGATATAATCTCTTAGATTCTCGGGGAGTATCTATCCTTTTTATCATTGTATCGGCAAAGGATTTTATTAGCAGCTACGGCCAAAGTTTAGCAGATGTGTCTATTATATACAACCAACATGTTTATCGCGGCTTTTTGAAAACACCATTAAATTTCTTATGTAAATATTCATAGTAACATCGTTTCTATTACAAATATAGAACAAGGGCCTCGAAACAGTTTACCACAGTGTACCAAGATTTACGCTTTCCTTTTAAGACCAAGATTTGTGTTGTTAATACAAAACTACATTTCTATTTCAGAATGTACATATATTTCATTAATTTATTGTCAGCTATATTTTTCATATACATTTAAAAACCAAACCTAACTATAACTGCCGTATTAAAAAAAAATTACCAAAGTTGTACAAAACAAATTTTGTATAGAAATTTGTCTAATAAACCTTTTGGTATATCAAAATGATTAGTTTTTGAATACGGCCATAAATCTTTAAAATTAAATTTCATTTTAGCTGTTTGTAGCCTGTAACTACAAATATGTATGTATGTGAAAAGTAAAACATGTGATTTTTTTAAATTTGTTAAAAAAAAGAAGTTAACAAGTTATCTACTTAGATTATAATTACATAACTACACTTTATAGGAAATAGTTTTTATGTCAATCATTCTCAATTTGCATAAACTTTATAAGCCGGCCGTACCGGTTAGCAGTGACTCGTATTGTTCTCGCGTAAGCAGTCTATAGACACCATCTTTGTTCAGATAATACAAAGGGTCCTTTATTATATCCATATTAAATCCTTCCAACATTAAATCACGCTTTTTCATTTTGAACGTAGCCGTGCGTGGAATCTCATCCATGACACGTACAAATAAAGGTTGGGCATAGGGAGGCAAACTTCCGCGTACACCCACAGACAGCTGCTGTAAGCTTATTTTTCGATCAGGATCTTCTATAGCAGCCATGCCAGCTTTTCCCTCCACATGAGGTATCTGCAATAGATGGAAATATAATTCAATAAATAAATCAAATATTTATTTATATTCATATGTACCTCAACACCGTATACTACACAATCCTGCAGTCCTATCACATTGGTTATTGTGGCCTCAACTTCTTGCGTGGATACGTTTTCTCCCCGCCAGCGGAATGTGTCACCAGTTCTATCCTTAAAATAGAAATAACCCAAAATATCTCCCACCACCATATCACCAGAATTAAAGTAAACATCTCCTTTTTTAAAGACATTTCGTAAAAGTTTCTTTTCCGATGCTTCCTTGTCTGCATAACCTTGAAATGCTGTTAGAGCTTTATTTGGATCTACTCTGCCTATTATTAGACCGGTTTCACCAGGTTTGCAATTAATACAATAGCCTTTGGCATTGCGCAGTGGTTCACCGGATTCTTCGTCGACACGTATTACTTGTACGGGATAGAACCTTCGTACAACAAGGGGTATGAAACCAATTGCGCCAACTTTATTGGCAGTGTTTGCTGAAAATAATAATTACGAAACTGATTAGAAAATGAACATCAAATAAAATTAGGAAATAAATTTTGCAAACAAAATTTCTAGAAAGTCGAAACATGAGGCATCAAATTTGCTTGCTCAGGTTTTGATTTTGTGTGAGAGAGATGAAAAACAAATATAGATACATATTTAGTACATATACCTCTCTTTTTCTTTCTCAGTGCAAAACCAAGATGAGGCAAGAAAGCATGCTGAGTATTGACCTGAGGCCAAATTACGGCACTCGTTATCGAACGAAATTCCGAAATATTTCAATAGAGTTTATATGGAAATATTTTTAAATTTCGAATCGTTTCGAATGCCGTAATATGCCCCTTGGGTTCAAATTACCGCATTCGATATCAAACGAGATTTGAAATTATTTTCATTTAAATTCTATTGAAATTTTTTGAAATTTCCGTGATTTTTTTTTACAGATTTTAGTTTATTTAATTGAAAATTTTAATGGCGAAATTTTTTAGGGCCGGTTTGTTATTTACACTTAAAACAAACACAAAATTTTAAATTTTTTTCGAATGCAAGTGTGTGACAAGTCGAACGCTGTCGACATTCACAAACCGGCTCTTAATTAAAAAAAAATATCTTTTAAAATCCGTGTTTTTAGGTGATAATTGAAGTCTTTGAGATTTCCGAGTTAAATGCGATTTTTTTTAGTTCCAGTATGTTTGCAAAATCGAATGTAAATTTGAAATTTCCTACTTTCTTCCTATCCTTTTATGAGTAGAAAATATAATTATGCAAAAAAAGCAATATATTTTTTTCATCAGTTAAAAAAAAATTATAAGTATGTATACGATTTTATCAGACAATACTTACCCAAATTAGAATTTCCCTCCGTAGAGCCATACAGTTCTCCTATAGATGGTATATTAAAACGAGTTATAAATTGCGACCAAATTTGTGGCCTTAAACCGTTGCCATACATTAGACGGACCTTATGTTGCGTGTCTTCAGGTCGTGCAGGAGAATTTAATAAGTAGCGGCACAATTCTCCAATATATTGAGCACAGGAGGCATTGTATTTAATACAATCCCTCCAGAAATTTGAAGCCGAAAATTTTTTGCGCAACGCTACTGTAGTGCCAACAATTAAAGCATTGCCCACACCAACGATACCGCCAGCCGTGTGATAGAGGGGTAACGTGTTATAGATTATATCATCTTTCCGGGTGCCACAAAGATGATGGGTACCGGCAGCCATGAAAACAAATCTAAGTACATATGTATGTATGTATATTATTGCATAAATTTGTTTAGCACTATAATTTTTAAATAAAAAATTATTACTAACCTTAAATTTGTTATAACGGCTGCTTTTGGCATACCTGTAGTGCCGGAGGTATAAACATATAAAAGCTTATCTTTAGGTTGGCAGGCGTTTATGTATTCAGTTAGATTTTCAATTTCCTGTTTTTCTAATTCTGTAGTCAGATCAATAGCTCCTACGAAATGCAAAAAGTTTAATTAAAAATATACATACATATGTAATATGTGCGTACATACATTTATGTATGAGAGTGAGCTTCTCTGCTTACCTTTAATTATTTCTAAATTATCATTCATTCTTTGTTCTACATCACTGAACTGATAAATAGCGATATTTTGGATCTCCTCCTGTTCTGCGATATCTTCGAAACTTTTCAGCAAATCAGTACCCACAATTATAGCTTTAGCTTTGGCTGCTTTTAGAGAGTGCAATAAAGTATCTCGTCTCAAATTGGTATTTATCAAGGCAGTAACTATGCCTACTTTTGAAAGCCCCAACCAAATAGCTACATATTCAGGACATGTGGTCATCATTAAAGCCACACAATCGCCCTTGCGATAACCTTTGCCTTTAAAATAGGCACCCACCTTATTTGAATAGTCCTCAACATCTTGAAATGTAAGTTTTCTATCGTCCATTAGAAAGCAAGGTTTTTCGGGGTGTTCACGACATCTCTGTTGAAAGATTCGAGCAATGGACCATTTTTTCTTTTCGATATATAAAAGATGAGCATTCATGCTCACAAAGCGGATACCAACTCTGTAAATTGAGGCAAGTTTTTTTAAGGTTTTTGATTTTAATAATAATGCACAATTTACTCACAGTATATCACGACCAGCGGTTTGGAAAAGGACATATACAAACGTGACGTTACTAAACATTAAAGCTAAGATGGCTCCCAAAGCTATGCATAAATAGGTGTTATTCTTTACCAAAAAATAAGTTAAAATACCAACTAGAGCCGTCAGCAGCCTGGTGACATTTTTCTGATTGAAATCCAATTCCGTTAAAATATCCATTTTGTATCTGCAAATGTACGATAAGTTCATTTTATTGGTTTTGCTGCTGAATATGCAAGTCTTAATAATTAAAAGTTGATAGCATTTCAATAGGCAATACCTTGTATCTTTTCACTTATAAAATAATCTGTTATTGGAAATAAATTTGTTTTGCAGCCACTTCCTAATTTGTTTAATATGTTTGGTTAAAATCACAAAGGATCCTCTGTGATTAAAATAAGTAATGTAATTCTCAGTAGATTACATGTGCACTTCCATTATGTTTTGTGCTTCCATGGCATAATAAACAAGGTAAAACTGTTGCTACAACTATAGAAAAAACAACAGGGTCTTTTATTAGTGTGAAAATATTGTATGTCAAAAATATGAAAAAACACGATTTTACCTTGTTTTTTTATACCATCTGTACATCCCTGTTTATGAGGCAGAGACCTGCGCCGATCGGCTGAGAGCCGGCTTAGCCGAGCCGCCGAATGGTTTTGACCAGCCGCCGCCGCCGATTATTTTACGGCTAACATGCGGCTGGAAATTAGCCGCCGATTGAAATATTTTTTTAATGTTTTTTGGCAGAAAAACTGTTTTTACATATCTTGGATATAATTTATAGTTTTGTACTTATTCAGTATGTAAATTTTTGACTCGATGTGCAACTCTGCAGAGTTGCTTTGCATATACATATTTTAGTGCAAATGCTTTGCTTTGCTTGACAGAAATGAGTAGACACAGGAACACATGTCCTTTAACATGTTCATTCGTTTATGGGCATCATAATTTTTGAGATGGATATCTTATGCTGGCCACAGACGAAGGAACTTGTTAAGAAACATATGTTTCTACTATGTTTTTTAATAAAGACGATGTAACCAATAATGAAACATCAGTTCTGGGCTCAAATCGTCACATCCGTGATCGTATCGACAATCGTACGAAAAGAAATTAAGTGATACGTCAATTACATATATAATCTGAATGGGATTTCAGTACATGTCATAAACCGAAAATTGTGCCTTTACGTGAAAAGTTCGTTCACGGATTTGGCGATTCGACCCCTGTGTGTTAATTGAAAGAAAGAAATAATTTCTACTTCACAATTTGTATCTATTGAATTTGACATTTTAGCTTCGAAATCACTAGAGGTATGAATGCATGATTGAAAGGAAATTTTTAAAACATTTTTAGTTCACTCATTTTAGTATTTATTTATTTCTATTATACTATTTTCTATTATTTTGAAATTTCTCTGCTTTTATATTATTGTATCATGTTTATACCTGAAGTTGTCTCAGCCGGCTGACAGCCGACTTTCAGCCGCCGCCGATAATTTTTTATGAGCCAGCCGCCGCCGACAAAATCGCTCGGCGCAGGTCTCTGTTATGAGGTGCAATATTTGTTTACAACTGAAGAAGATATCAAAACAAACAGGTTGAAAAACAATTACAACTAAACATAAAAACAATATGGCTGCTCAGTGTTACCACACGCTTAATTCTAAATTACAATTGAGAAGAAGAAAAAAATTGCCGGATTTAACTGAAATTACACCTGATCACAAAGTATGTTTTTCTTTTATAAAAAAACTTTCAGGAAGAAAAAAAACCACAAACAATTAATTTAACAGAGATCAATATTATTATATTATTATTATTATTAACTATACTCATCACATCACACCTTTTATCATTTTCAAATTGGTTTTGTTTTTCAACACATACCAGACTGTTAAAAGAATTTCTACATGAAACATACATATTTCATTAAAAAAATGATTTGTAAACAAATTTAAAAATATAAGAAAATAGGTATCAGTTAGTATAAAAAAAAAAATCTTTGAAGAAATTGTGAAAAGTGCAAAACGTTGCAAATTTTTTATGTGAATAATTTTTATTTTCTTAAACATTTTGGATCAATTAGAAAGCCATGTTGTTTTTTTTTATTCCTGAAATGTTGAGAAAATTAAACAAGAAGAAAAATTAAAAATGTAATGCTGCCCACCCACTTGCAAAATAATTGTGCAATTGTTCGTATTGTACAACAATATCGCCAATGAGTATGTCATAGTCGAAGGTGGCACAATATATTGGCAAATATCAAATGGCTTTTGATTTTTATTGTACAATCAAGACAATTTCTTTGAAAATATTGTGCCATTTATTGCAAAGTATAGCTCAAAACGACTGTAATATGTACAACAACATATGCAATAATATTGTATAATGGATGGGTCGCTTTAGGGTTTATTTTTAAAACGAAATAAATTTAGACTACACATGAAAGATATTAATTACCACGCTTTACCAACGACAGTAAAAATTACACCTAATTCGGGTAATTACCCACAAGCTGGCAACACTGTGGCTGCTGCTGCATTCACAAAGAAAGAAACAGATAAAAGAAACATAAAAAACTACACACGTGCATTTAATTAATAAAAAAAATAGTTCAAGAAGCAAGTGCATGCAAAAAGATAAAATACTATTGAACAAACACAAACATAAATGATAGATAATGAGATATAAAAAAAAGGAAAGAAGTTGGTTGCATTGCTTAAGTAAATGTCAAATAACCCGCCTTTTATATCCTTAACAAAAAAAAACAATGGCGAACAGATTGCATTGCGTGGGTTTCGTTTCTAATTAGTTGAAATAAAATTTTACTTTAACTTTATTGATAAGTTTAGTTAAAAAACTTAAGAACAAAGTGCAAAAATGTTTATGCCGGTGTATAAATATTAAATTGGTGCAAGTGAAATTTCGTTATAAAAAATCCTAAAATACAAGCCAGTGCGGGTAAATAAAAAAAAAATTAAATGTTGGATATAGTGTTTAGCGTTATAGTTAATTATTTCCTGTTAATTTGTTTTTTATAGTATGTATTATAAAGTTTGCAAAAAATCAATCGCCCATAATTATTATTATTGAAAATTTATATAATAAAATCCAACATAGAGCAGAGCAAATAAATACCATAATTAAAAATAATCATTAGGTACAACAGCAAAAGTACCTTCGCATGTGCATACAAAAAAAAAAATAGACAAATAGTTAATAGTTGTCTTCATATAGAGTTTACCGATCCGGTATTGGTACTTTAACTACATACATACATATGTATAGGTACCTTTAATTTGTACGAGGAGCACATTGCATCATACATTAGAATTATCAGGTAAGTGAAATATTCATATTTGATGATAGATACACTCCCGATGGCTAGATGGTTAGGACCATTTAAATTTCTGGTTTTACTATCAGCGAAAGGAGTATTTGGTGGACAACTACATAAGTATATCAACAACCATTATTTAAAGTTTGTTTCGACTAGGGATGGGCAAATGAAGAAAATGTATCGATATATATCGTATCGATGTTTTTGAACAGTATCGATATATATTTTTTGAAAACCGATATTTCACAATTACTTACTTTAAGAAATTTAATACAAAAGAACTATTTATTTTAAGTAATACGTAACCTACTGCAGCTCCTTAAGACTTCATTAGTCTTTACTTTCTGTTGCTGCTCTGTGCTGTGCCGTTCTGTTTCAAAATTTTAATAGTTACTTTTTCTGTAATAAATTATCAGCTGTTTCGGACCAGAATGGTCACAGTTTTCCACTAAAGTGATGAGTTTTGCATCGTCCATTGTTATTAGAGTTTTTCTTTTCCCGCACTTTTTCATTTCCCGGGAAAGTGGGAACAACTTTAAAAAAAAATAATACAATTTCAGTTCCCGGGCGTAATTGTTGTAAAGTTTTAGCTATAGTTCTACCATCGCATTCATAAAGTGAATAACGACATGCATCGAGGAATGTGTACGCAAAATAACAGAATTAAGGAGAGAAAAACTAATGGCTTACATATATGTATATGATTTTTATAAACCAAAAAGAGTCAGCTGATTCGTAACAGAACAGAAAGTAAAAACAAATTCTGCCTTGAGGCTTATACCCGCACAATCCAAAAAATCACCTGCCTTAGTTGGGTCACAGTTAAAAAACGGCTATAGCTCTTAAAAATATCGAAACCCGATACTCGTAAATAAGAATCGATGTATCGATACATAGGTTTTTGAAATATCGGCGATATATATCGATATTTATTTTCTCAAATATCGATATTTCGATATATCGATATTTTTTGCCCATCCCTAGTTTCGACAGCTTTACAAAGTCCCTTTTCAATAAAAATATGAACAATTTAACAGTTTTTCCCATTCATTTAACCAGTTTTAATTAAAAATTTATTCACCCTTATTCACTCGCGAGAACAATTTTCTGCTATTGAGATAATACTGCAATTTTCTAAGATCTAGAAAATAGCAAGAGCCGGTCAATAGCATCATCATCAAATATACGCCTTTTAAATATAGAATAAAAAGAAATCTCATTCCAGGAGTCTTTAATAGCTTAATTCAGTGATACCTTATGGTCGAATTGTATTCAAACTGTCTAAACCTTGCGAGAAGGCCACCCCAAACATATGGTGGCCAATTAGGTTATGTAAGGTTTGGAGGGGCATTTCCGTTAGTAGCTTCTGGTCCATTGTAATTCACATAGACGTACTTCCCTTCACTGACGATTTGAATCAGTGCACACCTCACGTGTTATTAGTCTATGTACCGGATACCGATGCTGAATGAGCTCGTTACAATCTGTGAAATCTTTTAGTTTACATACCAATTTTACAACTGCGGCATTATATACGTATAGCAAAGGGCATTATCACGTTACAGTATAGGTACATCGAATTGGTCCAAAACTATCATTTACTTTAGAAGAGAGCTAATTGAAATTGAGAATCTTGTAGATTTCTTCAATTATTTGGGAATATTGAAATTTTAAATTTAATACATAATTTGAAATTAGGTATAATCCTCTCTCTTAAAATTAACCGTTTCTTTTTTTATTATGTTGTGAAAATAATAACTGTAGCGCCACATGGGCTGTCCATACTAAATTACTTTTCGTCTGTAAAACAGGAGAACGAGAACCCTTAACCAGACCTCTTATTTGAATGTCCCATGCCCTCAGTTTTCTAGAGATTTGTAACCGATTTTCTTCGCATACATTATTCTGCGGATGTTTTTTCTTCTTAATTTCAAATATGCAAATTCGGAAGCATTTTCTTTCGTTTCGAATCAAAAAGTATATTTTTTTTATTGGAAATACATTGAAATTGATTATTGAGGGGTTTAGCTGGATCCTATGCGCCTTTCACTGTTGCTAATGCTGATCATCTCGCAACCGTTACCAAAAAATTTCTTAAAACAACTAGAAAAGTTCACAAAATATCAAACTTCAAACAAGAACTCAAGAATCAACATGTTTTTTTATTTTCTTACTTTAAAATTGATACATTGGCTGACTTTTTTCAGCTCGAATTGTAGTTGTCAGAAGTATGTACGTAACGCAAATAAAGTAAAAAACAACAACAGCTATTCATTATTCATTGCTTTAGCAAGGATAGAGTGGTGCCACACAAGTATTTTTGACCTGGTGCAGTCCATTTAATAACACTGTGCTAGTTCTAAAATGTAACAAGCGGGAGACTTGGTGGGTAAACCTAATTCGAGTACGCTGAATCCAATAGCGCTAACTATTTTTTTTAAGTTAGCTCTTGCTTAAAAAATGATTAAGATTGAAAACCTTTTTAAAACCACCCAAAATCTTAATTTTACATAATTTTCTACCATTTATTAATTTTTATATCGATTGAAAAATCATGTTATGGATGAACATGCGTGGAGTTACATAGATCGGAAATAAGTATCAGTTTCAGTTTTGAAAATAAATTTGAAAATTGATCAGAATCGGACTAACTAACCGTTTTTTTTTTTTTTTTTTTTTTTTTTTTTTAAAGAGAAGTAACACTCAGGCAATTAATGCCTACTACTATTACTAGGTGTTACCTTCTTTAGGAAAGGGATAGTGAGAGAGAAGACAGGTGGTGAAGGAAGAGATAGAGGAAAGCTTCATTCTTTTACAACTCTGCTTTTTCGCACGTTTTGAATAATGCAGTGTTGCAGCGCCTCTCTGATGTTAAATGAGGCGTATTAATTTTTTGAAGCTGTGTCTTGTAGCCATTTTATTGATTATTTTACTTCGCCAATGATTTTGCTACACAACGAAGGAGGGCGCTCTGATGTTACATTAGGATTAGTATCTGCTGAAGTCGGTATAGTTCAGTGACCAGTGACTATGCCTTCATCACTTGAACTTTCCTACAACAACTGACACAAAGGGACACTAATGCACATCAGAAAAATGCGTGGTGTTGTTATTTAATGACTGTCGGATACAGGGATTGAACCCAGGACCTTCGGTTTTGTAGTCAACGTGCTAACTACTTCAGCCAACGCCACCCTCAAACAAACGGTTGTTTTATTTCCAAAATATTTTGAAATATTAAAAGCGTACATTTTTGAAGATCGTTAAAACGATCAAAAGCTCTTCCTTTACGTTAACAATTTCAATTTTCTATTTGACAGTAAATTGTTAAATGCAGATTTTAAGAGTTTTTCATTTTCAGGAGACTTGCATCTTTTTTACGAATTTTGTTTCCGTAACACAAGAACAAAACCATAAATTAATAAACATATCTACATACCTTTCATTGGTTTAAATTGTATAATAAAACTTATTTGTTATTTATGCTCATACTTATACTCTCATTCTCATTCCTAATAAATTTAGCATACATACATACTTAACTTATAGTTTCCATTAAAAGGCCTTTCAACAGGCCTGAAATGAGAGATTTTAAAACATTCACTGTATGTATATTCACAATACCAACCCGATACATATTCAAATCAATTTCTTAATCTTTTGGATGGACCTTTGCACCATCGAATGTTTCAGTAATTGTGTAAATAAATTATCGTAAAATACTACATATCCCTCATTTACTTAAACAATGTCATAACTCAAAAAAAAAACTAGTTTGCCAGAAAACGAGTTTAAAGATTTCAATTTATTTGTATGAAATTTGTGTAAAAAAGTATAAATAATGATATGAGGATTAATTCCGCAGTATTAACCGAAAAATTACATGTTTTGAGTTATGACGTTGTTTAAGTAACTGAGTGACGTGCATATGCAAAAAAAATTATTTTATTGGCGGTCTAAGTTACTCGTGTGTAGCAAACAAAAGATATTCTTTATGTTCACAACAATAATAGAATATTTAATAGTCTTGATAATAGCACAAAGTTTAATAGTTTGTGATAATAGTCTTTTTTAATTAACGCCAGTGAGCGACACAAATTGCAATTGTGAATAATTTTTCCCTAAAAATGTTTTTCCTTTTTTTAGGGTTCCGTACACCAAAGGTGAAATGGAACCCTATTGTTTTCGCTACGCTGTCCGTCTGTCCGTCTGGCCGTCTGTCCGTCTGTCCGTCTGTCCGTCTGTCCGTCTGTCCGTCCGTCCGTCTGTCCGTCACAGGGTATTTTCTCGAGAACCGTAAGAGCTACGGACCTGAAATTTGGACACAGTGTGTAGACCCTTGGCCGCTACAACAACAAATACATGAGAGATGGAAACTAAAGGGTAACGAGCAACGAAAAATGTTAAAATCCCATGTAATATACATACAATTGTATGTATATGCACTTGAAATTTGTAAAGTTAGTGTATTTTTATACAGACTACAACAATTATCACTAAAATTTAAAAAATTTTAATTAAAGGGTGTACTATCAGTTAATGTAATTTCAACTATTTATTTTTGATAACTTGCTGTATCTTGGAAACCGTAAGAGCAAACTTCTTGAAATTTTCAAAACCGGTAAATCAAAAAAATCTCAAAATTATAAAATCGCCAAACCGAAAAAAATCGCCAAAATCAAAAAAAAAAATCGCCAAAACGAAAAAAAGCACCAAATTAAAAAAAATTCTAAATCGAAAATAAATCGCAAAAAACCGGAAAAATCGCCAAAATGAAAAAATCGCCAAAATGGAAAAAAATCGCCAGAATGAAAAAAATTGCCAAAATTAAAAAAAAAATCGCCAAAATGAGAAAAAAGCGAAAAATAATAAAAAAAAAATTATTTCAGCTGAAAAAACGTAAAAACAACACTATTAAAAAAAATGCTCAAGGCCCAACGTACGGAACCCTTCGTGCGCGAAGGGTTCCTCTTGTCGTTAATACTTTTTTTCATGAGGATTTTTTCACTTTTCCCTTGGTTCTGCTCACTTTATTTTTTGCAGGCGAACTGAATTATTACAGCGTATAATTTCAAAATTTTCCTTCGAATTAAATATTAAAAGTTATAAATATTTCTTTTTAGGACAAGATTAGTAAATAAAGTTAACTATTGTTAACAATAATTCTTTGCAACAAGTTTTTTCATGGAGTATGAATCTGTTTCGTTCACACACAGTTAATTTTATTGCCGTGCACCGCGTTGGCGTACTAAAGAATATTTTTTCACTGCACCTACCTACTCGTAGATTAAAAACACAACTTTGAAGTTAAAATAAATTTAATTTGGTACATAAAATTTGTGTTTTTCTTATTATTCAAACTTAAATTTGTTTGATTTTCAATTAACTTTTAAGCTTTACAAATCTTCTTCCCTTTTTTTACATTCACTGGGACTGATAGCGGGGAATATTTTCACGGGAGATTGACGATAGCATTTTTCCCTTCGAGCGGAATGAAGATTTCACGAGAACAAAAATTCCACTTGTTATGCAATTATTATTACCATACTTTATAAAATAATTATTTTTAATAACTATCACACTTTTTATTTAACCTTTTCTATTATTTTTACACTTTTAATTTGCTTATTTTTGTTTACTTTACTTTTTGTATCATATGTCTTTATTTTACTACACTTTACTGCTAAAAATGTCTGCAGAAAAAATTTCCAAAATAGTCAATCAAGAACTGTCACTTTACTCTCCCAATTTGTGTTCTCATTTACTGTATTTTGCAATTAAGTAAAATTCAGTAAAGTTCAGTAAATCTTGGTAAAAACTTTTGTGTACTCGAACACAGCTAATTTATTTAATAAAATTCATTAAAGTTCAGTAAATCTTTGTAACACAGCTAATATATTTAATAAAAAAAAAGAAAGCTTGTCTGTAAGTATAATTTACAAAAATGCAAATTAATCTTAAAAATGCGCATCTACGTTAACACAACCGTGAAATTAATTTATAATTTTTATTAATAAAAATCGTTTTTTTGTTTTTAATTATTCTCGAGTTATTTTCAAGCAACCCTTTACAATTGTACAACTAAGTTACTCGAGTACATACTTTCAAAACAATTGATAATTAGTTGATAACAAAATTTACAGCCAAACCGAAAGTAGATCGTTGACCGTTGCGAGTACCTATTTATATAAAATGTACTTTGAATGTAGCGAAAATATGTATGTACTCTGCTCTTAAGGCAACACTCAACTCTCTGATTTAGCTTTGACTGTTAAACTTAAACTAAAAAAAAAAATCTCGATTCCGGTTTGTTTAAATGTGCGGAAATTTTTTAAACAGTATGTCAAGTAAATTTTAGCAACATCATAAAATTATTTAAAAACTTCCATTCTATGAAAAAAATTTAAACTATAAAATAAAGGCATAGTGAGTCGAATTTTTACCAGTAATTAATGTTACAATTATTTGCTAGTCAGTGGAAAGTAATATGGTTCTTTGATATTGAAAAAGTAAGTAAACTATTCTGATCATGTAATAGGCTTGATCCATTAAAGGCCACTTTTTGAGATTAAATTAACTTTAATCTTTATTTGTGGTTTTTGGTTTGTGGTTGGATTATGTGGTTTTGCTTGCTAGTTTATTTATTTATTTATTGCAGTTCAGTCAATGGACAAAAAATCCTTACAGACTAAGATAACATTAAAAAATAGATTAAGCGGCCAATCGAGATGGTTTAATCTTACATTAATACTGACAACATAGACTTGTGGAACATATAACTTTTAAACAAATTAAAAACATAAATAAATATATCGGGAACCTATGTTCAATATGCGCCAATATGTCGCCAATATATCAATATACGCCATATATCGGTAACCTATGTAGGTAATTCGCTCGATCGACGAAAATACAAATATTTTTTTAAACAAAAAAAGAACATGAACATGGTTTTTGTTAAATATAGGTATGTTATTATTTTTTAACTATTTTGTGAGATCTTTTACTCAATTCTAGATATAAGAACTAAAAACCTACAAGAAAAAACTTAAAATACCATAAAAAATAAGTTAAGGTTGACTGAAAGCCTCTTCCATCTCGAGCCTGTCACCTTTGGCACTCCCTAACTCAATCTCTATTGTAGCAGGGTCACTCCAAATTTGCAATTTCGAAAGCTTATATCATTGACTATAATCGCCTTATACATAAAGTTTCCATTCAATTAACAGTTTAAAAGTTATACATATCGTCCTTAACATGTCAAACTATGCAATATGTAAAATTGGTTTTTTAGATTCATTACCTTGATACCCTAATTTCTAGGATATACCTCGTTTCAAAAAGCTGAAATTCTCCTAGACGATAGGTAACTCAATAAGACATATTTTAAGGCTGACATGTTTAGGAATATCCCCACTTTAAATCCACAATTGTCGACTCTCTGCGCTCTTCTGAAAAGTACAAATTTGCATATTGGATAGTTAGTTTGCTATGGTAGGGACGATATATTACCAATTTTTTTTTTATCACAGCCCCTATGCACTAATGTGTTAAAAGTGACCATATCTCAAAAACGTATACATACACGTTTATTATAAATTACTTAGTGCCGGTCCAGACTTGCAATTTTTGTTGCAGCAACTTTTTATTTTTTAGTGCAAAAGAGGGAGACAGGAATACAAAAAGTATATATTTCTATTTCAACACTCTCACACATATTCAAGAATTGCTGCAACAAAAATTGCAAGTCTGGACTGGGACTTACTTATTTTTTTAAAAAATTTGGAAATTTACAATGGGAGTTAGCATTTATTTTCCCAAAAAAAATATACTTTGGGATAGCAGAATAAAAAAAAAATTGGTACAAAAGGAGAAAAAATATTTTTTTTATTCGAAATTTACATTACAGAATCTGTTGCCAGACAATTTTACCAAAAATCTGCCAATATTGGCTAAAAAATCTGAAAAATTGGCAAAAAAATAGCAACAATAAAAACTCCTTCATTTTGAATTGTTTTTCATTTTGTTTTCGAATTAACATAAGTTATCTTGCTATAGAAAAACATATGATGTTATTACAAATTCTTTAATTTTAGTTATCTAGAGAAGATGTGATATCTTCTAAACGGCTGGACCAAGTTTCTTCAAACATGGCTAACAACCATCTCGATCAGTTCACCTTTCAAACAGAAAAAACTAAATCATAATTGGTCAAGCCGTTTGGTTTGTACATGGACACGGACAGACTCACAGATACACAGACACACAATACAAACTTATAACACCGCTTTTTTGGTCGGGGGGTTAAAAATAAACATTAACAAGAGGATAGCGACAAATATATGCACAACTCAAAAAATCTGCGATGTTAAGGAGTGGCAAAAAATTGTTCAAGAAGACTTTGCTGCGTAAGAAATTTTTGAGGTCCATGAAAAAACAAAACCATTTTCTTAATTTTGAGTTGTGACTGTTTATGATTTAGTGTGCGATATATGTATACATATGTACATACATATACCTTTGCACATATTTGTTAGTTTCTTTTTAATATTGTTATGTCAGTGGCATGGTTACTGCAAAATTAAACGTCAAAAACTACACTGAAAAAATTACGCCAAAAAATGTTAAACAAATTTAGTTTCAGTAAATATTTTTTACTGTTCCAGTAAATTGATTGTTCCAATTTTATTTGTCGTTTGTTGCACAAGCATTTCTGAAAATCTGCAATTTGGCAGTGAAAATCTGCAAATCTCACTTTATAATTTTTGCAATAAAAAATCAGCAAAATCCGGAGAAATCTGCAAATCTGGCAACAGTGATTACAGATGAATATTGCATAGGGGAGCTATTTGCCATCGGAAACTCATTTTTACCAAATTTGTGTTGACATATTTTGAATATACATACATACATACATACATACATACATAGGTAGGTTCTCGATATACATTTTAATTTAATTATGGCGCGATAACAATCTACATATTTAACTTATTCACGTGAAATCAAATCGTTCGGAATTTACATAGCATTATTTTATATTTACATATTTCCAACAACAATTCTAAGGCAATTGCACACGTTTTAATTATTTCGCGTGGAATACAGAGCATGGCTGAATATACATATTTCTGGCATCAAACTTGAATAAATATAGACTTGTTTATAGCTTAATATACCTATGATCATCTATTGTTATTTTGATAATTTCACTAAAAACTAAAAGCACTTTAAGCAACTTTTATGATCTGATTTATTTCTCCACGCTTCCTACTTTCAGAAATTTGGTCTAACTTAATGCCAGAATTTATACTGTGACAAATTTTACACTCTTACTGGTAAATTTAACCAATCTCGAAATTGGTTTGATTTACATGTACATTTTTTTCTGTGTACTATTAAATTTAAATAACCTTGACCATTGCATTTTTTTCATGAATGTTTGTAAAAGCAACGACTAAAGTTAAAAGTATGTGTAAGCACGAAAAAAAATGATACAATGTTCAAAAACCAATATCAAGTGCAAATACGCATACAAATTCTATATAATTTAATAAAACGCTTGCTTGTGTAGTCGTCACTCTATAGTACTTTGATCAGAATCGTTTGCATAATTTACATATACAATGTACATACATATGTGCATAAATTTGTACATATGTATGTACGTACATACATATGTATGACGTAAATACAATGTCGCTAGATTATTTTGTATATAATCAAAAAAAAAACTCACAACACCTTGAATTCATTCCAAATACTGTAATGATCGCTTTTTCCAGTGTTCTAATATTATGTACATATGTACATTAGGGTGGCGTAGAAATGTATGGAATTTATTTTTTTTATATAAAAAGAGAAGTAACCCTTAGGCAATGAATGCCTACGACGTTTTTCCTAATGCAGTGGAGGAGGGCGCTCTGATGTTACATTAGGATTAGTATCTGCTGAAGCAATTTTGGCATGCGCTTACTGACATATTGTTTTATGTAAATTTAGTTTAATTTTGGTAAATTTTATAAAACTTGAATTTTGACCTCTAGGGGTCAAGCCTCGCAGTTGTCCGATTTGGCACAAATTTTGGGATCCGCTTACTAAAATATCGCTTTATGTAAATTGAGTATAATTTTAGTAAATTTTATAAAAGTTAAATTTTGACCTCAATGTAGCACGCCTTGGATCTACCCGATTTGGCTAAGATTTTCACCACGTGAATTTTCCATCAAGTACCATAATAATCCGCACAGCTTTTATTCAAACAAAAAAAAAAAATTAAATTCCATACATTTCATTGCCACCCTAATGTACATACATACAATTCTACAGTGGGTTAGTTTCGCGCCAAAATAAATTATTCAAGCATTGCGTGTCATAATAATTATTAAGATAGTGTTTAGAAATCATAAATACAAGTATACAAGCTTGAATCATGAAATAAGAATATAATAAACAAAATAAATAAAATTCATAAGACTATCTTATACTCGTACAATAAAGTATTAAATTGCTTTTGTGTTTTGTTTAAATATACGCGTAGTACTTGCTTGCTTTCTTTCTTTCGTTTGATTAATTTTATTTACATATATTTTATGTGCTTAAGGTTATTGGTCGATAAAGTTCCAGTTAAAACGAATAAAACAAGCTTTGTTAGTTACATATGTACATACTAGTGATGTGCCGAATGTCAATTTTTGATATTCGCGAATACGAATACGAATACGATTATTATATGTGAAATTTATAGACACTAAAGGGTCAGTTACCCCACTGTAATGTAAAGTAACTTCAACAGTAGGAAACATACTTTTATATTAAAAGTAGGTTACGTTACATTACATCTCTATAACCATTTGCATTACTTTTCAGATAACAATATAGATCAGCTGTTTCCTACTGTTGCAGTACATTACAGTGGGGTAACTGAGCCTCAAATTGGGGTTCTATTTACGGCTGCAAAATTAAATATAAAAAAATAACTTCATACTCTTGTTGGCGTACTTTAAACTTAATAAAAACTACTCAAAATTTTAACGATCGTCATTTTTGAAAATTATAAAAAATTTAAAAGATTCCTTCCTCCACAGTACAACAAATTTTAATTTTACATTTTTTGCAAAAAAGTCTGTGCCAAACAATCTGGAGACAAATTTGTAGTCAAATTGTTTACATAGTTTTCATTTCCTTATCTCTTCTCCTTCTACATTTTTAAATAATTTTAATAAAGGTAACAAATACGAGTACATAGAAGGAAATTGTCTTGCAGAAGATGGAGCAAAAAGCCCTTTCAAAAAATATATATTCATACACTGATATGATAATATCAAATCATAGTTTTTAAAATTGTTGTTCACCCACTTGAGGCTAAATCGTATAAGTTTTGACAGATGCATTAATGGAAACTTTTATACTTGGACCAGTGATCCGCAAAATAAAATATGTTTGTATTGATGAGAAAAATGAGAGTAAAATAAAATTACACTTGAAGAAAAGTTTGTTAATTTAAAATACATACTGTTGTTATTAATTGTTTGAATATTTTTTGTAAATAAGCAATTCAATAAAAACTTAAGTAAATGGTAATAAAAATAATAATCCATTCAACAATGTAGTATATATAGATTGAAAATTAAATTTATTCACAGCGCTGTGAAAACTATTAAAATGCTTTTTTAAACTATATTCCCTAGTATTTTTAAATGTTGCATAACAAAAAATGCATTGCATATTGCCAAAAGTATTTTTTCCCACGAAGTATTTCTTAGCTTCCATAATAATTTTTTGCTGTACAAATTTATTCAATTTGAACTTTAATTTCGTTCAGTGTAATCAAAAAAACTACACAAAAAACCAGGAAAAAATCGTACACGCGTGCACAACTTCATTCGTCGCTTTTTCAGTGACGACTAAATGAAAGAGCATAAGCATGTGTGTGATTTTCTCGACCACAATTGTGGTATGGCGTGCGGTTCACTGACTGAGACCGAACGAGATCGTTTGCCCCTCCAATATATTTGAAGAATACTTTATTATATTTTATTGTGGAAAAATAATTTTTAAACAAACATTATCTAACGATAATTGTATAAGAAGTTAGGTTAGTAGTGCTATAACGCACCTCCACTCGGAGACTTAGTATAAGAAGTTTGTCTTATTTCTTTTTAAATAGGATACAAGCAGTGCTGCCAGAAAAATTTTGACTCTTGTCCCCAATTTAAAACGTCATGTCCCCACAAAATCCCCATTTCAAAAGAAAATCCTAATTTTTGTCCCCAAAAATATTTTGTCAATATTGTTATTGTTATTATTATTATTATTATTATTGTTATTGTTATTGATATTATTTTAAAATAAATTCAGTAAATTGCATTTTTTAATACAGCGTTTTTTTAAGTGTTTGACGTTTTTTCAGCTGAAATAATTTTTTTTTGTCTATTTTTCGCTTTTTTTCTCGTTTTGGCGATTTTTTTCATTTTGGTAAATTTTTTTTTTGCGATTTTTTTCATTTTGGCGATTTTTTTTCATTTTGGCGATTTTTTTTTCATTTTGGCAATTTTTTCATTTTGGCGATTTTAAAATTTTTGGTGACTTTTTAATTTTGGCGATTTTCCGGTTGTTCGCGATTTATTTTCGTTTTAGAAATTTTTTTTAATTTGGTGCTTTTTTTCGTTTTGGCGATTTTTTTTTTGATTTTGGCGATTTTTTTTCGGTTTGGCTATTTTATAATTTTGGGATTTATTTGTTTTACCGTTTTTGAAAATTTCAAGAAGTTTGCTCTTACGGTTTCCAAGATACAGCAAGTTGTCAAAATTACATAGTCAAAATTACATTAAGTGATGGTGCACCCTTTAATTAATTTTTTTTTTAATTTTAGTGTTAATTGTTGTAGTCTGTATAAAAATACACTAACTTTACAAATTTCAAGTGCATATACATACAATTGTATGTATATTACATGGGATTTTAACATTTTTCGTTGCTCCTTTTGGAACACCCTTTAATTTCCAACTTTCATGTATTTGTTGTTGTAGCGGCCAAAGGTCTACACACTGTGTCTAAATTTCAGGCCCGTAGCTCTTACGGTTCTCGAGAAAATACCCTGTGACAGACGGACGCACAGGCGGACAGCGTAGCGAAAACAATAGGGTTTCTTTTCACCTTTGGTGTACGAAACCCTAATGATGCTGTAAATCCATCTAGTGTTTGATACTTGTACAATTTTGTAAAATTTATTTGAGTTCACACTCGCGCCCTATGATCAAATAGGAGTTAGAGGAACTTATATATATTAATTAATCAAATCAAATATTTGTTTGTACTTAAGCGTTCGCAACCCAGAGTGCGAGAAATAGTTGTACAAAAGACCACCCACCAATTGTGCCAAAAGATTTTATTTTATTCGCTCCACCAGCAGTTTTTGGTAGACAGGTCATAAAAAATTACATGTGCGTAAAAATTGCACGGATAGCGTGCAAACCGGCCATGAGCATTGCTCTTTGCACAAAATAAAAGTTATACACTTTTAGTTCCATAACTTTTAAATGCGGTGTTTTTCCTAAAAATTTTCTGTAACAATTTTTGTACAGAATTAATAGCACAACATTTTTCCTGAACATAATTTAAGCCCTAACTAGGGCCCTTTAATGAGAAGAAAGACTTTTTTTCAACGGCTATAGCTAAAAATTGGAAAGCAATAACTATAATCCGTTTTCATTATATCATAAAATAAGATCTGTAGATTATATAGCCCCATTGCATTTGGTCCAAATATGTATCATTTAATAATATAAGGATCAAAACATCACACACCAGTTTATTCTAAGCTTTGTATGTATGTATTTGGAAATTATCATATAGCTCGTGATCCATTGAATATATCTCAACCAAACTAGACACAAATATAGACGATAGAGGAAAATATATTTTTCTTTAAAAAAATCAGAGTACATACTTTCATATGCGTGGCTGCACAGAAAAATATCGGTATTTCCCCCATCTAATAAAGTCTAGTTTAATTTTTCTTCTCTTCTTTAGAAACTCACATTGCATTCAATAAGAATTGAAAATACTGAACTTAAGCGAATACGAACACGACTACTCGCGAATCACTAGTGCATAAACACAAACCTATTTGCAAAATTTTTTTTTTAAAGAATTAAATTTCCACCAAAGTACGAAAATAATCAAAATAATTTTTTTTGGATCGATGGCAATCGAACTTCAGCTGTGTTGCCAGCTGTCAAAATTATCTTACGTATAGCAACTGTCAACTAACAGCTGTTTATTTAAAAATTTACAAATTGCAATAATAATATTGGCGGCCACAAAGTTTTAGTTGCTGCTTATTTTTTAAAGCAAAAAGTTTGTAAAATTGAAAAATCAATAAAATAAAATTAAACAAACTGCCAGCAATGAAATTTACTCACATAGAGCAGGTAATGCTGAATAGATGACACATTTTGTACGCTCGCAAGCTTTTCTTACGAACCGTTCCACGTTAAATGTTTTTATGTATATTGTTTTACTATTTATACATATACATGAATGAATAATTGCGGAAAATTCGGCATTTCATATTTTATCTTGTGTAAAAATTTCATATACATATCTTGTGCATACTACCAAAAATTTTTGATTTTCATACTACAAAGTATACTTCATTAGAAAGTGTATCTAATTTTATACCTGTATGATTTAGCGTACGAGTTTTAGTAACGTTTATACTCTGCATCAGACACACATTATTTAAGTAACAACCACTTGTTGTTGCTTTTCAAAGTAAAAAACAAAATCTCGCAAGAAAACTTGTTTTTCATTTCCATACTCGTTTTGGGGCAGATTCTCAAAAGTATTCATTGTTGGCCAACACTCTACACTTCTCTGTAGCTTTCATAAGCAGACAAGAAATATTTTTTTTCAAAAGTATGATTAATTAATTTTATTTTTATTTTTGTTGTTACTTAATGCCATAGCCATCACCATTGTCATAACTATAAATGTATGTACATATATATCGCTCATTTACTCAAAGAACGTCAAGAAGTCTGTTGAGACTCGTAGAAACTGGTTTGGTGAGGACAGGAATAACAGGTCACACATTAATCTTAAAAGAGAAATATTACTTTTTTTTAATGGGCAATAGAAGGGAATCACAATGGGACCCAATTGAGTCTCCGAGTGGAGGTGCGGTATAGCACCACCCTTCCTAACCTAACCTAACCTATGTATGGTTATGCTTTTTATTTAAAATGAGTTTAATCCAGCAAACCAAAAAATCGGTACCGTATTTAAACAGTCTCTAAACGCATAAAATTGCACGTTTAATCTGCCAAATACAGACCATATAATTTTGATAGATTCATGTCATATGTTTTGTTAATTCGGTAGTGATGGCAACCAAAAAAATTTGGCCAAACCGATTAAAAACACCAGAGGAATAACAACAGTTCGTTAATTACATCGGTCTGTATATCGGCAAATAAAATTGGCAAACTGCAATTTGTAGAAGAAAATATCGATCAATTTGTTTATTTAGACTAGAGTTCGACCGATTAATCGGGTTCGGCCTTCGGCCAAAAATTGGTAATCGGCCAACATTCGGCCTATGGCAAAAATCGGCCGATTAGCCGAAGCCGAATATTTTTCATTCCAAGCTTGAAAAATAAAATTATGTTTGGTCGTTGCTCGCCGGCAGTTTCTATTGTGTTTAACGTTTTGAAAGGGTTTCTTTGAAATACAACCCTGTTGCCTTCTATTTTCTTTTACTTGGACGTTCTTGTGAGTGATCATATGAAAAAGCAATCTAGAAATTGCAAAATACTTTTATTTTTCTTGTTATGTATCCAATAGATATTACAGCTATTTCAGTGATCTCAAAAAAGCAAACTTTTTTCTTAATCCATATGAAACGTAAGTATCATTTTCAAAATTTAAAACATTCGGCTTCGGCTTCGGTTTTGGCCGAAGTTTAGGATTTTAGTCGAAGTTCGGCTTCGGCTTCGGCCAAAAAAAAAACGCCTTCGGTTGATCTCTAATTTAGACATTTTGGAAAGCAGAATTTTAAAAAATTGCAGCAACAAAAATTTCAAGTTTGGACGGGGACTTGATTTAAAATAAAAAAAAAACTGATACAAAATATATAGTGATGATATCGATAACATATCGTGGTCAATACATCGCCTTTAAGTAAGGCTGATTTAACTTTGATGTGATGTCGACTTCGGCATCAAAATAACCTCCACGACGACAACAACTTGCATAATAAGGAATAATGATCCAAATCACATCGCACACATTTTCAAGGAATTTTGCTTTATAATACATCGAAACTTGAGATGAGCGCGTGTCGAATTTTTTCAACACGACACGAGTCAACACATACGAAACACGCACTAAAAAATTTTTACCAAACACGGTATTATGAGTACACAACACGCACGAAATCAAACTAAATGGCAAAAAATCGTTTTTTTTATATGGAAATAGATACTTAGGCCCCTATTACTCGTATGACTTACAACTAAATTGATAGTTGATTTGTAGTTTACAAATTTTTATTATGGATTACAAATTTTTTTCTCCATGAGACAACTGCTTTTTATCAGTTTCAAAAATCATAGCATAGATAAGAAGCTTTTCTTTTCGAGCATTGTTTCGAATACAACTAAAATTACTTGTAATTCAGAATACCAAAAAACAGTTAAGTTGTCAGGTTAACGGCCTGTCCCACGATATCTGGTGACATCGTTGGACGGACCGTAAGTTGTTTCAGTTTCAACTAAACTTAGTTGAGTTGTAAACCGTAATAGGGGCATTATTTCTATTTAACTTCAGAACTTTAACCTTAAGAGACCCCTACACTATCAAAACATTTGCCGGTGTTGCGTGTTTGACGATACAAAATATTATATTTTTTCATGCACACATATTTTACACCTAAAATCGATTCGTATTTTTTCGTGGCAATTTCGTGGCTCAATACAAGACGACCCGACCTTACACGAAATCAAATTTTCTGTCACGAACACTTCGTGTTGAGTCGTGCGTGCTCATGTCACGCGAAAAAAATACGACACGCGCATATCTCTAATCGAAACCTGTATATAACCCTACGTCTACACCTGATATATTTTTATCATAACAAAAGTCAAACCTTATATTGAAAAATAATTTTTTTTATGTTAGGTCATTTTTCTACATGGAACTTGACATTTGTCATGATAAAAATATATCAGGTGTAGACGTAGGGTAATGCTCAATCACTAGATGTCAAATCCGTCAAGACTTTGTGGGATGAATGATGATGAATTAAGACGACACGCACGTATAAAAAACGTGCAAAAATTAACAAGAACTCATGGCTATTTTGGAACATGACGGGAACCAATATCGGATAAAACAATAACACTTCATAATTTCTATGAATAGTCAATAGTTAAGGCCAAATAATGATCAACTAAGTATATATTAAGTTAATACTACATGTTGTTTAAGTAAAGATTTGTTTTTTGGGGTACGTATAATTAATTATCTGTGCTGCGAAATAAAATTTTGTAATATTTATGAATTTCAATTGTTCAGTTTTATATACATACAAATGTATATATGTACATTGCTTATATATATATGTATATATGTACATAAATATGTATATTTAGTTATTTGGTATTCTCAAGTTTTTAATTAATAGATTTTTCACTGGAGTACAGCTTCTTTCGGGGGAGGAGTGGAGGGGGGACCGTATTATTATCTGTGTTACTGTATGTATGCATGTATGTCTGTATGTATATATGTACATATGTATGTATCTAATAAAAAATCTTGTTGCACAATCAATAGTTGGTTAAATTTTTTCTTTCTAAATTTTCTAATTATACCAACGTATGTATATAAGGACTGGATGAAAAAGAAGTTTCAGCCTGGCTAAGAATTAAATAAACTGTACATATATATAAATATATACAATTCACTCTTTTAGATTCTGTTACGTAGTAGTTTTGCGTGTTGTTGCCCCAGTTAATGTTGCAAGTGGAAAATGTACGTACATATATACATATTCATATGTAAGTGTTTTTACAAAAATGCTTCCAATGCAACGGCGACGTACTACGTTGTCGGTCGCCACAATCGTTTATCAGTTGCTTTTTGCCTTTATTGTTGCACATGGCTTACGAGTATTTCGCCAACATTTTCTTTATACATCTTTTTATTTTCGCAACAATATTACTTTATTTTTTTTGTACTCTGTACATATTGCATAAACTATATTTCCATATTTTATTACCTTTCGTATTCTTTATTGTGTTGTTGTTATTAATGAATTGTAATCAATTTTAATATTTTTATTATGTTTGTTTAAATTTATGTACAATGTCTATATACATATGTATAATATGAGTGAATATGTGTGATTTTTTTATATATGTTTTTTAAGATTTGTATTTTTTATTATTCACTTCCACAAACTTTTACGGACAGCTGAGCAGCCGTTCCGAATGACTCTCCCGTTTAGACTGAGTGCACAGAGTATATATACTTTGCGCTGAAGTGATTGCTGTTCTTGCTAGTAATTGCCTAACAATTTATTTATTTTTGTGTGTTTTTGTTTTTGTTTTTGTCGTTGCTGTTAGCATTTATAATGATAACATTTAGTAACTACCTGTTGTTCTAGTATGTAGTTGTGTTCCGCGTTGCCAGAACTATGATTTTGTTTTTCGTAACCAAAATAGGAATTCAAAAGTTTTCTCTCACGGCAGCAGTGTTCTCAGATTTGGGGATTTGTCCCTTCCAATGGGGGATATTTTTGTGATTTGGTATACAAATTGCATGAAAATCCCCCAGGTATTTTTTTTTTGGCGAAAACGCATTTTTAACTAGGGATTTTTGGGGATAATATATAATTAAACATTTTGTTACTTAGGACCAACTCCATTTAGCTTAGGTTTAGGTTAGGTTAGCAGGTGGCTGGTAAGGAAAGGTGAAATTTAGAGTCCAGCTAACTTGGGTCCAATACAATGATCCCTTTGTGATGAACAGAAGATAGTGAGAGAGGGTGATAGGGAAGAAGGGATAGTGATAGAGAAGAGAGGTGGTAAAGGAAGAGATAGAGGAAAGCTTCATTCTTCATTCATTACAACTCTGCTTTTTTGCACGCTTATTTGCAGTGTTGCAGCGCCTCTGGTGGTGAATGAGGCGTATTAAATTTTGAAGCAGTGTTTAGTAGCCATTTTATTGTTATTTTACTTTGCCGATGATTCTGCTGCACAATACCGACGAAGCAGTGCGCTCTGATGTTACATTGGGATTAGAATCCTCTGAAGCCGGTGTAGTTTTAGTGACCATTGCCTTATGCCTGCATCACTGGAACTTTTCCCACAACAACTGATACAAAGGACACTAATGTACATCTGAAAAATGCGTGGTGTTGTTATTTGAATGACTGTCGGAGACAGGGTTTGAACCCAGGACCTTCGGTTTTGTAGTCAACGTGCTAACTACTTCAGCCAACGCCACCCTCAACCCTCAACTCTATTTAAATATGAAATCATATTTAAATGTCGATTTTCATTAATTTTTTTATGAAATATTTTCATTTAAATATCAATTGATATTTAAATAGAGTTGGTGAAATAGGCTGTTAGATTTTCTTTTTTGTGTTTGTTTCAAAATCATGTAATCATATTTTAACTATTGCTGGTGGTAACATCGACCAAATCTCAATATATGAAAATGTATGTCTGGCCACTCTAAAAATTTTATGTTATTAATTATTGTGAATCAAATTGTGAATGATAACTCATAAAAAACAATTTTATTTAATTTGAGTACAACTTTAAAGAAAATTATTCAAATGTTTTAACGTTGCCAAATGCTTATTAAGGCCCTGATTCACTATCCTACACAATCAGACTATTCATTCACAATAAAATCTTGCAGAAGTCTGTCCGATGTTTTTTAGGTGCCACACTATCATAAAATAAACTCAGTAAGCGCTCTCTCTTGACTCTCACACGAAGGGTTCGGTACGTTCGGTTTTGAGCATTTTTTTAATATGGCGTTTTTATTTTGCGTTTTTTCAGTTTAAACGATTTTTTTAGTTTTGTCGCTTTTTTCTCGTTTTGGCGATTTCTTTCGGCCTTTGGTGTTTTTTTATTTTGGCGATTTTTTTTTTCATTTTGGCGATTTTTTTTCATCTTAGCGATTTTTTCGGTTTTTGGCGTTTTATTTTAGTTTTAGAAACTTTTTTTAATTTGGTGCTTTTTTCGCTTTTTATTTTTAGTGCTAATTGTTGTAGTTTTTACAAATTTCAAGTGTACATACGAGTACAATTGAATGTATATCGCATAGGATTTTAACATTTATCGTTGCTCGTTTTGGAACACCCTTTAATTTTTAACTCTAATATTTTTTGTTGTAGCGGCCATAGTTCTACACACTCTATCCAAATTTCAGGCCCGTAGCTCTTACGGTTCTCGAGAAAAGAGCCTGTGACGGACGGACAGACAGACAGACAGGCAGACGGCCAGCGTAGCGAAAACAATAGGTTTCCTTTTCACCTTTGGTGTACGGAACCCTAAAAATGATGCAAAAACAACATTCTCAGCTGTCTGACAATAAAAACAACTCTGATCGCATGGAACCCATCATTTTAGGAAAATTTTCATAAATAACTATTTCTGAAATTGCACGACTTGCCAACAAAACCTGTCACACAGTTCACATTTTTAGTCCACACTACCACAATTTTTTTTACCACACATGTTATATTTGGCAGATCGCGCGATTGTGTAGGATAGTGAATCACGACCTTTAGATGTAATAAATACACAACATGCACAACAAAATTTTATTAAGTGATAAACCAGATGACTTTGAATCGGAAGTGTTTGAAATGATAAACATTGATACATAATTATATTATTCCTGTGTGTTATACGTAATAAATGTGGGTCGGTCATATATTTGGTTGCCCTAGGGATAATCTGGGCATTGTTAGGACGATGGGGAAAATGTTATACAAATATTTTTGTATGGAAACTTCGTTAACGAGGATAGATAAGGGGTTTGTATATTCTGAAAAAATTTTTGGGAGAAAGAATTAATGGGTGTTGGGCTTACATTCTACCCTTCTGGGAGCGGGACAGACGGCAGTTGTGATACTTTTCGTGTATTTTGAGCCCTTTACCCCGAACTTTGACCTCAATGCGGCACGTGTTATTAAAATAAAAGGAACAACTCAAGGGCGCTATGAAATAAGGCCCAAGGAAATAACGCCCAAATAAGAAAATGTAATAAGGCCCAATAAAATTAAGAAATTTTCAATTTGGCTTTATTTAATTTATAATGGGATTTATTTCATCCTGTGTTTGGTTGGACTTTATTTCATTATTTTTGGCCGTATTTCATTTTGAGTTTTGTTTAATTTGGTCTCCATTTTTCATTTATGTTGGGTGTTTTTTCATAAATTTTCTCTTATGCCTTGTTTAATATTTTTGGATTTATTTTATTGGGGCTTATTTCATTTCTGCATTAAATATTGTGGTTTTTCGAAAATAATCACCAGTCTTATGTTAATATTTATTTAGTGCAAATAAATTTATTTTAAAAACATTCAATAGAAATAAATGCGAATTTTACTTTTGAAATCACATTGTTTTATTTCAAAGATCTGTGGGCATAACTATTTAGGGAATTTTCGGGGATGAAAAATTTAAAATTGGGGATAACTTATAAAATAAACTGGGAACCCTGATTCGCTCAGAGAAACAGCCTGTGTGTATGTATGTGAAAGAAAATATTGCCAGACTTGGGTACAAGGTGCAGGCAATTAATCTTTAATACTTGAACGCTGTTAATAATGATAATTAGTTATATAAGCGTATAAAGCACGTTTCCAAATAATTTTCATTTAAGTGGGTGTAAAAAGCTAAAACTTAAATGGCACTTATGCATTTTGCAACTGTCAATTAAAGGCTGAGTTAGTCGACTGTAAAGGTTCAGTTAGCCGACTGTAATGTAATGTAACAGCAATAGTAGAAAACAGCTGATCGATAGTTTTATATGAAAACTAGGTTACGTTACATTACATCTCTATAACCATTTTCATTACTTTTCACATAACAATATCGATCAGCTGTTTCCTACTGTTGCAGTTGCTTTACATTACAGTCGGGTAACTGAGCCTTAAGTCGCGATAATGCGATGCGAGTAATGAGTTGCGTCTAATATATCTACTGCTTAGTTGTATTTTCGATTTGTTACGGTTTAGAAAATTTATACTGACAATTTTGTAAAAATCGTTACTAATGCCCGTTATTTCTACCCAGAGATATCTATTAGTGTATACATATCTATCGTGTAAGCTAAATTTGATAAAGCAAACTCGTAAGTAAAAGCCTATAGGGTACAAAATTCCGAAAATGGCATGACGTAATATGTGAATGGCCCCTTAAACCTGTAATGTTTTTGCCCCATAGTGATGGAATTGCGAACAGAAGCAAATTAAATAAAGTTGACTTTCGCTAACTCCAAACACGTTAATTTCTAATATCTAGGTCCTTTGAAAAACATTCAATAAAAGGAAAAAAAAAATCCATGTAATCCCCTTGATAATGTTAAATTTCATATTTGAATGTCATATTGATCTCTGTCATGCTATACTATAAGTTTTTTCGGCTCCATGCTCCTCAATTTGAATTATATTAAAGTCTTGTATTTTATGAAAGACAAAAAATTAAACGATGCATATTAAATTTTAATTGGACTAGAATGAATTTTTAATCAGAATTAATTTCTTAATCGCTCTTAAGTTCAGGGTTTTATATATTATAATATTTTTTATTGATAAATGTGGTTTTCTAAAAAAAAGAGATGGAAAATTAAATTAGACTTTTTAGCTGGCATTTTTTTTTGTGCAGCCACGCACTTCATCAGCTCCCATGTCTATCTAATTGGGTCGAGATTGTTATTAAAATGAGCTATGTATTTAACATGAATTTTTAATGAAAAGGAATATGAGAAATGGGCTCTGCAAACTTTTTTGGCTTTTGTCTCTGCTAAAGAAATTCTTGTTATTATGAAATTTCGATTATTTCTCCACTCCCTTGAGTTTCAAATTAACGAGCGTGGACTGTAATTTTATTGTACGAGTTAACGTATGACGTCACATCCCTTAAAATTCTATTTTCAAAATTATTTATTTTCCCACAAAACTAAGCTACACGAGCAACTTATATTATGCTGACGTAGTAGTGTCTGCAACAAGGTATTTGTTCATTCATTTTAGAATTGTAACATTAAACCATTGTTTTTAACTTTGACAACCTTATTGCATTTCTGAACAAAAAGGAAAATGATGAATAAACAAAATTATGCTACTTGCTAATTCGAAGATTAAGTTTGAAGTTAGTCAGCAATAAGCAGTAAATAGGTTAGCAATAACCACCAAAGCCGGAACATACACCAACCTAAAAAGCGGGTCGCTGTGAAGGCTCAATAATAAAATAATATTTAATAAAATTAATAAAAAATAAAAAATGTTCTTGTTTTTATAAAAAATAAACTTTAATTAATTTAATTTACGTGTATGTCACCCATTTTTGGAAAAAAAAAATTGTGAAAAATTTAAATGATAAAATTTTAAATATTACAATTTGCTCAGCAGATTTTTCGCGAGTTTCTTGTAAATGTGAATTTTCGTGATACTAATGAAGAGGCTGTGTTAATGAGTAATTTTGGCCCTTATTATGAGTTGCATTCGATTTTCGATCTTCGCTGCCTGTCGAATATCGAAAATCGAATGAGCATCGAAAATTTCGTTTAGCAACAAATTTTCTATCGAACAGAATTTAGCTTTCGATGAAGTATTTTAGTATAAAAAATTATAGACGATTTTTTTTTTATTTTTAGTTAAAGTTGTGGCAAATTTTAAAAATCCCTTTCAGTGACATTTGAAATAGGGACATTATTTGTTGAATGCTCATCATAATCCCAAATGAAAATTCCTTCGACTACAGTCGAAGATCGAAAGTTGCTCATAATAAGGGCCTTTACTTTCCCCATAAACGTTCATGATGCTGAGCAAAAAGTTACCCACGATCCCATCTCTCTCTAATATGATTATAATTTTTTCCGACACATCTGGCAGCTCTATATATTAACAGTTCTGCTGCGATGTACATGAATTATAATTATCAGACGAGGTTGTTAACGCTGCCAATAAAAAACTTAGCAAATACATCAACCTTTTATAAGCAAGCGTAAAGAAAAAAATCTTACATCAATAATACGTAAAAAATTAAAAAAAAAAAAAAATAACGAACCTAAAACATGAACATGTTTAAATTAAATTTAGTTTTAATTATTTATAAAGCTGTTCGTTATGTTAAATAAATCTATTGCTTATATATTAAAAAAAATTAGCTTTTGTGACATTTAAGAACAAAAATTAAATGAAAGCAAATAAAGCACATTATTTTGCTAATCTTCATGATATATGAATTAATTTCAATATTGATTACCACACTCACACTAATGCAATATTCAATGAAACTCATAAATTCAAAAGCAGTTCCTGCCATTTTTGACTGTGATGCTAAATTAGTTCTGTCACTCAAACTTTAAAAGCCTTTATTGATTAAATATTTGTGTACATACATACATGCATACATGTTGGGATGTGTTAATTTTTATGAAATGTTATTAAGGTTTTTTTCTTCAGCATTTCAATACACATATTGTGCGACAAAATAGAAGGTTTATTTGTGTACTACTATGCACATAATTCATACGAGTATATTTGTGTATAATATACCTTTTAAAGAGATGCTTAAACAATTGTTAATTGTTACGAATGCTGTAAATGACATGTAAATTGTTCAAAATATTTTCAATTCAATATAAATTTTTAATTAACTATGGGATGTTGATACATACATACATGCCAGAGAACAGCAATGAGTAGTGAAAAAGTGAGTTAGACTTGGGTCGAACTCGTTCACTAGTTCATTTTTGCCACAAACCAATGATCAAACCCATTTAAATTACATGGGTTTGATCATAGGTTTGTGGCAAAATTGAACTAGTGAACGAGTTCGACCCAAGTCTAAAGTGAGTAGAGTTGAATCATGACTTATAATTTCTTGTACTTATGCGCACTTATACTTATTGCAATGTTGTCTATGAATCATATTCACTCGAAAGTTTGAAGTGCGCATCGAACTCATACTTAGCAACATTTATGACGTTGTTGATTTTGACTCTCGTTAACTCAATGCCTATGGACGATACAAAATAAGTATGATTCACTATTTGAACTTCGCATACGAACATTAAAGTTCTCATTATGTTTACTTCTATTGTATACTACTTGCAAACTGTTTAATGACTAAACTTTTAAATAAACGTACATGCATGAGCTGAGTGAGCTAAATCAATGTGAGTAGTATAAGTATTTTCCTGAAATTAAAAATCAAAAACGATTCATTGCCAATCACTGAGACATACACACTTTCATAAAAGTTTTTTTTTGCTGAATTTCACTTGACTAAAAGTAATTTTCAAAATATTTTCCTAACTATTTACTAAGAAAAACAAAGAAATGTTATTTAATAATAATTTTTTGTTCACTGCCAAAGGCAACAAAGTTAAAGATGATGTTACTTTATATTACAAGTAAATATTAAAATTTTCTATTTTAATTTACTTTATATGAAAAAGAATGTAGACATAAAATATAAATGAAAGAGAATAAATCCTATCTGTTCTGGTCAAGTATTTATATGGTTATGAAAAAAATTAAAAAAAATTAAAAAACCCTCGTTTTTCACAAACTGCTGTTATGTATGAAAATTTTGTTTTTTTATGAACTTCTAACAAAACTGATTTTTTTTTTAATTTCCACAAAAGTACACCTATTACTTTTTTACGCGTTGAATACTAGGGTTAGCGAATAATCGCAGGTTTTCATAATCGCGATTACGATAGAAAAATATGCGATTAATCACGATTATCGGTAAATCGCAAGTAAGCCAGAAAGTATAATTTTTATTAAAACCAAAATAAATTACCTCATCAGTTTTAGTCGAAATGGGAAAAATTGCGTTTTGTTTTCAATCTTAATTATTTTTTAAGCAAGAGCTAACCTAACAAAAAAAAAAAAAAAAAACGGTTAGCACCACTGAATTCAGCGTACTGGTGTTAGGTTTACCCACCGGGTCTCCGGCTTGTTACAGAAAAAATTTCCCGATTCGAGCACAGTGTAATTAAGCTTTCTTTAATTTTTTTCTCTACCGTTTGCAACTACATATCTTAATTTTTTTCGGCGTTTTTGCTCATCTTAAGTAAATAATTTAAAAGTATGCAAACATTTTTTTATGTAAAAATTTTCTTTTTTCAATTTTACACTTACCATGTCGCACGTGACCAACTTTATATATGTATGTGGGTTAGAGTGGGTCAATTTGTATGGACTAAAAAAAATTCACGATGCGGTTGTCAAAATCATAATATACGATGAATTCTAAGAAGGTTTGCCCAAGGAACCATGGGTCTAAAATCAAAATCGAGCTTCCCATTTTTAACGAGAAGTTTTTCTTTAAGTATTTAATATTCAATACAATTTAAGCAAATTAAAAAAAAAAATTTCATATACGAAAACAAAAGTTTCTCGTTAAAAATGGGAAGCTCGATTTTGATTTTAGACCCATGGTTTCTTGGGCAAGCATTCTTAGAATTTGATGTAGATTACGATTTTGACAACCACTCGGTTGAGAAAAAAATTGACTCACTCTAATCTTTATATTTTTCAGCAAGTTTCTTTATTTTTAATTCAACTGTATTAAATATGTGTTTTTACTGGACATTTGATGAGCTTTCTGCATGCATTTTTTTAAGCTCCGATAACAATTGTTGTTTTGCAATGTCACACGTGACATCTAAATATGCGATTTTGAAAAGCAAACATTTACAGTTAAATATTTGCAAATGTATAGTTTCTTATGCATTCATTTTTTACACTATGTACCCTCCAAAAAAATTTTAAGGAGCAGAAGTCAATGGATAATGCCTCCCGCTAAAAACGTGAGATAGAAATATCCAAAGGAAAAAAATTGCGCTTTTGTGACTTTGTATTCGAATATCTCGAAATGGGCTTAGACTAAATATAATTTTTTTTTACATTATAAGGCATTTGCATTTGCACAAAATTTAGCAGATTTTAAGTAAAATCTTTATGAAAATCTATACCGTTTACACCAATTTTTTCCCCGATATTTAGCAAGATTTTTGATCGAAAACAACATCCATTTAAAAAAAATTTCTAAAACTACAACCGAATAACCGCAATGTAGCCAATTCACTCACCTTTTTTAACTACACAGGCTGATTTTTTAGTACAATGTTTAAACAACTCATAAATGTATCACTGAGTTCTACTAGTTTTTGAGGAGATTTCGACAAAATCTAGTGATGAAGTATGAAGTGTTTTATATGGAAAATCTCGTAAGTATTAGATGTGAACGCACTGCTAGTTAAATTTGATGGTTTCTATATGCAAATATGGCGAAACAAAGTATTTTCAACAACTTTTAATTTTTTGGTCTATGTGGAACTTTCGGGGGAAATACCCACATTTTTAATAAGTTCTGGAAATTCTATTGAAATACCTAAAATTATTTAACTGACTGTAAAAATTAAAAAAATTGTGCGAATTCCAAAAAAAATAAAAAATTTTTTAAAAAAGAGTTGGATATAGAATGTTATTACTTTTTTTTTAAAGAGAAGTAACACTCATGCAATGAATGCCTCCCACTATTACTAGGTGTTACCTTCTTTAGGGAAGGAATTATGATAGAGAACACAGGTGGTGGAGGAAGATACAACTCTGCTTTTTTGGCCCGTTTTTAATAATGAAGTGGTGCAGCACCACTGCTGTTAAATGCCATTTTATTGGTTATTTTACTTTTACTACAACGAAGGAGGGCGCTTAGATGTTACATTAGGATTAGTATCTGCTGAAGTCGGTATAGTTCAGTGACCAGTGACTATGCCTTCATCACTTGAATTTTCTACAACAACTTGATACAAAAGGGACACTAATGCACATCAGATAAATGAGTGGTGTTGTTATTTTTTAATGACTGTTGGATACCGGGGTGGAAGCCAGGACCTGCGGTCTTGTAGTCAACGTGCTAACTACTTCAGCCAACATCACCCTCAACGCCACCCTTTCGACTATTGCTCACTCTTATAGAGATTTACAGTAGACTCCTGCACAATACCATTTATAAGACCTTTCAAGACATGAGAGATTTTTCAACTGCTTTACTACACCGAAATATACTAAAACTAACGCTAAACAACACTGTTGGCAAGGCATTTGTTTCAATTGTTTGTCTTGCCAAAAGTGTTGTTTAGCGTTTGTTTTAGAATATTTCGCTGTAGTAACGCAGTTGAAAAATCTCTCATGTCTTGAAAGGTCTTATAAATGGTCTTGTGCAGGAGTCTAATTTACAGAAGAACATCCATTATTTTTTGCATCACCTACAGCAAATATATAACATCCAGATAATGTGTCGAAAGATATTTTTCACTCTTAAGATTTCGTACATACTCGTACATATATGTATGTATGTATGTATGTACGTATGTATGTTATAGCAGATTAGAAAACTATTTATTTAAACAATTATATTAATTTGAACATAGAAATATTTTTAACTCGACTAAATCATTTGGAACAAAATATATACCTATATATACATATGTATATATATATATATATACATATATGTGACGCGCAAAATAGAAAGGGACCTAAGGGTAAAAACCGGTTTTGTTCGGGAGAGCCATTTTAAAGATTTAAATACGTGTATCTTTGGTGTACCATCACTGAGCGTGTTGGTATTGGTCTCATTTGCAAGCGACACATCTCATGACGTCAGGAACGTGTTGGTCAACCTTGAAAACGTGCGTAGGTCGTCCCTACCTCTTGTTTTGTGTAATTGGTTTTTACTGTTTTCTACCTAGCGCGCTGTTTCCATGAGTTTGATATCAATTTTGCTCGCGTTTTTTCGAATCCAGGTTTATTTTCTGAAATTATTAATTGTGAATTATAATAAATACTCATTTGTAATTCTTTTAAATCGTGAATATCACTCTGTTAGTACGAAAATTTTTTCACATAACCTTAGAATCGTCGACTTCAATTTCATAAAACGCGCATATCTCTGGGAGGGAACACTTTTAACGCATGGCATCGGTCTCATTCGATGCTCAGATGTTGTCCACATCAAAAAAAAAAAAAGTGAAAATTGATTTTTTTTTACCCTTAGGTCCCTTTCTCTATGCGCTGTCACATATGTATTATGCATTAGAAATCTATCTCAAACATTTTTCTCAGAGCTTCTATTGAAATTTTGTTAACCGCACAAAACACCACTGGGTGCCACATGTACAATATGTAATAATAGAAATAAAAGCAGCAGCAACAACAACAACAACAAGAACAAGAACAACAACAACGTTTGCTTTCCTTTTGACCTCATCAGTAAATTAACATGCCAAAACAATCTGCTAAAGTTCAATACACCACATGTGTGTGTTTTGTTACTCTGCTCTGCCACTGCTTTCGAATCGGCAGCATCTGTTGTTTTTCCAAAATTCAAAATGAAAAAAGGCGGTATGAGAAAATAAAACAACTAAAACAGGCTGCTGTATTGAAAAGAAAATCTTTTGTATTTGTATGAAAATTGAGTTTCTCTATTTTTTTATATATATATTTTTTAATTCTTGCTGAAAAAAACAGTCAAATGGCGATTGATTATCCATGACTTGAGAATTTTATTGGAAGCTATTTTGCATTACATAAATATTGATTTATACTAGTGAATAGTTTCAACCACTACTTTTTTCATTACGATTAATTAAGCGATTAATGACAACTAAAATTCCAATGTTTTCCTAGCGATTGCTTTATTTTGTTATATGGAAAAAAATTGATTTCAAATGTATTAATTAACAGCCTTATTGATAAAAAAATATTAAGGTTTTATAAAGGGTTTATAAAACAGACTTTCACACAAACTTTTTCTTATTAAGCTTTAACAAAAAACCTTAATAATTTTTACAAATAAGGCTGTAAATATTTGTATAGCTTAACAGAGGCGTGTTAGTACACCAAGAGCGACTCTGTTAAGGCAAAAGGTTTGTGTCAAGGGTTATAAATTTGATCATTAAACACTTAGGTCCGTTTTCACAATGTATGGTTAAGAGTTAACGTGAAATTTAACTGCAAGTTCTTCATACAAAACTTGCCGTTAAAGTCCTTGTAAGGTTGTAATTGTACATTGTGAAAAGGGCTGTTAGACCACTGTTTTATCGTTCTCAACTCAACTCAACTCAACTCAATTTTGTAGTCTGACAGCCAACCCAACTCTAACATTGGCATTGCCATTCACAACTTAAATAGCGGTTGAGTTTGTAGTTGTTTTGTGGCATAGTTGTTTCAAGTAAAAATCAGTTCTGGTTCACAACAATAAAAAATAATTGGGTTGACTGTCAGACGATAAAACTATTGTCGTTCTCAACTCAAACTCAGTTTGGTTGTCTGAGAGTCTACCAAATTTACACATTGGTATTGCCATTCACAACTTAAATAATGGTTGAGTTTGTAGTTGTTTTGATGCATAATTTTTTCAAGTAAAAAAAATTAGTTGTGATTCACAATACAAAAAAAAAAAATGGTTGGGCTGGGTTGAATCCCAGAACACTGAACTGATTTGAGTTGAGAACAAGGTGTTTTTTATAGAGGTATAGCACTTTGAAATGGTATAGAACAAAAATGATTTTTTTTAATTATCATGAAGTTTAATTTATTCCAAAGATAATCTTCTGAGATTATGATTTAAATATCAATTCTGGCATATGACCGCCACCGCTGGCTTGGACGCAGTATAATCTGGAGTTCCAATTTTCGATGAGTTTTTCCAACACTTGTGGCCGTATATTGGCAATACCGCCACTGAAAATAGTCTAGCTGCGTTAAATCGTACGATCTTGGAGGTTACACCAAAAGCAATCAATTGTCGCACAAGATGTGTGACATGTAGCGACGACTTGTTGATGAAAGAAAAAGTAAGTATCTCAAGTCATGACGGATATACAGATTCGGCTCTTCCTCTAAGCTACGCTCTACATCAGCAATGACTTCTTCCGTACGCACTGTACGACGTCTCTGTGGATGCGTATTATCATTTAGAGTAAACTTGGTGTGAAAATGGTCCCTAATTAATCGAATTAATTGCTCTGATGGACGTAAAATGGACGTAGTGCGTTAGACGTATTTCGAACAGAACTATGATTTTCAAAATAAATTTGCATAATTTGAAAGCGTTGTTCAGGCATCAGTCTATTTATATTGAAATGTCAAACCAAACTAAGTATAAATCACTTAACAGCTGACAAAATGGCCGCCAAATAAAAAAGTGTTGCCAACTCAAAGTTGCATACTTGCATAAAAACACCCTATTTCACTTATTTTTAACTCAAAGTATTTGTTGTGGTTGTTCCAACAAAATCTTGGTAGTGTGTTGCAATTACAAAACAACATACTTTTCAGTATTTTCGGTTCACCGTTCCGGTGTCCCGGAAGGAAAATGGGAAATGGGAAATTTCCTTTAGCATAATAAACATATTTGAAAATGTAAAAAAGTTAACAAGTTTTGTTCCGTACGTTATTATTTTGCGGTGTCCCGGTCGGTGTCCCGCTTTGAGTTACAAAAAAAAATGGTCACGTTTTATATACTGCATATCGGGTTAATATATTTTGGTTTCGGTTTTATAGGGTCTTTACATTGTCTCGAAATCTAGTACTTACAAGATTTCGAGCTAAAACTAGTTGCTTTTTACTAGATTCCCATACAAAACGAAATTTAATTTTTCAGTAGATTTGTAGGAAATTGCTTAAAATCTAATATTTTTATTTATTTTTCACTATTCTATACAATAAATTTATATAAAAGGTGAGTGTATTAGCTACGCTCTACAAAATTTTCTATTGTAGGTGTGTGAATGAGCTAAGTCGGCACTTTTTGGCTTATAGGGCATTTACATACACCTTCACCAAATCTAGCATATTTTAATTAAAATCTTTATGAAAATCTATACCGTTTACACCAACTTTTTTTTTTTGACATTTATGAAGATTTATTTAACCATAACAAAACTCAATGTAGCCAATTCACACACCTTTTTAAGCATACCGTAGCTAATTCAATCATCTTTTTTATAAAAATGTTGTATAGGGTAGTGAAAAATAAATAAAAATATTAGATTTTGATTAGATTTTCTACAAAATCTACTGACAAAATAGATTTCGTATGAATTGAACAGGCTAATGTTCGTAACGCTTTTTAAGCCAAATTACATGTGATAATTATTAATGAACAAATAACATCAAAGTTAGTTGTAAATATTCTGACAACAACACATAGTTGAACGGAACAGCCAGCCGTTTTCGAAGGCCACTAAACCTTCCTCATCAGCGTTCTTCTGTGTTTTGGTGGTGTCAGTTTATGTAGATGTCTGCCTTATATACGAAACTTTATTGCAAATGGAATATGTGAATTGGTTTCATTCATTGGTTTTTGCCACAAGCCAATGACTATTAATTTTAGTTAATTTTAATTATTATTTTTCGAACTGTATTTGTTTCTATATTCTTATGAATTGAACAGGCTAATGTTCTGGCTGTTCCGTTCAACTATGTGTTGTTGTCAGAATATTTACAACTAACTTTGATGTTATCATTAATAATTATCACATGTAATTTGGCTTAAAAAGCGTTACGAACATTAGCCTGTTCAATTCATAAGAATATAGAAACAAATACAGTTCGAAAAATAATTAAAATTAACTAAAATAGATTTCGTTTTGTATAGGAAATATAGTAAAAAGCAGTAAGATTTAGCTTGAAATCTCGTAAGTACTAGATTTCGAGACAATGTAAACGCCCTATTACATTGCAAGACTAAATTTTAAACAAAGGATTTTGTCTTGGATATGAAATCTTGAAAAATGTAAAAAAGCTTAGTGTAAACGATATAGATTTCGATAATGATTTCAAATCAATTATACTAGATTTCGAGACAATGTCAAAGCAGTATTATGAAGCTAAAATGATTTCAATCATTAAATCGCAACCCAACTGTAAACAATTTATATTCGTTTGCCAGTGCCGTTGGACTTTTATTTTTTCTTCTACTTATCGTCAGCTGTCAATTGCATAAATCGAACAAAACTGTTTGTTTCATTGTTGATTACATGAAATATACGTACATACATATGTATGTATGTATACTTAATACATACAACCACAGCACATGCATCATACATCTTTCCATTTTCATATAAATTATATTTAAAATTTTGAATATAAACGTTTGTTTTATAGCAGAAATACATACATAAGTCGTAATGATTGTGTGCAATTGGCATGTGTTACTTTTGTAAAATAATTGCAAAGGTTGGCAATTCCAACAAACTCCAAGACATAAACACATACAAGTGGTTTTGATGAATAACCGCGTATGTTTTAAAATCACTTGCCTCATTTTATTCGGGAATGTGAGTCATGTATTTTTTTTTTTAATGTTTGTACAGATCCATAAGAAAAGTGCTTCAAGTCAGGGGTCTAATCGTCGCTTTCGATATCGAGCTATTGCGATCGCTTTTTCCAGTTTGAGATTATTACATTAGCTATCGAACAGTGCAATAACATGGTTCGATATCGTCAGTAAAACTGAAAAACCGTGATCGAATCAGCTTGTTATCGAAAGCAACGATTAGACCTAAAAAAATAGTAATTAAAAACCACACTTCAAATAAACCATTGTAAGGAACTCATAATCTTTTCAACAAATTTTTCAACTATCCCTATATATCTGTGGCAATAAGGAAAAGTGCTTAAGTCATATTTTACTGTTTTGTAGGACAGCACTTTTAAGCGTTCAAGTCGATTTTCAGAAATTTATTTCTTTTACAGTTAAATAAGGAAATTCTCTGTTAGCCTTTATTTTTTAAAGCAAACATTGTTCCACACACTATAAGTAATACATTTAAGTTGAAATATAGCAAAGTATAGCCTAACTTAAGCTATTATTCCAAATGAGATTAGAAGTCTAAAAAAAATAAGAAAAGATAAGTTGCAGGTAATAGTGCTATAACTTCCTTAAAAATCACACGAATTAATTGAGATTTTGACTAGGGATACTTTCAAATATGCAGATTACGGAGGTACAATTAACTCAAAATCAGCTTATCACGACTTAAGCACTTTTTCCTTTCTGCCACAGACATATTTGTATTTTTGCATAAACATCTGTATGCGAAATTATTGATTTGATAAGAAATCAATAACACATGTTATTATTATAAAATAATCAAATTTTCTTATTATTACAAGCTGTATTACACATAAACGAGAGATTATAAAAAAAGTCTGATCTGGTAGTTTTTCAGGAAAGTACTTTTAAGCTTTGGATGTATTTTTTAAAGATTTCTACGGTCTTGTTTAACAGAGCTCTGCTAACAAAAAACAGACCTCTGTTAAATAATAATAATTAGTTTTTTCCCACAAAATGGACTTGATAGCCAATTTTTTTAAGCAAAATGAATCAGAAAATTTAAACCGAGATCCGTCTCTATTCATCAACAACACGAAAAATCCATACCTTGACCCACAATTATAATATGTTTTTTTTTAGTAATTTTTTCAAAAATTGTAGATGGTAAAAAAATAATATTGGAGGAGACTCCTAGACGCCTCTAGACCAATGTCCAATAGTCGAAAGTCATAAAAGCCTATTTTTGTAAAATGTACAACACAATTTAAAAATTAAATTAAATCAGAAATAATTTCTTAATCAGGCTTGAGTTCAGTAATTTCAATTCTTATTGAATGAAATATTTTTATTAATTAATGTGAGTATCTAAAGAAGAGAAGAAAAATTAAACTAGACTTTTTCTTCTCTTAATTTTTCTTCTCTTCTTTTCATTCAATAAGAATTGAAATTACTGAACTCAAGCCTGATTAAGAAATTATTTCTGATTAAAATTCACTACAGTTCAACTAAATCTAAAAATGTTTCAATTAAATTAAATTTGAAAAATTATTTTGGTAATTTTTTTTCAAAAACGGTAGGAGATGGGGAAAAAAGAATATTGGAGGAGACTCCTGGATGCCTCTAGATCAATGCTGTTGTAATTCATACAAAAACAGGCTGTTATGACTTTTGACTATTGGACATTAGCGTCCAGGAGTCTCCTCCAATATTATTTTTTTCCCATTTACGATTTTTGAAAAAATGACTAAAAAACATATTATGACTGTGAGTCAAGATATGGATTTTTCGTGGTGTTGGATGTATTAAATGTTATAACTATATAAAGGAGGCATAGAGAAGGATCTCGGTTTAAATTTTCTGTTTCATTTTGTTTAATAAAATTGGGACTCAAGTCCATTTTGTGGAAAAAAACTAATTATTATTATTTAACAAAGTTCTGTTTTATGCCAAAATCCTATAAAAATAGAGTTCCAATAAAAGCAATCTAAAGTTGTGTGTTTAATTAAAATAATTTAGCATTAATCGATCAAATTTGGCAAAGATGGACAAACGTGGTTATTTACAAGAATCAATGAAATATGTGGGAATTTTAGTCTGGCATTTTTGTTTTTTGTTATTTTGCTTAGAAATAAAAAAAGTATATACTCGTACATCTATATATTTGACAAAGGAATGCAATAAACTCTCTTAAAGCAAGCAGAATCTATAATTTTAATAGTTTTTGGGCAATAAAATTTTCTGACTGTATATATTTTTTTAAATAGTTATTTGCAAAAGAAAAATACAAGTTTTTTTATATTTGCTCATAAAAAGAAGTTATAGGTAAATCTAAACAATTGCATCCATCAGCGAAATTTATTAAACCAATCAATGTTAAGCAGTTAAATAAAATTAAGTCAAAAACTTTGTTATAATACAAATTCTGCATTTAAGTTACATACATCCCAGCAAGAAATAATCATGGTTCGTTTTGGAAACAGTATATACTCTTTCTGCCTTAAGAATGTGCTTCTCAGTAAGCACATATGAATTAATTACCTTATCAAATGCAAAAATGTATGGAAGAAAATGTAAAATAATAAATAAAGTAAAATAATCTTTACAAACATTCCCTTACACTAGTGAATAATAAAAAGCATCAATGTAAGGCGATGATTAAAATTATAATTTTACGAAGTGTAATGAACATAATACGACGACAGTACGAATGTTTGGAAGTACAAAGTGCATCCCCTCTACCTTACGAGGATGCAGTAAGCGAATGACGACATTTAACACAAACATTATGAAATTGTTCGGCTGTTTATAATGAAAAAATACTTAAAATTGTTTATAGTGCATCCTCTCTCGCTTACCTCGGTACAGCGTTGCCATAATATTAAAAAAACTTTAACGGCCTGTCACACGATGTCTCCAGAAATCGTTCGATCGACAACATGTATTGCAAACAACAATAACATTAGAAAATGTGTTGTTGTTTTCAATATAAGTACTCGCTCGACATCGTGGGACAGGCCGTAAATTTAGAAGAAAAAAACAGATTTTCAGGTGAAAAAACTGCACATAAAAAATTCCTATTAATTTTTTTTAGGGTTGGGTTTTTTCGAATCAGCCTAAAGACGCAAGGGGGCAAAATTCAATAAATAAGGTAATTAAAATTTTTACTTCTGTTCTTAAGATTTTGTTTTATTGGAAGTCCAGAATCATTTATTTATTTAATGCACTTACTTTGGCTAAGAGAAAAAAAAGTGTTGTGTTTTTTACCAAGATTTCGCTAAGACAGTTCTGAAAAAATTTGTATAGCTTCAAATTGTATGAGGTATAGCCTTTAATTTAGTATACATTTCGTCATGTTTTATGTCATTCTATAATAGATCGAATAATTTCAATGAAGAAAGTGTGAAACTTCTTTTTCTTTTTTAATAAGGCAAGTCGAATTAATATTATTATAGGACGTAGCACTTGCAAACAGTAAGACCAAATTCCATATAGAAAAACACAGTTTTCGTAGTGCTAAATGTGTGTATAAAAATGGAAAAAAGACAACATCTTCACAATATACAGAAAAAGTTATAAAAAAAAACGGCAAAGCTGTTCAATGCTTGAAAAAAACTGCAAAATACAGAGAAAACTGCACATTTGGCAACGCTGCCTGGGTACAAAATTTGGATGAGAATGAGATTTTTATTTCGTGATTTGATATTTGATTGTTTAATTTAATTGTGTATGAAAATAAACATGTCATTCGGTAAGTCAGTGCGTAGTGTTCAGGCCCAGCGATTCTCAACCTTTTTTGTAGCGGCACACTTAACGATTTCAAAGTTTGGAGGTACACAAAGAAAAATATAAGTTTAAAAAAGGGCTTCATCGAAAAATGGAAGAGGTGCACGATGAGTTTGACGAATAGAACAATTAATTTGATTAAAAATTTTAACAATTTGCACGCGCTGGCTCTGGTGTAAGTCGATTCATAATGAAATTTCAAAGGAAACTAAATAATAAATTCAGTAAAGTGCGGCTTTGACTCGCGCACGAAGGGTTCCGTACGTTGGGCTTTGAGCATTTTTTTAATAGTGTTTTTTTACGTTTTTTCAGCTGAAATAATTTTTTTTTTGGCAATTTTTTTAATTTTGGCGATTTTTTTTTAATTTTGGAGATTTTTTTAATTTTGGCGATTTTTTTTTTCATTTTGGCAATTTTTTAATTTTGGCGATTTTTTCATTTTGGCGATTTTTTCATTTTGGCGATTTTTTTCATTTTGGTGATTTTTTCATTTTGACGATTTTTCCGGTTTTTCGCCATTTATTTTCGATTTAGAAATTTTTTTTAATTTGGTGCTTTGTTTTTCGTTTTGGCGATTTTTTTCGGTTTGGCGATTTTATAATTTTGGGATTTTTTTGTTTTACCGTTTTTGAAAATTTCAAGAAGTTTGCTCTTACGGTTTTCAAGATACAGCAAGTTATCAAAATTACATAGTCAAAATTACATTGACTTATGGTACACCCTCTAATTAAAGTTTTTTAAATTTTAGTGTTAATTGTTGTAGTCTGTATAGAAATACACTAACTTTACAAATTTCAATTGTATGTATATTACATGGGATTTTAAAATTTTTCGTTGCTCGTTTCGGCACACCCTTTAATTTCCAACTCTCATGTATTTGTTGTTGTAGCGGCCAAGAGTCTACACACTCTGTCCAAATTTCAGGTCCGTAGCTCTTACGGTTCTCGAGAAAATACCCTGTGACGGACAGACGGACAGCGTAGCGAAAACAATAGGGTTTCTTTTCACCTTTGGTGTACGAAACCCTAAAAAGCAACTTTCAGATGTTAAATGGGTGCTCAAATAAAGCAGTGATGCCAACTAAAAGTTGTGACACTCTAAAAAAACACCCTTTATTAGCTTTAAAGTTGCTTAATGCTGAAAATCTAAATTCACACGAATAAGATGTGGAAAATTGTAATAATGTATTTAAACGTTTTTTGGATAATCGCACCATAATGCAACATGAATTATTTTAGCGGCACACTTATAGAATTTCGCTGCGCACAAAAGTGCCGCGTCACAGTGGTTGAGAATCACTGTTCTAGAGTTATTCCCTATTATTGGGGATCCCATCCATTACTTAGGTTAGGTTAGCAGGCTGCTGGTAAGGAAGGGTGAAATTGAGAGTCCAGCTCACTTGGGTCCAATACAATGATCCCTTTGCGCTACCTGTTAATTGAAGAGAAGATAGTGAGAGAGGGTGATAGGGAATGATAGTGATAGAGAAGACAGGTGGTGAAGGAAGAGATAGAGGAAAGCTTCATTCTTTTACAACTCTGCTCTTTGCACATCTTTTGATAATGCAGTGTTGCAGCGCCATCTGGTGTCAAATGAGGCGTATTAAATTTTAAAGTTGTGTTTAGGAGCCATTTTATTGGTTATTTTACTTCGCCGATGATTCTGCTAGGGCGGTCTGATGTTACATTAGGATTAGTATCTGATGAAGTCGGTGTAGTTTTTAGTGACCAATACCTTATGCTTGCATCACTAGAACTTTTCCCACAACAACTAATACAAAGGACACTAATGCACATTAGAAAAATGCGTGGTGTTGTTATTTAATGACTGTTGGATACGGGGATTGAAAACAGGACCTTCGGTTTTTGTAGTCAACGTGCTAACTACTTCATTCAGCCAAAGCCACCCTCAAATTTTTTTTTTTTAATTTCAAATTATTTTGGTTTTGTCCCAATGTGGTTTGTGTGCTTGTTTGATGTTCGATTTTACAAATTATAGTCACATGTACGAGTGCAAACAAAGAAGCGACCCTGCCAACGATTTAATAATGGTCGTTCATAAGTGAGAAAGAAGTAAAACGGTTTTCGCAAGCACACCCAAGAATACGTATGAAACTAACAGGAAGGAAACGGATGTGGTGTGTAGGAAATACTTACAACTAAGTATGAAAACTTATTTATTCTTATATGTTTGTTTATGGCTTGTAAGCTTGCATTGGCAAAAGATGTATGTATGTATGTCTGTATGTATGTATGCGTGCGTGTGTAAGTAGTTAATATAAAGCGTGTCTTATCTTGTTGAGGTATAAACCACGCGTTTTCACATGACAAACAATAAAAAATATTCATGTACAAAAATCCATATGTACATAAGTAAAATTAATGTTTGCGTATATTTTTATACAATACGAGTATGTATGTTTTCTTTTTTGTTATTTTTTGCAAAATTATAATTTTGTACTAATTTAAAACTAATTTTGAGTTACGAACATTAATATGTTTTCCATTTTTTTTTTTTTTTTGCAAACTCAATCCCATTTGCCATAATGTAATACAAGGCGGCCATAGTCGTTATAGGAAAAATATAATTTAATATTGTCAATGGTGAACATCTGCCAAAATAAAAGCAACAACAACAACGGCAATATAAAATAAGCAAACAAAAAATCATTTTTATTGCTTTTTGCCAAAGCCAAAAACAAATTCCCACAAAACAATGTTGTGACAACGTGTGCACACGTTCAAAATTACACGAGGCGGCAATTAATCTTCATAAATGTTCACCGCGAAAACATTTTTGCGGTTGCCCCACCAACAATGTTTTTGTTGAGTGCAAAAAAAATCCCACAACAACAATAACACAAACAAAAAACAAATTTTGCACAACAAAAAAAAAACAGAAGCTAAATTACATGTTCGTGTGCATGTATATTTTAATGTAGACATGTACAATGCATATCCTGTTACGAACAACAACAACAAGAACAATGAGTGTTATATTATTAAATTGTTATTAGATTAAATTAAAAACAAAACTTAAAATATTAGACTAATTAAATCTCTAAATTCATTCACACATTTTATGGGCTGTTCAATCCAAGGGTAAAAATAAAGAAAAAGCAATCCCATTTCGGGTGGTTGTTTACGGGTTTATTCGATTAATCCCGAATGAATATGAATATTGAATATTTGTGAGGATTTTCCTCACGTTCGGCATGAGCGAACTACGTTCAAAGCTGTCAAATATTATTCCCAATCTCACTAGTTATACATCCAGCAATAACTGTGTTAAATAAACTCCAATGAAGCTTATTCGACTAATCGAATTTATTCTACTACTCGAATGACATTTTTCGACCAGTCGAATGAAATTTGTTCGACTAATTTCAACTACTCGAGTGAAATTTATTCGACTAATCAAATAAAATTTATGCGACTATTCGAATAAAACTTAATTGACTAATCGAATGAAATTTATTCGTCTAATCGAATGAAATTTATTCGTCTAATCGAATGAAATTTATTCGTCTAATCGAATGAAATTCATTCAGCTGATTTCGACTGCTCTAATGAAATTTATTCGGCTACTCCAATGTAATTTATTCGACTACTCGAATAAAGTTTACTGTACTACTCGAATAAAATTTATTTATGAAATTTATTCGACTAATCGAATGAAATTAATTCGACTACTCAAATGAAATTTATTTGACTAATAGAATGCAATTTATTCGATTATTCGAATGAAATTTTTTCAACTAATCGAATAAAAGTTATTCAACCAATCGAGTGAAATTTTTTCGACTACTTTGAAACTCGAATAAACACTATTCGGTTTATTGAGTAAAATGTATACCCTGCTCATATAAAAGTAACAAAAATATTCGGTTAAAATTTACTCGTTTGAAATTTGTTCGATTACTCAAACAATATTTATTTGATTACTTTAATAAAATTAACTCGCCTGTTTAAATTAAATGTAATTGTATGCATTTCTATTGCTAAAATAATATTTTTATGATTAAAATTTATTCGAATAATCGAGTAGAAATTATGAATTATTGCCAAGAAAAATTTACTGTTTTATTCGATATTCTCATATGTTAATTTTACATGGAACACAGAACATAAACGAATATTTATTTGATTGCTCCACTAATATTTTATTAAATTACAGAATTTATTCGGATCTTTGCATGAAACAGATTTCACTATTCGATTAAAATTTATTGTATTAGATACTTGCTACTTTCTTTTAACGAATAAAGTTTATTTCAATACTAAAATAAATTTTATTTATTTACTTAAATAAAATTAAAGAATAATTTTTTTTATTCACTTAAATAAAATTTATTCGATTACCTAACTACAATTAATTAATTTTTTTTATTTAAATATACATACTTGATTGCTCGTAAAATATTTTTCTTATTATTTGAGAAAAATTAATTTGATGGCCTGAATAAAACTTATTCGATTAACCGAATAAAATACTGCGGTTACTCTTTGATTATTTTTGATTATTTCAATAAAATTAAATCGACTAATATATTCGCGTAAGGCTTATACTCGAGTAGAATTATTTTTTTAACATAAAAAATGCATATGTACATATGTATATCCGAAGTAAAATTAATTTATTCGACTAACCGAATAAAGTTTATTTGGTTATTAAAATTTACAACTCAAACCTTCCCAATTTGTATGCATTTTAATGCTCTATTTCCTGTAAGCCTTTCTGCATTTTTTCTAATTTTTAATAAATTTCATACAAACATTTTTCATTCCTCCTTCCTGGCTAGTTTCACTTGTCAACTGCCTAAAAAGTTTTTAACGCATTTAAGAACAAGTCTCATTTGAAAATCCTTCATAAACAAACTTAAAAAAAAACTTCGTTCCTAAGTAAACATGAAAAATGGAATTTCTAATTTATTTTCCCCTAATTGAACCAATTTTAACAATATGTCAGCTTTACTCCATTGGCACCTTAAATTGGAAAAAATAAAGAAAAAAAAAACAGAAAATTCAAAGAAAATTTATTTATTTCTAACAACTTTATTTAATAGCATTCATTCGTTTGACAGAGTGCTGAACAGCACCATAATTTTGCTGTTGGCATTTTTTTAATTAATAAAATTAAAAGAAAAAGAAAAAAAAACAACAACGAGGCGACAATTATATTTTTAACGTCATTTGCAGGTGACGCCTTGTCGTTTCCATACTCCACCACTTTAACCACTCAGACATTCATTCATTCATTCATTCATTTCAGCAAACAACTTTTACAGTCCTCCCTTAGTTCTGGTACTCGTAAGTGTGCATATTTGCCTGTTGCTGCTGACTTTTTGTTTATGCCTCTTTGCTACCCAACATCATCATTAATATTTGCCATTTCCCAGCAGTAACGCACCAACCAACCAACCAACCAACACGTCTCACACACACAGTTGAAGTGAAATTTCTTTGGGAAATAAATATTTTTTATAAATTCATTATTGAAAGAACTTTGAACGTTATTCAAATACACACGTCAATTGCACTTAAATCTTAGTCTTACTTCAATGGGAATAAATTTTAGTTGTATTTTTCTTACAGCTTTTGCTGGCTTAAGTAAATGCTTAAATGTTTTAGGGGTTTAAAGGCTTCATAGGGAAATTTTTCTCTAAATCCAATGATTATTAGAAAAATAAGAATCGATTTCAAAAGAGCTTTATGAAGTTATGAGCTTTGAAGCAGTTTTAAAACTCGAGATGATGGCTGTGAATTTTGATAATTTTGAAGCTTATAACCAGGGATAGGGGTTTCATGCAAATGCCATGGTCTTTTCCCTTAACGCTGCACAGTGGGGGATTTTGAAAAAAAGTGGAAATAATTCTGCAGTTTCTAAACGAGCCGTCCGAGTGTTATAAAATTTCATACAGCATTTAAAGAGGTGTCACCAAGCTTAAGTCTGAAATTTGGCATCGATTTGTTACTGCATATTTTTTGCATATATTGCTTAAAATTCATATTTTTGCATAATGTGGCCATAAATGCATGTTTTCGTCCCATATTTTGGTACAAACGCATGGTTGTTTTGTGTCATATTTTCTCAAAAATTCAAATTTCAAAAAATATTGTTGACAAAACCTTAATGCAAAACTGTTTTTTGGACAATTTGCTCGCTTGAGTTGTTGTAGAATTGTACAACGATTGTAATGGGTGTTTTTATTGAGATATAGAACTTTAAGTTGGCATCACTTTTTTAACTGGCGGCCATTTTGTCAGCTGTCAAGTGATTAATATTTAGTTTGGTTTGCCATTTCATCATGAACAGGTTGACAAAAGAACAACGCTTGCAAATCGTGCAAATTTATTTCGAAAATAATGGTTCAGTTCGCGAAGTTTACCGCAAGCTCCGTCCATTTTATGGTCGACATAATCGTCCATCAGAGCAATTAATTCGGTTAACCATGGATCGTTTTCGCACTACGTTTACTCTATGTGATAATACGCATCCGCAGAGACGTCGAACAGTGCGCACCGAAGAAACAATTGCCGCTGTAGAGCAAAGTGTTGAAGAGGACCCGAATGAATCGATTCGCCACCGTGCACAGCAATTGGAGCTTTGTCCATCAACTTTATGGAAGATTTTGAAGATTTTGAATGTGGATGAGTTGTGGTTCCAACAAGACGGCGCTACATGCCACACAGCGCACGTCACAATCGATTTATTGAAGGAAACATTCGATGAGCGCATAATTTCGCGGAATGGACCTGTCAATTGGCCACCAAGATCGTGTGATTTGACACCATTGGATTATTTTCTTTGGGGATATGTGAAGTCGCTCGTCTACGCCAACAAACCAGAAACGTTAGGGGACTTGGAAGCCAACATTCGTGGCGTTATTGCCAACATACGGCCCCATATGCTCGAAAAAGTGGTTGAAAATTGGACCTGTAGAATTGGCTTTATTCGAGCCAGCCGCGGCGGCCACATGCCCGAAATCATATTTAAACATTAATGGCATAAAATTATCCTCCCAATAAAGCCAAATTGATGGACATTAAAACGATTTTCTTGTGTTTTATTTCAATTCGAAGTTCTATACCTCTAAAAAAACACCCTGTACAAGCACACGCACCTACGAAATTTAATGGAAATTGTAATTTTGATGATTTCAAGAGAAAATTATCTGCTATTAAAGCCGAAAGTAGTTAAACAATCGTTATATCATATTTAATCTTGTTTAAGAATTTAATATAAAAGGCTTGTTCACGCACCTCTTGAGAAAAGAAAATATTTTTATATCTTTATTTAGTTGTATATAAATTGAAAACTTTTCTTTTGCCTAAAATTTTTTTAAAATATTTGTGTGCATATTTTATTGTTTTAAGTGCATATTTTGAGTTTTTGATGTCATATTTTGGGCGCCTAAAAGACATTTTTTAAATGCATGAAGTTCTTGTCCCTGCTTATGACCCATAAAAACTCGATAAGCAGTCTGGTCCGGGTTTTGTGCGCCTTATCAACACGAATTGAGAATATATACGAAATTAAATTGAGGGTTAATTTTAAAATTGCACTTATGTGTATATATCTCATTTAATCAAACAACGTCATAACTAAAAAAACAGTTTATCAGAAAACGAGTTTGAAGTTTTCAATTTACACACAACTTCATGGAAAAGTAAACAAGATATTTGTATGAAATATTTACACAATATGAAGAACGACAAAACTCGTAAATTTATTAAGCGAAAAAGTGTAAATATATAATTTGAAGCCATTTATTTTTCAAAATACTTTTTGGAAACTCGAATACATAAAGAAAAACAATTGTAGCTATTTTTGACGTAAAACTATTTTTTTTTATATATACATACCTACATATTGTTACCTTTATATATAAACGCCGTATTTCATTATTTTTTTAAAATCGAGATTTTTGTATATTTCGATGGAAGCACAGCTAATGTATCGAAAAAACCAAAAATTTCGACTTCAAAAAATTGTGAGTTCTATATTAAGGTAACGATATGTGACACGGAAAGTTAATAAGATTTGGAAAAAAATATTTTTAAAATTATTTTTTTACTTCTTTTTTAATCAAAAGTGTTTTTTGAAGCTTATTTATTTTTTATTTTTTTTTTTTATGCATGAATTTTTATTTATTGTATCTTCATATATGAACTAACAATAAGTATTCAAATCTTAAATCTAAAAAATATAATTAGGCCCGACCAATGTCGGACATAAGCTTAGTAGTAGTTATATATAATACATATGTAAGTAGTGATAATCAAAAGTAAAAAAAAAAATAAAAGTATTTTCAAGAAGTCCCATCTGGAGTGCTGTGAATAAGAGCCATTGTGTCCCTCTTTTTTAGGCGGATGTGTCCAGTAAAGTTCAAAATATTACGGGCAAGCGGATTAGGATGTGACTCGAGTTTTGTTAAATATTTGCCAGCGTATTTTGCAATTTCTTCAGTCACTAGTGGCATATTCAAATCACGATGTATATTTGAATTTTTGATGTACCATGGAGCCGATGTTATCATGCGTAAAATTTTATTTTGCCTGCGTTGAATTTTCTCTACATTTGAAGCTGAAGCAGTGCCCCATAGTTGAATTCCGTAGCACCATATTGGCTTTAAAAGCGACTTGTATATTAAAAGTTTACAGTCTAGGCTAAGTGTTGAATTTCGACCAATCAGCCAATGTACCTGAGTTAGTTTAAGTTTCATTTGAGTTAACTTAGAATCAATGTGGTGTTTCCATGTAAGTCGTCGATCAAGGTGTATACCAAGATATTTCACATGTGAATGTTGAGAAACAACTTGATTGTTAATCCGAATGGGGGAACAAGTATCTCTTCGTAAAGTAAATGTTACTTGAACACACTTTTGTTCATTTACCTTGATTCTCCATAAGTTTAACCAAAGCTCCATCTGGCTAATGTGTTCCTGGAGTTTGCGGGATGCCTCATAAGGGTTTTCATGCATACTAAGGCAGGCTGTATCGTCGGCAAATGTGGAAGTATGGATACTACTGCTCACAGGCATATCACAAGTATAAATTAAATATAAAACTGGTCCCAGTATACTCCCCTGTGGCACACCAGATGAAATTGTTTCAGGCCTACTTGTAAAGTCTCCTTCCGCAACAGTGAACTTACGGGAAATAATGTAACTTTCCAAAAGATTTAAAATGTTTATTGGTAAGTAAGTCTTCAATTTTAAAATAAGGCCTTCATGCCACACTTTATCAAATGCCTGGGAAACGTCAATAAACAGCGCAGAACAATACTTTTAAAAAGCTTATTTATGACAAAGAAACAAACAAAGAAACAGAAAAGTGTTAAAGATTTATATCTTCTTCTAAATAAAAGTGTAGAAACGATTACCAAAAGTGGTAAATATGAAACAATTCACTTAATCCAAAACTATGTTAAGCACATTATGGCCCTTTGTTCCACCTAGGAATCTCAGGACTTTAGGTATACATATATGTATACATATGTTGAGCACATTAAATAAATTATTTGTTCAAAAAGTACTTTTTTAAAAAAGTACTATTTTCAAAAAGTACTTTTTAAAAAAGTACTATTTTCAAAAAGTATTGTTTCAAAAGGGACCGTTATCGTCACATAGTCGTATTTTATACTACACTAGCTGAGCTCGATAAACGTTGCGTTGCGCAGCTGGATCATTCAAATCGATCCAGCTGTTTAGTTGCTATATAGATACATAACCTAGATACCGACTGCAGCGCCATCTACCGGGTTGATTTGTGAATCTAAACCATCCAGAGCGCCACCCAAACGCATACAAAAAAAATTCATTCCAATCGGTCCAGCCGATATAATTAAAAAAACCAAAATTTTCTTAAAAAATTTTCTTAACAAATTTTCTATGCCAAGCAGTACCAAGAAAAGCTAAAGTTGACCTTACCTTACTATTCTAGAAAGCCCTAACTCATTATTATTTTTTAAATTGAGATTTTTGCATTTTCCCATACATTAGATGTTCTTCTATCGAAAGATGCAAAGAACTCGATTTCAAAAACATAATGACTTGAATACTTTCTATATTAAGGTAACGATATGTATGTAAGTATATTCGAATTTCTCCTTTGTTTTGAAAAAAAAATATGTATGGAAATATGGGAAAACATATTTCATGCAAATGTTTTTGCAATGGGATCGTATTTTATTTTATTTTATTTATTTATTAACGAAATTTCTAATGTAACAACTTCTGACCAATGAAATGAACAACATATTAAATAAATAAATTTATGTAAACACACACACACACACACACACACGCACACACACACACACACAGACGCACATTCATGCCTACATAAAAGGCTTAACAAACGCTTTAACCCTCATTTGACACAAAAGACACTCAGTTCAAAATGTCAGAGCAAAAGTTCAATTGGGTAAAATATTTATTTTTTTTATGCCATTTGTTGTTGCCATTTTCGGGCTATAAAAGCCGAAAGCACAGCATCACACAAAAAGCACTTGTGACAAAGAACAAAAAAAAAAAAAAGACAAAAAATTACAAAAAAAAAACACATTACATTTCGTTTAATTTGCATTTTCATGCCGTTAGCGTAAGTAATCATTCATTTTATTTTTTGTCGTTTCGTTTATTTTTTATATTTTCACAGCTTTTCTCTCCTCTTCAGAGCAGTTGTTGTTGTTCTCTTGTTTTTGTTGTTGTGTTCAAAGTTGATGCACAAACGCACAAATGTGCTTACATGTGTTAATAAGGTTTTTACGTTCTACACTACAGAGGCGTATGATTAATATTGGAGAATAAAATCCTTATTACAAAGTAGAGGCCTGCATAAGCATTCTTGAAATGTAAATACGTCTTGTTTTTTATGTGTTTGTTTTTGAAGACTTCGCTGCAGTAAAGCATTTGAAAATCCCTCATGTCTTGAAAGTTCTTTTGCAGGCCTCTATTACAAAGGAAGCCTGAGATGTGCAGTAAGATAATCATAAACTAGTACTCTCAGTAAATCGAATTTAAGAAAATTGGAATCTTATATATAAATAAATAAATAAATAAATATTTTTTTGTAGTACACTTTTAAGTATTTTATCGTCCACCACTATTGGTGAAACATATATGGTTTAAAAGGTATTTTTGCGTAGATATGCCCAATATAAATGTTTGTTTTAAATTTTTTGGCTCAAAAGTAGTAAAAAGCTATTTAAATTTCTTTGAAAAAGGGCAACTTTCTTCATTGTTTTTGTTTTGTACACATGCGCTTATAATAAATAAAGACATACTAAGTGCCAAGTGGTTTAATTTAGACCACCGGGCGATTCTAGTTAACATAAACACCAGGAAATGTTCAAATAAAAATATATGTATGTTTTCATTTTGCATTAGCCGGGTAATAAATGTAGCAAAGTGCTTCTTTGACTCTCACACGAAGGGGTCCGTACAGACACTATGAAATACTAAACGAACGTTAGCCTATATAATCGAATATCTTACCTGATGTAAACATTAAGAAAAAAAATATTAATTAATTAATTAGTTCACCGGGTAAACTTGAAAATTTTGACTGTTTTTATGGTTACGCATTTCGTTCCCGCTTTTAGAACTTATCAGTACACTTCAACCCAAAAAATGTTTGAATTAAATAAATAAAGACTTTATGTCAAATAAATATACTTCGGTATTTCATGTAACCGCTAAACTTTTTTTTTCGCTTTTTTTTGCGATTTTTTTGGTTGTGGCGTTTTTGAAGTCTTTCTCTAGTTTTTGCAATTATTTTAGCTTAAGCGTTTTTTTAGTTTTGGCAATTTTGTTCGATTTGGCGATTTTTTTCGGTTTTGGCGATTTTTCGTTTTCGCGATTTTTTTATTCCAAAATTTTTTAATTTTAGAGTTTTTGAAAATTTCAAGTGTTGGCCTCTTACGGTAAGATACAGCAAATTGTCAAAACTACATTAACTGAGAGAATACCCTTTAATTTTGACATTAAATTAAATTTCAGTGTTAATTAGTGTAGTCTGTCATAAAAATACACAAACTGTGGGAGTGAAAATGTAATGGTATGGTATGAGATTTAAAGAAATTTTGAGATTCTGTTTGAGGTAAAAAAACTTTAAAACTTTTCAAGTGTCTTTATAAAATTGTCTGTATAAAACATTAGGATTTCAACATATTTCGTTAAAGTTAAATTTTTTAATAAATAAAATAAATAAACAAAAATTAGTTCATCTAAAGCTAGTCCATGCAACAAGGATTATCTTGGTATATTCCTTGTGCAAGTAGGATTTCTCTTTTGGTGCGATTTTTTTAGTTTAAACTTGGAAAATAATCGTTATTTGCGATCCTTATCTTGTACTAAACTGTGACCCTCTCCCTGGTTAATTAAAAATAAAATTACTTACAGCCCTGAACAGTTTGTATTGAATTCCTTTAAACACAGCAAAACATAAAAAATGTTTCATACTCAGCAAAAGTTGTAAGTTGTTGAATTGTATTGTATGATGGATTGTAGAAAAGTTTTAAATGAATGAGTGTTTGGTTTATGACGATGAATGTGAGACGTTGAACCATGTTGCCAGCAACAAGGCCAGCGGTACGTATGAGTTGCTTTCCTACTGCTGATTTACATACATACATACATATGTTTGTATTATTGTCATTATAATTATTGCTATTTGTGTAACGATTTGTGTTGACAGCATTCATTTAAATGTCTACAAGTGGTGCCAATGCTATGGCCCCTTATGGCAAATAAATAATTCTATAGTCCATTTAATATATGTGGAATATATGCATATACATGCATACATGTATGTATGTATGTATGTATGTATGTATGTATGTGTGTATGTCTGCATCAGTGTGAATCTTGCATGTGTAAAACATAAAACTTAAGTATCGTAATTCAAGTGAAAACGTTTATCAAACGACATATATATGTCGTTGTCACTTACCTAACTCCCAACAACTCGCACCAACACCCACTGGCTCTCTACACTTACACGTCTGTTCACTCTGTGTCTCTCTCTTACTTACTTCTTGTTTTATAGAAATAAACTTTTTTTATACATATTTTTTATTTTATTTTTTTTCATAAAAATAAGCTTTCATTAGAATACTAAAGCAAAGTGGGTAATGGCCTTGCTGCTGATGCTGTTTGCTTTTTCTATACAGTTCATTTTATTTTATTGTTGCTTTTTTTTGGCACAATTGCCGGTTTCTTGTTTGATGTGTTGCGACATCGTTTGTGTGAACAACTGCAGCTGTTCAAACTTTGGTATTAGCTAAAGCAAAATGCTTGGTTAAAACTTAATAATTGTATGTGCAGTATGCGCATCAACAATGTTGCCGTGTGTCGCAACTTTGCATGTGAAAATCAGTTATTCTTCATAAAGTAATATCTTGTTGCGTCAAGAACGTCTATCTGTTCTAATTCAATGTTGCAGATAAAATAAAAGTCACACCTATACAATTTTAATTAAATTAAAAAAACTTCATTAATTCAATAATGTTTTTAAGAGCTTTTCGACGTTAAATTATTCACGGTTTGAATATATCGCACTCAATCGTAAAATGTAATGGTATAGGTTGCCGACCACTGACGTACGGACACACGAGTCAAAGTCGAATTTATTATACATAACACAAAACTTCTCAAAAATGTTGATAACATCCAGAAAATTTTGGCAACACTTTTTCAGTGAACTTGGATTTTGTCACCAAATTCTCTCTTCCTCACTATTTTATTTTGTCCAATAGAGCTTGCTTCATTAGTATTTAGTATTGTTTCATTCATAAGCACAGTGGGGCAAAAAAATATTGACAAATAATATCTAATAAAGCTTTTCTTAGTGTAACAGAATCATGCTAACAGAGCCATGTTATAAAGCAGTCACTTTAACGTCCCTTTTCACAATGTATGATTAAGACTTAACATGAACTGTAACTGCAAGTTCTTCCTACAAAACTTGCTGTTAAAGTTCCTGTTAGCTTTTAATTGTACATTGTGAGAAGGGCCGTTAGACAGATAACGAAGTCAAAAATCGGTAAAATTTTCTAAATTCGGTCGAACCGCCATCGGACTTTACTTATTCAATTCACAAAGAAAAACAACTTTCATAGACCTGAAGAAAATTTATATATTAAACAGAAAAACTAATTCGCTTATAAAAATTTTTAATCATAGAAATCATCAATCATTACATATAAGTCGTATATAGAGATGGGCGCCTGTCGTGTTCAAAACGAAGTCTTCGTGACAAAAAATCTGATTTCCTACTTGGTGTTTGTTGAGCAAAATTGGCACGAAAAAACACGAACGATCCAATATAGAAAAAATTTAATATTTTGTATCTTCAAACATGCAACACAAGCAAATTTGTTGCTAGTGTGGGGGCCTCTTAAGCTTAAAGTTCTGAAATTAAACTAAAATATGTGCCCTTAATTATGAAATTGGTCTAAGTCATGTACAATTTTGCTTCGAAATATCAAATAAATCTTTGAAAAACTTCAATAAATATTTATAAAATATTAAATAAATTTATATAAATCGATACTATTACAACTCTAAATTATTAATTATTATTTATTAAATGTTACAAATACAATTACAAATTATATCATAACTTAATTTAAACGAGAATAGTAACAAAGACCTTCACTCGTTGTAGTGAAACAGACCAGGGTATATGGTGGGAATCGAACCCACAACCTCCACACTGATAGGCTAGCACACTACTCACTAGCCTACCGAGGCACCCGAAAACTCTAAATTAAAATAATAATAATAAAGCATAATATAAAAATAATTATTTGTTGTTATTCAATTTAATTTTGTGCGTGTTGTGTAGTGTCGTGTTGGGAAAACTTTTCGTGTGCGTATTTCATACGTGTTAGACATCTTGGTATTCGTGTTCGTGTCGTGTTGGAAAAATTTGACACGCGCACATCTCTGGTTGCAAGGTAGTATATTAGAGTCGCGTGTTGGATTCATGCAAAGACTTGCTCTAACAAAGAGTTATTTTGTTAAAGATTTTTCAATTAAAAGTGCAACTGATTTGTCGAATAATAAATTTCTTAAACGGAATTATTATTATTAGTCAAGCTCTTAACTTCCCTTGCTTGAATGTTTAATTTAATTCAATTGTTTTTTTTTTTGTATAAATCAGCCCCACAGTGCACGGCTTACAATGAGTTTTAACTGCATGCCAATGATGAGTCTTCGTTTCAAAATGTGAATCCTGCATCATTTTGGGTGTATGAGTTGGAGTGTTTCTCAATTCATAATTTGATTGTCTGCTCTGTGTGTGTAACTGTTGTTGGCTAGAAAAAAACATGTTTTTAGTCTTCGTGGGTCAGCGTCAGCTGTTGCAAATTGTATTTATTTTACTCTCATGAGTCTTGATCCTAGACTGGTATTTTCATTTGTTCATTCATATAGTTTTTTTTTCTATATTCCACTTCCACCCACCCATCCAATGTTGGGTGGTATTTTTATTATTGCCACTGCTGTTGCTGTTATTGCTGCTACAGCTACTTATGTACAAGTGCTGCGTCATCGCTTATTGTCGTTATTGGTGTTTTTTTTTATATTTAGAAATAAATAAATATACATAAAAAGTACGAATGTATGTACCCTGCAGAAAATGCGAATAGTGAAATTGTAGTGATATAATAGTGACATTATCATTAGTACTACTGACCAGGAGTACCCCAGCCAATGTAATCATCTATTGACATTTAACAATAGCTTGTCATTGAAAATCAACCGCTAGACTGTGGCACTACTAACTAAGTAGTAGACATTGGCACCAAAGATTCACTAGTAAATTTTAGGGGCTCTAGTCTACAATATCGATATTTCCTCGCTCGATGTCATTGACATTGTCAATAGTACAACTGACTAGGTGTACCACAGCCAATTTTATCGCCTATTGTCATTGAAAATCTACCAGTAGACTTTAGTAGTGATGCCAAGTTTTTTGGCTCTTTTTTACGACCATATGGAGACATTTGAACTAAGGATTCACTAGTACATTTTAGTGACCCTCATCTACAATTTTATAAGGGTTGGGGCAATAAACTTAAATACATGCATAAATATGTACGTAAGTTTTTAACATTATTGCAAAACTAATTTCTTAATCAGGCTTGAGTTCAGTAATTTCAATTCTTATGAATGAAGAATTTTTATTAATTAATGTGAGTATCTAAAGAATAGAAGAAAAATTAAACTAGACACTATTAGCTGGGGGAAATACCGATATTTTTCTGTGCAGCCACGCACTTCATCAGCACCCATGTCTATCTACTGGGGTAGAGATTATTATTAACATCAGCTATTAAACTTAAATTTCTATGAAATGGAATATGAGAATTGATTGTGTATACAATTATTGATTTGCCTTTGGCAAACACATTTGTAAGTATCACTATTCATTTTCTGTTTTTCCATTTTTTATTTAGGTTAGCACGAAGTTATATCACTCTACCTATGTATGTTTAACTATTCTTACTTATCTTTTACGATCATCACATTAATTATTTTTACTTATTCGATGCACCATCGGTACATACATATAAGTATTATTGTAGTGGCTTTATGTTACTTTGTTTTTGCTTTCTACAGTTGACTTAGCTTTCCAGCATTCTGAAGCAGTTCTGGCCAAGTGAACAGTGATCGCCAAGTGAACATATTTTTGTCACGTGCCCATGATGAATTAAATGAGACATTATTAGATTTAATTGAACTATAGTGAATTTTTAATCAGAAATAATTTCTTAATCAGGCTTGAGTTCAGTAATTTCAATTCTTATGAATGAAATATTTTTATTAATTAATGTGAGTATCTAAAGAATAGAAGAAAAATTAAACTAGACATTCATAAGAATTGAAATTACTGAACTCAAGCCTGATTAAGAAATTATTTCTGATTAAAAATTCGCTATAGTTCAATTAAATCTAATAATGTCTCATTATTGCAAAACATAATAAAAAAGAAAAACAAACTATTGACGCGTTCATTGACAATGTCACCAGAAATACACTAGAACTGTTGTCTCTAACGTATCTCTACTCGCGCATAAAAGGAAAGTTGTCGACATTTCAACTAGTGCAATTGAGAAAATAGTGTTGACATAGATACCTATGGTTCTAGGCTGACTAGAGGGTATGTGTGAAGTATGTTTGTGTACGTACATTTACGAAAAGATTGGTTATTGGCACCATTTGGTGCCATTTTTATGAGTTGCTCACGCACATTCGCACAAACAGGAATAAATAAATATCTACATATTTATATGTATATTTGTTAAGATATCGAGCCGTAACCGCCAAAAAAGTTTAAGCGACATATTTTTTAAACTTCGTTTTTTTTTAACGAAAATGGATTATTTACGCTCGTAGGTAATCGATTTTCGTAAAAAAAAAGAGTTTCGAAAATTATGTTCCATAAGCTTTTTTGGCGGTTACGGCTCTATATGTTATGCTTAGTGTATGCAAAAAATCTTTTAGAATTATTTTTTATTACGATTAATGTATATTTTTTTTGGCGGCAATAAATTTCATAAGGTTTCTGGCAACAGTAATACAACAATATCAATGGCTTAAATCAGTTGCTTTGTATCTTTAAGGTAACATTGAACGCGATTTACAGGTTTTAATCATTCATTCGATATCCAACGGAATTTCATAATAACTTTTTAAATAGAAATTAAATGAAAATATATGTGTGATTTTAATTAATAACAGCGTATGTCCAAAAATCAAATTTCTTCAGTAGAGCCAGAAAAAGTAATTTTTCTAGCTGATTTTAGAAAAGATAGAAGTTGTGTTGTTGTTTTAGAAAAATATTATGTACATGCCTCCATATTTTTCAAAAATTGCTTAAAACTTTCTAAAAAGCATTTGAAATATAACAATTTGATATCATAAACTGGGAAATGGGAAATATATAACATACGTTGTTATTAATGAAAACCACAGACATTTACAATTCGTTTGGCAATGACGTGAGGTCTACAAAATATAAACATTAAATACGTGCATGGAATAACATCATCCAAATGTTCGTTTTGGCTCTAGGTCCTGGTATCAAAGTACAGGATCATTTATCAATGAGTACCGTATCCCTCAGAGTTTTTGTCATGACCTCAAGATAACATTGATCGGCAACTGCTACTTCAGAAAAGAGACAAGTCTAGCTTACTAAATATTGATGGGCGATACCACGAGAGATATATGTACCTTAACATCGAAACTGCCATGCAAAATGTCCATTGTTCCGTTTGCTGCCTAATGCATACCTTGGTCTGGTATATACACAGTAAGTCCTGCTTAACTGATTTGAAAAAGTCTTAATTTTTAATGCAATTAACCAGGGGGCAAATTACGAGTCGTATCGAATAACGTGATTTGCACCCAGGTATATGGTTTCTTCCATACAATTGTATGCTTCTTAAATTAGTTAAGCGGTTATAACAATTAAACTGTGATCAATTAAGCGAAAGCTACTGTAGTATATTTCGAGAGGTAAATAATCTTAATTGTTCTCACCGTTCGACGTTGGCAAGGGGGGGGGGCGTTGGCTGAAGTAGTTAGCACGTAGACTACAAAACCGAAAGTTCTGGGTTCGAGCCCGGTCTCCGACAGTCATTAAAAATAACAACATCACGCATTTTGCTGATGTGCATTAGTGTCCTTTGTATCAGTTATTGTGGGAAAAATTCTAGTGATGCAGGCATACTAAACTATACCGAGTTCATCAGATACTAATCCTAATGTAATATCACAGCGCCGTCCTTCGTTGTGTAGCAGAATCATCAGCGAAGTAAATTAACCAATAAAATGGCTGCTAAACACAGCTTCAAACATTTAATAAGCCTCACTTGACACCAGATGGCGCTGCAGCACTGCATTATCAAAAAGCGTGCAAAAAGCAGAGTTGTAAAATAATAAAGCTTTCCTCTATCTCTTCCTTTACAACCTGTCTTCTCTATCACTATCCCTTCCCTATCGCCCCCTCTCACCATCTTCTCTTCAACTAACAGGGATCATTGTATTGGACCCAAGTGACCTGGATTCAGAATTTCGCTATTCCGTACCAGCAGCCTGCTAACCTAACCTAACCGTTCGACGTTGAGAACGTTTAAAAATGTCAGCTCAACCTCATGCACTGGAGAAAATTTTTTATCACTTGAGCTCACGAAGAAATAAATTTTTTTATCACTCACACTCACGTCTTCACACGCGTGACAAATTTTCCACAATTTTTATTTACAAAAACTAGAAATTTTTATTAACAAAAGTTTTACTACACTCTCCATCGTTAATTGAAATCATACACAAAACACTTGATAATGTGACAGTAAATAAAACTGGTGGAAAAATTATTATTCCTTTTGTATTAAAGCAAAAAATACATTTCACTCACGCTCACGACCTCTCACGTGTGACAACTTTTAAACATTCCTTTTTTATACTTTTTTAATTTGATGGAACCATGAATTAAAAAAACTTTTTTTTAAAGAGTATTTATAGAAAAATTATGTTCGATTTCTTACCTAGCCCATCGACCTTACACCCGAATTCACCGGAATAAAATTTAATGGCGTGTTGGCATCACTGACTGAATCTCCAAAATGTTATGGCCGTTAAAGACTGTCAACGTATTTATTACATTTATTTATTATTTATGTATGATACACAAATTCGAGTAAAACTACAAGAAGCCAGAAAACTAAATAAAAAAATTTATACGGAAATGGGAATCCGTAAACCTGGATTTCCATCCCTGATTCTTCTCGCAGGTTTTAAGTGAAACAAATAACGTGTATCGAAAATCGATTTGACAAGAAATTAGATAATAAAAAATACGAAAATATTTTCCTAAAATTTTCGGCAACGATATCCCTGGAGCCATTTTGCAGATTTTGGTCAAATTTGAATATCTAAAATGGATTTCACACCTTCATTAGTTAACGAAAGGCTGTGAATTTGAGCCTTAAGCTCATAAAGTTTTGCAATGATTAAATTTTAACATACTAATTTGCTATGAAAATTCCCAGGATTAGTTCACATTATGTACGCTCACTCTTGACAGTGAGAAAGGAAGATGTGTTTTAAAACAAATTAAAGTATGTAAATCCGGGGGTCTAAACGTCGCTTTCGACAACGAGCTGATTGGATCAAGTTTTTCAGTTTGAGATTATGGCATTCGTTATCGAAATATGTAATAATATGGTGCGATATCGAATGCCATAATCTCAAACTGAAAAAACGTGATCGATTCAGCTCGCTATCGAAAGCGACGATTAGACCCCAGCACTCCATAAGGTATTTCTATTGTATATTTAGTGCTGATGTGATGAAAATGTGTACCCTTATGTTTGCATATGTCAATTGGCATGATGAGAATATTTATTTTTTTAAACCATGTGTGTATTATTGAATTGCTCTGCACACTCGTTTGAACAACTTTTTTACACAAGCACATTTCAATAAAATTTACCACTGAACAAGTTTTCGAATGCTTCAAAAAATCGTTTAACTAGAAGCACGTGAAATATAATATGCTCTCAGACAAAACGAAAAGAAAGGTCTAAAAATGATGGAGTTATGAACTAAGAACATACATACAAAATAATACAGATGATAAGCTTCTCCCTTTTTTGAAATCGGTCAAATTTTTGTATTTGTGAGTCTTTATGTCATTGACTGTGCATTAATGTCTTGCACAAGACCATTTATAAGACCTTTCAAGATATGAGAGATTTTTCAACTGCTTTACTACAGCGAAATATTCTAAAACAAACGCTAAACAGCACTGTTGACAAGACAAACAACAAACAATTCACATTTTTACCCTAAATCGCTTTAGTCGTGCCGCTTTTTTTGGTTGGGAGATTTTTATCGGTTTTGGCGATTTTTTTTAAGTTTTTTGGAGATTTTGTTTTTGCTTTTTTACAAAACACATTTTTAACTTAAGAGATGTTTTAGTTTTGCCGCTTTATTCGATTTGGCGATTTTTTCAGTTTTGGTGATTATTTCAGTTTTTGGCGATTTTTTCGGTTTTTGGCGTTATTTTAGTAATGACGCTTTTTTTAGTTTTAGTGATTTTTTTTTTTTTTGCTTTCTTACAATACACATTTTTGACTTTAGCGATGTTTTAGTTTGGCGCTTTTTTCGCTTCAAAGATTTTTCAGTTTTGGCGATTTTTTTTTTGCTATTTTACAATACTTATTTTTAAATTTAGCGATTTTTTAGTTTGGCCGATTTTTTCGTTTCAAAGATTTTTTTGGTTTCGGCGAATTTTTAAGTTTTTTTTTTGCGATTTTTTGCTTTTTTATAATACACATGTTCAACTTAAGCGATATTTTAGTTTTGGCGATTTTTTAGTTTTGCGGCATTTTTAGTTTTTTTTAGCGACCTTTTTACTTTTGGTGAATTTCTTGCATTTTAGCGATTTATTTTATTTTTGACTATATTTTTCATTTAAGTGCTTCTGTCATTTTGGCGATTTTTCGTTTTGGCATTTTTATAATTTTGGGTTTTTTTAGTTTCAAAGTTTTTGAAAATCTCACTCGTTTGCCTCTTACAGTTTCCAAGATAAATACAAAATGAATTTTTTTTCTGTGTATTCAAACGCCGGGTCTGGTATATTTTTTTTTTGGTCTGCTATACATACATACAAGAAACCGACGCGTCGTTGGACTGTTGCAATGTAGAATTTTCCTTTTGTACACAAAATGGTTTACTGGGTTTCGTTCGACAAGCAACCATAAGCATTTATCCATCATTTACCAAAGTGATGTATGTATTTGTGAAAACAAAAGCAACATTTGGTATGAAGTTTTTCACAAAAAGAGTTTAATGTATGTAAGTTTGTTTAAGCGTAAGAATTTTGTATGTTACAAAGAACACACACATACACACAAACACACACACACACACACAAACCCACACAAACACACACACATCAGTCCCTGTTTTAAACTTTAAGCCTTCATCACATTGTGCATGTGAACGGAAGCTACAAATAACATAAGGTAAACTTTGCGGCAAAAAGCAACAGTAAAAAACAAATGTCAAAACAAAATACAAAAAGTATATAAAAGATAAATCCAAAATAGTAATAACGTCATCAACCATTAAGCGTAACAAGTGCAGCTGTGATAATACTGAAATTATCTCACAAACACAGACATGAATTGAGAGAGTTGAGGAGCAAAGGAAAACAAAATCTAAAAGGAACTACCAAATCTATTCAAAACACTGCCTCCCCCACACCGCCTCTGACAACCAAATTGTTTTTTTTTTTTTGTATACTAACAAAACACACTTGTGCGTTCTGCTCGTGCAGCTTGCTGATGATTGTGTGTGAAAATTCACAGATTGCGGTAAGTTCTACTATTAAATATAAAGGATTTCCCATTACAATTGGGTGGTTTGTCAGCGTGTGCGTGCGTGTGAGTGCTGGTGCGAAAAAGGGATAAAGGAAACACACTTGGAAAAGGGCTAAAATCAGGGCAAAAGACAAAATCCTGTTTTAAGTAAAAACACACTTAGTATTTTCTGATGTATTGCTTGCGTGGATTTTGCTTTGTAATTGTTTTGTTATGTTAGTGAGTGGGTGGGGGCGGGGGGGGGGTGGTGTAAAAGCAACGTGCTTAACTGCGAATTGTACTGAATATTTCAGTAATTTTTATTTATTCCCAAACGAAATATGAAATAAATTGAATAATTATAATACTTGTTAAAGTTCCACATGTCACGTTCTGCCTTCACGAGGGCATACAGTAAAACCAATTTGCCTTATCAGATTTTTTTTCATATTTTATGGCTTAATTTTTTTTTCAAAGGCAGCTTAGAAATAGAGAACCACTATACTAATTTCAAAAAATTATTTGAGTTTGAATGTTTCAAGATGAGTAGATAATTCCCTGGTGACGGGTGTGACCTTGATATTAGCATATTTTTTGTATAACCAGGGATGGGCAAGTGTTGTGAGTTTTTCGTGACACACGTGAAGCACACGGATTGTGTTTAAAAATTAATAAATTTACGCGTGCGTGCGTGAGCATGATTGTAAAATACAATATTGTGCTTAAGTGATTCTGCAATATAATTTTGGTTACATAAACTTTATTTCCACTTGAAAAATTATGTCCATAGAAAAAAGAAATAATGTCCGTAATTATTTCTATTCGAACTTTATTTGTTTCTTTATTTATGATTCGATTAGGTTAAAGTTCGCATCGCTTTGTACGAAAAATTAAGGCTAGTACTCACTCTTTTGAAAATTTTTATATATTCCATCATACCAGGGTGTCTACTTTGTAATTCGAAACGAACGAAAATGCTTTCAAATTTACATGTTATAAGCAAACAAATTCGAAATTATTTCATTTCGTTTCGAATTACATGGTCCTCAAAGGTCGTGCGATTGTGTAGAATAATCGTTCCTACCTAGCCTTTACATGTGAGGATTAAAAAAAAAGAAATAACACTAAAGTTTAATTCTAGATATTCCGACAAACACTAGCAAAACAGAACAACATGCTGTTTTCACAGGCCGCCACACATTCATTATCGGCGTTCTTGTCTTTGGTCCACTATGTGTGGTGTCAGTTGTTTCAAATTTCAGCTTTATATAAATATTTTTGTCAGTGCAAATGGAATATGTGAATTGTTTTGTTTCATCGTATTACAATTTGCTGAAAGCTTTTTTTTTTTTGTATTGAAAGCTCAATTACAACAGTCTTGTCATTAGTGTTGGGCAAAATCTTTCATTTGTGTGAATCTTTCATTCTCTTTCATAAAGGTTAAGAGAATTAATTCTTTCTTTTCTTTCATCTTTCTGATTGTCACACACCTTTCAGTATGAATTGTCTTTCGATTGTTGTGAATGTTTCAATTTGTGTGAATTGTTATTTTAAGTACAAAAACGTTTTCAATAGGTAGTATAAATAAAAAAATATTTGCTTTTTAATTAAAAATTTGTTTTAAACGCAAAATTTTTACTTTTATATTCAATAATTTAAAAAATTTAGTGTTTTTACTTAAAATTTTTAAGTAAAAAGCAAATATTTTTTTATTCATACCTCCTAATATTAATTTGAAAGGAAAATATGTTTAGAAAATATTGAATATCCATATGTGTGCAATTAATGACTTTAAGGTGGTTTTTAAAGTAGTCATTTGTATTTTGATTTCAAAAATAGACAAACATAAGAAGCATAAATAAACTAAACAACATATTTAAAAATCTATATTCTTATGAATTGAATAGGCTAAAGTTCGTAACGCTTTTTAAGCCAAATTACATGTGATAATTATTAATGAACAAATAACATCCAAGTTAGTTGTAAATATTCTGACAACAACACATAGTTGAACGGAACAGCCAGCCGTTTTCGAAGGCCACTAAACCTTCCTCATCAGCGTTCTTCTGTGTTTTGGTCCACTGTGTGTGGTGTCAGTCAGTGTTGTCAGATTTATTTTCAGCCTCCTTGCCAAATGACTTGTCGAATATCGCCAAATATCGCCAATATAATAAAACATTAAATTTTAGCTACAAAAATATTTTTATTATGTAATTGCATTGCAAATATCGTTAAATTTGAAATTCAGTAGGTAACGTCTATCGTAAAACATAAAAAATATGTTGTTTAAAGCCGCGCACCCACTTGCAATATATCTGTGGCAAAAAGGAAAAAGTGCTTAAGTCGAGATAAGCAAATTTTGAGGTAATGGTACGTCCGTAATCTGCATATTTGAAAGTATCAATTGTCAAAATCTCAATTTATTAGTGTGATTTTTCATGAAGTTATAGCACTATGACTTGGACTTATTTTTTTTAGACTTCTAATCTCATTTGGAATAATATCTTAATTAAGGTTATAATATGGTATATTTCAACTCAAATGTCTTACTTATAGTGTGCAAAACGATGATTGGTTAAAAAAATAAAGGTTAACAGAAAATTTCCTAATTTATCTGTAAAAGAAATAAATTTCTGAAAATCGACTTGAAGCCTTAAAAGTGCTCTCCTGTAAAAGAGTAAAATATGACTTAAGCACTTTTTCCTTATTGCCACAGATATGTAATTGTGCAATTTTTCGTATTGTACGATAATATCGCCAATGTGTATGTCATATTCGAAGGTAACACAATATACACACTGGCAAATATCAAAAGACTTCTGATTTTTATTGTACAATCAAGGGAATTGTGTAATGTGGTGGCATCATTTTTCAATGTTGTTTACTTTTTCAATGTCAGGAATATTGGGCAATATTTTCTTTGCAATAATATTGCAAAGTATTTAAATTAACATATAAAAAGTACTTGCGTATAAAAGACTTAAAAATAACTTGTTGCAAAAATCAATCCTAATAGGATAAATTGAACTTGAACACCAAGATCAAAATTATTATTTAAATCTTGTGATAAAACGGAATTAACGTTCACTTAAATGTGTGTTAAAGTACACATATCATATCCTTGAAGTAGTAAGTGCCAGCAGCATCGTCATAATAATATAATTTAGGCGAGAACTCTTTCAGCCTTTTCCTGCTTCATTATCAAAATGTTGGTTCCAATTTATAAAAGGAAGTTTTCTTAACTGTGTTGTATAAACATCAAATGAGATTTTTTGTTCCATAATTTTTTTTAACTTCTTGAGTTTCAGATAAAGACTCACAACATTTAGAATTTTTTGCACGAAATATTTTATGTTGGAGAAAAAATTGCTTTATATAAGCATATTTTTTAACATTATTCTATTTTATTGAAATCTTAAAAATATAGCCAAAAATATCGCCAAGGAGTTCAAATATCGCCAAGTAAATCGCCAATCGCCATTTCAAAATTTTCATCGCCAAAACCAAATTTCTGTCGCCACGTTTGGCGAGATATCGCCATATCTGACAACACTGGTGTCAGTTGATGTAGATGTCTGCCTTATATACGTCACTTTATTGCAAATGGAATATGTGAATTGGTTTGATTCATTGCATTTCAATTTGCTAATGTGTTTCGTAATGTATACGCAAGTTACCATCTATATATATACCATCTTCTATATATATTACCATCTTCTATATATATTACAACAGTCTTACCATTGTCGTTTTGTTCCTTACTAACTATACACATGTTTGTTAATTTGCTTATTTTTGTTCTACTTAAGACAAACTTTTTTGGTTTGTTACTATTAAGTATATTTTTATTTTTTTAATTTTTGCCACAAGCCAATTACTATTAATTAGTTAATTTAATTATTATTTTTCGAACTGTATTTGTTTCTATATTCTTATGAACATGTGTATAGTTAGTAAGGAACAAAACGACAATGGTAAGACTGTTGTAATATATATAGAAGATGGTAATATATATAGAAGATGGTATATATATATAGATGGTAACTTGCGTATACATTACGAAACACATTAGCAAATTGAAATGCAATGAATCAAACCAATTCACATATTCCATTTGTAATAAAGTTACGTATATAAGGCAGACATCTATATCAACTGACACCACACCCAGTGGACCAAAACACAGAAGAACGCTGATGAGGAAGGTTTAGTGGCCTTCGAAAACGGCTGGCTGTTCCGTTCAACTATGTGTTGTTGTCAGAATATTTACAACTAACTTGGATGTTATTTGTTCATTAATAATTATCACATGTAATTTGGCTTAAAAAGCGTTACGAACTTTAGCCTATTCAATTCATAAGAATATAGAAACAAATACAGTTCGAAAAATAATAATTAAATTAAATATTTAAAAATCATTAAAGAGTGAAACGACGTTATTTACTCATACCAAATGCTAGTGACCAATACAAATAAATTTTAAAATAACATAATTTTTTTAAGTCGGTTAAAAAATCAAACAAGAAATTATTTCGTCTGCATATTTACATACATACATATGTATATAAGCATTTTTATTAAAACAGGTTTAAAAAAATAAGATTGAGTCCACTTCCATGTAATGATTAAAATGAAATTAAAAGATAACAATAATTTAATAAATTACATATTGCTATGTAAAAACGCCAGCTCTTCGACTTTTTTTTGGCTTCAAAAGGGTACGTCTGTCACTAATAATCTGCCCCGTTGCGGAAAATATTCGTTCGCATGGAACAGACGTTGCCATTATGCATAAACGCTTCAGAGCATATAAGTATATGCTTGGATGAACGTGATTTCTTTCTTTCCACCATAGTAATGGATCCTGTGTTCGCTCCAAATACTCCTCATCAGGTACTTGTCGAATTCGCGGGTACAAGCTGCTACGTTGCTGTCTGGTCTTACGGTTTTGTTAAAATCCAAATCATATGATTTCCATATAACTGACCCATGTTCTCTTACTACGGTGCTGGTTGGTATTGCCGTTATCTCTTCTATATTTTGAGCTCTTACCGTAAAAATCTTGCTCCTTAAAGCCCTTAGAGAATACTCATATGTGGCATCATTTTTAAATCCTTTACGCTTAAAGCGTGGGTCTAAAATGGTGCTTTCTGCATATAAATAATTTTTTTCCAAACCTCCAAACCGTGAAGATATACCACTTTGAAGTTTGGTTATCATATTTCCAACTTTTTCATTTGCGCATTGACATGTGGCAATACAACCTTCCAAAAGATTACATAAAACTGTAATTTTTGACAAAGTAACATACTTTTCTCCTGAGACCTCCATTGTTACTTCATAAAAAAGCAATAAAATGGGTATTACTGCGGAAACGATTTCCCAGTCTTCAACAGACAACATCAGTTCTGCACGCAAAGGAAATATATGGTTGTAAAATGGTTGAGAAAACAATATTATGTTCTCTGAAACAAATGTGTGGTCGTTGAAAACTAGTTATTGTTATTTTAAACATTAATTTCGTTACGATAAACACAGAATTGTTTGAATTTAATAATTACATTATTATATTCATAGAAAGTGCGATATGGTTAGAGTTTAACAATATAGTTTTGTTAAAAATTTATGACTACAATATAATTTGTATTATTCTGTAAAAATAATATGATGTAAATAACAATATAATGCTATGCAAAACCATACTATGTTAAGTTTTAAAAAAAATCTTTTTCAGAAACATCTTCTGTCAGTTAAGTGTTTCGTTTGTAAGCTATCGGTAGTGCACGCGTGGTGTTAAATAAATAAAAAAAGTACACGCAAAGAAAAGATATGGTTGTAAAATGGTTGAGAAAACAATATCATGTTCTCTGAAACAAATGTGTGGTCGTTGAGTACTTGTTATTGTTATTTTAAACATTAATTTCGTTACGATAAACAGAGTAATGTTTGAATTTAATAATTACATTATTATATTCATAGAAAGTGCGATATGGTTAGAGTGTAACAATATAGTTTTGTTAAAAATTTATGACTACAATATAATTTGTATTATTGTGTAAAAATAATATGATATAAATAACAATATAATGTTATCCAAAACCGTACTATGTTAAGTTAAAAAAAAACTCTTTTTCAAAAACAACTTCTGTCAGTTCAGTGTCTCGTTTGTAAGCTATCGGTAGTGCACGACGCATGGTGTTAAATAAGTAAAAAAAAGTATAAACAAAAGGGTAGATAAATAAAAATAATATGTACATATGTATGTATGTATGTATATCTGTAGTTCGTTTATACACATATATGTAAGTAACATTTCCATACATACATACATACGTTTTATTTCAACAATATTAATATATTTTTATTTCGCATTTACCGCACAGCTGTTTTGAACAAAAGATTTGAAAATAAATATATGATTAAAAAACAAAATATTATTATTACATAAAATAATACTATGGTCGTATTTAACAATATTATTATAATATTAGAACAAATGTATGGTAAGTCTCAATTATATTTTAGTCACATCTAACAATAGTGTTGTCTTATTTACAATAATAAGATTAGGTATAACAAAGTTAATTGTTTTTGTAGATAATATTATTATTAACTCTGAAAATAATATTATTTAAACTTTGCTTTTCCATTGACAATAATATGATTTGACTGCAACCATATAATTTAATCATAGTATGTTGCTGTTTGATTATGGTTACCTCAACTATATTTTTTCTTTGCGTGTGGGCGGTTTACGGAAAGTGTTGAAATTACGGCATTTTTTACTTCAAAAAATCTTTGCAACATTTCATATGTTGAATTCCAACTGGTCGGAACATCTTGCTTTAACTTAAGCTCTGGAAGATTCATTTGTTTTTGTGCGGTAAGTAATTTGTTTGACGCAAGAGAGCTTTTATGGAAGTATTCAACAACTTTTTTTGCTTTATTAGTTGTATCAGAAATTTCTGCTGTTCCGGTTTGAACAATCAAGTTCAAACTATGCGCAAAGCAACCGATTCCACGCCATTCTCCCTAGCGGATTGCAGCAACTATGTTAGGTGCGTTGTCGCTTACAATTGCAGACACTTTGTTGCTTATTTCAGAGTCAGACATAACTTTTTTCAAAAATTTGTTTAAATTTTCGGCCGTGTGTCTATCTTCAAACTCCCCGCACGATAACAAATGCGACGTTAGTTGTGTTTCGGCATTTATATAATGAGCTGTCACAGCTACTTAGCTAATATTTGCTCTAGATGTCCAAGCATCTGTAGTGAGGCAGACTGAACTTTTTTTTCACATCTTCTAAAATTTCCATATATACACTCGGAAGTAAACTGTTAGATAATATCTTTCTTGACGGCAGACTATATCCCGGACAAGTAGATACTTCATTAATTAGTTTTTTAAAATCTGGCTCTTCCACAAGTCGAAATGAGTGGTGTCCTTTCGCAATCATTTTTAAAACTAAATGGTCTATATGTTGTTGCTTGCGAATTGGAGGAGGTCTATTGAAAAATTGGGTTATTCTGTGTTGCTGGTTTGTTGTTCGTACTTGAGTACTAGTTGAAGGTTGTTCTTCGGTAAGTTCATCTACATTTATTTCTGTAGGAATGGGTGTTTGTCTTTCGAAATTAAAAGGTGTTAGAGGGTGCTTTGTTTTCAAATGCCGTCTTAAATTGCCATGACTTCCGCCAGAAAAACATAAAAGAGCTTTGCAGTATTTTCACTTAGCTTTTTGGCCATCTTCATCAAAATGCAACCAAACTTCACTGAACTTTCTATTTGCCATTTTTTATATTTTAACTTTTTTTTAACACAAATCACTGTTTAATGCTTTTCTTCTTGCTGAAAATTACTCTACTTTAATTCCTAGAATATAAAATTTTGTAACGACTTTTTCTTTTCTAACATGCCATATAATACATAGTTTTAACCAAGGTATATTTCGTCGGTTGGTTTGCGGCACAGTATATTCTAAATACATTATGTCTGCAGTAAACCAATAACTAACCGGCGATTTATCAACTTAAAATAAATATGGCAACACAAGAAACCACACACAAACATGAACTGAAGTGTATGGTGTATGGTAGAATTGTCATTAAATTTTAAGATATCGTCGGTTGATTTCTGGCTTGCGGCATAGTATATTGAAAATACATTATGTCTGCAGCAAACCAGAAACCAACCGACGATATAGAGTTTGACATATAGAAATCCTATCACCTCAGCAACAGAAAAATGAAATCAAGCAGAAATATTAAAGTAAACAGAAAAATGAAACTGAAAGATGAAAGATGTTAAGAGAAAATATAGAAGTATTTCATTCTTTCACTTGAAAGAATCATTCAGTTGAAGTAATTCATTCACGAATGACACAAGCCTACTTGTCATTGTTGTTTGTTCTTTACGAATTATGTACAAGTCAGTTAAATTATTATTACTATTGATTTATTTAATCTACAGAATAAATTCTAAGATTAAATTTATATATGAGCATTGGGTGCTTTGGCCATCAGCCCTTCAGTTAAATTGTTTGCTTTTGTTCTACTTGAATCAAACTTGTTTGGTTTGTTACTTTTAATTAATTTTCATTTAATTTTTGCTAGAAGCCTATAAATATCAATTTTGGTTATTTTTAATTATTTTTGTTCCAACTTTATTTGTTTCTATATTAATGACTCGATAGCAAAAAAAAAAAATGTAAATCGCCTATTTCCAAATTTTGTTTCTTCTAAATTTGGCTGCTAGGGTATATGCTATTAATTTGCATTTTTTAAATTTAAACTTAAACAGGTGTAGGTAGCATGTGTTTTAACATCCGAACTAGAGAATTACAAAAATGTTCTGACTATTAATCGGCTATATATGCGTATGTACAGAGCTATTTTATTTACACACAAATATAAACCATACACATAGACTCACGCATTTTCCATTTCTTTTGTATACACGGTGGCGAATGATGAAAAAATATCCCGAGTATCATGAGTATATTTTTTTTTGTCCGACTAAATATCCATACTCTGAGTGTAAGCATACTCCTACTCCTAAAAGTATGACAGAGAATCAATGCGCTTGATACGCATGTGCCTTTTTATTTTTACTTATAGCGTACTTTAGTTTCTCGCATAAACGAAGTTGAGATGCTGTTGTATGTTCGAATTAGCTTTAGTCATAGTGGCTTGAGAGAAAATATGTGAGCCAACGAATTGCTTGCGATGCAATTATGAGTATACACAGTTGCTAAAATTAAGTATATATTTTTTTGGCTACTTTTTGTCATTCTCTGATCCGAACTCACAATAAAACATGTGAAAACGATTTTTAAACAAAAAATAAAAAAAGCCATCGGTTCATAAATGGTTGTGAGGGTTCCTTTAAACTTTTTGGTCCATTGTCGAATGAGATGTATGTCTGGCTCTTCACTTAAGTATGGCAGAGCAGTCCTGCAATGTTGCAGAATGCGGAATGACAATTTTTGCAAAACTCTCACACGCACAATGTGCGCTCCGGCTCCGGGAAATACTCTACAACGCCTGCATTTCCTAGAGCTCCCTACCGATTGACATAACCCGCATGCCGCTCAGATTCGTTGCGTACAACCAGTTAGTTAAACAAATATAAACTTTTATTTGAAACACCCTGTACTATAAAAACAAATGATATTTTAAAACGGTTTTTTTTCAAAACATATACACAAAAAAATATACCAATGTAAAATCATCATGAAATAATTTTGATTTAGTATAGTTCATCGTGTTATTTCGGTATTAATTTCACACTGTTCCAACTTGAAATAACTTTAATTCAACATGATTCTTCATTTTGATTTAACAGTACTAGAATGTTAAATCAATTTTACAGAAAAATCAAGACAAACTCTTTTTTATTATTATTTTTTTATCCCACGTCACTGCTCTCGGTCTCATATGCTATTCCTTGTCAAGGTGATGGAATTCTTCCTTCCCATTATGTTTTTCTGACCACATATTTTTCCTTTTTTAATTTTTAACAAAAATCCATTAATGCTTTACGACTTTATTAGCATCATTATCGCCAGCATTATTTTCTTCATCTTTATTATCGTAAAAATGATTTTTTTTGTGGCATCAGATTCTTCAACTGTGTAAAGCTGTCATGTCATATTTGTGTGTTTGTCGTTTCATCTACATATCTCTCTATTTAGTAGAGGAATATTTCTTTCTATTTGTGTTCTGCTTCAATATAACGTGGCAGAAGTGTATCTGTGCTTTTTCGATTGTTTTTTGTCTTTAATTTTTTTGTTGGTGTGTGTGCAACACGTCTGTGCGTATTGTTTCAAGGATAATTGATTACATTTTTACAGTAATTGAACAGATGAGGTGTTACCACAAACAACTCTTGAAACTTAAATGGGAAGTATGCGAGTGAAATTCTAAGATTTGCTAAGCAATGAATATATTAAATTGAAAAATATATTACTAAAAATTCAAACTAAATTCTGGTCATTCACAATGATAACTTTTTATTAAAACTTTATTTTGCTTTAAACTAGATTTTTCCATCACTTTTTTTAAGCTTCAAATGATATTTTTAATCTGATTTGTCATTAAGATTTTTTACTTATTGTAGAAATGACAATAAGGGGCTATTAACATACATATTACGAAACGCTCCCGTTGGAGTAAGGGGGGGGGGGGGGGTGGATTAAGATTTATTATACTGAAAATTTTGTAAAAAGTGCTCCGAAGGTGTATAAAACTCCGAAAATAGCATTACGTAATATATGAATAGTCCCCAATATCAATATGGGCATTTACACAGGAATGTCAATTTTTTGTAGCGTGCAACACCAAGCATATAGCTTGTTTTTTCAAAGAAAATTGAACTTTTTTTTTACTTCTTAATATATTTGCGTAGGCCGTCAGCAGCTGTACGTTAGGTAAAATCTTAAGAAAACTCGAGTCACGTTGTTCAGAAATACAAGGTTAATTGCTTGCTGTCGCACGCGACAAGAAAGTATAATTTCTCGGAGAAATGCCCATATGCAAAAACCTAATGCAAAACTTAATGCCGAAATTTAAGACGTACTTTATTAATTCGTCTATAGATGCCTTTTCCAAAATTAGAAGTCATAAAACGAAGTATGACGTATAGCGTCGCCTTCCCTGATATATGCCAGCAATTACGTTTTTTGCATCAAACGTGCATTTTCTCAATTTTTTTTACACAAATAAATTTGTCTTAATTGCAGTGACAAATTTGTACACTTGTGCCACTATAAAATATATTTACAGTTTGTCAAGAAATTCTTTGCAAAATTTAATAAACAATAGTTTTTTTTTTGTTTAAAAAAGTTTCTGGAAGATTTTCCAGAAGAATCTTTTCTCAATCTCGCATAAGGGTTTTATTCAATCCTTGCAGTCCAGCTGTATTTTCGCTAAGCGAAATGTTTTCTTGTTCTCGTTTTCTAATTTTCAATTAATTTTTTTTCCTGCTTTGGCGATGCTTTTGGATGTAATGGATTTTGTTTTTTGGAGGTTTTTTCTGCGTTAAGGTTTTTTTCTCTTTTGGCGATTTTTTTTTGCTTAAGTGATTTTCGTATTTTCCGTTTATTCTGATTTAATTATTTTTAAAATTTGTTTCTTATTGTAGCTCTAGCGATTTTTTTTCCTTCATGGCAAATTTCGCCTTTGCAGGCGATTTTTTTCCGCTAAGCGCATTCCTTTTTTTTTACCGTTTTTTTTCTGTTCAATATTTTTTTCTCTTTTTTGGTCGTATTTTTGCACCTTGATATTTTTATTATTTTGGCGATTTATTTTTTGTATTACATTTTTTTTTAGATTTTTTTTATTTATTTTTTTAGCGATATTCGTTCGACTGAACGTTCTCTTTCTGCTAAACGATTAATTCATTTTTTTTTTGTTTTGATAATTTATTTTTGGAACTTATCCTATTGTAGTTTTAGCGATTTTCTTCTTTTCGGCGATAGTCGTCTGTGCAGGGTATATTTTGTCGTTAAGCGAATTGTTTACGTTTTAATGTTTATTTTTTGCTTATCAGCATGTTCCCGTTTCATCGCGCTGGCCATTTTTCGTTTTAAATTTTTTTTAATCTCTAATTTTATGCGAACCGAAAACTGTTTTAGCGATTTTTTTGTGTTAAAGTATTTTTTTTAGTTCTTGAATACATACATATAAAGGAAAGTATCTATGAAATACAAAAATTGTTAAGACTTTAAATCGCCAAGCCGAAAAAAAATAGACAACACTATATAAACGACAAAACTAAACAAGTCGAAAAAAAATATTATAATGGAAAATTGGCAAAAAGATAAAAGCGCTTAAATGGAAAAAATTCACCAAAAATAATATAAACCACTAAAATGTAAAAAAATCACCAAAAGTTAAAAAATTGCCCAAAAAGAAAAAAAAACCGCCAAAAAACAAAAAAAATCTTCAAAACAAAAAAAAAGCGCTAAAACTAAAAATAAGTATGTACATATTAAAAAAACAAAAAAAAAACGCCAAAACCCGAAATCGCCAAAACCAAAAAACGCTAAAAGTAAAAAAGCTTTAATAAAAAAAAATCGCCAAAAACTGAAAAAGTCAAAACGATAAAAGCGCCAAAACTAAACAAATTGCTAAAACTAAAAATAAGTACATATTGTGAAAAAAAATCGCCAAAAACCGGAAAAAACGCTAAAACTAAAAAAACGCTAAAACTAAAAAAAACGTAAATACAAAAAAACTCCTAAAACCGAAAAAAATTGCCGAAAAAACGAATAAAATCGCCTAAAAGACACAAGCGCCGTACGAAGCACGTCGTGTGCTAATCAAAGTTGCACTTTACTGAATTTATAATATTTTGCAAGCGCCTTTTTGACAAACTGTATAGACATAAATATGTAAAAAAAAATATCCTAAGTGCCCTTTAAGTGTGTGAAAAGTAAGAAAATGTATGCGTGTGCGTAAGTGTGTGTGTGTGTGTGTGAATCTATGAATTTGCCAAAGGGCATTAATGACCATTCTATGCTGATTGTAACTCTTATTTGTAGCTCCTTTTTGTTAGTGGGCACTTTTGTGTGAATATGAGCGTGCGTGTGTGTGTGCGTGTGTGAGTGCGTTATCTTCGTCTACCTCGTCGTGTTCTAACTGCTGTCATTTGTTGTTCGTCCTGATGTGATTTGTAGTCAAAGTACATGTTTGTAATTGCTTATGTATGTGTTTGGGGTTTTCTGGTTGTCGTTATTGTTCGTTTTTGGAATTTTAACAGCTTTTAATGATTGTTTAACAAGTTTTTACTACGTTTTGTATTTATAACTAGTTAAATACACATATTTTTTACGGCAACATATTGTTAGTTGTAGTTAAGTTTTTTGTTTTACTTTTCATATTTATGTATATACATATGTATGTGTGTATATGTGTGTTAGTGCAAACTATACACAGACATTAATATGTGTATATGTATGTATGTATACTCGTATTTGAGGCATTTTTCGCATGTGTTGGTAAAACCTTTTAGTGGTTTTATGTTTGCAAATTGCACCCTCGCTCGCATGGTTTCTGCATGTCGCTGGTATTTTAGTTTCCCTTCAAAACGTGATGAAATATTGAAACTTTGTTTAAACTTGTTTGTGGCATTTGGTTCTAACGTGTGTGGTAGAGAGACATTCATGCTCGTCATTGGCAGATGTTTAGATGACCATTTGATGCAATAATGATGAAATTTTGCAACCAACGCATTCAATAGTGGCTTTAAGGGCCAAGAATGGTCATTAGCCGGAACAATCTTTAATTTAATACCAACGTTATTACGGTATATGAAATGCAATTACGATTATTCCATCAAAACTGCAATTACAATTTGAACTGTTAAAAGTTCGCAAAAAGATAAAAACAATGTAAATTTGCAATTAAATAAGCAATCGCTGATAGCGTGCAAAAAGCGAGCGCAACAATAGGAACTAAGTCTTCTTTTTATAATTTCAAATAATTTTTTCTTGGAAAAAATTTTCATATTAGTAATGTTTGAAGTTATGTACAGTTTCCGCAGACGACTCGTCTAGAAAATTTGTATGAAAATCACAGGAAAAAATTAGTGCATACCTTATAAATTTTATACTTAAATTACTTTAATAAAATCATTTAAATAGTCTTAAAATATGTATATAATTTTTGGAATTGTTTTAATTTGCTTCAAAATACTTAATTCTAATTTTTAAGCAATTAGAAACTAACCGAATAAAATTATTCGAAAAATATACATATACATATAAACATATAAAAAAAATTTTTCGAATAAAATCATTCGAATAAAATTATTTGAATAAAATCATTTGAATATTCGAATTAGTTCGAATAAAATTATTCTATTTATATTATTCGCATGCAATTATTCAACTTAAGATATTAGAATAAAATATTTTTTCATAAATTTTTTTTCTCTTAACAATTTTAACAAAATTTTAAGATTCTGTAAACAAAAATTTATTGGAATAACTTCAATTGCAAACTAGTGATTTGAGTAATTTTAAGACGAATTAAAATTTTGCCTAAATTTCCTCTAACAAAAATAATAATTATTTGAGTAAAAGTTATTGGAATAAATATGTATCTTACATAACGAACAAGCAAAAAATTATGTACTCGCTATAACAAATTAGTTAATTGATTGTTCACCAGAAACAAAAATATGAGAAAATAAATGCAAATATATACATACATATTTTTTTTTACTATACCGGACAAAAATCAAAATATACTTTATAAAACTTTTTTGTGTTTGAGTCATAAATATTGTTATTTTATTTTTTGCTGTGGCATTGTTGTATATTTTATATCAAAAAAATTTTTTATCAACAATTTTCTTTTACTGGATTCAAGCAAAAGAAAAAAGTATTAAATAAGATTTTTATTAATTATTTTTATTCGAATAATTTGAAGGCGAACAATATTTTTTTGTAAAAAAATTGTTTTTTATATTTTTTACATAAATTTATTTGAGTAAAACTTATTCAAGGAAACTTTTTAAGCAAAAAAGCGATTAAAAATGTTTAATCGTATAATTTGAATCGAATAATTTGAAGACGAGTAGTTTTTTTTTTAAGAAAAACAATTATTTCTTCATATATGTATATATTTTTTAAAGTTATTTGAGTAAAACTTATTCCAAGAACATTTTTAAACAAAAAAATTACTTAAAAAAAATTTATTCGATTAATTTTAATCGAATAAAATTTTTAGAAAAAACAATTATGTATTTCAATATTTTTTTTCATAAAGTTATTTGAGTAAATCCTTTTTAAAGAAAATTTTTAAACAAAAAAGTGATTAAAAACTTTTAATCGAATAACTTTCATCGAATAATTTGAAGGCGAATATTTTTTTTCGGGAAACAATTTTCTATATTTTTTTAAAAGTTATTTAAGTAAAACTTAGTCCTAGAACTTTTTTAAACAAAAAAGCGACTTAAAAAATTTTAATCGATTAATTTTAGTCGAATAATTTGAAGTCGAATAAAATTTCTCGCAAATAATTGTTGCTATATATTTTTCGTAAAGTTATTTGAGTAAAATTTAATACAGGAAAATTTTTAAACAAAAAAGCGATTTAAGTAATTCGAATAATCTGTGGACAGAAAAAATTATTTAAATAAAAATTACACTGTGCAACGGTGAAAAAAAATACACAGACCTGTCAGTACTACTGAATTTGATGAAAAAATAATTTCATCGTGCATTTTTATTTTGCAAAACTAAAGGAATTTTTATTATTCACTTTTTTCAGAATAACTCTTAATTTTTTTCTAATAATATTTGGCTAAGTTGTAGCTACAGTAAATCTAATCTAAGCTTGTCTATGCACCCTAATAGCTCATAGAGACCACATTTTTACCTTAAAAATTTTGTTTTTATTGAAATAATTTTAATGCGAATAAAAATCTTTGGAAAAATTATTATTTCTATATATTTTTTGAAAAAGTTATTCGAGTAAAATGAATTCGAATAAAATAAAAAAAGATAATCGGTTTTATGTCATTTGAATATTTTTTGCTATATGTTGATAGTTTAGATAAAAATTATTGCGAGTTATTTGCGTTTATATAAATAAATTTCATTTAAAAAGCTTTTTATTCGTTATTTTTATTCGAATAGTGTCGATGGGAATTATATTTAGACGTAGAAAATCAAATTGTTCAAATAAAATCCTGGCAGGAAATTTTATTCTAATAAAAATTTAGTATATTTGATTTAATTTTAATTATTAAAAATAGCCCGATTAAGGATTAATAATTAATTTTTTTTTTGATACATTCAACATTTTGGATACATTCCCTCCAGAATTTAAAAGCTGATAGTTTTTGCCATGAAAACGCAATTTAAAATTCGGTGGCTGCAATATAAAATAAATAAATGGCTATAGTTCTTGATGCTGCTGCTGCTGCTGCTTGTTTTAAAAGTAATCGCATGTTTATTTTGTTCTGACTACTTTGGTTGAAACCAAAGTTACAACTTTGTACATTTACCAGTCATGTTCGACAAATTTTGTATGTGTTTTGTCACAGATGGTGTCACTATTTATAGGTGTAAATGACGACAATGACAACAAAAAAGTTGCATTAAAGTTGGTGAAAAAATAACATTGTATTGTGTCCCCCATGTTTTCAATTGTCCGAAAATTATATATAAAAAATATGTTTTGGTTTTGGCTTTAACTTTTTTCCAACCATTTTTTTATTTTTTTTTTTTTTTTGTCAAAATGTAACGTGTGTTGTGAATTAAAATGCTCATATATTCAATAGTTGTTTGGTGATTTACAATGACGGCAATAGTTTAATGATGAATGTTGAGCTTAATGCATATTTGCTATGTGATGCTTGCGGATTTTTTGGGGTTTTTTTTGTTAGAGGAGAAAGGGAAGGCAATTTGTGTGTAGATTGATTTTTAGATCATACACTTCATAATTACTCCAGTTTTCGCAACATTGTGGCTGTAGTTTCCACACTAGAAACTGCTAACAAGTCTAAAAATATATGTAGATAATAAAAATTGCTAAAAAAATTTTCAACTTAATTGTTTGTTGGAAACAAAAATATCTACTTTTAAGGAAAAAAATTAGAAAAGATTCTTTAAACCTTAAATCATGATTTTTTACTTCCTGAAATCTGATTGTAGGTGTTTTTCTCTCAATTAATTTTTTGCTCTCCTGTTGCTGAAGAAACGGAACATAAAATGCCTGCTGGTGATGCCACTTGCAGATTCAGTTATGAAACTGTTTTTTTTTTCCTGTTTACATTTTACTTTTGTATTTACATTTCCGTTACACCAAAAACAAACAACAAAAACACGAAAATAGTTTTCCATACTTCACAGTAACCGCATTTACTACCAGAACTAGTAACTACAAACAAAAGCCACTCAAAAATGAAAGAGAGAAAAAAACTACTCACTACTTATTTTAGATTCAGTTTTTTCCATAACAAATTCCCATCAATTTTGGTAAAATTTTATTTAATTTTTTTTTTGTGTTAGAATAGAATGTTTTGTTTAGAAAATGCGTTTAGTGATAGTTTTTAACTCCAACGAGTGGAAGGTTGTGTAGGCGACACCCTACAGCAGTAACTACTCGTATATAAACTAGAATAGAATATAATTTCATTACAAATATTTTCGCAGAAATACATCCCTGTTGTGCAGGTGATTTTCGCTTTAAAAAAAATTTGCTAAAAATACCCATTCCCAGAAGACTTAAAGGGTTAGTGTATGCCAACAAAAAGTTGCTTGTAATGTTCTAAATAAATGTTCTGAAGGCACTATATATCAAAAACAAAAATTTCACACGATTTTCTATATTTTTCTACTACACAAAAGTGCAACTTTAAATAGGCCGTAAAATTAGTTTTAGTTGTAAACTTTTAAGAAGCCAATATCTTTTTTAGTCTCTCTACAAAAACCAGTTGGCAGACTATTGTTATTTAAAAAAAAAATTTTTGCTGAGCAGTGTAATTTTTTAAAAATTGCTTTTTACGAATAATTTTTTAATCGGTTTCAATCGAAGTTTATTTCTGGTTTAAATTCATTCTATGTAGTTCAATTACCTTTAAATATATATCACATTATTTTTTTTAAATCTCTGTCCCTTAGTCCGTGACTTTTTGAATGAAACACAGGTTTTTGGGATAAAAAAATCATATTTTATTTAAACGTTGTCTCCTTTAAGTTCTACAAACTTTGTCGCAACTTTTTTATAACTTCCAAAAAATAAGATTTGTCGAGGTCATCAAAATAGGTGTTTGTTTTTCCGACGATTTCATCGTTGCAGTCAAATCTCTTTCCGGCGAGAAATGTCTGCAGATTTGGGAACCCTGGATGCAAAAACCCGTTGAATAAGGCGGACAAGGAAGCAATTCTTAGTCCAATTCAAGGACTTTTGCATTAAAAACTTTACATGCGTGCATTCTTGCATTGTGCTGCTAAAAAAATAACTGTTTTTTTTTGGCCAGATGCGGTCGGCTTTTTTCAAATCCTCATTAAATCGACCCAGTAAGCTGGAATAATATTCGCCATTAACTTGTTTACCCTGTTGAAGGTAGTCACTGTCAATTAAACCGCGTGCATTACAAAACAAAAGTCGCCATGTCTTCATTGGCTCACAAACTCACCTTGTACTTTTTTGGTTCCGAAACGCCATCAGAAATCCACTGTTTCTATGGCTGTTTGGTGTGTCGTGGTGGATCTACGGTTTGTCCACTGTTACACAGCGGCATAAACAATCGTCTAAATTGCGATTGAAAAAAAAAGCAGCGCCTCCACTGTTATCATTCAATATTGAAATCAACACACAGAAAAATTTTAACTTAAAATCTACATAAAAAAAAATATTAATTTAACATTTCCATCAATGATTTTGCTTCATATGTACTTCATGTTAATCCAGCATGATTTACGGTAATCTTCAAAGAAAACTTTTCCATTCAAACTGACTTTATTTCATGGTAATTTGCTGTTAAATCAAAATCAAGAATCATGTTGAATTAAAGTTATATCCAGTTGGAACAACGTAAACATTGTACATATTTTATTAATTATTTAACTTACGTGCGCAAATTGGAAAAGGCATCAGAAAAATGTTTGTATGTTTATAATTGGTTTCCCCGGCTTATGTATGAACTCGGAGAATTCATCACGTGGTAGCCAACGCGCTTACCGCTGCAGCCACAGTAACGTTAAATATTCTTTAGATACACACTAAATATATACCATCATGATTTATTCGTTAATTCAATAAGATTTAATATGATTTCAAATTAAAATTTTTGCATAATGATTTTACATTGGTATATATTTTGTCTGTGTGAATGAGCCTTGTGAGATGCCTATGGCTTTCACAATTCTCTCACTTGCAATCTCCGAGTAGCTAACGTCATATCGTAAAAATGTTTCAATCGTTTCGGGTGTATAGATCCCAACTATACATCCACAACGTTCCGCATATTCCGAGCTTGTACGGCCACATGCAATTTGATAAACCACTTTAATACCCTTGATATTGATGGTGCATAGTATATTTACTCGTATCAAGCTTAGACCTGGTTTGAATGATTTTCCGCAAAAAATTATTAAATTCACTTTTTTCCATTTTCTTCTCAAACCTAAATTACCCACGTTGTTAAAATTTTTACAGGAAGCAACTGACTGTTGCCTGCTGACAAGAGCAGTGTTGCTCTTTCAGTTAAGACATCAAAAACTCACGGACTTGCTAGGCCCCCTTAATTTCCATATATCCTGTTCGTATTTTAATTTCACTAATTTAACAATTTTTCCATAATTTTTTTTCAGTGATCACTTCCCAGTTCCAAGATTTACCTCTGATATATTTAGCTAGTCCCGTTAAATGATTAACAGTGGTCTATTAACTGCAAAAGCCGCATTGTACGTATATAACACATAATGGTTTGTGTCCTTGCTAATTAAATTCATATCTTTGTATTCATGTTTTCCTCTAGTTCATGTACAACAGTTTTTAGTGTTGTTAAGCAGTTTTTTTCTCAAGTGATGTTTGCCGCTCTATATATAACACGTTTGTGTATTTTCACTAAATCCAAAGCTTTAATAAAAATAAGCATCTCTCGCATGCAACATAAAATCAGTTAAATTAATTTTTTTTGCTAGTCTCATAATCAGCTGGGAGTATGTTAATGATTCGACCCTTATGAATACGACTTGTTTATATCGTATGTATGTATTGTATGCATATACTCGTACATATTCGTATAGCTTTTGTTTGTGATTATTTGAATGGCTGTTGTTTTAAATTGTGTTGGCATTTCATTTGCATGCCACCGTAAGGGATGCTTTGATTTCGGTTCTTTATTATAAATTGTATTTCAAATGTTCTTTTATTTTTTTTTGGTCGCTTCTATCTGCTTGCGCTGCTTCTGTGTGTTTTTGGTTTGTTTAAAACATCACTTGCAGTTTTTCCAGTTATTTAACAAAAATAATAAAGGTTTAGCAAAAATTCAATTTTAAATTGCATAACATGTTGGAAATAGTGAAATTTAAAAAATGTTGCCTTAAAGAATACACGAGTATTTGTTTTATTGATATGCACAAAAAAAAAGATACATTTTCATTGAAATTGTTTCAATTTATAGATAAAATTTTCTGTGAATATTCTGCAGATTTATAGAATTCATGTTAGCAATTTATTAGTTCGTGTTACAATTTGTTTTGCTGGTTTGTGTGTGTTAAATATTAAAAAAAAATGCTTTGATTCATTTCAATATTAGGATGCCACGCTAGACCGATAAGTATTAGTCCGGGGTTCGTGGGTCCGATTTCCACCATAGGTTCTGGTACTTGTGTTTGTAGTATTTAATAAATAAAAAATATATAGTTGTGATAATAATAACAGATGAGTGTGAGCTAAAACACCAAAAATTCCCACTTCACCAAGACTTTCGTAACATGATATTATAGATTTTGAATATATCTCGAACATTTATCGTGTAAAACTATCGAGAATGACACTGAAAAATTAATAGAAAAAAAATTTACCTGTCACTCAGTTTTGTCTCCAAAAACTATTGATTTCGAAAGTGAGATTATATTGAACTAATTTCGATATCGCAAAAAGGCAGCAGAAAAAGTAAAAACAGTAATTTTCGGTCCTGTAAACCGATCGATTTGAAATGACACAATTTTAGAAAACTAATTCCTAACTAAAAGAAATATTTTTTTTAAATTTTTAAATATTTTTATTAAATAGATTCTCAAATATCATATCTGAAAGTTAATTAGTGTGTATGATTTTAAACACGTCCGCAGGATCATTATAAATTTATTTAAAACGAAAAATTTACTCGGATTTGGTTTAACTTGACTGCACCCGGTCATAAGTACTTGTGTGGGAACACTCTATTCTTGAATTGCTGTTGTTGTTTTTTACATTTATTTTCTTTACATACTTCTTACAACTACCATTCGAGCTGAAAAAAAGTCAGCCAATAAAAAATAACATGTTGATTCTTGAGTTCTTGTTTTAACTTTGATGTATGTTGAACTTCTCATTTGTTCAAATGAAAGTTTAACATAATAACTCTAGTTATTCTAAGAAATTTTTGGGCTAAGGTTCCCAGATGATCTGCACTAGCAACAGTAAATTGCGCATAGGATCCAGCTAAACACCTCAATAATCAATTTAAATGTATTTTTAATAAAAAAATATTTTACTGAATAAGCAAAATAATAATTAGTGCGTTAACAAATGCTAACCTTAAAAAAAAACACAATCGTCCCTTTTCACAATGTATGATTAAGAGTTAACGTGAACTTTAACTCACTGTTCTTCATACAAAACATGCCGTTAAAGTCCGTGTTAGCTTTTAATTGTACATTGTGAAAAGGGCCGTAAGAGTAATTTTATATTTTAATGCATTTCTTTAAAAATATTTTATTAATATATTCTGCCTTATCGTGGTTGGCGTATTTCAAATACGACTACGACTGTTTGGTAATAGATTAAAGAAGACTTCAACAGTTTTTCTTTAATCTATTACCAAACAGTCGTAGTCTTATTTGAAATACGCCAACCACGATAAGGCAGATTAATTCCTTAACTTACGCTGAAGTCAATCGGATTTGAACGGTATATCTCCGGGGTAACAGAGTAGTATACATCGACTGGGCTATCGTCACACATTCGAGAAACTATCGAGATAAGTTCATTTCAGCGAACATTAGAAATTTTTTAGATTCGCGAACATACATGTATCGAACAATTTTGTTTCGAAATTTCTTCGCCTTAGTGAGCATTCGTTTATATTGAATCTCAGGTCAAGTGGGTTGGGCACGATTAAAATTTTTTCCTCGATGAGTGAAAAGCTATTCACCTACCCATCTCTGTTATGAACTAACACCTACGTATTCATCATCATAATAAAGTTAAAACCGTTTTACTTTCAAATATTTTAAACTTTAATAATGTTTGCCTGAAAATCGGGACCAGCTTTCTTAAGCACATGCATACAAATTCTTAATGGTCTTAAAAAAAGCAATCATAACAAAACTCACACACAGGCAATACTTACATGCATACATACACAGATACTTTCACATATACATACATACATACATATTTATAAATATGTAAACAAACAAAGAACACACTTTTCTCCAACAGAAACCAACAGTTTTTAGTGCCACACAGAGCCACTACCGTCGTTACATGTTATTAAAGATTTTGAATACCTAATTATGAAACTGTCAGATGCAAAAATTGTTTTATTTCTTCTGGCTCTCCAAGTCTCTTATTACATTTTACTCTCTTGTGTTAAAATAACAATGCGAGTGTATATGTGTCAGAGAACTGAAATGAGTAGTGAAAAACTGCGTAGAGTTGAATCATGACTTATAATTTCTTGTACTTGTGCGCACTCATACTTATTGCAATGTTGTCTATGAATTAGACTTGTGTCCAACAGCTCTTTTTGAACTAGTTCGTTCAGTTGGACACAAGTCCGGTCAAAAACATCAATGTAAATTAAATGGGCTTGAAACAACTTATGATTCAAACGCTCTCAAACTAATTCAAAAAGATCTGTTGGACATAAGTCTACTATGAAACATATTCTCTCGAAAGTTTGAAGTGCGCATCGAACTCATACTTAGCAACATTTTTCACATTGTTGATTTCGACTCTCCTTAACGCAATGCCTATGGACGATGCAAAATAAGTGTGATTCACATTGCGAACTTCACATACGAACATTAAAGTTCTCATTATGTGGTTATCGGGTATATTCTGTATTCCACGTGAAATTAAAAGGTGTGGAATACAGAACATACCCCTATGTGGTTTTCTGTTCTCTCTATTTACTACTGTTGTATACTACTTGCAAACTGTTTAATGACTAAACTTTTAAATAGACATACGAGTAAATGCATGAGTTGAGTAAACTGAATCAATGTGATTAGTATAAGTATTTTCCTGTAATTAGAAATCAAACTGAGGTGATTTATGAGTGTGAGTGTGGTATGACTATGATGTCGACGTCGCAATTCATATTTATTTCAACCTATACTTATAAATCAATGTCATCGTGAGTATGCGTAAATGAGAGTAGTTACGTTTAAATGATGTCTACTCACTTGTATTTAAAATTTCATGAGCCAGTATTAATAACGAAAAAGCGACTCATTGCCGATCACTGATATGTGTGTAAGTTAATTTTGTATGAAAGATTTTGGTTTAGTGCATGTATGCATGTCTATGTGCCAGTATCAGTGCCTGAGTGTGTTTGTTCATGTGTTTGTGGGTGTAAGTGCTTTAATTCAAGTATTATTTTGGACTAAAAGAAGCAAAAATTATTATTATTTTTTTACAGCTTGTCTTACATTTATTTGGTTTTTTTTTTGAATTTATCTAAAAAAAATAATTGTGTATTTCTGCTGTTGGGTTGCTGCCACATTACTTGACATTTTGCTTTAGCGAAAAGGTGGCCATATTTTCCTAAAAGAACTTTCATATGAGAGATTTTTAAGCATTTGTTATGCATTTGCAAGTGAAGTTAGTAACTTTTTGGTTAATCATCAACACTGCGGGGATAATTGGGATATACCATCGTTTCATAGTTCAATTTGTTAACAACTACAATTGAACAAAAGCATTCATGCACACATTCTCTTACTAACTACTAACAACTTAACCCTGTTATGGAGACGATTAGGCGATATTAACAAGGGTCAGACAACCTAGAATAATATGCGAAAATACTACAGAAGCTCTTAATATATCCTATACCTAGGCCGAACAACAAGAATTTGGTGTTAAACTTAAAAAAAAATGTTTTGAATCTCCTCTATCTCAAAATAAAACAGTACAAATAACCGGAAAGATCAAATATATAGAAGTGATAGTTGAATGCATATTATCCTGGAAAGGGCATAACGACAGTAGAGTAGTTAAAGCAAAAGAACAATTGGGTACAAATGGGCAATAAATCCCAAGATGAAACACTGGCTTTATACGAATGTAGTATGATCAATCAGCACGTACGCATGGTTAATGTACGTTACCACTGTTATGTGCGATAAAATCCCAATTAGATATATAATACAAACCAACCATCACAATATATCACAGGAAATTATAGAATGGGAGGCAGCATAGGAAACAACCCTAAAACTGTCGTATACACAGACCACAGAGACAAAACTGCCTCATAGAATTAAGAAGATTTTCTCTATGAAACGTTTTTAGGCTAAGGGATATCCCAGTAGAAAGAAGCGAAGATTTTTTCATAGAGATTCCTTATTGTTTTTATGTGGTAAATCGCATTAATTTTATAAAGAAGAAACCCACATAAAATCAAGAAGAAATCTTATTATTCACAACTTTTTTTTACTCAATTTTCGTTATTTTTGGCACCAAAAAAAAAAAAAACAATCCATAGAGAAAAACTTATTGAATCTATTAGGTTTTCTTATAAATTATAAACTATAGGGATTTCTTATTGATTTTATTAGGTTGCCTTATTGATTCTTTTAAAAAGGGTTTCTTCTTGATTTTATTAGGTTGCCTTATTGAGTTTTTTTAATAAAGTTTTCTTCTTGATTTTAGTAGGTGCCTATATAATTATGTGTAAAGCATCTTATTGATTTTTTTAATAACGAAATCTTCTTGATTTTATGAGGTGTCTTGTTATTTCGTTTCTATAAATTGACATACGTACAATTTTTTCATGATCTTTTTCATTTTTGTATAAGAATATTTGCACAATAACTTTAATGGTTATTCAGGCTGCTTGTTAGCATATTGGTGATAGTGCTTGTCTATCAGGTAGAAGTTTGCTGGTTCAATACTGAGTAAGTTAGTTAAGAACATAACATAATGTGTATGTATATGTATGTATAAATAAATAACATCTATAATATACTAGATACATACATACATATGTATATGGTATAGAATTTAAATGAAAATACATAAGTACAGAGAATAAAGACGCAATTTTATTTTTTATTTTTTATGAGGTCGCCTAATGAAAACAAGATGAAAACCTTATTGAAAAAATTAATAAGATAACCTAATAAAAACTAGAGGATATCTTCTTGATTTTTTCAAAAAAGGTTTTTTCTATTTTATGAGGTATTTAGTAGGCACTGTTTTCTCTGTGATGGGTCAAAAATTGGTAACGCCCAGTGCCATAAAACATAACGCTTGCCGTTTTTCTTTTCTTTTTTTTAGGGCTGTTATACAGTTTCACTTATTAACTGAATGAGTATTATTAGGTGCATTCACCAACATCAATGTTAACAAACATGTTGCACCCTAGATTGCTTAAGTTGGTATGCGTCACTTAACCAACGTGTTTGTAACTCTAACTCTTTTCTGACAAAGTGTTACATTAGCAGTCATACACGTTCATGATACGAGTAAATATCATGTCACTTATGCACGCTCACGCAAATTTAAAATTAAAACTTAGCTACACTTCCTTGAAACCAGGGATTTCCACCAAATTCCTTTTCACCGGCCCACTTGTAATTTTTTTTGTGTCGAGATCTCCCTTTGAGGCCCAGGATGAATATTATTTTTTTATGTTGAATTAAAAATGCAAAAAAATAAAAGACAAAAATGCATGTTTTTATTTGATTATAAAATTTCATAAATACGTTTTTATTTAAATATCGTCGTATATTAATTTAAATGTCGTATGTGGATTTTTTGCGGTTTTGAGTTAAGATCGATTCCTTAGGGTTTCCGACCTGATCTTTCATTTGGCGTAATCAGTTTTTCGATACCTCATACGGTTTTCGAAATATGGAGTGTTGAGTTTGTCGTATGTGGCACTTGTTGATACAATTTTCAAACTTAAAAGTCAATTTACTCGAAACTATCAAAATCCACATACGACAATTAAATTTTCAATCGACGATATGTAAAGCCATTTACATTTTAAATATCTAATCTTAAAAATATTGTCTTTGACATATTTAAGTTTCACTTCATATTCTATCAAACTAAATGAAATAGCAATGAAAACAATATCAGCTGTTTCTGACAGTAATGGCAATAACAGTCAGTGCCGAGTCTGGGGTACTTTAAATGAAAAGTTCTTACTAATATTTAGTGGTTTGTGCTGGAAGATTTCTATATAAGAAGACTGCTATATAATTTAAAAAATGTCAAATAAAATATAAAAAAGTATATAGAATAAAAATAAAAACTTAGATCGTGCCATAACTGCCAAAAAAGCTTAAGCCACATAATAGTCGAACTTAATTTTTTTTACCAAAATTGACTATTTGCGATCGAAAATTTTCGATTTTCGTAAAAATACGAGGTCCCAAAACTGTGTCGGTTAAGTTATTTTTGGGTGGATATTATTAAAAAAAAAAGAAGAACGAGTGTCTTAGGATACCCGGTTATAGCTATGCTGCTTAGTTATATAAAACAAATTTCATCTGTGAAATAACAATGCAATAAAATAAAATTATATGATGATGTCAAATTATCCGCAAATATTTCAAAACGTTTCAATTTATTTCCCATTATTTTTTTTGCTGGCGGCGTATTGTTTGTGGCCGGTGGCGGCTGTTAGCCGGCGTACAGCCGATCGGCTGTGTTCTCTGGTTTGTGTTCATGTACAAAAACAATACAAAAACAAATTGAGGAATCGTTCTCATTGTTTTTGTTTCCGAAGCAAAACAAAATCAAAAATTTTTTCTTTTTAAATACAAAGAAATAAAAATAAAAATAAATTTATATCTGTAATAGTGTCGATTATTTTTGTTACGGAAATCACGTCCTACCTCCTGTATTGCGCAATAAATAGCATAGCTATAAAAAATATTGGTTCCTTACGCGGACCCCTTGGCTGATTGAAACGGACTTCCAGGGGTTCGTTTACCCCCTTGCCATATTGTCAAGTTTTTTTATATTAATAATTTATAACCATGTGCACAGTGGGTTAAACGTTCCAGGATCCACATTGGCGAGTCACCGGGCACAGTCATTAGAGTCAGAAATAAGTTCATGAAGTAGCACGATTATTTTAACTGGGCATTAAAAAAAACAACTCTACGAATATACGAGTATATGCTGGGTGAAAGCTGTCACAAAATCATTATTAATCCAATAAAAAGATCAAAAACCAAATCATCACACTGTCCACCCTGTGTGAGAGCAGTAAAGCTGTACGTGTGTATGTAAAATGCCTGTTGCTGTTATTGTGTTTATTGTTCCTTTGAATGTTACATTCAGTTAAGTCAAGTTAAATCATCATCAACACAACAATTCAATAAAAGAGCGTATTTTGTTTTCTGTGGGGTGTTTCGTGGCGATAAAGAAGTTGTTCAAACAATCACACATACACATACACACTCACACAAAAACACACATCCTTTATATGCCTTCATCGCTTTCGCAGCTGGCGAAGAGGATTTTTTCCTTTGGGTTGTGTTATATTGGTCATATCATGATGTAAACACATTTATTTATACGAGCACAAACAGACAGATTCACATACATATATACACACATACACACCCACACACATTTATATGCATACACACACTTCTACATTTATGCAAACTGAAAGATTTATTCATACGTGTGCACCAACACCAGCTCTTTTTGAAAACTGAATGTCTGGCTGCTGGTGTTTGATTGTCTGGCCTCATGGCTGCTGGAATAGTATATTTGCAGCTCCTTTTTTTCGTTTGTTTGCTTGTTTGTTTGTTTATAAGTTGATTTAACAGATCCTTTGAATTTTAGAGAATTTACTCTGAGTTGGGTTGGCTTTGGCTGAAGTTTGAACGAAATCCATTATCCTTCGTTTTCTTACTCATGCTTAATGCTGCAGCACACCAAAACATTTGAATTTTCCCTTTTTTCTTTTCCTACGTGCTGCATAAAGTTGTTGATGTTGCGATTTTCGTTAACAACGGTTTGACAAGTGCTCAAAGATAACGGTAACTTGATGTTGTTATTACTGCCGTAATTGAAGTAGGCAGGACGACTAATGGCAAGCAGGTTGGACTGGCTGTCCTTTTAAGTGGTTTTGTGTGTGTGTGTCTGTTTGTATGTGTGTGCATTTTGATAACAGCTTTAATAATGTTTGTTAGATTTATTAATCACAACAGTTTGCTAAAGTGCCAATTTGTCTATTTTCCTTTTATTTTTGTCTAAATAAAACGGAAAAGGTTGGGGGATGTTAAATTTGTTGCTCTTAAATTAAATGTTAAGTAATAATAATTAATTTGAAAGGTTTGCTTTGTTTGTTGTGCCCCTTAAACTGATGACAAATTTTGTTTACACTACAATAAAAGGGGTTCTCTTTTAAAACTGGGCAATCAAATTAACAACAACAAAACGAACAAAAAATTTTCTACTGACTGCTTCTGGGAGAGCAGATAAAAAGAGAAGGGATGTTCATATATTACTTAACACAATTTGCCTGATTTTTAACACTTCCTCCAAATACCCTCCCCCACTAACTTATTTTAATAAGGCTACTCTTGATTGATTGCGATGTGAATCCCAAAATCCTTAGATGGCTTTGATGTATTCTGTGTTGTGTAAATGGTTTCGAAATTTATCGATGTTAAATCTTAGTTTTATTTGAAGAAAAGTAAGTTTAACAATAAAAGCGAAACGTTCTCTCTGTATCGTATTGCTGCTAAAATGGACCAAAGAAATCAAAGAAAATATTGTTAAGTTTTTATCATTTAAAAACTCTTATCTGTGTACTCAAGGATTTGAAAACGAGTAAAAGACCCCAGAGTACTAACTAGGATTAAGAGTGACACTTTAGTTACTTATTACACTTATATAATAAAATCAAGATCTTAAATACACAAACGTAACTTACAATAATTAAATCATTCACAACTGGTTACCACGACGTCTACTCCACTATTGTATATACTCGTCTCACAAAACTGATTGTGCTGGACTTGAAGCAATACCCCTTCTCTGCTGTTCTTCGCATAAGACTCACTCTGCCCGACGCTCACTGTTTGTACAACAAGAATGACTCACCCACCGACCTTACTTTTACACACTTTTGCACCACTATCAACTGCTTTCAACTGAGATTTACTCTTTCTTCACTATAATGAACTGAACATAAACAATTGAACTTCAGACTGCCTTAATGATAGACTGAACTGCCAGCAGATGCGTCACCCGTTTTATACTTCACTCAAGCTTACCAGAATGTGACAGCAACGTCTAGACAATCTCAGCAGCATCTCCAATGATTGCTTTCGATCGCGTCATTAGTTCATATATTAATTATGTATGTGTGTGTATATACATACATCATTACAGAAGCAATGCATGGTGGTTGTTTATTTTATTTTTATTTTTGTCTGCACTACCATGCATACATATGTGTGTGTTTGTATGTGTATTTTCTTAACAAGCAGAAGCTATTTCATCATTTTTGTTGCTTTAGTTTTTAGGTTTATTAAATTCGTCTGTTTGTATGTGCATACGTGCGCGTATCTACTTCTTTAGCGAAGCAATTCTAAATAATTCTTTTTGTTTACCAAATACTTGATTTTGTGAAAGTATTTGCATTTAGTAAGTTTGTTCGAATATTTTTGCGTAACAACATTTATTACGAATTTACAGCATGAATTTTCTCATGAACTATTTTTCTTAGTTTTATTACATGGAACCGATTTTATCTGCTAATACAACAGCTGATCTGATTAGTTTCTACACGCCTCCTTTTGACTGAAAAATAAAAAAAAAAATCATGCAACTAGTTTTGCTTAAAATTTCATAGTGCAAATTCTGTATTTTAAACGTACAAAAATTCTTATTTAAGACATGCCCATCAACATCAAATGTATCTAATTCTTATCAATATAATTATATTTTTCAAAACAACGTTTTGTAATTAACATGTTTAAATGACAGATTTTTAATAAAGAAATTTTCAAAGTGAAATTCTCTTTGTTTGTTCCCATATTCACTTGTACAACTACAGGAGTTGGGTCATGCGTACGTGAATGCTTTAAAGCATACACGACATCTTTTATCAAAATTATTGAAATTAATAAAATTTTTAAAAGTAATTTTTTATTTAAGACTAGGAATTATTTAAAAGAATTGTAGCCAGTACCGTTCTTTTGTGTGATATTTTTACATATTTCTGTAATCACCATAATCTTGTCAAGAAAATAGCATTTTTTCCTAAATTCATTTGTTGTACTATTCTATACATTTTTGGTATATCCCACTTACATAATTTTATTAATTATATTTAGTAGCAATTTTCCGTTTTTCGACGTCTACGCATCCTAATCTATGATAATAGAAACATATGTAGTATCCCTCGTACACGGTAGTGTCACTATTTTAAGGCTTTTCCCTGGCCTTCAATTCGGTTAAAAGTAAAATCTTTGTCGCAGACATCTACATATTCTGAGCTTGGGAAATAAAAAAAAGTTTGGTAACCTTGGCATTTTATTTAAAAATTTTCCATAACCCTCAATTCGCTGCCAAATTAAATCTTCATAGCAGACTGCCAAGACGCACTACACTACTCCATACTACATAAAAAGTCTGGTAACCCTGGCACCCATTGTTGTCACTTTATTTGAGCATTTTCCATAACCTTCGAACCGGCGCTAAGTTGAATTTTCATCGCATACCTCAAAGAAGTCCTCTATCGCCGAGGGTCGAACTATATTCGACATCTACGCAACTTAAGGTTCAAAAATAAAAAATCTGGCAACCTTGGCACTAGGGAGTGTCATGTTTTTAAACACCTTGAAGACGTCATCTAGCTCTAAAAATTAAAAAAGTCTGGCAGGGACTCCACTTTTTTCAGAAATTTCCATAACCCTCAATTCGGTGCCAAGTTAAAATATTCTTCGCAAACGTCGAGGGCGCCAACTATCGGCGAGGGTCGTTCTACATACGACATCCTAAGCTAAAAAATAAAAACAAAGTCTGGCAACACTTGCACCCGATGGTGCCAATTTTTTAAGATTTTTCTAGAACTTTGAATTCGGTACCAAGTTAAATCTTCATCAAAAACGCCATCTATCTATGAGGAGTTTTGATTCAAGTTTCTTTTAAAACTCAGTAGTGCGATTCAATATTTTTTTTAAACGATAATCACACCGTTAAAATAATTGTAACGAAAATTTATCGAATTTGCTATTCAGTAACATTTTTAACGGCATTCGCTGTAGTTTAATGTCAGCTGTGTCGTTAACAGAAAATATCAGCGGTGCGATTCAGTAAATTTTAACGATCCGACAATCGTAGCTTTTGTCTATACATTTTATCGCTTGCAATAACGATTGTTTGATTCTGTACCTTCTTTTTAACGATAGTACTCAGCTTATATTTTCGTTTGATTTTTGTCGATCAAATGAAAAGCACATAAATTATTATCGATTAAACAATGACACAGCTGACATTAACATACAGCGAATATCGTTTACAATTTTACTGAATAGCAAATTCGGTACATTTTCGTTACAATTATTTTAACAATGCGATTATCGTAAAAAAAGTTATTGAATCGCACTGCAGCTGCGTACTATCGTTAAAAGAAGTTACAGAATCACACAATGTTATTGCAAGCGACAAAATGTATAGACAAAAATTACGATTCTCGGATCGTTAAAAGTTAATGAATCGCACCACAGCTCTGCTAAATATTTGGTTCTTGCCTCTGCTAGATAAATTTGAATTTACCTTGACACATAATAAATTAAAAAAATTATATTGAATAAATTAAGCGTTTTAAATGCAACTCATATTAAACATCAATTGAATAAATAAATGAGTAGAAATCGCAGCAAAAAAATTCCTAAGGACCTGTGTTAAAAACAAATTACTATTCCACATAAACTACATAACGTCTGTAGTTATGTAAGGACTGGAAAACATAATTACTTTGCCATAAAAATTTTTGCTGGGATATTAATACAAACAAGTATAATTTTAAAGCAATTGAAATTTTGATTAATTTAATGAAGCAGAGTGATTGAGTTAGAGCTTCAAATTATTAATAATTTTTGGAGTAGATGATCTTTCTTCAGATAACCTTCAAATATTTTTTATTTAAAAACAGGAAAACAAAAACCGGATATGAGAATAATATCTATTTTATTGTGTGCGTGTGTACACCGGTATCCACCATACCATCTCTAATAGACGACACATGCAAGTTTGTAAATAAATACATTTGTTTGTGAGCATGTATGTATGTATGTATGTATGTATGTATGTTATGTAGATGACATTTTCGAAATGGCTTATCAAATTTTTACATTTACTTCGATTATTGTTTTATTTTTCGATTAATGCATTTGACTACAAAAGCTAATAGAAAATTAAACTGTTTGTCCATAATCAATATCCTTTTGTTACTTACTACCACTTGATGGTACGCTTGCAATCTGAACAGCTCATTCTCCCTCTCTAGCACACACACACAAACACACACATACATAACAAAATTTAACAATAGACGACACATGCTTACGGCAAACCAAAATAAAAAAAAAATAAAAGAATGAAGCACGAAGTTACACAATATCAAAAGCCATCACTGTCAAATGCAGGAAAAGGAATTCACAAACAAATGCACACACATACATACATACATACATATGTATATACATACATATGTACATATATGCATACATACATATGGACATGTGCAATAACAAAGGTGTATTGTGTATGAAGAACTGGTAATTGTTGTAGCAAATATCCGATTTACAGTTACTAAAAAACACAAGTTTATGTGTGTGTGTGTGTGTGTGTGTGTGTGCTTATCCTAAAGCAAACAGTTGCTCGTATGAAATTTAAATATTTGCTAACTGCTCTTCATTCCTAAGGAACATTAAAACTGTAATTACAATGATATCAAATACAAAAACAATTATCTTTTGTGCACAAATACATACATACATAAATTTTTACATAAATACCCTGTAAGAAATGTCACTAGTGAATCAGTACTGATTCATATATACTAGAGATTTAACATATGCATGTCATTGAAAAGCAACTACATACTGACATTGGAACTACTGATTAGATAGTTCTTTAGGGACCATATGAAAACATTGGAAACAGATGGTCACTAGTACATATTAGTAAATCAAGTATACACTTTTGATAATGAAATTGTATATTTTCTTTGCATTTTGGTATTTTATTAAAGAAATTTATAAAAAAAAATGGAACTTATGCATAAAAACCATACAATAATGGGAACTAATTCATTTATTCGTTCATAAATACATATGTATGTGTAAATCAGAAATTTTATACCTATTTCGCTGAAACAAACAAGAATTTCCATAATTGGCACCTTTCACTTAAAATCGTTTAATTTTAAACTTTTTTTTTTTGGTATATTCTTTTTGTGTAATTTTTCTAATTATTGTTCAATACGTTTAATTAATCTTTTAATTTGATTTCTTAAACTAATTTTGATAAACTCTTAAATTTAGCTTGACGTCACTTTTATTTTCACCAAAACCAATAAAACATTAAGAAGAAGCATATTTGTGTGTATTTGAAAAAATGTCTTCTACGCATTAAAAACAATATTAATAGACGCTCCGTTGACAATGTCACCAAAATAGTCGACAAAAGTGGTGGCTTGGGGACACTTAACCCCACGTTTCCTTTAAGGTTATGTACTCGTACATAGTTGAGCATTTATTCCCTGTAACTTCTATTACAAAGAGTACATACATATTTTGATTTAAAGCATCATTAAAAGTTTGTCATTTGTGGGCGGAACCACGCCTATGGGAGTTGAACTTAACATATTAAGAACTTGCTCTCAACAAGATAACATATACTCGTAGTATTACGAGACTTTGTATGTACTCATCTTGGGTTTTTGTAATAACAAAATTGTACATATCTTTTAAGGAAATAGGCGGGGAAACGCCCATTAAAATTTAACATATTGTTTAATGTTATTTTATTTAATTGATGCCTATGTAACTTTGCACACATATTAAGCTCTTGTTGTGACAAAAGTTTTTGGGGAAAAAAGTTTGCGATATCATAAAATCCATCAGTGCTGCAAGATACTTTTTTTATCCATTTTTGTCAAATAAATTTGGGGTAAGAAGTGGTCTGTATGAGCAATTAGGATGTCTAGACACGTTCAGATATTATTGATATGTTCATAAAAGTTGTTCAGCTTTACAGTAGCTACAACTTTGCCAAATATTGTAAGCAACAAATTAGGAGTCCCTGTAAACAGTAGCGGTTTTAGGCCAGCTGCCGCCCATAGGCACTCTTTGATACGCCATCCTTTTAATTCAATATAAGTAATCGAAATCGTGGGACACGGCGATAATTTTTAAATACTTAAATGATTGCTTACTAATTTTATCAGTTTATATATAAGTAAATGTATTCATCTAAAAGACAAAAGGCCCTAACTGCCAAATATTCCAAATATTCAATGTAGACTTTTTGATTGATAATGATGCAAGTAACGCAAACACATTCATTCCTTAAAATTTCACACTGATAAGTTAAAAAATAATGATTTTATTAACAGAATGTAAAAGACCGTAGCTATATTGCCAACAAATGCGTTAGACAAAAACAGTTGGCCTGACTTCTAGGCCCAGGCATAACGGGCCTAGGCCTTAAACTAGCACTGCCTAAAAAAAATTAAAAAAAAATTGTTTTCTTTAATTTTTGCAAATAAAAAGTGCACTACACTGAAAGAATTTTCGGCATAAATTCTATGAATTTCGACATTAATCTAATGAAAATTTCATTAAAATTTAACCAACGTCACGCTTCGTTGGATTAATGAAACCAGTTTCGTCAAAATTATTTTATTGAAAACTTCATCAAATTTATTTAACAGTGTAATTAATGGAGTGCTATAACTTCATCGAAACAATCAAATAATTTCATGAAAAGAATGAAATAGCTTGAATTTAAAGGGGTTTCTTAATAATTAGAAAATATTGTTGTCATAAGTCCAATAAAATATTTTTACGAAACCAGAATACCAAGGAAGCAATTCCAATGAAATTCTTTCACAATATTCATGAAATTTTCATAAGATTTGTGAAATTATCATTAGATTTGTGAACAAATTTTAATGAGATTGTTTCATTGGACTTATGAAGCAAAATTCTTTCGGTGTAGGAAATTATTATTTTTTGAAATAAAATGTTAACAAGATTTGCTTGGTAGACACTAAGCTATATTATTGCCATATATAATTTAGTGGTATTACCATGTGTGATTTAGATGTTGGCCAAAAACTGATGACACCTAGTTTTGAGGGCGCACTGAATTTGGAAATCTTTGGAAGACCATAAAAAAATTCATGACCAAAATCGCCAAACTGAGTATATTATTGTTGCACCATTTAGTAGTACTATCGAACCTATAGTGCCCAGTGTGTGTGTGTTTTTCCAAAATCGTATTCATTTTAGCACTTGTTAAATAAAAATAAAGTATTGAAATTTTATCTGACATAATCTTTTTTAATTTTTAATTCAACTTTGAATTGCAACAACTTGTTGAGATTTCATAAAAAAAATTTACCTTAAGAAGGATATAAAATCTGAAGTATATGTTCATAAATATTGTATATACTTGTCCTTCAGAGTGTGTTTGACTCTGCTAAAAATAGCTTTAAGTTTAAAGTTACAACTTAACCTTCAAAAATTAATCAGCACCTTTTAAAGCGTTGTTATTAATGAACTAAAATGAATACATAACTTGTAAAGTTTTCTCTTAAACGATTTCTTATAGTATCAATTTCTTAACATTCAACACATACCATCATTACGAGTATCATTCTCGGCATCCTCCAGCCATTTATTTATTTATGCAATTGTAAGGCCAGCTCTTATGCTGGCTGTATACTACATATGTGAGTACCAGGGACGGCATTGAGAGTTTTAAAATTGTACCAACAACTTTCAAAAATTGCACTTTTTTGACCTTAATTGTACGAGTGCTAAAATATTTTTTTAGTTCAAATTACATATTTTTATTTGTGCTGCAGCATTCAAATTTAGAAGCAAAATTATGTGGAAATTCATTAGTTCTCATTTTTTGATTTTCTTGCTGCGTTTTCAAGTGAGAAGAATATGAGTTTCATTGTTGAAAAGTGAAAATTTATATGTGCGTAGCGAAACTGGGCAGATTGTTTAAATGTACACCCAGCGAAAAACAGCTTAACATCAATAAAAACCATATTGAATTATTAAGAAACATTAACAAAAGTCTAGTCGTGTTAAAATTTCTTATTTCAGCATGGAAAAATATTAATTTACATTATTAATTTATTAATTTTATTTATTTTTAAGTATCTCAATATATATTTTCTATTATATTGAAAATTATTGAATTAATGTGAGGCCTTCTTATTTTTTTAAGTCGCACCTTTTCCCTGAGTGTACTAAATTAGTAATTGGTGTACTATAGTACTTTCCGAGTTTGAATAGTACCAACAAAACTACAATTGTACCAACTTTGCCATACCTGATAAGTACTGTGCGTGAAGCAGTGTTACCATTTTAAGATTTTTTTAAAGGACATTTATTATGATTAGGAATTTATGAATGTGGTTATGGCACTAGAGATTCATCTGGTTTTGCGTTAGCGGTCTTTGTAGCAAGTCTGACTGTAGTCGTGTTGTTCTGAAAATAATTTCAAATTTTCATTCGGTAGATTGCTGCTGTTAATGTATTTAATGCATAAGGATAATGGCTTGCAATTTCTCCTGACTTTATTAAGTATCTACATATCTCTAAATATTTTTATATAAAATCTTTGATGAACTCGTCACTTAAAAGAGCTTTTGGGACATAACGGTATGCAAAAACTCCCTTTGGCAACACTGCTCTGGGCACAACCAAGGGCTTTGTTTTTGTAAGAATGTATGTATGTATTTATGTGAGTAAATTGCAAGTTTTGTAAATTATTGTTGCATTCTTTAGCACGCGTTCCTGTTTCAATTGATTGTGCGAAAGAATCATAGACCACCTGCTGCTGCATCATTTGTCAGCCACTTGCTTTTCAAAACTTGTGGTCTGCGTCAGAACTCTTTGCCTGAATGCTGCTGCTACTGCTGCTACTGCTGCTGCTGCTATAGCTGTTATTGCTATTAAAGCTGTTGTTGCCACTTATGCTGCTGCTGGCTGTTTGGTTAGTGGCCATCACTCAAACATTTTGCAATAACTTTTTGTTTTTTGCTGTTGTTGTTCTTGCTGCTGTTTATTGAAAACATTAAATTTTAAACAGTTTTTTCTCGCTTCTCTCCTTTTGTCCATTCATTTTTGGGAGGCTTTATGGCGATCAATTTATTTTCATACCAACAGCTGTCAGCTGTTACAAGTGGCCAATCATTTGTTAAATGAAAAAAAAATAAACAAAAATATGTGTAATAAGGAAATGAATAAAACAGAAGGTACTGATAGAGATAATTTAGTTCTCTAGTAACAGATAACTTTAGTATTGAAAGTGTAAATGAAATGGCATTACTATTATTTTACAAAAAGCTTAAAACACTTCAAATGTTCTTTTTCAGTTGAAAATATTTTTGCAAAATACATATAGCCATTTCCACCAGAAAGTTGACTTTTTTGTCGCGTGCGACATCAAACAATTAAGCTCGTATTTCAGAACAATGAGGCTCGATTTTTCTTAAAATTTTAGCTAATGTAGAGCCGCTGAAGGCCTACAGAAATATATAAAGAAGTAAAAAACAAGTTTTGTTTTCTTTGAAAAAAACCAACATAATTGTTTGGTGTCGCACGCTACAAAAAGTTGACATTCCTGTGGAAATGCCAATATAGCTCATTCCATTGTGACGGGTGTAATCATAATACTAACAATTTTTCTTAAAAGTCAAATATATATATTTATATACATATTTAGATGTTAATATTAAAAACATTAAATAATTGGTAGGCCATTGCTCAAAATGGCCATCAATAGTTTGTGACGGGTGTGGCTTTACAAATCTCAGTTTATATATATATATATATAGAAAAATTTATGAAATTAATGTTTAAATACATATGATTTCTGTCATGTGGGCGCCAGGGCTGGCGCGTAGAAGGCGTAATATGGAACAGCAATTTTCAACAACTTTTCGCAGCATTTGCAGCCGTATTTTGCCAATAACTCTTGGAATGTTGATTTCCAGGTGTTCAGTTGTTTGTGGTTTATCGATGTAGACAAGTGACTTAACGTAATCTCAAAGAAAATAACCCAAAGGGGTTTAATCACACGATCTTGGTGGCCAATTAATTGGGCCATTACGTGAAATAATTTTTTCATCAAAAGTTTCTTTGAGTAAATCAATTGTGGCTCCGTCCTGTTGGAACCACATATCAGCAAGATTAATGCCACGTAATTGAGGTATGAACAAATTTCGAATCATGTTCCTGTATCGTTCACCATTGGCAGTGACATTCTGACCATCATCATTTTTGAAGACATATGGGCCAATGACTCCGCCAGCCTATAAAGTGCACCAAACAGTAATTTTCTGTGAATGTAAAGTTTATGGATTCTCATCACTCCAAATGCGACAATTCTGCTTATTTACATACCCATTCAAATAGAAATGGGCTTCATCGGAAAATGAAAGAAGTGCACGATAAGTTTCACGAATGGAACAATAATTTTGATTAAAATTTTTAACAATTTGCACGCTTTGCTCTGGAGTGAGTCGATTTATAATAAAATTTCAAAGCAAACTAAACAAAAAGCAACTATCAGCTGTGCAATGGGTGCTCAAATAAAGCAGTGAAGCAAAATAATCATAACAAATTAAGAACGTCGTAAGCCCTAATTCACACGTTGATTTTTCAATGATTTTTTGAAACACGATTTTTGCAGTTTGTAGGCGAACTGTATAGAAAAGCAAAGGGGGTAGAAAAAAAATCACATTTTCCGTTCTCCGAGTTTTTTTTTCAAATTTTCTTTACACATATTTTAATTTTTGGTATGTTGCTTTATTTTATTTTTTCATTCAATGTGACAACAGCTCTTTTTTAATAGAAAACAGTGTTACCTGTAGGTATTTTTGTCGCTAATATAGGAGTATAGGGAATATCGGACAAATATTTTATTTTGACCAAAATGTAGGTATTTTGTATTCTCATATTGCATTTTTTGTGCATAAATGTAAAAATAACTATACGCAAAATATATTTTTGCTCCGTTTAAAAATTTGTTTTTGCTCGTAATTACATGGACTTTTATCTAATTATTTTGGTGTTGCAGTGCCTGTATTTCGATAGGATCTTCCCTCTATTCTTCTAATGGCAAGCACCCCGGGAAATAGGAAATGAGCATCTATTAAACAATGATTTAATAATTATGGATATTACTTACAGCTATTTAACTTAAATCTTAATAAACTCCGTGATTGGAGAAAACCCAAATATAGATATGTGTTATATTTGTATTATAAGATAATTTCTGAAAAACTGTAGAAAACTATGCATTAATTTCGAAGGCAGAAGTAGTCACTTTGAATAATTTAATGCAAAAGAATTACATATATACATACCTATGTCAAGTTTTAAGTTACCTACTGTAGCTCCAAATATTCAGAAGAAATAATTTTGGTTTACAAAAGGTTTACAAAACAAATTTTTTAACATGTAGGGAAAAAACGATTTTTTTTAAATCTAATGGCAACACTGATACAATTTTTAGAAGAAAAAAATCAAAACTAGAAACATGGAAAAAATCATCGTATGAATGTACAATGTTTTTGGAAGCAACTTTTAAAGAGAATTTAAAATAAAACAAGATTTTTAAATCCTCGTATGAATTGGGCCTAAGTCATTTAACTAAGTGATTTATTTTGCTCAAAAAGTTAAAAAAAATTCATTGATAAGGTGTAGACAAAAAATACTAAATATAGACATACACATAGACATAAACATAGGAATAGGCACAGACATAGACACAGACACAGACATCGAAATGTACATAGATACACGCAAAGAAAAGATATGGTTGTAAAATGGTTGAGAAAACAATATTATGTTTTCTGAAAAAAATGTGTGGTCGTTGAAAACTAGTTATTGTTATTTTAAACATTAATTTCGTTACGATAAACACAGAATTGTTTGAATTTAATAATTATATTATTATATTCATAGAAAGTGCGATATGGTTAGAGTTTAACAATATAATTTTGTTAAAAATTTATGACTACAATATAATTTGTATTATTGTGTAAAAATAATATGATGTTAATAACAATATAATGTTATCCAAAACTATACTATGTTAAGTTTTTAAAAAAATCTTTTTCAGAAACATCTTCTGTCAGTTCAGTGTTTTGTTTGTAAGCTATCGGTAGTGCACACGTGGTGTTAAATAAATAAAAAAAAGTATAAAGAAAAGGGTAGATAAATAAAAATAATATGTGCATATGTATGTATGTGTATCTCTTTATACAGATGTGTTTGTATTTCGTGTATATACATATATGTAAGTATACATTTCTATACATACATACATACATACGTTTTATTTCAACAATATTAATATATTTTTATTTCGCATTTACCGCACAGCTGTTTTGAACAAAAGATTTGCCAATAAATATATGATTAAAAAACAAAATATTATTATTACATAAAATAATACTATGGTCGTATTTAACAATATTATTATAATATTAGAACGTGGTATGGTAAGTGTCAATTATATTTTAGTCAAATCTAACAATAGTGTTGTCTTATTTACAATAATAAGATTAAGTATTACAAAATTAATTGTTTTTGTAGATAATATTATTATTAACTCAGAAAATAATATTATTTAAACTTTGTTTTTCCATTGACAATAATATGATTTGACTGCAACCATATAATTCAATCATAGTATGTTGCTGTTTGATTATGGTTACCTCAACCATATTTTTTCTTTGCTTGTACAGACACAGGCATAGACATTGACATTGGCATAGACGTAGACATAAACATAAATGCAAAAATAAACATAAACATAAACATCATCGTCATCTGTCGTCTGTCATCCGTCGTCTGTCATCCGTCATCGTCATCCGTCATCGTCATCCGTCATCGTGATGGTATAATTCAAGCTTAAGGTTGTTAAGCACTATCCCACAATCGTTCGACTTTTGAGAGAATACAACCCTGGTATTATGTAGTTTATGTAAATTTTCAAAAGACAACAATAATTCATTATATCAGGTTTGTATTTTTTCGTAACTCTTGCAATTGTGTAGGATAGTGAGTACCAAGCAGCCTTTATATTATATTGTAAAAAAAATAAATTCAAAAAAAAACTTCTTTTATCTAAAGCCAAAAATTATGAGTTCAAGAAAAACTATAAACAAATTTGCACTTCTCAGCGCCAGAAATTTCTTGTTTAGTTAATTTGAATTTGTTAATTATAATTTTATTTCAATAAAAATACATTTAAACCTATCAAATGCAGAAATAAATAGTCAGCACGAGCTGCAATTAAAACGTACGACTAACAACTATCACATCAGAACGAAGCAGGGAAATTTATTAAACAAAATCAACGTTAACAATCCCTTGGGCCATTTGCCGGCATCATATAGTGCTTTTCATTGGCAACTGACATTTTATATCGCCAACAAAATTAAATTCTCCAAAGGCTGCAGAACAATAGAGCGAGCGACAAGAGCAGCTACAATTGACAACGATGCACAATGTGCAAATATCAAGATCTGCCTGCCTGCCTGCCTGCCTGCAAGCAGACAATAAAAGGCTGTTGTTAATGACGTAGGGCGGCTTTGGTTAAAAATAAAATAAAATATTAAAAAAAAATAGCGAACCCAAACAAAAGGAAATGAAACGTCATCTGTGCTTTGCACAAGGAGTTGCTAAAATGCTGCTGCGACTGTGTTAAGGAGCAGCAAATTATAAACAACAACATTCTTAGTTTCTGCAATAAGAAAAAAATATGTATGTTAAATAAATATGAAAATAATATAATATTGTTGTTATGTTTTTATATTTGTGCTTATTGGAAATTGAAAAATATGCGGAAATAAATTCAGTAAAGTGTGACTTTGGCTTGCACACATACGGACACTACACGAACTTCTGCTTATATAATCGAGGGTGGCGTTGGCTGAAGTAGTTAGCATGTTGACTACAAAACCGAAGGTCCTGGCTTCGAGCCCAGTATCCAACAGTCATTAAAAAAAATAACAACACCACGCATATTTCTGATGTGCATTAGTGTGCCTTTGCATCAGTTGTTGTAGGAAAGTTCATGTGATGAAGGCACAGTCACTGGGCACTGAACTAGTTGTACCGACTTCAGCAGATACTAATCCTAATGTAACATCAGAGCTTTCCTCTATCACTTTCTTCATCACCTGTATTCTCTGTCACTATCCCTTTCCTAAGGAAGGTAATTAATCGACAATTAAAAAAAAATCACTATTGTTTTGCGTTTTTTTTTTAATTTTTGTAATATTTTTATTGTTAGCGATATATTTAGTTTTGGCGTTTTTTTTTTCTTTTTGGCGATATTTTGGTTTAAGGTGATATATCTCGGTCGTCTTTTAGTTTTAGCGACTTTTTTTGTCGTCTTTTAATTTTATCCAATTTTTTTCGGTTTTTGGCGATTATTTTTTAGTTTTTTTGTAGATCTTTTTTACTTGTGGTGATTTATTTGCATTTGAGCGCTTTCTTCGTTTTTGGCGGTTTTTTGTTACGCCATTTTTTTAATTTTTATGATTTTTTTAGTTATAGCGTTTTTGGAAATTTTAAAAGTTCGCCTGTGGTGTGGTCTGCATAAAAATATCCAAGTGCCCATATATAATATAGCTACTATTTATATCTCGGAAACTGGCAACACCAATGTCAATAGCTAAAATCTGGCAACACCATAATAATGTTTGACATATTTTACCATAAACGTACTCACAACGTTTTGATGTACAAGTGCTATTTGTTTTGTTTACAGTGAGTTCAGAAAATCAATCTGAAAATAAAATGGAAATTTCAACAGAAGGGTTTCGTTGAATGTGTCGATGCACTCAGTTCTTTGTATGGCAATAAATCGCCATCACAAACCACTGTATATCGCTGGTATAGTGAATTCAATCGTGGTTGTAGTTTCGACGGTGACGAATTCCCTGAAGGTCCTCCAAATTCATCGGTTATTGTGCCACAAAACATCGATGCAGTGCGTGAACTGATAATGCAAGATCTTCATGTGAGATATTGTGGAATAGAGTCATCCTTGCAAATTAGTTCCACTGCAATACAATCGATTTTGCATTTTGAACACTGAGTTGTAAAAAAATTTATTCTCGTTGGATACCCCATAATTTATCAATCGCTCAAAAAATGGCTCGCGTCAAGTGGTGTAAGCTAATGATTTAAAAGTTCAACCATGGTGCTTCAAAAGACGTGTGTAATATTGTGGCGGGTGACGAATCATGGATATAATTATGAGCCGGAAACAAAGTAGCAACCGACAGTGTAGGTATTCCAAGACGAGCTAAATCCATCAAAAGTTGTTCATGGGAGAAGCATAGCGAAGCAAATGGGTCATGTTGCCACGGTTCCGCTTGAGTAACGTAGAACTGTCAATTCTGAGTTGAACACGACCATTTGTTTCCCGGAAGTCTTCGGAGAAATTCGTAAAACTAACCCCCCGAAGACGAATCATTGTCATTGTATCACACATCTCGTCCAACAAGTGAACTTTTGAGCAGTCATGAGCAGGATGATGTCTCATCCTCCGTACAGTCCTGAATTGTTGCCGAACATCAAAAGTAAACTTCATGGTAAACGATTTACGGTCGCCGAAGAAGCAGTTGAAGCGTTTCAAACGCATGTTTTGGGGCTTTCTCAGGAGTAATGGAAAAACTGCTATGACAAACGATTTGAACGAATGCAAAAGTGTATTGATTATCAAGGGGAATATTTGGAAAAACAATAAAGCCATTTTCATTTAAAAATTTTTGTTGCTTGCTATTCCCGAAATATAAAAAGTAGCCCTCGTATTGCATTAGAATTTCAACATGTATCGTTCCTCGCTTTAGAATACCCTTTAATTTTTAACTATCCAATTTATACAGATTCTGTGAAAATTTCAGGTCCGTAACTTTTTAAATTGGTATAGCCCTAAGAACTACTCGTAATATCAGTTTTTCCTTCAATTAGCTTCGTCGTTTGATATTAATTAAGTAATTGATCGATTCAATAATTGTCATCACTAGACGAAACATGTAAATTTGTATTATTTTTAATAAACTTTTTGATTGATTTTGAAATAACACTTAAGTAAAATATTAATTAATTCAATAACTCAATTAATTAGAAAAAAATACACATGTTATATTTTTATTGAAGTATTTTATTGCAGGTTTTCTTATGAGTTGGCATTCGAACTATCAACCTGTTCAATCAGCTTAATTTTTTAAATACAATTGGCTGTGTAGTCTCTAGACCGTTTTGTATTTCTCGCATCTTTCACAAAAAAAAAAAAGAAATAAAAAATAAAAAAAAGAAATTAATGCCCTTATTCTGTTCGACGAGTGTATTGTCTTGTCTATGGAGGAAAAAAAGGCGCAGTTGTGATCCTTTAAAACAATTATTATTTATTGTCTATGCTAGAAGGTTCGTGTATTTGCTTTTTATGATTTTGTTCCAAACATTAGTATATCCAACACATATTTTTTCATATATTTCTCAAACTATTGTATAATTATTTAATTTAATTTTTATGGTTTAGAAAAATGGTAAAAATATTTTTATTTTTCATTATCAAAGACAAGAACTCAGAAGTATTTTCAAACAAAAACGTCCTAAATCTTCTTACTGAATTAAAGCATAAATAATAAACAAGCATATAAAATTAGAGTTAAATGTCTGAGAGAAATTTTTTATTTAAACAAAACCCATTGAACTGAAGTTTTTCCAAAACTACAACCAAACAACTGCAATGTAGCCAATTCACACACCTTTTCATATACATATATAGGCTGGCTTTTTAGTACAAATGAAAAAAAAACCATAGTTGCATAGTCACCAGGTTCTAATAGATTTTAAGTAGATTCTGACAAAATCTAGTGGCGAAGTAGATTTTGTTTTATATGGTAAATCTACTAGATTTTTCCCAAACTCTCGTAAGTACATACTAGATTTTGCTCAAATGTAAACGCACTGTAACAATTTTTATTGATAAATGTAAAAAAACACTTGATATAAACGGTATAGATTTTGATAAAAATTTTAACTGAAATCTGCTAGATTTCGTGCAATTGTAAATACCTTATTAGTCATTTTTCATATTGTTTCTTTATATATGGTTACCTTAATATAGAAAGGCCCTAACTCCTTATTTTTGGAATTCGAAATATTTGAATTTTTCGATACATATCGAAATATATGTATGTGTGTACAAAAAACTCGATTTCAAAAACATAATGAGTTAGGGCCTTTCTATATTAAGTTAACAATATGTAGTCCTTACTCCACACATTCAGGTTTCAGGTTTCAAAACACACAGAAAGGGATTTTCTTTAATTATTGTATCTTGCAAACAAACATTTTCCCAACAACAACAAAACAAAAAGCCAGATGCACTTATGTCCGATTTTCTCATGCGTCCATTAGTTGAAATGCGTACGATAATCCTGAATGAATGAATGAATGAATGTACGAGAGTGTGATAATGTTAATAATGTTCATGTGTTTGTGTTTTTTTATACGTCAATGTGTGTATGTAAATTGTAAATACATATGCAGCATGTCCGTATGAATAAATGAACAAACATTGTTGTTGTCAAATACATATATATATATATATATCGTACGTGTTTTTGCCCATATCTACATGTATAAGCAATTGCTGTTGTTGTTGTTTTTGATAAATAATAATAATGCAGTGCGATAGATGATGACGATAATGATGTAGTGTTATTTATAAGCTTGAGTAATTAAACAAAATTTTAATTTTACATCAATGATAAAATAAATGTTGGCAACATATTTACGTTCACAATTGCATACATACATACATATATACATACATAGTCGTACACAGCGTTGCCAGAATGATGATTTTATCATATTTTTGAAGATTTTTATTTTAATCATATGATTTCATGATATTTCTCGAATGATGATTTTTAATTTTTAAAAATTATGATTTTTACTTTAAGTGTGTGAAACATTCATTATTGTTCTACAATTTTTATCACTAGCATACATATAGAAAAAATGAAGTTTTTTATCGGCTTGCTATTTATTGCTTTTATTCACTTTACTCTGTGTCGTACATCCATAAAAATGCATCATTGTTTTTAGCATAAGAGGACTAATAAATAAAGTTTTTTATTACAATTAGTAACGATGTTTTTAAGCTTGAGGTCAACAAAACAAATTTTAATAGTTGTATTAAACAATAAAGATTGAACAACCAATTACATACTTTTGTATATTAAAAATATTTTATCTAATTTAATAATAATATTTTTTTCAAGCTTTACTGTTTATATTTTTATTTTTTAGTTCGATACTTCGTTAACATGCGGTTAACTTCTTCAGAATATTTTTTTATTGTTTAATTTTTTCTTTCCTTTGAATCACAAAAAATATTTTTTAATAAATAAATGAATAAATCAGGCAATAACTTCTATTTCTACAAAAAAAAAATAATAAAAATACACAAAAATCAGAGTCTAAACACAATGTTTGCGGTGCGGTGCGATTTCTCGTTGTGGGAGAGAAAAATAAACATAATACAAAGGAAGACGGCGACGGCAATACTTCACATTGTTTGTTTAAATTTTTATTAATATTTTTGTGCATACATTTTTATAAAATTTTCTAAAAAATTTACTCTTTATGTTCAATATTTTGTAATGGCAGTAACTAAAAATAAAAAATGATTAACATTTTATACATTCGCAGATTTATTTGATATATTTTTAAAACTTTTATAATTTATGACAAACATTTTTGAACTTCAAAATCCTGTTTTTTGTTTACAATAATGTTGTGAACACCGCCAATTATTCAAAAACTATGGCAACCTCAGAAAGAGAAATATTGTCAAAAATTGAGAGAATAAGAAAGAATAAGAATAAAATAGATTTTAGTGTTATGCCGTTCCGCACTGCGGATTGTTAAATAAAAATCAGGATATAACTTTAATTTCTGCAAACCATAAAAATAAAAATCAATAATTCTGCCAAAATAAACCGACTTCATTGCGAAGCGCTGATAGAGCATTTTCGAAAAAATTTTATGGAACCAAACGGGAAGTAAACTCTCTCAAACAAAAAAAAAATGTTAATCTGTTGCTTAAGAAAAATTTTAATGGGTGTGCCTCCGCCCTTATTTTTAAATGCAAGATTGTGTGTATTTCAGAAGTTCAATGTGTGTGTTAAGTTTTGCTAAGATCGTTAAAGTAGAAGCACGTTAAATAGATATTTAATTTTAATGGGCGTTACTCTGCCCATTTTTTCAAACTAAAGATTGTGTCCATTTTAGAGCTCAAGGTGTGGTAAGTTTCGTAAAAATCGGTTAAGTAGAACCACGTGATAATAACAATAAATTTTAAGGGGCGTAGCCCACCACCCATTATTTTAACTTTAAAATTGTGTAATTACAAGAATCAAAAGTGTTTGTTAGGTAGAATATCATAAAATCAAATGAAAAAAAATTGTGGGCGGATCCACTTTTTTTACAATAGGACCAATTGAACCTATACCCTCTCACACAAAAAGGAGAATTTTTACAACCGGTCTAAAATGTACCGAGTTATGAAGTACCAATGTAAAAAAAATAAAAAATACAAAGAAATTGATAACCTTTTTTCTCCTTGTTTTGAAGTCGGTTAAAAAATAGTAATTATTTCTGTTTCTAAAAATATAAATAAAAAATTTTAATATCATTCGAGTTATGAAAAATCCAGTTGAAAATAAACTAAAATGATGTGAAATTGGCCTCCTTGTCCGATGTTTTCTTGTATTTGATTTTTTTTTCATTAAAAATTCAAGAATAATTGTTATTTTCTCTCCTTGATTTATTGAGGATTGTGTTAAATTTTTTATGCTGATATGTAACATGTATTAACACAACTTTTTCGAAACTCAATTGATCAAAACGACGACTTCAGATAACTTTGTTTATGTCTTCCCACATATTTTGTAAATGTGTAAATTTTATTTCTATGCAAATTGCTGTTACTTTTTTTTATTTTAAAATAAAATTGGACTTGTGGTGAAAATTTTCGTCAAAATAAGTTTTTTTTTTGGGCAAATGATAAGTTTCGTCCCAAAAATTGTGGCAACACTGTTCGTACATACAAATGCGCTGATGGATTGGGTGCTGGAACATCCCAGCAAAATCTTTGCTCTTTAGAGTGAAAAAGGTGTATTTGCTCGCCAGTCGTAAGTACTTACAATTTCCAAAAAATTAATGGTTTACATTTTGCCTTCAAATCTGTGGTACAAAGGAAAAAATGCTTAACTCGCGATAAGCTGATTTTGACTTAATGCAATGTTCATAGTCAAAAGTATTTCAGAACAAAATCTTAATTATTTTGAACGATTTATTTTAGGAAGTCTTAGCACAATAACTTGCTGCTTACCTATTTCAAAATACAATAACAATTCATCAGGTCAGGGTTGTATTTTTTCGAAGATCGTGCGATTGTGTAGAATAGTGAGTCATTGCACTTTTTCCATGTTGCCACAGATTTTTAAGAAATAAATTGCCAAATTTGGTATTTAAATAATTAAAAATTATAACTGTAAAAAAGGCTTGCTTATTTGAATATATATTTCTTATTTTGAGACACCCTATATCTAAAAAAGTTTACTCCACACTTATTTTGGACCAGATTTTTTTTTCTCACGAAAATCGATTATTTACGATTGCAAATGATGTATTTTGGCTAAAAAATTAAGTTCGAAAATTATGTCGCTTAAGCGTTTTTGGCGCTTATGGCACGATATAAATGTTATAGATTTAATGTTTATATGATTGTTGAATACGGTTGATGATATTATTGTTGTTTTTGTTGCTACTGTAGATTGTTGTAGCTGCATATTAAGCAGCATTCATACCATTTGATAATGTTATTTAATGCGTGTTGTTGATGCATTCTTGTTGCACAAACAGTCAACGAAGCATTAAGAACAAGATGATAGCAATATGTTTATTTGCTTTGCATGCTGCAATTGCTCTTGCCACCACACTGCAATGTATACAGATATTTGTCATTGTTGCCACATGCTTGTACAATGCTTCTAACAAAAACCAGTTGTAAGTGTGTGGGTGACAACAACGATAATGATTCGATAATATAAAGGCTTTTTGTAGTGAAAAATAAAGTTGTTCAATGCAATTGTTGGAAAAATTGAAAGAGGAATATAAAAAAAATTTAATTTCCAGAAGTAACTATTGATTTAAAAAAAAAAATAATAACTTGCGGCTAATTCGCTTGATAATCAATTCTTCATTTCAACGAGCCTTTCACTCATGTAAGAAAATGTAACAAATTTTGTGTAAACCTTTTTGAATGTAAAATGCAATAATAATCTTTACTTTTCACTTGGGCTTAAGTCATTCCATTCTTTATGGTAGTCCAAAATAATTTTTTGCTTTGAAGAAAAGAAAAAAGGAGTTTTAAAATAGTAAATCGCTGTTATTAAACCCTTGTGTTCACAAGCCTGTGGCACTCCTTTCGCCTGAAAAAAATTGTATGAAAACCACTGCAATTGAAATCAGTAAAGTGCGACTTTGACTCGCACTCGCAGGGTTCCATACGGACCCTACATACATATCAGTGATTGGCAATGAATATTGTTTTCGTTATGCATACTGACTCATAAAATTTTAAATATAAGTGAGTAGACATCATTTAAAATCAACTACTCGCATACTCGCGATGACATTGATTTATAAGTATAGGTTGAAATAAATATGAATCCGACGTCAACATCATTGTCATATCACACTCACACTCATAAATCACCTCAGTTTGATTTATAATTTCAGGAAAATACTTGTACTACTCATATTGATTCAGCGCACTCAACTCATGCACATATTTTTATTTAAAGTTTTACTCAGGGTGACCGATGACATTTTTAAATAAAACGAGAAAACTACACTAAACTTTTTATTTTTAATGTATTTTTATATGATTCACTCTCTAAAAAAAGGGGGACAAAAAGTGGCAAGGCTGTCGAAAAAGTGGCAATTTGCCACTTTAGTCGGTCAAACGGTCACGCTGGTTTTAGTCATTAAAGAGTTTGCAATATTAGTAAATAGGGTTGTTTTTCAATTCATGCAAAAAAACAACAAAAAAAAAAGCAAGAGAGAAACACATAACCTCATAATGAGAACTTTAATGTTCGTATGCGAAGTTAGCATTGTGACTCATACTTATTTTGCATCGTCCATAGGCATTGAGTTAAGGAGAGTTGAAATCAACAATGTCAAAAATGTTGCTAAGTATGAGTTCGATGCGCACTTCAAGCTTTCGAGTGAATATGATTCATAGACAACATTGCAATAAGTATGAGTGCGCATAAGTATAAGAAATTATAAGTCATGATTCAACTCTACTCACTTTTTCACTATTCATTGCTGTTCTCTGGTATGTTGTGATACTATAAGACTTTATAATCGAATATTTATTACTTAATGCAGATATTTAAAAAAATATACACGGTAAACTTTTTTTCGATTTTTGGTGATTTTATTTAGTTCTGGCGCTTTTTCTTGGTTTGCGCATTTTTTTAGTTTTCGGAAGATTTTTTTCTGTTTTTGGGATTTTTTCAGTTTTTGCGCTTTTTAGTTTTTGGCGATTTTTATTAGATACTAATTTTTTGGGAATTGTTACAATTTAAGTTGAAAATTTCTTAACTTATTCAGTAAACAATTTTTTTATTAAAAATACGTTAAACTGATTATTGAGGGTCTTAGCTGGATCCTAAGCGCATTTTACTGTTGCTAATGCCCAAAATTTCTTAGAACAACTCGAGATGTTAAGTTGAACTTCCATTTAAACAAATGAGAAGTTCAACTAATGTCAAAGTTGAAATAAGAACTCAATAACCAACATGTTTTGTATTTTCTTACTTTACCATTCCTACATTGTAGTTTTTTTTATTTATGACGCTTTTTTCGTTTTGGCGATTTTTTTGTAAATTTGATTGTTTTGGCTATTATAAAAAAATTTTGGGGTTTTGAAAATTAGAAGTTCGCTTCTTAAGGTTTCCAAGATACAGCAAGTTGTCAGAATTACATTAACTGATTTTGATTTTTTAAATTTCAGTGTTAATTGCTGTAGTATATATATTATATAATCGAATACCTTACCTGATGCAGAAATTTTTTTAATATATTTTTCATTCTGTGTTATTTTTTATTTTAGCGCTTTTTTGTTTGATTTAGCGATTTTTTCGGTTTTTGGCGAATTATTTCAGTCTTAGCGATTTTTTTAAGTTTTGGCACATTTTTTCATTTTAGCGATTTTTTATCTTTGGCGCTTTTTTCGTTTTGGCGATTTTTTTTTAGTTTCTTGGCTATATTTTTACTTCTGGTAATTTTTGGCATTTTAGCCATTTATTTAATTTATGTTGATATATTTCATTTAAATGCTTTATCATTTAGGCGATTTTTCGTTTCGGCATTTTCTTTATTTTATTATTTTTTAATTTTAGCATTTTTGATAATTTCAAGAGTTTGCCTCTTACTGATTCCAAAATACAGCAAGTTTGTCAAAATTGCATTAACTGATGCAATACCCTTCATTTTGGTTTTTTAAATTTCAATGTTAACTGTTGTAGTCTATATATTATATAATCGAATTCCTCACCTGAAGTAGAAATTTTTTAAAGTTTTTTTTTTTAATTTTGGCGTTGTTGTTTATTTAAGCGTTTTTTTCGATTTGAAGATTTTTTCGGTTTTTTGGTCCTAGTGATTTTTTTTTGTATGGCACATTTTTTTCGATTTGGCGATTTTTTCCGGTTTTTGGCGATTTTTTTATTTTGGAATTTTTTAATTGTTCTTGTTTTTAAAAATTTCAAGAGTTTGCCTCTTAAGGTTTCCAAGATACAGCAAGTTGTCAAAATTAAAAAATTAAAAATTACATTAACTGATAGTATACCCTTTAAATTTGGTTTTCTAAATTTCAGTGTTAATTGGTGTAGTCTGCATAAAAATACATTAACTTTGAACATTTCAAAAGTCTATATACATACATATAATTGTATGTATATTGCATTAGGATGTCAACATGTTTCGTTGCTCGCTTTAGAACACCCTTAAATTTTTAATTGTCATATATTTGTTCTTGTAGCGGTCTTACATATTCTGTAAAAATTTCAGGTACGTAGCTCTTACGGTTCTTGAGAAAATAGCCTGTGACAGACAGACACACAGACGGCCAGAAGGACATCGTAGCGAAAACAATAGGGTTACGTACACCAAAGTGAATTGTTGTGAAAATAGGGTTCCGCTTCAGCTTTGGTGTACGAAACCCTAGAAAATAAATTGAGTCTTTGATAAATTTTAATAATTCTTGTAATTAATCAATAATTTTCAGTGTAAAAAAAAATTCAATTTCAAACTCACTCACCCCTGTTAGCAGCCGTCAAAACCACTTTAAAAAAATTCTTTTGAATTAGCAAAGTTATTTTTTCTGTCTCTCAAAATTTTTGTAAATATAATTACCAAAATTATTTGGCATATTTTAAGTAGGTACATGGAGGAAAATGCAAAAAGGAATGCTTTAAAAATATATAAATTTTAGGAATGAGCACAAAAATATATAATTACTGCCATCAGCACATGCTGGTCTGGATAAAAGTGAGAAATGTTCTAAAACATCTAGGAATGAAAGCAAACAAATTATGGCAAATATCCTTAGCACAGTGGCATGAAGTTGAAAAAAAAAACATTTGTTACATACATATGTAAGTGGTTGCGATTTTTTTTCGTATATAGTAATATGTATATAATAGAAATGGCAAGTGTAAAAAATTTATTTCACGAAAAATATGTACATATATTTTCTAATTTTTAGCTCCAACAAATTGGTAAGCCTGGCTGTTCATCATTCCTTTTTGGCGGTGATGATCTTGCCGGAGTAGTTTCCAGCAGCTTCTAAGTCTCACGAAGGTGGGTCTAATCGTCGCTTTCGATAACGAGCTTCTCCGATCACGTTTTTTTCAGTTTGATATTATAGCATTCGATATCGAACAATATTATTACATTGTTCGATAGCGAATACTATAATCGCAAACTGAAAAAACGTGATGGAATCAGCTCGTTATAGAAACCGATGACTAGACTACAGAACTTTTCAGTAAATTTCTTACAATCATATTAATTGAAAATTTTTGTCTGACAACGTTGCCAGAAAAGCATTGCCAGTCCACTGTAATACTACCAGCTGACAAACAAATGGTCAAACATCTAGCAATCGTGTGAACACATTCCGCTGCCATTATGAAATTATTGTCAGATATTCGTCAGAAATTTTATTACTGTCAGATGTGCAAAGTTTATGCATCTGTCAATGACATCATTGTCAGAGAATTCTACCTATTGGCAATACTGCACACATCTGTTTTTAAAGGAAAGTGAACAAATATAACATTATGAGGGCAATTATGAAAAAAATTCCGCGAGAAAATTTTCCCAGGGAAAACAAACAATTCTAATTGGAAAAGAGAGAAATTTTCCGCGGAATTTTTTTCATAATTGCCCTGCATATGTGCAGGTTAAATTGTTGAAATTACTTCTTTATGGTCGATAATAATTATACAGGGGTGTTCATTGAAATTGCCTAATTTCCAGGAAAGAGCGCAATTAAAAAGGTGACTTATTGCAGCTTTTTAATTGGTTTTAATATTTTTGGTATTTAAGACACTATATTTGTCCGATCAGCAGAACACTTTTTTTCGATTTTGGAAATCGCACGATTTCAAAATGCGCGGTTTACAGAACACCCCTGATATTTTTCCCTTCTATATTTAACACAAGCACAGACCATTGATGATTGACAATTTCTGTCAAAATGCTTTGAGTATGGCAATGCCCAACCCTAACAACAGATCTGACAATTTTTGCATATATGTAACAGCCTTTGAAGTGAAATTCTTTTGACTGGCAATGCTCTCAGATAAATTTACTGTCAGACAATCGGCAATAAGTTCTTCAGGCAATGTTGGTACAACCGTGTGAATAGACAATCTACCTTGTGCCGGCATTTTTGTTATATTATCACTACATTGTCAGATCTGATAACATTGTAAGCAGCCTCTGACCAATAAATTTTTTTTATTATATCCCACTGTGCACCGTCTTATAACAAACTCACTACGCAAGCATTTGGAAAAATATCTTGCAAAAACACACACACACACACACACTAATTCATTTATTCTCGCACACAAAGCGGGCAAACATTAAGTTACATATTTACACATACAAACTTTAATTGAGGAAGGAAATAAGTAAAAATTAAAAAAAAAGGAATTTTAGGAAGAAAAAAGTCACTAAACGAATTGAACTGTTGGCACTAGCGCTTAACACACACACACATACACACACACACACGCACACACACACACACACACACACAGAACGACACACACACACACCACAGAGCGACACACATAGTGTTAAACACAACCAGTATAGCAACACCAGCAAATATTGGGAACACTTCGAGTGCATGCTTGTTCATGACTTCAACAACTCTCAGCAGAAAATACAATTACGTGTATGTATGACGAAAACACACACGCATTTTAAAAAAAACTTAAAAAAACGAAACTGATTACAAAGTTAGTCATAAAGATACAGTAGGTTTGCAATAAAAATCCGTTTCACATTTAAGTGGAAAGAAGAGGATGTTTTTAAAAGGATGTAAATTTTAGGAATGCTTTGAAATGTTTTTTTTTCAGTAGCTGTAATTGGACGTGGTTGTTATACATAAGTATAAAGGCAGCGTGAATCGTTTACATTTCTGAAAATATCCAAATATGAAAATACACCTTGCATCGGTCTTGTGTAGCAGATTTATCGGCGAAGTAGATAAAATATATACTACACACAGCTACGAAAATTTAATGCATCTCATTGATAAGAAGTGCTGAACCCTGCAAAACGCGGAGTTGTAAAATAATCTCTTCTCTTCTTTCACCACCTGTATTCTCTATCACTATACCTTTGCTATCACTATACCTTTCCTTGGCATTCATGAGTACCTACTTTTAAAAAAAATTAATAATAATAATAATAATATTAATAATAATAAACATATTCAATTAAAAATGGCTAGTGGTTATCTTGCGCACACATCCAACTTCATAGCAATTGACACCATTTGCAAGATGTTTTTTATTTCAACTAAAAAATAAAACACGCAAATTCACGCAAATTTTCTTGCAGCACCAACTTCAAATTGTCTGAACTAAAATCAAACCCACTGTAAGTGTTTTATAAAGTAAAAAAGAAAAAAAAAAACTTGCAAACGAAACTTAAGCTTTAGTAACGAACAAAAGAGCAGCAACAGCAGGAGCATTAACTATGTATAGCAAAAGTAAAAGCAAGAACAGCTTTATGGCAGAGCCAACAAACTGTATCAACAGCAGCATCAGGCGGCAAATGATGAAAAACGCCATTAGGTGAGATTTACTCATATAAGCAGCAATTGGGGAATCACAGAGGCAAAACAAAAAAAAAAACTAACACCAAAAAAACTTAAATAAAATTACAAACGACTGGCTTTGGTCGCTTTGCCTGCTCCAAAGGGAGTGCGATGTGTGCCAGTGACAGCTTTGCGAACAAAAAACACACTCGCACATTCTGTGTGAGTGCGTCTGTCATGGAAGCAGCGGCTTTTAAGGAAATGAAAGAGAGGGGAAAAGAGAGAAAAAATTAAAAAGTGCTGGAAATAAAATCAACGTTTACTTCTTGTGGTGTTGGAAAAGTAAATTGTCCGCACAACTGTTCACAAAATCCTGCTGTTGCTGCCTCTATTGCTGTTGTTGTTATTGTTGTTGTTGCTTTTATTGGTAACATTTGCTAGAGCTGCCATTACCATTCTAACTGCTGATGTGGCAAATAGAACAGACTCCCGATTATAACCAAATGACTACAAAGTGTGTGCTAGCAGAAACTGTATTTGTGCGCCAGCAAGTGAGCGCACGTGTGTGTGTTTGTGTATATGTGTGTGTGTGTGTGTATGTGTGTGTGCTGGGGTGATATTGAGAAATAGAAAGACGACATTGTATAGCATATAAATACACTGTCAGAAATTAATATTTATGGCGTTAGCAAGAAGTTTCCAAATCGATTAGCTCTTCCTTGGAATCTACAAAGTGGCAAAGTAAAGTGCAACTTTGACTCGTGAACTTTTAAGCCTTGGATCTTGTTTCTACTTGACGATATTTTCTGGTTTTGGTGATTTTTCGGCTTTGGCGTTTTTTTTTTTGGTTTTTGGCAATTTTTTTAGTTATTTGGCTTTTTTCGTTTTGGCGATTTTTTTGGTCTTTGACGATTTTTTTTTGTTCTTCGTCCTTTTTTTAGTTTTGTTCGTTTTGACGATTTTTTGTATGTTTAATTTTGGCGCTGTTTTCTTTTTGGCGATTTTGGTCAGTTTTTCGGGATTTTGTCTTGGTTTTTGTTTTTTTTAGTTTTTTCGGTTTTTGGCGATTTTTTGTTTGTTTGTTTTTACAATACATATTATTAGTTTAAGCGATTTTTTCAAATTGTGGCGCTGTTTTCTCTTTGGCGATTTTTAGCAATTTTTTGTTTGTTTTTGGCGCTTTTTTTTGTTGGCGATTTTTTCGGTTTTTGGCAAATTTTTATTTGTTTTTTTTACAATACATACTATTAGTTTAAGCGATTTTTTTTATTTTGACGCTGTTTTCTTTTTGGCGATTTTAGTTGGTTTTTCACGATATTTTTTGTTTTTGTCGTTTTGGCAAATTTTTCTTGTTTTTTCTTGGCGCTGTTTTTTAGTGTTTTTCGTTTTGGCGATTTTTTGTTTGTTCAATTTTGGTGCTGTTTTCTTTTTGTCGATTTTGGTCGGGTTTTCGCGATTTTGTTTTTTGGCGCTTTTTTAGTATTTGGCGTTTATTTGGTTTTTGGCGATTTTTTGTTTGTTTGTTTTTTGCAATACATATTATTAGTTTAAGCGATTTTTTTAGTTTTGGCGCTGTTTTCTTTTTGGCAATTTTTTTGTTTTTGGCGCTTTTTTATTTGTTGGCGTTTTTTTTTGTTTTTGCGATTTTTGTTTGTTTTTTTTTGCAATACATATTATTAGTTTAAGCAATTTTTTTTGTTTTGACGCTGTTTTCTTTTGGGCGATTTTGTTTGGTTTTTCGGGAGTTTTTTTTTTTGTTTTTGGCGCTTTTTTAGTTTTTTTTGTCGTTTTGGCAATTTTTTGTTGTTCTTTTACAATACATATTATTAGTTTATAGGATATTTTAAATTTTTGCGCATTTTTCGTTTAGGCGATTTTTTCAGTTTTTGGCGATTTTATCCATTTTAGCGATTTATTTAATTTTTGGTGATATTTTTAATTTCAGAGCTTTTCTCAGCAATTCAGCAATTTTTCGTTTCGGCTTTTTTTATTCTGGGATTCTTTAATTTTAGCGTTTTTGAAAATTTTAAAGAGTTTGCCTTTTATGGTTTCCCAGCTACAGTAAGTTGTTAAAATTACATTAACTGAAAGAATACCCTTTAGTTTTGATTTTTTTAAATTTCAGTTTTATTTGGTGTAGTCTGCCTAAAAATTTTAAAAATTTTAAAATTTCAAGTGTCTATATATAAATGTCTGTATTTACATACATATGTATGTATATTATATTAGGATTTCAACATTATTCATTGTTCGCTTTAGAACAACAACTTTATCATCCCCGTACGTCTCATATTTTAATATACATTTATACACACACACATGCAAACTTTAATATGATCTAGAAAAATATTCTTTGGTAACTGCTTGTACCATAAGTATTTGTTTATTACAACTGGTACAACAGTTATTCGAGAGCAAGAATCTGGTAATGATGTGACTTCTATAAAATCAAATATATAAGATTTCTTTTTGTTATGAGCATAAAATGTGCGTGTGTGTATGTGCGTGTGTATAATAATATTGTGCGATATCAAATGCCAAAATCTTGCACTAAAAAAACGTGACCGGCTTAACACGTTATCGAAAGCTGTTGTTAGAGCCCAGTTTTTTTCATTTTATCATTCAGTAACAATTTGTTTATTAAAATTATTAAGACTTTATAAAGGAGTTTTAAAAGAGATTTTAGGATTTTTCTTATTAAGCCCTTATAATAATAATAAGCTTTTATAACAATAATTTTTATAAATAAGGCTTTATAAATTTATTTTATTTATTATTTTGTATATTTTTAATTATTTCATCTCATACTCAGTTGATTTATTAAGTGTTTTTTTCTTCTTTTATTTCTTTACAGGTACAATCTTGCTATTTGAATAGGGCTAGTTAAAATAACTGCAGCCTGTATGTAGTGCATATAAAACTTCGATTGTTGAGAAATCTCATTTAACGCATATTCCGGCAAGGTAGTGTATAAATATTTTCTCTCAGTGCACTAACTGACAAAATCACAGCAATTGTAAAAGTTCACTTCAGATTGCCAGTATAAGTCTGATGATGCTGAATTGCACAAAAAAAAAACACAAAAAAAAAAATTAAACGAATAAAAAAATAATAAAAAAGTGCAAAGCAAACAAACCATTTCGCATGTTTAAATGAATAAATTTTGTATGGGAAATGTTGGTGGGCAAAATGTTTACTTTTCCGTTCATATGGGACGATAACGAAATGTTCAATATTTTTGTGTGTTCGTGTGTGTGTGTGTGTGTGTGTGTGTGTGAGCAAGCGGAAAGTGCTTATGCATGTGTGTATGTGTAGCCTGAATGCTACAAAAGCTGCCTTATATTCCATACCAAAGAGTCACACACACACAAACACATACACACACACACAGATAGAGTGAGGATGAGCAAATAACAATGTGTGAACATTCTCCAAAGAATGTGCGTCTTAGTGTGAGTTTTTATTTTATTAAAAATTTTTTTTTTGCTTGTACAAATGTGGGCAACAAATATTCAATTTAAATGTTTGTCGTTAGATAACAAATAAAAACACTGCGGCATGCTACTAAATACATACATTACGGACATCCATACAAGTGAAATTCTTGTTATTTCGTACACACAAAAGTTCAATATTAATAATGATGTGTGTATTTCTGAATTGGTTTCCTATGTTTGTGTTTCGTACTGAAATTACCAGATTTCAAAGATTGAAGATTGCAAATTTTATAGTCCTTAAATTGTGTTTAAAAATTGCCAGCGGAATCCTGAGTGATCTCATTGCATGTGCCGACGGGCATTAAATTGTCAAACCGTTGTCGGACCTGGCAACACTATTGTTTTTTTTGTTTGTTTTCGTGCGATGTTTTAAAAAATACAACCCTATAGTGCGATTCACTAACTTTTTGTTAACGATAATCGCATCGTTAAAATAACTATAACTATTCAGTAACATTTTTAACGATATTCGCTGTAGTTTATGTCGTTATTTAAGCGACAATAATTTATGTGCTGTTAATTTTAGCGACAAAAATCAACAGCAAATATCGTTAAAAAGAAGTTACAGAATCACACAATCGTTATTGCAAGCGACAAAATGTATAGATAAAAATTACGATTTTCGATTCGCATAAAGTTACAGGATCTAGGTACTGGTATGCTGGAGTTGCACATGCACATTTTTAAAAGACAACAAAAATTAATTAGATCAGAGTTGTATTTCTTAAAAAACTCGTGCTATTGGGTAGGATAGTGAGTCCCAGCTTTTATCGTGAATTTAGTGAAACCAGTACCTGTAGTGCGATTCACTAATTGTTTTTAATGGTAATCGCATCGTTTAAATAATTTTAACGAAAATTTATCGAATTTGCTATTCCGTAACATTTTTAACGATATTCGCTGTATGTTAATGCCAGCTGTTTCGTTATTTAAGCGACAATAATTTATGTGCTGTTAATTTTAGCGACAAAAATCAACAGAAAATATTAGCTGCGTACTATCGCTAAAAGGAAGTTACAGAATCACACAATCACGTTATTGCGAGCGGCAAAATGTATAGACAAAAATTACGATTGTCGGATCGTTAAAAGTTACTGAATCGCACCACTGGCTTCTGTAACTTTTAGTGAACCGCAAATCGTAATATATATCAACATATTTATTCGCTTGCGGTAACGATAATGTGATTCCGAAATTTATGTTTTACACTAGTCTCCAGCTTTATCTTACTCACCATTCAATTCAATATTATGTGGTATCTCTGTATGGACAATGTGGAAATAAATTTGAACTTGCTAGTTTATAATATGTTACTGAATAGCAAAGTAGATAAATTTTCGTTACATTTATTATAGCGATACGATTACCGTAATAAAAATTACTGAATCCAGATACAGATCTGCAACTAATCTGGCAACATTTCTTTTGCCACCCTCCCCCCTGCCACTCCACCCACATTATCACCAACTCTGTACAAATTTGTTTTAAATGAGTGGTGTGCTTTCTTAAATAATACATATGTATATATTTTTTCTGATAAAATGTGCAGTTTTGTATCATTGTTGTATGTTTTGGAATTTCCCCAATTCCATAGTTGAGATGAGGCATCATGTGGCAAATGTTTTTCGTTGACACACTTTTATATGGCATTTGGAAATAGAAATAAAAATCGAATTTCGTTTTAAACGTTTGTACATACAAAAATTTTTCTATTGCTGTTATTTTTTTTTTTTTTGCTTTATCTTCGGTTTTTTTTAATAACAGGCCATTTATGCATTTGACGCTTAAATCACACCAAACGGTTTATCTTTGGTAACAGAAAAGCACACACAGCCAGAGAGACACACGCGAGCTCATCCTGTCGTATACACACTCTATGACACACACACACACACACACTCGCACAGAAGTGTATTTCTGTATTTCGATTCGTTATCAGTTTGTTATTTGAAAATTGCTTTTCAATTTAAAAATTTTCTTGCTAGGATTAAGGAAGATTTTTTTTTCAAATATTTTAAATTTGCGAGCAGGGATTTTAAGCCATAAATAATTTAAATGTAATAAAACTTTTGTTTGTTCGGAACATTGTTTTCCCCGAGCACTTTTTGTATGTATGTGTAAATATTTTTTCAGCCTTTTGTTTGCAAGGAGATTAAACACTTTGTTATCATTTTGAGAGCTACAAATGAAATCCTGGCAGTTATGTACAAATGTATATTCAAATTAATAAATACTAGCTAGCACTTAGCATTATTTTCAAAATCTTTAGTGCTAAATGAAGAAAAAAAGTTCTAAATCTAGCACTAAAAGTGCTAAAATGGCAAGTCTGCTTACAATAAAGAGTAAGAGAGAAACAAATATTAAAAGCCAGAGAAAATACTGCAAACAAACACACACACACACACACACAAACACACATGTTCTGTTTATCTTATACCCTGCAAATAACGCGACTAGTCCATACATGCATGTAAGGACTACTCCATAAAAGACCAGTTCCTGGATTCAGTAACTTTTATTACTATAATCGTATCGCTATAATAAATATAACGAATATATATCGACTTTCGTATTCAGTAACATATCTTAACGATATTCGCTGTCGGTTGGAGAAAAAATTAATAAATCACAAGATCGAATTTATAGAGTTTTCCTATAGTATTGTTTTCGCTTCTTTTCACACATTTCACATTTTCTACACGGAGAAAGCACCTAATATTGAATTAAATGGTGAGCAAGATAAAGCTGGAGACTATGGTAAAAAAGGAATTAGAGTATCACATTATCGTTACCGCAAGCGAATAGATATGTCGATAAATATTACGATTTTCGGTTCGCATAAAGTTACAGAATCAAGGTACAGGACTAGTACAAAACTAGTCCAAATGTATGGATAAAACATCGTCGATTTAACTTCAAATAGCTCCCAAAATACTGAACCGATTTTAACAAAATATAGATTGTGCACATCTGTGCAAAAGGTCCTTTAAAATCATAAAAATCTTTCCAAAATCGGTGCAGTAGTTCTGGCGTAAAAGGAATTACAAAAAATGCGTTCGCCTATTAATTATATAGATGAAATCGACATGGTGACGGTGATGCTCCCGGATTTACAAATAGTTTCGAAATTTTGTGAATTTTTAATGCTGAATAATTTTCACTTTAAGTTCAGACTTGTTTACATACATACATATATATCGTCAGCTAAAATGTAAAAAGGGGTAACTAACAAAAAATTCGAAATCGAGTTTTTGATTGATTATTATGAATGTCATTAAACTACATGTCTTCACAAAATATTACACTTCTGCGATCAAAAATGACGCTTTTATTAAAAAAGAATTATATTATATTATATATATTATATTTTAGAAACAAATTAAAATTATATTTTTGTTAGTTACGCCTTTTTGCATTTTAGCTAACGATATTTATGCTCCTTAATTAGGAAAAATGGACTTAGTCCTATATTCGTTGTTTAGAGTAATTGAATGTATGACATTTGAATAAATTAACAACAAATATTTTATTATCATCCAATATCTGAATTTAAAATTGTATTATTCTTGACTAGGGATGCCAATTCCGAAATCCCGAAACCGTAAATCCCATGATTCGGTATTTCCTGAATCAGCGAAGTTCTGACACTTTGTTTCAGAATTTGAATAAAATCGTTTAATAATGAGGAAACATACGAGTATAGTGTATGTATGTAGATATTGTGTTTGACCTTACGGACAACTTATCAAAATGGGTGGCTCACGTCAGAACGTGCAAGAGTTGACTATTATTTAATATATTATTATTGAAATTGTTAGAAATATTGCTTAATATCATAAAATATATTGGAATTAAAAAAGAAAATGAGAAAATTGGGGCTTGTGTACCTGTCGTCGAAAACAACTGAATCCTTTTGGCAGGTTTATGCTATTTTCTAGACCTTAGGGAACGGAAATATATTGTCAGTAGTATAAAATTGTTCTCGAGAGCGAGTAAACAAGGCCCAATTTTTTTGGTATTGTGTTAAAGTGATGTCGATGTCGACAACTGGAATAAGGGGAAAAGTCATGATGAATTTATATTTATAAAACAAACAAAACTTAGTAAACAATTTCGGTATTGATTGAATCGGGATTGATTAATTGAATATGTAGAATCATCGAAAAAGGCAAGATATTCAGTTAACTTAAGACGATCTGGGCATTTCGTTTGTGGTGTCATTTTCAAAATGTGTATAACGCCGTTCACAGTATGTTTTTTATATAATGGAAAGCAATGCCACACAACGAAAAATATCGGGAATGACAAACGTTGCTACTAGTACACACTATTGTTAAGAAAAAGATGAACACACTGCAACATGCCAGCAATGCCTAATTGATATTTGAATAAAATATGAAGTAAATTCGATATTAAGTAAAAACATATGAGGTTCAAAAAAAAACATAAACATTTATTGATCGTAAAAGATGACACGAAGTATATTAAATTTCACAATTCCAGCTGAAAATACTAAAAAAAACTTACACTGCGGTATGAGTAGTTTTAATTGTCAAGAAATTTGGTAAAAATTAAAATTTTATCGATTTTATATTTTGTAAAAATATTCCTAACGAAATGCTCGAGAAATGTCGGGAAGGCACTCTGCTCAGATTATAGTCGCTCAAAGTGGCGCCAGCTTGCTGAACTTCAATCGGCTTCTTATGCAAATTAATACATATACAGACATACATGAATACATTTTTCTCGGTGGCCAGCACGGGTTCAGATATTTAACGGCCTGTCCCACGATGTCACCAGAATTCGTTCGATCGACAACTTGTATTGCAAACAACAATAACATTTGAAAATTTGTTGTTGTTTACAATACAAGTTGTCGATCAAACGAATTCTGTTGACATCGTGGGACAGGCCGCAAGATTCACTTGTTTCGCATGGAATTTACAACAACCACATGAGCTGTTTTTACAAACGTAATAAATTGTAGCATACTTTCAAGGGCTAGTTAATATTAGGTGTGTTCATTTACTAAAATTGTATTTTTAACAACTGTTACCGGAAAGTGTTCATTAACAGAGTTGTCAGATATTTTCTCACCTGCATATTTCGCCAAATTGATTTTAAAAATAGCCAAAAATCACCAAAAACCAATTTTATGTTGTTTTTTTTTTAATATACATATATTGAACAATAAATTTGTTTGTATGTAACACTTTTCTTAATATAAAATAATCGTAAAAAAAATTAGTAAAAATCGCCAAAAGTACACCCAGGGAAAAAACAGCTCAAAATCAATAAAAACCATATTGAATTAATAAGAAACATTAACGAAAGGCTAGTGATGCTGAAATTTCTTATATCAATATGGAAAAATATTAATTTACAGTATTAATTTATTGTTATAATTAATTTTTTAAGTATCTCAATATATATTTTCTATTATATTGAAAATTATTGAATTAATGCTACGCATTCTTATTTTTAAGTTGAAGCTTTTGCCTGAGTGTAGAAATAAAATCGCTAAAAATTATTTGTTTTAAAGTTTTTTAATTGCTTTAATTAATATATAAAAAATTATTATTAAAATCAAGTTGTTTTAATTTCTTCCAGAGGAATTTTGGTAGGATTTATTTTTTTTACACTACTTGAAGAAACTAAATCTCCTGAATTACAAAAATTTTAAAGTTCAAATTTATTTGTTGCCAAACCAAAAAAGTTGAAAAAACGCCAGGTTTGGCGAGAAATCGCCATGTCGCCATGTTATCAACACATATCGTAAGTAGGTAAGTATTTTTATTAAAAACTACAAATGATATCCAATTTTGCACAAGTGAAATAGCTTCTTAATTAATTATCTGGATGTTGATAATAATCGATTCCTGAAAAGTAAAAAATACACACATATTGATATTTTGGAAGTAGATAAAAAAGGAGTTGCTGAATAATTAATTCCATTTTTTTTTGTCACTGGGTAAGCGCCTAACTGGCAATGCACTTTAACTTTTGACCGATTTCTGTTGTTTAAGTTTGATTTCTAGCGAATTTTAGGCGAATATTTTTGTCGAACACTTTAACGCATGATCGTTTAAATGTATTCGAATAATTCTCCGAATATATCAATTTGAGCATTTTTTTAATACAGCGTTATTTAAGTTTTTGACGTTAATTTTTCAGCTGAAATATTTTTTTTTTGTTTATTTTTCGCTTTTTTCTCGTTTTGGCAATTTTTTTTAATTTTGGCAATTTTTTTCATATTGGCGATTTTTTTTCATTTTGGCGATTTTTTTTATTTTGGAGATTTTTTTCATTTTGGCGATTTATTTTCATTTTGGCGATTTTTTCATTTTGACAATTTTTAAATTTTGCCGATTTTTCCAGTTTTAGATTTTTTTTTTAATTTGGTGCTTTTTTTCGCTTTGGCGATTTTATAGTTTTGGGATTTTTTTGTTTTACAGTTTTTGAAAATTTCAAAAAGTTTGCTATTACGGTTTCCAAGATATATGTACCTTTTTCATCTTTGGTGTACGAAACCCTAAAAAAGATAAAAGATATCTAAGTTTTTCGAACGAAAACAAATTGTGAGGAGCTGGCAAATTTATGTGAGAGAACAATGAAAATGAAACCCAAATAGGTAAAAAATATCGTTGTAATTGCTTTAGCTAATATAATACATCTGTCTTTTATTTAAATATAGAGAGAGGAAAAACCGTAATAATATTAATATGTAGTTAGTAAAATGTGTGTTTGTATCATATCGTTTATGTATTCAATAATTGAACCACAAGGTGTTCCAAATACCTATGAAATATTACAGCAGCCAATGTGCTTCCAGGGTCGCGACATAGTATTTTAAATGACAGCAGCAGCTGATGCTGCAGACACAAGTGTTGCTTAAGCGGAAGGATGGTGTTTTAAAGTTAGATAAATGGTTGGATGAATGCACGTGTGTGCTTAGATATGTATGCATATGTTCAAATGCATCTACATACATACTTTTGTTATATAATACATACATTCCAATATGTACATACATACATACATACATATATTTTTGTACTTATTCACATTTTATCTTGTGGCAAACACAGTTTGTTGGCTGGCACAACAAAACACCGGCTGATACAAAACAGCAACAGCAACAGCAACAACAACCCAAAAACAAAAAAATTCAAGTGGCCAAACAACATTCTGAACCAACTGAACAATCTAAAATATATACAAATAGGTATATATGTATACAAATGCGTTTGTATGTACAGGCAAATCTCGGTATAACGAATCTCGCTTTAACGAAAATCCGATATAACGAACGTCCAAATGTTTTACCTCAACAACCTTATATAGAAAATAATATCTTAATTTTATACTGGATATTTCTAACTTTTAGTTATACTTTATGTGGCAAATGTTTTGATAAATATGTGCTCTGTATAACGAACTGCCAGAAAATATGAAACAAAATCTAAAGGTGCAATGTAAATGCAAAAAAAAAGTGTGATGCCGTTAGTTTATATTTGATAGCTTATTTGAAAACAAATCGCCTTCATTCCTTTTATTATATCGTATCATATCTCTACAATAAAAATAATTCAAATAACACTTGAAAGAAACTTTGCGATATAACGAATTTTTCTGTATAACTACATTCAGGGAAAAGTTGAACGCGTCACATTAATTCAATAATTTTCAATATTAAAGGAAAATGTATATTAAGATACTTAAAAAATAAATAAAACTAATAAATTAATACTGTAAATTAATATTTTTCCATATTGAAATAAGAAATTTCAACCTGACTAGACTTTCATCAATCTTTCTTATTACTTCAATATGGTTTTTATTGATTTTAAGCTGTGTAATGGACCTTACATTATTTCGTTCGTTATAGCGGGACTTGCCTGTATGTATGCACATATATGCACACACATGCTTGATAAAAAAAAGTACTGATGCAGAAGAGAAGTTGTCTGTCTAAACAAAGCAGCGATGCCAATTTCGTGCTTTTCGTACTAAATTTAGTGCTTTTAGTGCGCACTTTTTTCATCTCGGTGCATTTTTATTAATTTTTTTTTTTTGAAAGTCACTCTTTTACTTTCAACCCATATACGCCCGCTGCCCTCGTTTGAGGACTTTTGTTCAAGTACGCTTATAATTTTATTATGATACGTTAGTTTTAGCTTTTATACAAATTCGTATTGCTAAGGATTCGAGCTTTAAAATAAAACTTAGAAGTTTGTGATTCAATGTAGAAAATGATTTAATTTAGCGACTTGAATTGGTTCGTTTAGAAAGGAGACTGTAAGACAAATTTAAGTCTAAAGATCTGTAATATAATCTGATGATTTTAAAAATATTTATAATTTTTTCATTTGATTATTATCTTTATTAGAAAATTATAATATTCTGTTAGATCTCTTTCAAGATATGAGGGTGGCGTTGGCTGAAGTAGTTAGCACTGACGACAAATTTGAAGGTCCTGGGTTCGAGCCATGTCTCCGACAGTCATTAAAAATAACAATGCCACACATTTTTCTGATGCGCATTAGTGTCCTTTGTATGAGTTGTTGTGGGAAAAGTTCTAGTGATGCAGTCATAAGGAACTGGTCACTAAACACTATACCGACTTCATCAGATACTAATCCTAATGTACATCAGAGCGCCCTCCTTCGTTGTGTAGCAGAATCATCGGCGAAGTAAAATAACCAATAAAATGGCTACTAAACACAGCTTTAAAAATTTAATACGCCTCACTTGACACCAGATGACGCTGCAACACTGCATTATCAAAAAAAGGCGTGCAAAGAGCAGAGTTGTAAAAGAATGAAGCTTTCCTCTATATCTTCCTTTACAACTTGTCTTCTCTATCAGCATCCCTTCCCTATCACCCCACTCTCTCTCCCTATCTTCTCTTCAACTAACAGGTAACACAAAGCGATCATTGTATTGGACCCAAGTGAGCTGGATTTTAAATTTCACCCTTCCTTACCAGCAGCCTGCTAAGCTAACCTTTTCAAGATATGACTGAAATATTATATGAACAGTGAAGTGGTGTCCCTAAATAGGTCCAATGGACACATACATATATAGATACATGTGTAGTAAATTATTTAGCACAAAATCGTTTTATTTTTTGCACAGTTTTAATTTATTATATAAACAACTAAGCTATTGAGGCTATTTTTAATGAAGAATGTGATCCTGACATACATATGTATATTATGAGTTAGTAACGATTCATTCCTCCAGATCGTGACGATGAGTGGGAGAGCAGTGATGATAAGCCATTATAAACATGTAAAAAAAGGTTTCTAACAGAAACCACGTTGGAGCAGTCGTGACGAAGATTTTTTTTTTGAAAATAGAAGTAACACTCGGGCAATGAATGCATACTACTATTACTGGGTGTAGCCTTCTTTAGGAAAGGGATAGTGATAGAGAAAAGACAGGTGGTAAAGGAAGAAAGAGAGAGGAAGAAAAACTTCATTCTTGTACAACTGTGCTTTTTGACCTGTTTTTAATAATGCTGTGTTGCAGCGCCTCTGGTGTCAATGAGGCGTATTAAATTTCGAAGCTGTGCTTAATAGCCATTTTATGGGTTGTTTTACTTCGCCGATGATTCTGCTAGACAATGCCGACGGAGGAGGGCGCACTCATGTTACATTAGGATTAGTATCCGCTGAATTCTAAGCACAAAGTAGTATCCTTCCCAACCAGCGTGACCGTTTGACCGACTGAAGTCGCAAATTTCCACTTTTTCGACTGCCTTTCTCAACTGCCTTGTCACTTTTTGTCACCCATTTTTTAGGGTGAGATGTATAAAAATACATTAAAAATATAATGTTTAGTGTAGTTTTCTCGTTTTTTTTTTAATTTTGCCCCTTTTTTTTTGATAAATCCCCCATTTTGTGCAACCATTTTTTTCATGTACTAACTGTGTTGGACAGTATGGATCAACTCTTTTAACTATTTTTTTGACTTTAAGTGCTTTTGATTTTAAAGACTAAAAGGAGGACGTCGCTAAACTTCATCAGTAGTGCTAGGGTCGAGTGAGAATAATGTTAATCATTTCCCTGGGAAGATATGAACTCTATGGTTGGGTCGAACTCGTTCACTAGTTCAGTTTTGACACAAACCTATGATCAAACCAATGCAACTTAAATGGGTTGGACCAGCGGTTTGTGTCAAAAATGAACTAGTGAACGAGTTCGACCCGAGTCTAATCATGTTATATGTATATATATAATTTTATGTTACATGGAATGTCGTCGGCAATGTAAAAAGGTGAATTAAAACATTTTGTGTTGAAAAATTTTAATTTAAAAAAAATACCTGCAACTTCTTTCCCAGAAATTTATATAAAGTTTTCTTTTTTTTTTTTTTGTGTAAAACTCTTAATTATCTTGTAATAATTAAATAAATGAATTAAATTTTAAAGTTTTTTTTACTTTTAGTGCATTTTGCAACTCCCCGAAATGTTCATTTGCGATCGTTTGGTAGCCCCGAATTTGCCTCTTTTTTGTCACTCTAAATTTGAACACATACCTGCATACTCGATAACCTCCAAAAAAAGATAAACAGACACATTTTTTGGACATCGTTTTTTTCTTTCACGAAAATTGATTATTTACGATCGCCAAATGAAGTTCGAAAATTATGTCGCTTAAGCTTTTTTTGCGGTTATGGCACGATTGTAAATGTTGCATTTAGTTCGTTTTAGTGCTTTTTTATGAACGAATAATGCAACGTTTTGCTCTAAAAAAGTTGGCATCACTGAAACCAAAAAAAATAACAGTAATAATAACAATGAAAATTTTAAGAACAAGAACAAACAAATGTTTGATGTGAGATAAAAACACCAAACTAGTCTGTTTGTTAATATAACTTTTATTTAACATGTTCTTCATACATGACGTGAGCAGGAAAAAACCTGCACGTGTATGGCATGTAGCAGGAGCAAAGAAATGTTTACAACGAATACCAGCCAGTGTGATAAAATTACATACATATGTATGTATGTAGTATATATGTGCATACATATGTACATGTATATGTATATACATACTCACAACACTCATTAGTTTGTCTGTTAGCTCATAACTATTAACTTTTGCATGCACGCGTTGAAGGAAAGGAAGAGGAACCGAGCAGAGATATGATAAAAACAGCTGTTTTGTTCATTTGCAATTTGTTTACGGTTGCCATTGCGCATGTCCAAATATGTTTTATTGTCCAATTGGATTTACACTCAAATTCTCTCTATAATATAGAGGCATGAAGTCGAGAGTTTAGGTGATTGTCTTTCAGTGTTGTCAATTTTGAAAACTTCTTCGATTTTCATTTGACTTGATTTTAAGATCTTCCAACATTTTATACATTAATTTTAAAAGTAAATCATTGTTCTCGAAGCACTCTGGGTGCATAAAAGTTTAAACCTGAATAAAACAAGGAGAAATGCTGTTAATTACCGTGAACTCTCTTATCTATATTTGAATGTGATTTTCGGTATATGTCGCTTTAGGCCTGCTCGGTGGAAGCTTAATCCGGATGGTAAATTTTCGATTACCTTGCACCAAATAAGGCCGTATGTAACTGATAACAAGGCAAGTATTGTCTTCCAAAACGGCTGTGGCTTGTTAGCGTAGATCACATACTGTCCTCAGCCCCACAAAAAAGTGTTGAGATTCAATCTTCTGAGTAAATTTTCAGGTGCATTGCCCGAATATATTTCTCTACCTCAAGTTTCTTTTAATAAATAAATTAATGCACGCACTGTGTAGCTTTTGCCCCCTTAAAGGATCTTTAATTTAGGTACAAAAAGTTCAGTGGTCATGCCGCTCTAATTCAATGCACTCACATGGGTCTTTCTAGAGACAATACGTACTACAGCAATATTTAAATTAAGACAAAACTTTTCAATAACAGGTTTGACAGGTTGCTGAGAATGATCAAGTATGTCTTCAGCTCACTTGGGTCCAAAACAGTCCCCTTGGTCTTACTGGAGAGTAAAGAAGTAATGTGTCAGAAAGATAGTGAGAAGAGAGCTTAATTATTTTTTTTTTCATTTATATAACTCTATCGCTATTGTGCTATATACCAATTTTATTAGTTATTAAATTTATGCCTACAAATATTGACGAAAGAGGGCGCTGTGATATGAATTAACGTAGACACTAATGCAGAAAAATCTATGATGCTGACATGACCGGGTCTGACCACGAGCACCCAACGCACTACACTAACAAGAGCTTCTTCAGTATGCATTCCGCGGCGTCTCTGATGACGCTTGTAGAGTAAAAGCAATTCGAAAAAGATCCTGGATTGATCGAATTCATTGCTTTAATGAACGTTTATGCTGAACGCAAAATGGACAAAGAGTGCAATGTGTTTCATGGCAAAATGGCAAACCAAGCTTAACACAGATAAAGTAAAACTGTTTTAAGTGGCTCACATATCAAGCACTATTGCCAACTTAAAGTTCAGCAATTTCACCTTTATGATTTACCGATGAAAATAAGTGTTTGATAAGCATTTCAGTTAGAGGAGCGGTGATGCTTTTTCGGATATATGCCATAAAGGCTATCTTGTCTACACCTCCTCTAGATATTTATGTAAAGGCTCAGACATTTAAGAGTGCACATGAATATCTGACATCGGTTATCTGGTTGCAGATATTATGATTTCAGGCCAACTTCCAAACGATCCATGATCATAGTTTCACATCAATTACAATCCAGGTTGGTGGTATACACTTTGGTGTCCTAGTTTCTGACAAAGGCGAATGTTCGAATCATGTACCATGACAAAAAGTTGTCGATTAGACTTTGTAGAGTAATGGCTAGAAAAAGTGAAATGTAGGAATTAATTTTATGAATAAATACTAGGTAATCTTCCAATAATAATTAATATCACCATTGTTTCTGCCAGTAAATATTTTAGTGTAACAATACGGAACTTTATATTTACATCAAATACATATCTATGAGATATGCTTTTGGACTCAGGAAGTCGGTCTATTTGAGGCATTAACGTAGCATAAAGGAGCAAGTCCTGCGGAGGAAATTACATTACATGAATACTGTCATTAATTTCGCCAAACCTCCTCATTAGCCTCTCAGTCCAAAGGTGGGTTCGATTGCCGCCATACACCCTGGGTGTTTTTCGCAGACAAGCTAATAGCTTCACGGATTGTGTTGTGTTAAAAAAAAGTATATGTAGATGATGGTATTTTTTAATGATATTGGTCTCTCGGTTTCCCTTAGATTACACGATATCTGTAGCATTTTCACACTAAAAATGTGCACCATAATCGAAGCTTTTAAAGTAACCGAAAGAATCTTAATACAAACGAGCACTATGGTCTTCTTTGAGAATTTTTGTTTGCTATCAGAAACGTGTATTGTAGGTGGTGAGTTTGAGCTGTAACCAGGGTAACACAATGACACCATGTTAGAAAAGTCTTGATGTCAGCGGCAATAAGAAATTGAAGCAAATGTAAGGGTTAATGCGTAGAAGCAACGTGATATTAGGGATGAAATACTTAAAAAGGAGTACTTACACTTATACTTTTCGAGTTCGGCAATGATATGAAATGCTAGGCTCTAAAGAAGACATCAATTGAACATTACCTTAAATCTACAGTTGCCCATTGCAGAATATTAAGAACTCGTTCACCGTCGCTAGAATTAACGGAATTAAACAGCTGCCAACCTTTGGAAAAAATCCAATTGCACTCCTGGTTTCGCTGATTTTTGAAATACAGAGTGGATCTCCAGTAGCCTCAAGGAGGAAAAAAATAATTCAAATAGTTAATACATTATCAAAATCGCTCAAAAAAGTTTCCAGTTGTATCTCGCCTTAGCGGCCTATGAAATCTAATTGAGAGTTGTAGCACACTGAGTGAATATTTCAACCACAAGAGTTCAACACTATTGTAATTATCAGACCATGACAATCCTTCAGGAAAGGAATGGAGTTCACTGGATTTTCTTTTATATCTCGAGAGATTATGTCACAGAAAAGTGGGTTCTGGACTTAGGAGAAATTCTTACTCGCCGGTCTCGATAATCCGAACTGTATCTTCAGCTTTCTTGGATATGGCCACGGATCATCATGGTATAAGGTGACATCAGTATATTATAATGAATTCTGAGGGCAAACGGTGGAGATTCCTTCAATGGAGTAATGAGATACCGGTTCTACGGTTGTTAAATACCACGGTATCAAAATGCTTGGCAGGCTAAATATCCCTAAGTGGACTGTTGTAGACCTTTCCTTAACTTCCTTCTATGGCCTTTTGAGCAAAGTATTGATTGAGAAGAGACAAGAAGAAGAAGAGAAAATAAGAAAAGGTAGATCATGTGATACTTGTGAAATTACCTCAATATTATTTTATGCGATTATGTCTCCAACAATTCCGCGTACAGTAGAGGCCGAAGAAGCTCATCGGTGACAGTAGGATATCCAACTCTATTAATTCATTGGATCATCGATTCAATGTAGGGTGCATTTCCTTATTCTATCGCTACTACAATGGAATGTGTTTTATCTAATGAAATTAGGAAACTTGTTCCTGAAACACGCACATTTTTGCGCACAACACGTGGTCGATTGGCCCATAAATCGCACTACGCATTACAGAGATTATTCCTTTTTTAGCCGTACTGTTCGTAAGTGGAACAAACTATTTGCGGAAGTCTTTCCTGTCACTTTCAATGTGAAAAAGTTCAAATTTAATGTACACAGACACTACTCCCTCTATGCTCCTCTCAATAAGGTATTTTCTTAGTTGTAGTACAATGCATTGCATGAGTAGCGGTTATCCCCTGAGTGCTGGTCCTATTAAAAGAAAAACAATTGGCATACCGCAGTACCAAAGAAACTTCAAATATACATAAATCCAGATAAAGTGATGAGATATGAGATGATAAAAATTAGATCGTGTCGTTGACTTTATCACCACATACTTCATTATTAATTCAGTGCTTTATTTGCCAAATTCATTAACTCCAATTGGCAATAAATTTTTGGGTTTGGTTTGAGCACTACACATCAAATGACGGTGGTCGAGAGTACGAGTTCAATCATTGGTCAGACTCAGCCATATCAATATCATATATTTTATACAGCGCCTGCAGCGTCCTCCTTCGCCCATAATTGTAGCAAGGAATCATCGGCAAAGTAAAAAAACTAATAAAATTGATACACAGCTTACGGTAATGCGCCTACTTAACAGCAGAGGAGCTGCAAGGATACTACAAAAATGAGCAAAATGCACAAATGCAGAGTATTTCTTAAGCTCCAATGAATGAATGAATGAATTAAGTCAAGCGGGAAGCCAGTGGGTCCACTGCGACCAAAGTATATCTGTTGTATCCCCTGCCAGGTCCCTACTCTCTTGATGAATATCAGGATTGCCAGTGGGTCCATAGTTGGCAGTTCCCAATCCTCCAATAGGTGCTTGCCCAATTGGCTATATCTTCTGTGGCATAACGCTTCACAGTCCTTCAGAATATGATCTGGAGTTTAATCTTCGTAATCACAGAATCTGCACAGGCTGTTACTCTCAATACCAAGTCTGTTGAGGTGTTTTCTCAGTCTGTGAGGTAGCCTGTTAGCATTCTTAGATTGTTTTTACTCAGGGACATGAAAGCTATGAAACGATTTTGGTTATACGTTCCAATCATTAGCTTTGCATGCCTCAATCCTGGGAAATTGAGCCAGAGCTGTTCCCTATGACACTTGATCTGCGTCGATATATGTTCCCAGATTTTGTCCAATCCGAGTCCACAAAACGCTTCTGGTCCGACCATGAATGTACTAGCCCTTTGTTAAGCTAAATAATTTAATACTTCAACACCTGTGGTACTTCTCATAAAAATTCTATTTTCTTATCTTGTTTCAGCAGTTAAACGGTTTTGAAAGCACTAACGCAGAAACCGAAGGCAAGCGAAAAAAAACGCCAAGTTGTTAATACTTAATAATAAATGTCGTTTGAAATAAAATTTCTTGATTCATACAGTAACTGAATGTTGCAACGTATACACGTCTGTGCGGAAAAATAATTTCTTGGCTCTGTTGACTGTTATTGTTGTGTTATGTTAATTAACTGGGCTAAAAAAAATAAACGAAATACAATAAAATCAACACAGTTGGTTGCAAGCAGCACAAGTGTTTTCAATATATATATTTTTTTTTAATGGAAATAAAAGAGAGCAAAATTTCGTTTGAAGCGAACAATCGAGCCAACAATAAACGTGTTACATACAGTGACGGCCGGGGTGTGTTTTTTTTAAATAAGCTGAGGGTAGGTCGGTTTTATGCAGGGTATACACGATACTTAATTCCGTACTTTGCGTAGTATGAGTTGTAGTACGGGTTTTCAGATACACGTTACTACAAATCATACTTATTCATTTGAAAGATAATTTTTAAGCCAATACACACGCGGATTAATGAATAATGTAGTGGATTTATTAATTAATAATAAGTGAACTGCAATTGAAAAGAATAAAAAAAATGCAAAAACATAAGGAGCATGTTGTATAGAATGGCTATAATAGTGTTTTATGTATGTTCTCTTTTTAATTAAAATATCCGCTACATAAAGCTAATTTTAAAATTGAGCCGCAGAAACACTGCGTTTTCTAAATCAGCTTCTCATAAAACTAATTTCGCTGTTACACAATACTTATTATCGTACTTAGCGAAGCTCCGCCCACAGAAATCAAAAATTTTAGATTTTCATACTACAAAGTATACTTCATAAGTACGACAGCATGATACACGTTACTAATTTCATACTTGTACGATTTATCGTACGATTTGTAGTATCGTGTATACTCGCCATTACGATAGAATTTTGTACTTTATCGTTGTTTTCATCTCCTTATTTCGTTTTATTTTGCAAAAACAAAAGTGTGAATAGAATATGCGAACGGTAATTCCAATGGATGTATTCAGTCGCGTTGTAAACGTCGACATAGCCGGTCGCTAAGTACGGATCTAAGGAACATAAACTTGTTTTAAAGAGCAATAGTAGAAAAAATAACTTAAATTCTTATCAGAATAGGAAAACAAATAAAAGAAAATTATGTTACTTAAAATATACACATACAATAAAATGTGAAAAAATTAGCGAAAAACATTGTAAAAATATAAAAAAATTAAGTTAAATTAGAAAGAAGAAAAAAGAAAATAAACCGAACATAAAACTCATGCTAAGATACATAACAAATTAATTTTAGTGGCATTTTAGCAACATTATGAATACGACTTAAAATAAGTTTAAAACAAATCTTACTTTACTTTATCAACACTGATTCAAGGTTGTGTTTAGCACGTGCTAAATTCTTATTTCGCAAACAGTGTGGGGAGCGAGTGTGTGTGTAAATTATTATTGTTGTTGGGCGGCGGGTGTTTTGTTTACATTTTGTTGTATTTTATTTTTATTTTTTTGCTTCAATTACAATTAACCGCTAAAAAGAAGAACAACAAATACAAATACAAGTGCATACAGTAAAACAAAACCCATTAATTGTATTAATTTTCTCATGCATGGCATTTCATGGCATTAAATTAAAGTGAATGAATCGAAAAAAAAAAATTAAAACGCAAATGCGAAGAAAACGTGGATGCTTAAATTGATATTTAAAAATAAATTCGTTTGCATTTTAAAGTAAAAGGAATTTGTGGTACTTTTAAATTATATCTATGTACGAGTATATATTAATTTTTGTTCGCGTAGGTACTTGATAATTTTATTAAAGGAATTGGAATTTTTATAAAACATTTAAACATTTATTTCAACGATCTCATTACATCTACGAGACGTTGTTATGGTAAGTCAAACAATAAAATCTAGTTTCAATGGGTAGTATGAATAGAAAAAAAGCTATTTGCTTTTTATTCTAGTTGTAATTTTTAAGTAATAAAAAAAAATTCAAAAATTTTAAAAACCCCCGACAATGTAGATGTCATATCTTCTAAACGGCTTTAGCGGTTTTCTTAAAAGGCAGCTAAGAACACTCTCGATCAAGACACCTTTCAAACAAAAAATTTTTATCAAAATCGGTCCAGCCGTTTGGTCTGTAAGTGGACTCGTACATGCTTACAAATACACAGACCACAAACTTAAAATACCTCTCTTTTGGTCGGGGCTTAACAAACTCCGTCTGTCCGTCACAGGCTCTCCGTCTGTCAGTCACAGGCTCTCCATCTGTCTGTCACAGGCTGTTTTCTCGAGAACCGTAAGAGCTATGGACCTGAAATTTTTACACAATATGTAGAAAATTTGGCTGCTACAACAATATTACAGTTAAAAATTAAAGAGTGTTCCAAAACGAGCAACGAAAAATGTTAAAATCCTAAAAATTCCCAAAATTATAAAATCGCCAAAACGAAAAAAATTCAAATATAAAAAAATCTCTAAACCCAAAATAAATCTTCAAAAACCGAAAAAATCGCCAAAATAAAAAAAAATCCAAAACTAGAAAAATCGCTAAAGTTCATACAGTATTACATATCGACGGTCCCATTCCAAAACATACTAAGTCAACATAGCATGTTATGCTGGGAATAGCATTTCTGAATTCATTATTTATTAACTTAGATTCTGTAAAATTTTGCTATTATTCGGACTATTCTATCAAAAGTTATGAAAAAAATGTACTTAGCATAATATGTCAAGTTTAAAAAATCTCAATTTTTAAATGTTTTAAATACACTTAGCATAATTTAGTTTGCAATTAAGTACTCAAAAAAAAGTTAATTTGAATTTTTCTTCAAACTAAAGCATGCTATATGTACTTAGATGATCATTCTAGGTGAGAAAAGACCACCAGATAGATGCTAAGTCCAGACGACAATCTTTTGTACTTTAAGTTACTTTTAACTATGATCTATAACAAATTTATAAATTTCAAATAAAAAAAAATTTTTTTATTGCATTTATTATATAATTACAAAAAATCTCAAGTTTATATCTCAGAACATTCCCGAGATATCATCAATAAACTTTGAAAGCGTTTATTTCAAAATTGGCTTTTTTGACTTAGCATGTTTTAGAATGGAGCCGTCGATATGTAGTAACCGTATTGAAACCTTCATATGCGAGTCATAGTCGCACTTTATTGAATTTATTTTTATACATGCATGTCTGTTTACTGATAGATAAAAAGTTATTGACTGATTAGCTATCCGAATCATAAGATTTTAAGTAATTTGATTTGATTTGTACTTGTTTTTGCATATTTTAGTGGCAGTTGCATATTTTTACATATTTTGGCAATAAATGCATATTTTGCATATTTTTAGTCTATAATTCAAAATTTGTAAAAAAAAAAAATTTAGAAAAACTTTAAATATAAACCCCCATATTCATAAAATTTTAAACGAATTTGAAATGTATTTTATTTCAAATTTTTCATTTTTTTATGAATATGGGGGAAATTCTGTAAGTTTCAAACTATATATTTTTAAGTGAAACATTATCCAAGTAAATTTCGTTAAAAAAAGTACTAGAAAAGTGTACAATGTAAAATGTCAAAGTGCACAGGAAATAAAATAAGTTAAATAATGCAATAGAGAAAAACAATCGGCTATCATATTAGCTCAGAACAATTTCCACCAAAGAAATAATATTTTAAGTTTTAAAAATTTAAGGACTAAAATTTCGAACTTAAACAGTTAAAAAATATCGTCTTAATGTTGTTGTTTTTCTCATAATTTGTGCTTAAAAAAAATCTTGTTAAAAATAATGCTTTTATACCTATTAATATTATATGTATATGTTTTCGTTTTCCTCCAGAATAAAACTACTGTCTTACTAAGTCGAAAAAAAAATATTTTTCTGATGAAAAAAAAAAAATATTTCTGATGAAAAAAATAAATTATGATTTTAAGGCGGAAATAGAACGAAAATTTTACAAAGATGTTTAAATAACCTAATACTTAATAGCAGATTGTTCAAAAAGTTGGTAATTTTAATGAAAAAGAGAAAATAAATAAAAATTAAAACCAATCTTATAATTTGTAATCAAATATTTTCGAATTCTATGGAGAAATAATAACTACATAAAATAAAATAAGTTCAGTAAAGTGCTACTATGTGCATACCAAGTGTTCCGTACGGACACTACATATCGTCACCTTAAATGCAAACGGACGTAACTACACTGTTATATTTTTTATAGGCGAAACAAAATCAAAATCAATAACAATAAAGTGTTCTGGAAAAATGTCTTATATACTTATATGTTTTTACCCTTTATTTCCTTTTTATATATATTTAAGCTTTTATGTTAGTTACATTCTTTGCAATAAAAAATAGATGCATTCGTAGTAACGTAATTTTTGATCGCAGAGGTCTAAATATTTGCAGTTTGATAAAATGAACCATAATCAATCAAAAACTCGATTTCTAATATTTGTGTGATTACGTCCGTTTGCATTTAAGGCGACGATATGTAATACTAATCGAATATCTAACCTGTTGTAGTTTGGTCCTTTTCTTATTTTTAAACGTTTTTTTCGTTTTGCTGATTTTTTTAGTTCTGGATATTTTTTATTTTATTTTTATTTCATTTTTTTGGTGATTCTTTGGGTTCTTTTTTAGTGTTAGCGATTTTTTTTCGTTTTTGGTGAAATTTTTTGGTCTTTGAGCAATTTTTAAGATACATGCATTAAACACATTCACCACAGCAAACTACCAAACTACCAAATGTCAAGGATAGAATACACATGTTTGTATCAGAGCTGTTAAATTTCGATTACGATTAGTAATCAAGTAGATTACATTTTAAAAAGAATCGTAATGATTATATATTTGCCTTTAAAAGAATTGCTGATAGATAATTGATTACGATTACTAATAATCGAAAAGTAATCTGAATTACTTAAAATTACAAAAAATAATCAAAAAGAATCAAAAGTAGTCAAAAAATAATCCGATTACTTCTAAGTATTACTTTTGATTCTTTTTGATTATCTATTAAGGATCAAAAGTAATCTTTGAAAGTAGTCGGATTACTTTTTGATTACTTTAGATTCTTTTTGATTATTTTTAGAAATTTTAAGTAATTCAGATTACTTTTCCATTATTAGTAATCGTAATCACGATTACTAAGTACGAAACTGAATATAATCGTAATTTAATCATAACTTCACCTTTAAAAAAAAGTAATCAAATTAGTAATCATTACGATTAGTAATCATTACTTAACAGCTATGGTTTATATGAGAATGATTCTTTTGAAGGCAGCAAGGCAACACGGCGACAGGTTGTTGTCTATGCTGATTTTGTCGTTGTACTCCAATTAAACTAATTTCTATTTCTCTGGCTACAATAAGCAAATGCAGTGTTGCCAGTATAATACAAAATGGTGAATGAATGATATCGTACAATTATTTCATACTATTTACCAGAAACAATATCCAAAAATTGATGTAAAGAATAAATTGATTCATTATTGTACTTTTATGTGTAACTAGCTTAACCCGGTGCGCTTCGCTACCCCTCCCTTCCCTGCAAAAAAATAAATATATATGTATATATGTATATGTATGTATATGGCATTGGTGGTGCAATATAAAAATTGGATTTTGCCACGCCCCTCCGCCCGCAGACCGAAAATCAAAAATCAGACTTCACAATATTCTGAAGATTCCCTGAAAATCGTCCCAGCCGTTTTGAAGTCCATACGTTACATACATACATACATACATACACACATCCTGTTTTATATACATATATAGAATATGTAAATTTTAAAAGAGTAATTAATTTTTATAAAGTATATGAAAGTGGCAATACTGAACTATGTATTTGTACTTGAATATCAGGTGCAGATGCTGCTGCTGTCGTCTCCAAAATAATTAAGTAGCTGGCTACGAGGCGACAACTGCTGCTAGCGGCATTTGAAGTCGTGTGTTCGTGTAGCCTGCTGTGGTGAATGTGCACTTTTTTTTATTGAAATTAAAATTTTATGGGCCTACCCATAGTTTTGAATTATCATAATGCCAAAGTTGTCGATAAATTTTAAGATATGGGCTGTACAATTTTATCGTAAGCGACAATTTACGTACAAAAACATATTTGAATATTCTAAAAAAAACTTCTCCTGAAAAATTTAATTTTTGTCGCTTACGATAAAACCGAAAATAAGGCTCAATATATGTATATATTTTTAATTTTTAGTATGTATGTATGTTATGTGTGTGTATGTATGTATATATAAAATTTCAAAAACTATTATTTTGTTTGTAAAATTATTTTATATAATTTGTCATACAAAATATGCATTTATGTATGTATGTATGTATGTACGTCTTAAGTGTAGTATATAATGAATAAGAGTCAGCTTATATAAAATTTTAAAGTTGCGTAGTTCTGATATTTACACAAGTGTTAAACTGCGAATAATAACAAATTTTTATTTTAGCCTCGAAAGTATTATATGTATGAATATCAGCTTAAACGAAAAGCCATGAAATTTAAGTTTTTATAAAACTTTATAAAAATCCTCAAGTATTTTTTTTTTCAATGAAGTTTAATTCTCGGGTACATAATTTGTTTTGATGTACATACATATGTATGTATGCACATACATACATAAATATATATGTACATATGTATATACAATATAATAACAAACTAAAATAACCAGTTTTTAGGGCCTGTCCCACGATGTCGACAACGTTCGACTTGTCGCACATTAATATTTGAAACAAAAACAAAATTTTTAATTTTTTGTTTGTTTTGAATGTATCTACATATGTAATTACATAAGTCTGCTACAAGTCGAACGTTGTCGACATCGTGGGATAGGCCCTTAATATTAAAGCTGACGACATGTACATATGTATATGTATGTGTATACAGTTACTATTTTTCTATCAATAAAAAATTTTAAACTATAGATTTTCATAAAATTCATATAAAAACATTCGGAGTAAATTCCACATACCCCTATATTCATAAAAAAAATAAAATGAACTTGAAATTCATTTTAGGAAAATTTTTAATGAAAAATTAGAAATTAAATACATTTCAAATTCATTTTAAACTTTATGAATATGAGGGATTGCCTGCATAATTCCAAACATATAACAAAAAAATATAAACAAAAAAAAAAAAATCGCTATCGCTAACATTTTTATGCCGGTATTTATCAGCGATTTTTAAAGTTAATGTTGACTTAACGTACGAATTTTGTAGGAGAAACCCGGCTTAAAAAATGCTTTAACTTTAACAACCGTTTATGAATACCGCTATTAGGATATAAATAAGGAAATCCTGTTTTTTTAAATGCTATGGCTTATATCTTAACAATTTCATTGTGTAATCTGAATCAATATCGTTAAATTTTTCAGGATGCAGGATGATTTTCATTTAATTTTTATTTGTAAAATTGCGGAATCTAATCTTTTGCTCTAGGTCACTTCAAAGATGTGGAAGTATTGTGGCGGTGTTTTTGTAATTTTAGGGCAGTTACATATATACACAGATAAAATTTATTTTGTATTCAATTACAAAATTCAAATTCGTAAAACTAGAAAGCAACATTCGTAAAATTTTAATAGAATAAAAAAATAAATTTTTTCCTTATTAAAATAATTTACTATAAATAAAGAACATTTTAAAATTTTGCTTAATATTATGGTTAAGCATTGTCTATAGGCATTTCGTTCCCGCTTATGGAACTCGTCAGTAGACTTCAACAAAAAAAAAATTGTGAATTGTCGAATAGTTTTTTTGACCACTGTACACTATGCTTTTTTCCTTTTAAGTTAGAGAAAAACAAAAGAAAGACGAGTCAATTGATCGAAATAATACAGTTCTTGCTGTTCGCATTTGAATGTATGAATAGAGAACAACACTTAAGACTTCGCGACGTTTAGCAAAATTTCATTTGAATGCCAACACAGAAAAGCCGTTAATTAGATTCAAAGATTATGATTCAGTTAATGGAATTTTTATTTTTAATTAAATATATATGTAGTTAGACACAAGTATGATTTCAATTAAAGTGCTTTAATGCAGGATACGTTCAGTTATACGATCACGTATTCCATAATTTAAAATTAAATCTCTTTCACGTATGTATGTCATTATCGGGAAAATAAATTTTTATGTGAAAAGTTGTACGTACACACAGAAAAATCTCAACTTAAAATCTACGTAAACAAGTTTAATTTAATATTTTTCGGCAATGATTTTTGCTTCATATGTGTTTCATTCATGTTAATTCAAAGAAAATTTTTCATTTTGAAATAACCTTATTTAATGTTGATTTAACATTATATTACAAATGTTTATGTATGTTGACTTCTCCGTCCAAGAGAAGAGACGCTCTTACAGCTGCATTCACCACAACCTTAAACATTCTTTAGATACATACTAAATATATACCATCATGAATAAAATTTTAATTCAACATTATTTACTTGATCATTTAACATACAATTTATTTTAAATTAAAGTTAGAGTTGAAAACAAAAGCACAAGCTGCTAAGCTACTTTGGCTTGTATCGAATGCTTTCAGTAACTCGTTTTACATACAAACCTTCACACAGAAAAGTTTCAACTTAGAATCTATGTCGACATTGTTAATTTAAGCTTTTTCGGCAATGATTTTGCTTCATATACATATGTTTCATGTTATTCTACCATGATTTATAATTTGAAATAACTTTATTTCAAATTGAAATTTATTAGCTGGTGGTTAAGCATTGTCAATATATTTCATTGCTGCTTAGCCAAATCATCAGTAGACTTCAACCACATATATTGAATAAATTTCAATTTAAATAAACTTATGACAATATGTCGAATGGTGGGTGGTAAATCAAAATAAAAAATCGTGTTGAATCAAAGCTATTTCAAGTTGGAACAACGTGAATATGATACTTAAATAACCTGAAAAACCATATTGATTTAAAGTTATTTACAATTGAAACAACATGAATTTAATTTGATTTAACATTTACGTAGTATTAAAATCAAACTGAAACGATCGTGTTAAATCAAAGTTATTTCAAGTTGGAACAACGTAAATTCGATACTGAAATAACACGAAGAACAATGTTGAATTAAATTTTATTTTAAGTTGAAACAACACGAATTTAATCTAATCTAGTAATTGTATTTTATGAATTATTTAACTAAAGTGTGTATATTGATTGGCAAAGGCATCATAAACATTTTTCAATGTTTATAAATTGGCTTCACGGATTTCATCTCGTGGTAGTCAACGCGCTTACCGCTGCAGCCTTTAATATTATTTAGATACACACTTTCTATATACCATCATGAATAAAATTTTAATTCAACATTATTTAATTCATCATTTAACATACAATTTATTTTAAAAGTTTTAGTTAAAAAAAAAATACAAACTACTTTGACTTGTTTCCAGGATTCGAACCTGCGATCCTCCGACTACAACACTAGTACACTGCCTACCAGCCAGCAGCAGTTTGTTGGCGGTTTACAAACATCAAAATAAACAACAACAATACAAAAACAACTCACACAACTAAGCACAAAAGTGTATTGCAGCTATGAACAAAGCAAATAAACACGAAACACTCTTAAATAACATTATAATATGTAAATATTGGTAAATTTTAATTTGATTAGAAATCAAACTTTTTGCATGGTGATTTTACATTGGACTTTTTTCTGTGTGTTTAATCAAACCCATAGAATTGAAATTTACTGATAGAGTTCGCTAGCCAGCAACAAGAACAAGTCACACAACTGTAACCACGAAGAAAGCAACACCTACACTTAAACAACATATCGTTACCTTAACATAGAAAGGCCCTAACTCATTATTTCTTTGAAATCGAGATTTTTGTATATTTCTATAGAAGAACTTATAATGTATCGAAAAATGCGAAAATCTCGATTTAAAAAAAAAAAATAATACGTTTGGGCCTTTTTATATTAAGGTAAATATATATTTTCTAGTAAATTTAAAATGATTTCAATTTAATATTTTCGCATAATGACTTAGATTGGTATTTTTTCTGTGTGTTGAAATAGTTATCCAATTGAAAAGTATTGCTGTGCCAGTAGTTATGTGTAGCACTGTATTTTACAAAAGTTCTTACTCTCAAACGGTGCCATGAATTTCGTGTGTTAACATTTTGGTTGTAATCGTTATTTTAAAATCTCAAAAAAAAAATACTTAAAAATATTTTATATACATATAATATAGAGACATGTGTTCGAAGTAAATTTTTAATATAGATTTTATTTTTAGACCAAGTATGTATGGGAATGCGTAATATGTGCAGGTATCTGTATCTAATGTAAGTTAAGTAAGTTTGTGTATGAATATGTAATATAATATGTAATTTGATATTGAAATATTGTAAGAGTAATTACTAGCAGACCTTGTAAGCGAGATTTTTTTTCCAAGAAACTCACACAGACGCCAGCCACATCACAATCAGTTACAGATTTTGGCTGTAAGAAACAGCAGTTTTCGTCGTTTTCGTTTTTTTTTTTTTTTAATTTTATTATTATGTTATTGCCAAGGTTTTTTTGTTTTATTGACATTTCTGGCTTTATTCAATATTGGAAAATAATTTAGACAAACATGGATTATTGATAACTAGATTTTTATTTTTGTTTTAAAAATTTGTTTCAGAGTCTGAACACAATGTAACGATAATTTATTGCGGTGCGGTTTTTCATACGATTTTGAAGGAAAAAACCGCAGTGCGGAACGGTATAAAATTAAAATCTATTTTATTTTCTCTGCGGACTTTCTTATTCTCTCAATTTTTTACTCTTTTTCTCTGTCTGATGTTGCCATAGTTTTTGAATAATTGTCGGTGTTCACAACATTATTGTGAACAAAAAAATGATTTTGAAGTTCAAACATTTTCCATAAAATACAAAAGTTTAAAAAATATATCAAATATATCTGCCAATGTATAAAATGTTAATCGTTTTTTGTTTTTAGTTACTGCCATTACAGATTATTATATATGTATATATGTTCCCGTCATTTCCATAAGGAGCATAGGGCCTCCATTACATAATATTAAACAAAGAGTAAATTTGTTAGAAAATTTTATAAAAATGTACCCACAAAAAAATTAATAAAAATTTAAACAAACAATGACAAGTATTGCCGTAGCCGTCTTCCGTTGTATTATGTTTATTTTTCTCTCCCGCAACGAGAAATCGCACCGCACCGCACCGCAAACATTGTGTTTAGACTCTCATTAAGAACATACTTGTACCCTGTTTCCACAAGTCAGACAGGCGATTCGTGCAGGATATTTGTATCAAAATCACTCAAAATCATGAGTGATTTTCATATAAACTTGCTACTCAAGTCGACCGTCCGTGTCGTGCAAACAGAGGGTTATGTGTAGTTTCCACAATGCAAGCAAGCGACTTGTCTAGAAAATTTGTATAGGAATCACTCAAAAATTTTAGTGCTTCTCATATATTTTTTCTAGACAAGTCGCTTGCTTGCATTGTGGAAACTACACATTAGTTTCACAAAATAAAAAAAAAATACATCAGTCAGATGCTCTTTCTCTCTCTTACTACGTTTATACGCACGACTTAAGGCTCAGTTAGCCGACTGTAATGGATTGTAACTGCATCGGTAGAAAACAGCTGATCGATATTGGTATGTGAAAAGTAATGTGCAACTTCTTACATTCCGGTTAAATCTCGATAATCAATTTCTTTACTTTTTACTTAACAACATGGAGCAGCTGTTTCCTACCGTTGCAGTGACATTCCATTACAGTCGGCTAACTGAGCCTTTATTTGCAAATAAAATTGTAAATTTTTGCCATATAATTGTTTTATTGTGACTTACTAACTCAGAAATCTATTCACAATTAATGCACTATTTGCAAATAAAATGCTTGCGATTGTCACACTTAGAAATGCTTGTTAATAAAAAATAATAAATACTTCAACAAAAACCATTGAAAGAAGAATATAATAACAATAAAAACAATTTATTATTGGTTACTTTAAACATTAACACATTTTTTTTGTAAACATAAGCAACTTTTTTATAGAAGTGCTACCAAGTTTTTGTACATTTGCTATGTCGTATAAACAGTGGGCTAATTTATTTGCAAATTTGTGTAGATCAATCGCAGTTAAGATTTAATCAGACGTGCCATGCCATAATGTCACAGCCATAACAAAAATTCAATTGGTTTTTATGGTGATGGCTATGGCGTTAAGTCGAGTCATCTATAATTAAATACAGTGCTGCCCATTAGTGTGGTTCAATCAGCTGTTTTGGTTATGGTTATGTTTATGGCACGTTTAATTTAAGCCTTAAAGTTGGTATGTGCGCTCAGAGCTTCTGAAGAGCTAGTAAGCAACATGTAATCTCTATAAGGGATCTACAAAGTTTGTCTTACTTTTATTGGTCTAACATATCACTCCGTATGTCAATTATTGGGCATACAATTGCCGTATACAACCATTCTACCACCTAGTTTAGATGAGGGGGTCTATTTTTCAATGTGTAAAAATATTATTTAAAGGCGATTAATGAATGATTCATGTGCAGGATAGTATTTGGACCTTACCAACAAATGTCTCAATAATCCAGCAACAAGTAGAAATGTTGGGAACACTTGGTCTACTTTAAAAATCGTGTATTCTGCAAGCCAGGGGCCAAATTACGGCACTCGTTATCGAACGAAATTACGAAATATTTCAATAGAGTTTATATGGAAATATTTTTAAATTTCGAATCGTATCGAATGCCGTAATTTGCCGCCAGTTTTCAAGTAAATATTCAAGTAAATTCAAATAAAATATTTCAACATATTTTATTAAATATTCCCCTTTTGCCAAATTTATTACAACCGAGAAAAATTTTTGTCAATAAAGTTGTTTTGCGATACTCGGAAACATTCAAGCAAAAGTATTTCACCACATCAAAAACTCTGAACACAATCAATTTTTGCCAAACAATTAATAACATACAGTTGATGTGCTTAAACTTTCATAGAGCGTATGTAAAACTAGTAGGAAAGTGCTAGGGCCCTTACAAGGGCCTCAAAAGGTTAAGTATCTTCTGCTATTAATGCACAATGCTTTCCAAACTGAGAAGCAATTGAGAAATATTTACATTGCAAGAACTAGAGAACAAATTGCAATTTGAGTGATAGGTTTTACTTTGTTCTTTTTAAATGGGGCCCCTCTTTTGTGTGTTGTTGTACCATAAAACTTTTTAAATGCGTTTCATCTTCAGTCTATTAGCATATCATTTAAATCAGCGAAGCATGCTGATTTTTTCAATACCAATTCAATTCGCGTTGACTACCACCCGAAAAGTTCTGCGTTCAAATCTTGCCCGGAGCAGCCAATTTATATACAAACAAACATTTTTCTGATGCCTGTGCCAAACACATGCAAGTTAAATAATTAATAAAATACAATGACTACATTAAACTAAATTCATGTTAATTGAACTTGATATAACTTTGATTCAACATTGTTCTTCGTGTTATTTCAGTACCGAATTTACGTTGTTCCAACTTGAAATAACTTTTATTTAATATAATTCTTCATTTTGAGTTTAACAGTACGTAAATGTTAAATCAACATGAAATGAAGTTATTTCAAAAGGACAAATTTTCATTGAGAATTATTACAAATCATGTTGAATTAACATGAAACACATATAAAGCAAAATCATTGCCGAAAAGGGTTAAAAACATTTAATTAGGTAGATTGGAAAGTGAAATTTTTCTGTGTGAGTGATGGGAAATTTTGGGCACTTTGACTGGCACTGCGGCACTCTCACTCCTTCTCTGGCACTTTTTGTCCATTAACATAGAAACTTTTCTTATTACCATAATAAGTACTCTTATTGTAATATTTAAGTTTTTTTTTTGGGTTTGCCACTGTTCGAATAAGAGTGATGAATTACTCATGCCTCGTCCAACTGATTTCTGATGCCTGATATAAACGAGTCGGCCCGATTTGCCTCGTTACCTAGTTCTTTAGTGAACTCCCCCACACGAACAGCGCGTGTATATGTATACGCAACAGTGTCGTTCAGAGCGAAGGTAACGAGTCTATGTAAATAGTTGAACTTGTTTGTTGTTGAGGCATCTATTACAGCGAAGAGCTGGCTCACTGTATTTCGTTAGCGTTTAGAAAGCTATAGCTTTCAATTCTTTCTTATGAAATTCTATGAGCGTTCCATAAGTGGTCCTTCGAACTCGGTGCCATATTTAAAGGCCCCGTAAGACTCATACCTAGGAATGCTGAAATTCGAAATTGTAAAATATGTGTAATTTATAGTTGACGTTATTGTTTTGTTAGCTTTCAATATTTTGGGTATCGCAACAAGCCAGTCAGGCATCCAGCCAGCCAGCCAGCCAGCGAGCCAGCATTTTTATAAAATTTACACCGCGTGTATTATTGTTGTTCCAGTGCTGTCGTTGGTATGGTTTTTGTTGTTGTCATCTGTTTTAAACTTGTGTGCTGTCAAAAACACACATTTCTGCTGCTGTTTTGTGTTCCTCTCTTACTTCCTTCTCAGGCAACTTTTAGGTAGCCCATGTGAACCACTATCTGTTCGTATGTATGTGTGTACATAAGTGTACATACATATGTACATATGTATGTACGTATGTGTGAGAGAGGGTGAGTATTTGTAAATGTTTTCCTGCATTTGTATGTAACATCCTTTTTTGGGCTTGAAATAATTTTTTTTTCTTTTATGCCTCATTGTTGCTGTTGTTGATGGAATTTTTCTACGAATAGGTATAACAAAGAACTTCAAAAACAGCTGAAATTATTGTATGAATTCAACTCAACACCTTTTTTCGCTACCAAATTATATTAGGTATTTATTTTTTTAGAAAACGACATTAATTTTTCTTATACGTTTCTTGTGCTGAGCCATAATACTTTGCTAGAATTAATATTTAATAAATTTGTTTGAGATCATCAAGTCTGCTTTTGGCAAAGTACCGCCTTTTGATTCACCCTGCCTTGATAAGAGTTACACGATGACTCAATTGTCATATGCAAATTAAATGACATGATGGCGGTAGTCTTTTTTTTTTTTTGAAAGCATGTTTAATTAAAATTTAAGAGAATGTTAAATTTGCATCAGAAAAGGTAACAACATTGTTGTTCAAACATTATATACAACTAATGGACGTTTTTCGTTAATAAAATTATAAAGGCAGAGTTCTAAACTAGAGATGGGCCAATTACGGCAGCTCAATTGGTCACTTCTTTCATTTAAAACGCTTAAAACTAAGAATAATATAAAATCAAGCACTTGTAAAACTTAAATATTTCGGCAAAATCGTTTTGATATTCTTGTTTTACTCAATCTAAATTTCCAATATTGTAGATACTGTACGTATGTATGCATGTACACCAGCAATCTGTTTAATGCTAATTTACACATGTTTCTTAACCAAAAATAATGCCAGCATCAAAATATTGGTGTGAACAAGTGTTTCCAGAGCAGCGAGATCTGTTTAGTTTCTTTGATTTTGTTTTTTATAACGCAATTTAGAAAAATAACAAAAAAAAAATATTAATAATTTTTACTTTACATTGGAGCAAATTAAGTAAAATGCCAGCCGCCACAGCAACAACAACGCAACACTACGCAAAACAAATGAAAATAACATGATTAAAAGCAATATGAAAAGAAATATGCCAAAATGCTTGCATCTGCTTTTTGTTGAAATTCTAACATCATCTCCTTAACACTCACTCTGCCGTCTGTTCCTTACAATCCAAAACAATGAAACGACTATTTCAAACGTCAAAATATACGGCAATAACAAGAACGAAAGATAATTATACGTTCTAAATAAAATACGAAATACAATAAAACAGATTTATTTTTTAAAACATGAAATAATTGTTCAAGTTTTTTTATACATACATACATACATACTCGTACTACATTATTTAAAATTTGTTTAAAGATAAATGAAGGGAAGGAATGCCAAGGTAATCCGATACAGAGACCACAAAAATACAAAAAGTAGTAGAAGTTAAAATAAGTCAAACCGCTATGCGCCAAAATAATTATAAAAAATATTGTTAAAAAAAGCTTACAAAAAATGTTCGGTTTTAAGTGTTTTTTTTCGTTTTGGCGATTTTTTCAGTTCTGGCGATTTTTTTTAGTTTTGGCTTTTTTTCTCGCTTTTTTCGTTCCGGCGATTTTTTTTTACCTTTTACTTATGGCGATTTATTTGCATTTTAAAGATTTATTTTATTTTTGTTGACATTTTTCCTTTAAGCGCTTTTTCATTTTGACAATTTTTCGTTTTGGGCTTTTTTAAATTTTTTAATTTAAAAATTTCAAGAGTGCGATATTTACGATATCCAAGAAACAGCAAGTTGCCAGAATTACATAGTCATTAACTGATCAGAGTAGAATAGCCTATAATTTGAATTTTTTTAATTTCAGTGTCAATTGTTGTAAAAAAGTACCTTTGATAAAAAGCTACATTTTATAAAAAAAAATACCTTTTATAAAAAAGTAGCTTTTATAAAAAAGTACCTTTTATAAAAAAGTACATTTTATAAAAAAAGTATCTTTTTATAAAAAATACCCTTTTTAAAAAAGTACCCTTTATAAAAAAGTACCTTTTATAAGAAAGTATCCTTTAAAAAAGTACCTTTTATAAGAAAGTACCTTTTATAAAAAAGTACCTTTAATAAAAAGTTCTTTCATAAAAAAGTACATTTTAAAAAGGTAACTGATAAAAAGTACCTTCTGTATAAAAAAGTATATTTTATAAAAACCTTCCTTTTTTTTAAAAAATTACTTTTATAAAAAAGTACCTTTTATAAAAAATCCCTTTTATAAAAGAGTACCTTTTATAAAAATTCCCTTTTATAAAAAAGTACCTTTTATAAAAATATACCTTTTATAGAAAAGTACCTTTTATAAAAAGTACCTTTTATAAAAAAGTACCTTTTATAAGAAAAAACCTTTTATAAAAAAGTACCTTTTATAAAAAAGTAGATTTTATAAAAAGTACTTTTTGTAAAAAAATACCTTTTATCAGAAAATTCCTTTTATTGAAAAGTATCTTTTATAAAAAAATATGTTATATAAAAAAGTACCTTTTATAAAAAAGTACCTTTTATAAAGAAGTACCTTTTATAAAAAAGTACCTCTTATAAAAAAGTACCTTTTATAACAAAGTACCTTTTATAAAATAGTACCTTTTATAAAAAAGTACCTTTTATAAAAAAGTACCTTTTATAAAATAGTACCTTTTATAAAAAAGTATCTTTTATAAAAAAGTACCTTTTATAAAAAAGTACCATTTATAAAAAAGTACCTTTTATAAAAAAGTGCCTTTTATAAAAAAGGACCATTTATAAAAAAGGACCATTTATAAAAAAGTACCTTTTATAAAAAAGTACCTTTTATAAAAAAGTACCTTTTATAAAAAAGTACCTTTTATAAAAAAGTACCTTTTATAAAAAAGTACCTTTTATAAAAAAGTAACTTTTAGAAAAAAGTACCTTCTATCAGAAAGTACCTTTTTTTAAAAAGTATCTTTTATAAAAAAGTACGATTTGTAAAAAATGTAAGTTTCGTTAAAAAAGTAACTTTTATAAAAAGCTACATTTTATAAAAAGTACCTTTTATAAAAAGTACGTTTTATAAAAAGGAGCTTTTTATAAAAATTTACTTTTTAAAAAGTGCCTTAAAATAATATTTTAATAAAAGTACCTTTTAAAAAGTACTTGTTATAAAAAGTACCTTTTTAAAAAAGCTTTCCGTCTTACTGGTGTTTGTCAGAATAGAGTCTTGAGTATTCTAGATTTAGCGTAGTTACTCGTATTTTAAATAAAAATAAGTCGTGAGAATTTTATATACAAAAGCGGTAATTTATTTGCGGCCGTGTACTTTCCCCTTGCAGATGGCAACGACGTTGTGAGCACAACAAGATTATGATTGTTCACAGATGGATTTACGGTTTATTTGTTTAGTTTCAACAATGTTCTTAAAATGTCAAGTAGGTTATAAAAACAAATAATATGCAAAGTATTTTCAAATTGGAAAAAAATTAAACTACACATACAGATATTCATATTGCTCGCAATGTTAAATGTGAAACTTAAAATTGCAATTGAGTTTGATTTATGGTAGAGCGAAAAATGTTTTTTATAAAATTTGGAAAAATTATAATTTGGCAAACAAAGCGCAATAAAAAAAAATATTTAAAACAAATTAAGTTGGAGGAAGTGTAATTTTGTTGCTAGTGTAAACAACGCCTGTGCAATAACAATGAGCAAGCAGCCTAACAACTATGATTTTGTTTTGCAACAGTAACCAATCAATTTAATGAGACCAATTTAAAATAATACTCATTTTTATTTTATTTATTTATTTGTTTTTTTTTCTTATTTGCTTTATTTGTATTCGTTCGTATGCAATGTCCAATGCAATGTGCAACAAACAATCAGTTGTTCGTTGTTGCATTTCTTACAACTCTAATTATCATTAAAATGGCATTTTGTAAAATAATACCAAATGAAAACTAAAAAAAAAAAAAAAAAAATAAGAAAATCTAAGGAAAAACTGTTCGCTTGTCTGCACTACTCAACGTCGCAAACATCTGTGTCCCATTTAACTTTTACGCACGCATTCATTTAAACACTTTTCATAGATTTTTCCCATTTTCAAAACAATAACAAGCTGTGGTATTTTATTTGAAAAAGAAAAAAAAAACAAACCCCGGCGAAATAAAAAGAGCAGACATATAACATAATATAATGCCCAACGCCACCCATCCATCCATCATTCATATGAATGAAAAGAACATCAATATTTTTGCTATCAAATGGTAATACTCTACTTGGAAATGAAAATATTGGGGTTGGATTATTTATTTGTTATGAAAAAAGACAAAAATACTTAAGAGAGCTCACATTTCAGTAGAAGGATTGCAACACGATTCAAAACTTATAAAAATAATAATTTTAGAGAAAATAGTAATTTAAATGCTGGTAAACTGTGACTACCCCTAATATCTAAAACCCTGTCAGCGGTCGAATGCTTTTTGCTTCATGGGGGTTGTTTCTTTTAGAATTTTTCTTCACAAAAGATTTAAAATTCTTGTTTCAGTGGTAGCATGTGCAATTTACTGTTCACCTGGGACTCAACAAATGTCGCATCATTAGCCTGGTAAAAATTTAATCGTTTTACTTAGAAAAAAAAGGGTAGACAACAAACAACAACAGAGTAGAAGAGAATCTTTAAGGGGCCAAACGCTAATAAAAAAATTTATATATACATATAAGCACATAATACATACATACATACATACATAGTTTACAGAGGAAGTGGTGACGTCGCACAGTGGCGTGAAATAAAAAAAAGGTGGTAAAAGGTCCACAACTTTTGAACTAGTAAACAGATTTCGAGCGATCTTAATAATTTTTTCAGCGGGACAATCAACGTTAAGAAACAAAAATAAAACATACTTGCAGCACCACCATTTTATCTCTTACAGTTTCCAAGCTATTTGACTTGAAACATTTTTTTTTTTAATTTTAATTTACATAACTTTTTTATTACTTAGAAAAAATCAATTAGTTTTGTTGTTTTTGAAAGAAAACTTCAATAAGATTCATATGAAAAGAATATTTTGTTGATATCTCAAAAATTGTAGCAATGAATAATTTTGCAATTTGAATTTTTGAAAATTATGAGAAAATTTTGTATATGTGACGCGCAGAATAGAAAGGGACCTGAGGGTAAAAACCGGTTTTGTTCAGGAGAGCCATTTTAAAGACTTAAATACGTGTATCTTTGGTGTATCATCACTGAGCGTGTTGGAATTGGTCTCATTTGAAAGCGACACATCTCATGACGTCAGCAACGTGTTGCTCAACCTTGAAAACGCACGTAGGTCGTCCCTACCTCTTGTTTTGTGTAGTTGGTTTTTACTGTTTTCTACCTAGCGCGCTGTTTCCATGAGTTTGATATCAATTTTGCTCGCGTTTTTTCGAATCCAGGTTTATTTTCTGAAATTATTAATTGTGAATTATAATAAATACTCATTTATAATTCTTTTAAATCGTGAATATCACTCTGTTAGTACGAAAATTTTTCACATAACCTTAGAATCATCGACTTCAATTTCATAAAACGCGCATATCTCTGGTAGGGAACACTTTTGGGGCATGGGATCGGTCTCATTCGATGCTCAGATGTTGTCCACATAAAAAAAAGTGAAAATTGATTTTTTTTACCCTTAGGTCCCTTTATCTATGCGCTGTCACATATATGTTATATTTTAAAAAAGTATTCTTATTTTTTTTGGAATATTTTAAAAACTTTGATTGTTTGTGAGAGAGGAGGCATTAAGAAAGATTGTGAGATATTTGATGATGCACCCTACATTTAAAAATTTAATTTTGTAATCAAAATTGGATTTGAATATTTCGAAAAGTTTTGAAGGCATGAGACTAATTTTTTCTCGGCTTGTAAAGCTAAATGCTAAATACCTACTATTGAGTTAAATTAAAATGTTTCCCAATGTGTAATTTTATAAAACTTTTTTTTATTGGGAAAAACTGCGTTAGACAAATTTTAGCATTTTTAGAAAATCTCCTCTCCTGCCTACATTTATGTGTAGGATGTCAAGAGTTTCTTACAGGTTACTTACAACAAGTTTATTTATAAGAAAAAACTAAAAAATTTACAAAAACGAGCGTGCAATTTTTTTGCCACATTCAAAAATTTAAAATGCCAATTTTCGACCAATGCTGGATATAGGGTGCACTATCAAAAATCTTAACGTTGATTGTCCCGCTGAAAAAATTATTAAGATGGGTCGATATTTACAAAAGTTACAAGTTCCGAAAGAATTTCGACACCCGCAGTTTCCCGTTTTGAGGCTCTTTGCAGCTAACCTGTCTTACAACAGGAAGCCTTCAAAAATATTTTCTAAAAAGTTCAACACTTCTTCTTTCCAAAACAGTTAGTTTCATCGAAATCTGTTCACCAGTTCCAAAGTTGCGTACTTTTTACCACTTTTTTTTTATGTCACGCCACTGTGCGTCGTAATGCTTAAGTGGTTCATTAAATAAATCATAAAATAAATTCACCAACAAGTGTTGCATATCTGCTCAAAGAGTCTTGAATGGCCTAAATTAACTTCTCGCCTATTTAATAACTAATTATGATTATTTTGAAAATATTTCTTAGGAAATTTACTTCCGTTTCTTCTATGAATATGATTGATTGGCCTGTTGATGGATTGATTATATTTACAGTCTTCCCATGCAAACGATTTAATTAGTTAATGTCATCATACATATATATGTACATATACCTTAAAACACCTGATTTTTCAACACAAAATGGCGCGCTGCTTGACATTTTCAACTGTTCTCCTTCAGCATTACCCTTGCCTTTTGTTGTAGCAATAATAAATGTGTCAAATACATTTGTTTTTGCTAGTCAAATAGAAGATTTTTCCCAAAGATATGACTAATTTGATTTGAGTTTTACAAGTTTCCTTTAACTCACAATCGCTTGGTCTGTTTTAATAATCAATTACGGGGCGGTTTGTTTTGTATGCAATTTCCTATTTTGAATTCATTTATGGAGACAGCTGTCAATAGCGTTTTCAAGTATTATTATTATTAAAATAAATAAAAATAAATGAAAACACACAAATACAAGATGGGAGGAAGGAAGTGAAACCCTACGTCTTGATAGCCAGTTATTTAGCAGCGCTAGTATAATTACAGCAAATCGATTAGGCATATCGTTGTGGCACTTCCCATCGTTCAGGAGATTAGTATTTTGAAATGTCGTTTAAGTTGTCAAAAATTAATGACAGCTATTTCAAGCGACTAATAATTCATAAGGATAGTGTGTGTGTCTCCAAAAATGAAAGGAAAATTAAAAGAAAATAAAAAATCTGATTTGCATTAAATGTTGAAGAGGAAGGACAAGAGCAACGTAAGCAAGTTATAAGAACTTAATTTGGCAGAGGAGCCTAAAAAGTATACGTGAATTGCTGTATATTACGCTTAAGTCTTATTTAATGTATTATTAATATTATTATGTTGAACTTAAAGAATATAGTAAAACACTACGAAAAACATTTTTTGTGCATCAGTCTAATCCTAAAAGTCTTCCCTGTATGAATATTTTTTTGTACCTTGCGGGAAAAAGTGCAACAAATGCCCATAAAGTGACTTGCAGTGGATTTTCAAATTCAAATTCAACCTAAACATTAGAAATAATTCGAAATTTATAATGTGAAGCCTGTTTTTTTAGAGCGTCACAACTTTGAGTTGACATCACTGCTTTATTTGAGCACCCATTTAACAGCTGATAGTTGCTTTTTGTTTAGCTTGCTTTGAAATTCCATTATTTATCGACTTACACCAGAGCAACGCGTACAAATTGTTGAAATTTTGAATCAAAATAATTGTTCTATTCGTCAAACTACGATGAAGCCCATTTCGGGTTGAATGGGTACGTATGTATATAAGCAGAATTGTCCCATTTAAAGTGAGGAGAATCGGCAAGCTTTTATCAAAACACCATTCCATCCACAGAAAATTACTGTTTGGTGCGCTTTATGAGCTAGCGGGGTCATTGGCCCATATGTCTTCAAAATCGATGATGGTCAGAATGTTACTGTCAATGGTGAAAGTTATAGAGACATGATTCCAATTTTTTTTAACTCAATTACGTGGAGCCTCACGTTACACAGCGGGCACTACAATTGATTTACTTTTACAGCAACTTTTGATGAAAAAATAATTTCACGTTAAGGGCCAATTAATTGGCCACCAAGATCGTGTGATTTAACCCCATTGGATTATTTTCTTTGGGATTATGTTAAGTCACTTGTCTACGTCGATAAACCACAAACAATTGAACACCTGGAAATAAAACATTCGAAAAGTTATCGGCGAAATACGGCCGCAAATGATGCGAATTTTTTTTGAAAATTGCTGTACCATATTACGCCTTCTACGCACCAGCCGTGGCATCCACATGGCAAAAATCATATTTAAAAATTAATTTCATAAAATTTTCTTTCCAATAAAGCCCATTTCATTGACATTCCTTGTTCTATTGTGACTTAAACTTGTGTCACTCTATAAAAAAACACTCTTTATTCGTTTAACTTATTCACAATTGACGCTAAAAATTTTGTTGTATGAGAAAAATTAAATATTTCAAGAAACCAGCTTTAAAAATCGAAATTTCGAGGCCAAGACACAAACCAATTAATTGCCTTAGCAGAACTCTATTAACATGATAACATGGCTCTGTTAAACATCCTAACGGTACCACCCTGCATAATACTTTATATGGAAGCCTGAGCACACACATTCAGGCAAATGAAGAAAAAAAATTTTAAATTTTTATAAAAATTTTTAATCAGAAATAATTTCTAAATCAGGCTTGAGTTCAGTAATTTCAATTCTTATTGAATGAAATATTTTTATTAATTAATGTGAGTATCTAAAGAAGAGAAGAAAAATTAAACTAGACTTTATAGCTGGGGGAAATACCGATATTTTTCTGTGCAGCCACGCACTTCATCAGCACCCATGTCTATCTACTGGGGTAGAGATTATTATTAACATCAGCTATTTAACTTAAATTTCTATGAAATGGAATATGAGAATTGATTGTGTATACAATTATTGATTTGCCTTTGGCAAACACATTTGTAAGTATCACTATTCATTTTCTGTTTTTCCATTTTCTATTTAGGTTAGCACGAAGTTATATCACTCTACCTATGTATGTTTAACTATTCTTACTTATCTTTTACGATCATCACATTAATTATATAAATATGTTCACTTAGCGATCACTGTTCACTTGGCTATCACTGCTTCAGAATGCTGGAAAGCGAAGTCAACTGTAGAAAGCAGAAACAAAGTAACATAAAGCCACTACAATAATACTTATATGTATGTACCGATGGTGCATCGAATAAGTAAAAATAATTAATGTGATGATCGTAAAAGATAAGTAAGAATAGTTAAACATACATAGGTAGAGTGATATAACTTCGTGCTAACCTAAATAGAAAATGGAAAAACAGAAAATGAATAGTGATACTTACAAATGTGTTTGCCAAAGGCAAATCAATAATTGTATACACAATCAATTCTCATATTCCATTTCATAGAAATTTAAGTTTAATAGCTGATGTTAATAATAATCTCTACCCCAGTATATAGACATGGGTGCTGATAAAGTGCGTGGCTGCACAGAAAAATATCGGTATTTCCCCCAGCTAATAAAGTCTAGTTTAATTTTTCTTCTCTTCTTTAGATACTCACATTAATTAATAAAAATATTTCATTCAATAAGAATTGAAATTACTGAACTCAAGCCTGATTAAGAAATTAATTCTGATTAAAATTCACTACAGTTCAACTAAATCTAAAAATGTCTCATTTTAAATTTTTATAAAAATTTTAAAGTGTGTTAAGAAAAAAAAAGAACAAAATGCGTGTGACGTTCTTTAACAGAAAACAAACAAAAGTAAAAATTGGCGCAATTTTTAGTTTTTTTGTGTTTTTGCACCGTAACTCAAGAACTACTGAACCGATTTAGACCAAACTTCATATATGTACATGCTCTTTAGGGCGTGAGTAGAGTTTCTGTGTAGTTTGAAGTTCGTCCGACAGATGGCGCCATATTTAGTTTTGTTTTGTGATTTTGCACCGTAACTCAAGAACTACTGCACCGATTTCGACCAAACTTTATATATATATATATATATGCTCTATGGGGCGTGAGGAGCGTTTTTGTGTAGTGTGAGGTTTGTCCGGCAGACGGCGCAATATTTAGTTTATTCGTGCGCAAAATCCAATTTTCATATTGTACCACCAATGCCATATACAACACTAATGTTTGCTTAGGGCCAGCAACGCGGACCGGGGTCAGCTACTATGTATATAAAATAGAAAGGAAGGCATAATGAGGGATGCCATTTTATAACCAACAAAAAATTTTTAATATTCATTGACTCCTTCCTGCCGCCGCGTTTGTTAGTTATAGTGCATGGCAACAATCAACCCGTATTTGCATATTTTTTTTTCTCTTTCTACTTTTAATTGCATGTAATTTATTGTTTTCAAAATAAAAATGCTTCAAGTTATTATTTCGTTTGCTCAAATGTTTTTGTTTTATTCAAGATGGACAAGTGTTTGCACATGTTGCCAACATCTTTTGTTTTATTATCGCATAATTTTTTTTTAGTTTATGTAATAACTATATGACTTGAAAAAATATTTTTTGTAAAAATTTGCTTTACTTGACATGAGTACAAAATTAAAATTTAAAAATTTGTTTTCAGTTTTTTTTTTTTTGCAAAATCTGTATGCTCGTGTAATTATAAAAAATAATAAATGACAATCGTATACACTCGTGTTTAAATTATTGTATAATTGAATTAATATTATCAATCTAGCAACAAAAAATAATTTTTTAATTTATTTTTTGGAAACTTTTTTTATGATGAATTTTTCTTAAATAAAAAATTAAATTAAAATAGATGAAGTACCATTAACTTCAACTCAACTCAATTTTAGAAAATCGAGTTTTTATCAGGTTTTGTCTTTTTGTGGCCCGGGGAATCTATTCTGACTATTTTTGCAATAAGGATTTATATATCGTTACCTGAATATAGAAAGATTGTTATTAATATTTTTTTTTTTTAAATTGAACTTTTTTTGTATATTTCGATAGAAACACATCTAATGTATCGAAAAACGTAAAAATTTCGATTAATAATAAAATTAATAATAGGTTGGGGGCTTTCTATATTAAGGCAAGGATGTGTATGTATGAATGTGTGAAATGATTAAGCAACATTTACGACCAGGAACCTGTTAATAATTATTTAATTTCTATTTTTTTATTATCACAATTATTATACATACATATGTATTTCACTTTCTTTTTATTTTAACTTTTTATTTTTTTATATTCCCTTATAGTTTATAAATATTATTTATAATATATTTATATGTGTCTATGTGTGTAAACTTCTTACTTCTTCTGCACATCCAAATTTGCAGCTTTCTGAAGACATTTAGATGGGAGCTTAGATATCTCAAAGAACGAACCAAGTCCGTTTTAGAGAATTTTCGAAAATAAAATATTTAAAAAAAGTTTTGTACATATTTTAATACTTTATTTATATTTACGGGGTATCAAAATGAATACAAATATAAAAAAAAATAGTTGTTGTTGGTTAAGCTCGTTTAGGCGTGCTTTGGAAAGCTTTGGAAACTTTTTAGTGCTGCCGTGCTGTCAACGCAATTTAATAAGAAGTTTAATTAACCACTGAAAAAAAATTCAATCGTATTTAAATACAATATAAATTTAAATAAAAATTAGCTAATAACTTACTTAAGTATTAAGTTAAAAACTATGAGTAATTCCTTCGAGGTTATTATTGTCAAAAATTTTCAAAACAAATAATTTCTCTAATACCTCTAAATTGAAAAACATCAGCTTAGCGTGAAGCTGCATATGTTGCCCACAAGGTTAACCGTTTCTCATATTATTTTCATTTTTTACTAATTTAACAATAATAAATAATACGAGGTTAAATGTGATTTTGTATGATTCTTTTTAACAATATTCAGTCAATGTCGCATATTTTATAAATCAAACAAAGACTTTTAAAAGAATGTACACAGCAAAATACTATAATTTTAAGACAAAGAGTTAATTATTTTTAGAACATACATACATATGTACATATGTACATGTTATTTAAAAATACATAACTACCTTCATTTGCTATTTATTTTATTTGTTGTTAAAATCAAGGAAACAAGTGTTTTTAAGAAATAAAATACTCGCATTATTCATTTAAAAAACTGAACTAAAATGTCAAAAGATCTCTCTCTCTCTCTCTCTCTCTCTCCCTAATTCCTTCTCACCATCTCTCTATCCCTCTATTAGTCCCGGTTCACACACTTCAACTCGCGATTCAGCTTTAAGATAGAAGGAGAAGGAAATATAAATATATCTTTTTTTCTGAAAGCTGAATTACGAGTTGAGCAACAAAATTTGAAGTGTGTGAACCGGGACTTAATTCATAAAAAATATTTTGGTTTTATAAAAGTTTTATAATCAAATTTCCATAGAAAATTTGTTTAATAAACCTCTTACGAGGGCGGTTCGGAAACTTCTTAGCCTATCAATGCAAGAGAATAGTTAGTTTTTCAAAAATATTTTGATTTTTCAATATAATCTCCTGAAACTTCAATACACTTAGTCCAACGCTTTTCTAGCAATTCTATCCCTTGATTAAAATAGTTTTCCTCAAGGTCTTCAAAATAGTGGTTTACAACTGTAATTGCATTTTCATTTGAGGTAAAACGCTTGCCAGCAAGGAATTTTTTTAGATTTGGGAACAGGTAAAAGTCACTGGGAGCCAAATCAGGAGAATAAGGTGGGTGGTCAAGCAACTCGTACTTTAATTCGTTGATTTTAGCCATTGTTAAAACACTCTTGTGCGCTGGTGCGTTGTCTTGATGAAAAATTATGTTTTTGTGTTGTAAGCCAGGACGTTTTTCTCGAATTTGTACATTTAATTGATCCAAAAGGTTGCAATAGTACTCTGAATTTATTGTTTTACCCTTTTGCAGATAGTCAATCAATAAAATACCTTTGAAGTCCCAAAAAACCGTTGCCATAACCTTACCAGCCGATTGAATTGTTTTTGCCTTCTTTGGGGCACTTCCTCCAGCTTCAGTCCATTGTTTGGATTGTTCTTTTGTCTCATCAACAGCTATTTCACGAACTTTTATTCGTCGATCATTTAATACCATATCATGCACTTCGGCTACAATTTCTGTTGTTGTTGCTGTTTTTGGATGTCCACTACGTGGTTCATCTTCAATGCTTGTACGACCACGTTTAAATTCAGCAACCCAATTTTTTACTGTTGCATATGAAGGAGCACTTTCACCTAACACATTCACCATATCATTATGAATTTCTTGTGCCGATAAGCCTTTTTTATTAAATATTTAATGACACCACGCATTTCTAATTTTTCCATTGTTAAAAAATCGCGGATGCGTCTTTTGTAAACACCTGTTTCTATATGAAGGAGTTGCCAGATCGAAACAAAATTTAACATGTGTTCATAGCAGAGATGGAAGTTTCCAAAACACTTAACTTTTTTCTGTTTATACCGCGCTTATTGTGCTAGGCTAAGAAGTTTCCGAACCGCTCTCGTATAAAACAGAAATATTTTTTATTAATAAGGCAGCAGTTAATAAACAGTGATGTCAATTTTTTGGCTCTAAAAGCACATCAAAATTTAAAAAAAGCACTAAAAGCGTAATTTTGAGATCTAAAAAGCGTAAAAAACACTTACGTGAAAAACGAGTGAATATCCAAACGAGCGAAGTTTAATAATGTTTAATAATGTTTAATATTTTCTAAGCTATTCTCTATTTAATGAAATATATCAAACGAAAAAGGCATGCTTTACACTGAAAAAATAAATACACCAAGTTTCTATTAAAGTAATTTTAAGAAATACATAAATTTTTTAAAAGCACTGTACAGTGCTTTTTGTTAGTTTGGCACTAACGCTCAAAATTTAGCGTTTTGAGTCTTCAAAAAGCACTACAAATAGTGCCAAAAGCACCAAGTTGGCATCCCTGTTAATAAACTACAAAAAATACCATCACTGCTTGTTCAATTAAATGGATTCATTGAATCAAATGTTTTTTTTTTTTTTTAAATCCTATAATTTTTTTTTGCAATAAAGTTTTTAATTAGTCTTAAACAAATATCGAACTTAAATATTAATTGGTTCCCGAAATAATTTGCAACGAAATAAGCTTTCCTTTGTGTTTATCAGCCTGTGTATGTATGTATGTATGTATGTATGTATGTATGTATATGGAATCTATGTAAGTCCTAATTTACACTATGCAAGTCTTATTGCTAAGCTGATTAGTTTGTGGGAGAGAGAGACGAGGGGAACAACGTTTCTTTTCCCCTCGTCTCTCTCTCTCCTAAAAATCTAATCAGCTTAGCAATAAGAATAAATATTTTTAATTTTAAAGTTTTTAGTGCTTATTTTTGAAGTCGGTTTAATTTTGTTTAAAAAGATTTATTTTGCTTGACGTTAATAAAATTGAATTTTATTGCTTATGCATATTTTCATGATTCGTATATTAAACTAAACAATATTTTTTTCTTTTCAGGTAAATACAATTTTGACTTCAAATAATTTATACTGCATTTTTCAAAACTGTAAGTACTATTCAAAAATTTTTTTTAATGTTCATTAAATATGATTTTATGTTTTAATTTTATTAAATGTTAAGACATTTTTTAATATTAACTATTTCTTTATATGTATGTTCATGCACTGTAAATAATCCATGTAATATTTCAGGGGAAAGAAAACTTTGATAAAACTTTATTAATTAATATTACGTTATACATTTTGAGGAAATCTCTCAAAACTTCACGAAAGTAAAGTAAAATATTTCGTATAAATTTATATATTTCTTTGTTTAAAGTTTTAGGGTTTGAAAACATACTTTTCAGTTGTAAATAAATTAAAACAAATCTTAGGCCTTAAATGTTTATGTCGGCAGTAGATCAGTGGATAGAGTGCTTGCATTGTCGAACACATTTTGTGTAACGAAATATTTTTTAACATAATATACGAAAGTTGTCATAAACAAATATGCCTCAGGAGTTTTTTTTTAGTGTAGTGCCAGGCAAGACTTTCTTACACAAACGACCTGTCCCACGATGTCACCAGAAAGCGTTCGATCGAGTACTTATATTGAAAACAACAACAAATTTTCTAATGTTATTGTTGTTTGCAATACAACTAGTCGATCGAACGATTTCTGGAAACATCGTGGGACAAGCCGAAAGAGTCATAATTTGTATATCCTTAACCGGCCTGAAAATAGAAGGAAAAGGTTTCTATCAACTGGAAAACCCTTCACGCTAAAACTATGAGATGACCTTTGCTGAAATTTGAATGCAACTGTTCAGTACTGAAATTAATGTAAAAGGTGTTTTTTTTAGAGTGACACAAGTTTAAAGCATAATAAAACAAGGAAATATATTTTTAATATCAATGAAACGGGCTTTATTGGGATGAAAATTTTATGAAATTAATTTTTAAATATGATTTCTGCCATGTTGGCGCCACGGCTGGCGCGTAGAATGCACAATCTGGAACATCAAAATTCAACAACTTTTCGCAGCATTTGCGGCCGTATTTCGCTGATAACTATTCGAATGTTGATTTCCAGGTGTTCAGTTGTTTGTGGCTTATCGACGTAGACAAATGACTTAACATAACCCCAAAGAAAATAATCAATTGGATCTTGGTGGCCAATTAATTGGGCCATTACGTGAGGTTATTTTTTCCTCAAAAGTTTCTGTGATTAAATCAATTGTAGCGTCCGCTGTTTGGCATGTGGATCCACGTAATTGAGTTACAAAAAAATAACGAATCATGTACCGTTCAGCATTGACAGTAACATTCTTTTGAAGACATATGGGCCAATGACCCCGCCAGCTCATAAAGCGAACCAAACAGTAATTTTCTGTTGATGTAATGGTGTTTCGACAAAATCTTGTAGATTCTCCTCACTCCAAATACGATAATTCTGAACCAGAAATGGGCTTCATCGGGAAATGGAAGAAGTGCACGATGAGTTTGAAGAATAAAATAATTATCTTGATTAAAAATTTCAACTATTTGCACGCTTTGCTGTGATGTAAGTCCATTCATAATGAAATTTCAGAGCAAAATAAACTATCAGCTGTTAAATGGGTGCTCAAATAAAGCAGTGATGCCAAATCAAATTTCTGGCGCTCTAAAAAAAACACTCTTTATAAGAACTATAGCAGTTTTAGCATCGAAATGATATGTTAAATTTGGTAGCACTTTGCTGTCTTGGCAACACTTTTAGTTTTTCTAAAATTGCTAACAGCTTTTGCTATTTAAAGTTGGCAATACTAGTGTACTTCTTTTAGTATTTTCAAGTATTACTTGCATATTTTTTATTAGCTCCTGCAGAGCTTCTGGAATTTTGTAATGAACACTTTATTTTGACAACTTTTGTTATAAAACTCTAAAAAAATTTTCCTCAATAATTATTCATTTCAATAATTCTAAAAATCATTAAAATTTTGCATTAAAAAACAATTAAATTCTTTTTATTTTGTTTATTTTAATGTACAAAAATTTACTTACAACTTGGTATAAACTCGTTCAGAAATAAAAATTCATAGAAAAAAAAAGAAGAAAAACAAAAACCATAAAAAGAATTTCTTAAACAGCTGGCATTACTCCCAAAATGTCTGGCAGAGATTTTTTTATTTCGCTTATTGGAATATTTTGCGTTTTCTTTCATCAGTTTGGATTTAAAACACTCTCACATACGAGTACAAGCAGCAACAACTGCAAAATATATATTTGTTCATAGCGAAAAACTGGCAAAAAAGAAAAAAGAAATAAAAACATTCCGACAAAGTCATACACTTCTGCATTTATGTACATGAATGTATAATATAAAAAGGAAAAGGCGGCCGGCCGGCCCTATGGTACAGGGGCATAAGAATCAATGGACATTTTCCAACGTTTACAGAGGGATAGTGTTAGTGGCATAAAATAACAGCTGCCATTGCAATAATTCTTATTACCAAAAGTAGATGCCAGATGAAGTACAGATGATGGCATAAACTTATGTCAAGATGAACTTACTTACATACACACTCTTATTACATTTTACTGCATAAAATCGAATAATACAAGGAGTTAAACAAACAGTAGGACAGGGAGTGAAAATAATACAAGGAGGGGTGATAGCAGAAATGGTTATAAAAGATGAATGAATGTTTTAGCAAATGTCTGGCACAGATTGAACCCAAGTATAACCATATAGAAATAATTGCCAAAAGGCAACAATAACAATCGTACTAATACAGTATCAATATTTAGGAAAATAAACTGAAGAAAAGAATCTGCCAACAAACAAAAAACAGAAGTAATAAACCAATTGAATAAATTTATAAACAAGAAAAAAAAATTGGATTTGTAAAAGTTTTGTATATTAAATGAACTTCAAAGATACATGCACTCAGCTACACATTTTTTTCGCATAGAATTAAATAAAAAAAATTACAGTTTATTGTTTATTAGATATAAAACGAGGATTGTGTGCCTGAGTCAACAAATCTAAAAATCTAAAAGGTCGGTCCGATTAGATATCACACATGTATCTCAATCCTGAACGCCCGCACAAAATGTATTTTTAATGTGTAAAGTCTTTTTAAATACTTTTTTCCTCGCAAAAACTCCATTTTTTTACGAAAAATACTTTTTATAGAAAGGACTTTTTGTACAAAGTACTTTTTATACGCCAAAAGTATATATTTATTTTCTTATTAAAAAAAATCTACTTTCTGTAAAAGATACTTTTTATTACAGGCACGTTGTATACTTTCTATAAAAAGTATTTTGTATAAAAGGTACTTTTTATGATAGAAACTTTTTATAAAAGGTACTTTTTATAAAAGGTATTTTGTATAAAGGTACTTTTTATAAAGGGTACTTTTTATAAAAGGTATTTCATGAAATATGTTCTATAAAAGGTACTTTTTATAAAAGGTCTTTTTATAAAAGGTACCTTTTAAAAAAAGTACCTTTTATAAAAGGTACTTCTTATGAATGGTTCTTCTTATGAAAGGTACTTTACCTATAAAAAGTACTTTTTATAGAGGTACTTTTTACAAAAAGTAATTTTACTTGTTTTTTTATAAAAGATGATTTTTATAAAAGGGACTTTGTATAAAATATACTTTTTATAAAAGGTACTTTTTATAAAATGTATTTTTTGTATAATGCACTTTTTATAAGAGGCATTTTTGATAAAAGGTAATTGTTATAAAAGGTACTTTTTTATATACTTTTATGTACTTTTTGAAAAAGGTACTTTTATAAAACATACTTATTATTAAAGGCACTTTTATAAAAATGTATTTTTGATTAAAGGTACTTTTTATAAAAGGCACTTTTTGTACATATAAAAAGGCAGTTTTGATAAAAGATATTTTTTATAAAACCTACTTTTTATAAAAGCTACTTTTTATAGAAGGTATTTTTTATAAAAGGCACTTTTTATAAAAGGTACTTTTATAAAAGGTACTTTTATAAAAGGTACTTTTATAAAATGTTCTTTTTAGAAAAGGTACTTTTATAAAATGTACTTTTTTTAAACGTAGTTTTTATAAAAGGTACTTTTTATAAAAGCTACTTTTTATAAAAGCTACTTTTTATAGAAGGTATTTTTTATAAAAGGTACTTTTTATAAAAGGTACTTTTATAAAATGTTCTTTTTAGAAAAGGTACTTTTATAAAATGTACTTTTTTAAACGTAGTTTTTATAAAAGGTACTTTTTATAAAAGCTACTTTTTATAAAAGGTACTTTTAAAAAAGCTACTTTTTCTAAAAGATAAATTTTATTAAAGTGTTTTTTATTAAAGCTAATTTTTATAAAATGTTTACATGGTTGTTATATGAAAAGGGATTTTTTTTCGTGGAGGAAGCCTTTTTACCCCTTATGCTGTTTACAAAAAAGCATAGAATATCGATCAACCCTCGTTGCAAGTGAGCTCACTAAATAAATACGCAAGTAATTTAACTTAACATATGCAAAGTGTCCAAAACCATCTCATATTTAAGATAGATGTTGATGCAGATGATGTTGATGACGAGTTTAAATATACAAAAAAAAATATGTAAGGAGGAGATGTATGGATATGTACTGCTAATGACGATGATGGTTGTTCATATTGAAACGGACAACATTTGTTATTTGTACTTGAATTTAAATGGAAAGCACATCAGCAAAAACGGGGGAAAAAAGTAAGAAACCAACTGAAATAAAATGAAGCAAATTTTTTTTTAATGAAATACTTTGTTGCTGTTGCTGTTATATGCTGCTGGCGAGCCAGCAATGGAAGAGAGTCATCTTGAGATGAAGTGTCGCACATGTTGATGCCATTTGAATCAACAACAGAAAACATTTGTTTAGTTAGAAATTTGTTTTTGCCCTGTTTGTATGTGTGTGTGTGTGTGTGTGTATGAAAATGTTTGTGAAAGCTTTTCAAGGAGACATTATGGTAGTTTGGTTTTTATTTTCTTTACTTTTTTTAAATGCACTTCAGACATGGGAACTTTTCATTAGTTTTGAATTTTTATTAGAACATTGTGTGTATGTCGAAATTACCAAGTTTTATAGGATGTCAAATTTTTTTTTATCATACACACAATGGGTCATTCAACATAATATTTTTCATAACAGTCTGAATAGCACTTTACGAAGCTCCAATTTAGTTTACAGTAAGTTTAGCTTAGGTTGGAAAGGGTGGTGCCAAAAATGTACCTCCAGTCGGAGACCCAATTGGGTCCATTGTGGTAAATTTAGCTTAAATAAAATTTTTAAATTTAAAATTTTTGAAATTAAAAAATTGGTATTATGCGTATTTATTATAAATACATATCGTCGGTTGGTTTCTGGTTTGCTGCACAATATATTAAAAATACATTATATCTGCAGCAAACCAGAAACCAACCGACGATATATACATACATATTAAAATCTTCAACTAATTTCCCAATATATTGAACAAGTCCCAAGTATGATGTGCACATGGGACCACTTATAATTGTATTCGACTTTTACAGTGAAGTACACAAATATAGCACGAGTTTGTATTTATATTGAAATAGGTTAGTTTGGGCTTTGTTTCTCCAAATAGAAGTGTTGATAAAATTTGTTACGAAATATAATTATTGTATTATAGCAATGGATATGTTGCTAAAATATCTTGATAAAAAGAGGAAGTAAGTTTTCTGCTCACTTCGCTCAAAGTAAAAGATCCCTCTGTGTTACCTGAGTGTAGGAAAGGGATAGTGCCAGTACAGATAGTGAAGTGTCATATACTTGTAGATAGAGAGGAGAGAAGCTTATTTCAGGTTTTGGTTTTTACAACTCTGCTATTGTGCGTTTTGTGAATTTGTATAGCATCGTTGCAGTGCCTCTGGTGTTAAGTTTATCGCATTATTTATCACTCATTTTACTTACTCGACGATCGACAAAAGAGTGCTCAGCGATATGCATTAGCATAGACATAATGCATACAAGAAAAATCTATATTTGAGTCTAACTTGGTCTGGCCAGTGTTTGAGCTAGGGATCTTAATGGCAGTTCTCAAAAATAAAATGAATATTGAAGTCGAGCTTTAAATACACTCAGGGAAAAGCTTCAACTTAAAAATAAGAACGCATCACATTAATTCAATCATATTCAATATAATAGAATATAATGAAAATTAATAAACTAATACTGTAAATTAATATTTTTCCATATTGAAATAAGAAATTTCAACATGACTAAACTTTCGTTAAGGTTTCTTATTAATTCAAAATGGTTTTTATTGATTTTGAGCTGTTTTTTCTCTGGGTGTAGAGTAATAATTTTTCAAGAATAAAATGGCTATTAAATGTCGGTAAATTTTTCCTAGTAATTTCGCTTATAAAGACAGAAAAATAAAAAAAAAATATAAGCAACTTATTCTCTCTCAGAGCAGCCAGAAAATATATATGTACGTGTGTGCGTGTTGAAAGTTTAGGTCTAAACTTATTTTAAAAGAGGCTTGAAGTCCTCCTGCTTTCTTGGCACATTGTCATGGTGAATCGAGTTATAAAACCATGAAAGCTTGGCATTTTGTTAAGGGATGTATTCAGCACTTTTGTGAAAAATCTTACAAGCAAATGAGGGCAGAAGTACCCTTCAACAAGGGTATCACGTGTTAAAATGTTCTACAAAAACTTGTAGTAAAAGTCTTTAAATGCACCAAAGCTTGGTATTGAGCTTAAAAGCTAAAACTTTGAATACGTTTGCGGGTTAAAAGTTCTCGGTATTTAATTTAGAACTTAAAACTTTAAATACGTTTGAGGGTTAATTTCATATTAATTCGCACTTGTATTTTACGTATAGATTGTTTTCAACACTATGTGAAATCTTGAAAAGTATAATTTTCTTAGAACATTTTAAATCTCTAAAGCAGCTACGTCCAAACACACATACACTGATATTTGCATTTGAGGTAAACAGCTTTGAAAGCTCTTAAATTTGTTCTTCTTTCTTTGCAAAGTAAAAGCAAGCATTGTTGTCTGCTGTGTCGTTGTTGTTGTAGTGGATGTTGCACTCTCTCTGTTGGTGAAAGCGCAAAAGCTCTTTTGTAAAAGTTTGCACATTGTGCATATGGCTTGGACGTAGCTGCTCGAAAGCTTTTTCATACTGCTGTTTCTCTTCCTCTCTTGCATAAAAAGTCCTAAAATTAGTACACTTCTATTACGAGTAACTTAATATACAGCAACACAAAGGGGGGACCTAAACTAACTAGTGCCAAGTGAGGAAGTTCCTTGGCAACTTATTGACCCAACTTTGTAACGACAATGAAACATATTTGTTGAGTAGAACAGCTGCTATATATTTGCTCTTATTTGTAAACAAGTGCCGTTTTTAGAATTAAATTTAAAAAGAAAAACTCGATTGCATTTTAAATAATATTGAATACAAATTACTGTGAATACACATTCAACTTTCTTAAACATCTTCTCAAGCCAAAAAACAACAACAACAAGGGAGAATACAACTTTTATACTGTAAATAAAATTCTATTTTTATGTCGTACGTGAAGTTGTACTTTTGAATTGCAGATGAAGTTGCTGTAGATAAATGACAAACAAAAGAAAGAAAGAAACCAAACAAAAAAAAAACTTTTATGCAAAACATTGAAAATAAATAAAAATTCCCCAAGTGTCTTTTTTAAGAAATGCAACTAAAGAATTTCCAAATAACCCAACAACATTTAGCAAAATAATTTTTTTATACTCTCTCAAAAATAAAAAATAAAATAAATGCCATATTTGCTAAAATAAAACAAAAGCTATTTGAAATATTTTCGAATGTTTATTTTTTTGCAGCATCGTTCAAACTCTTAAGTTTTCAGGCAAAAGTTTGAAAGCAATGAACAGAAAGAACAGTGACTTCTCCCTTTAACGAATGCTTAGTTTAACGAACTCGCGATTTAACATGCCACCATATTGTTTCCAATGATTAGAGCTTTTATAAAGTATGCGACAAATAATTTTGAACTTGCTACAATTAGTTTATTCTAAAACGAACAGAAAATAATAGCAAATATGTAGTAGGAAGATATTTAAGTTGAGTGTTAACTTGCAATTTTTAATTTAAAGCAGCTACGTCCAAACACACATTTGAGGTAAAAAGCTTTGAAAGCTCTTAAATTTGTTCTTGTTTCTTTGCAAAGTAAGAGCAAGCATTTCTGTCTGTTGTGTTGTTGTTTTGGATGTTGTACTCTCGTAGGTGTGAAAGCTCAAAAAGCTCTTTATAAAAATTTGAACATTGTGCATATGTCTTGTAGGTAGCTGATTTAAAGCAATAAAGTTTTGATCAACCCGCTGATAGTCGTCAATATTATTACAGATTAGGGAAAAACTTTATATCGTTATAACGAGCTATCTTATTTAAGGAATCACTGATGATGTAGTTTTCGTTAAAATGGGAAATCACTGTATTGCTTGAATTTCATATTTATAAGCAATGGCAGTAATGGTTTCATGGTGGTTGCTGGCTGTTAGTATGACTGGTGGCACCATGTGTTTTTAATAGCTTTAGCCTCTTATAATGTTTGAAAAACTTTTCTTCCATCATGGCCTGTATTTCTTTACATTTTAATAGCAAATCAATGCATTTCTATAGTCACCAGCAGAAATATGAGGGTTGTTTATATATTTGCCATAGAAAATAACCAAAAAATTTGACAAAACTTTTTTCATGTTTAAATTTTCAGAGAGACAGCTCGGTTTATTTATATCTGTGGCAATAAGGAAAAAGTGCTTAAGTCATATTTGACTGTTTTGCAGGAGAGCACGTTTAAGCGTTCAAGTCGATTTTCAGAAATTTATTTCCTTGACAGTTAAATTGGGAAATTCTCGGTTAACCTTTATTTTTTTAAGCAAACATCGTTCTCCACACTGTAAACAATACCTGCAAGTTAAAACATACCAAAATAACCTAAATTTAGCTATTATTCCAAATGAGATTAGAAGTCTAAAAAAATTTTATGACGCAATTCATTTTGCTATAATTTCTTGAAAAAATTGCACAAATTAATTGAGATCTCGCCCACGGGTACTTTCAAATACGTAGATTGCGGAGGTACCATTTACTCAAAATCAGCTTATCTCGACTTGAGCACTTTTTACTTTTTACCACATATTTATCGTCGCTGTTTTAACTAACCGACCTAACTGATATTTTTTTGAAAAATGAGTCAAGTCCACTACTAGACTTTATGAGTGTCGTAATAGACCTTGTGTACAATTTTTGTGACTGTAAACATTACTGTTGAGCCTATAACAGTAAAAAATTTTCAGACGTTTCCATAAGAATTCATGTAGAAAGCAATCATAAAAGCTGCTCTCCTATAAAATTTTAAAAATGTTAGATAGGTCAGTTAGGCAAAACAGCGACTATATAGGCTTACTGACTTTGAAAAGTTGAGCGGTATTTATTTAACTTAAGTGCAGAGCGTGTTACAGCTTTGCGTAAGTACCTGTCAGTACGGCTTAATCTCACGGTGGTCTTAAGACCGGGTGAAGTTGAGCGTCCACCAGCGCCCCCATACACGCTTAGAAAGAACTATTGCCCATTACATATTTTCTTTTCTAGTGGTGTACGATTAAATTAATTAATTAGTCGTACACCACCATTAATTAATTAATTAATGCATTGTTTGCGCCGGCGGCGTCTGTTAGCCGGCTTACAGCCGATCGGCTGTGTTCTCTGGTTTGTGGTCATGTGCAAAAACAATACAAAACCAAATTGAGCAATCTTTCTCATTGTTTTTGTTTCACTCGATTATTTTTCTTACGAAAATCATTTACTAGCTCCTGTGTCGTGACATAAATAGCATAGCTATAAAAATAATTATTTCCATATTTAATTTTAGGGACATAAAATGTATTAAAACTAAACATATTTTCTTGCTGACGTAGAACAATCAAATACTCCAATTATTAAATAGTATATTTGTTATATCTCTTGTTATAGGCGAGGATAAGCAATTAAAATATATATCTTACAAAAGCAAATATTAATTAATTAACTGAAATCAACAAGTTTAAACTAAAAAATATTTTTTCTGTGTACATATAGCTATTTTCGCAACCATTCTATGTTTGTAACAATCACATTAGTTATTGAAAACATATCATAAACGTTATTTTCTCTATATGAACATATGTTAAGAGATATGTAATATAGTGACTAACCAAAATATATGCATTTTATATTAATAAATATTACATTTCATATGAGACTTAATTAATATTTCCTTTCATGATTCATGCAATTACCATTTTTTGTCGTTCTTATCCACCAACTGCCAACAGTTCACACAAAAACTCATTATCTCCCACATTAGTCCAAAAAAAAAAAGAACACATCCCATTACTCAAAATAAAGTTTTCGAAATTTGTAACAAATGTTATTACACTACAAAGGTTTTTAATTTATACACATGGATGTAAAAAATATTTGTGACCAAATCACGTAGAAAAATTTAACCAGAGAGAAAAGCAGACAGAAAGAAATGATTTCATTTTCAAAACACGTGCAACACAAATGTGGTTTTAAGTGCTTTCTGATATGTGATGCAGCAGCCAGCAGAAACACAGAGCAACAGCCTCATGCAATATGAACAAATCCATATCAAATGTGGGTGGCAAATGCAATGCCACAGAAATAAAAATGCACGTACCAAAAGACCCTTTGAAGCAATATTAAAACGCCCACTGTTAAAGCGCTTATTCATTTCGATAAAACAAACGGGGTTTCAATAACAAACATATGGGCCACACACACACACACACACACACACACATGCATACATACAGATGATTAAACAAACTATCAACAGCTGAGCTTGTAATTTATTGCAGCTGCAGTGTTTTGGAATATTTCAATTAGATATTTGCAATTGTGTGACATAATTTTTGTTTTCTAATATATTTTTTTTTTGTTTTTTGGAAGCAGTCATTAAGATTCATTCATATAACAAAGTCTGGAGCCAACTATGGGAATTGCATACAAAACATATCTTAAGACCAGTGTTGCCAGTAGATTTCTCGAAAAAATACCTACACATGCTAAAAAAAATCCAATTTTTCTGTACACGTTAAAAAAATTCCACCTACAAAAATCCCTGCGCATTTTTGTCATTAAAATAGAAGAAAAGCATTAGTTATAAAAAACTATATATATATATTTATTAAAGCTTTGGTAAAAATATATGTAAAAAATTAAAAAAAAAATACTAACCCCCAGTTTTTGACTGGCTAATCAAACTGTAATTATTTTTAAGTTCTAATTAAATACGAAATTGTGTTTTTGAGTGCATAATTAAATAATAATTAAATACCCAACCTTGTGTAATTAAGTACTACTTAAGTTTTATGAACGTACCATATGTTTTTATGCGTGTAGGTGTTTATTGACATCATGTGGTCGGGTTGAAAACATCATGTGGTCGGGTTAAGAAGAATTTCGTTTAAATTTCATAAATATATAACATATACAATACAAAGTTACATATTATGGAATAAATTAATAGAAAAATGTATTATAATGTTCGCTTGATTTCATAAAATGAGTTTTTATGCAATTTTAATTTTCTGCATGTTTATAACCTAACTTTTTTGTTTATGCTAAACAGCTGTTCTTTAGAAGTTTTGCAGTGCTGCCGTACTTTCAACGTAATTTAATAAGAACTTTAATTAACCACTGAAAAAATGAAATCGTATTTAATTAAAACTTAATTTTAAATACAAATTAGCTAATTACGTACTTAATTATTAAGTTAAAAACTGCGGGTAATACATACATATCTACTTTTAATTAAATTCAATTAAAACAACATAAAGTTTTATACAAATGAATATGAATAGTTCTTTTCAAATAAAATTTAAAAGGATAAATTCAATTCAGGTACAAAAAACAGGTTTTTTTAAATTAATATACATATATAATTCCATTCAACTAATTTAAATATGGGAACTTTAATTTAATTAATAATTTTAAAATTCATAAAGTTCTTTTGAATTTAATTTTTTAAAATGACTATGCAGTCTTTTCCACAGTTTTGCATAAATGATCTTAGTATACAAATGGAACTTAAACTTAAACTTTAAACTTATACTTTGTTTCGCTTTTTGGTGCGAACATCTGTTATTATTGAAAAAAAATCCTTTCTGCATCGGGAATAGCATGTCGTAAAGCAAACAAAATCCGTACCAGTTTCGATAAAGTTGGAAATACAATCTTGTCATTAAAGTATTTTATTTTTATTATTTTTATCCAATACAGTTCCAAATTCATTTTTAAAAACATATTAATTTCACTTGTAGAAGAATTGTATTCGATCGTTCGCCCCTCATGCATGAGATCATTGAGACTTATGTTAAATTTTTTACACAATATTTCAAATTTAAACTCATCTTGTTTTTCTCCAAAAACATTTTCTGGGTCTAAGAATCCCATTTCTCTAAATATCGAATCATTATTTAATTGGAATCTATTTTGAATTTCCTGAAGTGAGAGAGATCTGAAAATATAGAGAAATAGTAATTTTTCCTCTAAAAGCTAGTTACCTTATGTATAAGAAAAAACTGGCATGAAGTTAGCATAAGTGACGACATTGAACTAGTTGCTAACGACTTCTTCCATACAATTTGACATTAAAAATGGACGCCGAATATAGTTTTAACCCACTTTTAAATCCTAGTGTGATTTTTAATGTAAAATTTTATGGCAAAACTCGTCCAGATCATACTTAATTTTGCCACTTATGCTAACTTCTTGCTAGTTTTTTTCTTATACATAGGCTAGGAAGGGCGGTGCTAAAAACGCACCACCACTCACATACCCAATTCGGTCCATTGTGATTTCTTATACATAAGGCAGTAGAAATTTTCTTTTAAATTATTTCGTACATATGTATGTACATATGTGTGTGTTAAGGTCGTAGTTGTCATTAAATCTATAGGTACACAAAATGTTCAACGTTGTATTATGTTGCTGTAGTAACGGCTGTTGTTGATGACTCTTTAGTTTCTCTGAAACTCTGAAACAAGAACAAGAGTAGAAGCAGCAGCAACAAAAAGTACTTTGCATTTTGGTACGTGTCTGCTCCATGTGATTGTTTGTACATTTGTTTGCTAAATACTTATGGTTGCAATATCTCTGATTTCAGCTCCATTTAATTACGCAAGCATATCGTTAGCTAAAATGCAAAAAGTCCTAACTAGCAAAAATATAATTTTACACAAGAAACAAAAAACTAAACAAAAAACTGAACAAACGTGTAGTTAAGTCCCCTCGTTATTTGTTAATAAAAGCGTAATTTTTGATCGCAGAAGTGTAATATTTTGTCAAGACATATAGTTTAATGGCATTCATAATAATCAATAAAAAACTCGATTTTAAATTTTTTGTTATTTACGCCTTTTTGCATTTTAGCTGACGATATGTATGTATGAACATTTTCATTTTGAATAAGATATTCAAACAGGTTTACATACACACATACATATATACATATATATAGAGATCAGGTATGTTAAATGCAGCAGTATTGAACTTTTTGCAGCAGATACATATTACAATTTTGCAAAGCAGCATCGTACTATTTTATTGAATTATTAGTAATATCTCATTTAAATATTGAAATATATGTATGTATATATAAAAGTTGACTGTGGCACAGCACACTTTTCTTATAAAAAAAGTTAACTGTAGTACAGCACACTTTTTTTTAAAGAAAGTTGATTGCGTCACAGCACATTTTTTTTGTAAGGAAATTTGACTGTGTCACAGCACACTTTTTATTCAGTAAAGTTCATTGTGTCACAGCACACTTTTCATTTAGTAAAGTTGATTGTGTCACAGGACATTTTTCTTTTTAGGAAAGTTGACTTTGTCACAGCGTACTTTTCTTAAGAAAAGTTATCTGCGTCATATTCAGTGTTGCCAATTTAGTACTTTTAGTGCTACACTTAGCATATTTAGCACATACAAATCGTTTTAGCACCTAGCCAATTTTTTGTTTGTACGTTTGTTAGCATATTTACGCTGTTTTGCTTACATATAATTTTTTTAAATTAAAAAAGCATCACCTATCTTGCTACTTCAAAATGCAACATTGATGCTACGAGTATCAGTAATGGCCGTTTCTAACAACTGACATTTCTTATTTGTATACATACATATGTACATACATACATACATCCATAGCTGTAATAACCCTGCAGGAGATCGAACTAGTGTCCAACTGGTATTTTACTAGTACAGAAGCCACCACCACTAGTTCCCAACCGTAAACTTTCCTATAACATGTTAATGCTCAAATTAGCATTGAGTGTGTTTAGAAAATTACTAGTGTCATTGGTACTAGTTTAGGACTAGTTAATTACCAGTTCTTTTGCAAAGAAAAATTTTATAAAATTGTTGGTTTTATTCCAACTGCTAGTTAAAATTCGCAATTATTTATCAAAATTCAAAAATACAAAAGGTTAATTGTAATTATTTGATTATAATTATTTATAGGCGAACCTAAAACTTTAATAATTGTATAATACCAATTTTCGTGCAGTGCAAGTGCTTTGTTAGACAGTCGAAATTTATTTTGCAATGTGGTGCCTTGGAACTACTTCATATACTAGTACTCATCAGAACTAGTAATTTTATACAACAACTTTAACCATTTTCGCACTAGTTCTTGCTGTTCTAGTATTTATACTAGTAGCTTTTAGACAATTGACACCTATTCTCCTGCAGGGAAGTGAATAGAATGAAAAATAAAAATATTTTTATTTCAGTTATAGTTTTTATTTTAAATTAGAAATAATGAAAATTCAAACAATTATTTGTTACGTGAAAATTCAATACAATTTATTTATTTTAAAACGATTGAAATTTTTTCAAATTCATACATTGCTCAAATCAATTTTTTAGACTATTAAATCAATTTACAATATTCGAAATAAAATTTTGTTCGTATTTTTAAAACAAAAGAAAATTGAAAGAAATTGAGTATTAAAAATTTGAATAAAATTCATTTCAATATTATTTAACTACAAACAAATCAAATAGTTTTTCTCAGAATATAATTTGAAAAAAAAAGCATAAATTATAATTCAATCAGGCTGTTATTTCTTGAATAGAAACTATTTCTGAAAAATAAAAAGAAATATTTATTAAACTTAAAAATATATAACAACAATTTATGATATATTTAGATCAGAGAGTTCTATAGAGGAACTTTTTTTAAAAACGGACTCATGGTATCAGCAATTAAAAAGAGCACTTTTTGTGCGAACGGATTGTCTTACATATTTTGTTACTACTGAGCCTCTGGTATTCATTACATTTTTGTACTATGAAATTTCCTTAGGTGTACAATGGAATTTTAATTTGATTTGGTCCTAGGACGTAATGGTTTCACGCAAGTTTTGCAAAAACCCAATACCTTGTTATTTTCATTGAGCTAAATATTTTGTTACTGTATTTTTCAATTATTAAAGGTGACAGATAATTGAAGCACAGCCGCGAATAACGTTGTAAATGGCAATTTAAGAAAAACCAGTTTTTTCACAGATTGCCGGTAACATAACTCTCTTGCATTGTTCAAACATCAAACCATCCAAAATTATGCATCTGATCGCCGTCAAAATACAATTACAATCAGTCAGTCAGTGGAAAACTTTGTAAGTAACTAATAAATCATGCAAACAAAATTGTCGAAAATAATTGATAAATGTAGCAGAGATACAAAAAGAAAAGATAATGCTAGTTATCATTATTTTCGACACGCTAAAAAAATGTAAACGAGAAAAACAAACTTGCCTTAAAATACGTTTTGTGGCTCTCCTGCAAAATCATTATTTTGTCACTTAAAACGTTATTCGCGGCTCACCTTCAATTGATCAAAAGGTGGATTCCTCTAGAGGTCGTCGCAGGAAAAATCTTCATTACGAAAAATATTCATATAAGGATTACATATTTTCAATAATAAAAGAAAAATTTTTTATTTGTAAATTTTCTCACAACTTAAAACTATTTGAAACTATTTTTATGAATTTGAAATAATCAATAAATTTATTGCTAAGCTGATTAGTTTGTTAGGAGAGAGAGAGAGAGAGAGAGAGAGGAGGGAAAAAGAAACGTTTCTCTATCCCTCGAACTAATTAGCTTAGCAGTAAGACTTGCATAGTGTAAACTAAGACTAAAAGTTGTTGGATTGTGTGACGATATTTTGTAATTACACTAAGGCAAGACCATTTGCATCAAAAAGTGAATACCGCTAATATGAAATTAACTAATTTTATCGTGCAATTTTACGGCCTGGCCCACGATGTCACGAGAAATCCTTCGATCGACAAATTGTATTGCAAACAACAACAAATTTTCTAAAGTTATTGTTGTTTGCAATACAAGTTGTCGATCGAACGATTTCAAGTGACATCGTGGAACAGGCCGTTAGTGTTTTTCTTTCCAGTTTAGCATTAATATTTGTTATGTATGTCAGTGCGTTGCTTATACACTGGAACTTACATTAAAATATATAATTATGAGTGTAATTGTACTAACATCAAATTTTTGAGTGTAGAAATGTTCATTTTCATATTTTTGTACATTTAAAAGTATATTTTATATACATACATACGTTTTATTGAGGCAGTCTGTGTCTGACTTTGGCAACATATGTTGGCACGTGTCGTTTCCATACATTCCATATACCACTTATTCGAACAGAGACCCATTTATAGCATTTATAGAGAAAGTAAGCAAGTATGCAGCCAGCAGCAACACAAAAGCAAAAAACAAAAAGGTTTTCATTTTCCATTACTGACTGCTGTTGGCAAATCTGCCTGTTTTGTTGGTTCTTTTGGTTTTGGTCTCGTTGTGTTTTTTTTTCTTTCTCTACTTTAATGTTTTTTGGGGACAACAACAGCAGCAGCAGCATCAACAACAGGAACAGAAATAGCAACAGCAATAGCAATCATTTTCTGTGTGTGTGCGTGCGTGTGTGTGTGTGTGTGTGTGTTTGTGTACGTGTTGCTGGAATTCAATTAAAAATTGTGAATGACAGCAGGTGCAGTTGATTGCTTGTTTCTTTCTTTCTGTCTCAATTCTATATAAAATTCCTAGTGGATGTTGATAGTAATGATACAAGTTTGTGTGCTTTTTGTTATCATATTTTTGTTGTTGTTGTAAAATGTGTGTTACTTGTTGTTAAATGTTGTATATTGTAAATATGCTTATGTTTATAAGTTTGTAAAAATGTCGGTACTTTCGTCAGCTGTGTACGTATGTACATGTGCGCTTGTGTGTCATTTTGGAATTCCTGATGGCTTTTCACAACAAATGTGTTACCATTTTGACAAAGAAATTAACAAAACACACAATAAGCTTTATTTATTATAAATATTATTAGGTATGCCTTAATTATTTATGTATACTGCTTTGCGTATAGTGCACAATGGGACGGTCAATTGCTTTAATTGCTGTGTGTGAAAATTAATATTTGTAACAAATAAAATAGCTAAATTTTTCTAAATTTTCTGTGAGAAACATTTATGTGAGGGTATGTATGTTGGGTGTACGGACGATGTTGCTACCGAAAACCGAAATATTTTTCACCCAAAAAGTTACCGAAATTTTTCTCCTTTTTTTTTACAGAAATATTGAGTTTCCTTACATGACGACTTAACTTATTATGGATGCCATTAGTGAGTGGACAAAATGGTTAATTTATAATTTATTTTATTTAAAAAAAGTGCATATTATATTAGCATTAGCTAGTTGAAAAGTCTTTAAAAACAAATGCTTTGTCTATTTTAGTAATTCTATTTTAATAAAATGTATATACATAAACATATATGTATGTATGTATTTTACCTTTCAAACAATTGTACCACCAGTTGCCCTTATTGTTTGTCAGCTAACATTGATTGTCTGGGCTTGTAGGTATGTGGCGGTATGTGGCTGTCTAGTGAAACAATATGCTTCATAATTCAAACGCATTCAACGAACTCATTTAATATTGAAATTCCGGCTCATAGTAAAAATATTCTCATAATTAGTTATTCACAAACATTTAATTTAAATGTGAGAAATAATTAATTTCAACAGCTGTCAGCTGTTTAAATGTATTTCCCTCAGAAATTTTTTGAAGTAATCAACTTAATAATAATTTACAGAAAACTTTATCGTTAGATAATCAAAAAACTTTTTGGCCAATTTTTCCGTAATAGTTTTCGAAATATTGTAGTTTTATAATAAATACTTTTTTCATGTTAGTTATTAGGGATGAGGCAAACGAAACTTTAATACAATTCAAAATATTTTTAAACACTTTCAAGTCTGGTTATTCAAATTTATATGTCTCTCTGAAATTATTGTAGGCATATTGGCATTTTAGGATCACTTGTTCAAATATCACTTTCAACGGCCTTATTTATAAAAGTTATTAAGGCTTTATAAAGGGTTTATAAAGAGATTTTCATACAAAATTTTTCGTACTAAGCCTTTTTGTATTTTTACAACATATTTTTAGTTTAAGCGAGTTTTTAGCTCTAATGTTTTATTTTCGTTTTAACGGTTTTTCGGTTTTTAGCGATTTTTTTAGTGACCTTTTTAACGATTTATTTTATTTTGTGCGCGTTTTTTTTGCGATATTGCGTATCGGCATTTTTTAATTTGGGATTTTTTGAAAAATTCAAGAGTTTGCCTCTTACAGCAAGTTGTAAAAATTACAAACATAACATATACGATTTTTTTATAGTATTGGCGTTTTTTAGTTTTGGAATTTTTTTTTCGTTTTGGCGATTTTGGCGTTTTTTATTTTTTTTTTTACAATACATACATACATATTTTTAGTTATAGCGATTTTTTAGTTTTAGCGTTTTTTTAACTTTGTCGCTTTTTTCGGTTTTTGGGAATTTTTTTTTAATTTTTTGGTGACATTTTTACTTTTAGCAATTTTTTTTCATTTTAGCAGTTTATTTTTTGTTGATATTATTTATTTAAGAGCTTTTTTAATATTGGCGATTTTTCGTTTTGGAATTGTTTAATATTGGAATTTTTTAGTTTTAGCGTTTTGGAAAATTTCAAGAGTTTCTCTTACTGTTTCCAAGTATACAGCAAGTTGTCAAAATAAAAAACATTACATGGCGATTTTTAAGTACATACTGTATATATATTAATTTATTTTAACATGCTATATACAAAGTAAATTTGCATAATATGGGGTTGCACAAATATAGGCGGTGTAACTAAGACCATATGCCTAAGATGTTATTAACAGTATTTTAAAAAAGTTTTGTGACTGACTGTACACGACCTATGCCTTCACATAGGAAGTAGCAACGTGGTTGTTAAAGAAATTCCACAAAAACCGCAAGATTATACGGTTATACGTGGCAGATCAGTCAACCAGTGCTAGCGAGACGGAAAAACTCTCGAAGGCCAAACAACACACACAAGCCTGACCGCACTTAAGAAATAATTACGATGACGCGAGAGATGTTCTCCGACCCAGAGCTGCTTAACGACTTAGTACATATTAACTTTTTTTAGTTTTTGCCTTTTCTACAATACATATTTTTAGTTTAGTGATTTTTTAGTTTTGGCGCTTTTTTGATTTTAGTTTTTTTTGGTGATATTTTTCATTCAAGCATTTTTTAAATTTTGGATTTTTTTTTAGTTTTGGCGTTTTTGTTTTGTTTTTGGCGATTTCTTTTTGTTTTTGGCGTTTTTTTTTCAGTTTTTGATATTTTGAAAATTTCAAGAGCTTGTCTTTTACGGTTTCGAAGATACAGCAAGTTGTCAAAATTACATAGTTAAAACTATATTTACTGATAGAATAGTCTTTATGTTGTACTTTCTTAAAATTTTGGAAAGAATTGTTAAAAAATATGCATATTGCCGCATCTATTATATACATATACATGTAGAAGTGATATTAACTAAATTATTGGATTCTTCCTCGTCAATATTAGTTTTCCAGTGAAAAAAATCTAATCTGTCAGCTGCTAAAAACAGTGCGTTCTAATTTTTCATATTTTGTGTCCTGTTCTCGTCATATGTCAAACAGCATTTTAACAGGGATGGCCAGATATTTTATGCATGCACTTTTTAACAAGGTGGAATTTTTTTTGGTAGTTTTGTCTAAATGTGGTCAGTAGCCTGCTGTCGTTTATGTGTTCATTGCTCAAAGCCTGCAAAATGCTGCAGCTGTAATTGACCCTATGGTAAATTTTGAACTCCAACTAAAATTATAACAAAAACACTTTTTCATTGTTCAGTGACTTTTCTAATAATTGTGTGTTTTTATATTGCAGGAATATCTTTTTTTATGTGCTTGTTTGAAAACTTCCTAAACGTCTTTCATCATTGTTTGTATGAAATACATGCAAATACCCAATATTCCTTCCGTTTGATTGTTATTGTAACAGGAATGAAATAGAAAAAAAAACAAAAACTAAAGATATAAAACAGATGCTAATTTTTTTTTCCAATATCTACTTAAATTTCCCAGAACTATGTCAAACAATTTTTTGTTTTTAATTTCAATTCAATCATTTTAACCGCGTGCCAGAGATGCTCTGCAGAAACAGCTACAGAGAAAAAAAATCTATCTCTAAGATAAAAACGTACAGAAAATACATAAATAATTTCAATTAAGTAAATTAAAGCAAGCAGGGAAAATTAACTTTTTTTTATTTATTTTTATAAAACAAACTTTTGATCGATGTTTTAGACATTTTAAATTATTTTAAAGCAAAAAATCATTTTTGCTACCAAAATCACACCATTATTTGTTTAAAGAAAATTACTTATTTATTACAGGAAAAGAAATCTGTTTTTAACATCATTAGCCTTAAGCTGCTTCTCGCCCGAATTTTGTAATAAATAGGAAAATACACAAAATTAAATAAATCCCTTTATATTCTTTGCATAATTAATAACCCAACAGTACACGCACTTTCGTTCCCAACAGAAATGCTTGCGAGTATAAAATTAAATGATAATTTATTGCAAATAACAGGCACAAATTTTGTTTCAGCTGTGTGTGTATGTGTGTGTGTGTGTGTGTGTATGTCATTTAAAATGATGTGAACAGAAAAAAAACAAGGAAAAATATATTAATAATACAAATTTAACTCGGTTTTTATCCTTTTATCCTTTTTAGTGCGACAGCACAAGCATGCAAACATACCCACACACACAAACACACACACACACACACTCAGTCACACTCATTCAACCTGCACATATATGTACAGTGAATTCCCAGCACACACTCACAGCCCTTACATATACAAACTCATACTGATGTATCTATGTTCTTGTTTGTGTGCCAAAGCACATGTGATTCAAAGAACAAAACTGCCAAACAGACTGCCAGCCATCCAGCCAAATCGGCTGGCAGCCAAGCAATACATTCATCCGTTCGTTCATTCATTCACTTCATTGTAGGGAACAAGTGGCGCATAGCTGTCGTCAACACCTGTGCTTTATACTGTACAGTTCGTGTTTAGAGTTTTCTTTTGTAAAGATACTCTGTATTTCTTTTCCTTGCAATAATCGCTGTCCATTTAGATAAATACAGCAAGAGATTTACCAGTGTTGCTAACTTTGCCATAATTTAGTTGGAGATTTGCAGCACTACTTGTGTTTCGGTGATTTTTTTAAATTAATATTATTTATCATTCAATTGCCAGTAAATCGCACGATCTAAGAGTGGAAAATCGTTGCCAACTACACATAAAATCATCATGACATCGAATAATCATCATGGAAAACATATACGAATCCAAGACCAGTGTGGACCTAGACCTTTAAGTTGGCAATACTGCTTGATATGTGGTCCATTTGAAAAGCTGTTTTGGGTTAGTTTGGCTTGCCATTTTGTCATGAATAGCAAAAAATTAACAAGTAAATTATTCAGTTTCTTAATTAATTCTGTAATTTTTTTTTTTAAATTAACAAGTACGTTTTGTTTATTTGTTGTACACTCATTTCGTTGCTGCTCAAGTATTTCATCAGCAGATTTCAACCACAATTCAAAATATCTTACCAAACTCTTAGAGACAAACTCTCAATAAGTTATTGAATTGTGGTCGAAATCTACTGTTGAGTTGCTTGGGCAGCAACGAAATGCATCACATGTGCTTAACCAACTACAGATATTTATTTTATATTAATTTTAACACGCGTAAAATAAAAATAAAATGTTAAAGAAAATATTTCAAAGTTAACTGCTTGCATCAGAAAATAATTTACTGTTTTTTTTTTTAAATAAAAATCATTTGTTATTAAACATTGCATGTTCATGATGTTGCAGATGTCTACTATTAAGGTTTTTACGAACTTACCCATAGTTTAATCATAGTTAAACTAATAATTCTGCGTAATGAGTCCCTAAATCGGCCTCTAATCCATCTTCACCAACGATTGACCCCCTAAAAACAAACATTCGCCACATTATCAGTGACATAAAGCGAATGACTCAGCTGCAAAAAGTGATTGAAAATTTGACTTACAGATTGGATTTCCTCTGATGTGCGACTGCGGTCGAAAAAGCCGATCATTTCATAAAACGAATTTGACATTCCATACTCTATGTTCGATAACGAGCGCAGAGCGAACATTGGAAACAACCATATAATAATATTAATATATTGCGTAATTATTTCTCATATATTGTATGTAAAAATCTTGTGTGCCCAACCCTTTAAACTAAATCGCACACACACAGACTTGCAAAATTCACACTTGGGTTTATTTTCCTGTCCTTTTCCCTCAAAACACTATCACACAATTCCCGAAAACTACTCTTTGCAATGCAGTAAACTAAAAATTAAAAAAAAAATAAAAATAAAAACATAATCACAACCATATTTAAAGTTTAAACACATGTCATGCACACAAAAATAATTTTAACCGCAAATATATCATGTTGCATGCAATACCAACGCAGTTACACGTAGAAATTTACCAAAATTTTAAAAGGATATATAAAACAAAAAGTAAAAATAAACGGAAATAAAAAAAAAATAAATAAATAACTAAGTGTGTTTGTTAAGTTCAAAATTTTTTTTGGGTTTAAGTTTTCTGACGAGTTCCATAAGCGGGAACGAAATGCATGTAGACAATGCTTAACCATAAAAATAAGCAAACTTTTCAAAATAAATAAATAATACTCGTAAAATCACAAAAACAACAAAATCATCTCTCAATTTAACAACAGCCATTCAGTATCCAGTGCCAATATGCACACAAAATAAGTAACTAACATATCGCTCATTTACTTCAAGAGTGTCACAACTCAAAAAAAAACTAGTTTTGCAGAAAACGCGTTTTAAGTTTTGAATTTGCATACAACTTAATGAAGAAATGCAAAAATATTCTTCCCTCAGGAGGTGATGGTACAAGATATTTATATGAAATTTTTACACAAGATAAAACACAAAATGCCGCATTATTAACTAAAAAAAAAACAAATTTTTTGAGTTATGACACTATTGAAGTAAATGCGCGATATGTCAAAATGTCGCACATTTCAAGCATTATTGAATGCTTATAGATCTATAACTCTAAAAAAACGAGCTACATGTATGTAATATATTACGGAAAAATATTCAAGGAATTAAGAAAAGTTCTGTGCTTCGTAGATTACATCTTCTTTTCCCTGCTACTTAGGCCCAATAATTGAGTTCTCAATTATATGTCATTTAGCTAATTGTCACTTAAATTTAAATGTAGTTTAATTTTTTCAGTGGCTTATTAAAGTTCTTATTAAATTACATTGAAAGTACGGCAGCAGTACAAAATGTCCCACTATTATGTAAGGCTCTTCAAACAACAGCTGTTTATCGTAAATAAGACAGTTAACAAAAATTTCATAAACATACATTTTACGAAACAAAAAAGCATACATGATATGAAACTATATATTGTATATGTTATAGATTTATGAAAATTAAACGAAATTCTTTTTAATACGACCACATGATATTCATGTACATGTTTTTAATGAACACACACACACACACGCACCAAAACATATGGTATCCTCGTAAAACTTAAGTAGAATTTAAATATAAAATGTTGTGCATTTAAGTGTCATTTAAATGTCTCTCAAGTTTGTACTGAAAATTAATTAATTAATTAATTCGGTACTTCAGTGGCACTTAAAGATAAATTACATGTAATTTCCATATTTTTTTAGCCTGTTCCACTGTCTTGCTTCGGTGTGTAAAAAAGAAAAACTCTTAATTTTAAGTTCTTAACAATAGTTGTGGTTGCAAGCAACTGTCATGTGGTGATGGCACACAAAAAATATAAAAAGCTCTAGAACGTTTATTTTTTTTTACAGGACAAATTAAGTGTATGTCAGCAGGGATAATTCACAATATTTCTATTTAAAATGTTAAAGTGTTTAAGCGTCATGCTGACAACAATTATCTAGGCATATAAAACAGAAAATTCCATACGAACCTACTGCCAGTGGAGTCGCAGATATTTTTAAATCGACCACTTAAAGTTTAAAAAATCTGAGCTCTGTACCTGTCGTGCGATTCAGTAACTTTTAACGATCCTACAATCGTAATTTTTTGTCTATACATTTTGTCGCTTGCAATAGTGATTGTGTGATTCGGTAACTTCTTTTTAACGATAATACGCAGCTGATATATTCTGTCGCTTAAATAACAACACATCTGACATTAACCTACAGTCAATATCGTTAAAAACGTTACTGAATAGCAAAGTCGATACATTTTGGTTATAATTATTTTAAAGATGCGATTATCGTTAAAAAAAAAACGTTAGTGAATCGCACTACTGTAGTGCGATTCAGTAACTTTTAACGATCCTACAATCGTAATTTTTGTCTATGCATTTTGTCGCTTGCAATAGCGATTGTGTGATTCGGTAACTTCTTTTTAACGATAATACGCAGCTGATATATTCTGTTTATTTTTGTCGATAACATTAACAGCAGCATAAATTATTGTCGCTTGAATAACGAGACAGCCGAATATCGTTTAAAATTTTACTGAATAGCAAATTCGATAAATTTTCGTTATAATTATTTTAACGATGCGATTATTGTTTAAAAAAATGTTAGTGAATCGCATTACTGGTCAAAATCTCAATTAATTTGTGTGATTTTTCAGAAAGTTATAGCACTATTACTAGCGACTTGATCTTTTTTAGATTTCTAATCTCATTTGGTAATAATAGTTTAATTTAGGCTAGTAATCTCGCTAACTGGGCAATATTTTCATTCATACTTTTCAACGTAAACACCTGCACTTAAAGTAAGTAGAATGATTTTCTAAAATCAAAAATTAAATCGTAATTATGCTTTTGCTTCCTGTCGTGTAACATAAACAGACATCCTTGAGCTCTCGGGGGTAGGAAAGCCAAATACTATTTCTCTTCTTTTTTTACGGTTTGTGCCTGTCGGCTTCAGACATCTAATTTACTGTTTTGGAGAGAGAGAGAGAGAGAGAGCAAAGAATGGAAAGAAAATTTTGCGGAAATCAAAGTAATAACAAACAATCAACCTTAATTTTGAACAAGCCAAACAAAGTAAAGTGTCAAAAGCAGAAATAATTTTTATAATAAAAATAAAAACGTTTGCTTTAGAGAAAAATTTAAAATGTGTAAGGGAGTTTTATCTACTGCATGTACATATGTATATACTGTGTATACATATGTACTTGCTTTTAATTTAGAATGTATTAAATAGTAATTTTTATACTCGTACATGTAAATATGTATTAATAAGTGTGTGTGTTTGTGCGTTTGTTTTGGTTTTTGCTGAAATATGGTGTCAGGCGAACAGCAAAAACAATTGGTTGCACACTGTGCACATAATAGTTTTGCCAGCACACACACACACACACACTTCTATTGTTATCCTGGCTGCTATTTGTTGTATTGTTTAAGGATTTCTACGTTTGCCTCTTGCAGTCTTATGAACTCAGGTTAAGCAACTGAACAAATTACAAAAAAAAAAAAAAAACAAACGATACGCGTCGGCCTTTTTACTCTCTTGCTGTATCTTTATGGGCCACATGTTGTTTAGTGAATAACTTTTTAAAGAAAATTTCGTGCAGAGGGAAGCTAAATGGGAATACTGAGAAGAACTGATGTTTTATAAACAACTGAAATAAAAACAGTAATATCCCAATAAATAACAGTTCAAGTGTGTGAAATATATTTTGATTTTTCCACTCGTTAACAAAATTTATTTCTAATATCATTGCATATTTAAGGAGAGATTCTAAACTAAGTTTTAAACTAAAATTAAATGAACTTTTAAAAGTTGACGGATGTGGGAACCTACTATAAAAGAGTGGCTGAAATCCCTCCAACTTCCTATCAGTGATCGGCAATACATAGTTTTTTCGCTATTCATACTGTCTCATGAAATTTTAAATATAAGTGAGTAGACATCATTTAAACTCAACTACTCTGATTTACGCATACTCACTATGACATTGATTTATAAGTCAAGGTTGAAATAAATATGAATGCGACGTCGACATCATATTTATACCACACTCACACTCACACTCATAAATCAACTTATTTTGATTTCTAATTTCAGGAAAATACTTATGTATACTACTCACGTTAATTTGTTTATTTAAAAGTTTAGTCATTAAACAGTCTGCTGGTAGTAACAATAGCAGCAAATAGAGTTGTTTTTCAATTCGTGCAAAAAACCAAAAAAAAAAAAAAAAAGCAACAGAGAAACACATAACCTTATAATTAGAACGTTAGTGTTCGTATGCGAATCATACATTGTGAATCATACTTATTTTGCATCGTCCATCATGAGGCATTGAGTTAAGGAGAGTTGAAATCAACAATGTCAAAAATGTTGCTAAGTCGATGCGCACTTCAAACTTTCGAGTCAATATGATTTATAGACAACATTGCAATAAGTATGAGTGCGCATAAGTACAAGAAATTATGAGTCATGATGCAAATCTACTCACTTTTTCAATACTAATTGCTGTTCTCTGCTTCCTATGACCATTATTATGTTATGAGTCGTCATCAGAGTTAGTAGAAGCCGCCGAACAATTAATCGGCTTGAAAGCTGACTCGACTTAAGGCTCAGTTACCCGACTGTAATGTAAAGTAACTGCAAGAGTAGGAAACAGCTGATCCATATTGTTATGTGAATAGTAATGAAAATGGTTATATAGATGTAATGTAACGTAACCTACTTTTCATATAAAAATATCGATCAGCTGTTTCCTACGTTGCAGTTACTTTACATTACAGTCGGGTAACTGGGCCTTTAGACATAGTTACCGTATCACCAGGTGAACGGTATAATTTCTTTTTTTTGCTATTAAAAAATTTTAAGATGTGAAACTACCAAAAAAAAAATATTAGACATTACGATCAGATCTACTTGCCATGTAATGACTTACTTTTCTTGTTACTTAGCTTCAATACTCAATTACAAATCACATTACAAAAAATTTAAAGAAATTATATAGAAGTTGATTGACGGGAAGAATGATTCTTTTAGTTTTCATAAATTGCGTCTAATGCATGGATTTTTGCAATGGAAACTGCACATGCGTTTGTAGTGGATTGTGAGCAAACGCGGCAGCCATCTTGCGGAAAGCTTTCTCATAACCAAGTGGTCATTCAAAATTAAAACCACTGAGCCATGTGTGAGCCACAATCTCTCGCACTTTCAATCTCTGATCGGCTAAAAATATATCGTGAATTTTTTTCAATTGTTTTGGATGTAGAGACATCAACTGGGCGTCCAAAACGTTCGGCTTGTACGGTCACAACGAACTTCAGTAAACAAAATTTTTACCTTTGAAATTCATGGCGAAGAGTACCCATAATTTGAGTGATGAATTTTTTTTTTTCGCAAAAAATAATGCTTAATGAGCACACGAAATTCCCTTCTTTTCCATTTTCTTCTCAAAACGATTATTTATATGCGAACAATTGCCAAAATTTGTATGCACTAAAAAACTGAATATTTGTATAGAGAATACATCCTGTTTACCCTATTGTGCCCACTGTGAGCAAACTACAATTTATTTTCTCATATTAAATGAAGCAAAAAGAAAAATGAAAGTGCGCTTCAACTGCTGTTTTATTCAATTATTGTAACTGCTGCTGCTACTGGTGTTGTTTTCTTAAATTGTATGAACAAATGTTGGCGACATTTTTATTCCCCTTCGCTTCAATCTTCCTCTTGAAACAACAAAAGCCATTGTTTTATTTTCTCATCTTGAGAAATTTCCTAAATTGTTTTTCTCATAACTTTATTTCTCCAACCGTCCGTCCGTCCATGTGAGTGAGAAACGTAAAATCACACAAATTTTCATTCAATTATGTTTTTCTTTTTGTCGGAAAATATTAAACGTTTTGCAGCGCCAGCCAGCAGTGTGGCATTGTGTGTGTGTGTGTTTTTTTTTAGTCAGCAACAGTTGTTGCTGACATTTGCTTCATTCGTCATTTCTGTGGCTTAAGTATGGCTAAAGAGGGCTTCCTTTCGACAATCAAAAGGACGAAGATGAAGGCAGCAAGTGGCTTGCACATGTTTCTATTGACATAAAAACACACAATTACTCACACAAAATTTATATGTACTACACACACTTGCTGATAATATTTCATAGTTGATAAATTTTAAGAATGAAATAATATCCTTTTTTCCCAGCAAACAATCCCTTGATCTCAAATTAAGAATTTGTTATATTGTATATATACATATGTACATTATACCTGCTTTTAGCAAACTTTTTGGGCAGTGATCTGCACAAAATACACGTGTATCGGTGTTTTAAATGTTGAAGTCTGCACTCAAAAAAAAAAAAATTAACTAAATTTTAGGAAAATTTTCTAAATTTGAATAAAAAAAAGTTGTCGTATGGCGCCAAAGCTGTTTTTTACTTGAAACCAGTAAAATATTTACTAAATTCCTAGTTCATTAATGAACTAGTTTATAGTAATTACATTTTCATATTTAAGTAAAATTTTCCTAAAATTAAGTAAAATTTTCCCATAAAATTCAGAGCTTTGCAAAAAATTTTTTTCGTCTTTCATCTCAAATTTACTAAATTTTCCAATTTTTTTGTCTTTAATTCTAGTACTTATTTTTATTTTTAACTAAATTCTATACCAAATGATATGTTATTTATTATATCTTCATATTATATTATTAATAATTCACCATACATACATATTAATTCCTTGAGAGGAGACAAGTATTGAACCAGCAACCTTCTGATTGATAGGCAGACACTCTAACCAATTGCCTAACAAGGCAGTCTGAATAAGCATTGAAATTATTGAGTTTTAAAATTTTATTTCATTTACAAAAAAAATAAATTTTAAGTTCAAATATTCCTCGAAAATATGAAAAATTTACTTAGATTTTTTGCTAAATGCAAATTAATAATAAATTCTATAATTCAAAGAAAAAATAATTAAAACTGGTAAACGTTTTCCTAAAATTTAGAATACCATTTTACATCTTTTAAATAAGTCAAATTTCATGAACTAATCAGGAGTAATTCATTTCCTAAAATTTATTTTTTGATTTAAGACGAAATTGACTAGTCCTTAGTATAAAATTTCCTTCAGTTTATAACCATTTTCCTACTCTTAGTAAATATTTCCTTTAAGTCAGTAAACATTTCCTTAAATCTAAGAATTTTTTTGTGAATTTTTATGAACTATTTTTGAGTATATGAACTTTTTATTTTTTACTCATATTAAGTAATTTTTACTAGATTTTTGTAAAAATTTACTTAAACTTAGAAAAAATTACTTAAATTTAGAAATTTTTGTTACTTGAATGTAGGAAAAAAATTTTCTTAATAATAGTACATGTCTTTTTTTTTTTTTGAGTGTGAAACTATTGTAAAAATGGGTTTAAAGTTCTCTTCCCACCCTTTTGCACATTGTTATAGCTGTGGTAACCACAAATATGCAGTTGCATGTTTTCTCTTGTGTGACGTATTAATGCGGATATATGTATATATTATATATTTCAGAACTTTTTATGAATTTTGACAGCGATTTTTAAGTGCGTATTTTACCCCTTAAACCATATTTTTTGCATATTGCAGACTTTTACGCATATTTTTGCGATTTTAGAGCTTATTTGATGCTTTTAGGGCATATTCTTTATAGGAGTTTTGATTTTAATATGCTAATAATTTATATGGTAATAATTTAAATGTTTTATTTTTTCCGTATAAATCTCATTTTCAATGTTCTATGCGTATTAGAGATGAGCAATACCGTGATTTTTTTAATAAAGTTCTGAACATGATTCCTTAATCGCTGTTATTTTACCTTAGTAATGTTATTTTGAGAAATCCTAATTCAATTAAACCGTGACTGTAATTACGGTTTAACACATTTCAGCACTTGACTTTTCTGCATATTGCTAATTAACCTCATGCTAATTAACCTAGTGAATGTAAATAGAATACGTGAAGTTTTTGTTCCTCAAAAACTATCGCATATCATTTGGTTAAAAAAAAATATATATATACAAAGTGTTGCCTTATTAAATCAAACAAAAACAAGTTCAAAAGAGAATTAAGAACTAGCAAATATTTGAACTTCTTATTTCCGAAATAAGAACTTATTTGACCACTTCTTACGAAAGGGTAAAAATATCGATTGGTAGTAGTTTCAGTCCGTTAGTTGTTGTTTCACATATCAAGTCGAAGTTGTTGAAGATGAATTTAATTTAAGTGTAGTTGTTAAGCTGTATTGATTTCCAACTGTATCCCCCGGTTAGACACAGAGACTTCTCCATTTTTCGCTGCCCTAGACTTTCTGTGATTTTTAAGATTTTTCAGTAGCTAGTGGATCAGACTGCAAAGAAAAAAGTATTCCCTAGTTGATATTTTTAATTAAAAGTTTGATTAAATTTATAATTGCTTCAATTAATTCAAGTGTAAATACTTGATATTGATGATTTATTTAATTGAATTGATATAAAGAAAATTTTTAAGGCCTGTCCCACGATTTCACCAGAATTCGTTCGATCGACAACTTGTATTGCAAACAACAATAATCTTAAAAAATTTGTTGTTGTTTGTAATACAACTTTGTCGATGGAACGAATTCTGATGACATCGTGAGACAGGCCATTAGTTCATTTATTATTTTGTGTGAAGTGTGTAATTCGAAACGAAGTAAGATGTTTTCGAATGTGCATGTTATTAACTAAAAAAAATGCATTTTAATTTGTACCATTTTTTTTACGATTTATCTTATATGAAACGACGATTTGTTTGTATTTTATCGAAATTTTGACGATTTTTTGATCATTTTATCGGGCAGCTTTGGTTACCATAATGCTGTTACTTTTATTTGTTAACGACTGTTATCAAATTAATATTAAACATTGTTTGTGGGGTTGCGGCACTGTGTGTTAAAATTTGGTTGACTATACGCCATTCTAAAAATGTCAAGAACAGCTGACTTACTACGATGTATATGTACATATGTTTCTACAGTATATAAGCAGTGCTACTTCAACAATGACGGTTCATGAAGTGCTAGAGAGAGTTGAGTCAAATATCATCATCAACCTCTTCCACCTTGAGGCCTCCTGTTGGCAAAAAATTTTCTCACTCGCATGTATGTGTGTGTTTAACATTATGATATTTTCTTCAGCACTTTTACCAAGGCTTTCTTTTTCAATTACTTGAAGTTCTTTCTTTCTTCTCTTTTTTTTCCCCCTACTAGACAACTTTAATTTACAACGAATCTTACAATAAACATAACGTCAACTACTAATACTATCACTACACTCGTGCGTGCAACAACAGCGATAACTACACACATACATACATACAACTACTTGTCGTCATGCTGTTCGTGAAGGTACTTGACAACACTTGTTGAAAGCTTCACATTTGTTATTTTTAAAGCTCTTCAATTTCTTGTGCAACGAGCGCTATAGCAAGGACGGACGGGACACTGCTTTCTTAAATCTTTTATATTTTTTTGTTTGGTTAAGATTTGCACTACTTGTGTTTTGTTTAAGTTTACTTTTTGAGTTTTGAGGGTATTACATACATAAGTGTTATGAATATGTATGAATGTATGTATGTATGTGTGTATATGTGAGGGTCTTTCATTAAGGTCTCATCTTTAAATTTAAATAAAACACCATGTATGTGCGAGATATAATCGAAATTTGTTATTCCTTTGAAAGGCTTATTTTGTATGGAATATAGTATCGTGTAAATATGCGCTGCTGCTTCTTAGAGTGTAGCGCATTTTATATTTATAATTTTCCATTACTCTGGCGCATGAATCAGGCAGAATTTGGCCGAAGGGTATGGGCTATGTCAGGCCTTGAAGCTCGCTTTCCCTAATGACTTACAGCCGGTTTTTGGAAATGTTTCGGTTATAAACAATAACGTTTAAACTTAACATTTTTCTAACGCACTAATAATCCCAAATTATTATTTTACTTCTTCAGTAAAATATTTTTTAACAAAAATACCTTAGCAACAGTGAAATGTTAAACTTAAATTGCAAAAATTCCTAGAAAATAACACTGATTATAATAATTATTAACTTGACTGCACCCGGTCAAAAATACTTATCTGGCAACACTCTATTCTTACTAAATCAATGAATAGTTGTTGTTGCTTTTACATTTATTTTCCTACCTACTTCTTACCACTACAATTCGAGCTGAAAAGAAGTCAGTGGTAAAGTAAGGAAATAAAAAACATGTTGATTATTGAGCTCTTGTTTGAAATTTGATAATAGTTGAACTTCTCATTTGTTTAAATAAAAGTTTAACTTAATATCTGTAGTTGTTATAAGAAATTTTTGGATAAAGATTCCCTAATAATCTGCGTTAGCCACAGTTAAATGGTCATAGGATCCAGCTAAACCCCTCAATTATCAATTTAAATGTATTTTTAATGAAAAATATTTTACTGAATAAGTAAAATATTCATTTGGGAGTGATTTTGCGTTAACACATAAATGTTAAACTTAAATTGTAAAAATGCTTAAAAAACAGTAATTAATAACGTTTAAAATTAGCTTTTTATAAAACATATTCTAAAGCTTTCGTTTTGAAATGAAAACAGCTTTTTTTGTTATAAGAGCTTTTTTTTTTTGTTATAACAAAAACACATACACTCACAAAAATATTACACTGAGGGGAATAAAAAATTAAGATACATATACCTACATATATGAAATCCATAAAAAAAATTATCTATGCAAAATTTGAAATAAAATTTATTTAAAATTCATTTTAAATTTGATCAATAAAGGGGTAAACAAATTTTATTTTTAATTCATTCTAGCATTCATTGGCTGAAGTAGTTAGAACGTTGACTACAAAACCGAAGGTCCTGGGTTCGAGCCCGGTCTCCGACAGTCATTAAAAATAACAACACGATGCATTTTTCTGGTGTGCATTAGTGTCCTTAGTGTCCTTTGTATCAGTTGTTATGGGAAAAGTTCTAGTGATGCAGGCATAGGGCACTGATCACTAAATACTATACAGACTTCATCAGATACTAACCTAATGTAACATCAGAGCGCCCTCCTTCGTTGTGTAGCAGAATCATCGGCGAAGTAAAATAACCAATAAACAGCGAAGCCAACTTGGTGCTTTTGGCACAGTTTTTAGTGGTTTTTGTAGACTCAAAACGCCAAATTTAGAGCGTTAGTGCCAAACTAAGAAAAAGCAGCATAAGTAGTGCTTTTAAGAAATTTGTGTATTTCTTAAAATTATTTTAATGAAAACTTGGTATATTTACATTTTCAGTGTAGAGCATACCTTTTTCGTCTGATATATTTCATTAAAGATGATAATATTGCCGAAATAGAGAATAGCTAAGAAAATATTAAACATTATTAAACTTCAACCGTTTGAGTCTTCACTCGTTTTTTACGTTAGTGCTTTTTACACTTTTAATAGTGTTTTCACACTGAATTGGTTTTAATAAAAGTTGGTTTTAATGTTAAAACCAACTGTTAAAACCTGGTTTTACCATACAAATTGTTTTTGTTTAATCCAACTTAAAACCATTTCTGAATTGGTTTTATTTTGGTTTTATGAAATGTAACCCTGTTTTCGTTGTGGTAAATTCAGTGCTGCCAAGTTAAAATGACCGGAAGCAGCTGATAATGTTTATGCCAGTGAATAACAAGAGATGTCGCTTGAAAGATGTTCAACTTAAAAATGGATGCAGCAGCAACAATAAGTAAAAAATTAAGGAAAAATAAGAGTTTTTTGGAAGGAAAACAACAAAAATATTTTCATTCACCTCTGGAAAGTGAAATTAAACGATATGACATAACGATCCACCGATAAAAAAGTTTTATTTTGTGATTTATTTGTGAATTTTTTATATACAATAACTTGATTTCCAAGCACTTCTTTACTTTGTATTACTAGTGCCATAATTTTAAAATATTAACTTACAAAATATACAATAATTTCCATTTTAGAGCACATTGTAAAGTTTCTTAGTTTTTCATACAAATAAAAACAATTGTACAGTCTGTCAAATAAGTGTTATAAAAAGCAGACAAAAATACAGCAACAAACACACGCATTTCTGCAGGAGATTTATTTTATTTTGAGCAAAGTTATTAGACAGCCTGTGAGTTAAAACCTGAATTTAACAAACTTGCAGTGTGAATGCAAAATCAGCTGTTTAACGTTAAAACCAGGTTTTAACTTGCAGTGTGAAAACACTATTAGATCTCAAAATTACGCTTTTTTGTGCTCTTTTTAAACTTTGATTTGCTTTTAGAACCAAAAAAGTTGGCATCACTGCCAATAAATGGCTACTAAACACAGCTTCAAAATTTAATACCCCTCATTTGACACCAGATGGCGCTGCATTATCAAAAAGCGTGCAAAGAGCAGAGTTGTAAAAGAATGAAGCTTTCCTCTATCTCTTCCTTCACTACCTGTCTTCTCTGCCACTATCCCTTCCCTATCACCCTCTCTCACTATCTTCTCTTCAACTAACAGGTAGCACAAAGGGATCATTGTATTAAATTTCACCCTTCCTTACCAGCAGCCTGGTAACCTAACCTAACCTAGCATTCATTTAGAAACGTAGCGCCATCTGTTAAAACTATATCTCACTGGTTTTCATATCATCCATTTGTTGCCAAAATAATTTGGCTATCATCGACCTATAGCGTTCTAGGTTGATAATGGTTATTTTTAAAATAATGTGGAGCCATGACGCCACAACTAGGGGCCAAAGGCGGCCATTGAATAAAATAAAGTTTAAGTACCGTGAAAACCTAAAAGTACTTGCTTAAATTACACAAAATTCTACAACACTGGGATAAAAATAAATTAAAAAAAATAACATTGCTGTTGTAATGACGCATTAAAGTTTAACATTGTGAGAGAAAGGCGAAAAAATGAGCAGAAAAAAGCTAAAAACTTTAAAATATATATTTAATAAAAAAAAATTTTACTGAATAAGTAAAATAATAATTTGGGATTATTAGTGCGTTAACAAGTGTTAAACCTTATTGTACAATTCTTAAAAAAAACGCTAGTTAAAAGCTAAAAATAAAATAAATAATTAAATGATATTTATCTCAAGTAATTTTGAAAAAATAATAATTCTAACCATGAAACCATCAAGTTCAGGTATTTATTCAATTGTTGAAGTGTTTTTGTTTTTAATGCTTACATACATATGTATGTATATATTGGAAGTGTAAAAGAAATATGGATTTTCTCAGTTTAAGTGAACATAAAGTTATAAATTGACCTCAATTAAATAGAGATTTTATTTTTATTTCGTTGCGCCTCAGAAGCTTTGTACGAATTAGTAATAGCCTCACGTAAAAATGTCATAATTTGTGAGGCGTGAGTGACGCACTAGTCACGTTTGAGTCACGCACTAGTCACGCGTGATCATAGTTGCATTTGTCTATCGTTCCAAAACCGAAAAAAGCTTAAGCAAAATAATTTTAGAACTCCTTTTTTTTTAAGATAAACTGTTATTTAAGATCGTAAATAGTAATCGATTTCCGTCAAAAAACGAAGTTAAAAAAATTTGTCGCTTAACCTTTTTTGGCGGTTATGGCTGGATATAAAAATAGTTTAAAAGAAAAAATAACGTTTGTGATCTTATCTAACATTATTAGGCTTTATTATTTTTGGATAATTCGTAGTAGAATTCATTCAAAAGAAGGTAGTTCATCAAGAGCGTGCGAGAATAAAAAAAATTATGACTTTTTGCTTACTTTGTAGGTAAAGCACCGTTTGTATGTAATTTGTTACTGCTTAGGTATTTCTTAAATACAAAAAATCATGTTTATTAAGGTACCCGTTTCCCAATTTTTTTTTAAGAATTATTTCCATCAAATTTAGTGTGACTCATTATTGTAGTTCTGAAGATATAGAGAAAACTATAATTACTTTGCATTACACCCATGCAAAGTCGTCTCCGCTCTCGTACACCGCCAAAATTTTGTGCGAACCTGCAGTTTTTTCTAAGATCTATCCTTATGAAATATGGTGACCCCCGCTATTGTGGTTGAGGAGATGTAAATTGGTTCGAATAAAAGGGTTATTTGGCCCCACTGTGCACCGCTAGCTCAAAATCCACTCCAGACATTGATGCTTTCGGAATACATTGGGCGCTCTTGCATCTCATTTGGATTGTTATATTCTCAAATTCGATAATTTTGTTTGATGACGCACCCATTCAACCAGGGTTGTCAGATGTGACGATTTCTCTCCAAACGTGACGATTTTTCAACTTGTTTTGCATCTAAATTTTCGATTAGGCAACATGGTGATTCTTGTAGCTATTTTTTTTAAACAAAATTGAACTTCAAAATTTTTTGTAATATAGGAAAAATAGTTTGTGAAAGGAGTAGTTTCATAAATATGGGGACAACTATTTATATTTCGGGAACTGGCAACACTAATAACAATAGCTAAAATCTGGCAACACCGTAATAAGGTTTGACATTATTTTTAGCACAAACGTACTCATAACGTTTTGATGTACAAGTGCTATTTGTTTTGCTTACAGTGAGTTCAGAAAATCAATTTGACCAAAAAAAAGGAAATTTTAAGATTTTAAGTTTTCGTTGGATTATTTTTAAAAATTTTAACGTGGATTATCTCAACAAGAATGTGGCGACAAATAACCATAAAAACCACAGTATATCGCTGGTATAGGGAATTCAATCGTGGTCGTAGTTCCGTCGCCGACGAATTCCGTGAAGGTCGTCCCAAATCGGTTGTTGTGCCACAAAACATCGATGCAAGATCGTCGTATGATATCGAGCCATAACCGCTAAAATAGCTTAAGTGACTCATTTTTTGGACTTCGTTTTTTTTGACGAAAATCGACTATTTACGATCGCAAATAATCGATTTTGGTCAAAAAATGAGGTTCGAAAATTATGTCGCTTAAGCTATTTTGGCGGTTATGGCACGATATATTGTGATATAAAGGCATCCTTGCATATTAGTTCCACTGCAATACACTCGAATTTGCATGAACACTTAGTTGTAAAAAAATTTGTTATCGTTAGCTACCCTATAATTTATCAATCGCTCAAAAACAAAAGGCCCCCATCAAGTGGTGTAAGGAAATGATTAACAAGTTCAACCGTGGTGCTTCAAAAGACATGTATAAAAGCGGGACAATTGACGAATCATAGATATATGCTTATGAGCCGGAAACAAAGTAGCAACCGACTGTGTTGGTATTCCAAGACGAGCTAAATCCATCAAAAGTTGTTCATGGGAGAAGCATAGCGAAGCAAATGGTCGCCTGTTTCTTGGGGCGAATGGGTCATGTGGCCACTGTTCCGCTTGAGCAATGTCGAACTGTCAATTCTGGGTGGTACACGACCATTTGTTTGCCGGAAGCCTTTGGAGAAATTCGTAAAACTAACCCCCGAAGACAAATCATTCTTGAATTTTTGAGCAGTGAAAACATGGAATTGATGACTCATCCTCCGTACATTCCTCACAATGACTTCTTCTTGTTCCCAAATATCAAAAGTAAACTGCGTGGTCAACGATTTACGACTGCCGAAGAAACAGTTGAAGCGTTCAAAAATCATGTTTTGGAGATGTCACAAGAGGAATGGAAAAACTGCTATGGCAAATTATTTGAACGAATGCTAAAGTGTATTGATCATCAAGAGGAATCATTTGGAAAACAATAAAGTCATTTTCATTTAAAAATTTTTGTTATTATTTGCTATTCCCGAAATATAAATTTCCATTCAAAATTTTATTTTCCGATAAAGCCCATTTCTGGTTGAATGGGCAGAATTGTCGCATTTGTAGTGAGGAGCATCCACAAGCTTTTGTCGAAACACCTATACATCCATAGAAAAGTACTGTTTGGTGCGCTCTATCGGTTGGATGAGTCATTGGCCCATATGTCTTCAAAAACGATGATGGTCAGAATGCCACATGCCACACAGCAGGCGCTACAATTGATTTACTCGCAGAAACTTTTGATGAAAAAATAATTTCACGTAATGGCCCAATTAATCGGCCACCAAGATCGTGTGATTTAACCCCTTTGGATTATTTTCTTTGGGGTTATGTTAAGACACTTGTCTACGTCGATAAATCACAAAACAATTGAATACCCAGAAATCAACATTCAAAGAGTGATCTGTGAAATACGGCCGCAAATACTGCAAAAAGTTGTTTAAAATTGGCGTTGCAGATTGCGCCTTCTACGCGCCAGCCGTGGCAGCCACATGGCAGAAATCACTTTTAGACATTAATTTCATAAAATTTTCTTCCCAATAAATCCCATTTCATTGAGATTAAAAATATAGTTCCTTGTTTAATTATGATTTAAATTAGTGTCACTCTATAAAAAACACCCTTTATTAAGAAAAACTACATAAAATTTACTGTCGAAAAAAAAATCTGACAACCCTGCTCATCGCGGCAGATGATTTTTCGATGAAAATTAGGGTCAGTTTCCAACTGCTCGAGGTACCATTCAACGAATTTGTCCATTGTATATATGTGACGCGCAAAATAGAAAGGGATCTAAGGGTAAAAACCGGTTTTGTTCAGGAGAGCCATTTTAAAGATTTAAATACGTGTATCTTTGGTGTACCATCACTGAGCGTGTTGGTATTGGTCTCATTTGAAAGCGACGTCAGGAACGTGTTGGTTAACCTTGAAAACGTGCGTAGGTCGTCCCTACCTACTTGTTTTGTGTAGTTGGATTTTACTGTTTTCTACCTAGCGCGCTGTTTCCATGAGTTTGATATCAATTTTGATCGCGTTTTTTCAAATCCAGGTTTATTTTCTGAAATTATTAATTGTGAATTATAATAAATACTCATTTATAATTCTTTTAAATCGTGAATATCACTCTGTTAGTACGAAATTTTTTTCATATAAGCTTAGAATCGTCGACTTCAATTTCATAAAACGCGCATATCTCTGGCAGGGAACACTTTTGGGGCATGGGATCGGTCTCATTGGATGCTCAGATGTTGTCCACATAAAAAAAAGTGAAAATTGATTTTTTTTACCCTAGGTCCCTTTCTCTGTGCGCTGTCACATATGCATTTACCTTACGCTTCTAAGTTAGCTGAAGTTTGTATGGATGCAGGAGCCAGTCACGATGCAAAATACGTTAATTTGTGGTAGGAGAAAACTTTTTGTGAGCGGCGTGGAATCGACTGCTTGGGACACGAACAGAGGCGTGTCGTTGAAGTGTGGATCTTGATTGATTGTTTACAAAACCAGTGAACTCAATATTATCTACCGCAAATAGTCCTCTCAATAAAACGATAATATACTCGTATATTACATCCTGTAATTACTAGAAATAAAATAGTCCTCTTAATAAAACGATAATAGCGACCTTAAAATGGGCGAGATGTTGCCCGAAGAGAATTCCTATTAACCACCACTAAAACTAAAAAAAAACTATGGTGTTTTTTTTTTTTTGGCAAAACAGACTAGTTTCAACAATATGGATACTTCGTGCCAACAACTCATAAAAGCTGGTTTTGTAGAAAGTAAATTTTAAGTTTTTAATTTATTTCAACTCAATGAAGATATTAAAATTGTATTGTCCCACGAGGTGCGTGTACAAGACTTTTATATGTTTGCAATTTTTATGTCCATGTAGCAGTAAAAAAGCGATCTGGACGCTATCAACATTCAAAGCGCTATTAAAAGGTTCTATGGAATATAAATTAACTAAATATTACAATGAAATTTATCTATCTGTCTATATGCATGTCCATATGATTTTCAAAAATATTATTATTTGTGAATTCTCCAATAGTTTTTAAAAGTCTGTGCATAAGTGTTGAAGTCTACTGATAATTTGGTAAAGCACCAATGAAATGCATATAGACTTAACGACCAGCAAATACATTTCACTTTAAATAAAATTATTATAATACATACATATGTACATAAAATAATGAATTTCTTAAAAACGACAATTATATGTTTTCGAGGCCCATTTCAAATTCAAAATTCAAACGAAATTTTTAAAAGTATTTTTTTCTCTTCCTATACCTATATAAAAAAAGATATTTCTTGTATTAAAAAAATATTTAGGAGGATATATAATTATTGAAATAGAAATAATTTATTTCAACGAAAAACTAAATGTGTTTCTGTTTTATTTCATGTGCCAACAAATTATATTGTTACTCGTACTATATCCACAAAAAAAAAAAACTATTGATAAAAAAAACTTCATTTATTGAGGAAATATCGGGCATCAACAAAATTTTTTCGACACCTTCCTTCACAGTGTATTCCAAAAATCTGTTGAATGTTTCTAATCACACTATTGATGTTAAACTGCTGCATACATTTCGAATAGAACACAAGACACAAACAATTGTTTGTTATGATTTGCTTGCTTTTGTATTTTTATAAATTTCATTTCAAATGAAGAAGAAACTAACACCTGCATTAATAAATTTTATGTGTTTAAATATCTCTGTATGTATGTATATGCATACTTGTGAATTTATTTGAAACACAGCATGAATGAATTAATTAACGAATGAATTAATGAACTGGACACGTGTTTTATATAAATTGGCAGACAGTTTGCATTTAACAATTTCGTGTTGTGATTTATTGAAATTTCTATTCAGGTGTAGAAATTAGAAAAACCTATTTTTGCACTAGCAAAAAATTTAGTTGTGCTTTGAAACTTACAATCTTATTTTATTTCAACAAAAAAATTTTAATTTAAAATCTACGCAACAAAAGTTAATTTAACCTTTTTCGGCAATAATTTTGTTTTATATGGGTTTCATGTTAATCTAACATGATTTACACTAACCTTCAAAGAAAACCGTACTGTTAAATCAAAATGAATAATCACTCGAAATGAACTCGATACTAGAATAACACAAAGAACCTTGTTGAATCTTAAGTTATTTAAAGTTGAAACAACATAATTTAATTTTAATGTTGTCAGTGTATTTTATTAATTATTTAACGTACGTGTGTATACTGGCATAGGCATCAGAAAAATTTTTGTATGTATATAAATAATTTGGCTTCCCCGTCCAAGATTTGAACTCTGAACAACTCATCGAGTGGTAGTCAACGCGCTTACCGCTGCAGAAACAGCAACCTTAAATATTCTTTAGATATACACTAACTGCCATATTCATAAAAAATATTTCAGGTTTATTAAGCGCTTATTTGACATACATACATATTTCAATGGGAAATTTGTCAAATAAACCTGTAATAAAACCTAAAATATTTTTTATGAATTAGACCGTAAATATACATATTTCATCAAACATGAAATACCGAAGTATATTTATATGAATTTAATTAACAAACTTCGTATGTTTATAGCAAGACTCTTAATACTCTATTGAGAATCACACCATACAAACATAATAAGTTTGAAAGCCTCAAACAAAAATCTTTACAAAACAAGCATCTTTGTTCGCTTGTGCATGGAAAATAAAATAGATGCACAATCGAATAAAGATGCTCGTTTTGTAAAGATTTTTTTTCGAGGCTTTTAAACTTATTATGTTTGTATATTGTGATTCTCAATAGAGTATTAAGAGTCTTGCTATAAACAAATATACAAAGTTTGTTAGCTAAATTAAAAAAATGTTTTGAGTTGAAGTTTACTGATGAGTTCCAAAAGCGGGAACGAAATGCATATAGATAATTGCTTAACCATAAAACCAAGCCAAATTTTTAAATCTATATCATCATGAATAAGATTTTAATTCAACATTACTTAGTTGATAATTTCACATAAAATTCATTCATAAAATGTTTAGGTAATTCAACCTATGAATCATGTTATGAATATAAAAATCTGAGTGGAACTCCTCCTTAAACAGGTTTTAAATGAGAACTAGAGTTAATTTAAGTTTTTGATAATTTCTAATGTTTAAGTTGAACTTTCAAAGGTTTCTAATCGTATTTCAATGAGAATGTATTTATTTGTCATACATTTTGGTCGAAGACTTAAAGTAGAAATTTATTTCAAATGTTTTCTTGCGCAGTTATATTTATTTGCCCTCCTTTGCCAAGGAGACAAGAAAGAACCAAGCGGAGAAGAGTCAAAAAAAAAAGATTTAACGGAGATGGTTAAACATTTTCATTTAAAATATTAATTACACTGTGCTACAAAAGTTGAGAAAAAAAATATTCAGGGATTCTAATGTACCAATTCTGTTTTGTTGGAGTCCATGGACGATGAAAATACCGTTGGTTTTTTTAGGTCACTTCATAAAGTGATTTTATAACGGTAAATGTAGTGAAAAACGGGGTTTCTTAGCTTTTCAGTTTTAAACAGTTGTAACTTCTTTGTTTCCCAACGGATTTCTTTTAACTTTTCGTTGGTTAAAAGGCTCGAATATTATCTTTCAATAAAGATATATTTTTTGTAAATCGACTAAGAAATGGCTAAGTTACAGTCGTTGAAGTGTACAAAAAACCAATTAAAAAAGTATTCTTTTGTTTTCCTCAGGCTATAAGTTTCTTATGAGTTCCAAAAGAATACTTTTTAATGGATTTTTTGTACACTTCAACGACTGTAACTTAGCCATTTCTTAGTCGATTTACAAAAAATATATTTTTATTGAAAGATAATATTTGATTCTTTTCACCAACGAAAAATTAAAAGAAATCTGTTGGGAAACAAAGAAGTTACAACTGTTTAAAACTGAAAAGCTAAGAAACCCCGTTTTTCACTACATTTACCGTTATAAAATCAGTTTATGAAGTGACCAAAAAAAAACCAACGGTATTTTCGTCGTCCATGGACTCCAACAAAACAGAATTGGTACATTAGAATCCCTGAATATTTTTTGTGTATCACAGTGTTATTATTCGTATAAGTTTAAATAAAAATGCTGATTCATATCTTGTACCTAAAAAGCATAAAAGTGTGCAAAATTTTCAGTGCCGGATTTATTCAACCTTTCATTTATAATAGTTTCACACGTTTTTCTCCTCTCTCCTCCTGCCACAATCAGTCGTTAGAACTTTGCTTTTGTTTGTCTTTTACAGTGTAATTTTATGCATAACAAAGAAAGTAGAATTTTAAATTTATGAACTTGCAGCCAACTTCAGGCCAAAAATACGAATGAGATAGATGCAACCAAATACATACAACTTGACTTGGGTTCGATTTGGTCACTAATTCAAACCCATTTAAATTACATTAAACTACAAACCTGAAATCAAAACCATATTAATTAGACTTGGGTCGAACTAGTTCAGTATTAACACAAACCTATGAGCAAACCCCAAACCCGTTCAGTGGGCAATTTTAAGCGCAAACCTATGATCAAAGCCATTTAAATTTAAAAAGAAATAAAAATTTAGTTTACTATAGGAGAAAAGGGAAAAGATTGGCTTTATTTTTATGATTAGATTGATTTTAGTTCACCTCAAAAAAAAAAAAAAATAAAATAAATTGAACAAAACCAAGCAAAACCGAAACCGAAAAGTCTTCGTGGGAATTATTCACGATTAGAATAATAGGCAAAAGGTAAATATTTCGAGGGGACAAGATGAAAATTATTACTTATTAATACTCTTACTGTCTGCTTTTAATTTTTTATTTTTTTTATCGATAAAATATATTTTGCGCTTTCTAAAATAGGTTAGTTTCATGTCAGTAGTTTAGCTAATAAACATGTTTTTCAGTTTTTATCTCTACGTTTTACGGTTATTGCCCTCTTGTTGATTTGATATTTAACAAAATTTATTTAATTTTTTAAAACACATTTCAAGCGTCCTTGTTTACTTTAGTTATTACTTTTAATTTCAGTTTCTGCGTTCCACAAAATAAGAGAGTTATTAAATATACATATACATATGTACATATGTATATAGAGAAAATGTTTCTCTATGGCGATGGGGAAAAAAACATAAATATGGAAATGGTGTAATCAATTATTTTTTATATTTATTTTTGAGAAATGATTTAGTAACTAACTTATTAAAATTCAAATTACTTTCTCTACCATTCTTTGCTATCATTTAATCACTATTTCTCTGAGTGCACAATTTGCACAAATATAAAATATTTGGCAGCACAGCTGTTTTCTGTCAAATTTTATTAATTTTCAAAGTACATATTGTTGTTATTTTTATAACAATATTCATCAATATGCATGTGGCAAGTGGCATATGGCTTGCATTTGTCTAGTTACTCGTACAACTGCTTGTGTTACGAAAAATACAAGACCATTTGTAATATATTTAAATATGATATAATAATGAATTGTTGCTGCATGGACACACAGGTGAAAAAATATTGCAAATAATTACAACAAAAACCAAATATTTTATCACAAACAATGTGCAATAACAAATTGACAAGTATTGAATGCAGGGCTGCCAGATAAAATTAACGAAAAATCGTCAAAATCCCGATAAACTTTAAAATAATCGTCATTTTATACTTGAAAGCCCGTCAGAAAAATCGGACAAGTCCAAATTACAAATAACTACGGCGGTCCAATTTGTATGGATGAAAAAATAATTAAAAATCGTATAGTAAAAACAAAATCTACATATAATTCTAAGAAAATTTTCCGAAGAACCCCCATGGGTCTAAAATTTAGCCCTATACCGCGCCTCTCGACATGAAAATGTATTTGCTTTTCCTGAGCTGCTTCTTGTTTGGCTATTGCTTGCCTTATTTAAAGACATTCGGTCTAATGCATAAAAACTGAGCTTTAACTTAAGTTAAGTCGGCTAAGTACGATCTCAAGCAATGAGTATATCACCTGGAGCTACAGTAAATAGTTTTGTGCATACAAAATGTAAGTTTTGCTCAAAATGTTTGAGTCGAAGTAAATGCTCAGGTTTTATGCATTAGTCCCATTGATTTTAATGATGAAAATGGGAAACCAAATGTTATAGATAAGTCCAAGTTAGCTCGCAAAAAAAATTAAAAGCAGGGAGGAAGAATAATGATTAGAATTTAGTAGCGTTTAATTCAGGACATACATTTTTCTATTTGAAAAAATTGTTTTTTTTAAAATAGAGTTAATACATTTCATTGCTTTTAGACACGTAGTTTGATCGGAGAATTTTTTCAGAATTTCGTGTAGATTATGTATTTGCTATACGATTTTTGCAAAAAAAAAAAAAAAAAAAAAAAATTACCCCCCTAATGTATACATGTTTTACTTTATATGTTTATTGGGAAATTTAAACCATTGCCCTCTTTTAAACCCTTACAACTCTTTTCCTCGCACTGGTAAAATTATGAACAACATCGCCAAGTTATGTTAAAATTTTTGTCTCAGTACTTTGATGACAGAAATTTTTTATACGAACTTGGCTTTTTAGGGTTATTTACACCAAAGGTGAAAAGAAACCCTATTGTTTTCGCTACGCTGTCCCTCTGTCCGTCCGTCTGTCACAGGGTATTTTCTCGAGAACCGTAAGAGGTACGGGCCTGAAATTTGGACACAGTGTGTAGACCTTTGGCCGCTACAACAACAAATACATGAGAGTTAGAAATTAAAGGGTGTTCCAAAACGAGCAACGAAAAATGTTAAAATTCCATGTAAATTACATATATACAATTGTATGTATGTATATACACTTCAATTTTGTAAGGTTAGTGTATTTTTATACAGACTACAACAATTAACACTAAAATTAAAAAAAAAAATTAATTAAAGGGTGTACCATCAGTTAATGTAATTTTGACAACTTGCTGTATCTTGGAAACCGTAAGAGCACACTTCTTGAAATTTTCAAAAACAGTAAAACAAAAAAATCCCAAAATTATAAAATCGCCAAACCGAAAAAAATCGCCAAAATGAAAAAAGCACCAAATTAAAAAAATTATTATGCACACATACAATTACTTTATCAACAGCTGTTGTTGTTGCTTTGGGGACTTACAGCTAAACTTGTAATTATTAACCTGTAATAACAATTATTATGTGTTTTAATTATTTATGTATGTTGTTTTTGTTGTTGTAAATAACACTAACAAAAAGAAACACTGAGGCTTAGTATGTGTCAATTTCCCACAATTAGTTTATTATTTGACGAAATGTTTATGATCAAGTTTGCTTCATTCAACCCCAGCACAGACACACAGATATTAGACGGGCGTTACCTGTCTGCCTGCCTGCCTGTTGGAACTTTTCACATACAAGCATACACACTTATTTATACATGTACATATACATACATATGTATATGTATCTATGTATCATTATTTTTATGGCTTAAAAATTTTTGAATAATAAATGCTCCCTTTTTTTATCATATTACTCATTTTATTGAAGAAAAAAAAATCATATAAATTTATTTATGATACGAATGTTGTGTCTATATGTTCCTTGTAACTGTTTTTCCCACACTCGTTTGCAAGTGGAGTGAGTTTTGCATGTCAGACATTAATTCCAAACATAAATCCATTTAAAGGTTGGAGGAAAAAATAAACACAAAAACAACACTGCGTCTTAATAATGTGAGAAATTCATCACTTGCTGATTGGGAACAGGCAAATAACTTTTGTTATGTTTTTTTTAGAGTCCATTGTTTTTTCCCCCTAAAAGCACATAGAATAATATGTATATTGACAGTTGTTAATTTTTCTTTCTTTGCTATTTCTATATTTTCTAGATGGCTCTCGACGGTAAAACGATTATAAAAGAAGAAATAACAGATAAAGACGCATACGAGGCTACAGCTTCAGCAACACGCAGAACAAAAGGTTAGTCTAACAATATGTATGCATTAGAGTGGGTCGTACCGCCATATGAAAATCTACGAAAACAATTTTAATTTGAAATTTTTCGGTGGTGATTTTTCTACATACGAGTGTGTATGTGTTTCATGTTAATCATTTCCTTTGAAATAACTTTATTTTATGTTGATTTAAGATTCCAGTGCCATTAAATCAAAACGAAGAATTAATCATGTTGAATCAAAGTTTTTTTCAAGTTAAACCTACGAGAATTTGATACTGAAAAAGTACGAAGAACCATTTTGAATCAAAGTTATTTCAAGTTGAAACAACATGAATTTAATTTAATATAGTCATTTTATTTTATTAATTATTTAGCTACGTGAATGAAAATGAAAGGAAAATGTGTGTGTGTGTTGAATGAAGTTGTTTTTCCCGGCCTAGATTTGAACTCGAGAACAAGGCGAATTGATATCAGGTCAAATTATCGCTACAACCATACAACAATACTAAAAAGAACATGCAATTCGTCTGGCTCTAACAAACCCCATCTGTCAGAAACAGTTGACTAAAATACTAATACACACATACATATTTATAAAAAACACACATACATATTCCATTCATCTTTCCAAGCGATGTGTGTCGACTTGAATTAGTTTTTGGACTCACAAAGTAAAGAACAATTTAATTTTTTAAGATGCTTAAATTTTGTTCACTTTAAATGTAAAGAAGCATTAGATAAAAGAAGAGATTTTGACAGGCGGGGTCTAAAGCAGTTCCATTAGTCTTCGAACACCTGATAATTATCTGGACTGTTAAGGTCACCTGTTATGAATTCGCCTTGCTAAAGAAATCATTCGCGTGGTAGTAAAAGCGCTTATTACCGCCGCACAATAACCTTATTTATTCTTTATACACACTATAAATAACTGCCATCATGAATTAAATTTAATTTAATTTTAATAAATCCATATATAAGATTTTGAGCAAATATATGCGCCTACATATTTAAACAACATATTATTTCTAATAAATTTAATATGCAGAACTATTGTGAATAACATGTGAAATTTTTGTTCCCATAAAGTTTTCATTCTCCATGAAGGAAAATCTGCTCTCGCGAATATAATGGGAACCTTTGTTAGTGAATGTAAAAAACGAGAAGAATATTTACCAAGCTTTAAAATTATATAATTGAAAATCAGACAAATTTAAGTTTGATAGTAAGAAATACAAAAATTTTGGGTTTTAAATGAAATGTTTTTAAATGTAAAGTGGAAAAAAGTCTTTAGTAATGACATCGCCCTAAAATTTACTGCATGTAAACCAAAGAGGTTAATACTTAATGACAAAAGGTGTTTGCAGGGAATTATTGTTATTAATCGTGGACATCACATACTGAGTTTGTCCTAAAAAATAATTATCTATAACTTTTAATATAAAACTATAAGTATAAATTTGAAATGACGCTATGTATTAATTCAGTTCGCCTGCAAAAATAAAGTGAACCAAACCAGGGGAAAAGTGAAAAATCCATGTGAAAAATATTCTCCCTTATTGTGAATTGCATCGTCGACTTCACATCAAGACGACAGTAAAAATTGTCACTTGTCTACTCTTTGTCGACAAGAATTGACTACTATTAACATGCTAAATTAGTTTACAAAGCTTTAGAGATTAGTAAGAGATTGTCAATAAGAACCAATGGTTACCAATAAAGACAAATTTACTGTCGTCTTGATGTGACGTCGACGACGCCAATCACAATAAGGGATTATTTATGATAAAGTGAATGAAAAAAATCAGTTAAGTGCATCTTTAACTCGCACATGAAGGGTCCCGTACGAGCACTTTAGCCTATATAAGCAAATATATTACCTGATGTAGATATTTTAAAAAAAATTTCAGCTACACGGTAAACTTTTTTCGGGTTTTTGGAGATTTTTTTAGTTTTGGCGCTTTTATCGTTTCTGGGATTTTTCGGGGTTTGACGTTTTTGTTTTTGTTAATTTCAGCATTTTTTTTTAGTTTTGACGCTTTTTTTGTCCTTTTTGGTGATTTTGTTTGGTTTTTAAAAATTGTTTTCGGTTGTTTTTTAGTTTTAGCGACTTTTTCGTTTCGGCGATTTTTTCCGGTTTTTGGCGATTTTGTTCTTTTTTTCGGTTTATTTCGGTTTCTGATGATTTTTCTTTAGTTTTTTTTTGGCGACCTTTTTAAATTTTATTTTTGGTGATATTTTTCATTTATGCACTTTTTTATTTTTTATTTTGGCGATTTTTCGTTTCGGAATTTTTTTAATTTTGGTATTTTTTAGTTTAAGCGTTTTTGTGTTTAGCGTTTTTTCAATAGTTTGCCTCTTACGGTTTCCAAGATACTGCAAGTTGTCACAATTACATTAACTGATAAAATATCCTTTAATTTTGATTAGTCTGAATAAAAATACACCAACTTTTAAAATGTCAAGTGTCTATATATGTGACCTTCTGCGAGAAAAGGGACCTAGTGTGTCAAAAAACGGGTTTGGACTTAAGAGTGGATTCTAGTACCTAAAAGGGTGTAGAATAAGATGAAAAAACTTAATTTTCACACACTAGGTCCCTTTTCTCAGAGAAGGGCACATACATATATGTAATTGTCTGTATATTATTACATTATGATTTCAACATACTTTGTTGCTCGCTTTAGAACACCCTTTAATTTTTAACTGTCATTTATTTGTTGTTGTAGCGGCCAAGGTTTTACATATTCTGTGAAAATTTCAGGTTCCGGAGCTCTTGCGGTTCTCGAGAAAATAGCCTGTGACGGACGGACAGACATCGTAAGGAAAACAATAGGGGTTTTTTTTCACCTATGGTGTACTGAACCCTAAAAAGAAAAATATTTCTAGGGACAAATTATTTACGATTGCAATTTTAGGAAAAGGGAAAATAAATCGAGGGAAATTTTTTTCACAATGGAAGTGATGATATCCAATCAAGACTTTTGCATGGTGAATTTACATTGATATTTTTTTCTGTTTTAAGTCCAATCGAAACATTTTAAAGCTTTGCATACAGTTTCAATTTTGTCCTTGATAGATTTTCAAACGAAATTCAAATTCTAAATACGGTTTCTGTTACTTCTAAAATACTTCTAGCATATTTCTCCCACAAAACCAGCAATTTTTCCAAGCCACAAAAAAAACCCCACTTAAAACTATAAAGCTCCAGCTTCAAGCTGCCCCTTTGCCCCTTTTATTTTTTATGACCAACAGATTTTCTATTAAAGTTTTTTAAAATAAACCCACCAGTTACCGCATTTAGATTGGAGTATTAAAGCAGCTGAAAATTTAAATTTCCAACATCTTATATACATACATACATACATACATACTCGTACATGCATCTAATACAAAGATGTTAAAGGTATTTTTCTGAAAAGCTTATTTATTCTTTTGTAAATTTACAATTGTTGTTTTCCTTTTTGTGGGTTTTGTGTGGGAAAATTAACACAAAAAAAGCATACAAAGGACATAGAAAAACAATCTGTTGTGTAAACATTTAAGAAAACAATAGATGATAGACGACGATTTCTAATACGACACACATTTGCACACACACACACGCCCATACGCGCCACCCACAGACATTTCTCCGCATGAATGACTGTATGTGTATTTGTAACATTTCTCTGCATGAATGGATGTTTGTGTATGTGTATATGGATGTGTAAGTGTGTATGGCTTGTATACTTTTGGTGATGAATGGTAATGTATTATTATGCTCAAAAGGAAACGACATGCAAACACATGCATACATAAAATAAGAATGCTGCTGGTGTAAGTGTGAATATTTGAATCAATATCATCAAGCAATACAAATACAACACACACACCTACAACCAAACCGAAAAGAGAATGAATAAAAAAAATGAAAAGTACGTATGTATGTATTACAAAAAGAAAGCCGGTTGAAGAAAGCTTATGGTTGAATGGCTGAGAAAACATACAGTTGCAGCTGTATCCACAAACTATTATCACAAAAGTAAACTGCTAAAGCTTACAACAACACAACAGCACAAAAGAAAGTATCCTGGCGCTAAAAAATTTAAATGAAATACGGGCACAAGAACAAAAAAAAAATGAGAAGCAAAAAAGATGACGACAATCAACCAATAATAAAATTACAAAAAAAAAAAGGATGAATGAGTGCAGAAAAAAATTTGCTTTGTATATTGTCCTCATTGGCGGTATTGAATAGTGTTTAAGGCGATAATATTCCAATTCGCCCTTCCTGTTCTTCTAATGCAACCATCAGTCAGCATCTTTACTGAACAAAGTAAACATATCGTGCATATATTTCACATCCTTTTTTACATTTTGAATATTGTAATTTTTTATTTTTTATTCTTTTGCTTCTGTTGTTCTCTACTGACAAATATAGAGGGGGGAAAAATGCAACAAACTTGAACAAACAATTAGAAAGGGATCCTGTAAAGTGCTATAGAAACTAGATATATTTTAAAATGCAAATTATTAAATACAGATGATTGCGGTTATAACGAACTAACGCATATTACGAACACTGCTGCGGTTCCATTAATATTTTTCTATAAGTAGTCTTATAGGGAAAAAATTTCATATTATTAGTTGAGTTCATTTACTTTTCTAGCCGCAAATAAGCAGCGAAAGAGAAGGGGAGACATTTAAAAAACTACTGACATGTAAAAAATTACGTAAAAGTAAATTAAATTAATAAGGTTGCAACTATAGGAAAAATTGTTGTCAAATCAACAATAAAATCTTTGGCAGCAACTTTAAATCAGTGGTCGGCGAGTTAAGTGAGCCGCACCTTTTAATATAATCTTCTATTACGCAGTGCTGCCAGTTTTTTTCTAGAGCTTATCCCCAATTTTTGTTTTGTCATCCCCAAAAATCCCCAAATTGAGTTTTTTTGATTAAAATTGTTTCTTTTCTGAAAAATATAAATTTTTTTAATATTATTTGAGAAAATAATGACCAAATAACATATTTATTCAATAAAATTCATTTATATCGATAGCTATGTATATTTACATTCATATTAATTTAATTTGTACTTATAAAACTTGTAAAGAAAAAATTATACATAATTTAATATACACAAGTATAAAAAAATGTTAACCAAAGTTGACCATTTCAAAAACTTCAGAATGAAAATCTTGTGCTTCATCAGCCTCAGAAACTTCGTTGTAAGTATATAGTACTTATATTAAAAAGATTTAGCATTTCAGCAGAAGGATTAAATTTGTCACAACAAATTGAATTATTTTTAAAATGTGTGTTTATTCTAAGAAATGCTTCCAACAAGTCATTGCATTTTGTTACGTATTTTTGTTTTGGTAGTGTTCATTATTGGTTAATCCGCCTTGATACTTCTTCTTTATTCGAAACCATTCACTATGAATACTAATACACATTTCTAGACTTGTCAGACGCATATTTCTTAGTTCAAAAATCATTCTTTTTACCATCAGTTATAAAAAAAATCCCCCCAAAAATCCCCTTAAATTTGGTTACATCTCCAACAAATCCCCAGATCCCTAAAACGAAATATTCTTCTACAATCGTGAAAAAAAATCCCCAATTTGGGGACAAATCCCCTAAACTGCCAACACTGCTATTACGTATGTGTACTATTGACCTGCACAAGACCATTTATAAGACCTTTCAAGACATGCGACATTTTTCAAACGCTTTACTACAGCGAAATATTCTAAAACAAACGCTAAACAAAACTGTTGGTCTTATAAATAGTCTTGTGCAGGACTTTAATGTGTACACACGCATTGTTGAGAAATAAACAACATTAATCAGTCCAGTTTAAACATTCAAGCAGAGACATGTTGTGGGCAAGGCATACTGTTGAGAATCAGCGTTGCCAGAGGAAAAAATTTGTCCCAACAGTAACAAAATATATGAGCTGAGAGTTTACTAATTTTGTTATTTTCAGAAAATTATTTTGCCAAACCAGATTGTTTGGTTACAATTCGTAAACATTTTTAGTAAAAGAATACACCTATTGTCTGGTGTATGTATTATAAAACAGCTGTTCTGGTAATTCAGAAATTAGCAAATGTCTGTTAACTTTTAATTGATTTCTTAAACTTAATGAAAGTATTTTTTTTAAAAAGATTTGTATTTTTTAAACACAAAATGCATTATTTTGCTCATGCATTATTACCTTGCTTGAGTTGTAGAAAATATTACCTTTCTTAGTGAACTAAATTTGTCCGAAGCCACCAAGTTCGTTATAGCCGCACTTTACTATACTTAGATTTTGTGCTAGTGCACGGCAACTCCCTTAAGTAGTGGCTTATACAATTGTCTTTAGCAAAAGTTTTCAATGGAAATTACTGCAACTAAATAATGCAGCTTTTTAATAATCTTTTTTACAGAAAATTCGTCAAGTTTTTAAGGAAATCTTACAAACAGCGTTGCCAAAATTGCTTACATGAAAAGCTCAAAAAAGCACACTAAAAAGTGTATACTTTTAAGTAAAACGAAAAGCGCTAAAAAGACCTAAACGCAATTGCTATGCAAAGTGGTGCTTGCTTTTGTCAAAAAATTATTGAGTTTTTGCATTCAGTTTTTCCATTGAAAAAAACTTTTATATAAAATCGTATAATTTTCTTGCTCATCTTCAAGTCGTATAGTAATGTTTTGTACTTTAATTTTTGTATGCTTGAGTTCGATTAATTTTTGTAAAAGCATATATATTAGACCACCAAAAAAATATATGGAATGGCAAAAGCTATTTTTTTATTCGCTCCATCGGCATTGTCCGATAGACTGGCCATAAAAATAATCATGTGAGTGCAAAAATTGCAGCTTTAAAGTGCAAACAGGCCATGTGTAGTGTCTATTTTCAACTGTTGAAGTTGTACTGTCTTATTCATAAAAAATTACTCGTATTTTATGTTATAAAGGATTTATAAAACAATTTTTTTTATTATATTATATATAAACCTTTTATAAAGCAGAAATATTTTTTATGAATAAGGCATTTAGAATCTTTAAACAAACGATTAAAATTTATAAATATGTAATTGCTTTATGACCATTTTTTTTTTTTTAATTTTTTCATAAACAAAACTTAAAACATTATTTTAAATTTCTAACCACAATTTAGTATTTACTTTTTTGTTTATTTTGTGTTAAGTCTGCATCCAAGTAACACATGTTATCCAATAACTTTAAAAGCCAAATCAACAATTTTAACGCCTCAAAGTAAATACTCACCATACTGGAGTATAAAAAACCCTAAAATTTTGGTCATAACATCATTTGTCCCCAAATGACCACTTTCAAAACTATGTATATTCCAAATATTTTGCCAACAACAATATCAATATGACACCAGCTGCTAATAGAAAATATAAATGTACCGCTCACAAGCACATGCATGCATGCATTTAACATTTATACAAACCATTTCACAGTGGGACTTTTATAATACAGAATAGCAATTAAGTAATTGTGTAAAGTTGTAAGAGACTTTCGGAATATTTTCATTGTATAAAATTTTCCTAAAACGGACTTCAAATTCATTTTATTTTTTTTATGAATATCGGGGTTAAAGTGTTGAACTTTAGAAAAAAAAAATTAAAATTTTCGTCTTTATTTATAAAAATTATTATGTATATATACCTATATATAAAACCTTAATAATTTTTATAAGTAAGACTGTTATTTTCTTTAATTGTTGGTACTCGTATGCCAAGGCAGCCAAGTAAAAATGTGATGATTTCCTAATTAAAAAATCGATCAAGGAATATTTATGAGTCGAACTATAGTTCAGAGAATGAGAATAAGTTCTCCAAAAAATGTACACAGAACTAAATAGTCTTAATTTTAGTAACTGCGTATTGTCACAATTGTAGCGCTAACAATTTGAACGAACGCTCACATATTTCCTCCCAAACAACTATGGCTATAGCCGATTCCAACAAACAAGACCGTCTCTACTCCGTTTAAGCGAAAAACTAAAATATGCTACAAACTCAAAATAAGAAGGCACATGCGTATTAAACGCATTTATTCTTTCTCATACGTTCAATCTGAATATGTTTATACTCAGGATGTGGATATTTATTCGGATAAAAAAATACGCTGATACTCGGGATATTTATTCATCATTCGCCACCATACACAATAATTTCTGTATATAAAATGAAATGAAAACTTAAATCAATAGTTAATATAATCAATCAAGAAATCATTTCATTTATAACTTTAAAAAACTTACGTACATATTAGAGATGGGTGCGTGTTGTGTTTATTTTTCGTGACACTAACACGCACGACTCAACATGAAATGTTCGTGACAGAAAGTCAGATTTCGTGCATGGCCAGGTTGTGTCGTTTTAAGCAAAATTGATAGGATAAAATACGAAATGATTTTAGGTATAAAATATGTGTGCATAAATTTCCAATAACACATCTCTAGTATACACCAGAGAACAGAAATGAGTAGTGAAAAAGTGAGTAGAGTTGAATCATGACTTATAATTTCTTGTACTTATACGCACTCATACTTATTGCAATGTTGTCTATGAATCATATTCACTCGAAAGTTTGAAGTTCGCATCGAACTCATACTTAGCAACATATATGACGTTTTTGATTTCAACGCTCCTTAACTTGAGTTAAGGCATTGAGCCTATGGACGATGCAAAATAAGTGTGATTCAAAATGCGAACTTCGCATACGAATATTAAAGTTCTCATTATAAGGTTATGTGTTTCTCTGTTGCTTTTTTAAAAAATAACCCTATTTACTACTATTGTATACTGCGTGCAAACTGTTTAATGACTAAACTTTGAAATAAACATACATGCATGAGTTGAGTGAGCTGAATCAATGTGAGTAGTATAAGTATTTTCCTGAAATTATAAATCAATCTCAAGTGATTTATGAATGTGAGTGTGGTATGACTATGATGTCGCCGTCGCTTTCATGTTTACATATTTCAACATATATTTATAAATCAATGTCATCGTTAGTATGAGTAGTTGATTTTAAATGGTTTCTACGCACTTATATTTAAAATTTCATGAGTCAGTATGAATATCGAAAAAACCATTCATTGCCGATCACTGATACACACAGTGCTTAAGTTTTGGTGCACTATACTGAGTTCTCCCCGGCTTATATATTTCATATATGTCTATGTAAAATACTTTTTAGATTCTATTAGAACTTTCTCTAGGGATTTTTGATTTATTACACAGTAGAACTGCTTGTTTGTGCTTAGTCTCATTTTAAACTTGCAAATGTTCCCACTGTACACTTTTGTAAACTTTTAACTAATTTCTGTAAAGTAGAGCTAAAATAATATTAAAAAAAAAGAATAAAACTATTTTGAATTTTTAGTACTTTCTGTACAGTATGAAAACGAGTAGAAAAAATTATATCATTTCCTTATTTTATTTCTAGTCGTACAAAGCGAAAAATATGTTTTTTTTTTTGTACTCGTATGTTGTATACAACTTATTTCTGTTGACAATTCATATGATGTTCTTAGCTTCTTTTTGTTTTTTTTTGTTTTTAATATTTGAAACAAAAGAATTAAAAATATGTATTTGTTTTAATACTAATATTTTTAAAGTAGACAACACAAACAAATTCAATGGTTGTCTTGCGAAATGTGTGTGTGTGTGTGTATTAGATCAGTTATACATACATACCCAGTGGTATGTTTTTTTATTCAATGTCATATATGAATTTTTGAAGCAAATGTCCAAAATGTCATAGATGCCTGAAGGTGATTTGGTCTGTTAGGCGGCCTCGTTTTATTGAATCCTTGCAGACAATACGAGTATCATCATATCATTTTGAGAAAAGTTTGATTTGGTTTGATTGTATAATGACGGCGCACACTGTCGCGAAGGCGGCCAAATATGAAAAAAAAACTAGTTTTAAATTAAAAAGAACAAATTACTTTGTTGCATGTGCAATATTCTAATTAAGTAAAATAAAAAGGATTTTTTTTAAAAAAGGTTTATTTTTGTAAGAGTGTTGACGATTCAAAGCCAACGGGTTTAGGCCAGTATTCAACTATGTATTTGAAAACATGGTACGGACACGTGCAAACTTTAACAGGTTAATTAAAATTTTTTTTAGATATTGCACTACAACTTCCAATAAAATATAAGGGGAATATTGTTATAATATGGCTGCAATATATTTTTTCTATATTTTGTAACTCATATGCTATGTGCCGTTGCTTATAATGTAAATGGAAAGAAAAACATCTGTTGGTGAAAAAAGTACGAGTTAAGTGGTCTATGAAAAAAAAATATATAAAAATATATTTTTCATACTTTCACATTATATTTCTACAAGCAACTAGATTGTAAATTTTTTGTATTCTTGTCCAGACTTTCCCCCCTTACAATTTAATTTTACAATATTTTTAAAGTTATAATTTGTATATTTTCAGTATATTATTTAGTTCTACGACATTTGGAAAGGACACTAGTCCTTGAAATTTAAATGGCCAAATTGTAGGTGTGATTAATATTATATATGTGTCTAGTTAAACATTTAACTCACTATAAGTGAAGAAAATTTTTTTGTTTTACTTTTTTGAAAAAGGACATTTTTGAGGTATGCGTTCCTTTCTCTGAATTGACTGAAATTTTTACTAAGCATTAAATATGTTAAAATTAGTGTCTCTACACAATTTCATCTCTGTTATGGTAATTTTTTATTTCAGGATATATGGGAAGGACAAGAATCCTTGGAAATTAAATGTCCAAATTTTATGTGTGATTATATTTTACCAATTACAGCATATGTTCCAAATTTCATTTCTTTATGATAACTCCTTCTATTGTTGGCCGCTCGTTATATGAATTCACGACACTGTGCGGCGTATGATTAATCAGATTATTATGTGAATTATTTAATTGCGCACATGTTAATCATACGCAAAATTTTTTTTTTAATTTTGTTTTTGTTTCCAATGTAAGTGTGCGAAATTAAAAAATAGAATTGGGAAGCTTCTTAAATTTGCAATTGGGAGAATTTCAAATAATTTATTTTTAATACTAAAAATACTTAGGCAATGCGTTATCAGAGCTTGTCTTGGTATGTGACAAAGCTCCCTGCCACAATCGTCTCCAAAGGTATTTTTGACAACTCTCCAGGCTTCCTACTAACGCTTAATTCCATTCAAATTATTTGGCCAAAAATAATGAAAAAATTACCGAACATACATAAGTTTCAAAAAAAGTAGGAGATCATATCATTGCTTGCTTTCTAAGTAGAAGTTATCTCTTCTTAATATTTCAAAAGCAGGAAGTACATGCAGCATACTAACACTCAACTCGTCTAGAAAATTTATGCGGAAAATTTATGGAGTCATTCATACCTTAACTTGTCTATTAATCGATCAAACATTATTCGAATTAATACCTTAGGAAATGAAAATATTTTTTACAGAATTTGCTGCAATTTTTTTTCTTGTAAAGCTTATATATGCATTTTAATGTAACTTTGTTAAATTTACTAACTTTTTCTAATATCCACAAGTTTTCTTAGTTATTAATTAAGCTGAGTAATATTCATGAAAAAAAATTAAAATCTTGTTATATTCATTTGATAATTCCATATAAAAGAACATGTAAAATACAAAATATTATGTCTTGTTTTGTTAAACATCTTCTATATGTTTTTTTTTGTTGAGAATTTAAATAAAAGTACAATTCATATAAAAACGAATAAACTGGCAACAATATCAGTTTACTTAACACACCCCATACCATCAACATATTTCTACAGAAATATGTAAATCTTTCCACATGGACAGATACGAGTATCAAGCAATACAAGCAAACAAAACAATGATGACAAAAAATTTCTATTGAAAAACAAAAACATTTATAATAAATATTATGATAAAAAAAGGATGATGAATCAGTTAGAAAAGAACTATTAAAATAACACAAAATAAATTAAATATTGTTTTGTTTTTAACTTTGTATGATTTCAAGGAATTTTTGAATTGTGAAAACAATCACACTTGTGCAAATTCACATGCATTTGAAAAAAAAAAATAAAAAATATTAAAAATTTCTTACTAATGGCCAAATGATAAAGTATTGCAATTTGAATTTTGTTATTTTATATAGAAGAAAAAAATAATTAAAAATTTGAATTGGAAATTTTAATTAAACCAAACAAAGCCAAAGTAATTTTGACACAAATGCAGTTTTTGTTTGGAAAACAAAAATTTATTTTTCGTCCTAATATCCTTTTAACTCAATACACTTAGTCCAACGTTTCTCCAGTTTTTGTATCCTTTCCAAAAAGTATGATTTTTCGAGGTCCTTAAAATAGCTAAAATCTCTTTCCACCCAGCCATTTCTTTAGTTTTGGAAGTAGGAAGTAGTCATTAGGAGCTAAATCCGGAGAATATGGCGGATGGGTTACCAATTCGTAGCCCAATTCATAGAGTTTTGCCATTGAGACTGCACACGTATGCACTCGTGCATTTACTTGATGAAAAAGAACTTTTTTCTTGGCCAGATGGGGTCGTTTTCTTTTTAAATCCTCATTAAATCGGGCTAATAAGTTGGCATAATATTCGCCGTTTATTTTTTTGCCCTTTTGAAGGTAATCGATGTATATTATCCCGCGTGCATCCCAAAAAACTGTTGCCATCACCTTATTGACCGACAAACTTACCTTGGCCTTCTTTGGAGCAGATTTAAAATGCTGCTTGGTCTCCGGAGTACAATAATGGATCCATATTTCATACACAGTTACAAAACGCCACAAAAATTCATTCGAATTGTGGTTAAACAACTCCAAACAATCCTTTGAAGTTGTCACACGTTTACGTTTATGATCAATTGAGAGCAAACGCGGCACACATCTTGCAGACAATTTTCTTAAACCCAGCTGATCGAAACCAAACTGCCATATCAAATCCCAAATTTAGACAAGAGTCAACTGACAGTTGCCTCTTCAATCAAGAGGCGGCAAATTTACAAAGACACTGAGTTAATGATCCACCCTCTTATAGAGCACAACAATATGCTGTTTTCAAAGGCCCATTACACTTTCAGCTTTCCACATACAGTGTGATTTTCATGAACAACAATCTATGTTCAATTTTTCTCATTTCGAGTTTATGTTGCCAAATAGCTGATGTTGTTAACAACAATCCCTACCCAACTAGATAGACATGGTTGCTGATGAACTCCGTATCTGCACAGAAAAATGTGGCATTTTTTCCAGCTAAGAGTCTAATTTAATTTCTCTTCTCCTCTTTAAGAAATCAAATTAATTAATAATAAAGCTATTTCATTCAATAAGAATTAAAAATACTGAACTTAAGCCCGACTAAGAAATAATTAAAATTAATTCAAGTTCAATTAAATTTAATACGTATTACATAAACTAAACATTTGCATAACAAAAAAAAAGAAAAAAAAATAACACATGCAGACGAATTGACAACTTTCTCCTCTTTTAAAGTCTGTTAATGACGTTGCACACTGTCACTTTGAAGGATATTTTTTTATCACCCAAAATTTGAGTAGATAATATTTATTTATGGCTCTGAAAAACGCGTCGAAGAAGGAACACTTTTCATTAAAACAAAAACAAAGTTTCAAAAATTTTTTTTGTTCACTACACATTTCTAAGGTTTTATAAAGGCGAGAATTTTAACGCATTTTGCTCTCTTTTAAAAACGGCGAATTTATATTTATGCAGTTTTGGTTTTGTTTTCACGCGTATTCACCAATAGTGCTATTGAATTTTGCCATCTTCTTATAAAAGCTAAGTACGTTTTTTGTTTAAATTTATTCATATAAATTTTCTTTTACATTTGACATACAGGGTGGCCCAAATGAGACCTAGTATAGCGTATTGTAGTCGTTGTTGGGGGTCTTGCGTAGAAGCTGTTGCACAATTTGAACTTTGTATGGATACATCTTAAGATCCAACTTTAAAATTCTTTGTAATGTTGTTCTGGGTATACCCAGTTGGCCGGAACGGCGACGAGTTGAGACATATGGAACATTTGCAACACTCTGCTGTACAGCTTCCACGTCGTCTACAGTACGAATATTTCGATGAGCACTTCTTCCTGGACGGTCGGCAACTGAACCCAGTTCCTCAAAACGGCGAACTAAACTTGTAATCATGGAAGATGTGGGCGCTGATCTTACGTTAATAAAACGGCGATAATTTCGCTGCGTCAGAACATTTGATCGTTGAGAAGAATAATAAAAATCGAAAATTTTAATGCGTTGTTGTGGACTGTACGTATTCATTTTAAATTTCCAAGAGTTCAGTTATAATCTGCAAAAAGAAAAAATAAATTATGTTATGTTATATCAGCTGGTCTTATTTAGGCCACCGTGTACATGCATACATATCGTTACCTTAATATACAAAGGTCCTAACTCATTATTTTTGAGAAATCGAAATCTTTGCTTTTTTCGATACATTAGATGTTCTTTTATCGAAATATACAAAAATCCGAATTAAAAAAAAATAATGAGTTAGGGCCTTTCTATATATTAAGGTAACGATATATGTATAAACTCATTTTATTTTGCTCTTAAAAAAGTTGTACAAGTAATCTAATGTTTTTTTTTGGATTTTTGAATTTACAACTTAAAATTTTGTCAAGTTCTTTTGTTAAACATATTTATAAATAAATTTTGTTGCATTTTACATATTCAATATATGTAAAGAAAGTATATTTTATGTTTTTCAAAATATATGTACATACATACATATGTATATTTAAAATAGATTTGTTTAAGAAAATCTTAACGATTGAAAGTTGAAAAAACACTACTTCACAACTGAAAAATAAAATATTAACATTTTAAGCAAACATTTTTATATGTTTTCGCAAAAATAAAATTTTTTTGTTGCAAATGAGAGTAGTTCTAGAATTATTTTTAACAGTCAAGTAATAAAATTTAAGAAAAGTCATTTTGAATTGTTATGAAACAACTCTGTGGTTTTCATGAATAACAGCGTATGTCCAAAAATCTAATTTTCTTAGGAGAGCCAAAACGAGTTCTTTTTGCAGCTGCGGTCTCAGAATTAAAAGACTGCGTTTTTGGTAGCAACCATAGCCACCAGGTAAGATTCTCCAAGTTCTCACGCCACAGGTGTAATTGCTTACACCCACAGCGAGGTCTCCAAGAGAATTCCTCACCATTGCCGGCACAGCTCAACCACTCATCAGAGATGGACGTATGCCTGTGCCGCCAACAATAAAGTGGCTACTCCACACAGCTCAAAATCATCCCTTTAACCTCGTGGGGTAGGATGAACTCGACCTTTTAGCAAAGGATCCTGACGACCTACATGCTACATGCACCCAAACTCCTATAACAGCCTTACTGTCGGGGAACCGACACCCGTGGTACCAGAGACAAGCATCTGGTGATACCTCGAAGTTCCACCCCGAAAGGCTTCACATCTATCGTCTTTTGAACTCAGGGAAGTTCCAGGTGACGCTGCACCTGGTTGACATAACAGACCTGTTTCCTTTTATAAATATGTGCACATCCGTTACTCTGTTGCCAGAGATTGGGTAGTAACACATAAGTTCTATGGCTAATGTACCAAGGGCACGTCAACGGAAAAAGCCACATCACCACAGCTGGGGCCCCGGTTTTGCCACACCCGTAATCATAAATAGATCCCATTGGGGGATATACTGTGACATTTGCATCTGAGGTAAACAGCTTTGAAAGATCGATCTTAAATTTGTTCTTGTTTTTTTTTTTTTGCAAAATAAGAGCAAGCATTACTGTCCCAAAGATCTTGGAACTAATCGTCGCTTTCGATACGAGTTGATTCGATCACGTTTGTTTTTCAGTTTGAGATTATGGCATTCGATATCGAACCATATTATTATATTGAAACGTTATCGTATCAGCCCGTTGTCGAAAGCGACGATTAGACCCCTGATTGCCTGTGGTGCTTTCCTCGGTATGAAAGCACAAAAAGCTCTTTATAAAAATTTACATATTGTGAATATGGCTTGGACGCAACTGATTTAAAATATAAAACTTTGCATATACAGTAATTTCCGCTTAAATGATTTTTCAAAAATGTAAAGTTTTTTTTGGCAATTTACCGGGTGCGATGCCCTGTTAATTGATTCCTCAACGTATTTGCATGCCTTTAGAACTAATTAAGCCCGTAAATCAATTAAGTGGAAAATACTGTATTACATTATTTTAATATTCAGTTCTTAATCCAAGTTATGGCAGGAGACTGGCAACTTTTAAAAATACTTTTTGAAATTATTTATGTGCCTTGGAGCCAGCCTCGTTGTTTTTCATATAAAAAAATATCTAACTTAATTTTTAATATGACTTAATAAATTCATATGAGTGCTTAAAATTATGTTAAACAAGAATATCAAGTTATTAAATTATTAAAATTGTGTTTTTCTTGAAAAATAAAATTATTTACTTGCTTGCAATATGTTTTAAACTTTATTGTATTGAATAGTTTACAATATCATCTGCTCGTTAATGTACTTATATCGATAAATTTAATAAAATTAAGTTTAACTTTAAAATATTTTGGTCAGCAAATTTGGAAATGTTTTCTGTTAGAAAATTTGTTTTAAATGTTATAAAATTGTTGTGGCGAAAATTTTTTTGAAGGTCTCAATATAGAAAATTGAAACATTTTCTCTAGGTTTCAAATTAAGTGACTGATTTGCACCTGGATTCAGTAACTTTTTGCGAACCAAAAATCGTAGTATTTATCGATACATTTATTCGTTTGCGGTGACAATAATGTGAGTCTGTAATTTTTTTTTTTTTACGATAGTAATTTTTTAGCATAAATTTTTATGCTTTATATAGAAAATGTTGTTTACAGTATTTTATCTCTCCTGCAAAATTTGTACTTAAATTATTTAAAAATGTATACATTTTTATATTTTTGAATGGCTGCCTTCACCATCTGTCTCGTTTCTGTAACGAATGTGAACAATTTTCGAGTGGAAAAACGTGTGAAACACAGAATGAGTAAAAAAACTCTCTTTTTGTTGTAATTTTTCGTAACCTTGCGTCAAATTGGACAAACAATATAATTATTTTTTTTTCTACATCCGAGAGCTTCCTACAAGTTAAGGAAACGAGGCTTCGAATTCCGGTGTAACCACCGCGGGGCTCTTGATTCAAAGTTTGTCTTGGTGGCAGGTCATGAATATGAAGGCGTCCAATGCCTCATTTTTGTATAAGAACTTTCTCAGCCGAAGGAGTTGAGACAATGATTAGTCAAGAAAAAATATGCATAAGTATACTATTTATAAATAGTCTTAATTTAAGTAACTACGCATAATTCCAATTGTAGCACAAACAAACTAGGACTAAAGCCGATTCCAACATACAAGAGCCGGTCTACTTCGTTTATGGGAAAACTAAAATACGCTACAATTAAAAATAAAAAGGCACGCACATGTATGTATATCAAACGCATTGACTATCTTTCATACTTTCAGTCTGAGTAGGTTTATACTCAGGCTATGGATATTTAATCGGACAAAAAAAAATACGCTGCTACTCGGGATATTAATTCATCGTTCGCCACCGTATATAAAATGGAATGGAAAATGTGTGGGTGTTTCGTTGTTGAAAAGATGCTTTGTGTATGTATGTAGATAAAATAGCCCTGTAGCCGATTAATAGCCCGAGTATTTTTATACTCGTGCATGTGATTGTAGCTCACACAGTCTATAAATTTTAGTTTTAGTTGTTTGTGCTGCGTAATTTAACAAAAATGTGCATAAACATACTTGTTTGATGTTTATAGTTGTACGTATTCGGCTTAAAGTTATAAAGTAGAGTACTCAAATCGATATTTTTCATTTTCTGGTTGAGACTGCCCACATAAATATTATTTAAATGTGCTTCTTAACGAAGCGGCTGTCATTCTTAACAAGAAGAAAATACCTTTAGAACTGTTTTGGGCAGCGTATACGTCCTTATTGAGAGATCCTTCCCGTAATGTGTAAATATAGTTGAATTTTTGCAAAATTTATTTATAAAACAAATAACAACTACAACATGTTGCCATCTTAACTGCATCCGGTGTACCAGAGTCCTAAATACAAGCATTTCTTGCAAACAACAACATCGTGTCCCAAATACATTTAGCACCCACCCAAGATCTTGTTAAATTAACAACCAACTGCTTGAATACGAGTATAACGCAAATGTATGAATGTATGAAGTGTGCTTGTGCTTGTGCTGGTGTTAGTAGTCTCTTAGTTTAAAATTGTGATGTTTGACCAAAGGATAAAATACATTTATATGATAGTAGGGCTTACTTGTTGTTGTTTTCGTTATTGTTAGTTGTTAAGTAAAAAGGATATGTTCAACACTCCAACAAACAAACTCGAATGCCATATACAACACGTACTTGGGAGCAAAGATACAATATCATTTGCCATGCAAGGCATACTTTTCGATAACACACACACTCTGACGATGAACAACATCTGTCCAACACATCATAAATGCATTAGTTAAACAACATGAATAGACGAATGAATGAATGAATGGATAAACGTACAAGCACATCTAGTGCAAAATGTGAACTATTTCAAAGTTGGGGTTAAGGCAAGTGGGTGGCTGCTAAGAATGGCCAGATTATTCATGGCAATTTAGTGCAACTTCTATTGTAGATATTTAATATTTTTTCTTTGTATATATTTTTACTTTTTGTGCTTCTTTTAAATTGATCATTGCTGGGGCTAAAAGCCTAAATATGATGCTACTAAATGTATAATGTGAATGTGCAGCAAGCACAACATTCGAACAACAAACAGCAGCGATGGCGACCTTAGCAAACACCAGCAGCAAAAACATGAACATTTTGTGGAACATGACAAATAAATTAGCAACATTTTGTACAAATTGCTTTATGATGTTCGTTGCTGCTGCAATACAAACAATGTTTAATATTTCTATTTTTTTTTTTTGTTGTTATTAACTAAATTTTTTGTTATTGTTGCTGCAACTGATGTTGTTTATAACAGCCTGGTCATTTCTGATTTTATATGTTTGTTGTTGTTGTTGTTGTGGCTGTAGAAAGTTCAAACACATGTTGTTACATTTCAAATAACTTTGGCAGGAAATTAAAATTCTGTGGCAATAAGGAAAAATTACTTCAGTCATATTTTAATGTTTTGTAGGAGGGCACTTTTAAGCGTTCAAGTCGATTTTCAGAAATAAATTTCTTTTACAGTTAAATTGGGAAATTCTCTGTCAACGTTTATTTTTTCTCAACAAACATCGTTCTTTACACTATAAGTTATACATTTAAGTTGAAATATACAAAAGTATAGCCTAACTTAAGCTACTAGTATTATTCCAAATGAGATTAGAAGTCTTCAAAAAGATAAGTCGCAAATCATAGTGCTATAACTTCCTTAATTGAGATTTTGATCAGGGTTACTTTCGCGTATGCAAATTATGGAGGTAACATTAATTCAAAATCAGCTTATCTCGACTTAAGCACTTTTTTCTTCTTGCCACAGAATTATTGTTTGTGAGTGGCAGAGTGCAAATACTCATATGTACTCGTATGTATGTTGGAGAGAAATAATACAAATTTTCTTTAAGAGTATTTTTTAATGAAAGCTTATCTTCATTATTTTCACTTGCAGCCCCTACAAATTCTTCCAATAGCAGTAAAGAGTCCAACAATATTGGCACATCCAACAGCAACAACTCAAACACAATTACCAATCCCGCTGGTACAGCCACAAACTCGCGTTCCTGTCGCACGCCCGACTCACCAGAATCTGCCAGAGCTGTAGCTCCCCATTCACCCATGTCTCCGCAGTTACATCAACATCTTACCACCTTGGCACCGCCACCTCGGCCAAATCGCAATGCCAGCGCCTCACCGGTAATCAACGGTGCAACCACTACACCGCCACCCCAGTCTACGGTGCAGAGTGCACAGGCTGCTGTAGCAGCGGCCGCAGCAGCAGCTGCTCATGTTGAACAGGCCCGTTTGTTGGGCAAAATACGTAAATTCTTAGGATCCCTAGTGCAATTGACCCAGGATGTGCATCCTGAAGTTAGTGATCGGGTAAGAGCTTTGGTCTTATCCTTAGGCAGTGGTGGCATAAGCATTGAAGAGTTTCGCATGGCTCTACAAGAGGCCATTAATCTGCCCTTAAGGCCATATGTCGTTCCTTTATTGAAGAACCACATTTCTTTGCTGCAAAGAGAAATTGCAGCCTTGGCCCGCGCCACAAATCAGGTAATATTTTCGCAATATTATTACGCAATTAATAACACGAAAACTAAAAACAAAAAATTTATTTTCAGACCACTTTGCAATATGTAACCACGAATGAAAATTCAGTTATGGAATTTTCAACTCACGGTCCACCAGCCGAATACAGTGACATTTTTGTGCAAATCGACAGTCCGCCTAATGGAAGTTCTGCCTCAAGTCTGTTATTTAAAAGGCGACCTTCGGACACACTGATGGATCCGCATGGCCATAATGGGGCTCAGGAATGGAACGACTATATGTCAGCATATCCACCGGCTAAACGTTTACATGCCCATAATCCCCACACCTCTCAAAATGACTCCCGTATACCATTTGTCACCGCTCAGCCAACAATTTTCGACTATTCAGCAACGGGAGCAAATGCCGCACAAACGGAGAACTCGTTCAGCAATTTGATTGAAAAGGTAAGTAAATATGAAAATATATATTCTATCGACATTTATTTTTTTATATTAAAAGTGTGAGGTGTATAGTCCATTAAAGTTTTCTATACAAAACGTTTTTCACACATGTATAGCACATTCAGCTTCTCTATATGAAAAGTGTGCTGTGTATGCCAGATTAAATTTATGAAAAAAAAATTTGGTGTGTACAGCACACGTAACTTTTTTATATGAAAAGTTTTATGCTAGAAATGGTACAATAAATGTTTCCATATCAAAAGTGTGCTGTGTATATATATTAAATTTTTTTTATATGAAAACTGTGCTTTGTATAGCACATTCAACTTTTCTGTGCGGAAAATTTGATTTATATGTTGCAATAAATTATTTTATGTGGAAAGTGTGCTGTGTATAGCATATGTGTATCAAAATTTACTTAAAAGTATAATGTTTCTTATACTTTGGAAATGCGAAATTAAATTTTAGTTTTATTATGTTTGTGTGTGTATTTTGGAAGAAATTTTAACATTTTATTTCCACACATACACACATACATAGATACATATGTTAAAAATTAAGTTCACCAAATTCAAAATTGAGCTTAAATTTTTCAACATTGTTAAATTTTGACATCTAGGCTCTTTTTTTATAAAAGAGGCTTTTTTAATCAAAGTAAAATCTTAAACTCGAAAAATCGAAATTATGTTCGAAAATTCGAAAACGCAATAAAAATGTTGTGATATTTTCTATAAATATAGAGATATTTATATGGCAGTTTGTTAAAAAAAAAAGATTATTTAATCTGTTTTAAAAATTCGAAACTTTTATAAAAAAATCCAATTGTGTTTTGCTAATACGAAATAATACTGCTAAAAAGTTCCTAAAAATTAATATTTGGAAAAAGAAATGGTCCGTATAATTTTGCATAAGAAACTATTAAAAATTTCATTGATATTTTTAATAAAAGTTTTGTTAAAAAATTGGCGCACAATTGATCTACATATAGCAATTTGTAGTTAAAAACATAGAACAAGTTTGTAGGTAATAATAATTCACACGACTCCATTTTTTTATTCAAAAGATATTATTAAGAAAAACGTATGTATAGCATTTTCACTTTGTAGTGAATTTTTGTAAATTTTTTATTTCTCTTTACTATTTCTAGTCGAATCACCGAGATGAACGAGACCTCAGACCAGCAGTACCAACAGATCCAACATCCCATCGTCCTTTGGCCCGCTCTGTCCTGCCAACAACTAGCAGTGGTTCAGGCGGTGTATGTTCCGTCGGTTCTACTGGTGGCCAAGGTGAAGAAGAGTGGAAGAATATACATACCATGTTGAATTGTATATCGGCCATGGTGGATAAAACTAAACGAGCCATAACGATATTACAACAACTTGGTGTTGAGCCCCAACAGCCGAATTATGGTGAAATGACACCTGCTACACTAATGGAAATACGCAGGCAAACAGAGGAAAAAGTGGCGGAATTTAAAAGGAATGCTGAGGATGCCGTTAATCAAGTCAGTTATAAAAATAAATAATCTTAATAATTATGTGTAAAAACTTCTTTAATTTCGTTAGGTTAAACGTCAAGCTGTTATTGAAATCCAAAGAGCGGTTGTGGCCGCCGAGACCCGTGCGGCGGAAGTAATGGCACAAGAACGTTTGCGCATGGAAAAGTTTTTTGTGGAAATGAGCAGACATTCCGGCAGCGAAAGAGAAATTGATAATAAATCGCCCTCAATAGCGTCCACTCAAAATGTAAGTACAATATGTACATACATATTTACATATGTTTCTATGTAAATTTAAAAAAAAAATAGTCTTGATATTAATTTAAATTTTTTATTAATATTTATAAAGGCATGCTGGAATTGTGGCCGTAAGGCAACGGAAACTTGTTCGGGTTGTAATTTAGCACGTTATTGTGGAGCATTTTGTCAGCACAAGGATTGGGAACATCATCATCAGGTAGATTCTTGTTTATATAGAAAATACTCGTAAGATATAATTTTTTAATTCAATACAATTTTATTTAACAACAGATTTGCGGCACCACCAGAACAACCGATATGTCGGCAAAGCATGCTTCCCAAGTCATACCACTAACATCCACTCTACGAGGCGCATTAACACGTTCACCACCAACTCCTTCACAGACGTCAGCCCACACACAAGTGGCACAGAACCAGGCCTCGTCAACAGCATCCAATGCACCGCAGCAGAGTTCATTGGTGGCCAATGGCATCGGTTCCAAATGACGTATTCGCATGATGAAACCCAAAAAGAAATACATGTGCTAGTCAAATTAAACACACAACACAACTACTATTAATTCAATTTAAAAAAATATATACAAACATATACTTAACAAATTACTAAAAAGAAAAATATCACTAAAAAGGTAGAAGTAAATAATTTTTTTTTTTAATTTAAGAATTTTTAACTTAAGAATACATATTTTAAATTGTGCAAAGAAAAAAAATATAATTGAAAAAAAAATTCTACTACAAACTACAGCAAACCAAAAAAAGTAAAAATTTATTTAAATAAAAAAATCAATTAAAAGTAGCCAAAAGCAAAAATAGTATTTAATGTGTTTTCAATTTCTAATACTTCAATTATAAGTCAAAACTTCTCCTCTTTTCTCCTGCATCGGCTATTTGAAATCCAACACCGCCGAGCAATAATAATATACATACATGTGCTCGAGCATTTGGTTCATTTATTAAATTAGTTTTATGATCTGTTAATTTTTGTGTTTTATTTACCTTACGTCCCTTTTCACAATGTATGGTTAAGAGTTAACGTGAACTTTAACTGACCGTTCTTCATACAAAACTTGCAGTTAAAGTCTGTTATCTTTCAACCATACATTGTGAAAAGATACGTTAATAAAATTTAACATTAGTATAATTATGTATGTAATTACTTGATAAGTTTTTATTTAATTTTTAATAAATCTTGCTTTCATTTATAAACTATAAACTTTTCTATTACATTGATTGTATTTATTATTTTTAATATATTTTTACTGATCATAACAATATATATTTATTAAATATTATGTTAAATTATTCTTAATATTAAAAATACTACAAGGAAGAAGTAATAATAAATATAAATTGCAAGAAGAAATGAAAAATAAAATAAATCAAATGTTCAAAACAATTTAAACTAATAATTTCTTTTTATTTCACCATTTAGATAAATGCTAAAAATATTGTGCATTCTCATCCCAAACTAATTAATTAATTACGGATGGCGTTGGCTAAAGTAATTAGCACGTTTACTAAAAAACTAAAGGTCCTGGGTTCAATCCCTGTATCCAACAGTCATTAAATAAAAATACCACACATTTTTCTGATGTGCATTTGTGACCCTTTGTATCAGTTTTTGCAGGGAAAGTTCATTTGCTGAAGGCATAGTCACTGGTCACTGAACTACACCGACTTCAGCAGATACTAATCCTATTGTAACATAAGAGCGCCCTACTTCGTTGTGTAGCAGAATCATCGGCGAAGTAAAATAACCAATAAAATGGCTACTAACCACAGCTTAAAAAAATTTAATACGCCTCATTTAACATCTGAGGCGCTGCAACACTGCATTATTAAAAACGTGCAAAAAGCAGAGTTGTAAAAGAATGGAGCTTTCCTCTATCTCTTCATTCACCACCGGTCTTCTCTATCACTATCCCTTTCCTAAGGAGGTAACACCTAGTAATAGTAGTAGGCATTCATTGCAAAAAAATTTTTTATGAAAAACTTTTAATGGACTATAAATCGTTCATTCCGCATGCAAAAAATTAAATAGACTGTACATCGTCTATTTTTCATGCAAAACATTAAATGGATTATACATAAAAAAATTAATGGATTATATACATCGTCCATTTTTGAATTTTTTATGAAAAAATTTAATGGACTATAATTCTTCCATTTCGTATTAAAAACTTAAGTGGACTATATACGTCGTCTTCTTTTCTCGCAAAGAATTTAATAAACTATACATCATCCATTTTTCATGCAATATACATCGTCTTTTTTTCAATTTTTTATGAAAAAATTTTATCGACTATAAATCGTCCGATTGGTATGCAAAAAATTGTATAGACTATACATCGTCTATTTTTCATGCAAAAAATTAAATGGACTGGCTATATATACAAAATTTAATGGACTATACATCGTCCATTTTTTAAATTTTTATAAAAAATTAAATTGACTATAATTCGGCCATTTCGTATGTAAAAACTTAAGTGGAGTATATACGTCGTCTTCTTTTCGTGCAAAGAATTTAATAAACTATACATCATCCATTTTTCATGCAAAAAATTTTTTTATGAAAAAAATTTAATGGACTATACATCGTCTTTTTTTCAATTTTTTATGAAAAAATTGTATCGAATATAAATCGTCCGATTGGTATGCAAAAAATTTTATAGACTATACATCGTCTATTTTTCATGCAAAAAATTAAATGGACTGGGTATATATACAAAATTTAATGGACTATACATCGTCCATTTTTAAAATTTTTATAAAAAATTAAATTGGCTCTAATTCGTCCATTTCGTATGTAAAAACTTAAGTGGACTATATACGTCGTCTTCTTTTCGTGCACAGAATTTAATAAACTATACATCATCCATTTTTCATGCAAAAAATTTTTTTATGAAAAAAATTTAATGGACTATACATTGTCTTTTTTTCAATTTTTTATGAAAAAATTTTATCGACTATAAATCGTCCAATTGGTATGCAAAAAATTTTATAGACTATACATCGTCTATTTTTCATGCAAAAAATTAAATGGACTGGCTATATATACAAAATTTAATGGACTATACATCGTCCATTTTTTAAATTTTTATAAAAAATTAAATTGGCTATAATTCGTCCATTTCGTATGTAAAAACTTAAGTGGACTATATACGTCGTCTTCTTTTCGTGCAAAGAATTTAATAAACTATACATCATCCATTTTTCATGCAAAAAATTTTTTTATGAAAAAAATTTAATGGACTATACATCGTCTTTTTTTCAATTTTTTATGAAAAAATTTTATCGACTATAAATCGTCCGATTCGTATGCAAAAAATTATATAGACTATACATCGTCTATTTTTCATGCAAAAAATTAAATGGACTGGCTATATATACAAAATTTAATGGACTATACATCGTCCATTTTTAATTTTTTATAAAAAATTAAATTGAGTATAATTCGTCCATTTCGTATTTAAAAACTTAAGTGGACTACATACGTCGTCTTCTTTTCTCGCAAAGAATTTAATAAACTATACATCATCCATTTTTCATGGAAAAAATTTTTATATGAAAAAAATTTAATGGACTATACATCGTCTTTTTTTCAATTTTTTATGAAAAAATTTTATCGACTATAAATCGTCCGATTCGTATGCAAAAAATTATATAGACTATACATCGTCTATTTTTCATGCAAAAAATTAAATGGACTGGCTATATATACAAAATTTAATGGACTATACATCGTCCATTTTTAATTTTTTATAAAAAATTAAATTGAGTATAATTCGTCCATTTCGTATTTAAAAACTTAAGTGGACTACATACGTCGTCTTCTTTTCTCGCAAAGAATTTAATAAACTATACATCATCCATTTTTCATGGAAAAAATTTTTATATGAAAAAAATTTAATGGACTATACATCGTCTTTTTTTCAATTTTTTATGAAAAAATTTTATCGACTATAAATCGTCCGATTCGTATGCAACAAATTATATAGACTATACATCGTCTATTTTTCATGCAAAAAATTAAATGGACTGGCTATATATACAAAATTTAATGGACTATACATCGTCCATTTTTAAAATTTTTATAAAAAATTAAATTGGCTCTAATTCGTCCATTTCGTATGTAAAAACCTAAGTGGACTACATACGTCGTCGTCTTTTTTCGCAAAGCATTTAATAAACTATACATCATCCATTTTTCATGCAAAAAAATTTTTTATGAAAAAAATTTAATGGACTATACATCGTCTTTTTTCAATTTTTATGAAAAAATTTTATCGACTATAAATCGATGTATATAGACTATACATCGTCTATTTTTCATGCCAAAAATTAAATGGATTGGCTATATATATAAAATTTAATGGACTATACATCGTCCATTTTTAAAATTTTTATAAAAAATTAAATTGACTATAATTCGTCCATTTCGTATTTAAAAACTTAAGTGGACTATATGCGTCGTCTTCTTTTCTCGCAAAGAATTTAATAAACTATACATCATCCATTTTTCATGCAAAAATTTTTTTTTTATTAAAAAAATTTTTTATGAAAAATTTTTATCGACTATAAATCGTCCGATTGGTATGCAAAAAATTTTATAGACTATACATCGTCTATTTTTCATGCAAAAAATTAAATGGACTGGCTATATATACAAAATTTAATGGACTATACATCGTCCATTTTTAAAATTTTTATAAAATATTAAATTGACTATAATTCGTCCATTTTGTATGTAAAAACTTAAGTGGACTATATACGTCGTCTTCTTTTCTCGCAATGAATTTAATAAGCTATACATCATCCATTTTTCATGCAAAAAATTTTTTATGAAAAAAATTTAATGGACTATACATCGTCTTTTTTCCAATTTTTTATGAAAAAATTTTATCGACTATAAATCGTCCGATTCGTATTCAAAAAATTTTATAGACTATACATCGTCTATTTTTCATGTAAAAAATTAAATGGACTGGCTATATATACAAAATTTAATGGACTATACATCGTCCATTTTTAAAATTTTTATAAAAAATTAAATTGACTATAATTCGTCCATTTCGTATGTAACAACTTAAGTGGACTATATACGTCGTCCATTTTTAAAATTTATATAAAATATTAAATTGACTATAATTCGTCTATTTCGTATGTAAAAACTTAATTGGACTATATACGTCGTCTTCTTTTCTCGCAAAGAATTTAATAAACTATACATCATCCATTTTTCATGCAAAAAATTTTTTTATGAAAAAAATTTAATGGACTATACATCGTCTTTTTTTCAATTTTTTTATGAAAAAATTTTATCGACTATAAATCGTCCGATTCGTATCCAACAAATTATAAAGACTATACATCGTCTAGTTTTCATGCCAAAAATTAAATGGACTGGCTATATACACAAAATTGAATGGACTATACATCGTCCATTTTTAAAATTTTTATAAAAAATTAAATTGACTATAATTCGTCCATTTCGTATGTAACAACTTAAGTGGACTATATATGTCGTCTTCTTTTCTCGCAAAGAATTTAATAAACTATACATCATCCATTTTTCATGCAAAAAATTTTTTTATGAAAATAATTTAATGGACTATACATCGTCTTTTTTCTCAATTTTTTATGAAAAAATTTTATCGACTATAAATCGTCCGATTCGTATGCAAAAAATTATATAGACTATACATCGTCTATTTTTCATGCAAAAAATTAAATGGACTGGCTATATATACAAAATCTAATGGACTATACATCGTCCATTTTTAAAATTTTTATAAAAAATTAAATTGGCTATAATTCGTCGATTTCGTATGTAAAAACTTAATTGGACTATATACGTCGCCTTTTTTTTCTCGCAAAGAATTTATGAAACTATACATCATCCATTTTTCTCGCAAAAAATTTTTTTATGAAAAAAATTTAATGGACTATACATCGTCTTTTTTTCAATTTTTTATGAAAAAATTTTATCGACTATAAATCGTCCGATTCGTATGCAAAAAAATATATAGACTATACATTGTCTATTTTTCATGCAAAAAATTAAATGGACTGGCTATATATACAAAATTTAATGGACTATACATCGTCCATTTTTAAAATTTTTATAAAATATTAAATTGACTATAATTCGTCCATTTTGTATGTAAAAACTTAAGTGGACTATATACGTCGTCTTCTTTTCTCGCAATGAATTTAATAAGCTATACATCATCCATTTTTCATGCAAAAAATTTTTTATGAAAAAAATTTAATGGACTATACATCGTCTTTTTTCCAATTTTTTATGAAAAAATTTTATCGACTATAAATCGTCCGATTCGTATTCAAAAAATTTTATAGACTATACATCGTCTATTTTTCATGTAAAAAATTAAATGGACTGGCTATATATACAAAATTTAATGGACTATACATCGTCCATTTTTAAAATTTTTATAAAAAATTAAATTGACTATAATTCGTCCATTTCGTATGTAACAACTTAAGTGGACTATATACGTCGTCCATTTTTAAAATTTATATAAAATATTAAATTGACTATAATTCGTCTATTTCGTATGTAAAAACTTAATTGGACTATATACTTCGTCTTCTTTTCTCGCAAAGAATTTAATAAACTATACATCATCCATTTTTCATGCAAAAAATTTTTTTATGAAAAAAATTTAATGGAGTATACATCGTCTTTTTTCCAATTTTTTATGAAAAAATTTTATCGACTATAAATCGTCCGATTCGTATTCAAAAAATTTTATAGACTATACATCGTCTATTTTTCATGCCAAAAATTAAATGGACTGGCTATATACACAAAATTTAATGGACTATACATCGTCCATTTTTAAAATTTTTATAAAAAATTAAATTGACTATAATACGTCCATTTCGTATGTAAAAACTTAAGTGGACTATATACGTCGTCTTCTTTTCGTGCAAAGAATTTAATAAACTATACATCATCCATTTTTCATGGAAAAAAATTTTTTATGAAAAAAATTTAGTGGACTATACATCGTCTTTTTTAAATTTTTTATGAAAAAATTTTATCGACTATAAATCGTCCGATTCGTATGCAAAAAATTCTATAGACTATATATCGTCTATTTTTCATGCAAAAAATTAAATGGACTGGCTATATATACAAAATTTAATGGACTATACATCGTCCATTTTTAAAATTTTTATAAAAAATTAAATTGACTATAATTCGTCCATTTCGTATGTAAAAACTTAAGTGGACTATATACGTCGTCTTCTTTTCATCCAAAGAATTTAATAAACTATACATCATCCATTTTTCATGCAAAAAAATTTTTTATGAAAAAAATTTAATGGACTATACATCGTCTTTTTTTCAATTTTTATGAAAAAATTTTATCGACTATAAATCGTCCGATTCGTATGCAAAAAATTATGTAGACTATACATCGTCTATTTTTCATGCAAAAAATTAAATGGACTGGCTATATATACAAAATTTAATGGACTATACATCGTCCATTTTTAAAATTTTTATAAAAAATTAAATTGGCTATAATTCGTCCATTTTTTATGTAAAAACTTAAGTGGACTATATACGTCGTCTTCTTTTCTCGCAAAGAATTTAATAAACTATACATCATCTATTTTTCATGCAAAAAATTTTTTTATGAAAAAAATTTAATGGACTATACATCGTCTTTTTTTAAATTTTTTATGAAAAAATTTTATCGACTATAAATCGTCCGATTCGTATGCAAAAAATTATATAGACAATACATCGTCTATTTTTCATGCAAAAAATTAAATGGACTGGCTATATATACAAAATTTAATGGACTATACATCGTCCATTTTTAAAATTTTTATAAAAAATTAAATTGGCTATAATTCGTCCATTACGTATGTAAAAACTTAAGTGGACTATATACGTCGTCTTCTTCTCTCGCAAAGAATTTAATAAACTATACATCATCCATTTTTCATGCAAAAAATTTTTTATGAAAAAAATTTAATGGACTATACATCGTCTTTTTTCAATTTTTTATGAAAAAATTTTATCGACTATAAATCGTCCGATTCGTATGCAAAAAATTATAAAGACTATACATCGTCTATTTTTCATGCAAAAAATTAAATGGACTGGCTATATATACAATATTTAATGGACTATACATCGTCCATTTTTAAAATTTTTATAAAAAATTAAATTGGCTATAATTCGTCCATTTTGTATGTAAAAACTTAAGTGGACTATATACGTCGTCTTCTTTTCTCGCAAAGAATTTAATAAACTATACATCATCCATTTTTCATGCAAAAAAATTTTTTATGAAAAAAATTTAATGGACTATACATCGTCTTTTTTTCAATTTTTATGAAAAAATTTTATCGACTATAAATCGTCCGATTCGTATGCAAAAAATTATATAGACTATACATCGTCTATTTTTCATGCAAAAAATTAAATGGACTGGCTATATATACAAAATTTAATGGACTATACATCGTCCATTTTTAAAATTTTTATAAAAAATTAAATTGGCTATAATTCGTCCATTTTGTATGTAAAATCTTAAGTGGACTATATACGTCGTCTTCTTAAATGGACTGGCTATATATACAAAATCTAATGGACTATACATCGTCCATTTTTAAAATTTTTATAAAAAATTTAATTGGCTATAATTCGTCCATTTCGTATGTAAAAACTTAAGTGGACTATATACGTCGTCTTCTTTTCTCGCAAAGAATTTAATAAACTATACATCATCCATTTTTCATGCAAAAAAATTTTTTATGAAAAAAATTTAATGGACTATACATCGTCTTTTTTTCAATTTTTATGAAAAAATTTTATCGACTATAAATCGTCCGATTCGTATGCAAAAAATTATGTAGACTATACATCGTCTATTTTTCATGCAAAAAATTAAATGGACTGGCTATAAATACAAAATCTAATGGACTATACATCGTCCATTTTTAAAATTTTTATAAAAAATTAAATTGGCTATAATTCGTCCATTTCGTATGTAAAAACTTAAGTGGACTATATACGTCGTCTTCTTTTCTCGCAAAGAATTTAATAAACTATACATCATCCATTTTTCATGCAAAAAATTTTTTTATGAAAAAAATTTAATGGACTATACATCGTCTTTTTTCAATTTTTTATGAAACAATTTTATCGACTATAAATCGTCCGATTCGTATGCAAAAAATTATATAGACTATACATCGTTTTTTTTCATGCAAAAAATTAAATGGACTGGCTATATATACAAAATCTAATGGACTATACATCGTCCATTTTTAAAATTTTTATAAAAAATTAAATTAGCTATAATTCGTCCATTTCGTATGTAAAAACTTAAGTGCACTATATACGTCGTCTTCTTTTCTCGCAAAGAATTTAATAAACTATACATCATCCATTTTTCATGCAAAAAAATTTTTTATGAAAAAAATTTAGTGGACTATACATCGTCTTTTTTCAATTTTTTATGAAAAAATTTTATCGACTATAAATCGTCCGATTCGTATGCAAAAAATTCTATAGACTATATATCGTCTATTTTTCATGCAAAAGATTAAATGGACTGGCTATATATACAAAATTTAATGGACTATACATCGTCCATTTTTAAAATTTTTATAAAAAATTAAATTGACTATAATTCGTCCATTTCGTATGTAAAAACTTAAGTGGACTATATACGTCGTCTTCTTTTCGTGCAAAGAATTTAATAAACTATACATCATTCATTTTTCATGGAAAACAATTTTTTATGAACAAAATTTAATGGACTATACATCGTCTTTTTTAAATTTTTTATGAAAAAATTTTATCGACTATAAATCGTCCGATTCATATGCAAAAAATTCTATAGACTATATATCGTCTATTTTTCATGCAAAAAATTAAATGGACTGGCTATATACAAAATTTAATGGACTATACATCGTCCATTTTTAAAATTTTTATAAAAAATTAAATTGACTATAATACGTCCATTTCGTATGTAAAAACTTAAGTGGACTATATACGTCGTCTTCTTTTCGTGCAAAGAATTTAATAAACTATACATCATCCATTTTTCATGGAAAAAAATTTTTTATGAAAAAATTTAGTGGACTATACATCGTCTTTTTTAAATTTTTTATGAAAAAATTTTATCGACTATAAATCGTCCGATTCGTATGCAAAAAATTCTATAGACTATATATCGTCTATTTTTCATGCAAAAAATTAAATGGACTGGCTATATATACAAAAATTAATGGACTATACATCGTCCATTTTTTAAATTTTTATAAAAAATTAAATTGACTATAATTCGTCCATTTCGTATGTAAAAACTTAAGTGGACTATATACGTCGTCTTCTTTTCATCCAAAGAATTTAATAAACTATACATCATCCATTTTTCATGCAAAAAAATTTTTTATGAAAAAAATTTAATGGACTATACATCGTCTTTTTTTCAATTTTTATGAAAAAATTTGATCGACTATAAATCGTCCGATTCGTATGCAAAAAATTATGTAGACTATACATCGTCTATTTTTCATGCAAAAAATTAAATGGACTGGCTATATATACAAAATTTAATGGACTATACATCGTCCATTTTTAAAATTTTTATAAAAAATTAAATTGGCTATAATTCGTCCATTTTTTATGTAAAAACTTAAGTGGACTATATACGTCGTCTTCTTTTCTCGCAAAGAATTTAATAAACTATACATCATCTATTTTTCATGCAAAAAATTTTTTTATGAACAAAATTTAATGGACTATACATCGTCTTTTTTTAAATTTTTTATGAAAAAATTTTATCGACTATAAATCGTCCGATTCGTATGCAAAAAATTATGTAGACTATACATCGTCTATTTTTCATGCAAAAAATTAAATGGACTGGCTATATATACAAAATTTAATGGACTATACATCGTCCATTTTTAAAATTTTTATAAAAAATTAAATTGGCTATAATTCGTCCATTTTTTATGTAAAAACTTAAGTGGACTATATACGTCGTCTTCTTTTCTCGCAAAGAATTTAATAAACTATACATCATCTATTTTTCATGCAAAAAATTTTTTTATGAAAAAAATTTAATGGACTATACATCGTCTTTTTTTAAATTTTTTATGAAAAAATTTTATCGACTATAAATCGTCCGATTCGTATGCAAAAAATTATATAGACAATACATCGTCTATTTTTCATGCAAAAAATTAAATGGACTGGCTATATATACAAAATTTAATGGACTATACATCGTCCATTTTTAAAATTTTTATAAAAAATTAAATTGGCTATAATTCGTCCATTTTTTATGTAAAAACTTAAGTGGACTATATACGTCGTCTTCTTTTCTCGCAAAGAATTTAATAAACTATACATCTATTTTTCATGCAAAAAATTTTTTTATGAAAAAAATTTAATGGACTATACATCGTCTTTTTTTAAATTTTTTATGAAAAAATTTTATCGACTATAAATCGTCCGATTCGTATGCAAAAAATTATGTAGACTATACATCGTCTATTTTTCATGCAAAAAATTAAATGGACTGGCTATATATACAAAATTTAATGGACTATACATCGTCCATTTTTAAAATTTTTATAAAAAATTAAATTGGCTATAATTCGTCCATTTTTTATGTAAAAACTTAAGTGGACTATATACGTCGTCTTCTTTTCTCGCAAAGAATTTAATAAACTATACATCATCTATTTTTCATGCAAAAAATTTTTTTATGAAAAAAATTTAATGGACTATACATCGTCTTTTTTTAAATTTTTTATGAAAAAATTTTATCGACTATAAATCGTCCGATTCGTATGCAAAAAATTATATAGACTATACATCGTTTTTTTTCATGCAAAAAATTAAATGGACTGGCTATATATACAAAATCTAATGGACTATACATCGTCCATTTTTAAAATTTTTATAAAAAATTAAATTAGCTATAATTGGTCCATTTCGTATGTAAAAACTTAAGTGCACTATATACGTCGTCTTCTTTTCTCGCAAAGAATTTAATAAACTATACATCATCCATTTTTCATGCAAAAAAATTTTTTATGAAAAAAATTTAGTGGACTATACATCGTCTTTTTTCAATTTTTTATGAAAAAATTTTATCGACTATAAATCGTCCGATTCGTATGCAAAAAATTCTATAGACTATATATCGTCTATTTTTCATGCAAAAGATTAAATGGACTGGCTATATATACAAAATTTAATGGACTATACATCGTCCATTTTTAAAATTTTTATAAAAAATTAAATTGACTATAATTCGTCCATTTCGTATGTAAAAACTTAAGTGGACTATATACGTCGTCTTCTTTTCGTGCAAAGAATTTAATAAACTATACATCATTCATTTTTCATGGAAAACAATTTTTTATGAACAAAATTTAATGGACTATACATCGTCTTTTTTAAATTTTTTATGAAAAAATTTTATCGACTATAAATCGTCCGATTCATATGCAAAAAATTCTATAGACTATATATCGTCTATTTTTCATGCAAAAAATTAAATGGACTGGCTATATACAAAATTTAATGGACTATACATCGTCCATTTTTAAAATTTTTATAAAAAATTAAATTGACTATAATACGTCCATTTCGTATGTAAAAACTTAAGTGGACTATATACGTCGTCTTCTTTTCGTGCAAAGAATTTAATAAACTATACATCATCCATTTTTCATGGAAAAAAATTTTTTATGAAAAAATTTAGTGGACTATACATCGTCTTTTTTAAATTTTTTATGAAAAAATTTTATCGACTATAAATCGTCCGATTCGTATGCAAAAAATTCTATAGACTATATATCGTCTATTTTTCATGCAAAAAATTAAATGGACTGGCTATATATACAAAATTTAATGGACTATACATCGTCCATTTTTAAAATTTTTATAAAAAATTAAATTGACTATAATTCGTCCATTTCGTATGTAAAAACTTAAGTGGACTATATACGTCGTCTTCTTTTCTCGCAAAGAATTTAATAAACTATACATCATCTATTTTTCATGCAAAAAATTTTTTTATGAAAAAAATTTAATGGACTATACATCGTCTTTTTTTAAATTTTTTATGAAAAAATTTTATCGACTATAAATCGTCCGATTCGTATGCAAAAAATTATATAGACAATACATCGTCTATTTTTCATGCAAAAAATTAAATGGACTGGCTATATATACAAAATTTAATGGACTATACATCGTCCATTTTTAAAATTTTTATAAAAAATTAAATTGGCTATAATTCGTCCATTACGTATGTAAAAACTTAAGTGGACTATATACGTCGTCTTCTTCTCTCGCAAAGAATTTAATAAACTATACATCATCCATTTTTCATGCAAAAAATTTTTTATGAAAAAAATTTAATGGACTATACATCGTCTTTTTTTAAATTTTTTATGAAAAAATTTTATCGACTATAAATCGTCCGATTCGTATGCAAAAAATTATATAGACAATACATCGTCTATTTTTCATGCAAAAAATTAAATGGACTGGCTATATATACAAAATTTAATGGACTATACATCGTCCATTTTTAAAATTTTTATAAAAAATTAAATTGGCTATAATTCGTCCATTTTTTATGTAAAAACTTAAGTGGACTATATACGTCGTCTTCTTTTCTCGCAAAGAATTTAATAAACTATACATCTATTTTTCATGCAAAAAATTTTTTTATGAAAAAAATTTAATGGACTATACATCGTCTTTTTTTAAATTTTTTATGAAAAAATTTTATCGACTATAAATCGTCCGATTCGTATGCAAAAAATTATGTAGACTATACATCGTCTATTTTTCATGCAAAAAATTAAATGGACTGGCTATATATACAAAATTTAATGGACTATACATCGTCCATTTTTAAAATTTTTATAAAAAATTAAATTGGCTATAATTCGTCCATTTTTTATGTAAAAACTTAAGTGGACTATATACGTCGTCTTCTTTTCTCGCAAAGAATTTAATAAACTATACATCATCTATTTTTCATGCAAAAAATTTTTTTATGAAAAAAATTTAATGGACTATACATCGTCTTTTTTTAAATTTTTTATGAAAAAATTTTATCGACTATAAATCGTCCGATTCGTATGCAAAAAATTATATAGACTATACATCGTTTTTTTTCATGCAAAAAATTAAATGGACTGGCTATATATACAAAATCTAATGGACTATACATCGTCCATTTTTAAAATTTTTATAAAAAATTAAATTAGCTATAATTCGTCCATTTCGTATGTAAAAACTTAAGTGCACTATATACGTCGTCTTCTTTTCTCGCAAAGAATTTAATAAACTATACATCATCCATTTTTCATGCAAAAAAATTTTTTATGAAAAAAATTTAGTGGACTATACATCGTCTTTTTTCAATTTTTTATGAAAAAATTTTATCGACTATAAATCGTCCGATTCGTATGCAAAAAATTCTATAGACTATATATCGTCTATTTTTCATGCAAAAGATTAAATGGACTGGCTATATATACAAAATTTAATGGACTATACATCGTCCATTTTTAAAATTTTTATAAAAAATTAAATTGACTATAATTCGTCCATTTCGTATGTAAAAACTTAAGTGGACTATATACGTCGTCTTCTTTTCGTGCAAAGAATTTAATAAACTATACATCATTCATTTTTCATGGAAAACAATTTTTTATGAACAAAATTTAATGGACTATACATCGTCTTTTTTAAATTTTTTATGAAAAAATTTTATCGACTATAAATCGTCCGATTCATATGCAAAAAATTCTATAGACTATATATCGTCTATTTTTCATGCAAAAAATTAAATGGACTGGCTATATACAAAATTTAATGGACTATACATCGTCCATTTTTAAAATTTTTATAAAAAATTAAATTGACTATAATACGTCCATTTCGTATGTAAAAACTTAAGTGGACTATATACGTCGTCTTCTTTTCGTGCAAAGAATTTAATAAACTATACATCATCCATTTTTCATGGAAAAAAATTTTTTATGAAAAAATTTAGTGGACTATACATCGTCTTTTTTAAATTTTTTATGAAAAAATTTTATCGACTATAAATCGTCCGATTCGTATGCAAAAAATTCTATAGACTATATATCGTCTATTTTTCATGCAAAAAATTAAATGGACTGGCTATATATACAAAATTTAATGGACTATACATCGTCCATTTTTAAAATTTTTATAAAAAATTAAATTGACTATAATTCGTCCATTTCGTATGTAAAAACTTAAGTGGACTATATACGTCGTCTTCTTTTCGTGCAAAGAATTTAATAAACTATACATCATTCATTTTTCATGGAAAACAATTTTTTATGAACAAAATTTAATGGACTATACATCGTCTTTTTTAAATTTTTTATGAAAAAATTTTATCGACTATAAATCGTCCGATTCATATGCAAAAAATTCTATAGACTATATATCGTCTATTTTTCATGCAAAAAATTAAATGGACTGGCTATATACAAAATTTAATGGACTATACATCGTCCATTTTTAAAATTTTTATAAAAAATTAAATTGACTATAATACGTCCATTTCGTATGTAAAAACTTAAGTGCACTATATACGTCGTCTTCTTTTCTCGCAAAGAATTTAATAAACTATACATCATCCATTTTTCATGCAAAAAAATTTTTTATGAAAAAAATTTAGTGGACTATACATCGTCTTTTTTCAATTTTTTATGAAAAAATTTTATCGACTATAAATCGTCCGATTCGTATGCAAAAAATTCTATAGACTATATATCGTCTATTTTTCATGCAAAAGATTAAATGGACTGGCTATATATACAAAATTTAATGGACTATACATCGTCCATTTTTAAAATTTTTATAAAAAATTAAATTGACTATAATTCGTCCATTTCGTATGTAAAAACTTAAGTGGACTATATACGTCGTCTTCTTTTCGTGCAAAGAATTTAATAAACTATACATCATTCATTTTTCTTGGAAAACAATTTTTTATGAACAAAATTTAATGGACTATACATCGTCTTTTTTAAATTTTTTATGAAAAAATTTTATCGACTATAAATCGTCCGATTCATATGCAAAAAATTCTATAGACTATATATCGTCTATTTTTCATGCAAAAAATTAAATGGACTGGCTATATACAAAATTTAATGGACTATACATCGTCCATTTTTAAAATTTTTATAAAAAATTAAATTGACTATAATACGTCCATTTCGTATGTAAAAACTTAAGTGGACTATATACGTCGTCTTCTTTTCGTGCAAAGAATTTAATAAACTATACATCATCCATTTTTCATGGAAAAAAATTTTTTATGAAAAAATTTAGTGGACTATACATCGTCTTTTTTAAATTTTTTATGAAAAAATTTTATCGACTATAAATCGTCCGATTCGTATGCAAAAAATTCTATAGACTATATATCGTCTATTTTTCATGCAAAGAATTAAATGGACTGGCTATATATACAAAATTTAATGGACTATACATCGTCCATTTTTTAAATTTTTATAAAAAATTAAATTGACTATAATTCGTCCATTTCGTATGTAAAAACTTAAGTGGACTATATACGTCGTCTTCTTTTCATCCAAAGAATTTAATAAACTATACATCATCCATTTTTCATGCAAAAAAATTTTTTATGAAAAAAATTTAATGGACTATACATCGTCTTTTTTTCAATTTTTATGAAAAAATTTTATCGACTATAAATCGTCCGATTCGTATGCAAAAAATTATGTAGACTATACATCGTCTATTTTTCATGCAAAAAATTAAATGGACTGGCTATATATACAAAATTTAATGGACTATACGTCGTCCATTTTTAAAATTTTTATAAAAAATTAAATTGGCTATAATTCGTCCATTTTTTATGTAAAAACTTAAGTGGACTATATACGTCGTCTTCTTTTCTCGCAAAGAATTTAATAAACTATACATCATCTATTTTTCATGCAAAAAATTTTTTTATGAACAAAATTTAATGGACTATACATCGTCTTTTTTTAAATTTTTTATGAAAAAATTTTATCGACTATAAATCGTCCGATTCGTATGCAAAAAATTATGTAGACTATACATCGTCTATTTTTCATGCAAAAAATTAAATGGACTGGCTATATATACAAAATTTAATGGACTATACATCGTCCATTTTTAAAATTTTTATAAAAAATTAAATTGGCTATAATTCGTCCATTTTTTATGTAAAAACTTAAGTGGACTATATACGTCGTCTTCTTTTCTCGCAAAGAATTTAATAAACTATACATCATCTATTTTTCATGCAAAAAATTTTTTTATGAAAAAAATTTAATGGACTATACATCGTCTTTTTTTAAATTTTTTATGAAAAAATTTTATCGACTATAAATCGTCCGATTCGTATGCAAAAAATTATATAGACAATACATCGTCTATTTTTCATGCAAAAAATTAAATGGACTGGCTATATATACAAAATTTAATGGACTATACATCGTCCATTTTTAAAATTTTTATAAAAAATTAAATTGGCTATAATTCGTCCATTTTTTATGTAAAAACTTAAGTGGACTATATACGTCGTCTTCTTTTCTCGCAAAGAATTTAATAAACTATACATCATCTATTTTTCATGCAAAAAATTTTTTTATGAAAAAAATTTAATGGACTATACATCGTCTTTTTTTAAATTTTTTATGAAAAAATTTTATCGACTATAAATCGTCCGATTCGTATGCAAAAAATTATATAGACAATACATCGTCTATTTTTCATGCAAAAAATTAAATGGACTGGCTATATATACAAAATTTAATGGACTATACATCGTCCATTTTTAAAATTTTTATAAAAAATTAAATTGGCTATAATTCGTCCATTACGTATGTAAAAACTTAAGTGGACTATATACGTCGTCTTCTTCTCTCGCAAAGAATTTAATAAACTATACATCATCCATTTTTCATGCAAAAAATTTTTTATGAAAAAAATTTAATGGACTATACATCGTCTTTTTTCAATTTTTTATGAAAAAATTTTATCGACTATAAATCATCCGATTCGTATGCAAAAAATTATATAGACTATACATCGTCTATTTTTCATGCAAAAAATTAAATGGACTGGCTATATATACAAAATTTAATGGACTATAAATCGTCCATTTTTAAAATTTTTATAAAAAATTATATTGGCTATAATTCGTCCATTTTGTATGTAAAAAGTTAAGTGGACTATATACGTCGTCTTCTTTTTTCGCAAAGAATTTAATAAACTATACATCATCCATTTTTCATGCAAAAAATTTTTTTATGAAAAAAATTTAATGGACTATATATACATCGTCTTTTTTTAAATTTTTTATGAAAAAATTTTATCGACTATAAATCGTCCGATTCGTATGCAAAAAATTATAAAGACTATACATCGTCTATTTTTCATGCAAAAAATTAAATGGACTGGCTATATATACAAAATTTAATGGACTATACATCGTCCATTTTTAAAATTTTTATAAAAAATTAAATTGGCTATAATTCGTCCATTTTGTATGTAAAAACTTAAGTGGACTATATACGTCGTCTTCTTTTCTCGCAAACAATTTAATAAACTATACATCATCCATTTTTCATGCAAAAAAATTTTTTATGAAAAAAATTTAATGGACTATAATACATCGTCTTTTTTTCAATTTTTATGAAAAAATTTTATCGACTATAAATCGTCCGATTCGTATGCAAAAAATTATATAGACTATACATCGTCTATTTTTCATGCAAAAAATTAAATGGACTGGCTATATATACAAAATTTAATGGACTATACATCGTCCATTTTTAAAATTTTTATAAAAAATTAAATTGGCTATAATTCGTCCATTTTGTATGTAAAAACTTAAGTGGACTATATACGTCGTCTTCTTAAATGGACTGGCTATATATACAAAATCTAATGGACTATACATCGTCCATTTTTAAAATTTTTATAAAAAATTTAATTGGCTATAATTCGTCCATTTCGTATGTAAAAACTTAAGTGGACTATATACGTCGTCTTCTTTTCTCGCAAAGAATTTAATAAACTATACATCATCCATTTTTCATGCAAAAAAATTTTTTATGAAAAAAATTTAATGGACTATACATCGTCTTTTTTTCAATTTTTATGAAAAAATTTTATCGACTATAAATCGTCCGATTCATATGCAAAAAATTATGTAGACTATACATCGTCTATTTTTCATGCAAAAAATTAAATGGACTGGCTATAAATACAAAATCTAATGGACTATACATCGTCCATTTTTAAAATTTTTATAAAAAATTAAATTGGCTATAATTCGTCCATTTCGTATGTAAAAACTTAAGTGGACTATATACGTCGTCTTCTTTTCTCGCAAAGAATTTAATAAACTATACATCATCCATTTTTCATGCAAAAAATTTTTTTATGAAAAAAATTTAATGGACTATACATCGTCTTTTTTCAATTTTTTATGAAACAATATTATCGACTATAAATCGTCCGATTCGTATGAAAAAAATTATATAGACTATACATCGTCTATTTTTCATGCAAAAAATTAAATGGACTGGCTATATATACAAAATCTAATGGACTATACATCGTCCATTTTTAAAATTTTTATAAAAAATTAAATTAGCTATAATTCGTCCATTTCGTATGTAAAAACTTAAGTGCACTATATACGTCGTCTTCTTTTCTCGCAAAGAATTTAATAAACTATACATCATCCATTTTTCATGCAAAAAAATTTTTTATGAAAAAAATTTAGTGGACTATACATCGTCTTTTTTCAATTTTTTATGAAAAAATTTTATCGACTATAAATCGTCCGATTCGTATGCAAAAAATTCTATAGACTATATATCGTCTATTTTTCATGCAAAAAATTAAATGGACTGGCTATATATACAAAATTTAATGGACTATACATCGTCCATTTTTTAAATTTTTATAAAAAATTAAATTGACTATAATTCGTCCATTTCGTATGTAAAAACTTTATACGTCGTCTTCTTTTCATCCAAAGAATTTAATAAACTATACATCATCCATTTTTCATGCAAAAAAATTTTTTATGAAAAAAATTTAATGGACTATACATCGTCTTTTTTTCAATTTTTATGAAAAAATTTTATCGACTATAAATCGTCCGATTCGTATGCAAAAAAATTATGTAGACTATACATCGTCTATTTTTCATGCAAAAAATTAAATGGACTGGCTATATATACAAAATTTAATGGACTATACATCGTCCATTTTTAAAATTTTTATAAAAAATTAAATTGGCTATAATTCGTCCATTTTGTATGTAAAAAGTTAAGTGGACTATATACGTCGTCTTCTTTTCTCGCAAAGAATTTAATAAACTATACATCATCCATTTTTCATGCAAAAAATTTTTTTATGAAAAAAATTTAATGGACTATACATCGTCTTTTTTTAAATTTTTTATGAAAAAATTTTATCGACTATAAATCGTCCGATTCGTATGCAAAAAATTATAAAGACTATACATCGTCTATTTTTCATGCAAAAAATTAAATGGACTGGCTATATATACAAAATTTAATGGACTATACATCGTCCATTTTTAAAATTTTTATAAAAAATTAAATTGGCTATAATTCGTCCATTTTGTGTGTAAAAACTTAAGTGGACTATATACGTCGTCTTCTTTTCTCGCAAAGAATTTAATAAACTATACATCATTCATTTTTCATGCAAAAAAATTTTTTATGAAAAAAATTTAATGGACTATACATCGTCTTTTTTTCAATTTTTATGAAAAAATTTTATCGACTATAAATCGTCCCATTCGTATGCAAAAAATTATATAGACTATACATCGTCTATTTTTCATGCAAAAAATTAAATGGACTGGCTATATATACAAAATTTAATGGACTATACATCGTCCATTTTTAAAATTTTTATAAAAAATTAAATTGGCTATAATTCGTCCATTTTGTATGTAAAAACTTAAGTGGACTATATACGTCGTCTTCTTTTCTCGCAAAGAATTTAATAAACTATACATCATCTATTTTTCATGCAAAAAATTTTTTTATGAAAAAAATTTAATGGACTATACATTGTCTTTTTTTCAATTTTTTATGAAAAAATTTTATCGACTATAAATCGTCCGATTCGTATGCAAAAAATTATATAGACTATACATCGTCTATTTTTCATGCAAAAAATTAAATGGACTGGCTATATATACAAAATTTAATGGACTATACATCGTCCATTTTTAAAATTTTTATAAAAAATTAAATTGGCTATAATTCGTCCATTTTGTATGTAAAAACTTAAGTGGACTATATACGTCGTCTTCTTTTCTCGCAAAGAATTTAATAAACTATACATCAGCCATTTTTCATGCAAAAAATTTTTTTATGAAAAAAATTTAATGGACTATGCATCGTCTTTTTTTTAATTTTTTATGAAAAAATTTTATCGACTATAAATCGTCCGATTCGTATGCAAAAAATTATATAGACTATACATCGTCTATTTTTCATGCAAAAAATTAAATGGACTGGCTATATATACAAAATCTAATGGACTATACATCGTCCATTTTTAAAATTTTTATAAAAAATTAAATTGGCTATAATTCGTCCATTTCGTATGTAAAAACTTAATTGGACTATAGACGTCGTCTTCTTTTCTCGCAAAGAATTTAATAAACTATACAGCATCCATTTTTCATGCAAAAAATTTTTTTATGAAAAAAATTTAATGGACTATACATCGTCTTTTTTTCAATTTTTTATGAAAAAATTTTATCGACTATAAATCGTCGCGTTCGTATGCAAAAAATTATATAGACTATACATCGTCTATTTTTCATGCAAAAAATTAAATGGACTGGCTATATATACAAAATTTAATGGACTATACATCGTCCATTTTTAAAATTTTTATAAAAAATTAAATTGGCTATAATTCGTCCATTTTGTATGTAAAAACTTAAGTCGTCTTCTTTTCTGGCAAAGAATTTAATAAACTATACATCATCCATTTTTCATGCAAAAAATTTTTTTATGAAAAAAATTTAATGGACTATACATCGTCTTTTTTCAATTTTTTATGAAAAAATTTTATCGACTATAAATCGTCCGATTCGTATGCAAAAAATTATATAGACTATACATCGTCTATTTTTCATGCAAAAAATTAAATGGACTGGCTATATATACAAAATTTAATGGACTATACATCGTCCATTTTTAAAATTTTTATAAAAAATTAAATTGGCTATAATTCGTCCATTTTGTATGTAAAAACTTAAGTGGACTATATACGTCGTCTTCTTTTCTTTTATGAAAAAAATTTAATGGACTATACATCGTCTTTTTTTCAATTTTTTATGAAAAAATTTTATCGACTATAAATCGTCCGATTCGTATGCAAAAAATTCTATAGAATATACATCGTCTATTTTTCATGCAAAAAATTAAATGGACTGGCTATATATACAAAATTTAATGGACTATACATCGTCCATTTTTAAAATTTTTATAAAAAATTAAATTGGCTATAATTCGTCCATTTTGTATGTAAAAACTTAAGTGGACTATATACGTCGTCTTCTTTTCTGGCAAAGAATTTAATAAACTATACATCATCCATTTTTCATGCAAAAAATTTTTTTATGAAAAAAATTTAATGGACTATACATCGTCTTTTTTCAATTTTTTATGAAAAAATTTTATCATCATCCATTTTTCATGCAAAAAATTTAATGGACTATACATCGTCTTTTTTCAATTTTTTATGAAAAAATTTTATCGACTATAAATCGTCCGATTCGTATGCAAAAAATTATATAGACTATACATCGTCTATTTTTCATGCAAAAAATTAAATGGACTGGCTATATATACAAAATTTAATGGACTATACATCGTCCATTTTTAAAATTTTTATAAAAAATTAAATTGGCTATAATTCGTCCATTTTGTATGTAAAAACTTAAGTGGACTATATACGTCGTCTTCTTTTCTCGCAAGGAATTTAATAAACTATACATCATCCATTTTTCATGCAAAAAATTTTTTTATGAAAAAAATTTAATGGACTATACATCGTCTTTTTTCTCAATTTTTTATGAAAAAATTTTATCGACTATAAATCGTCCGATTCGTATGCAAAAAATTATATAGACTATACATCGTCTATTTTTCATGCAAACAATTAAATGGACTGGCTATATATACAAAATCTAATGGACTATACATCGTCCATTTTTAAAATTTTTATAAAAAATTAAATTGGCTATAATTCGCCCATTTCGTATGTAAAAACTTAAGTGGACTATATACGTCGTCTTCTTTTCTCGCAAAGAATTTAATAAACTATACATCATCTATTTTTCATGCAAAAAATTTTTTTATGAAAAAAAATTTAATGGACTATACATCGTCTTTTTTTCAACTTTTTATGAAAAAATTTTATCGACTATAAATCGTCCGATTCGTATGCAAACAATTATATAGACTATACATCGTCTATTTTTCATGCAAAAAATTAAATGGACTGGCTATATATACAAAATCTAATGGACTATACATCGTCCATTTTTAAAATTTTTATAAAAAATTAAATTGGCTATAATTCGTCCATTTTGTATGTAAAAACTTAATTGGACTATATACGTCGTCTTCTTTTCTCGCAAAGAATTTAATAAACTATACATCATCCATTTTTCATGCAAAAAATTTTTTTATGAAAAAAATTTAATGGACTATACATCGTCGTTTTTTCAATTTTTTATGAAAAAATTTTATCGACTATAAATCGTCCGATTCGTATGCAAAAAATTATATAGACTATACATCGTCTATTTTTCATGCAAAAAATTAAATGGACTGGCTATATATAAAAAATTTAATGGACTACACATCGTCCATTTTTAAAATTTTTATAAAAAATTAAATTGGCTATAATTCGTCCATTTCGTATGTAAAAACTTAATTGGACTATAGACGTCGTCTTCTTTTCTCGCAAAGAATTTAATAAACTATACATCATCCATTTTTCATGCAAAAAATTTTTTTATGAAAAAAATTTAATGGACTAGTCTTTTTTTCAATTTTTTATGAAAAAATTTTATCGACTATAAATCGTCCGATTCGTATGCAAAAAATTATATAGACTATACATCGTCTATTTTTCATGCAAAAAATTAAATGGACTGGCTATATATACAAAATCTAATGGACTATACATCGTCCATTTTTAAAATTTTTATAAAAAATTAAATTGGCTATAATTCGTCCATTTCGTATGTAAAAACTTAATTGGACTATAGACGTCGTCTTCTTTTCTCGCAAAGATTTTAATAAACTATACATCATCCATTTTTCATGCAAAAAATTTTTTTATGAAAAAAATTTAATGGACTATACATCGTCTTTTTTTTAATTTTTTATGAAAAAATTTTATCGACTATAAATCGTCCGATTCGTATGCAAAAAATTATATAGACTATACATCGTCTATTTTTCATGCAAAAAATTAAATGGACTGGCTATATATACAAAATTTAATGGACTATACATCGTCCATTTTTAAAATTTTTATAAAAAATTAAATTGGCTATAATTCGTCCATTTTGTATGTAAAAACTTAAGTGGACTATATACGTCGTCTTCTTTTCTCGCAAGGAATTTAATAAACTATACATCATCCATTTTTCATGCAAAAAATTTTGTATGAAAAAAATTTAATGGACTATACATCGTCTTTTTTTCAATTTTTTATGAAAAAATTTTATCGATATAAAACGTCCGATTCGTATGCAAAAAATTATATAGACTATACATCGTCTATTTTTCATGCAAAAAATTAAATGGACTGGCTATATATACAAAATCTAATGGACTATATATCGTCCATTTTTAAAATTTTTATAAAAAATTAAATTGGCTATAATTCGTCTATTTCGTATGTAAAAACTTAATTGGACTATATACGTCGTCTTCTTTTCTCGCAAAGAATTTAATAAACTATACATCATCCATTTTTCATGCAAAAAATTTTTTTATGAAAAAAATTTAATGGACTATACATCGTCTTTTTTTAAATTTTTTATGAAAAAATTTTATCGACTATAAATCGTCCGATTCGTATGCAAAAAATTATATAGACTATACATCGTCTATTTTTCATGCCAAAAATTAAATGGACTGGCTATATATACAAAATTTAATGGACTATACATCGTCCATTTTTAAAATTTTTATAAAAAATTAAATTGGCTATAATTCGTCCATTTTGTATGTAAAAACTTAAGTGGACTATATACGTCGTCTTCTTTTCTCGCAAAGAATTTAATAAACTATACATCATCCATTTTTCATGCAAAAAATTTTTTTATGAAAAAAATTTAATGGACTATACATCGTCTTTTTTTTAAATTTTTTATGAAAAAATTTTATCGACTATAAATCGTCCGATTCGTATGCAAAAAATTATGTAGACTATACATCGTCTATTTTTCATGCAAAAAATTAAATGGACTGGCTATATATACAAAATTTAATGGACTATACATCGTCCATTTTTGAAATTTTTATAAAAAATTAAATTGGCTATAATTCGTCCATTCTGTATGTAAAAACTTAAGTGGACTATATACGTCGTCTTCTTTTCTCGCAAAGAATTTAATAAACTATACATCATCCATTTTTCATGCAAAAAATTTTTTTATGAAAAAAATTTAATGGACTATACATCGTCTTTTTTTAAATTTTTTATGAAAAAATTTTATCGACTATAAATCGTCCGATTCGTATGCAAAAAATTATATAGACTATACATCGTCTATTTTTCATGCAAAAAATTAAATGGACTGGCTATATATACAAAATTTAATGGACTATACATCGTCCATTTTTAAAATTTTTATAAAAAATTAAATTGGCTATAATTCGTCCATTTTGTATGTAAAACCTTAAGTGGACTATATACGTCGTCTTCTTTTCTCGCAAAGAATTTAATAAACTATACATCATCCATTTTTCATGCAAAAAATTTTTTTATGAAAAAAATTTAATGGACTATACATCGTATTTTTTTCAATTTTTTATGAAAAAATTTTATCGACTATAAATCGTCCGATTCGTATGCAAAAAATTATATAGACTATACATCGTCTATTTTTCATGCAAAAAATTAAATGGACTGGCTATATATACAAAATCTAATGGACTATACATCGTCCATTTTTAAAATTTTTATAAAAAATTAAATTGGCTATAATTGATCCATTTTGTATGTAAAAATTTAATGGACTATATACGTCGTCTTCTTTTCTCGCAAAGAATTTAATAAACTATACATTATCCATTTTTCATGGAAAAAATTTTTTATGAAAAAAATTTAATGGACTATACATCTTTTTTCAATTTTTTATGAAAAAATTTTATCGACTATAAATCGTCCGATTCGTATGCAAAAAATTATATAGACTATACATCGTCTATTTTTCATGCAAAAAATTAAATGGACTGGCTATATATATAAAATTTAATGGACTCTACATCGTCCATTTTTAAAATTTTTATAAACAATTAAATTGGCTATAATTCGTCCATTTCGTATGTAAAAACTTAATTGGACTATATATGTCGTCTTCTTTTCTCGCAAAGAATTTAATAAACTATACATTATCCATTTTTCATGGAAAAAATTTTTTATGAAAAAAATTTAATGGACTATACATCGTCTTTTTTTCAATTTTTTATGAAAAAATTTTATCGACTATAAATCGTCCGATTTGTATGCAAAAAATTATATAGACTATACATCGTCTATTTTTCATGCAAAAAATTAAATGGACTGGCTATATATATAAAATTTAATGGACTACATCGTCCATTTTTAAAATTTTTATAAACAATTAAATTGGCTATAATTCGTCCATTTTGTATGTAAAAACTTAATTGGACTATATACGTCGTCTTCTTTTCTCGCAAAGAATTTAATAAACTATACATCATCCATTTTTCATGCAAACAATTTTTTTATGAAAAAAATTTAATGGACTATACATCGTCTTTTTTTTCATTTTTTATGAAAAAATTTTATCGACTATAAATCGTCCGATTCGTATGCAAAAAATTATATAGACTATACATCGTCTATTTTTCATGCAAAAAATTAAATGGACTGGCTATATATACAAAATCTAATGGACTATACATCGTCCATTTTTAAAATTTTTATAAAAAATTAAATTAGCTATAATTCGTCCATTTTGTATGTAAAAACTTAATTGGACTATATACGTCGTCTTCTTTTCTCGCAAAGAATTTAATAAACTATACATCATCCATTTTTCATGCAAAAAATTTTTTATGAAAAAAATTTAATGGACTATACATCGTCTTTTTTCTCAATTTTTTATGAAAAAATTTTATCGACTATAAATCGTCCGATTCGTATGCAAAAAATTATATAGACTATACATCGTCTATTTTTCATGCAAAAAATTAAATGGACTGGCTATATATACAAAATTTAATGGACTATACATCGTCCATTTTTAAAATTTTTATAAAAAATTAAATTGGCTATAATTCGTCCATTTTGTATGTAAAAACTTAATGGACTATATACGTCGTCTTCTTTTCTCGCAAAGAATTTAATAAACTATACATCATCCATTTTTCATGCAAAAAATTTTTTATGAAAAAAATTTAATGGACTATACATCGTCTTTTTTCTCAATTTTTTATGAAAAAATTTTATCGACTATAAATCGTCCGATTCGTATGCAAAAAATTATATAGACTATACATCGTCTATTTTTCATGCAAAAAATTAAATGGACTGGCTATATATACAAAATCTAATGGACTATACATCGTCCATTTTTAAAATTTTTATAAAAAATTAAATTGGCTATAATTCGTCCATTTTGTATGTAAAAACTTAAGTGGACTATATACGTCGTCTTCTTTTCTCGCAAAGAATTTAATAAACTATACATCATCCATTTTTCATGCAAAAAATTTTTTTATGAAAAAAATTTAATCGTCTATTTTTCATGCAAACAATTAAATGGACTGGCTATATATACAAAATCTAATGGACTATACATCGTCCATTTTTAAAATTTTTATAAAAAATTAAATTGGCTATAGTTTGCCCATTTCGTATGTAAAAACTTAATTGGACTATATACGTCGTCTTCTTTTCTCGCAAAGAATTTAATAAACTATACATCATCCATTTTTCATGCAAAAAATTTTTTTATGAAAAAAATTTAATGGACTATACATCGTCTTTTTTCTCAATTTTTTATGAAAAAATTTTATCGACTATAAATCGTCCGATTCGTATGCAAAAAATTATATAGACTATACATCGTCTATTTTTCATGCAAAAAATTAAATGGACTGGCTATATATACAAAATCTAATGGACTATACATCGTCCATTTTTAAAATTTTTATAAAAAATTAAATTGGCTATAATTCGTCCATTTTGTATGTAAAAACTTAATGGACTATATACGTCGTCTTCTTTTCTCGCAAAGAATTTAATAAACTATACATCATCCATTTTTCATGCAAAAAATTTTTTATGAAAAAAATTTAATGGACTATACGTCGTCTTTTTTCTCAATTTTTTATGAAAAAATTTTATCGACTATAAATCGTCCGATTCGTATGCAAAAAATTATATAGACTATACATCGTCTATTTTTCATGCAAAAAATTAAATGGACTGGCTATATATACAAAATCTAATGGACTATACATCGTCCATTTTTAAAATTTTTATAAAAAATTAAATTGGCTCTAATTCGTCGATTTCGTATGTAAAAACTTTATTGGACTATATACGTCGCCTTCTTTTCTCGTAAAGAATTTAATAAACTATACATCATCCATTTTTCATGCAAAAAATTTTTTTATGAAAAAAATTTAATGGACTATACATCGTCTTTTTTCTCAATTTTTTATGAAAAAATTTTATCGACTATAAATCGTCCGATTCGTATGCAAAAAATTATATAGACTATACATCGTCTATTTTTCATGCAAAAAATTAAATGGACTGGCTATATATACAAAATCTAATGGACTATACATCGTCCATTTTTAAAATTTTTATAAAAAATTAAATTGGCTATAATTCGTCCATTTTGTATGTAAAAACTTAATGGACTATATACGTCGTCTTCTTTTCTCGCAAAGAATTTAATAAACTATACATCATCCATTTTTCATGCAAAAAATTTTTTTATGAAAAAAATTTAATGGACTATACATCGTCTTTTTTTTCAATTTTTTATGAAAAAATTTTATCGACTATAAATCGTCCGATTTGTATGCAAAAAATTATATAGACTATACATCGTCTATATTTCATGCAAAAAATTAAATGGACTGGCTATATATATAAAATCTAATGGACTATACATCGTCCATTTTTAAAATTTTTATAAAAAATTAAATTGGCTATAATTCATCCATTTCGTATGTAAAAACTTAATTGGACTATATACGTCGTCTTCTTTTCTCGCAAAGAATTTAATAAACTATACATCATCCATTTTTCATGCAAAAAATTTTTTTATGAAAAAAATTTAATGGACTATACATCGTCTTTTTTTCAATTTTTTATGAAAAAATTTTATCGACTATAAATCGTCCGATTCGTATGCAAAAAATTATATAGACTATACATCGTCTATTTTTCATGCAAAAAATTAAATGGACTGGCTATATATACAAAATCTAATGGACTATACATCGTCCATTTTTAAAATTTTTATAAAAAATTAAATTGGCTATAATTCGCCCATTTTGTATGTAAAAACTTAAGTGGACTATATACGTCGACTTCTTTTCTCGCAAAAAATTTAATAAACTATACATCATCCATTTTTCATGCAAAAAATTTTTTTATGAAAAAAATTTTATGGACTATACATCGTCTTTTTTTCAATTTTTTATGAAAAAATTTTATCGAATATAAATCATCCGATTTGTATGCAAAAAATTATATAGACTATACATCGTCTATTTTTCATGCAAAAAATTAAATGGACTGGCTATATATACAAAATTTAATGGACTATACATCGTCCATTTTTAAAATTTTTATAAAAAATTAAATTGGCTATAATTCGTCCATTTTGTATGTAAAAACTTAAGTGGACTATATACGTCGTCTTCTTTTCTCGCAAAGAATTTAATAAACTATACTTCATCCATTTTTCATGCAAAAAATTTTTTTATGAAAAAAATTTAATGGACTATACATCGTCTTTTTTTAAATTTTTTATGAAAAAATTTTATCGACTATAAATCGTCCGATTCGTATGCAAAAAATTATATAGACTATACATCGTCTATTTTTCATGCAAAAATTAAATGGACTGGCTATATATACAAAATCTAATGGACTATACATCGTCCATTTTTAAAATTTTTATAAAAAATTAAATTGGCTATAATTCGTCCATTTCGTATGTAAAAACTTAATTGGACTATATACGTCGTCTTCTTTTCTCGCAAATAATTTAATAAACTATACATCATCCATTTTTCATGCAAAAAATTTTTTTATGAAAAAAATTTAATGGATTATACATCGTCTTTTTTTCAATTTTTTATGAAAAAATTTTATCGACTATAAATCGTCCGATTTGTATGCAAAAAATTATATAGACTATAAATCGTCTATATTTCATGCAAAAAATTAAATGGACTGGCTATATATATAAAATCTAATGGACTATACATCGTCCATTTTTAAAATTTTTATAAAAAATTAAATTGGCTATAATTCATCCATTTCGTATGTAAAAACTTAATTGGACTATATACGTCGTCTTCGTTTCTCGCAAAGAATTTAATAAACTATACATCATCCATTTTTCATGCAAAAAATTTTTTTATGAAAAAAATTTAATGGACTATACATCGTCTTTTTTTCAATTTTTTATGAAAAAATTTTATCGACTATAAATCGTCCGATTCGTATGCAAAAAATTAAATAGACTATACATCGTCTATTTTTCATGCAAAAAATTAAATGGACTGGCTATATATACAAAATCTAATGGACTATACATCGTCCATTTTTAAAATTTTTATAAAAAATTAAATTGGCTATAATTCGCCCATTTTGTATGTAAAAACTTAAGTGGACTATATACGTCGTCTTCTTTTCTCGCAAAAAATTTAATAAACTATACATCATCCATTTTTCATGCAAAAAATTTTTTTATGAAAAAAATTTAATGGACTATACATCGTCTTTTTTTCAATTTTTTATGAAAAAATTTTATCGACTATAAATCGTCCGATTCGTATGCAAAAAATTATATAGACTATACATCGTCTATTTTTCATGCAAAAAATTAAATGGACTGGCTATATATACAAAATCTAATGGACTATACATCGTCCATTTTTAAAATTTTTATAAAAAATTAAATTGGCTATAATTCGCCCATTTTGTATGTAAAAACTTAAGTGGACTATATACGTCGACTTCTTTTCTCGCAAAAAATTTAATAAACTATACATCATCCATTTTTCATGCAAAAAATTTTTTTATGAAAAAAATTTAATGGACTATACATCGTCTTTTTTTCAATTTTTTATGAAAAAATTTTATCGACTATAAATCGTCCGATTCGTATGCAAAAAATTATATAGACTATACATCGTCTATTTTTCATGCAAAAAATTAAATGGTCCATTTTTAAAATTTTTATAAAAAATTAAATTGGCTATAATTCGTCCATTTTGTATGTAAAAACTTAAGTGGACTATATACGTCGTCTTCTTTTCTCGCAAAGAATTTAATAAACTATACATCATCCATTTATCATGCAAAAAATTTTTTTATGAAAAAAATTTAATGGACTATACATCGTCTTTTTTTAAATTTTTTATGAAAAAATTTTATCGACTATAAATCGTCCGATTCGTATGCAAAAAATTATATAGACTATACATCGTCTATTTTTCATGCAAAAAATTAAATGGACTGGCTGTATATACAAAATCTAATGGACTATACATCGTCCATTTTTAAAATTTTTATAAAAAATTAAATTGGCTATAATTCGTCCATTTCGTATGTAAAAACTTAATTGGACTATATACGTCGTCTTCTTTTCTCGCAAAGAATTTAATAAACTATACATCATCCATTTTTCAAGCAAAAAATTTTTTTATGAAAAAAATTTAATGGACTATACATCGTCTTTTTTTCAATTTTTTATGAAAAAATTTTATCGACTATAAATCGTCCGATTTGTATGCAAAAAATTATATAGACTATACATCGTCTATTTTTCATGCAAAAAATTAAATGGACTGGCTATATATACAAAATTTAATGGACTATACATCGTCCATTTTTTAAATTTTTATAAAAAATTAAATTGGCTATAATTCGTCCATTTTGTATGTAAAAACTTAATGGACTATATACGTCGTCTTCTTTTCTCGCAAAGAATTTAATAAACTATACATCATCCATTTTTCATGCAAAAAATTTTTTTATGAAAAAAATTTAATGGACTATACATCGTCTTTTTTCTCAATTTTTTATGAAAAAATTTTATCGACTATAAATCGTCCGATTCGTATGCAAAAGATTATATAGACTATACATCGTCTATTTTTCATGCAAAAAATTAAATGGACTGGCTATATATACAAAATCTAATGGACTATACATCGTCCATTTTTAAAATTTTTATAAAAAATTAAATTGGCTATAATTCGTCCATTTTGTATGTAAAAACTTAAGTGGACTATATACGTCGTCTTCTTTTCTCGCAAAAAATTTAATAAACTATACATCATCCATTTTTCATGCAAAAAATTTTTTTATGAAAAAAATTTAATGGACTATACATCGTCTTTTTTTTCAATTTTTTATGAAAAAATTTTATCGACTATAAATCGTCCGATTCGTATGCAAAAAATTATATAGACTATACATCGTCTATTTTTCATGCAAACAATTAAATGGACTGGCTATATATACAAAATCTAATGGACTATACATCGTCCATTTTTTAAATTTTTATAAAAAATTAAATTGGCTATAATTCGCCCATTTCGTATGTAAAAACTTAAGTGGACTATATACGTCGTCTTCTTTTCTCGCAAAGAATTTAATAAACTATACATCATCCATTTTTCATGCAAAAAATTTTTTTATGAAAAAAATTTAATGGACTATACATCGTCTTTTTTCTCAATTTTTTATGAAAAAATTTTATCGACTATAAATCGTCCGATTCGTATGCAAAAAATTATATAGACTATACATCGTCTATTTTTCATGCAAAAAATTAAATGGACTGGCTATATATATAAAATCTAATGGACTATACATCGTCCATTTTTAAAATTTTTATAAAAAATTAAATTGGCTATAATTCGTCCATTTCGTATGTAAAAACTTAATTGGACTATATACGTCGTCTTCTTTTCTCGCAAAGAATTTAATAAACTATACATCATCCATTTTTCATGCAACAAATTTTTTTATGAAAAAAATTTAATGGACTATTATACATCGTCTATTTTTCATGCAAAAAATTAAATGGACTGGCTATATATACAAAATCTAATGGACTATACATCGTCCATTTTTAAAATTTTTATAAAAAATTAAATTGGCTATAATTCGTCCATTTCGTATGTAAAAACTTAATTGGACTATATACGTCGTCTTCTTTTCTCGCAAAGAATTTAATAAACTATACATCATCCATTTTTCAAGCAAAAAATTTTTTTATGAAAAAAATTTAATGGACTATACATCGTCTTTTTTCTCAATTTTTTATGAAAAAATTTTATCGACTATAAATCGTCCGATTCGTATGCAAAAGATTATATAGACTATACATCGTCTATTTTTCATGCAAAAAATTAAATGGACTGGCTATATATACAAAATCTAATGGACTATACATCGTCCATTTTTAAAATTTTTATAAAAAATTAAATTGGCTATAATTCGTCCATTTTGTATGTAAAAACTTAAGTGGACTATATACGTCGTCTTCTTTTCTCGCAAAGAATTTAATAAACTATACATCATCCATTTTTCATGCAAAAAATTTTTTTATGAAAAAAATTTAATGGACTATACATCGTCTTTTTTTCAATTTTTTATGAAAAAATTTTATCGACTATAAATCGTCCGATTCGTATGCAAAAAATTATATAGACTATACATCGTCTATTTTTCATGCAAACAATTAAATGGACTGGCTATATATACAAAATCTAATGGACTATACATCGTCCATTTTTAAAATTTTTATAAAAAATTAAATTGGCTATAGTTTGCCCATTTCGTATGTAAAAACTTAATTGGACTATATACGTCGTCTTCTTTTCTCGCAAAGAATTTAATAAACTATACATCATCCATTTTTCATGCAAAAAATTTTTTATGAAAAAAATTTAATGGACTATACATCGTCTTTTTTCTCAATTTTTTATGAAAAAATTTTATCGACTATAAATCGTCCGATTTGTATGCAAAAAATTATATAGACTATACATCGTCTATTTTTCATGCAAAAAATTAAATGGACTGGCTATATATACAAAATCTAATGGACTATACATCGTCCATTTTTAAAATTTTTATAAAAAATTAAATTGGCTATAATTCGTCCATTTTGTATGTAAAAACTTAAGTGGACTATATACGTCGTCTTCTTTTCTCGCAAAAAATTTAATAAACTATACATCATCCATTTTTCATGCAAAAAATTTTTTTATGAAAAAAATTTAATGGACTATACATCGTCTTTTTTTTCAATTTTTTATGAAAAAATTTTATCGACTATAAATCGTCCGATTCGTATGCAAAAAATTATATAGACTATACATCGTCTATTTTTCATGCAAACAATTAAATGGACTGGCTATATATACAAAATCTAATGGACTATACATCGTCCATTTTTAAAATTTTTATAAAAAATTAAATTGGCTATAATTCGCCCATTTCGTATGTAAAAACTTAAGTGGACTATATACGTCGTCTTCTTTTCTCGCAAAGAATTTAATAAACTATACATCATCCATTTTTCATGCAAAAAATTTTTTTATGAAAAAAATTTAATGGACTATACATCGTCTTTTTTCTCAATTTTTTATGAAAAAATTTTATCGACTATAAATCGTCCGATTCGTATGCAAAAAATTATATAGACTATACATCGTCTATTTTTCATGCAAAAAATTAAATGGACTGGCTATATATACAAAATCTAATGGACTATACATCGTCCATTTTTAAAATTTTTATAAAAAATTAAATTGGCTATAATTCGTCGATTTCGTATGTAAAAACTTAATTGGACTACATACGTCGTCTTCTTTTCTCGCAAAGAATTTAATAAACTATACATCATCCATTTTTCATGCAAAAAATTTTTTTATGAAAAAAATTTAATGGACTATACATCGTCTTTTTTCTCAATTTTTTATGAAAAAATTTTATCGACTATAAATCGTCCGATTCGTATGCAAAAGATTATATAGACTATACATCGTCTATTTTTCATGCAAAAAATTAAATGGACTGGCTATATATACAAAATCTAATGGACTATACATCGTCCATTTTTAAAATTTTTATAAAAAATTAAATTGGCTATAATTCGTCCATTTTGTATGTAAAAACTTAAGTGGACTATATACGTCGTCTTCTTTTCTCGCAAAAAATTTAATAAACTATACATCATCCATTTTTCATGCAAAAAATTTTTTTATGAAAAAAATTTAATGGACTATACATCGTCTTTTTTTTCAATTTTTTATGAAAAAATTTTATCGACTATAAATCGTCCGATTCGTATGCAAAAAATTATATAGACTATACATCGTCTATTTTTCATGCAAACAATTAAATGGACTGGCTATATATACAAAATCTAATGGACTATACATCGTCCATTTTTTAAATTTTTATAAAAAATTAAATTGGCTATAATTCGCCCATTTCGTATGTAAAAACTTAAGTGGACTATATACGTCGTCTTCTTTTCTCGCAAAGAATTTAATAAACTATACATCATCCATTTTTCATGCAAAAAATTTTTTTATGAAAAAAATTTAATGGACTATACATCGTCTTTTTTCTCAATTTTTTATGAAAAAATTTTATCGACTATAAATCGTCCGATTCGTATGCAAAAAATTATATAGACTATACATCGTCTATTTTTCATGCAAAAAATTAAATGGACTGGCTATATATATAAAATCTAATGGACTATACATCGTCCATTTTTAAAATTTTTATAAAAAATTAAATTGGCTATAATTCGTCCATTTCGTATGTAAAAACTTAATTGGACTATATACGTCGTCTTCTTTTCTCGCAAAGAATTTAATAAACTATACATCATCCATTTTTCATGCAACAAATTTTTTTATGAAAAAAATTTAATGGACTATTATACATCGTCTATTTTTCATGCAAAAAATTAAATGGACTGGCTATATATACAAAATCTAATGGACTATACATCGTCCATTTTTAAAATTTTTATAAAAAATTAAATTGGCTATAATTCGTCCATTTTGTATGTAAAAACTTAAGTGGACTATATACGTCGTCTTCTTTTCTCGCAAAAAATTTAATAAACTATACATCATCCATTTTTCATGAAAAAAATTTTTTTATGAAAAAAATTTAATGGACTATACATCGTCTTTTTTTTCAATTTTTTATGAAAAAATTTTATCGACTATAAATCGTCCGATTCGTATGCAAAAATTATATAGACTATACATCGTCTATTTTTCATGCAAACAATTAAATGGACTGGCTATATATACAAAATCTAATGGACTATACATCGTCCATTTTTAAAATTTTTATAAAAAATTAAATTGGCTATAATTCGTCCATTTTGTATGTAAAAACTTAAGTGGACTATATACGTCGTCTTCTTTTCTCGCAAAAAATTTAATAAACTATACATCATCCATTTTTCATGAAAAAAATTTTTTTATGAAAAAAATTTAATGGACTATACATCGTCTTTTTTTTCAATTTTTTATGAAAAAATTTTATCGACTATAAATCGTCCGATTCGTATGCAAAAAATTATATAGACTATACATCGTCTATTTTTCATGCAAAAAATTAAATGGACTGGCTATATATACAAAATCTAATGGACTATACATCGTCCATTTTTAAAATTTTTATAAAAAATTAAATTGGCTATAATTCGTCCATTTCGTATGTAAAAACTTAATTGGACTATATACGTCGTCTTCTTTTCTCGCAAAGAATTTAATAAACTATACATCATCCATTTTTCATGCAAAAAATTTTTTTATGAAAAAAATTTAATGGACTATACATCGTCTTTTTTTCAATTTTTTATGAAAAAATTTTATCGACTATAAATCGTCCGATTTGTATGCAAAAAATTATATAGACTATACATCGTCTATTTTTCATGCAAAAAATTAAATGGACTGGCTATATATACAAAATTTAATGGACTATACATCGTCCATTTTTAAAATTTTTATAAAAAATTAAATTGGCTATAATTCGTCCATTTTGTATGTAAAAACTTAAGTGGACTATATACGTCGTCTTCTTTTCTCGCAAAGAATTTAATAAACTATACATCATCCATTTTTCATGCAAAAAATTTTTTTATGAAAAAAATTTAATGGACTATACATCGTCTTTTTTTAAATTTTTTATGAAAAAATTTTATCGACTATAAATCGTCCGATTCGTATGCAAAAAATTATATAGACTATACATCGTCTATTTTTCATGCAAAAAATTAAATGGACTGGCTATATATACAAAATTTAATGGACTATACATCGTCCATTTTTAAAATTTTTATAAAAAATTAAATTGGCTATAATTCGTCCATTTTGTATGTAAAAACTTAAGTGGACTATATACGTCGTCTTCTTTTCTCGCAAAGAATTTAATAAACTATACATCATCCATTTTTCATGCAAAAAATTTTTTTATGAAAAAAATTTAATGGACTATACATTGTCTTTTTTTCAATTTTTTATGAAAAAATTTTATCGACTATAAATCGTCCGATTCGTATGCAAAAAATTATATAGACTATACATCGTCTATTTTTCATGCAAAAAATTAAATGGACTGGCTATATATACAAAATTTAATGGACTATACATCGTCCATTTTTAAAATTTTTATAAAAAATTAAATTGGCTATAATTCGTCCATTTTGTATGTAAAAACTTAAGTGGACTATATACGTCGTCTTCTTTTCTCGCAAAGAATTTAATAAACTATACATCATCCATTTTTCATGCAAAAAATTTTTTTATGAAAAAAATTTAATGGACTATACATCGTCTTTTTTTCAATTTTTTATGAAAAAATTTTATCGACTATAAATCGTCCGATTCGTATGCAAAAAATTATATAGACTATACATCGTCTATTTTTCATGCAAAAAATTAAATGGACTGGCTATATATACAAAATTTAATGGACTATACATCGTCCATTTTTAAAATTTTTATAAAAAATTAAATTGGCTATAATTCGTCCATTTTGTATGTAAAAACTTAAGTGGACTATATACGTCGTCTTCTTTTCTCGCAAAGAATTTAATAAACTATACATCATCCATTTTTCATGCAAAAAATTTTTTTATGAAAAAAATTTAATGGACTATATACATCGTCTTTTTTTCAATTTTTTATGAAAAAATTTTATCGACTATAAATCGTCCGATTCGTATGCAAAAAATTATATAGACTATACATCGTCTATTTTTCATGCAAAAAATTAAATGGACTGGCTATATATACAAAATCTAATGGACTATACATCGTCCATTTTTTAAATTTTTATAAAAAATTAAATTGGCTATAATTCGTCCATTTTGTATGTAAAAACTTAAGTGGACTATATACGTCGTCTTCTTTTCTCGCAAAAAATTTAATAAACTATACATCATCCATTATTCATGAAAAAAATTTTTTTATGAAAAAAATTTAATGGACTATACATCGTCTTTTTTTAAATTTTTTATGAAAAAATTTTATCGACTATAAATCGTCCGATTCGTATGCAAAAAATTATATAGACTATACATCGGCTATTTTTCATGCAAAAAATTAAATGGACTGGCTATATATACAAAATCTAATGGACTATACATCGTCCATTTTTAAAATTTTTATAAAAAATTAAATTGGCTATAATTCGTCCATTTCGTATGTAAAAACTTAATTGGACTATATATGTCGTCTTCTTTTCTCGCAAAGAATTTAATAAACTATACATCATCCATTTTTCATGCAAAAAATTTTTTTATGAAAAAAATTTAATGGACTATAACATCGTCTTTTTTTCAATTTTTTACGAAAAAATTTTATCGACTATAAATCGTCCGATTTGTATGCAAAAAATTATATAGACTATACATCGTCTATTTTTCATGCAAAAAATTAAATGGACTGGCTATATATACAAAATTTAATGGACTATACATCGTCCATTTTTAAAATTTTTATAAAAAATTAAATTGGCTATAATTCGTCCATTTTGTATGTAAAAACTTAATGGACTATATACGTCGTCTTCTTTTCTCGCAAAGAATTTAATAAACTATACATCATCCATTTTTCATGCAAAAAATTTTTTATGAAAAAAATTTAATGGATTATACATCGTCTTTTTTCTCAATTTTTTATGAAAAAATTTTATCGACTATAAATCGTCCGATTCGTATGCAAAAAATTATATAGACTATACATCGTCTATTTTTCATGCAAAAAATTAAATGGACTGGCTATATATACAAAATCTAATGGACTATACATCGTCCATTTTTAAAATTTTTATAAAAAATTAAATTGGCTATAATTCGTCCATTTTGTATGTAAAAACTTAAGTGGACTATATACGTCGTCTTCTTTTCTCGCAAAAAATTTAATAAACTATACATCATCCATTTTTCATGCAAAAAATTTTTTTATGAAAAAAATTTAATGGACTATACATCGTCTTTTTTTTCAATTTTTTATGAAAAAATTTTATCGACTATAAATCGTCCGATTCGTATGCAAAAAATTATATAGACTATACATCGTCTATTTTTCATGCAAACAATTAAATGGACTGGCTATATATACAAAATCTAATGGACTATACATCGTCCATTTTTTAAATTTTTATAAAAAATTAAATTGGCTATAATTCGCCCATTTCGTATGTAAAAACTTAAGTGGACTATATACGTCGTCTTCTTTTCTCGCAAAGAATTTAATAAACTATACATCATCCATTTTTCATGCAAAAAATTTTTTTATGAAAAAAATTTAATGGACTATACATCGTCTTTTTTTAAATTTTGTATGAAAAAATTTTATCGACTATAAATCGTCCGATTCGTATGCAAAAAATTATATAGACTATACATCGTCTATTTTTCATGCAAACAATTAAATGGACTGGCTATATATACAAAATCTAATGGACTATACATCGTCCATTTTTAAAATTTTTATAAAAAATTAAATTGGCTATAATTCGTCCATTTTGTATGTAAAAACTTAATTGGACTATATACGTCGTCTTCTTTTCTCGCAAAGATTTTAATAAACTATACATCATCCATTTTTCATGCAAAAATTTTTTTTATGAAAAAAATTTAATGGACTATACATCGTCTTTTTTTCAATTTTTTATGAAAAAATTTTATCGACTATAAATCGTCCGATTCGTATGCAAAAAATTATATAGACTATACATCGTCTATTTTTCATGCAAAAAATTAAATGGACTGGCTATATATACAAAATCTAATGGACTATACATCGTCCATTTTTACCATTTTTATAAAAAATTAAATTGGCTATAATTCGTCCATTTTGTATGTAAAAACTTAATGGACTATATACGTCGTCTTCTTTTCTCGCAAAGAATTTAATAAACTATACATCATCCATTTTTCATGCAAAAAATTTTTTTATGAAAAAAATTTAATGGACTATACATCGTCTTTTTTTCAATTTTTTATGAAAAAATTTTATCGACTATAAATCGTCCGATTCGTATGCAAAAAATTATATAGACTATACATCGTCTATTTTTCATGCAAAAAATTAAATGGACTGGCTATATATACAAAATCTAATGGACTATACATCGTCCATTTTTACCATTTTTATAAAAAATTAAATTGGCTATAATTCGTCCATTTTGTATGTAAAAACTTAATGGACTATATACGTCGTCTTCTTTTCTCGCAAAGAATTTAATAAACTATACATCATCCATTTTTCATGCAAAAAATTTTTTTATGAAAAAAATTTAATGGACTATACATCGTCTTTTTTTCAATTTTTTATGAAAAAATTTTATCGACTATAAATCGTCCGATTTGTATGCAAAAAATTATATAGACTATACATCGTCTATTTTTCATGCAAAAAATTAAATGGACTGGCTATATATACAAAATTTAATGGACTATACATCGTCCATTTTTAAAATTTTTATAAAAAATTAAATTGGCTATAATTCGTCCATTTTGTATGTAAAAACTTAATGGACTATATACGTCGTCTTCTTTTCTCGCAAAGAATTTAATAAACTATACATCATCCATTTTTCATGCAAAAAATTTTTTATGAAAAAAATTTAATGGACTATACATCGTCTTTTTTCTCAATTTTTTATGAAAAAATTTTATCGACTATAAATCGTCCGATTCGTATGCAAAAAATTATATAGACTATACATCGTCTATTTTTCATGCAAAAAATTAAATGGACTGGCTATATATACAAAATCTAATGGACTATACATCGTCCATTTTTAAAATTTTTATAAAAAATTAAATTGGCTACAATTCGCCCATTTCGTATGTAAAAACTTAAGTGGACTATATACGTCGTCTTCTTTTCTCGCAAAGAATTTAATAAACTATACATCATCCATTTTTCATGCAAAAGATTTTTTTATGAAAAAAATTTAATGGACTATACATCGTCTTTTTTTAAATTTTTTATGAAAAAATTTTATCGACTATAAATCGTCCGATTCGTATGCAAAAAAATTATATAGACTATACATCGTCTATTTTTCATGGAAAAAATTAAATGGACTGGCTATATATACAAAATCTAATGGACTATACATCGTCCATTTTTAAAATTTTTATAAAAAATTAAATTGGCTATAATTCGTCCATTTTGTATGTAAAAACTTAATTGGACTATATACGTCGTCTTCTTTTCTCGTAAAGAATTTAATAAACTATACATCATCCATTTTTCATGGAAAAAATTTTTTTATGAAAAAAATTTAATGGACTATACATCGTCTTTTTTTCAATTTTTTATGAAAAAATTTTATCGACTATAAATCGTCCGATTCGTATGCAAAAAATTATATAGACTATACATCGTCTATTTTTCATGCAAAAAATTAAATGGACTGGCTATATATACAAAATCTAATGGACTATACATCGTCCATTTTTAAAATTTTTATAAAAAATTAAATTGGCTATAATTCGTCCATTTTGTATATAAAAACTTAATGGACTATATACGTCGTCTTCTTTTCTCGCAAAGAATTTAATAAACTATACATCATCCATTTTTCATCGTCTTTTTCTCAATTTTTTATGAAAAAATTTTATCGACTATAAATCGTCCGATTCGTATGCAAAAAATTATATAGACTATACATCGTCTATTTTTCATGCAAAAAATTAAATGGACTGGCTATATATACAAAATCTAATGGACTATATATCGTCCATTTTTAAAATTTTTATAAAAAATTAAATTGGCTATAATTCGTCCATTTTGTATGTAAAAACTTAAGTGGACTATATACGTCGTCTTCTTTTCTCGCAAAAAATTTAATAAACTATAAATCATCCATTTTTCATGGAAAAAATCCATTTTTAAAATTTTTATAAAAAATTAAATTGGCTATAATTCGTCCATTTTGTATGTAAAAACTTAAGTGGACTATATACGTCGTCTTCTTTTCTCGCAAAGAATTTAATAAACTATACATCATCCATTATTCATGCAAAAAATTTTTTATGAAAAAAATTTAATGGACTATACATCGTCTTTTTTTCAATTTTTTATGAAAAAATTTTATCGACTATAAATCGTCCGATTTGTATGCAAAAAATTATATAGACTATACATCGTCTATTTTTCATGCAAAAAATTAAATGGACTGGCTATATATACAAAATTTAATGGACTATACATCGTCCATTTTTAAAATTTTTATAAAAAATTAAATTGGCTATAATTCGTCCATTTTGTATGTAAAAACTTAATGGACTATATACGTCGTCTTCTTTTCTCGCAAAGAATTTAATAAACTATACATCATCCATTTTTCATGCAAAAAATTTTTTATGAAAAAAATTTAATGGACTATACATCGTCTTTTTTCTCAATTTTTTATGAAAAAATTTTATCGACTATAAATCGTCCGATTCGTATGCAAAAAATTATATAGACTATACATCGTCTATTTTTCATGCAAAAAATTAAATGGACTGGCTATATATACAAAATCTAATGGACTATACATCGTCCATTTTTAAAATTTTTATAAAAAATTAAATTGGCTACAATTCGCCCATTTCGTATGTAAAAACTTAAGTGGACTATATACGTCGTCTTCTTTTCTCGCAAAGAATTTAATAAACTATACATCATCCATTTTTCATGCAAAAGATTTTTTTATGAAAAAAATTTAATGGACTATACATCGTCTTTTTTTAAATTTTTTATGAAAAAATTTTATCGACTATAAATCGTCCGATTCGTATGCAAAAAAATTATATAGACTATACATCGTCTATTTTTCATGGAAAAAATTAAATGGACTGGCTATATATACAAAATCTAATGGACTATACATCGTCCATTTTTAAAATTTTTATAAAAAATTAAATTGGCTATAATTCGTCCATTTTGTATGTAAAAACTTAATTGGACTATATACGTCGTCTTCTTTTCTCGTAAAGAATTTAATAAACTATACATCATCCATTTTTCATGGAAAAAATTTTTTTATGAAAAAAATTTAATGGACTATACATCGTCTTTTTTTCAATTTTTTATGAAAAAATTTTATCGACTATAAATCGTCCGATTCGTATGCAAAAAATTATATAGACTATACATCGTCTATTTTTCATGCAAAAAATTAAATGGACTGGCTATATATACAAAATCTAATGGACTATACATCGTCCATTTTTAAAATTTTTATAAAAAATTAAATTGGCTATAATTCGTCCATTTTGTATATAAAAACTTAATGGACTATATACGTCGTCTTCTTTTCTCGCAAAGAATTTAATAAACTATACATCATCCATTTTTCATCGTCTTTTTCTCAATTTTTTATGAAAAAATTTTATCGACTATAAATCGTCCGATTCGTATGCAAAAAATTATATAGACTATACATCGTCTATTTTTCATGCAAAAAATTAAATGGACTGGCTATATATACAAAATCTAATGGACTATATATCGTCCATTTTTAAAATTTTTATAAAAAATTAAATTGGCTATAATTCGTCCATTTTGTATGTAAAAACTTAAGTGGACTATATACGTCGTCTTCTTTTCTCGCAAAAAATTTAATAAACTATAAATCATCCATTTTTCATGGAAAAAATCCATTTTTAAAATTTTTATAAAAAATTAAATTGGCTATAATTCGTCCATTTTGTATGTAAAAACTTAAGTGGACTATATACGTCGTCTTCTTTTCTCGCAAAGAATTTAATAAACTATACATCATCCATTATTCATGCAAAAAATTTTTTATGAAAAAAATTTAATGGACTATACATCGTCTTTTTTTCAATTTTTTATGAAAAAATTTTATCGACTATAAATCGTCCGATTTGTATGCAAAAAATTATATAGACTATACATCGTCTATTTTTCATGCAAAAAATTAAATGGACTGGCTATATATACAAAATTTAATGGACTATACATCGTCCATTTTTAAAATTTTTATAAAAAATTAAATTGGCTATAATTCGTCCATTTTGTATGTAAAAACTTAATGGACTATATACGTCGTCTTCTTTTCTCGCAAAGAATTTAATAAACTATACATCATCCATTTTTCATGCAAAAAATTTTTTATGAAAAAAATTTATGTATGTACGTATGTATGTTATTTTAAAATTTTTTTTCCAAAGTTTGGAAAAAACTTTTAATCGTTTGTGTTAGATACTTTTGTTTTGCTTTATTTATTTAAAATAACATACATACGTACATACATATATATGGATGTATGTAACTTGGAATTTGTTTAAAAAGTTTTAAGCATGTATATAAAAGTTTTCTTATAATTATATAAATTAATAATTTTTATTTACGAATCCCTGGAAAAAGTGAACAAAACATTCACGAAACGTCGGGAAATATGAAATAAAAAATTAATTGGCCAAAGAAAAAATATATAGCACAAATTGGCTATAATTCGTCCATTTTGTATGTAAAAACTGAAGTGGACTATATACGTCGTCTTCTTTTCTCGCAAAGAATTTAATAAACTATACATCATCCATTTTTCATGCAAAAAATTTTTTTATGAAAAAAATTTAATGGACTATACATCGTCTTTTTTTAAATTTTGTATGAAAAAATTTTATCGACTATAAATCGTCCGATTCGTATGCAAAAAATTATATAGACTATACATCGTCTATTTTTCATGCAAACAATTAAATGGACTGGCTATATATACAAAATCTAATGGACTATACATCGTCCATTTTGAAAATTTTTATAAAAAATTAAATTGGCTATAATTCGTCCATTTCGTATGTAAAAACTTAATTGGACTATATACGTCGTCTTCTTTTCTCGCAAAGAATTTAATAAACTATACATCATCCATTTTTCATGCAAAAAATTTTTTTATGAAAAAAATTTAATGGACTATACATCGTCTTTTTTTCAATTTTTTATGAAAAAATTTTATCGACTATAAATCGTCCGATTTGTATGCAAAAAATTATATAGACTATACATCGTCTATTTTTCATGCAAAAAATTAAATGGACTGGCTATATATACAAAATTTAATGGACTATACATCGTCCATTTTTAAAATTTTTATAAAAAATTAAATTGGCTATAATTCGTCTATTTTGTATGTAAAAACTTAATGGACTATATACGTCGTCTTCTTTTCTCGCAAAGAATTTAATAAACTATACATCATCCATTTTTCATGCAAAAAATTTTTTATGAAAAAAATTTAATGGACTATACATCGTCTTTTTTTTCAATTTTTTATGAAAAAATTTTATCGACTATAAATCGTCCGATTCGTATGCAAAAATTTATATAGACTATACATCGTCTATTTTTCATGCAAAAAATTAAATGGACTGGCTATATATACAAAATCTAATGGACTATACATCGTCCATTTTGAAAATTTTTATAAAAAATTAAATTGGCTATAATTCGTCCATTTTGTATGTAAAAACTAAAGTGGACTATATACGTCGTCTTCTTTTCTCGCAAAAAATTTAATAAACTATACATCATCCATTTTTCATGCAAAAAATTTTTTTTTATGAAAAAAATTTAATGGACTATACATCGTCTTTTTTTTCAATTTTTTATGAAAAAATTTTATCGACTATAAATCGTCCGATTCGTATGCAAAAAATTATATAGACTATACATCGTCTATCTTTCATGCAAACAATTAAATGGACTGGCTATATATACAAAATTTAATGGACTATACATCGTCCATTTTTAAAATTTTTATAAAAAATTAAATTGGCTATAATTCGTCCATTTTGTATGTAAAAACTTAAGTGGACTATATACGTCGTCTTCTTTTCTCGCAAAGAATTTAATAAACTATACATCATCCATTTTTCATGCAAAAAATTTTTTTATGAAAAAAATTTAATGGACTATACATCGTCTTTTTTTCAATTTTTTATGAAAAAATTTTATCGACTATAAATCGTCCGATTCGTATGCAAAAAATTATATAGACTATACATCGTCTATTTTTCATGCAAAAAATTAAATGGACTGGCTATATATACAAAATCTAATGGACTATACATCGTCCATTTTTAAAATTTTTATAAAAAATTAAATTGGCTATAATTCATCCATTTTGTATGTAAAAACTTAAGTGGACTATATACGTCGTCTTCTTTTCTCGCAAAGAATTTAATAAACTATACATTATCCATTTTTCATGCAAAAAATTTTTTTATGAAAAAAATTTAATGGACTATACACCGTCTTTTTTTAAATTTTTTATGAAAAAATTTTATCGACTATAAATCGTCCGATTCGTATGCAAAAAATTATATAGACTATACATCGTCTATTTTTCATGCAAAAAATTAAATGGACTGGCTATATATAAAAAATCTAATGGACTATACATCGTCCATTTTTAAAATTTTTATAAAAAATTAAATTGGCTATAATTCGTCCATTTCGTATGTAAAAACTTAATTGGACTATATACGTCGTCTTCTTTTCTCGCAAAGAATTTAATAAACTATACATCATCCATTTTTCATGCAAAAAATTTTTTTATGAAAAAAATTTAATGGACTATACATCGTCTTTTTTTTCAATTTTTTATGAAAAAATTTTATCGACTATAAATCGTCCGATTTGTATGCAAAAAATTATATAGACTATACATCGTCTATATTTCATGCAAAAAATTAAATGGACTGGCTATATATATAAAATCTAATGGACTATACATCGTCCATTTTTTAAATTTTTATAAAAAATTAAATTGGCTATAATTCGTCCATTTCGTATGTAAAAACTTAATTGGACTATATACGTCGTCTTCTTTCCTCGCAAAGAATTTAATAAGCTATACATCATCCATTTTTCATGCAAAAAATTTTTTTATGAAAAAAATTTAATGGACTATACATCGTCTTTTTTTCAATTTTTTATGAAAAAATTTTATCGACTATAAATCGTCCGATTTGTATGCAAAAAATTATATAGACTATACATCGTCTATTTTTCATGCAAAAAATTAAATGGACTGGCTATATATACAAAATTTAATGGACTATACATCGTCCATTTTTAAAATTTTTATAAAAAATTAAATTGGCTATAATTCGTCTATTTTGTATGTAAAAACTTAATGGACTATATACGTCGTCTTCTTTTCTCGCAAAGAATTTAATAAACTATACATCATCCATTTTTCATGCAAAAAATTTTTTATGAAAAAAATTTAATGGACTATACATCGTCTTTTTTTTCAATTTTTTATGAAAAAATTTTATCGACTATAAATCGTCCGATTCGTATGCAAAAATTTATATAGACTATACATCGTCTATTTTTCATGCAAAAAATTAAATGGACTGGCTATATATACAAAATCTAATGGACTATACATCGTCCATTTTGAAAATTTTTATAAAAAATTAAATTGGCTATAATTCGTCCATTTTGTATGTAAAAACTAAAGTGGACTATATACGTCGTCTTCTTTTCTCGCAAAAAATTTAATAAACTATACATCATCCATTTTTCATGCAAAAAATTTTTTTTTATGAAAAAAATTTAATGGACTATACATCGTCTTTTTTTTCAATTTTTTATGAAAAAATTTTATCGACTATAAATCGTCCGATTCGTATGCAAAAAATTATATAGACTATACATCGTCTATCTTTCATGCAAACAATTAAATGGACTGGCTATATATACAAAATTTAATGGACTATACATCGTCCATTTTTAAAATTTTTATAAAAAATTAAATTGGCTATAATTCGTCCATTTTGTATGTAAAAACTTAAGTGGACTATATACGTCGTCTTCTTTTCTCGCAAAGAATTTAATAAACTATACATCATCCATTTTTCATGCAAAAAATTTTTTTATGAAAAAAATTTAATGGACTATACATCGTCTTTTTTTCAATTTTTTATGAAAAAATTTTATCGACTATAAATCGTCCGATTCGTATGCAAAAAATTATATAGACTATACATCGTCTATTTTTCATGCAAAAAATTAAATGGACTGGCTATATATACAAAATCTAATGGACTATACATCGTCCATTTTTAAAATTTTTATAAAAAATTAAATTGGCTATAATTCATCCATTTTGTATGTAAAAACTTAAGTGGACTATATACGTCGTCTTCTTTTCTCGCAAAGAATTTAATAAACTATACATTATCCATTTTTCATGCAAAAAATTTTTTTATGAAAAAAATTTAATGGACTATACACCGTCTTTTTTTAAATTTTTTATGAAAAAATTTTATCGACTATAAATCGTCCGATTCGTATGCAAAAAATTATATAGACTATACATCGTCTATTTTTCATGCAAAAAATTAAATGGACTGGCTATATATAAAAAATCTAATGGACTATACATCGTCCATTTTTAAAATTTGTATAAAAAATTAAATTGGCTATAATTCGTCCATTTCGTATGTAAAAACTTAATTGGACTATATACGTCGTCTTCTTTTCTCGCAAAGAATTTAATAAACTATACATCATCCATTTTTCATGCAAACAATTTTTTTATGAAAAAAATTTAATGGACTATACATCGTCTTTTTTTTCAATTTTTTATGAAAAAATTTTATCGACTATAAATCGTCCGATTTGTATGCAAAAAATTATATAGACTATACATCGTCTATATTTCATGCAAAAAATTAAATGGACTGGCTATATATATAAAATCTAATGGACTATACATCGTCCATTTTTTAAATTTTTATAAAAAATTAAATTGGCTATAATTCGTCCATTTCGTATGTAAAAACTTAATTGGACTATATACGTCGTCTTCTTTCCTCGCAAAGAATTTAATAAGCTATACATCATCCATTTTTCATGCAAAAAATTTTTTTATGAAAAAAATTTAATGGACTATACATCGTCTTTTTTTCAATTTTTTATGAAAAAATTTTATCGACTATAAATCGTCCGATTTGTATGCAAAAAATTATATAGACTATACATCGTCTATTTTTCATGCAAAAAATTAAATGGACTGGCTATATATACAAAATTTAATGGACTATACATCGTCCATTTTTAAAATTTTTATAAAAAATTAAATTGGCTATAATTCGTCCATTTTGTATGTAAAAACTTAATAGACTATATACGTCGTCTTCTTTTCTCGCAAAGAATTTAATAAACTATACATCATCCATTTTTCATGCAAAAAATTTTTTATGAAAAAAATTTAATGGACTATACATCGTCTTTTTTCTCAATTTTTTATGAAAAAATTTTATCGACTATAAATCGTCCGATTCGTATGCAAAAAATTATATAGACTATACATCGTCTATTTTTCATGCAAAAAATTAAATGGACTGGCTATATATACAAAATCTAATGGTATACATCGTCCATTTTTAAAATTTTTATAAAAAATTAAATTGGCTATAATTCGTCCATTTTGTATGTAAAAACTTAAGTGGACTATATACGTCGTCTTCTTTTCTCGCAAAAAATTTAATAAACTATACATCATCCATTTTTCATGCAAAAAATTTTTTTATGAAAAAAATTTAATGGACTATACATCGTCTTTTTTTTCAATTTTTTATGAAAAAATTTTATCGACTATAAATCGTCCGATTCGTATGCAAAAAATTATATAGACTATACATCGTCTATTTTTCATGCAAACAATTAAATGGACTGGCTATATATACAAAATCTAATGGACTATACATCGTCCATTTTTAAAATTTTTATAAAAAATTAAATTGGCTATAATTCGCCCATTTCGTATGTAAAAACTTAAGTGGACTATATACGTCGTCTTCTTTTCTCGCAAAGAATTTAATAAACTATACATCATCCATTTTTCATGCAAAAAATTTTTTTATGAAAAAAATTTAATGGACTATACATCGTCTTTTTTTCAATTTTTTATGAAAAAATTTTATCGACTATAAATCGTCCGATTCGTATGCAAAAAATTATATAGACTATACATCGTCTATTTTTCATGCAAAAAATTAAATGGACTGGCTATATATACAAAATCTAATGGACTATACATCGTCCATTTTTAAAATTTTTATAAAAAATTAAATTGGCTATAATTCATCCATTTTGTATGTAAAAACTTAAGTGGACTATATACGTCGTCTTCTTTTCTCGCAAAGAATTTAATAAACTATACATTATCCATTTTTCATGCAAAAAATTTTTTTATGAAAAAAATTTAATGGACTATACACCGTCTTTTTTTAAATTTTTTATGAAAAAATTTTATCGACTATAAATCGTCCGATTCGTATGCAAAAAATTATATAGACTATACATCGTCTATTTTTCATGCAAAAAATTAAATGGACTGGCTATATATAAAAAATCTAATGGACTATACATCGTCCATTTTTAAAATTTGTATAAAAAATTAAATTGGCTATAATTCGTCCATTTCGTATGTAAAAACTTAATTGGACTATATACGTCGTCTTCTTTTCTCGCAAAGAATTTAATAAACTATACATCATCCATTTTTCATGCAAACAATTTTTTTATGAAAAAAATTTAATGGACTATACATCGTCTTTTTTTTCAATTTTTTATGAAAAAATTTTATCGACTATAAATCGTCCGATTTGTATGCAAAAAATTATATAGACTATACATCGTCTATATTTCATGCAAAAAATTAAATGGACTGGCTATATATATAAAATCTAATGGACTATACATCGTCCATTTTTTAAATTTTTATAAAAAATTAAATTGGCTATAATTCGTCCATTTCGTATGTAAAAACTTAATTGGACTATATACGTCGTCTTCTTTCCTCGCAAAGAATTTAATAAGCTATACATCATCCATTTTTCATGCAAAAAATTTTTTTATGAAAAAAATTTAATGGACTATACATCGTCTTTTTTTCAATTTTTTATGAAAAAATTTTATCGACTATAAATCGTCCGATTTGTATGCAAAAAATTATATAGACTATACATCGTCTATTTTTCATGCAAAAAATTAAATGGACTGGCTATATATACAAAATTTAATGGACTATACATCGTCCATTTTTAAAATTTTTATAAAAAATTAAATTGGCTATAATTCGTCCATTTTGTATGTAAAAACTTAATAGACTATATACGTCGTCTTCTTTTCTCGCAAAGAATTTAATAAACTATACATCATCCATTTTTCATGCAAAAAATTTTTTATGAAAAAAATTTAATGGACTATACATCGTCTTTTTTCTCAATTTTTTATGAAAAAATTTTATCGACTATAAATCGTCCGATTCGTATGCAAAAAATTATATAGACTATACATCGTCTATTTTTCATGCAAAAAATTAAATGGACTGGCTATATATACAAAATCTAATGGTATACATCGTCCATTTTTAAAATTTTTATAAAAAATTAAATTGGCTATAATTCGTCCATTTTGTATGTAAAAACTTAAGTGGACTATATACGTCGTCTTCTTTTCTCGCAAAAAATTTAATAAACTATACATCATCCATTTTTCATGCAAAAAATTTTTTTATGAAAAAAATTTAATGGACTATACATCGTCTTTTTTTTCAATTTTTTATGAAAAAATTTTATCGACTATAAATCGTCCGATTCGTATGCAAAAAATTATATAGACTATACATCGTCTATTTTTCATGCAAACAATTAAATGGACTGGCTATATATACAAAATCTAATGGACTATACATCGTCCATTTTTAAAATTTTTATAAAAAATTAAATTGGCTATAATTCGCCCATTTCGTATGTAAAAACTTAAGTGGACTATATACGTCGTCTTCTTTTCTCGCAAAGAATTTAATAAACTATACATCATCCATTTTTCATGCAAAAAATTTTTTTATGAAAAAAATTTAATGGACTATATATACATCGTCTTTTTTTTCAATTTTTTATGAAAAAATTTTATCGACTATAAATCGTCCGATTCGTATGCAAAAAATTATATAGACTATACATCGTCTATTTTTCATGCAAAAAATTAAATGGACTGGCTATATATACAAAATCTAATGGACTATACATCGTCCATTTTTAAAATTTTTATAAAAAATTAAATTGGCTATAATTCGTCGATTTCGTATGTAAAAACTTAATTGGACTATATACGTCGCCTTTTTTTTCTCGCAAAGAATTTATGAAACTATACATCATCCATTTTTCTCGCAAAAAATTTTTTTATGAAAAAAATTTAATGGACTATACATCGTCTTTTTTCAATTTTTTATGAAAAAATTTTATCGACTATAAATCGTCCGATTCGTATGCAAAAAATTATATAGACTATACATTGTCTATTTTTCATGCAAAAAATTAAATGGACTGGCTATATATACAAAATTTAATGGACTATACATCGTCCATTTTTAAAATTTTTATAAAAAATTAAATTGGCTATAATTCGTCCATTTTGTATGTAAAAACTTAAGTGGACTATATACATCGTCTTCTTTTCTCGCAAAGAATTTAATAAACTATACATCATCCATTTTTCATGCAAAAAATTTTTTTATGAAAAAAATTTAATGGACTATACATCGTCTTTTTTTAATTTTTTATGAAAAAATTTTATCGACTATAAATCGTCCGATTCGTATGCAAAAAATTATATAGACTATACATCGTCTATTTTTCATGCAAAAAATTAAATGGACTGGCTATATATACAAAATCTAATGGACTATACATCGTCCATTTTTAAAATTTTTATAAAAAATTAAATTGGCTATAATTCGTCCATTTCGTATGTAAAAACTTAATTGGACTATATACGTCGTCTTCTTTCCTCGCAAAGAATTTAATAAGCTATACATCATCCATTTTTCATGCAAAAAATTTTTAAGAAAAAAATTTAATGGACTATACATCGTCTTTTTTTTAAATTTTTTATGAAAAAATTTTATCGACTATAAATCGTCCGATTCGTATGCAAAAAATTATATAGACTATACATCGTCTATTTTTCATGCAAAAAATTAAATGGACTGGCTATATATACAAAATCTAATGGACTATACATCGTCCATTTTTAAAATTTTTATAAAAAATTAAATTGGCTATAATTCGTCGATTTCGTATGTAAAAACTTAATTGGACTATATACGTCGCCTTTTTTTTCTCGCAAAGAATTTATGAAACTATACATCATCCATTTTTCTCGCAAAAAATTTTTTTATGAAAAAAATTTAATGGACTATACATCGTCTTTTTTTCAATTTTTTATGAAAAAATTTTATCGACTATAAATCGTCCGATTCGTATGCAAAAAATTATATAGACTATACATTGTCTATTTTTCATGCAAAAAATTAAATGGACTGGCTATATATACAAAATTTAATGGACTATACATCGTCCATTTTTAAAATTTTTATAAAAAATTAAATTGGCTATAATTTGTCCATTTTGTATGTAAAAACTTAAGTGGACTATATACATCGTCTTCTTTTCTCGCAAAAAATTTAATAAACTATACATCATCCATTTTTCATGCAAAAAATTTTTTATGAAAAAAATTTAATGGACTATACATTGTCTTTTTTCTCAATTTTTTATGAAAAAATTTTATCGACTATAAATCGTCCGATTCGTATGCAAAAAATTATATAGACTAAACATCGTCTATTTTTCATGCAAAAAATTAAATGGACTGGTTATATATACAAAATTTAATGGACTATACATCGTTCAGTTTTAAAATTTTTATAAAACATTAAATTGGCTATAATTCGTCCATTTCGTATGTAAAAACTTAAGTGGACTACATACGTCGTCGTCTTTTCTCGCAAAGAATTTAATAAACTATACATTATTCATTTTTCATGCAAAAAATTTTTATTGTGAAAAAAATTTAATGGACTATACCTCGTCTTTTTTTCAATTTTTTTGAAAAAATTTTACCGACTATAAATCGTACGATTCGTATGCAAAAAATTATATAGACTATACATCGTCTATTTTTCATGCAAAAAATTAAATGGACTGGCTATATATACAAAATCTAATGGACTATACATCGTCCATTTTTAAAATTTTTATAAAAAATTAAATTGGCTATAATTCGTCCATTTCGTATGTAAAAACTTAATTGGACTATATACGTCGTCTTCTTTTCTCGCAAAGAATTTAATAAACTATACATCATCCATTTTTCATGCAAAAAATTTTTTTATGAAACAAATTTAATGGACATACATCGTCTTTTTTTCAATTTTTTATGAAAAAATTTTATCGACTATAAATCGTCCGATTAGTATGCAAAAAATTATATAGACTATACATCGTCTATTTTTCATGCAAAAAATTAAATGGACTGGCTATATATATAAAATTTAATGGACTATACATCGTCCATTTTTAAAATTTTTATAAAAAATTAAATTGGCTATAATTCGTCCATTTTGTATGTAAAAACTTAAGTGGACTACATACGTCGTCGTCTTTTCTCGCAAAGAATTTAATAAACTATACATCATCCATTTTTCATGCAAAAAATTTTTTTATGAAAAAAATTTAATGGACTATACATTGTCTTTTTTCTCAATTTTTTATGAAAAAATTTTATCGACTATAAATCGTCCGATTCGTATGCAAAAAATTATATAGACTAAACATCGTCTATTTTTCATGCAAAAAATTAAATGGACTGGTTATATATACAAAATTTAATGGACTATACATCGTTCAGTTTTAAAATTTTTATAAAACATTAAATTGGCTATAATTCGTCCATTTCGTATGTAAAAACTTAAGTGGACTACATACGTCGTCGTCTTTTCTCGCAAAGAATTTAATAAACTATACATTATTCATTTTTCATGCAAAAAATTTTTATTGTGAAAAAAATTTAATGGACTATACCTCGTCTTTTTTTCAATTTTTTTGAAAAAATTTTACCGACTATAAATCGTACGATTCGTATGCAAAAAATTATATAGACTATACATCGTCTATTTTTCATGCAAAAAATTAAATGGACTGGCTATATATACAAAATCTAATGGACTATACATCGTCCATTTCTAAAATTTTTATAAAAAATTAAATTGGCTATAATTCGTCGATTTCGTATGTAAAAACTTAATTGGACTATATACGTCGTCTTCTTTTCTCGCAAAGAATTTAATAAACTATACATCATCCATTTTTCATGCAAAAAATTTTTTTATGAAAAAAATTTAATGGACATACATCGTCTTTTTTTAAATTTTTTATGAAAAAATTTTATCGACTATAAATCGTCCGATTTGTATGCAAAAAATTATATAGACTATACATCGTCTATTTTTCATGCAAAAAATTAAATGGACTGGCTATATATATAAAATTTAATGGACTATACATCGTCCATTTTTAAAATTTTTATAAAAAATTAAATTGGCTATAATTCGTCCATTTTGTATGTAAAAACTTAAGTGGACTACATACGTCGTCGTCTTTTCTCGCAAAGAATTTAATAAACTATACATCATCCATTTTTCATGCAAAAAATTTTTTTATGAAAAAAATTTAATGGACTATACATCGTCTTTTTTTAAATTTTTTATGAAAAAATTTTATCGACTATAAATCGTCCGATTCGTATGCAAAAAATTATATAGACTAAACATCGTCTATTTTTCATGCAAAAAATTAAATGGACTGGTTATATATGCAAAATTTAATGGACTATACATCGTTCAGTTTTAAAATTTTTATAAAACATTAAATTGGCTATAATTCGTCCATTTCGTATGTAAAAACTTAAGTGGACTACATACGTCGTCGTCTTTTCTCGCAAAGAATTTAATAAACTATACATCATCCATTTTTCATGCAAAAAATTTTTTTTGTGAAAAAAATTTAATGGACTATACCTCGTCTTTTTTTCAATTTTTTTGAAAAAATTTTACCGACTATAAATCGTACGATTCGTATGCAAAAAATTATATAGACTATACATCGTCTATTTTTCATGCAAAAAATTAAACGGACTGGCTATATATACAAAATTTAATGGACTATACATCGTCCATTTTTTAAATTTTTATAAAAAATTAAATTGGCTATAATTCGTCCATTTCGTATGTAAAAACTTAAGTGGACTATATACATCGTCTTCTTTTCTCGCAAAGAATTTAATAAACTATACATCATCCATTTTTCATGCAAAAAATTTTTTTATGAAAAAAATTTAATGGACTATACATCGTCTTTTTTCAATTTTTTATGAAAAAATTTTATCGACTATAAATCGTCCGATTCGTATGCAAAAAATTATATAGACTATACATCGTCTATTTTTCATGCAAAAAATTAAATGGACTGGCTATATATACATCGTCCATTTTTAAAATTTTTATAAAAAATTAAATTGACTATAATTCGTCCATTTCGTATGTAAAAACTTAAGTGGACTATATACGTCGTCTTCTTTTCTCGCAAAGAATTTAATAAACTATACATCATCCATTTTTCATGCAAAAAATTTTTTATGAAAAAAATTTAAGGACTATACATCGTATTTTTTTCAATTTTTTATGAAAAAATTTTATCGACTATAAATCGTCCGATTCGTATGCAAAAAATTATATAGACTATACATCGTCTATTTTTCATGCAAAAAATTAAACGGACTGGCTATATATACAAAATTTAATGGACTATATATCGTCCATTTTTAAAATTTTTATAAAAAATTAAATTGGCTATAATTCGTCCATTTCGTATGTAAAAACTTAAGTGGACTATATACGTCGTCTTCTTTTCTCGCAAAGAATTTAATAAACTATACATCATCCATTTTCCATGCAAAAAATTTTTTTATGAAAAAAATTTAATGGACTATAAATTGTCTTTTTTTTAATTTTTTATGAAAAAATTTTATCGACTATAAATCGTCCGATTCGTATGCAAAAAAGTATATAGACTATATATCGTCTATTTTTCATGCAAAAAATTAAACGGACTGGCTATATATACAAAATTTAATGGACTATATATCGTCCATTTTTAAAATTTTTATAAAATATTAAATTGGCTATAATTCGTCCATTTCGTATGTAAAAACTTAAGTGGACTATATACGTCGTCTTCTTTTCTCGCAAAGAATTTAATAAACTATACATAATCCATTTTTCATGCAAAAAAATTTTTAAATTTTTTATGAAAAAATTTTATCGACTATAAATCGTCCGATTCGTATGCAAAAAATTATATAGACTAAACATCGTCTATTTTTCATGCAAAAAATTAAATGGACTGGCTATATATACAAAATTTAATGGACTCTACATCGTCCATTTTTAAAATTTTTATAAAATGTTAAATTAGCTATAATTCGTCCATTTCGTATGTAAAAACTTAAGTGGACTATATACGTCGTCTTCTTTTCGTGCAAAGAATTTAATAAACTATACATCATCCATTTTTCATGCAAAAAATTTTTTTTGTGAAAAAAATTTAATGGACTATACATCGTCTTTTTTCAATTTTTTATGAAAAAATTTTATCGACTATAAATCGTCCGATTCGTATGCAAAAAATTATATAGACTATACATCGTCTATTTTTCATGCAAAAAATTAAATGGACTGGCTATATATACATCGTCCATTTTTAAAATTTTTATAAAAAATTAAATTGACTATAATTCGTCCATTTCGTATGTAAAAACTTAAGTGGACTATATACGTCGTCTTCTTTTCTCGCAAAGAATTTAATAAACTATACATCATCCATTTTTCATGCAAAAAATTTTTTATGAAAAAAATTTAAGGACTATACATCGTATTTTTTTCAATTTTTTATGAAAAAATTTTATCGACTATAAATCGTCCGATTCGTATGCAAAAAATTATATAGACTATACATCGTCTATTTTTCATGCAAAAAATTAAACGGACTGGCTATATATACAAAATTTAATGGACTATATATCGTCCATTTTTAAAATTTTTATAAAAAATTAAATTGGCTATAATTCGTCCATTTCGTATGTAAAAACTTAAGTGGACTATATACATCGTCTTCTTTTCTCGCAAAGAATTTAATAAACTATATATACATCATCCATTTTTCATGCAAAAAATTTTTTTATGAAAAAAATTTAATGGACTATACATCGTCTTTTTTCAATTTTTTATGAAAAAATTTTATCGACTTTAAATCGTCCGATTCGTATGCAAAAAATTATATAGACTATACATCGTCTATTTTTCATGCAAAAAATTAAATGGACTGGCTATATATACATCGTCCATTTTTAAAATTTTTATAAAAAATTAAATTGGCTATAATTCGTCCATTTCGTATGTAAAAACTTAATTGGACTATATAGGTCGTCTTCTTTTCTCGCAAAGAATTTAATAAACTATACATCATCCATTTTTCATGCAAAAAATTTTTTTATGAAAAAAATTTAATGGACTATACATCGTCTTTTTTTCAATTTTTTATGAAAAAATTTTATCGACTTTAAATCGTCCGATTCGTATGCAAAAAATTATATAGACTATACACCGTCTGTTTTTCATGCAAAAAATTAAATGGACTGGCTATATATACAAAATTTAATGGACTATATATCGTCCATTTTTAAAATTTTTATAAAATATTAAATTGGCTATAATTCGTCCATTTCGTATGTAAAAACTTAAGTGGACTATATACGTCGTCTTCTTTTCTCGCAAAGAATTTAATAAACTATACATAATCCATTTTTCATGCAAAAAAATTTTTAAATTTTTTATGAAAAAATTTTATCGACTATAAATCGTCCGATTCGTATGCAAAAAATTATATAGACTAAACATCGTCTATTTTTCATGCAAAAAATTAAATGGACTGGCTATATATACAAAATTTAATGGACTATATATCGTCCATTTTTAAAATTTTTATAAAAAATTAAATTGGCTATAATTCGTCCATTTCGTATGTAAAAACTTAAGTGGACTATATACGTCGTCTTCTTTTCTCGCAAAGAATTTAATAAACTATACATCATCCATTTTCCATGCAAAAAATTTTTTTATGAAAAAAATTTAATGGACTATAAATTGTCTTTTTTTTAATTTTTTATGAAAAAATTTTATCGACTATAAATCGTCCGATTCGTATGCAAAAAAGTATATAGACTATATATCGTCTATTTTTCATGCAAAAAATTAAACGGACTGGCTATATATACAAAATTTAATGGACTATATATCGTCCATTTTTAAAATTTTTATAAAATATTAAATTGGCTATAATTCGTCCATTTCGTATGTAAAAACTTAAGTGGACTATATACGTCGTCTTCTTTTCTCGCAAAGAATTTAATAAACTATACATAATCCATTTTTCATGCAAAAAAATTTTTAAATTTTTTATGAAAAAATTTTATCGACTATAAATCGTCCGATTCGTATGCAAAAAATTATATAGACTAAACATCGTCTATTTTTCATGCAAAAAATTAAATGGACTGGCTATATATACAAAATTTAATGGACTCTACATCGTCCATTTTTAAAATTTTTATAAAATGTTAAATTAGCTATAATTCGTCCATTTCGTATGTAAAAACTTAAGTGGACTATATACGTCGTCTTCTTTTCGTGCAAAGAATTTAATAAACTATACATCATCCATTTTTCATGCAAAAAATTTTTTTTGTGAAAAAAATTTAATGGACTATACCTCGTCTTTTTTTCAATTTTTTTGAAAAAATTTTACCGACTATAAATCGTACGATTCGTATGCAAAAAATTATATAGACTATACATCGTCTATTTTTCATGCAAAAAATTAAACGGACTGGCTATATATACAAAATTTAATGGACTATACATCGTCCATTTTTTAAATTTTTATAAAAATTTAAATTGGCTATAATTCGTCCATTTCGTATGTAAAAACTTAAGTGGACTATATACATCGTCTTCTTTTCTCGCAAAGAATTTAATAAACTATATATACATCATCCATTTTTCATGCAAAAAATTTTTTTATGAAAAAAATTTAATGGACTATACATCGTCTTTTTTCAATTTTTTATGAAAAAATTTTATCGACTTTAAATCGTCCGATTCGTATGCAAAAAATTATATAGACTATACATCGTCTATTTTTCATGCAAAAAATTAAATGGACTGGCTATATATACATCGTCCATTTTTAAAATTTTTATAAAAAATTAAATTGGCTATAATTCGTCCATTTCGTATGTAAAAACTTAATTGGACTATATAGGTCGTCTTCTTTTCTCGCAAAGAATTTAATAAACTATACATCATCCATTTTTCATGCAAAAAATTTTTTTATGAAAAAAATTTAATGGACTATACATCGTCTTTTTTTCAATTTTTTATGAAAAAATTTTATCGACTTTAAATCGTCCGATTCGTATGCAAAAAATTATATAGACTATACACCGTCTGTTTTTCATGCAAAAAATTAAATGGACTGGCTATATATACAAAATTTAATGGACTATACATCGTCCATTTTTAAAATTTTTATAAAAAATTAAATTGGCTATAATTCGTCCATTTCGTATGTAAAAACTTAAGTGGACCATATACGTCGCCTTTTTTTCTCGCAAAGAATTTATGAAACTATGCATCATCCATTTTTCTCGCAAAAAAAAATTTTTAAGAAAAAAATTTAATGGACTATACATCGTCTTTTTTTAAATTTTTTATGAAAAAATTTTATCGACTATAAATCGTCTGATTCGTATGCAAAAAATTATATAGACTATACATCGTCTATTTTTCATGCAAAAAATTAAATGGACTGGCTATATATACAAAATTTAATGGACTATACATCGTCCATTTTTTAAATTTTTATAAAAAATTAAATTGACTATAATTCGTCCATTTCGTATGTAAAAACTTAAGTGGACTATATACGTCGTCTTCTTTTCTCGCAAAGAATTTAATAAACTATACATCATCCATTTTTCATGCAAAAAATTTTTTTATGAAAAAAATTTAATGGACTATACATCGTCTTTTTTTCAATTTTTTATGAAAAAATTTTATCGACTTTAAATCGTCCGATTCGTATGCAAAAAATTATATAGACTATACATCGTCTATTTTTCATCCAAAAAATTAAATGGACTGGCTATATATACAAAATTTAATGGACTATACATCGTCCATTTTTAAAATTTTTATACAAAATTAAATTGGCTATAATTCGTCCATTTCGTATGTAAAAACTTAAGTGGACTATATAAATCGTCTTCTTTTCGTGCAAGGTATTTAATAAACTATACATCATCCATTTTTCATGCAAAAAAAATTTTTTTTTTTTTTAATTTAATGGACTATACATCGTCTTTTTTTAAATTTCTTATGAAAAAATTTTATCGACTATAAATCGTCCGATTGGTATACAAAAAATTTTATAGACTATACATCGTCTATTTTTCATGCAAAAAATTAAATGGACGAAATGTACGTCCATTTCGTATGTAAAAACTTAAGTGGACTATATACGTCGTCTTCTTTTCTCGTAAAGAATTTAATAAACTATACATCATCCATTTTTCATGCAAAAAATTTTTTATGAAAAAAATTTAATGAACTATACATCGTCTTTTTTTCATTTTTTTATGAAAAAATTTTATCGACTATAAATCGTCCGATTCGTATGCAAAAAATTATATAGACTATACATCGTCTATTTTTCATGCAAAAAATTAAATGGACTGGCTATATATACAAAATTTAATGGACTATACATCGTCCATTTTTAAAATTTTTATAAAAAATTAAATTGGCTATAATTCGTCCATTTCGTATGTAAAAACTTAAGTGGACTACATACGTCGTCGTCTTTTCTCGCAAAGAATTTAATAAACTATACATCATCCATTTTTCATGCAAAAAATTTTTTTATGAAAAAAATTTAATGGACTATACATCGTTTTTTTTTTAATTTTTTATGAAAAAATTTTATCGACTATAAATTGTCCGATTCGTATGCAAAAAATTATATAGACTATACATCGTCTATTTTTCATGCAAAAAATTAAACGGACTGGCTATATATACAAAATTTAATGGACTATATATCGTCCATGTTTAAAATTTTTATAAAAAATTAAATTGGCTATAATTCGTCCATTTCGTATGTAAAAACTTAAGTGGACTATATACGTTGTCTTCTTTTCTCGCAAAGAATTTAATAAACTATACATAATCCATTTTTCATGCAAAAAAATTTTTATGAAAAAAATTTAATGGTATACATCGTCTTTTTTTAAATTTTTTATAAAAAAATTTTATCGACTATAAATCGTCCGATTCGTGTGCAAAAAATTATATAGACTAAACATCGTCTATTTTTCATGCAAAAAATTAAATGGACTGGCTATATATACAAAATTTAATGGACTATACATCGTCCATTTTTAAAATTTTTATAAAAAATTAAATTGGCTATAATTCGTCCATTTCGTATGTAAAAACTTAATTGGACTATATAGGTCGTCTTCTTTTCTCGCAAAGAATTTAATAAACTATACATCATCCATTTTTCATGCAAAAAATTTTTTTATGAAAAAAATTTAATGGACTATACATCGTCCATTTTTAAAATTTTTATAAAAAATTAAATTGGCTATAATTCGTCCATTTCGTATGTAAAAACTTAATTGGACTATATAGGTCGTCTTCTTTTCTCGCAAAGAATTTAATAAACTATACATCATCCATTTTTCATGCAAAAAATTTTTTTATGAAAAAAATTTAATGGACTATACATCGTCTTTTTTCAATTTTTTATGAAAAAATTTTATCGACTTTAAATCGTCCGATTCGTATGCAAAAAATTATATAGACTATACACCGTCTGTTTTTCATGCAAAAAATTAAATGGACTGGCTATATATACAAAATTTAATGGACTATACATCGTCCATTTTTAAAATTTTTATAAAAATTAAATTGGCTATAATTCGTCCATTTCGTATGTAAAAACTTAATTGGACTATATAGGTCGTCTTCTTTTCTCGCAAAGAATTTAATAAACTATACATCATCCATTTTTCATGCAAAAAATTTTTTTATGAAAAAAATTTAATGGACTATACATCGTCCATTTTTAAAATTTTTATAAAAAATTAAATTGGCTATAATTCGTCCATTTCGTATGTAAAAACTTAATTGGACTATATAGGTCGTCTTCTTTTCTCGCAAAGAATTTAATAAACTATACATCATCCATTTTTCTCGCAAAAAAAATTTTTAAGAAAAAAATTTAATGGACTATACATCGTCTTTTTTTAAATTTTTTATGAAAAAATTTTATCGACTATAAATCGTCTGATTCGTATGCAAAAAATTATATAGACTATACATCGTCTATTTTTCATGCAAAAAATTAAATGGACTGGCTATATATACAAAATTTAATGGACTATACATCGTCCATTTTTTAAATTTTTATAAAAAATTAAATTGACTATAATTCGTCCATTTCGTATGTAAAAACTTAAGTGGACTATATACGTCGTCTTCTTTTCTCGCAAAGAATTTAATAAACTATACATCATCCATTTTTCATGCAAAAAATTTTTTTATGAAAAAAATTTAATGGACTATACATCGTCTTTTTTTCAATTTTTTATGAAAAAATTTTATCGACTTTAAATCGTCCGATTCGTATGCAAAAAATTATATAGACTATACACCGTCTGTTTTTCATGCAAAAAATTAAATGGACTGGCTATATATACAAAATTTAATGGACTATACATCGTCCATTTTTAAAATTTTTATACAAAATTAAATTGGCTATAATTCGTCCGTTTCGTATGTAAAAACTTAAGTGGACTATATAAATCGTCTTCTTTTCGTGCAAGGTATTTAATAAACTATACATCATCCATTTTTCATGCAAAAAAATTTTTTTTTTTTTAATTTAATGGACTATACATCGTCTTTTTTTAAATTTCTTATGAAAAAATTTTATCGACTATAAATCGTCCGATTGGTATACAAAAAATTTTATAGACTATACATCGTCTATTTTTCATGCAAAAAACTAAATGGACGAAATGTACGTCCATTTCGTATGTAAAAACTTAAGTGGACTATATACGTCGTCTTCTTTTCTCGTAAAGAATTTAATAAACTATACATCATCCATTTTTCATGCAAAAAATTTTTTATGAAAAAAATTTAATGAACTATACATCGTCTTTTTTTCATTTTTTTATGAAAAAATTTTATCGACTATAAATCGTCCGATTCGTATGCAAAAAATTATATAGACTATACATCGTCTATTTTTCATGCAAAAAATTAAATGGACTGGCTATATATACAAAATTTAATGGACTATACATCGTCCATTTTTAAAATTTTTATAAAAAATTAAATTGGCTATAATTCGTCCATTTCGTATGTAAAAACTTAAGTGGACTACATACGTCGTCGTCTTTTCTCGCAAAGAATTTAAAAAACTATACATCATCCATTTTTCATGCAAAAATTTTTTTTATGAAAAAAATTTAATGGACTATACATCGTTTTTTTTTTTAATTTTTTATGAAAAAATTTTATCGACTATAAATTGTCCGATTCGTATGCAAAAAATTATATAGACTATACATCGTCTATTTTTCATGCAAAAAATTAAATGGACTGGCTATATATACAAAATTTAATGGACTATACATCGTCCATTTTTTAAATTTTTATAAAAAATTAAATTGGCTATAATTCGTCCATTTCGTATGTAAAAACTTAAGTGGACTACATACGTCGTCGTCTTTTCTCGCAAAGAATTTAATAAACTATACATCATCCATTTTTCATGCAAAAAATTTTTTTATGAAAAAAATTTAATGGACTATACATCGTTTTTTTTTTAATTTCTTATGAAAAAATTTTATCGACTATAAATCGTCCGATTCGTATGCAAAAAATTATATAGACTATACATCGTCTATTTTTCATGCAAAAAATTAAATGGACTGGCTATATATACAAAATTTAATGGACTATACATCGTCCATTTTTAAAATTTTTATAAAAAATTAAATTGGCTATAATTCTCCATTTCGTATATAAAAACTTAAGTGGACTATATACGTCGTCTTCTTTTCTCGCAAAGAATTTAATAAACTATACATCATCCATTTTTCATGCAAAAAATTTTTTATGAAAAAAATTTTTTTAAATTTTTTATGAAAAAATTTTATCGACTATAAATCGTCCGATTCGTATGCAAAAAATTATATAGACTATAAATCGTCTATTTTTCATGCAAAAAATTAATTTTTAATTTTTTATAAAAAATTTAATTAAGTATAATTCGTGCATTTCGTATTTAAAAACTTAAGTGGACTATATACGTCGTCTTCTTTTCTCGCAAAGAATTTAATAAACTATATATCATCCATTTTTCATATATACAAAATTTAATGGACTATACATCGTCCATTTTTAAAATTTTTATAAAAAATTAAATTGGTTATAATTCGTCGATTTCGTATGTAAAAACTTAAGTGGACTATATACGTCGTCTTCTTTTCGTGCAAAGAATTTAATAAACTATACATCATCGATTTTTCATGCAATAAATTTTTTTATGAAAAAAATTTAATGGACTATATACATCGTTTTTTTTAAATTTTTTATGAAAAAATTTTATCGACTATAAATCGTCCGATTCGTATGCAAAAAATTATATAGACTATACATCGTCTATTTTTCATGCAAAAAATTAAATGGACTGGCTATATATACAAAATTTAATGCACTATACATCGTCCATTTTTTAAATTTTTATAAAAAATTAAATTGGCTATAATTCGTCCATTTCGTATGTAAAAACTTAAGTGGACTACATACGTCGTCGTCTTTTCTCGCAAAGAATTTAATAAACTATACATCATCCATTTTTCATGCAAAAAATTTTTTTATGAAAAAAATTTAATGGACTATACATCGTTTTTTTTAAATTTTTTATGAAAAAATTTTATCGACTATAAATCGTCCGATTCGTATGCAAAAAATTATATAGACTATACATCGTCTATTTTTCATGCAAAAAATTAAATGGACTGCCTATATATACAAAATTTAATGGACTATACATCGTCCATTTTTAAAATTTTTATAAAAAATTAAATTGGCTATAATTCGTCCATTTCGTATGTAAAAACTTAAGTGGACTATATACGTCGTCTTCTTTTCTCGCAAAGAATTTAATAAACTATACATCATCCATTTTTCATGCAAAAAATTTTTTATGAAAAAAATTTTTTTTAATTTTTTATGAAAAAATTTTATCGACTATAAATCGTCCGATTCGTATGCAAAAATTATATAGACTATAAATCGTCTATTTTTCATGCAAAAAATTAAATGGACTGGCTATATATACAAAATTTAATGGACTATACATCGTCCATTTTTAAATTTTTTATAAAAAATTAAATTGAGTATAATTCGTCCATTTCGTATTTAAAAACTTAAGTGGACTATATACGTCGTCTTCTTTTCTCGCAAAGAATTGAATAAACTATACATCATCCATTCTTCATGCAAAAAATTTTTTATGAAAAAAATTTAATGGACTATACATCGTCTTTTTTCAATTTTTTTTGAAAAAATTTTGTCGACTATAAATCGTCCGATTCGTATGCAACAAATTTTATAGACTACACATCGTCTATTTTTCATGCAAAAAATTAAATGGACTGGCTATATATACAAAATTTAATGGACTATACATCGTCCATTTTTAATTTTTTATAAAAAATTAAATTAAGTATAATTCGTGCATTTCGTATTTAAAAACTTAAGTGGACTATATACGTCGTCTTCTTTTCTCGCAAAGAATTTAATAAACTATATATCATCCATTTTTCATATATACAAAATTTAATGGACTATACATCGTCCATTTTTAAAATTTTTATAAAAAATTAAATTGGTTATAATTCGTCGATTTCGTATGTAAAAACTTAAGTGGACTATATACGTCGTCTTCTTTTCGTGCAAAGAATTTAATAAACTATACATCATCGATTTTTCATGCAATAAATTTTTTTATGAAAAAAATTTAATGGACTATATACATCGTCTTTTTTTAAATTTTTTATGAAAAAATTTTATCGACTATAAATCGTCCATTTCGTATGCAAAAAATTTTATTTTTCATGCAAAAAATTAAATGGACTGGCTATATATACAAAATTTAATGGACTATACATCGTCCATTTTTAAAATTTTTATAAAAAATTAAATTGACTACAATAAGTCCATTTCGTATTTAAAAACTTAAGTGGACTATATACGTCGTCTTCTTTTCATGCAAAGAATTTAATAAACTATACATCATGCATTTATCAATCAAAAAATTTTTTATGAAAAAAATTTAATGGACTATACATCGTCTTTTTTTAAATTTTTTATGAAAAAATTTAGTCGACTTTAAATCGTCCGATTCGTATGCAAAAAATTATATAGACTATACATCGTCTATTTTTCATGCAAAAAATTAAATGGACTGGCTATATATACAAAATTTAATGGACTATACATCGTCCATTTTTAAAATTTTTATAAAAAATTAAATTGACTATAATTCGTCCATTTCGTATTTAAAAACTTAAGTGGATTATATACGTCGTCGTCTTTTCGTGCAGAGAATTTAATAAACTATACATCATCCGTTTTTCATGCAAACAAAATTTTTATGAAAAAAATTTAATGGGCTATACATCGCCCTTTTTTAAATTTTTATCAAAAAATTCAATGGACTATATTAGAGTTTAATTTGTGTGTTAAGTTTCGTCAAAATCGGTTAAGTAAGTAAGTGGGCGTGACTGCGCCCATTAAACAACACCGTACACTTGTTGAAGAAGAAGTAGGACTACCGCGGACCCCAAAAAAGAGGGCAGTGTCCGGGGAAAAGAGGACGGTGGCAAAACCTTACCCACAGTATATGTATGTATGTAGGTATCTTTTGTGGTCTTTTGTTGACAGCAGCTATGTATATATGTACATATCTATGTCTCTTTGAAAAACGTTTGTTGTTGATAGTTTTGCTGCTGCTGTTAGTAACGATGTTGCTGCATCGCCATCATCATTCATTCATGTCATTGACAAAAACCGTATTTTTTACTTGTTACTGTTGTTGTTTGTTATTATTGCTACCTGAGCAATTTTGTGCATATTTGTTCATGTTTTTAACTCTTGAGTGAATATTCTTCAGCTTCATTATAACATCTCCTCATTGCCATAATTTTCATAATTGTTTTTGTTAAATGTTTCCTTGTGTGTTTGTACTATTGGCCTGCACAAGACCATTTATAAGACCTTTCAAGACATGCGACATTTTTCAAACGCTTTACTACAGCGAAATACTCTAAAATAAACGCTAAACAACACTGTTGGCATTATTTTTTTGAGTACTCTGTCTTGCCAACAGTGTTTTTTAGCGTTTGTTTTAGAATATTTCGCTGTAGTAAAGCGTTTAATAAATGTCGCATGTCTTGAAAGGTCTTATAAATAGTCTTGTGCAGGACTTTAGTTTGTACGTATGTATGTGACTGCATGTGGGTTTGTATGTTAGAGAGATATGTACATATCGCACACTAAATCATAAACAGTGACAACTCAAAAAAGTTCAGATGTTGAGTAGTGGAAACAATTGTCGATACTGTATAAATGACGCAAGTATATAACATAAAAACAATTTAGAGATTTGTTCTATTAACTAGTTTATAAAAAAAACCACTTTGATTGTTTTCAGTTGTGACTGTTTATGATTTAGTGTGCGATGTGTATGTATGTAATTACATATGTATATGCATATGCCCAGCATAACACCACACTTGTAAATTATGCAGAAGTTTATAGGAGTTAAACTCATAACTTGAAATTAAAAAAAAATTAATTGTATGTACATATCACACATTCAGTTCAATAGTGTCATAACTCAAAAAAAAAATAGTTTTGCAGAAAACACGTTTAAAGTTTTCAATTTACATACAACTCAATGAAGGCATGAAAAAATATGCTTCTTTTTGGAGGTGATAGTACAAGCTTTTTATATGAAATTGTTACGCAAGATAAAATACGAAATACATTATTATTCTGCATTATTAACGAATTGTTTGAGTTATGACACTATTGAACTGAATGTGCGATATGTACATTAGGGATATAACTTTTTAAAAAAATTTTAAAATATCAAAATAGGCATAGCACAGTCCGATAGAGCATAAAAAACTATAAGGGACCGTATATTTATTTTGTCGTTAAGGTCAAAGAAGTTCACAAATTTTGGATTATGTAAAATAATATTTTTTTAGTTCAAGTCCGTGCTTTAAGTGTTACAAAATGTCTTTCTTTGGTTTAGAAAAACCAATTGTTGCGTGAACTTTTTTGAGAAAAATTACAATAGATTATGATTTTCGTGGTTAGTGGACATTGGTGACCTCATGGTAATATGCCAAAAAATTTATTATACCCCTAATTTACATACATATATGCATTCTTACATATTCTTGTAAATTCGCTCCTATATTGCAAAAGAAACATAGTCGCATAAAAGTCTTATACACGCTCCTCTTAATAGAAGAAAATATTTTAAAGCTTCATTGAGTTGTATGTACATAAATTTAACTTAAACTTAACTTGAAACTTATTTGCTTCAAAACTAGCATTTTTGAGTTCTGCCTCTGTTGCAATAAAGGAGCAATATGATCAGAGATTTATACAAATACATATATATGTATAAATAAACTAAAATTATTTGTGCAATTTGATTGATAGACCGACCACTTACTAAAATTATATTCCATACGAAATACAATATCATTTAAATGACCAAATCTAAATTACTTGCAGTATTCGATGATTTTGAGATAGTTTTCGACCACATTTTTGCACATTTAGGGCGACATATCGGCCATAGCTTGATTATGGCCATTAGGCGATTATCCGCGTAGATACTGTCCTTGGAGTAGCACAACAAAAAAGTCTAACGGAGTCAAATCTCATGATATCATTACCAAAACGTGAAATTACGCATTCTGGAAACTTCCCATGCCATAAATCCAAAATGGCTTCGGTTGTTAAACGATCCATAATCGATTATGGCTATTATAATCACCCCGCAATACTCAAAAATTGGCCACCACTTGTGAACCATCACTTTTGTAGCCAATCCCATATATATTCGTAAATAGCAAACCTTTCACTAAATAAATGACGCTCCAGATGACAGATATTTGACAGCTGACAGCCTTGCCAGACAGGCGGTTTTGAACCCACTCAATGGATAACACCTTATGTGTATATGTATTTTTTGGTCTCCTTTACCAGAGTCAATATTTTATATTGAAACAATTTAATTTTATTATGCAGTGTAATTTTTTTTGAGGCAATTAATATACCCAGTTGGCCACGTCCTTAAGACATCTTTGACGACGGTAAGTCGCAGAAGACATATTGAAGACAGACCCATACAAATCGTCGACGAAATTTTCATACAAATGGCGCCGAGGTCACACAAGACGAGATGGGCGACAATGTCGCTCAGATTGTCATCAACACTACTTTAATGAAGACAAAACTTATATGACACTGTCGCTCAGATTGTCCGCAATAAAGTCTTATTGAAGACAAAACGTATGACACTGTCGCCCAGATTGTCGTAAATACGGCTTTATTGAAAAACAAAACGATGGATATTGTCGCTCAAATTGTCCTCAACAAAGTTCTATTGAAGACAAAACGATGGATGTTGTCGCTCAGATAGTCATAACGACGATTTCCTTTAAATTTTCGATTAGAAAACCTAATGAACAGGCGACATGTCGTACATTAATCGTCGAAGACAATGTCGTCTGTGACGATTTGGCCAACTGGGTAAGTAAGCTAAGGTTATATTAAAAAGAGGGAATGAGTGCTACACAGTGGCACGAATAGTGTACAAATATTTTATTATTTTCCTGACCAACTCATCATGTTGTATCATCAACAACACACACCCGACTCAGCTGATGCTGTAACTCTTTGTTTGCCTATCTTCGAAAATTTAGTTTTTTTTAATATCAGAATCTCTTTTGTATTTTTGCTTTGCAATATTAGCAGGATGTTATCACTTTTGTAACTACTGGGTACATCTGCATGTTCGTAACGGCTTGTAAATTGTGCACGCACACACACACATGAATGTTAACAATTTACATGCATTTATCGTTTGTTATCGCCTTGAGGACATACTCTTTTCCATCATGCACACACACACACACACGCACACATACGCACACACTGCTTTCTTGCATAAATGTTAGTAAATAACACAATACATTAACAAAATGTAAACTTATCAAAGTTGTTTTTTGTACATTCAACAACAATTACAAATGTAAAAATAACAACGAGCTGGCTCAAAGACAAGTTGTTGCTGATGTCCTTTGTTGTTTTAATGTCGTGAGTGTGCAGTTGTTGTTGTTGTTGTTGTTTTGTCTTTCACCTTACTTCAACTTCTGCTTTTCTTTTATATTCATTTTAGTGTGCGGCATGTACTTGAGCGTTGTAAGAGTATTTAATTTAAATTTTAGAAATTTTTCTAGTAGTTCATTTAAAATGAAAGGAAATTTGTTCAGTTTCTTGTCGTTATTATGTAACTATTTGTCGACTTCAGGTCAACAAAATACCAAAATGTTTTTAACCGTCTAATTGCTCTCGAGAACAATTGAATTACTATTAACAATCTCTTCCTATTCACTTATATGATCAGGAAACGGCATAAGTCGCTTTTTCATATATTTGCATAAACTGATTGAAAAGCCATTTCAAAACTCTTAAAGTATAATGAAGACACTCTAAGCTTGTTTTATTTGAGAAAAAAGAAGAAAAAATAGTGTTTATCGATGTCGAAACAAATATTAAAATTTTGGTTTTGTTTTCAAATGTTAGAACTTATTCATGTTTTTGTTTCAAATGAAAGTGTGCGGCAAGTCGAACTTTGACGAAATCGACAAACCGGCCCTTAGATAGACCATTTTTTTTTTTTTTTTTAAATGGTCACTTCCATACGCAGCTCTTTTTCATATTTTTTAAACTAGTGTACATCTCATCTTCAAAAAAATTCTGTATTATGAGTATACTTTTGACTGATTTCCAATAAAGATAAATAAAAACTGGAATACTCGTAGTTAAAAAAATTTTAATCCATAATATTCACTTCTGGTTTTGAAGTGCTTTACGCGTGTAGAGAAAGTATCCGAAAGATTCCGTTTTCAAACTTTTGGAATATAATAAAAAAAATTTAGGCTAATTTTGTAAAAAACAAACTAAAAAATGGGTTAAAGTTAATAAAAATTTAATGTGACTCGTCATTTCCGGTTTTGAATATGAACTTTTTTTAATAAAATTTTTTTATTAATATTTTTGTAATAATTTTTTTTAATTAAATTTTTTACGGAACAGACGATCTTCTATAAGAATTACATATACATGCATACATGTACATATATGTATGTATATTATTTTGGTTCGAAACAATAATTTAAAAAAATTTATTTTCGAAAATGGGAACATTTTACCATCCGATAACTCGACAAATAAAAAACATTTGGCATAGACACTCATGTACACTAGCGGCCTTATGTATAATCAAAAATTGGCATGAAGTTAGCATAAGTGGCAAAATTGAACATGGTCTTAACGTGTTTTGCCATACAATTTTACATTACAAATTATGCTAAGATGTAATCGTGCCAAATTGTATAGCGGATGTTTTCAATAATTTTGTCACTTATCCTAACTTTATGCCAGTTTTTGATTATACATAAGGCCGTAGAAGTATAGTTATGCAAAATATCAAGCGGCAAATGCAGAAAATTGGTTTTTCTTTAGTTTGGTATGCCATTTGATCATGAATAGAGTTATATTGAGTACACATTATGACATTTTGTTACATTGCAATAGTGTGTAATAGTGGCAACGTCTATCATTTCCGACATTCTTTGTTGTGTGGCATTGCGTTACAAACAAAAAACATAATGGCAAGAATGTTGTAAAATTAAAGATGGTAAAATTGAGCTTTCATTAGAAAAAAAGCTTTAAGCAAAATTGTAATACAGGCAAATCCCGGTATAACGAATGATATAATGTCAGGCCCATTCGTTATACCGAAAAATTCGTTATATCGCAAAGTTTTTTTCAAGTGTTATTTTAACTTTTATTACTGTAGACATGATACAATACAATTAGAAGAATGAGGGCATTTTTTTAAATAAGCTACCAAATACAAACTAATGGTATCACAATTTTTTTTTAGCATAAATGCTGCTGTAGATTTTGTTTAATATATTTTTGCCCTTTCGTTATACAGAGCACACCTTTATCAAATCATTCACTATATAAAGTAGAACTAAATGTTAGAACAATGATGCTAGCAAGTTTTTGTTTTTTATTTTTCGATTTTTTCTCTATCATTCGTTATATCCAGTATAAAATTAGGATATTATTCGCTATATAAGGTTGTTAATACAAAATATTTAGGCGTTCGTTATATCGGATTTTCGTTAAATCAAGATTCGTTATACCGAGATTTGCCTGTACAATGAATCAAAACAATTCACATATTCCATTTGCAATAAAAGCTGAGTATATAAAGCAGAAATCTACATCCACTGACACCACCAGAGAAACAAGTCAACCAGCTCGAAGCCGACGGCGCACCGCCGCCGGTTATTTTTCTGTATATCAAGCCGCCGCCGATTATATCGGCTCGCATCGGCTCAAAACCAGCTGAAATTTTATCTGCTCAAAACGAGCGAAAAAATTTGAAAATCGATTTTAAGTTTAAATTTTTATTTTTTCTTTAAATTTTCATATGCTCTTTTGCGCCGCCGAAAATTCTCTCGGCGCGCCGCCGCCAGTCAGAAAACTACTGCACCGCCACCGCCGATAATTTTCCCTTGACTTGTTTCTCTGGACACCACACGCAGTGGACCAAACACAAAAGAACGCTGATGATGAAGGTGTAGTGGAATTCGAAAACAGCTAGTTGTTCCGTTCTACTACGTGTTTGTCAGAATATTTACAAATAACTTTGATGTTATTTGTTCCTTAAAAATTATCACATGCAATTTGGCTTGCAGAACGCTATGAACTTCAGCCTAATGAAGTCACAAATATGGAAAAAACATACAGCCTTATTTATACAAATTATTAAGGCTTTATAAAGGGTTTTTAAAACAAATTTTCATGCAAAACTTTTCCTAAAAAGCTTTATTTTAGCCTCTATAAGGCCTTAATAATTTTTATAAATAAGGCTGATAATTTTTAATGTATGTACATATTTAAATATAATAGACTAACTGCCATATTCATAAAATATATTTTATTTTACAAAAGGTTTCCTAAACGAATTTTGTGGGGCAAATTATTTAATTAACGTTTTGTAAACCTAAATTTTATTTTTTAATACGCCAGCTAGTATCTCGAAGCAAAAGATTTACGACTTAAACCTTTTTCTCAATTAGCACCGAATATAAGAATTATTCGGCCCTGTTCTGTAAACAGATCGATTTAAAATCGTACGATTTTAGAAAACTAATTCCGATAATAAAAAAATTTTTTTTGATTCATTTTTAATTTTTTTATTATATATATTCTCATATCTCATCATATCTGAAAGAAAATGATCGTGCATGATTTTAAACACGTCTGCAGGACCATTATTCAGCCATGTCACAGAGTTCAATTTCTTGCGGAATCGGAATTCAATCCACCCCATTTTTGTAGGAGATGGTGTCTAAAAAAGAAAACTAAAATATGAAAATGTGTCAGGTGTCTCCACACTGTGGAAGGCGGTGGTATGCTGGGGTATGCTCCGTTCGGAATCGGAATTGAACTCTTTGACATGGCCAATTAATTTTTTTAACAAGAGAAATTTACTCGGATTAGAATTACAGAACAGGGCCAATTAATATAATTTGAGAATCATTTAAATCGTAATATGTAATTTATAAATTGCCAACAATTTCAATTCTATGTTAAAGAGACAAGTGTTAAAAATCTCACACATTCAAAAAATTTATTCAACCGTTTAAATGGAAAAATAAACAAATGCGCAAATATTTAATGTAACAATTTTGGTATAATCCTATTTACATACTTACACTCACACACACACACACTCACACTCACACCCATGTGCCAATATATGTAAGTATTATCAGATGTATATTCACACGCATTTAGACAATCCTTCACATACATACTCATGTGGGAACTCAAATGTGTTTATTCTGTAGAAAAAGGATACACATTTGTTTTTTTTAGATTATTATGCTAAAATCTACAATACATTATAAAAGCATTTTGCATTTAGTATTATTTATCTGCATACAATTCGCTTTGTTGTTTAGTGGACGAATTGTCAACAAAATCCAAACGCACCCACAAATATACAAACAAATTATCGGTATAAATTAGATGCAAAATGAATCTGATAATAGCAAAAACAAAATGGCAGAAAATAAAATTTAAATATACATACATATGTATATACGAGCAAAGCAAACACAGCTGAATTCGCTTTGAGAAATTTATACTTTAAATGTCAAAAAAATGTACTGAAAAATGTGTGTTGACATTCAACGTATGTATATTCAAATTACAAGCGGCGAAAATAATCACCTGATCCCTTAGGTTAGGTTAGGTTAGCAGGCTGCTAGTGAAGAATGAAAATATAGGAGTCTAGCTCACTTGGGTCCAATACGATGATCCCTTTGTGCTGCCTGTAAGTTGAAAGTATAAGAATAAGGGGGGAGACCGGAAGTATAGGGAGAATATAGATGGAGAGGATATAGATGGAGAGTAGAGTAGAGAAGAAGTGAAAAAGTGGGACAAGGAGAGGGTCTAGTACATACACATGCCGTGAAGGCTAGCGGCCATACCAGCCGCTGCTCCTAATGTATAGACTTAGGTTTCTAAGTCCTATTTCCGATAACTCGGACAAGCTACAGAAGGATATTCTGCCAAGGAAGTGCAGACGGAGATCCTCCAAAGCAGGACAGAAGCAGAGAAGATGCGAAATGCTTTCCTCCTCTTCCTCATCATTGCAGCTGTAACAGTAGTCATTATACGGGAGACCCATACGTTTAGCGTGGGTTCCGAAAGTGCAGTGGCCTGTAAGTGTGGCCAGGAGATTCCTCAGATGCTTTCTGGTAAAGCTAATGAGGTTTCTGGTTCTTTTAGTATCTAGACGAGGCCAAAGGGTTCTCGATATAACGCAGGTAGGATCATTACGCCATCTTTCCTGAGCTGAATTAAGAAAGGCAGTATCGAAGCGTCTCCAGCAAGACGACAGAGGGAGCCCACAGAGATTGTCATCGACTTCCCCGAGTAGAACTCTTTGCTAGTTCATCCGCAACTATATTGCCTGAAGTAGTTCCGTGTCCACGCACCCAGTATAGATGGTTGCGTGCTGCGCCAGTTCATCCAGGACTGTGCGGCATTCTTGGACAAGTAATGATGTAGAATATACACCTGCAAGGGTTTTGATCGCGGGTTGGCTGTCCGTTATTATCTGGATATTACTATTGTGTATCCGATAATAACTCAACCAGTGTGTTGCTCTTTTTATGGCGGATATTTCTGCCTGTAGTATGCTACATTCGTCCGGGAGTCTGAAGGATATTTCAATTCCAAAATCTGGAATATATATCCCCCCTCCAACTCTTCCCCTCCGTATAGAGCCGTCCGTGAAAAATTCCTATTGAAGTAGGGTTTGGGAGTGCAGTAGTCAATGGGTTTAGGTATATTGTTTGCTGTATTTAGGATACTAGCGTGACCCCATGGTCTATAGTTCCATACGCCCATTGCGTTCAGCCTAACGGCCGTATGTAGGGCCAGTTTTCTAGCCATTAAGTCCACAGGAAGCCAACAAAGCATAGCGAAGAGTGCCTTTGTTGGCGTGGATCTAAGGGCACCTGTTATCATAAGTGCCGCTTTGCGTAGAATACCTTCTATACGGGTCTGGTTTCCCGCTGATTCTAGTGCTTTCCACCAGACCGAGACCCCATAAAATAGGATAGGTTTTATGACCATCTCTAGTATCCAACCGACTCCTTTGGGGTTTATTCCCCAAGTAGAGCCAATTGCTTTCCTACAGATGTACATTGCCATAGCGGCTTTCTCTATCCTCACCTGAAGATTTTCCCTCCAGGAGAGTTTACTATCTAGAACAACACCTAGATATTTGGCACTTTTCGAAATGGTAAGTGCAGTACCATTCAATGCCGGGGGAATGAATTGTGGAACTTTGTATCTCCTGGTGAAGAGTACTAGTTCCGTTTTGGTCGGGTTGACACTCAGGCCGCAAGTAGAGCACCAAGCATTAACCTCATTTAGTGCTGTTTCTAGCCTTTGCGATATCGTATCTAAGTGAAATCCTGATATTGCTATCGCTACATCATCTGCGTATGCAACGGTTTTAATGCTCAAGGATTCCAATTTTCTAAGCAGATTGTTGATTGTCACATTCCACAGTAGTGGTGACAGCACACCACCCTGAGGTGTACCTCTGTGGGCCTGCCTTGTGATGGTGCCTGCTCCCATGGTGGAAGTGATGGTTCTGCATAGAAGCAGATTTTCAATGAGCCGATAAATCCCTCGGTCAATCCCCAGCTCCCTGAGAGACTGAATGATTACCGTTGGATCAATATTATTAAAGGCACCTTCAATGTCCATGAAGGCTGCCAAGGTATAGTTTTTATGCTCGAGTGATTTCTCTATGTAACCTACAAGCGAATGTAAAGCGGTCTCAACCGATTTGCCCTTAGTGTAAGCGTGTTGAGAGACTGAGATTAGAGAGCTATTTATGGAAGTTCTAATGTGTACATCCAACACTCTCTCAAGAGTTTTTAGAAGGAAGGAAGTTAAGCTTATGGGTCTAAAATCCTTCGCTTTAGTATGTGATGCTTTTCCTCCTTTGGGAATAAAGATCACTTTACTTCTAGTCCATGCAATTGGAATATATGACCATACGAAGCAGGACTTATATATGGTAAGTAACCATGGGATTACAAGTTCTACGTTATGTTGTAGATCCGCTGGGATAATGCCATCCGGTCCTGGTGATTTGAACGGATGGAAGCTTTTAATTGCCCATTTAACTTTCTCCACCGTTAAGTTGATGGATATATGTGATTGAGCATGTAAGGGATACGCCCGTGGCATAACGCTACAAGGTTGACATCCCGGAAAATGGGTGTCCATTAGAATCTTTAGGGAATCGCAAGGCTTTTTCGCAAGGATTTTACGCATTCTGCTAGTCTCGGAGTAAGTTTCTACATTACTGCAGAATTCTCTCCAAGTTTTGCGTTTTGCGTTCCTGACTTCATTCTTGAATTTAATTAATGCAGCTTTGTAGAGTGACCAATTTCCTGTCCTTTTTGCTTCATTGAAAAGTCTCCTGCAGTTTTTCCTAGTTTCTGCTATGTCTCCAGACCACCAAGGTAGCCTTCTTATCGGGCGCTGTACAGATGCCCTACAGGATGTGCCTGTGTCTGCTTTGAACGCATTTGTTAGCATGTCCACGGCTAAATCAATATCCGCAGCCCCCTCTATATTTGGTGGGCGTGCAATTAATTCGGTTAGGATTTGGTTTTGCATCACCCAGTCCGTCTTCCGTCTATTAACATATAATGTCGAATGCCTATTTGATATGCTGACTGTGAATAGCAAATAGCGATGATCAGAGAATGAGCAGTCTGAAGAGACCCTCCATTCACGTATCAGATGAGCGTGTCTCGCACTGACTAGAGTTATGTCTAACACCTCCTGTCTGTTGGAGACTATGAAAGTGGGTTCTGAACCCTGATTGGATACTACTAAGTTATTTTCCATAATAAAATCAAAAATACACTCACCCCTTTCATTATTACCTGAGCTTCCCCAGATTCGATGATGTGCGTTGGCGTCGGCACCTATTATTAGAGGCGTGCCGCGTCTATTGGCCTCTTTGACTAAATCCCGGACCATTGTACCAGGAGGTGGGTCTGTGCCGCCGTGAGCCATGTAGCAGGAAAGAATCCATATAGATAGAATGAAGATATTTAAGTTGGTTTTAACCATAATACAGGATCTAATGTTTTTGTCATTGTTACCTGAACTGTTTACATACAACCTGATCCCTTGCGACCACCTAGTATGGATTCGCCTTGTATACGAGGTAAAAGTGAGATTTTCGTTGGAAAAAAATTGGAAAAGGTTTTATAAAATTTGAGCAAAGAAAATTTTTCAAAAATTCCAATAAAGCTCCTTACTTGTTTTTACCCGCACAGATAAAATTAAAATTCGTATTTGACAAAAAAAATTAATCCAACTAAATAATTTTTAAATTTTTAACCTATGAAGATATTTTTTATATTGAAGAATAAAATAAACGTGGTTTGTCAATTATTTTGCTTTAATTATCCAGTCAACTTTTCTATACGAAAAGTGAGCTCTGATTGCCACAGTCAAGTTATATCAAAGTTAAGCACACTGTGACTACCACAGTAAACTTTTGTATGAGAAAAGTATTCTGCGACTGCCAGACCCGATTTGTGTATGAGGAAAGTGTGCTATGATTGCCACAGTCATAGTTTCTATAAGAAAAGTGTGGAAGTGTGAAATTTGGATGTCCAGCTCACTTGGATCCAATACAATGATCCCTTTGTGCTACCTGTTAGCTGAAGAGAAGGTAGTGAGAGAGAGGGTGATAGGTAGAGATCGACCGAAGGCGTTTCTTTTTGGACGAAGCCGAAGCCGAACTTCGGCTAAAATCCTAAACTTCGGCCAAAACCGAAGCCGAAGCCGAATGTTTTAAATTTTAAAAATGATACTTGTTTTATATGAATTAAGAAAAAAGTTTCCTTTTTTGAGATCACTGAAATAGCTGTAATATCTATTGGATACATAACAAGAAAAATAAAACTATTTTGCAATTTCTAGATTGCTTTTTCATATGATCACTCACAAGAACGTCCAAGTAAAAGAAAATAGAAAGCAACAGGATTGTATTTCAAAGCAACCCTTTCAAAACGTTAAACACAATAGAAACTGTCGGCGAGCAACGACCAAAAATAATGTTATTTTTCAAGCTTGGAATGAAAAATATTCGGCTTCGGCTAATCGGCCGATTTTTGCCATAGGCCGAATGTTGGCCGATTACCAATTTTTGGCCGAAGGCCGAAGCCAAAGCCGATTAATCGGTCGAACTCTAGTGATAGGGAAGGGATAGTGATAGAGAAGACAGGTGGTGAAGGAAGAGATAGAGGAAAGCTTCATTCTTTTCGAACTCTGCTTTTTTGCACGATTTTCGATAATGCAGTGTTGTAGCGCCTTCTGGTGTCAAATGAGGCGTTTTTTGGTTATTTTATTTCACCGATGATTCTGCTACACAACGAAAGAGGGCGCTCTGATGTTACATTAAGATTGGTATCTGATGAAGTCGGTATAGTTTAGTGCCCAGTGTCTTATGCCTGCATCACTAGAATTTTTCCCACAACAGCTGATACAAAGGATACTAATGCACATCAGAAAAATGCGTGGTGTTGTTATTTATAATGACTGTGGGAGACGGGGCTCAAAACCAGTTCCTGCTCTTTTATAGTCAGCGTGCTAACTATTTCAGCCAACGCCACCCTCAACGCTTAACTTTTCCAAAACAATAGTGTACTCTTACTGTTACCCTTGGCTTTTCTATAAGAAAAGTGTGGAATTATACTTTTTATAAGAAAATTGGGCTGTGATTATTTATAAGAAAAATTTACTGTCGGTGTAACAATTAACTTTTTTGTAAGGAAAGTGTGATGTGCCTGATACAGTTAACTTTTCTATAAGAAAGTGTGCTATAACTGACAGAGTAAACTTTTGCATAAGAGAAGTGTGCTGTGATTGCCACAGTCAACTTTATTATTTACTAAAACTATTTTCTAAGCCGTTGCCTGATTTGAAGTCCGAAAATTGCATTAGAATCCAAAAATCGATTAATCGACTTTACAATTTGAATAGATCCAAATGAAATAGAGCTAACACGGCCATGCTGATCATGTATGTATATTTGTGGTAATATGGAATACTAGCTTAGGTAGACTTAATGAAATTTAGTTTTATTATGCTAATTTGATATTATTATCGACATATGCTAATATTTATTCCATTTTGCCACAGATATAATTGAAGTTAATGAATGCCATAACCTCGAGTAAAATTTTAAATTTTTTCCTACACATTTTTTTCTGTTTGATTTCTCTGAATGCTAGAATAATTTTTTAAGTTCGGTTCACGTCGATTTTATTGGTATTTCTTTGTGTAAGTCATTAATTTTTTTTTTTGTTAACACAGAATTAAAATTACTACGTGGTAATATTGTATATAGCGGGCTCTACTACTTAGTTAAATTTCAAGAGAGTGACTTGAAATGTGTTTAAAGATATTCATAGCAGAGGTCTAGTGTCTAGTAAAACGATTTTTATTCATTTAAAATAATTTTATACTGGTTCTGTTGCTTTGATTGCTGTTTAACGATGCCTCACTTTAAAAAAACGCTTTCGAAACGTTGTGTGTTATCCTATTTGCTGGTGTATTTTTGCCTTTACGTAGATATTGTATCTATGTATGTATGTGTGTGAATATTATATACTATGTATATGTATGTATGCATGAGTACGTATTTTAGTGTTTGTTTAGTTTCCGGTATTTGCAACGAAATGAACCATAAAACGTTTTGGCAATAAACATTAATTAAGCCTTTGTTTGTTTATTTATTTTGTTTGGTTGTTAAAATGAGAGCCCAAATCAAACACAAAATTCGCGGAAATCTAAATACATAACAACAATAGCTGATTGTTTATGTTTCATACACAAGGCAGCGTGTCTGTTGATATAGATGAGTGTGTTGGGTCGATATACGGCCTAAAAGTATCTACAATATTAAATTAAGAAACACATTTGATTTAAACTGATTTAAATAACTCGTTAAATAGAAATATGTTTATAATCGTTTAAGTTTTATATAGCATATAATATAGAGTTTTGAAGAATAGTATTAGAGAAATTTTTGTATTACTGGCCCTGAGACAAATTTAAATAAATATACAAGTTAAAATAAAATCCAATCCGGAAATAAAACTCCCACTACTGTGGCGGAAATTATCAAGTAAAAGCTATTTAAATTCTAGTTCATTCAGCTACTTAAAATTATTTCAGGTTTGCTTTACAGAAATTTTTTTTATATGTATATTAAATATATACCGGAAGAAATCGTCTTCTCTGGCAACTACAGCGCTAACATCTCTAACGACGGCGAATTCATACTAGGTGGTCGCAACCGATCAGATGACTATTTTTGCCGCTTGTAATTTGAATATACGTTGGACGTCATCACATAATTTTCAGTACATTCTGTTTGCCATTAAAAGTATCAATTTCTCAAAGCGAATTGAGCCGAGTATACCACGGCTGATCAGATATGGCGATTTCTCGCCAAACGTTGCGATTTCAACTTCTAAATTTTTGATTCGGCAACATGGCGATTTTTCTGCCTATTTGGTTTTAAAACTTCAAAATTTTTATAATTCGGGAAAATTGCTTTGTTGAAATAGTATTTTCAAAAAATAAACAAGACATTAACTGCCTGTTTCACGATGTCGACAAGAAATTTTCGTTCGCTTATTTATATTGAAAACAAAAACAAATTTTATTATTTTGTTTTTGTTTTCAATATAAATAAGCGAACGAAAATTTCTTGTCGACATCGTGAAACAGGCAGTTAGACAATGCAATTTTGATGATTTTTTTTATATTAATTATAGTCATTAAATTGTTTTGAATTTGGATGAGAAAAATTTACAAGAAATATATTTTGGAGATTTAATTTGTACTTTTGGCGATTTTCTGCTTTATAAAAAAATTTTATAAAAATTTATATTAAAAAAAGTATTAAAAAAAATAAATTTATCACCAAATATATATTAAGTAAAACTACATAAAATTTATTTTGGCAACTTTTGCCAATTTTTTAAATCAATTTGGCGAAATAGGTCGGAAAAAATCTGACAACCCTGGAGTACACCTTATGCTAGAAGATTTTAATGAAAAATCTGTACTTTTTCGAAAAATCGTCGGCATTTTCGGCATATTAATTTCGAAGATCGGCAAGAAAATCGTCATAAGTTTTTCATTAATTTTTATTAATTAGAAAAAAAATAACAATCATAATATAATTGTTATATTATTTTAATTTTTTTTATTATACAATTTCACGTATTTTATAAAATAATAATACATAATGATTACATGTATTATTATTTGATTTAACATATTATTTAACGCCCGGCAAAATGAATAAGACTTTAAAAAATGTAAACTTACAAAACCCGAATTTTTATTCAATACATCATTGAAAATTACAAAACTTCAATCAATCATAGTTGGCTAAGAAACTTTTTCAAAAACAACAAATAATAATAATAAAACAGCTAATTGTTCCGTTTTACTACGTGTTATTTGTTCATTATATTAATAATTATCACATGTAATTTGGCTTACAAAACAATACGAACTTTAGCCTAGTCAAAATCAAAAATATGTATAGAAATAAATATGTAATATTATTTGGCATGTGTTGCCTGTTTTGGTTTTCTACTAACTTTTTACGTCATATAACAAATATATTAGTTAAAAAAGAGGGAAGTGTCTTAGGACACCCGGTTATAGCTATGCTGCTTAGCTATATATAACAAACTTAGTGTATTAAATAACAATGCAATAAATTTATATTATATGATGATGTCAAATTCGCCGTAAATATTTCAAAACGTTTCCATTTATTTCCCATTGTTTTCTTTTCTAGCGGCGTATAGTTAAATTAATGTGTGTATTTTTTGTGGCCGGCGGCGGCTGACAGCTAATCGGCTGTGTTCTCTGGCTTGTACTCATGTGCAAAAGCAATGCAAAAACAAATTGTGTAATCCTTCTCATAGTTTTTGTTTCACTCAATTCAAAGAACAAAACAAAACCAAATCCAAAAATTCGTTTCGTTAATTTTCGTGCTCTGGTTGTAAGTACAAAGAAATCTAAACAAAAATAAATTTATAACTGTATAACGTCATAGCTCGTGACATAAATACCATAGCTATAAAACAACAGTCTCTTCAAAAAATGCATATTCATGATAGTTTTCTTTTTCTATTATTAAAATAATTTAAATTAAGAATATTTTTAGCAAAACATTCTTAAGCTTACCAATATCTTTAATTTACAAATATCTTAATTTTATTTAAACTATGTAAATTGTTTTCTTTTTTAATTTTCCTGCACAATCAGAATGTGTGTTAGTCATGCTTTAAATATATCAGTTTTTCTTGAAGCAAGTCTCTTCAATACTCTTTTAAAACTGCTAATTTGTTTACACAATACTTAACTCCACGTTCATGCTTCCCTTAAATAATTATTCCTTCTTTTCCATAAATTCTGTCAAAATAACAGTTGTGAAAACAAACGTTTTTCTTTGCATGTTGTTTTAATTGTTAATAAAACAGGTGTGCATGTGTGCTTAGAGGATAAATATATTTTGGCTAACGAAATTGAAATAATATTTAATTTAATATTTATTATTGCATAGCCTAAAGGCGCATCGCAGCGTTTTGGTTCATATCAACAACGAATTTAAGCAAAAAATACCATGAAAATATATATACATATGTAGATATGTATATCAAACAAAAATTGTATCATTAGATAAGCCTGTTGTGCTGGTTGGCATAATATCAGTGCTTTGTTCTGTTTTTGTCCATATGTAGTTTCATTTTTGTATACCACATCCTAAAACTATGCTGCATTGTGTTCAAAAATAAATTCTACATGCATACACACACACAAATATACATGCATATATCACATAGGTGCATTTGTGCACTTGGTTTTGTGTGCATTGTGTGGCTTGTTTGCTAAATACTCATTCCAATGGGTAATTCACTCATTCTAATTTTTTTATTCTATTTTTTTTTTTGCGTTATAGTGGTTATTGTTGTACTAATTTCATTCTAAACCTTATCATGTGTCTGCCAGTGGCAATGTAAGTATGTACATATTTACTTTTTTCCCATGTGTGTTTGTTCAACTCACACTGTGTCGGATGTCTGTTTATTTTTCAAATATGTGTGCGTGTTTTGTGTGTCATTCTCATTTGCTCTCTTTGATTTAATTTATGTGGGTGGCTGAGAGTGTGTGTATTTGTGTTATTTGGTATGTGTCGGAATGTAAAGTATTCTGGATGTATGAGTATTTTATGAAAACAAATCCTTATATTTACTACTTCTTCCCTTTCCTTTTCCCTTACAAGCTCATTTACTCTTTTCATTGCCATCTAGCATCAATTTCATTAAAAGTTGTATGCCAAAAACAAACATGCTGGCTTTCAGCACATTTACATTCGAAACAAACACACATTCCACACAGAGAGAAAGAGATTGGGTTTTCTTTAATTATGCATACATGTAAATACATATTTATGTGATAAATCGTTTATGCCAATCATCAGTCAGCACATCTAATTATTTTGTAGTTTTTATCACAAATTCTGCATCTTCTGGTTGTGTTCCTTTTCGCCTGTTAGTAGCGATGATAGTAACTAGTTCTTTTTTTATTAAAACTCTTTTAATTACAACTGATTTTGGTTTCATCATTCGATAAAAGTTTTAGTTTCAAAATAATAAATAAAAGTTAGTAAACTTCTGTATAGGTATAAATTTTAATAAATTTTTTTTTGTAAATTAAAAACTATAATTATACAGTGACTTCGGGATAACGCCAACTAATTAAGAGCGCGAGTGTTGATGTTTCCTTCAAACTTTGCTATTTTTATTCGAAGACGCAGTTTGTGTACGAATACGTGCGATGAAGTTCAATGGAAGTAAAAATTGTATAGATACATAACTTTAGCAAAAATTATATCTAAAAATTATGCATTGGAGAAGATTGTTAACAAAATACAATATAACAAATATTGATTCCATTAATCAATGAATAAATAATTATTTAATAATATAGGTATAATTAATAATGATTGCATAAGTAATATAATGCAAGGAATTACACATTTGATAAAAAAAATAATTAAAGAATTCATTGCTCGGACTCATTACGATAGTGCATTACTTTCCTAGGACATGTTCCGTGCTAGCAGTAATGAGTTCTGGAATATAAAATTATATATGCTGTGCATTACCTTCTCCTTTACTAATTATTACCTTTTTCCACTGGATTGTTAGATTGTTGGAGTTTATGAATGTGCAAATTTAAAAACAAAATACAATTGAATTCCTCCTTATGCATTTTTGCCTCTAAATATTAAATAAATCTTGCAAAATCCACAACAAATGTTAAATAAATATTTTAAAAAAATTCATTAATTCAGACTAATACAACTCCGAATTAAGATGTTGCAAAATATACAAATATTTTTTTATTTATTTAAATGCAATCTACTAAATTACTCCAAATAATAAATATGAATATGACTCGGGCCACTTTCATAACGTTCTTTGAGTAAATGAGCGATATGTGTGTATGTATATGAAAACATACATATTTATATCGTTAGCTAAAATGCAAAAAGGCGTAACTAACAAAAATATAATTTTACAGGAGAAACAAAAAACTAAACAAAAAACTGAAAAACGTGTAGTTAAGTCCCATTGTTATTTGTTAATAAAATCGTCATTTTTCATCGCAGAAGTGTTTTTTTAAGATATGTAGTTTAATGGCATTCATAATAATCAATAAAAAAAACTCTATTTTGAATATTTTGTCAGTTACGCCTTTTTGCATTTTAGCTGACGGTATGTACATACTATGTATTTGCAATACACTTCATAACGCCTTTACAAGCAGTTGTACAAATCAGTTGTACAAGCAGTTATACTTATTATTATTATGTTTTTACCTTCTCCTGTAAAGTTACATTTATTTGAGTTAGGGCCTTTATACTTGTGACCAACGATATATCTGTATGCGCCCACATACACATATTGTTAGCCACAGTTCTAAAAAAGCTACAAAATTTTTAAAATATATACACACTCGAAATAAAAATCAACAATTTTTGCATATTTTAAAAATGAAATGAAGAAAAATTAAATTTTTCTTTGAACAGGTTTCAAACCATATACATATTTTTTTAAAACGTTTTATTTAATTTACGTACAGCGCCATCTTTCGCAGTTTGTGGTACACAATGTGTATTAGAGCTAAAAGCTTTTTGATTGAATTGCTTATCTCTATATACAAAAGCTCTGCATCACTAACAGCTTTTGTATACAACTTGCCATTACAAAAACAGCTGATTGACAAATCGAAGCAAAAGCTCAATGCTGGAACAATGCTGCTAACGACCAGAAATTAATTGAAGCCTGTAAATACTTTTCACGTTACGAAGAACTTTTGTTTGCTATGGTGGCTTTTAATTATGATCTTAACCAAACAAATTGAAATATGTCCATTTTTGTCATTTAAAAATTATACTTTTACATATATAATCGAAGAATTACGAGATATTAATTCAATGTCAAGAGACGTACTTAAACGTTAAATTAAATATCGCTATCTTCAATAGAAAAAAGCTGGAGTAACACTACTGCCGGTTCAACTTTTTTAAGCTTAAAATTATAATAGAAATTAACCTACCGTGTGATATTGTAATTTAAGTTTATTGCATTTATTAAACTGAAACATTCATGCATTTCCATAAAGTAAAAAGTGAGCAGGATGTCATTGATCTCCTGAGGAGCATGTTGGTGAAGGCTTCTAAAGAGGCAGTTGAAGCAAATGGTGTGTTTCGTATGGGGGTATCAGGTGAGAGAAATTTGACCTTGTTTTTTGTCCTCAAAAGTTAACAAATCATACTTTAAATATTCTCAGGCGGTTCAGTTGTCAATTATTTAGCTACAGCCTTGTCACAAATTGATGCAAACTTGGAAAAATTCCAATTTTTCTTCTGTGACGAAAGATTTGTACCCGAAACGGATAAGGACTCAACGATTGGTGTTTATAAAGCTGCATTATTGCCTAGAACTTCACTGAAAGAAGATCAGTTTATTGGCATCAGTACAAATTTGACGTTGAAGGAATGTGCTCAAGATTACGAAGAAAAAATTCTAAAAGAATTTGATTTGAAAAGCGGCGATGTACCGCAATTTGATTTACTGATTTTGGGTATAGGACCGGACGGTCATACATGTTCGCTGTTTCCACAACATTCACTATTGAAGGAAAGAGATCATTTAATAGCTGCTATAGATGATTCTCCTAAACCGCCACCCAAACGAGTAACAATGACATTTCCATTAATTAACAATGCTAAGCAATGTATGTTTGTCATGTGCGGTGAGGGCAAAGCCGATATTGTGAAAGTAAGTACATAATCTCCCTTATCGTGAAAAAAAAGTTCACGTGAAAAGTGATCCCTTTCCCTAAAATTGCGATCGGCAATGTTTGCGTTGTTGTTGTGTCAGTATACTATTTTCTAACTTTGTTCGCCATTTTTTTGTTCACGGGAAATATTTCACATGAAAAAAATGTTCGCCTTTTATTCCCGATAAAAGGGAATGAATATACCTATAGTACATAGTAATTTATTAAATTAAAAATTAGAATTTAGTATGTACCTACATATTCACTTTTTTAAAAAGAAATTATAAAGTACACTGTCTACAAATGTGATAATCTTTCTTTATAGAGTAGCGGCCCTATGTATAAGAAAAAATTGGCATGAAGTTAGCATAAGTGACGTACTTAAATTAGGTGTCAACGAGTTCCTCCATACAATTTGATATTAAAAATTGGTGCATTACGTAGTTTTAAATCACTACTAAGTCCTAGCGTGATTTTTAATGTAAAGTTTTATGGCCAAACTCTTTAAGATTATGTTAAATTTTGCCACTTATGCTAACTTCATGCCAGTTTTTTCTTATAAATAGGTCCCTAGGAATTTTCTTTTAGCTCTGAACTTCAAGCGATTTCAAATTGCATATACATATGTAAGTATGTATATGTATGTATAAGTATATAATACATACCTCCATATTATTTAATTTAAATATTTATTGAATAAATTTTGCTATCAAAAACATCGATATTTGCACTGATATTGTATCTGGCTTTAGTTTCTACTAAATCACTCGCTATTATTTACTGTGGCACTGGCAAATAAAAACTAACGGTATTTACTGCAGGTATGTTAACGATACGATGATACTATAAACAGTGTTACCATATCAGCATTTTTGCATGCATAACTTGGTATTCAAGTTCTTGGTTCTTTTCTGAAAAATGTTAATGTTTCATATATTTTTTTTAATTTAAAAACTTATTTATCTGTGTTATCTTCAAGCCTCCAACTTTTGATATAAATATTTAAAAATAATATATCCTTATCCGAATTTCAACAACAAAAATATTAAATATGTTTCCTGTAAAAAATGTTTGGGCTTTCCTTCGGAAAGTAAATTTTCATATACCTATTTAATTAATAAAAACCTTCCCTTCCAGCGCATTTTCAAGGACAAAGAAGACTTGCCAGCTGGTATGGTTAAGCCCTTAAATAATCAACTGCACTGCCTGTTAGATGCATCTGCCGGAAAATTCATTTAAAGTGCAACTAGAGGTAAAAATGTAGACAATTGAGTTAAAATATTTTTCATTTTTATAATTAAAAATTAAAAAAAAATTGTTTTATATAAATTTTTTGCAATAAATTAAAGCTATACTTTTATATATGTATGTATGTATGTACAATAGTAGTTTGGAATTATATGAATTTTTATGACTAGACTTACACGATGCCTTTTGCATGAAACATTTCTTATTTGCTAATAAAAAATGGGGAAAATTAGTCTGACACTCATCTTGAGTTAAAAAACCCTATTTATTTCGTATAAGTAATTGAATAGATTAATTGAACGGCAATGCTAATCAAAACTTTGCCGTGAAAATGTAAAAGCAGAACGCCCGGACACAAATGTAATATTTTGCCGAATTAGTCGAGCAAGACTTAGACACACAATTAATTACTTTCCAAAATTACGATTTTGGATGAGAGGGTCAAACCACCTGTTGGGTCAAACCAAAAAGGTTAAGTGCGAGATTTATTGTACTTAAAATTTCGGTTTGAATTGAATTTCATTGTGTATAGTTAGAAGTACATTTGTAAAAATTTGTAAAGCTAAACATTCCGTTCCTGTCCTTTAAACGTAGCATCATTAATAATTATTCCTTGTGTTAATGAAATTGTTCATTAGCTTATTGAAAGTTTTCATTATATGCATGAAATGCTTCATTAATACAATAAATTCTTGCGTTAGCTAGTTATTAATGACAAAAAAGTTTAAAATAGAGTTCAAAAAAATTTATCAAAGTTATATTTGTCTGTCTAAATTCAGGCAATAAATTTCATAAAAAGACATCGGATAAATCTATCAATATGGAAATTAAAAACAATAAAGATTTTATAGAGAATATTGCTTTTGTTTTGTATACATTTTGGCAAGTTTGAATAACTTAAATTAATTTAAGCTTAATTTAATTCTATTAGTTTGTCTTTTAAGTTTATAATACTTTACTGAATTGCTTATATTAAAGAAATTAGCCGAAAAGGTTTTTCTTAATGTAGCCCCAGCAACTCAGACTACGATAAATTGCACAATCGTTATCAATTTCTTTGTTATATTGCTCTCTCAACAAAGGATCGAGTGGTCCCCAGTCAATATTTGGCTTAAAGGCACCACGAATCTTTTCGCTCCAAGTGGCGCCTGGCGATCGTATGATGCCCACTACAATCCAAATGGGTAATTGTGAGATTCCAATGCAGGTAATAGTCCACCCAACAGCTAAAATATAAGAATAAATATGTATATTGTTGCATCATGTTGAAAATATGTATAAGAGTTCTCACCATATGCCCAACTGGGATAAAGGATGTCATTATAAGTCAAGGGCGTATATGTCGATAGGAAGTAAATTAGGATTACAGTCATAATCAAAGGCGTAAGCACACCCCAGCACCAACGCCAATAAGTACCAACCTTAAATCCCATCATAAACTCGGCATCTTTGCACAAACGATCAACGCCATACACCCAGCCCAGAACATATAACTCGGCAATACCCAAAAATAAAGCGATCATAGATGCTCCAAAATAGTCAACCAAAGTCAACATAAATTGACCACCCTATAGAAACAAAAAATATTAAACTTAATTTTTTAAATATATAGAAACTACATACCGGCGTTACATAAGCCAGACCTATGACAAAACTAATAACTGCAATGGCCAAAGAACATTGCCATTGCTTAATATTGGGGAAACTATCTCTTATAGCTGTTACAGTACACGATGTCATAGCAATATTGGAACCAATACCCAGCACAAACAACATGAGGAAGAACAGCACAGAAAATATTTGAGGCAGCTGCTTAAACTTGGCTATAGCATCAGGATACGATATGAATGCCAAACCTGCACCACCTTTTACCACACTGCCTATATCATCGGTACCAATCTCATGAGCCAAATGACCCAAAATGCCAAATATTGTAAAGCCCGCCAATAGGGAGGTGCAGGTATCCAATGCAGTCACAATGGTGGCGTCTCTATGTACATTATGGCCGAATTTATTAAACGAAGCATACATAATAATATTGCCAAAGCACACAGACAATGAGTAGAAACATTGGGTTACAGCAGCGTACCAAACCTGTGAAAGGCACCAGAAATAAAATTACATAAAAATTTAAATTAATAATTAATTTTTGCAAAGTATGTACATGAATTTGGAGAAATGAGTAGTATACCTTGGGATCCAAAATTTTGCTCCAGTCAGGTTTGATGAAATAGATAATGCCATCTATGGATCCTGGCAACGTAACTGCTCTTACCAACAGCACGAACATGATGATGTAAGGAAATATGGCCAAAAAGTAAGAAGCTTTACCAGAACTCTTCACACCCTTGCGTATAATGAGGAAAACGCTCAGCCACGCAACGAATAAGCCCAATACCAGCTCCCAATTAGGTAAACCAATGCCATCATTTATATCTTGTTTTTCACGCAACACATCATTGCTAATCAAATATTTGAAAAATAAAACATTTTATTTCTCCCTTCTTCGAAAGACACAAGCTAATTCGCTTACACAAAATACCACTCCGAACTTGAAATCGTACGATTAGTAGTACGAGTAGTTCTCATTATATGCTCAGATTTTATTAAATCATTCAAATTACTATTAGTTAAATTCGTGCCCTCAACCGTTTCTAGTGAATTTACTTCAGTGAATGAAGAATTAATGCAATTGCTTCCCCACTCGGGACGACAAAAGGCCCAAGGTAGAGGATCACGAAACGATTCAACCAAATAATAACCGATAATAGCACAAACTGATTCATAATAAGTAGCCAATATATAAACCATAAATGCCTGACCCATTCCAATACCTTTAAATAGAAGAAGCATATGAGAGTGAAATAAGAAAGAAACTGATAGATAGTCCAATGAAGTCCGAAATGCGCGGAAGAAAGCATGATGATAATGATGAAAGTACAAAAGCAATTTCTACATGAAAAATTTAATGATGCAAGCTGCTATAATAAGGTGAGTTTGAAAATGGAAAGACAGACTTGCAATATTATTTATGTACATAAATTAATTAAAATAGACAAATCAAATTAAATTAAAACTCAACCATTAGTAAGAAATGCACATTCAATTATGCAAATTCATTAAACAAAAAGTTTGAAAATTGTTATACACTTCTACATACATACAGCACGTATGTATGTACATTAGGGATATAGCTTTTCAAAATTTTTTTGAAATATCAAAATCGGTACAGCACAGTCCGATAGAGCATAAAAACGATAAGGGAACGCATATTTATTTTTTCGATAAGGTCAAAAAAGTTCACACACCAACCGCGATGGAGTTGTTTAAATAAAAAAAAAAAAAACACATTATAAAATTATGAATATTCAATATTGCATTAAGAAGGCCTCGAAATAATTTTAGATTATGTAAAATAATATTTTTGTTAGTTCAAGTCCGGTGTTTAAGTGTTCCAAAATGTCTTTCTTTGGTTTAGAAAAACCAATTGGTGCGTGAACTTTTTTGAGAAAAATTACAAAAGATTATGATTTATGTGGTTACTAGGACATGGTTGACCTCATGGTCTTATGCCAAAAAATTGGTTATACCCCTAATGTAGATATGTATATTCGACTACATGATCAATTTGTTTATCCACGTCAGATTTGTTGTAACTCATAAACTTTTATGACTGTCATATCTATTTCATATACAATAAAACTTTGTTACTTGTTTTTTCAGACTGCTATGAATTTTAAATTTTATTTTCTTTTACCTTCAAGAATTATGTACATACATACATATCGCTCATTTTCTCAAACAGTTTGTAAGAAAACGAGTTTGAAGTTTTAAATTTACACACAACTTAATGGAAAAAGAAAATTAACGGCCTGTCCCACGATGTCAACAGAAATATTTCGATCGAGTACTTACATTGAAAACAACAACATATTTTGTACTATTGTTGTTGTTTGCAATACAAGTTGTCAATCAAACGATTTCTGGTGCCATCGTGGGACAGGCTGTAATTTTTTTTTGTCAAGAGTTGAATAAACAAGATATTTGTATGAAATTTTTACACAATATAAAGAACGATATGAGGATTAATTCTGCTAACTCACTAACTCAAAAAAATTAATTTTTGGGTTATGACGTTCTCAAAACTAAATGAGCGATATGTACTCCTAGTATGTATGAAAATTATTTAAAAAAAAACTAAAATTTTTCTACAAAACTTCAAAAATTCGAAAGTGTTGGCGCAACTTAAAAAGATGTTTAAATTTATAAAATTTCCTTCGCAATAAATTATCTAACTTTACACATATTAATTCAAAAATTTGGCGTTAGATTTTGATTTAATTTTTACGTTTTAAAATCATGGCAATAATATTTTTATTTTTCATTATCAAAGACAACAACCATTTATGAAAAAATTAATGTATAGAATTCAAAAACAAGAACTCAAAAGTATTTTCAAACAAAATAAACAATAATAAATGACGATAACAGATATTTATTGTATTGTTACCCACTGTACACTCATTTAAGCTTTAGATATCTATATACATATACATATGTATGTAAGTATATAAATTTATATAAAAAAACCTTACGCATTAGTTTCCTATAGTAAAGCACTTAGAGTTCTACAAGCCCAATAACAATAACCTGTTATTCTTTTTCCGGTTTTTTACTAAATTATTGGTTTCATAGTTCAATGTAATGTTTTCTTTTGTCTATAACTGAGTTAAAATTATAATTTTCTCTTTTAGTATTATTAACTTTTTTATATTGTATGTGTGTATATACATTATTTAATTAATAATTTTTACACTCGACTGCCCAATTCCAAGTTCATACACTAATATAATAAAATAAGCTAAAATGAATTTGTTTGAAAGCATAAATAATTTAAGCAGAACTTTATAAAAGTACTCGTGCCTTGTAATGATGTGTTTTTTTTTTGTCAAATAAATTTAACTTTTATTGCGATTGATTGTCTCGTGTTGGTTTTTGTTTATGACAATCGGAATAATTTTAAATGAAAGTGTCAACCAATTACGCCATGCTACGAATACTTTCATTAGTTTTTACATACTCACATACATACATACATACGACTACATATGAATGTACATATTTACAATAATTTCCTGATGATTTATTTAGCGCTTGTCTGTTGTGGAGCAGAAAAAAGATTCTTTTAACAAATAAATTAAATTGCTTTTAATTTTCCAATTTTAATAAAAAAAAGAATGTTGCAACTTTTGCAAAATGTTGAATCAGACAATTTCATTCGATGGTGAAAGAATATATTAAAATATTGCCAGCTGACTAATTGACTTACATATGGGCATTTCCATGAAAATGACAACCACGACTGAAAAATTAAAAAACCTTGAAAATTTTTTAAAAATATGTCAAAGAGGAAAAAATCACTCAAATTTTACTATGCACAGGTATTAATAGCTTATAAAAATTTTTCAAGAGCAAAAATAGCAGTTTAAACTGACCATCTCTTTGATTAATGTTAAGAAATTGCAATCACCTATTTTTTCTTAACTAGCGATTCGATTCAGGTATTTGTAACATTACAATTATACTTTAAAATTAATGTCACAACAACAATGAACAAGATCCATGATTAAAGAGAAAATTTAGAGTTCGATAAGCGGTATTTTTTTGGTTTGCTTTGGATGCTATTCTAATGTCACGTACGCGGTGCAAAAACCGTATTTGTCTATATCATTTGAATTTGACCGGCCGCAACTGTTTCAAAATAAAAGTTCAAAGCAGGATAAATGTCGCAAATAAATATTGTTCGAAATTTTTTCTCAATTTAGTGTAATAAAAATTTTATAAGCATTTAAAGTTTGTCACGTACGCTATTGTAAGTATTAAAATTGCAAGTAAACGTATCAGCGTTAACTTGATAATTATCAGGCATGTTCTGAAAATCACTTTTTGTGAAAGTGAATTGAAAATACAAGAAAGGTGTTCAGCACACATAACTTTTTGAATTTTTGTGATTTTAAATCGGTCACCTAAATGCCTGCCGATTTGAAATCACCTGGTTATTTTTTCAATCACTTTATTTTGAAATTCTCAATAGATCAATTAAATGAATAACTTAATATCTTCTTTATTGATTTTTATAGTAAAATGAGCAATTTTCTACGAAAGAATCTATGAAGTTATGAAAAAATTTAAAACTTCCTTTTGCGAAAATGTTGTTATTTGCTTTGTGATTTACATTTGTGATATTGCAGTTACAAAACAAAACGTCAGCTGTTTTCTTCTATTTTTGATAGAGTAAAATCACACAGAAAATTTAAAACTTTTATGATATTCAGAACACCATCAAGTCACAAGTGATTTGAAAGTTTGTGATTTCCAGAACATGCCTGTATAAGATGGCAGCGAAAACTCAGCGCCCAAGTAAACAGTATCTAGTAAGAAATGAAATTGACTCTTTCTTGTTTTATTGCTATTTTCACTGAATACATATTTTTGTTTTGTTTTTAAGTTTTTGTATGCATAAATTTCTGTGGCAATAGATAATAAGGGCTTAAGTTGACATAAGTGCTTTTTCATTTTATTACATATTCTTATTCTCTTCTTCAAGATCTATCACTTATGCCCTAATTCTGTTCGACGAATGTATCGTCTTGTCTATGGACGAAAAAAAGTAGCAGTTTTGATTCTTTAAAACGATTATTATTTATTGTCTATGCTAGAAGGTTCGTGTATTTGCTTTATGATTTTGTTCCACACATTATATCCAACACATATTTTTTGATATATTTTTCAAACTATTGTATAATAATTAAATTGAAATTTTATGTTTTAAAAACATGGCAATAATATTTATATTTTTCATTGTCAAAGACAACAACCATTTTTGAAGAAAATAATTTAGAGACTTCAAAGACAAGAACTCAGAAGCATTTTCAAACAAAAACGTCCTAAATCTTCTTACTGAATTAGGGCATTAAACTATACCCATTTATATTTTAACTTAAGTCTTCTTGGAAAATAATACATAAGCCATATCATCTTAACTCAACTTAATTTTTGTAAGGTAGCTACATCAATATTAAAATATTTGAGCATCAAAACTTGTATACACTTGAGTTCAATAACTCAATAATAACGACTCGTCTAGAAAATTTGTATGAAAGTCACTCAAGAAAATGAGTGCTTTCCATGTAAATTTTATACTCAAGTCGACCGTCTGGGTTGTAGAAACAGGGAGTTATATTTAACTAACTCCCTGTTTCTACAACGCAGACGGTTGACTTGAGGATAAAATTTGTATGGAAAGCACTCATCTTTTTGAGTGATTTTCATACAAATTTTCTAGACTAGTCGCCTGCCTGACTTGTGGAACCAGCACATAAGCTTTTAAAAAATTATCTTATTTCAGGTTTTCCGCATTTTTCAATTTAACCTAAAGCACTTATCTCGACTTACTATCAATAAAAACTATTTTGCCTTTCAATATAATAAGTTCACTTTAGTTCTTATTTTTCTGCCAATGGATTTTTTCATAGCATCTTAACTAAAAAACAACGAATAATAACTAATAAAATCGTTTCTTTTTTTATAAAATGAACAGTTTTGTTATAAATAAATGTGCATTTTTTCGGTATCTAAAAATTTTATATAAAAACCAAACACAATTTATTTTAGACAAAGCCCATAATATCTCAAAACACGAAATTTCGACTCAAGCCATTATTATTTATTTCCACAGATTAAAAAAAAATTTTTTTACTTAATAATATTATAAGAGAAAAATCCGTCACGTACGCTATGTCACGTACGCTATTAAACTTAATTCATTATAAAATCAGCCAAAAGTCTTTTTTATTTCAAAATTACTGATAATAAAGGAAAAATAGTTGGCTTCGTGTAAGAAATTTAAAACAAGAAAAAAACTTCACAATTCGCAGATTTTCGTATACTTTTACATGCACCTTGATATCAGTTCCGTTTTATGTCACGTACGCTATGCCCTTATTTCCCTCGATATTTTGGACAGCAGGGTTCCAAATGTAATAATTTTTTTTTTCGCATATAGTTCGTCCTGAATGGAACATAACAACAAAATATTTTTGAGTTACCTCTATTTTCTCAGAATCTATTCCACTTTGTAGGCGTACAAATGTCACGTACGCTGATATGGAAATGCCCATATGTGTACCCATGTTATGTTCAAACATATTTTAATTGAAGTGGTCACTTTTTGGAAGCATGCAAATCAATCAGATTTAGAAAGTGACCATGATAAATTGTTTGCTAAGGTTCAGAAAGTATTCGAAAGCATTATGAAAGAAATTATTGTACGAGTAACATTAATTAATTAATTTTTTAAAAGAATTTCTTTCTAATCGTTAACACAAATAAAATGAAAAATAGCATTAGTAATGTAAGGTGAAATAAAATTTAATATTTGAAATGAAATGAAATAAATTTTATATAGCCTGTATCCAACATCAACTACAACTAGAACAGCTTATTGTAAAAAAATAGATAAGACTTTTTATTTATAAATATATTTTACTGTAATTTGTTGTGCGAAACTTGTTTTCCTTGATAGTAGTAGCTTTAGAGCAGATAGTGACATGAAAAAAAATGATGTAGCATGAATCTCTGTAATTTAAATGGATTTGATCATTGGCTTGCGTCAAAACGACCAACTGAACGAGTTCGACTCAAGTCTGTTCTTTACTATATGTACTTGCATCGAACTCGTTCAGTCTTTTATTTTAGACACAAACCTATGATCAAACCCACTTAAAATAAATTGGTTCTAGACTTGGGTCGAACTCATTCAGTCACTGAATGGACCTGCGGTTTTGTAGTCAACGTGCTAACTACTTCAGTCAACCTCCCCTCCAACCAACCCTCAAATTATTAATAATAATTATTTAATATTAATATTTATTAATTAATTAATATTAATATTTATTAATTATAATATTCTCTTCTTTATATAAAGCTTAAGCTCTCTTGTTTTTATATACAAATTTTTTTTGTTTATATTTCGATATTTCGCCGCTCCTTTGTGTGGCTTCTTCAGGAAAATATTAAAAAAAAAAATAAAAATATTATCCTGAAGAATAAAAAAAAATACTTTCCTGAAGAAGCGAAATAGCGAAATATAAACAACAACAAAATTATAAAAACAACCTTAACTTTATAAAATTAAAGAATATTATTTTTTTTCTTCTTTAGAAAATCACATTAATTAAAAAAATATTTTATTCTATAGGAATTAAAAATATGTACTAAACTTAAGCCCGATTAATTTAGCGAGTTCACAATAGTGTTTTAAAATATGTCTTAATATTGCACGTTTGAATTTTAAAGCGGTCCACCCATTTGCAATATAAGTATAATTGGGCAATATTTTTTTTTTAATATTGTGCCATTTATTGCATTGTATAGGTCAAAACGACAATAATCCCCCCCCCCCCCTTATTGTGAATGTCGTCGTCGACGTCACATCAAGACAACAGTAAAAATTGTCACTTGTCTAGTCCTTGTCGTGGTTTACCATCGTCTACAGCTTTTACATTTAGATAAACTTGAAATAGAGACATATCCCGATAATGGAAAATAATTTGCCATTTCGTATTTTAAATTGTGTAAAATTTTCAAGCAATTGACTTGTATATTTGAGAGATAAAAAATTTGTTAATCTTTAGTGGGAGTCGTATATATTTTATAGACTATTTTACACTTATTTTGATGACTTGCAAAAAGAATGACAATAGCAAAATTTATCTTAAACTGTTTATGGTGGATTCAGAAAGGCAATTAAATAATATATAATGAAAACAGATAATGAATGAAGGTAATATAAATAATGAATACAATAAGCATGCAATTGTTAAAAGATACAATCGTAAAAATAATTAATTTCATGCACATACATACATACATATGATAATATGATAAAAACACTTACATAAAATATAATTCAGCTGAAGTTTTAGGCGTTTGACTACTCAAATCATTAACAATAGTGATATTATTCGAAATGTTAGATGACACATTTGGCAAGACAATGGAAGAAGTAGATATATAATTGCTGTCTCTATGCAAAAAGTCAGCAGTATTAACCTCTACAGATGATGGAACACAGCTACTATTCCATGAATCGCTACACTGTGACCAGGGCAGGGGTGACATAAAGGACTCAAACATGTAACGCACTGTTATACCCATTATGGCCACATAATAAGTGGTAATCATTGAAATAGAAAATACCTGGCCAATGCCGATACCTACATAAATATATAGTATAGAAATCAACGAAAGCCATACAATATTGTGAAAGACAAACAAAAATGAAGATGTGAGAATGAGATCGAATGATATTTAGAATGTGTGGTGATTTATGTTTAGCTACTCACCTCTCATTGCTGGACATAAATCGAATACCTTAACGGATCCTCTGCTGGAAAATTGTCCAATTATCATTTCTAGGTAATAGATTGGTTTGCCTACTAGAAATAGGACCACTAGATAGGGTATTAGAAATGCACCGCCGCCATTATCGAGAGCGGTGAAGGGAAATCGCCACACATTACCCAAACCCACCGACATGGCTATGCAGGACATTAAAAATTCAATACCTTTACCCCAAGTATCCCTTTCAGTCGTTGTGCTTTCCTTAGGTGGCGGATCATTGTCTTTACTTATGGAATGGCCTGCTTCAATGTTGTTTTTGCTAACACTATTACCACAGCCATCGTCTCCAACAAAGCCAGGATTCTCATGGGTTGTGGTCATGATGCGTGTATGAGGAAAGGAGTTAAGGGTTTAGGTAGGCTGTAAAAGTATATAAATATATATAAGTAGGTAAGTAAAAGTATATAAAGTAAATATACATATAGTTATATTAAAGCGAAAATTATTCAGAATTTTGCCTAAAGAAGAGAAACAAAAAGAAAAAATTTAAATTTTTACATCCAATTCGTAAAACTTAGAATAAACAGCTATTAACCTCCTGATTCGACCGTCCGACTTGAGTAGAAACTTGATATGAAAAGAACAGGGGTTTTTGAGTGATTGTCATACAAATTTCCTAGACGAGTCGCCTGCCTAACTTGTGGAAATAGGGTGCAAAATAACAAAAATTACGTGTAGTTTCCACAATGCAGGCAAACGTCTAGGAAAAATATATGAAAAACACTAATGTCCTAATTCTGTTCGACGAATGTATCGTCTTGTCTATGGACGAAAAAAGAAGCAGTTTTGATTCTTTAAAACGATTACTATTTATTGTCTTTGCTAGAAGGTTCCTGTATTTGCATTATGATTTTGTTCCAAACATCATATCCAACACATATTTTTTCATGCATTTTTCAAACTATTGTATAATACTTTAATTGAATTTTTATGTTTTAAAAACATGGCAATAATATTTATATTTTTCATTATCAAAGACAACAACCATTTTTGAAGAAAATAATTTAGAGAATTCAAAGACAAGAATTTCAACAAAAACGTCCTAAATCTTCTTACTGACTTAGAGCATAATTGTCTGTTTCCACAACACGGACGTACGACTTGAATAGAAAATTTATATGAAAAACACTAACTTTTAAGTGGTTTTCATACAAATTTTTTAGACGAGTTGTGGAAACAGGGGATAAACTTTTTGAGTAATTTCTATACAAATTTTCTAAGCAAGTCGATTGCTTCAAAACATATGTATGTCCGATTTTCTTCAAACATATGTAGCTAAGGATGCTCAAGATCAAGTCGCCTTTCAATCTAAATGAATGACAAAAGTAATCTTTAGTATTGGCCGTCAAACAAGCATGGACACGTGCAGCTGAAAATAAAAAAGCACGTTCATATGCAAAAACACGCAGTTACTTTAAACCGAATATTTATAACTATAAACATCCAACAACTATACATATTTTGTAAAATTACGCAGCACGCCCAACTAATTGAGTATAAAAATACTATGACTACTAATCGACTATTTTATTTACACACACACATATAAAGCATGTTTCACAAACAGCCACATATGCCCAAACATTTTCTATTCCATTTTATAAATACGATGGCGAATGATGAACAAATATCCCGAGTATCATGCGTATATTATTTTGTCTGCTTAAAAAAATACTGTCTGAGTATAAAGATATTCAGGCTGTATTTGAAATTTTAATATTGTCGGTCCAGAAAAAAGCAAACGGGCGTACTTACACACCCGTATGGAAGAAAACAACTCAATCTCTCGTAAGCATTTGACTCTCTTTCATATTATCACTAATACATAAATAATATGAAGATGAATGTGTGTGCCTGACTTTGGCCTATACACAAATTATCTACCAGACAAATAGGGGCCCTCTGAAGAAAATATACGAATATATACATACGAGTAGGTATATATATATCTTTATTCCTAGCATCGCATTTTTGCGACAACTTTTCTTTTCAAAAATTTAATTTTTCCTAAAATTTTATATTTCTCGTTCGTTAATGGAAATTAACAAATTAGTGAATAGATATATCACGAACAGCTGATTAAGAAAATAAAAAATGAAGTTTCGAACAGGCACTTACACCTGCACGAAATCTAGTAAATTTTATTTGAAAGCTCTATCAAAATATATACCGTTTTCACCAAGTTTTTTTTTCACATTTATCAAGATTTTGTATCCAAAACAAAAATCATTAACTGAAATTTTTTCTAAGCTACAAACAAACAACTGCAACACCTTTCTAAGAGGCTTACTTTTTAGTACAATTTTCAAACACACCATACAATGAAAGAAAAACACTTCATAACGGGAATGAAACCATTACGTGGAATACATTATTAATACAACGACAAATTTCATTAATAAAATGAAACATTATATTATATTGACACTAATTTCATTAATGGAATGAAACCTTTCTAATGCTTAATATTATACATTTCGTAGTATCATTAATGTTACGAAATAATTTTCATTTGCGTAATGATAATACAAAAAAATATTTTTAATTGATTAGGTGACATACAAGAAGATCAAAGCATCAAACCACAATTGTAATTAATCTATACGAAGGCGGTTCGGAAACTTCTTAGCCTATCAATGAAAGAGAATAGTTACTTTTTCAAAAATATTTTTATTTTTCAATATAATCTCCTGAAACTTCAATGCACTTAGTCCAACACTTTTCGAGCAATTCTATCCCTTGATTAAAATAGTTTTCCTCAAGGTCTTCAAAATAGTGGTTTACAACTGTAATTGCATCTTCATTTGAGGTAAAACGCTTGCCAGCAAGGAATTTTTTTAGATTTGGGAACAGGTAAAAGTCACTGGGAGCCAAATCAGGAGAATAAGGTGGGTGGTCAAGCAACTCGTACTTTAATTCGTTGATTTTAGCCATTGTTAAAACACTCTTGTGCGCTGGTCCGTTGTCTTGATGAAAAATTATTTTTTTGTGTTGTAAGGCAGGACGTTTTTCTCGAATTTGTACATTTAATTGATCCAAAAGGTTGCAATAGTACTCTGAGTTTATTGTTTTACCCTTTTGCAGATACCTTGAAGTCCCAAAAAACCGTTGCCATAACCTTACCAGCCGATTGAATTGTTTTTGCCTTCTTTGGGGCACTTCCTCCAGCTTCATTGTTGTTGGATTGTTCTTTTGTCTCTGGAGTATAGTGGTGGATCCATGTCTCATCAACAGTTATGAAACGACGCTTAAAATCCATTTTATTTCGCTTAAAACGATCCAAACAAGCTTGAGAAATGTTCATTATTATGCGTTTTTGGTCGACTGTTAACAAATGCGGCACCCATCTTGCAGAAAGCTTTTTCATCTGTAGTTCTTCATGCAAAATTAAATGGACTCGATCATTTGAGATGCCCATGATATTAGCTATTTCACGCACTTTTATTCGTCGATCATTTAATACCATATCATGCACTTTGGCTACAATTTCTGTTGTTGTTGCTGTTTTTGGACGTCCACTACGTGGTTCATCTTCAATGCTTGTACGACCACGTTTAAATTCAGCAACCCAATTTTTTACTATTGCATATGAAGGAGCACTTTCACCTAACACATTCACCATATCATTATGAATTTCTTGTCCCGATAAACCTTTTTTATGTAAATATTTAATGACACCACGCATTTCTAATTTTTCCATTGTTAAAAAATCGCGGATGCATCTTTTGTGAACACCTGTTTCTATATGAAGGAGTTGCCAGATCGAAACAAAATTTAACATGTGTTCATAGCAGAGATGGAAGTTTCCAAAACACTTAACTTTTTTCTGTTTATACCGCGCGTTTTGTGCTAGGCTAAGAAGTTTCCGAACCGCCCTCGTAGTTGAGGAAATTATAGTTTCGCTGCAACTTTAATGAAATATTTTCGTAACTACAATGAAGAAAACTTCCTGCTACTATTGTCAGAGGTTCGAATCCCGGCGACAAGGCAAATTACTTTTTTATATATAACTTTTTTTTTAGTAAATTTTATGTTAAATGATCAATTAAATAATGTTGAATTAAAATTTTTATTTATGATGCTATATAATTATTTATTGTGTATCTAAAGAATATTTAAGGTTGTTATGGCTGCAGCGGTAAGCACTTTGACTACCACGCGATGAGTTCCAAGTTAAATTCTTAGCTGGGGAAGCCGGCTAATATTTCGGAAAATATTTCGTTGTACATATACATATATGACATTTTTCCGGCTGAGGAAACAATTTTCGTAATGGGAATGAAACGTTGCATTGGTTGAAAAATAATGACAAAATCATAAATATAATATAAAAAATCATTGCATTTACAAAGGTTTTTCTCTTAGTGTATATAGTTGCATCACTAAGGGCCAATTTCACCAACACCAACCTTATTTAAATATCAATTCATATATAAATGTTGATTTTCATTAATTTTTTTATGGAAAAATTGCATTTAAATATGAACTTATATTTAAATAAGGGCCTGTTCATCTAAATGCGAACGATAGATTCGATCGAAAATTTACATTAGAAACAAAAACAAAAAACTGAAATTTATTTTTGTTTCCAATATAAATTTTCGATCGAATCTATCGTTCGCATTTAGATGAACAGGCCATAAGTTGGTGAAGCAGGTTTTTAAATCTAGTAACAAAGTAGATTTTGTTTTGTATGATAAATCTACTAATCTCGTAAGAACTAGATTTTGCTCAAATATAATCGCTCTGTTAGCAATTTATAGCCGTCTTTGAAGCTTCATTGTCTTCATTTTATTTATTTTTATTTTACAACATTAATATTTCTTATTTTAACTAAGACTTTTATGATCAGCTTGTATAAATTTGTATAAATTTTTTTTTTGCTTGATATCTAACGTTAACAAGTATGTGTATGTATGTATATATAATTTTTATACACAATTTATAAAAATAATAAACATAAACACGCTTTAGTTGAACTGTCAATATTTGACAAACACAATTTAGTTTTAATGGTACCCTGAACTAAATATTTAAAACTGCAGGTGCATTATGTCAGTTATATGCCCTATTTCATCATTCCGTTTGCAAACAAGAATTAATTAAATTTTTCACGACAGACATTTTTATGAAACAAATAAAAGAAAAAATTTTTTCACCAAGCAAAAAGTTGAAATTAATGCCTTGCGAGAAAAAGAATTAAAAAGATTTTACTCATGAACTTGATTACAAAAATGCTTTTGGTAAAGTTGTTCGTTGGTAAGATTTTTTACATGAAGACAGTGTGAACAGATTTGAAAAAATTATACAGCTAAATCTGCTTTAAAATAATGATGGAAAAGGCAATGGAAACTGCTAAAATTTAATCAGCCCTATTTTATTTAGCGTGGATGAATGAATTTTTTAAATAGTTGTTAAGATTTTTAATTCACTACACCACTGGCGGCGGGTGGTTCAAAAATAAGTGGTTAACATTAAGCACCTAGACTGAGGGTAATTTTTTTTCGCTGGGCTTGCTTTATATCACAGAAAATATAAATGAAAAAACTTAATACGGAAATTCCAGATAGATATAAACTTTCTTGATTATTAAAATATTTTTAATGAGCGTAATAAGAGCTATCTAAATATAAAGATAAAAAGAATAAATAATAAGGTAATACGACTGTTTCTTACTTGTTGGAATATAAAATTGTAACTGTATATTTCGCATAAGAATCAACAAGGTGATTCTGTGTGTAGGTCTTGTTTATCATATTTTATGAACCCCACAAATGTATTTTACAACTTTAAAAATATTTAAAATATTTCTTTGTTTTTTTTTTTTGTAAAAAAAGAAAACAAAAAATATATAAAAAATTTCTATAACTAAAAAATGAAAAAATAAAAAGTAAGGCGATTTAAAAAGATTCCGCTAAAACGTTAAAAATAATTTAATTACATATGTATTAGAGTTCGACCGATTAATCGGCTTCGGCCTTCGGCCAAAAATTGGTAATCGGCCAACATTCGGCCTATGGCAAAAATTGGCCGATTAGCCGAAGCCGAATATTTTTCATTCCAAGCTTGAAAAATAATATTATGTTTGGTCGTTGCTCGCCGACAGTTGCTATTGTGTTTAACGTTTTGAAAGGGTTGCTTTGAAATATTATATTTTATTTTACTTGGACGTTCTTGTGAGTGATCATATGAAAAAGCAATCTAGAAATTGCAAAATAGTTTTTTTTTCTTGTTATGTATCCAATAGATATTACAGCTTTTCAGTGATCTCAAAAAAGCAAACTTTTTTCTTAATTCATATAAAACGTAAGTATCATTTTTAAAATTTAAAACATTCGGCTTCGGCTTCGGTTTTGGCCGAAGTTTATAGGATTTTAGCCGAAGTTCGGCTTCGGCTTCGGCAAAAAAAAACGCCTTCGGTCGATCTCTAGTATGTATGTATGTATCTAATTAAAAATATGTACTAATATTTATGCATTTACACATTTAGTAGAATTGAATGTATTAGAATCTATTTACATACTGACAGTGGAAAAAAATTTAATTAATCTAATTAGGGTTCCGGACACCAAAGGTTAAAAGGAACCCTATTGTTTTCGCTACGATATCCATCTGTCCGTCAGTCAGTCTGACGGAGATCTTACAGTCGAGAACTGTAAGATCTACAAACCTGAAATTTTCACAGCAGATGCAAATCTTTACAACAACAAATATATGACAGTAAAAAATTTAAGGGTGTTCTAAAGCGAGCAACGAAACATGTTTAAATGTAATGTAAGAAGAAGACACCAAAACTAAAAAAAAAAACTCTAAAACTAACATAAATCGCCAAAACCGAAAAAATCCCCAAAAACGAAAAAACACCAAAACAATAAAATGCTAAAACTAAAAAGATACCAAAATTTTAAAAATGCCGAGACGAAAGATCGCCTAATTGAAGAAATCACCAAAAGGAAATAAACTCAGTAAAGTGCGACTTTGACTAGCGCACGAAGGGTTCCGTACGTTGGGCTTACAGCATTTTTTTTAATATGGCGTTTTTTGCGTTTTTGAGGTTTTTTCAGATGAAATGATTTTTTTTGTTTTTCTCTTTTTTCTCGTTTTGGTGATTTTTTTCAGTTTTTGGCGTTTCTTACCATTTTGGGGATTTTTTCATTTTTGGCGATTTTTTTCATTTGGGCAATTTTTTTCATTTTGGCGGTTTTTTTTTTGTTTTGGCGTTTTGTTGTTTGTTTTTGGCGATTTTTTTTCTTGGTTTGGCGATTTTATAATTTTGGGATTTTTTAATTTTACCGTTTTTGAAAATTTCAATAGTTTAGCTCTTACGGTTTCCAAGATACAGCAAGTTGTCAACATTACATAGTCAACATTGCATTAACTGATGGAACACCCTTTAATTTAAATTTTTAGACATTTTTGTGTTAATTCTTGTAGTCTGTAAAAATACACTAACCTTACAAATTTCAAGTGTATATAATACATACATACATACAATTGTATGCATATTACACACAAAAAAGTAATATGAATGATTTTGTAATATTAATTAAAATATTTTTAATATCAATTAAAAAATTAATTAAATTTTCACCTATAAACAATTTGATAGTACTAATTAAATTTTTTCACTCAAATTAATAAATACAATTAAAAATTTAATTGAATCAATGACAGCGTAGCGAAAACAATAGGGTTCCTTTTCACCTTTGGTGTACGGAACCTTAAAAAGGGCTCAAATGAAAAATATCACCAGAGATAAAATAAATCGATAAAAAGGTCTCCAAAGAACTAAAAAAATAACCGAAAACAAACCAAAACTGGAAAAAATCGCTACAACAAAAAGGGACATAACTAAAAAATCGCTAAAACTTAAAAACAACCGAAAACCCCGGAAAAAAAATTGCCAAAGAAAAAAGCCCCAAGGCTAAATAAATCGCTTAACTTAAAAAAATCGCCAAAGACCGAAATAAATCGCCCAAACAAAAAAGTGACAAAACTAAAAAAATCGCTAAGACTACAAAACAACAGAAAGAAATCGCTAAAACCAAAAAACCAGCAAAGAAAAAAACCTGAGACCTTAGCAGTTAAGAAATTTGATTATATAGGCTAAAGTTCGTATAGTATTACATATATAGTGTCCGTACAGAACTCTTAGGGCCAAATTCACAGTCATTAGTTAACTAATAGCACACATTTCACACATACATACTTTGTCAAGCATTTTCTTTGTACTTATCTTTTTTTTATTTTCTATTATATTTTGGTTTTCTCGAACCAATTTCAATATTCACTAATTCAATATCTTGAACGGTAAAGTTAGACGAGCGAGCTTTTGTTTAATCTATTTTTAAGAAATAATATAACAAATGTTGTAAACAAAAATCATATGCTATAGCAGAGCTGCCAATAGTGAAACTTAATAGTTTGATAGGGTTACCACTTTTTGCTCATATTAAGAACTTTGGTTAAACAATACACTCTGAATATGAAGTATTAGTTAAACAATAGTTATCATTTTAGTTTACTAATAATTAACTAATGACTGCAAATTTGGCCCTTAGTGTGCGAGCCAAAGTTGCACTTTGCTGAATTTATTTATAAATCTTTACTTGCTCAAATATTCCAATGAATTGTGAAAGATTTCTGATGCTGTTTATCCCGGTAGACGACATAAAAATCGGAGTGAAAATTTGAGGTTTCGATTCTCGTCAATGATGTGCGTGTTTCTCGCGGTCAAGACGAAAATGTGCGGCAGTTTTTTTTATCTTAAAAGTAAGATATTTTTGCCTTTATTCCCACTGTGCCATCACATATGAAATCTTTAACCTTTTCCTGTATAATTCAAACCTGTTGTTGTAACATTTGCGGGTTAGTAAACCAACATTTCCCCATTTAAACACTAGTTACAACCAGTAACACTACTAAACATTTGCAATAAAATTACCAGTTGCAACCAGTTACGTTATGCAGCAATTCAACATTAAAAAAGAGAAAAACATAAAACTAAAATCTCAAAACTCGTTCCAATTAAAACTGAAAGTGAATAAACTGATATTTAACACTTTTTGTGTCTTTACGAAATTCGCAACAATATCTTTCATAGAGTTAATACAAGAAGCAAAAAAGTGCTAAAACAAACAGAGAAACCTAATGGAAGGCAAAAGTAATACATAAACTAGTTTAAACTAACAGTTTTGACGGTCAAGGCCATCAAAACGTGGTCTACAAGAAGAAAAAAAATGTGGTACTGAAGCATGATGTGAATAAATCTTTTATATATTTTTTTTGTTAACTATTAAAACTATTGAACCACTTTAACAAAAACTTGTATCTAGATGATGTATTATTGATTGGAATAAATTTAATATATCCGAAAATAGATAAAGAAGGTTATCAAAAAAAAAACTGCATAAAAATGGAGATAAATTAAAACTATTTGATTTTATTATTATGGTTAATAGGTTTTTTTTGTGCGATAGCTTGAAATAATTGAATTTTAGCGACTTCCATAGAAAATAGTTTAAAAAAATGTTTCACTCAAAATTCATATCTTTTAATGCCCTAATTCAGTAAGAAGATTTAGAACGTTTTTGTTTGAAAATGCTTCTGAGTTCTTGTATTTGAAGTCTCTAAATTATTTTCTTCAAAAATTGTTGTTGTCTTTGATAATGAAAAATAAAAATATGATTGCCATGTTTTTAAAACATAAAAATTCAATTAAAGTATTATACAATAATTTGAAAAATACATGAACAAATATTTGTTGGATATAATGTTTAGAGCAAAATCATAAAGCAAATACACGAACCTTCTAGCATAGACAATAAATAATAATTGTTTTAAAGAATCAAAACTGCTTCTGTTTTTCGTCCATAGACAAGACTAGACTTGTGTCCAACAGTTCTTTTTGAACTAGTTCGTTCATTTGGACACAAGTCCGGTCAAAAACATCAATGTAAATGAAATGGGTTTGAAACAACTTTTGATTCAAACGCTCTCAAACTAGTTCAAAAAGAACTGTTGGACACAAGTCTAGACAAGACGATACATTCGTCAAAAAGAATTAGGGCATTATTTGTTCAATTCACAAGCATATATTGAAAAATTAATTTGTTCTTTATTTATTTTCCATTTTTAAGAATTAAGTTTTTTAGTCTTTTTTTTTAGCAAATTTTGGACTAATTTTTATACCCATCCGATGTACATATATACTATATATGTATAACAAACCCAAAAAGGAATTAAAATTTATCCCAGAATAGTATGAATATAAATTAATTTTAGTTTTACACATAAACTCTTTTAAAATTAATTTAAAATGTTAATTCAAAAATAGTCTATACATAATTAAAACCGCAAAGTATGAATAAAATATTAGACGACAATATTTTATTTTATTTCTTCTACAAAGAAGCGTTTTTTGTATAAAAACGAAGAAACTAAAAATTTTTATAAAAAAAATAATTGTTCTATTTTTTAAAACAAAAACACATAAAAGTCTATATTTAACACCCGACCAAAAAAAAAACGTTGTTATAAGTTTGTAGTATGTGTCTGTGTATCTGTCCGAGTCCACGTACACACAAAACGACTAGACCGATTTTGATTTACACCCAATCCCACGATGTCACCAGAATTCGTTCGATCGAATACTTATATTGAAAACAACAAAAAATTTTCTAATGTTATTGTTGTTTGCAATACAAGTTGTCGATCGAACGATTTCTGGTGACATCGTGGGACAGGCCGCTAGTTTTTTTTCGGTTTGAAAGGTGACTTGATCGAGAGGGTTCTTAGCTATGTTTGAAGAGAATCGGTCCAGCCGTTTAGAAAATATCACATCTTCTCTAGATATATTCGGGGGTTATTAACATTTTTAATTTTTGTTATTAACCTCCGACCAAAAAAGGGGTGTTATAAGTTTGTTGTGAACTGTATGTATAAGACCACGTACAGGCTAAACGGCTGGGCCGATTTTGGTTCATGTTTTTTTCGAAATGTGACTTGATCGAGAGTGTTTTTAGCTATGTTTGAAGAAAATCGGCCCAGCCTCTTAGAAAATATCACATCTTTTCTGGACAAATTCGGTTGGATCTGTGTGTTTTTGACGCCGTAGCTTCCAAACGGCTAGACCAATTTTAATTTAAATTTTTTTTGTTTGAAAGGTGACTTGATCTAATATCTTCCCACTAATACTGAAAGAAAATCGATCCAACTGATATTAAAAAAATAATGCAATCGGCACATCATTAATTTTGCGCCATAATCTTAAGTCTATTAAAATCTAGAATATGACGTGGTAGTAAAAAACTATTAAAGACATAAATGTAGCCCTTGAACACCGATATATAAAATGTTATGATCGGAGTAAAATTGGCGACACAGTGAACAGTATTTATAGGCGTGGCAAAAAAATAAAAATTATATTTTGGGAATTGATTTTACATTATCTTTAATCCTAGGGGGTGACTGCCATAACTTTTTTTTCTAACCACTCTGGTGCATAAGTGAGCTCAACATATTTCGAATGCGGCAATTTTGCCGCATACCCTGCAGAAAATTTGGTGACAATTGATCCAAACGTACTCGTCCTATAACTGGAGAAAATGTGGGTGTTATCAAAAGTACGGAGTAGTGTATGGTCAAAAAGGTCATATCGTTTAAATGGTGACATATTGACCATTTTCGTGATGTATCGTCTTGATCTTTAGCCAATTTAATTCGGACTCGGTCTAGTATTGTATTAAACTGCACTGAACATGTTCGATGTGGTCGAATACAGGACCTATCAAATAGTGTAAATATAATCACCCTTATTCCAGTTGTCGACATCGACGTCACTTTAACACAATATCAAAAAATTTGGGGCTTGTTTACTCGCTCTCGAGAAGAATTTTGTGCTACTGACAATCTATTTCCGTTCCCTAAGATCTAGAGAATAGCATAAGCCTGCCTAGAGGAATCAGTTGTTTTCGACAACGGCTATACAAGCTCCAATTTTTTGGTATTTTGTTAAAGTGACGTTGATGTCGACAACTGGAATAAGGGTGAATGTTAATTGCTCCCTTCAATGTGACTCTGGAACCAGTCCCGTAACTATACTTAAATATTAACTTAAGCTTAACTGGTATTTATGCTTTTGAAATATTAGTGGCCCTGTGGTCGAGTGCGTATTGTGCCAGCCTGTCATGCATGAGGTTGTCGGTTCGAATCTCAAAAAATTTTCAGATTAAAAATAAAATGTCATCGCATTTGTAGCAATAAAAAAGTTTATAAGTGTTCATTGTTACAGTTAAATGTCGGAATGACATTTATATATAATTTATATTATTCTACACTGAATAGGTCCTAATGAGATAGTTCACCCCATCCTAGGCCATCGCCATGTAAAAGTGACTGGTCCGCTTCATAGGAAGTGTTATAACTCGGACTGGTCCCTATCACTTGGGAACCGGTCACGTGACACAATTATTTCAGTTTAAAATTTTTAAACGCACTAATAATCCCAAATTATTATTTTACTTATTAAGTAAAATAACTTTTTTTTTTTAAATACATTGAAATTGATTATTGAGGGGTTTAGCTGGATCCTATGCGCATTTCACATCAATTTCAATGCATTTTTAATAAAAGTTATTTTAATTAATAAGTAAAATAATAATTTGGGATTATTAGTGCGTTTAAAAATTTTAAACAATTATTTCACTTTTTTCATAATAACTTACAGCGACTCCTAATTTTTTACGAAAATTTTTCGACACGGTAAAGCTACGGTAAAGCTGAACAAATTTTGTGAACGTGTGGCGGGGACACGCCTACAATTTTTTTATATATAATTTTATGATATTCTACTTATTTGATTGCTGCGAAACCTATAAAACACCTTTGGTTCTTGTAATTACACAATTTGAAAGTAAAAAAATATTTTACGCGGTTATACTTAACCGATTTTTACGAAACTAACCACACAAATCCAGCTCTAAAATAGACAAAATCTTTTATTTAAAACATGGGCGGAGTCACGGCCATTAAAATTTAATATTTTATTTTGGGTGGTTCTACTTTACCGATTTTTACAAAACTTAACACACCCTAAGTCCTGAAAACACACAGAATTTCGCATTAAAAAATGGGCGGAGGCACGCCCATTAAAATTTAATTTTATATTTCACGTACTTCTTCTTATCTTCTTCTATCAGAGCTTTGCATTGAAGTCGGTTTTTTTTTGTGCAGAAAGAATTATTTCAAAAGCTCATCATCAGCCGCTTAACTTCGACCATAAAACAAATAAACTACAAATCAAAAACTTGAAGCAAAGGTTAAAGTTAATTTAATCATTGGTCTCCAACTAAAAAACTGTCCCTAAAATAATTTGATGAAAATGGTATTTTGTTAAAAAGAAAGCATTCCGAGCAAGTTTTTAATTAGTTAATTTTTTTTGTTCAGTTAAATTTCACCACGTCATTGAATTCAGTTTTATGTTCTCCAAATGGTTCAATTTTATATTAAAAAAAATTAACTGGTTTAAGATGTAAACACCATTAAATTATATAGAGATGCCAAACAGGTACTCGTAATCATGCTCACGACAAAGAAAGAAAAAGAAAAAGAAAAAAACTACAAACAGTCGCGGCTGGCATCACTCTTTCTTTATATTTTTTAATCTAAAAAGTTGTTATTTTTCAAAGAAGCAAGCAAATTGTGTTTATATTTGTGTGAGCGAATTTAAATATATATATTTTTTTTCATTAGAATTAATACATTTTAGCAGAACGAGATAGCAATTTTTGTGAATAATTGCTTTTATACAAAATAAAAATAAATAAAAATTCATACACAATTAAATAACTTGTTCTTAGAAACTTATTATTTTGCAGAATAGTTAACTAAATGAGTCAATTATTTTCTAGAAAATAAAAAAAAAACAAAATATTTAAATGTTGTATTTAATTTGGTTTAAAGTGAAACAATAAAATTTAAGTAGGTTTTATTTATTCAGCTGCAATTGTATGAAATAAAGTTTGAAAGTTTACTCTAGACTAGGTAAGTATGTACATACATAGAGTTTTTCTTTTCCCGGACTTTTTCACTTCCCGGGAAAACGGGACCGACTTTTCGGTTTCCCCAGTGCAAAACAATACAAAATATCTTTTAAGTTGATTTATTTCAACACAAAACAAATTATAAATAATAATGTTTTATAAACACATCTGTCAAAAAAATAATACCAATTCAGTTCTTTATATATAAGTATTTCCCGGAAAATCCCGTATGAAAAACACTATTTCCAATTCAACCCATAATTTGTACGTGAAATTGAGAAAGAGTAAGTGAGTGTGTGGTGTTTTGCAGATGCCTAGTTTAGACCAGTGGTAGGCGCTGTGAATGTATTGGGGAACTGCCAATATATTGATGTTGCGAGCTACCCACCAAACACAAAGACACACAGTTACAATATTCATTGAAAATAAAACATTTTCTAATTAAACAGTCAATTGAAAAAACTTTTTCAAACTTTACTTTGACATTGTCCACTGGTAGCAAACATTTCTTTATTTTATCCAAGTAAATGATTTTATTTTTGTTTAAAATGTTTTCGCTTTGCCTACAATTAAACTTATGAATATGGCTATTTAAAGTCTTTTAATGATATAGTACCTTTTTTCCTTAAATCTTTGATATCATAAAAGTCATTGTATGTTACCAAATGCGTTATTTATAACAAAATATTTTTTCACATATTATCAATGTGAAATGAATGAAACGTGTGTGTTTGCTGGACGTACATATATTCTTGAAAAGTATCTGTAAGCAACCGCCTGATGTGCACGCTGCGTGTGAATGTTCTCAGCACAATTGTGCAAAGAAACGCCGATCAATGGTTTAGACCTAGGCTGCCCAAATAAGCACCAGATTGGCGAACATCAACCGGCTTCTTATACAAATGAATACACATAACTACTCGAATACATTTCTCTCGTGCTTGTCTCGGTGGCAAGCTCTGGTTTATACCCATTAATAGGTACTAGTGATTTGATAATTACCAATTTTTAGACATTCGCGAATGCAAAGACAATATTCGTAAAATAGGAATATTTAATTTAAAATTTTGAGAGATTGGAAATATTTAAAATTTCATTAAAAAAATTTTCTTAACTCAAAAGTCTTCTTCGCGTACATTATAATTGGAAAAATATCACCACGAAATGTTCATAATATGATTATTTCAAACACAAATTTCTATCACAAATTATTTCTGGCAAAGTACTCGAACGCACCTAATAATTATAAATTATCACACTGCTATATTTAACATTATTAAGACATACCGACAATAAAGCACTTAATTATCTATAAAAGTGTTTTGTTTTCTACAAAAAAAATGCTACATTTCCATCCAAAAAGTGCAATTTGATGTTCGTTCCTTAAAAATGTTTTACTCTCTTTTCTTATAAAAAAAATCACCTGGTGGAAGGAATTGAGTGTACCTTACGGCCCGTATAAATTGACAGGCACTTATAAATCGGCAGGGCTGTCAACACATTTTATACATCTACCTTTCGACAAAGTGACAGTTTTTGTGTAGAAGAGAAAACTCCCTAATAATCGACATCATTTCGCTGCCTTCAAAAATGGATTTATCATGTAAAATTTTTCGTTTTCGATATTATCACATATTCATACCCAGCAAACAATTTCAAAAAACGTAGTCGGGTTTGGAATTAAGAATTTTTGGGTGGAAGTTCTTCTCTACTGAATTACCAAATTAATGATTTTAACAAGGCGTGACACTAAAATAATCGATGCTTGACAACTACTTGCATTTTTTATTTTGCAACATATTCACCACCTAATCTATTAAATCTAAAAGAATCATTATCATTTTTTATCAACTTGTAATGTAATGTGATTCGTAAGCGAGTAATGAAATTTTGGAATCAGAAAAGTAGGTTATTATATGACAAGTAATTCTAATGGTAATGTGTAATTTTTTGCTGGGTATTTTCTAATGACACTGTCCGATTCCATCCGATTTTCTTAATTTTTCAATTCATAAATTTTCAAATGAAGTGCATGAAAATTTTTTTATGGAAGAGCAAATGCTGCAGTAAGTGAGTCTTTATGCTGCATTTTTGCTTTTAAGGTTGTGAAGCTGGTCTAAATTACAATTTTACAAAATGTCAATAAAATTAAAAAACGTAGTGTAGTTAGCCACATCATTTATCTTACCATTATACCGCGAGTATATGAACCCAGCGGTAAATAGAAGGAGTAAATAGGCCTTCTATAAGGCCTTATTTAGCAGACAAAAGTCCTGCTAGTCCCATTGCATACTCATTTCTTTTCACACGCAATGTCATTGGCGATCAAGGCCTTCCACGCTTCCTTTTTCAAGAGGCCTGATTGAAGGCCTACTTTAGTAGGCGTACTTTACGGTTTGAACGCAGTTTAGCAATTGTTGCTATGATCATCAATTATAAAAGAAATAACTTCTGTGCGCCTTCCAAAAGAAGGGAATGGAGAATGTGTATCGATTTTTTTAGACGGGAGTATGGAGGCCTTATAGAAGGCCTTCCTTAGAAGGCAGGGAAGAATGAGTAACGAACATTAAAGAAGGTCTAAGAAGACCTTAAGAATGGCCTTTTTGGTGCAGTCCTCGTGAATTTTACCGCTGGGTATCTATACAAAACATATGTACACACATGCACACATACATACATATATATGTATGTATGCATGTGCATAAGTATGTGAGACAACATAGTACAATCATGCATAACCATAATTAAAAATAAAATAATAATTATTAACAATTTAAGTGTAGTTTTCTCAACCGGTATTACTCATATTTGAAGAGGGTTTTGTATTTCTAATTAATTCATAAACGTGTTTGTATTACCAAACATCATCTAATGTCTGAACGTTTCAATCGAATTTTTACCAAAAAGCCAAATGTATATTTTTACAGAAAATCATATACACTCCACTTCATAATTATAGTGGCAGCTGTAATGCAAATGATAACTACACATGTATGTATATAGGTTTTTTTTTTGATTTCTTATATTCTCTCCCCCCAAAATCGGTTCAGTTTTATGTAAAAGAAATACAAAAAATTTCATAGCGATAAATTGTGTTTTAGGGGGTGCGTCCGCCCCTCAAAGTTGGCCTTCAAGCCCATTTTTCAATGTAATTTTTTGCATATGACTATCTTTTTAAAAAATCATTTCATGATCATCTAGTGAACAACATTAGTCTCAATGTTAATTTTTTACTCAAATTAATATTTTAGAAAATAATGAAGAAAATGACCAACAAAGTACCAAAAATTTTATTATATACCAAAATTATATTTATATAATTCCAATGACCTCAAAATTTGCAGATCTGATGAAAACTGGATTTTGGATACTTAATCAATAGATCTCGACTAGATGAGTATGGAATCAACTAACTAATAGTTATAATATGAATTTAATTGAAAAAAAACCTGTGCTAAGCTACAAAACAAAAATGCACAGCTCAAGCTGAGGAGAGCAAGCATAGAATGACGGGACGGCAATGATGCAGTGCAGCAAACTAAAACCATCCTAACAAGTGAACAAAAGCCTGCGATCAATAAAAGAAAATGTTCAGATCGCTTACATCAAAGGTGCTTTTAAAATTATGAAACCCAGTGTGTGATTAAATACTTTTGCTTTATTAAGTATGTTCGTGTACTTGAATATTTTTAATAGTTTAAACAAGTTGTTACTGGATCTTACCAGTTAGATTGTGTGGAGTTTTATTGCTCATGAACTACTTAATTTTGCAGAAGATTCATCGCAATAGCTTGTGGGTAGTTCAATAATTATTTGTTTCAAAAATGTATTTCTATTGTTGTTTGGAGATAAAAAAAATCATTTAATTTGAAGTGAAAAACTCAAATTAATTCTTAAGCACAGGTAGATCCAAGCAAAAAATTAAAAAAATTATTTAGAAAGTATCTGCCAATAAATTTAAGTGGAGTTATATGGTGCGCTGATCTATCAGTATCGGCAGATGCAGCACGGTAACATTTAATAAATAATTATTCTTTAACACATTCATTCATTGAAAGTTTTCTGAACAAATAAAGCAAAATTTTAATATTATTTTCATTAGATTGTTATTGCAGCACATTTGAATATTGAAGAGTTACTAAGACCGAATGACAGTAAAATTCGATTTGTTCCGAATTAGTCTAAAGAGGAAGATATTCTACATATTATTGCACGAAACTTGTCAGAATTATTTTTTAAGTTTTATTTGTGTGAAATATTTGGATATACATACATACATACATACTCGTACACAAAAGGTGTTTTTTTTTAGAGTGTCACAACTTTGAGTTGGCATTACTGCTTTATTTGAGCACCCATTTAACAGCTGATAGTTGCTTTTTTCTTCAGTTTGCTTTGAAATTTCATTATGAATCGTCTTACACGAGAGCAACGCGTGCAAATTGTTGAAATTTTTAATCAAAATAATTGTTCTATTCGTCAAACTTGGCGTGCACTTCGTCCATTTTCCGATGAAGCCCATTTCTGGTTGAATGGGTACGTAAATCAGCAGAATTGTCGAATTAGGAGTAGGGAGAATCTACAAACACACACACATCTACACAGAAAATTGCTAGTTGGTGTGCTTTATGGGCTGGCGGAGTCATTGGCCCATATGTCTTCAAAAACGATGATGGTCAGCATGTTGCTGTCAATCGTGAAAGGTATAGGAACATGATTTGAAATTTTTTCGTACCTCAATTACGTGGAACATGCCACACAGCGGGCGCTCAGTTAGCCGACTGTAATCTAATGTAACTGCAACAGTAGGAAACAGCTGATCGATATTGTTATGTGAAAAGTAATGCAAATGGTTATAGAGATGTAATGTAACGTAACTTACTTTTCATATAAAAATATCGATCAGCTGTTTCCTACGTTGCAGTTACATTACATCACTGTCGGGTAACTGAGCCTTTACTCAAAGAAACTTTTGATGAAAAAATAATTTCACGTAATGGCCCAATTAATTGGCCACAAAGATTTGTGTGTGATTTAACCCCATTGGATTGTTTTCTTTGGGGTTATGTTAAGTCACTTGTCTATGTCGATAAGCTACAAACAATTGAATAGCTGGAAATCAACATTCGAAGAGTTTGTGTTCCACATTGCGCCTTCTACGCGCCAGCCGTGGCGGCCACATGCCAGAAATCATATTTAAACATTAATTTCATAAAATTTTCTTTCCAATAAAGTCCGTTTCATTGATATTAAAAATATATTTCTTTATTTTATTATGATTTAAACTTATATCACTCAACAAAAAACACCCTTAAGTATATTTTAATATACTGAAATCACAATCAAGTTTTTTCTCAATAATAAATTTAGGGGATTATGTACATATATAGTTTTTAGCACGATGTCCGTCCGTCCGTCTGTCTGTCTGTCACAGGCTGTTTTCTCGAGAACCGTAAGAGCTACGGACCTGGTAAGCACTACTGGTAAGCTATTCGATTATACATATAGAATAAAGTTCGTATAGTATTAGATGTGTAGTGTCCGTGCGGAACACTTTGTTTTCGAGTCAAAGTCGTACTTTACTAAATTTATTTTTATTATAACCCTGTAGATAATTTTAAGGTATTTATTTTTTAACCTGATTTCCGGTATATGTCCGCCGCAGCTTGAAGTTACATGATCCACTCGATCAGTTCAATTGTTGACTACAATGTCCAACAAATCTGGCAGTGGTGGCTTGAATATTGACTTGGAATGCTTCAAGATTTGCTGGTTTGTAGGCATAACATAGTAATCCAGAGGCGTTAAATCGTGCGAACGATTTGGCCACCAAATTTATTTTGCAATAAATCCATTGTTTAGCGCGCTGTATGGCAAGTTGCTACGTATTGTTGAAACCAAATGTCATTGATGCTTATCTTCTTGATTTTGGAAACAAAAATTCAGTCAACATGGCTTGATAGTGCTCGCCATTCGCGTTAACGGCAGCACCTTCATCATTGCGCTACAACAGCAATTAGACTTGGGCCGAACTCGTTCAATATTTCATCTTTGATACGAACCGAACATCAAACTCATTTATATTACATGGGTTTGATCAGAGCTTTGTGTCAAGTTCAACAGCAATATTCTCTTCGGTACGCACATTTTCTCTATATTGTTGATGTTTTTGAAGCGAGAAGAGTAAAATTAGTGCGAAAGTGATCGATAACTACACCAACATTGCGCTATAACTTCCTGAAGAAGCACACAAAATAAATGAAATTTTACCCAGGGGTACTTTCGGATATGTAGATTACAGGGTTGCCGCTAACTCAAAAACAGCTTATCACGACCAAAGGAATTTTTTTTGGTTTTTGCCACAGATTTTAATTTAGAGTGGTACTAGTCTCGATTAATATCAATTTATTTAATATTTATTAACTGCCTTATTCATAAAAAATATTTCTGTTTAATAAGAGGTTTATGAAAAAAAATTTCTATGGAAATTTAATTAATAAACCTTTTATAAATTCAAAATATTTTTTATGAATTAGGCCCTTATATTTATTTATTTAATAATATAAAATATTTATATTATTGAAGTTTTTTTTTTAACATTTGGAACACTTTCATAATTAGGGACACAATTGTAATTAATACAACGCGAACACACCTTATGTGGATGTAGTAAAAATTCTTTAAACCGTTAGAAGTAAACATATTACGTTAACTAACAACGCCTATGACAAAATTTGTTTAATTTACATTAATTGTGTGTACCAGTCAGTTATTTTTATGATAAATAAATATCAGCAACGGTTATCTAAAAAAAATGAACAAATTTAAAAACTCAACATAAAAATAGTTGCTCAAAACTTAGCTATTGTATGTATGTATATGTAAAGGGTGGTTTAATTTTAAGGGCCGATCGATGTTGAATGTGAAGCACACCTAAATGTCAAGTTTTTTTTCTGCATTTCATTTGACATTTCTCAATTTCATACTAACTCAATTTGAACCATGGAAAGATACACAATCGAGCAACGCGTTAAAGTTATTCAGGCTTATTATGAAATGGGTGGTAAATTTTCGAAGAAAATCATCTGCAGTGATGAGGCACATTTTCACCTCAGTGGATTCGTCAATAAGCAGAATTGTCGCATTTGGGCGAATGATAATCCAAGAGTGATTGTTGAAAAACAAATGCACCCACTAAGAGTAACTGTTTGGTGCGGTTTATGGGCTGGCGGCATCATCGGGCCGTATTTTTTTCTAAAATGAGGCCGGTCAGGCAGTTACTGTGAATGGTGTTCGCTATCGTGAGATGATAACGAACTTTTTATGGCCCGAATTGGAAGATATGGATGTTGATGATATGTGGTTTCATCAGGACGGTGCCACTTACCACACTGCTAACGAAATAATGGCTCTTTTGCGTAACAAATTCAATGGCCATGTTATCTCACGTGGTGGCGATGTCAATTGGCCGCCAAGATCATGTGATTTGATACCGTTGGACTTCTTTCTTTGGGGTTATTTAAAAGAAAAAGTATACGTCGATAAGCCACCAACAATTCAAGAGCTAAAGGATGAGATAATTCGGCACATTAACTCTATGCCGTTAATTATGCCTCAGCGTCATCGAAAATTTTGGACCATCGGATAGAGGTGTGCCGTCGAGGTCGCGGTGGCCATTTGGCCGATATTTTGTTCCATACATAATTGAACCATACCATATTATCATAATAAAAAGAAATGACAATAATTTCCTAAATAATTTGTGTTTTATTCAAAATCAACATCGGCCCTTAAAATTTAACCACCCTTTATATGTGGTACTTATGTACGAGGGCGGTTCGGAAACTTCTTAGCCTAGCACAAAAAGCGCGGTATAAACAGAAAAAAGTTAAGTGTTTTGGAAACTTCCATCTCTGCTATGAACACATGTTAAATTTTGTTTCGATCTGGCAACTCCTTCATATAGAAACAGGTGTTCACAAAAGACGCATCCGCGATTTTTTAACAATGGAAAAATTAGAAATGCGTGGTGTCATTAAATATTTACACAAAAAAGGTTTATCGGGCAAGAAATTCATAATGATATGGTGAATGTGTTAGGTGAAAGTGCTCCTTCATATGCAACAGTAAAAAATTGGGTTGCTGAATTTAAACGTGGTCGTACAAGCATTGAAGATGAACCACGTAGTGGACGTCTAAAAACAGCAACAACAACAGAAATTGTAGCCAAAGTGCATGATATGGTATTAAATGATCGACTAACAAAAGTGCGTGAAATAGCTAATATCATGGGCATCTCAAATGATCGAGTCCATTTAATTTTGCATGAAGAACTACAGATGAAAAAGCTTTCTGCAAGATGGGTGCCGCATTTGTTAACAGTCGACCAAAAACGCATAAGAATGAACATTTCTCAAGATTGTTTGGATCGTTTTAAGCGAAATAAAATGGATTTTAAGCGTCGTTTCATAACTGTTGATGATACATGGATCCACCACTATACTCCAGAGACAAAAGAACAATCCAAACAATGGACTGAAGCTGGAGGAAGTGCCCCAAAGAAGGCAAAAACAATTCAATCGGCTGGTAAGGTTATGGCAACGGTTTTTTGGGACTTCAAAGGTATTTTATTGATTGACTATCTGCAAAAGGGTAAAACAATAAATTCAGAGTACTATTGCAACCTTTTGGATCAATTAAATGTACAAATTCGAGAAAAACGTACTGGCTTAGAACACAAAAAAATAATTTTTCATCAAGACAACGCACCAGCGCACAAGAGTGTTTAAACAATGGCTAAAATCAACGTATTAAAGTACGAGTTGCTTGACCACCCATCTTATTCTCCTGATTTGGCACCCAGTGACTTTTACCTGTTCCCAAATCTAAAAAAAATTCCTATCTGGCAAGCGTTTTACCTCAAATGAAGATGCAATTACAGTTGTAAACCACTATTTTGAAGACCTTGAGGAAAACTATTTTAATCAAGGGATAGAATTGCTAGAAAAGCGTTGGACTAAGTGTATTGAAGTTTCAGGAGATTATATTGAAAAATAAAAATATTTTTGAAAAACTAACTATTCTCTTTCATTGATAGGCTAAGAAGTTTCCGAACCGCCCTCGTATGTAGTACATATTTCTAAAGTCTTTTAACGATATCATTTTTGGCTTAAATGCTTTCATTATTTTAAGAATCAGGATTAAAGTCATGGAATGGTTTAGTTTAGAAATTGACTTTTTTTTATTGCTTTGCACAGGTTCCGCAAATTGGTTTTTTTATTTATTATTTTATTATGCAGGAAGCATTTATTTAATTAGTTTTTTTTTGGAATTCCCAAACAAAAAAAAAATCCATAACTATTTTTCATTTAATTAAGTCTTTTATAATTGGTTTACTTAATGGGAAATAAATCGTTCTGAACCTGCAATAAAAACAAGTTACAAATGTACTTTCACAGCAAAAACTACAACTACGAAATAGACTCTTTTAGCTGTAGAAATTTAGTTTACTAATGGCCGTAATTTCGACGAACACATATTTAATTTACCTGACGTTTACACCCACGAGTTTGAATTATAATAATAATAGATATCTATTTGTAGAAATTACGGTCATAAGAATAACAACGAAGACTTGAGTTATCAAGTATTCTACATATTGGGTTTTTATTTAGAACTGGTTTGAACAACAGGTTCTTAAATCTTTATTTTATTTTTTTCTTTGTAATTAAAGAACAATGGTATACGAGTAAATTACTTTGTAATTACGTATTAAAATTTTTTCATTTTTGTACTTGAAACAACTAAAAAGAAAAAAGAAAATAAATAGAATCTCAAAATAGAAGCGAAGTAAAACAAAAATAAGTAAACTCAAATAAAATTGAAGCATAACGTATATTTCTAAATTCTAATTTTCTTAAATTTTACTCATATGTGACCTTCTCCGAGAAAAGGGCCATAGTGTGTGAAAATAAAGTTTGGAGAAAAACGCATTTAAAAATAAAAATTTTGTGTTTTTTCTCATTTTTATCGATTTTGACACACACCCGTTTTTTGACACACTAGGTCCCTTTTCACATATGTATCCAAATTATCCATATCCCTTCAATTGTCATCAATTACTCTAATGCTGTTTTTTAAATCATTGATATTGCTGAGATGTTATAATATTTTATACATCAAATGCAAAATGCAACTCTAGTGTTTTCGCTACGGTGCACAGTGGAGTATTTGAGCCAAAAAGCTGGCCAAAAAAGCAAAAATGAATTTAAAGAAATCTTAAGAACTAAGTACGCAGTTCGATGCACAGCAAATTTTGAAGACTTCAAGCTGTGATTTGTAGCTCTGAGACACTGCTAAAGTCAAGAAAGTGAAGAAAATTATGTATATGAGTTTTTAAGTTTGTTTTTTTTTAATTTCAATTTGTTTATATGAAACTTTTTGTGGCTAAACGAGTAAAGAAAGGTATTACGTTGATTTTTTTTGCTGAAAGATTTGATCACAAGCTATTTCTAGTATTAAAATAATTATTATTATTTTAAATATTAATGTTGAAACAATTCGTTTAAAATTAAAAAAAAATATACACTTTTTTGCAACCAAAAAAAAAAGAAGACGGTTTTTAAAAGTGAAGATAGTTACATTTAAATACATGGCCTTTTCTTCTATTTTTGTTCGTCTTACATAGGTAAATATGACTAAGAAACCTTTTTGTCAGTCATAAAATATTTTGCTTTGAGGGGACGTATACTTCCCCCCGCCCATAAAAGCTCAAAAGTTTAATTTTTATGAGTAGTACATTTTTTTTAATATTTACATTATTTTTGCAAATACTATTTTTGTCACCGCCCACAAAATGAATTGGGGACGAAAAAGACATCTTACGGTCTCTTAGGCCAAAGTTTAGGGTTTTGAACTATCGCGTACGTTAAAAGTTGGATTTGGTAAAAAATTTAATATTTCTTAGGTATGACTAGCTTCTCTGAGGCGAACTTTTTCCCCTGGGTCCGAGTTTTCTTATTTTCAAGGTTTAACGGCTTAGAACTATTAGACATATTTGTGCCACTAATCTAAGGGCACTGAACAATTCACATGCAATATAAACTAAATAATTCTTTCTGCCAAAAAACTGACTTCAATGCAAAGATCTGATAGAAGAAGATAAGAAGAAGTGCGTGAAATATAAAATTAAATTTTAATCGGCGTTACGGTGTGTGTTAAGTCTTGTAAAAATCGGTAAAGTAGAACCACGTAAAATAGAATATTAAATTTTAATGGGCGTGACTCCACCCATTTCTTAAATAAAATATTTTGTCTATTTTAGAGCTCAATTTGTGTGGTTAGTTTCGTAAAAATCAGTTAAGTAGAACCGCGTGAAATATTATAATAAATTTAAACGGTCGTAACTCCGCTCATTTTTTTAACTTTCAAATTGTGTAATTACAAGAACCAAAGGTGTTTTATAGGTTTCGCAGCAATCAAATAAGTAGAATAGCATAAAATTATATAAAAAAAATTGTTGGCGTGTTTTTTACAATGGGGCCAATGGAACAACAGACAACAACAAAATTTTTACAATCGGTCTAAAATGTACAGAGTTATGAAGTAACACAGCTAATAAAAACTTTAGACGAATTGTTAACCTGCTCCTTTTTTTTTGAAGCCGGTTAAAAAATAGTAATGACCAGCTTTTTGGCTCCTATACTCCACTGTGCGGTGACCGCCTCTTCGTATGTGTCTGACACAGACTATTTTTTCGAGAAAAGTAAGAGCTATTGAGCTGCAATTTTCACAGAATGTGTAGAACCTTGGCCGCTACAACAACAAAAATATATATGACAGTTAAAAATTAAAAGGTATTCTAAAGCGAGCAACGTAACATGTTGAAATCCTATGTAATATACATACAATTATATATAGACACTTGAAATTTAATGTATTTTTAAGCAGACTACCAATCTATTTTATTTTTAAAACTATTAATAAAATAAATAAATTTTATGAATATGAAATATATAGTTTTAAAGATACAAATTGCAACAATTTGCATTGTTATTTAAAACATTAAATTTTTTGTATGTGTTAGCTAAGCAACATAGCTCTGACTGGGTGTCCTAAGGCACCTCTCTTCCTTTTTATTTTGTATAGAAATCCGATTTTTATTTAATTTATTACAAGTAGAAAGCAACAACACCCGAACAGTATAAAAAGTTGCCAAATTTAATGGCAACGAAGGAAGATATTGTCTGTGGATTAAATTAAATTAAAACAAAGAAAGTTTATTTTTGTACTACACAAATACCTCTTGCTTATCTTCTTGCTTTTGTTTTTGGTCTTTCAGTAGCAAACTTATTATTTATTAAAACCAAGTTTGGACTATATTTCATTACAATTTGTTTTAATTATTAAATCACGGGTTTTTTGTAATAAATTTAATTAACTTTCTGCTAAAATATGTGCAACATTGCTGGTTTTTTTTTTGTTCCTTTTTCACACGTTTCATAGCAAACCAGCTGATTTAAACATACTCTACTCTTCTTCTTTTGCTTTGGATTCAGTTTTTTTTTTTTTTTTTTTTTTGAATAATAGCTTTTTTTGATCCTTGAGTAACTGAATGCGCAACCTAATCGAAACACAGAATTACGATGTATGTATGTCTCTACAATACCTGAATGAGCTTATCTAAATCTAGCATTCACGGACATTTCGAGATTGAACTTTATGATTTCTAAAGGCTTCAATATATTTTCTACTATTCTTAAAGGCACGAAATGGTAGTTCATTGTCAATTTCCTTTAAATACCTGATGTCTTTTGTTATAGCCGTGATCTCAGTCTGAAAGAATGTATTATGTTTTGGCAAGCGAAAGAGTTTAACTATATACATATATTACAACTCATGTCATAAAATCTGCTACCTGATCGGTTTCCAATTTTTCCACCGTCTGTGTATCGTATGCAAATTGTTACGAGCAACTAAAAAATTAATCTCTTATGATAGCTCGAAGCGAAAGACGTCATTTGTGAATGGAAATCTACTGTAAAACGAAATGCTTCATATTTGATGTTATCAGAAGGCTGTCATCCTTTATGAGCTGTTAAAACTGGAAAAAAGTCCATGATCCATGATACATTGATTCATTTGAAGAGAGCATGGAATCAAAAAAACAACCAGAATAGGCCACCAGACCCGAGTTCATAATTATCCATTACTACTAACGTCATCAGAGCGCCCTCTTTCGTCGATATGGTGTAGCAGAATCATCGGCGAAGTAAAATATCCAACAAATTGGCTACTAAGCACAGCTTCAAATATTTAATACATCTCATTGACACCAGAGGCGCTGCAACACTACATTATCAAAAAAAAAAAATCGTGCAAAAAGTAGAGTTGTAAAATAATGAAGCTTTCGTCTATCTCTTTCTTTACCACCTGTATTCCTATCACTATACCTTTCCTAAAAGAAGTTAATTCCTAATAGTAGTAGTAGGCATTTAATGCTTGAATATTGTTACTTCTTTTTATAGAAAAAAATAAAATAAAAAAAACTTTTGGAAACACAATAAACACGTGAATGGGGCAAACCTTACAGTCCCTGTATTGCCTCTTCTGATTGCTATTTGCATCCACTAATTCAGAATTCGAAGCTTGGCTCGTTTTTAATATCAAAAGATAAAAATTGGAATCATGATGGAATCCATAAATTTCCAAAAAAAAAATATATTTAATAAAATACACTTCACCTTTATTTTCGAATAAAGATTAATTTAACATTTTTTAAATCACAAGTGTTAATACGCTTTACCCCCCGTCTAGACTGGCAATAAATATGTTGGCAATATAGCAATAACGTCGGCAGAATAGCGGAACAATATTGCTGATTGCTTTACTTATGTTAAGGCTATGGGAAATCATAGTCACAATATGGAAAAAGTCAACAAGAAAGGTGCAGAACAAAAATATAATTCACTTGTAAATATCTGGTTAATCGAAAAAATTTTTATATTTATTAACTTATAACAATACAATTTATTTCACTACACACGTTTTTAAGAGACTATTTTCCTTTTTTAATATACATACATATGTATATTTTCTAAATTTCACTAACATTATCTAAATGTCAAATGCAATACAGAAAATTCGGACATAAATTAACACCGACTTTGACGTTTTATGTTCGCAATAATTGTCAACGAAAAACTGTTGACAATTATTGCCAGCACTGGCAATGAGCTGTCTCCATTGGCAATATCAATAATTTGACATTTGCTGCAATATATGTTCGTCAATTTATTGCCAGTCTAGACGGGGGGTTAATTATGCAATTGCTGATCCTTTTACGAGGTTATGACGTCAGTACAATGCTTTGTCAGAATTTGTAGACTTTTATTTAAATTATAATATTATTAAGCAACAAATTATTGTTTCCCTTAATTCATAAGTTATAATTTTTAATATTTATGGAAATCGTGTTATACAATTTAATTTTAAGTATTTTGTTATTAGTCCACTGACTAAATCGCTAATAAATAAATAAACATATAAGTACAAAAGCTGTTAACTTTAATTGTTTTTAAGGAAACTTCTTTAGATTTTTTTATTTATTATGTACGCACAAGTGTACTACCGTATTCATAAAGAATAATTTAGGATTACAAAACGTTTATTCAATAAGTTGTCAAAAAAAAAAAAAATTGGTTTTGGAAACCAAAATTATTTTTTATGAACACGGCAGGTATCTCTATTCCTTTTATTTATAGTTCTTAGAAAACCTATTAATTATAGTTTTTACAAAATCTATTAATTATAGCATTAACTATTATTAAAATTCTTCCAAACGAGGTCATTGTTCTTTTACTTACATGTTTATTATAAAAAAACATAAATAGTTTTTATTTACCTTTTCGTGCTTTACGACCAACTTAATGTCGAGATTTTTGGTGGGTTTTTACGAGTACAATTAGTATTTTTTGTCTGTTTCTTTTTTTATAATAAGACTTAATCACCAATGATGATTTCTTCCCAAGAAAACAAAAATAAATAATTTTACCCAAAATTAATTGTTGAATCTGGTTAAAACTGCTTTTTAAGTTGATTGGTTTTTTTTCCCCCAAAAAAGATCTTGCGACATAAGCAGCAACAAAAATAAATATTTTTACCACGTCTGCTGCTTCTTTTTTAATTTATTGAACTTTTGATTAATTTATTTTTAAGCTTGATTAATTCAACAATTTTGTCTTTTTAAGTTTGCAGGTATTTTCTGGTTCTTAAACATTTCTTTTATGAATATGAATGGATACTCTTTTAATATGTGAAATTTTATAAAACGGTTACAGAAAGCGTTTGTTTTGATTTCATTTAAAATACATGCCAAACTTCCGTTTCATATTCTTCCGTTATATTTAGATATAAAAGAGATGATATTTTTATATTTAAAAACGTTTCTCGTTGTTTTTATTATTTATTATTTAAGGTGTAATTTTAGCGTTTTTTTTAAGCCATCAACACGATGACAAGTTCAAATCGTAACTGAGCTTCGTTTTGTTGTTACCTTCTGTTATTATAGTCCCCATTTTAACATTTCCATATACAAAAATGTATGTGTGCATATGCGTGTGTGTGGTTTCGTGCAATAAAACCCCTCTTTAACCGTTTTAATATGATTGTATGCGTTTTTTTATTATTGTGAGGTGCTCTCAAGTACGATCATTCGATATACGAGTACGTATGTATGTATGTATGTATTTGTAAGATCTTGTTTGCGTCTATATATGTGGCTTTAACGAGATTCGTCTTTAACATTCTCGCTCATTCATTGTAGGTATTCTTAGCTGTTTTATAGTAACACAAAGTTAACAATGCCTAGGACAAATACCTTTGCTTTTGAAAACTATGAGGTGAAGTAGAGAAATTTCGTCTAGTTTTTCTGTTGTCCATTTTTAGGGTTCCGTACACCAAAGGTGAAATGGAACCCTATTGTTTTCGCTACGCTGTCCGTCTGGCCGTCTGTCCGTCTGTCCGTCTGTCCGTCTGTCCGTCTGTCCGTCCGTCCATCTGTCCGTCACAGGGTATTTTCTCGAGAACCGTAAGAGCTACGGACCTGAAATTTGGACACAGTGTGTAGACCCTTGGCCGCTACAACAACAAATACATGAGAGTTGGAAATTAAAGGGTGTGCCAAAACGAGCAACGAAAAATGTTAAAATCCCATGTAATATACATACAATTGTATGTATATGCACTTGAAATTTGTAAAGTTAGTGTATTTTTATACAGACTACAACAATTAAATAAAATTTAAAAAATTTTAATTATAGGGTGTACCATCAGTTAATGTAATTTTGACTATGTAATTTTGATAACTTGCTGTATCTTGGAAACCGTAAGAGCAAACTTCTTGAAATTTTCAAAAACGGTAAAACAAAAAAAATCAAAATTATAAAATCGCCAAAAACGAAAAAAAGCACCAAATTAAAAAAAAATTTCTAAATCGAAAATAAATCGCGGAAAACCGGAAAAATCGCCAAAATGAAAACATCGTCAAAATGAAAAAAAGTCGCCAAAATGAAAAAATCGCCAAAATTAAAAAAATCGCCAAAATGAAAAAAAATTGCCAAAATGAAAAAAATCGCAAAAAAAAATAACCAAAATGAAAAAAATCGCCAAAATTAAAAAAAAAATCGCCAAAATTTAAAAAATCGCCAAAACGAGAAAAAAGCGAAAAACAATAAAAAAATTATTTCAGCTGAAAAAACGTAACAAACACTGTATTAAAAAAAATGCTCAAAGCCCAACGTACGGTACCCTTCGTGCGCGAGTCAAAGTCGCACTTTACTGAATTTATTTTATGATCGTTTTCTACTAGCCATCAACTTTGCCAGCATCCCTACAAAACGCCATTGTTTTGCCTACCTTATTTCAAATTGTTCGTCTAGTTGTCGTTATCAAACATTACACTAGGCAACAAATGAAGACTTTGGGGAAAACACATGGACTGAACAGTATAGATTCGATAGTACTACCAAAAGGGTAGCAAAACCCCTATACTCAATTTAGCGGTTTCGGTGACCAATTTAATTTTATGGGCCTTCAATGACTTCGAAAATCAGTGCGCCCCCAAAAAATGATGTCATCAATTTTCGGCCAACACCTATGTAGGTTAGGTTAGGTTAGCAGGCAGCTAGTAAGGAAGGGTGAAATTTTAGAGTCCAGCTCACTTTGGTCCAATAAAATTATCCCTTTGTGCCAACCTGTTAATTGAAGAGAAAAAAGTGAGAGAGGTGATAGGGAAGGGATAGTGATAGAGAAGACAGGTTGTGCAGGAAGAGATAGAGAAAAGTTTCATTCTTTTACAACTCTCCTTTTTAGAGTTCCGTACACCAAAGGTGAAAAGGAACCCTATTGTTTTCGCTACACTGTCCGTCTGTCCGTCTGTCACAGGGTATTTTCTCGAGAGCCGTAAGAGCTACGGACCTGAAATTTTAACACAGTGTGTAGACCTTTGGCCGCTACAACAACAAATACATGAGAGTTAAAAATTAAAGGGTGTTCCAAAACGAGCAACGAAAAATTTTCAAATCCCATGTTATATACATACTACATACAATTGTATGTACATATATTCACTTGAAATTTAAATTAAAGGGTGTTCCATCAGTTAATGCAATTTTGACAACTTGCTTGTCTTGGAAACCGTAAGAGCCTAAACTCTGGAAATTTTCAAAACCGGTAAAACAAAAAAATCAAAAAATTATAAAATCGCCAAACCGAAAAATGTCGCCAAAAACAAAAATCGCCAAAATGAAAAAAAGCACCAAATTAAAAAAAAATCTAAGACAAATAAATCGCGAAAAGCGGAAAAATCGCCAAAATGATAAAAATCGCAAAATGAAAAAAATCGCAAAAATTAAAAAAATTGCCAAAATGAAAAAAAACGCCAAAATGAAAAAAAAAATCTCCAAAATTAAAAAAACGCCAAAATTAAATAAAAAAACCTTAAAAACAAAAAAAAAGTCGCCAAAATGAAAAAAAACCCTAAAAACAAAAAAAATCGCCAAAATGAAATACCCCAAAAACAGAAAAAATCGCCAAAATGAAAAAGAGCACCAAATTAAAAAAAAATTCTAAGACAAATAAATCGCGAAAAGCGGAAAAATCGCCAAAATGATAAAAGTCGCAAAATGAAAAAAATCGCAAAAATGAAAAATATCGCCAAAATGAAAAAACCCCAGAAAAAAACGCCAAAATGAAAAAAAAAATCTCCAAAATTAAAAAAAAACGCCAAAATTAAATAAAAAAAACCCAAAAACAGAAAAAATCTCCAAAATGAAAAAAAATGCCAAAATGAAAAAATCGCAAAAAAACCCCGAAAGCAGAAAAAAATCGCCAAAATGAAAAAAAATCGCCAAGAAGGAAAAAACCCAAAAACAGAAAAAAATCGCCAAAATGAAAAAACCCCTTAAAAACAGAAAAAATCGCCAAAACGAGAACAAAACGACAAAACTGAAAAAAAATCGTTTAAACTGAAAAAAAAACTTCTAAACCGAATGCACGGAACCCTTCGTGGGCGAGTCAAGGTCGCACTTTACTGAATTTTTATTTAACGCCGTAATATTTTTAACTATCGATCCGTTTACACACTTGCACAAGAACTATTGCCGATTAACTACCTTCATATGAGGTATTTAGGGTGCCCAGACACCTTCAGATTATATTGATATTTTTACCAAATTTGTCCAGCTTTACCGTAGCTACAACTTTGCCAAATCGTTGCCCCACAATAGTTTTGCTCCACCGGTATGGAATATAATTAAAAACTTGTTTCACGTAATTTATTATGGTTTCTCAGATATTAAGCATTAATTTTGCTCCATATCCACTATTTTTACGTTTAATAAGCATCGTTTTGCTGTTCACGCCACTGTTTGGCGATTGCGTCAAATTCTTGATACAAAAACGTACGAAGTAAAGTTAACTCTTGTTTTGCTTTATTTCTATAAGAAATATAATATAGAAAGGTGCGCTAATATTACATGTTTTAACTCTTAATAGCCTGGGGGCAAATTACGGCATTCGAGACGATTCGAAATTTAAAAATATTTTCTTATAAACTCTATTGAAATATTTCGTAGTTTCGTTCGACAACGAGTGCCTTAATTTGTCCCCTAATTGTTTCATTTTTGCTGAACAAAAAACAACTTTCTTCTTGAAATATTTCAAAAATACCTGCTTAAGTAGGCACTCTGAGTTCAAAATTTGAACACTTATATATCGTAACACACAATTTTTTAGAATTCGACTCTTCACATAATCCAATGACTTCTTGCCCTACGATCTTAAGAGCCAATTTACTATCTCATTTCAAAAGATAATGCGTTGGAAAAATGTTTTCTCTCCTAAGTTGATGAGCTGTCTGCCTTAATTCGCCATTTTTTTTAAATCTGTTTTTATTTCTGTTGTTGTTGTTTTTGTAAAATCTGTTTTTATGCAATCAGCCCCAATTATAAATAACAATTCCCCGGGAGTTTTACCCTTCTCCCATTCCTTCTATTATGAATTCAAATTTCCCCGGGAAAAAATTACCGCGGGGAAAATGGAGGTATTCTAAATATGAGATTTGACAGTTTTCTCCCAAACATTTTGAAGAGAACTAATGCAAAAATTTTAAAATCAAATTTATAAATGTTGTAAAACAATGGAATAAGCAATTCCAATGCGGGAAATTTTCTAGTTGATAACCCCATTCGGTCAAAAGTTAGCCTCGCTTACTGTTACTGGCTTTATTATGTCATCGCTCAAAAAAAATGTTAGAGTGAAAGTGGAGATGAAAGCGGGCATGTGCTGTAAATCAGGTTTTGTGATGGCTTACAGCATGTAACCTCTTCACAACTTTTGTTGGTTTTATAATTTGTGATTACATATTTAAGAAATATTTTATATGTACATACATACATATGAATGTATGTATATATGTTTGTGTGGAAATATGGATTAATGCATACATGCACTTACCCAGCTAGCATTTGGGTGATCATTTTTGGCAGAAATATCTTATATGATTCTCTACAGATCGCTTTTGATTATTAAAAAGTGATTTATCAGTTGGGCGATTGAAAGAGGATTCACTTATGATTCATCTATATGATCAAATAATGATTTATTGAAAATAGAGGAACATCATGCAAACCGCAAAAAAGTGATTTAAATTATTTAATATGAAAATTGCTCAAAAATAATCAGCAAATCGTATCATAACTGATTCTTTGGTATGATTCATCTGTAGGGTACCATTTTTTCACAACGGGAGTATCATTTATGATCGAAAAATGAGCTCATATGCGGTTATTTTTCCCGTCAACCTGATTCGGAAAAGATTCGATTATGATACAAAATGCTAGCTGGGTTGTTTTACATTTAGTATTTGTGAGCACTTGTTCAAGTTCTGTATTTTATTGATAAAATGAAAAGTTTTTGTTAGAATTTATAACGGGAAAAATAACTCTCTCTTAGAAGAATATCAGAGGACGTTTAAGCAGGCTTGTTAGTTTTTTTCCGACCCATTTCGCCAAATTGATTTTAAAAATCACCAATAGCCGCCAAAATCAATTTTATGTAGTTTTTCTTAATATATATTTGATAATAATTTTGTTTTTGTACAACAATTTTCTTGATATACATAATTATTTTTTTAAATAATAGCATAAAAATTTAGCATAAAATCGCCAAAAGTAGAATTAAAGTCGCCAAAACTTATTTCTTGTAAAGTTTTCTCATCCAAATTCAAAACGATGTAATAACTATAGTTAATATAAGAAAAATCATCGAAATCAAATTGTTTTAATTTATTGCAGACAAGTTTTGGTAGAATCTTATTTTGAAACTACTCCTTCAACAAACCAATTGTCCTGAATTGAAAAACTTTTGAAGTTCAATTTCGTTAAAAAAATAGCAACAACAATTGCCAACAAAATTATTTATCACCAGAAAAATCTTCATGTCACCAGATGAAACAGTTCTCGCCACGTTTGGCGAGAAACAGCCATATCTGGCAACACTGCGAATAAGTGATTTGCATGAGTCGCGCACTATCATGCATGATTGATTAAAAGTTGAGTGTGTGTGAGAGTACAGAAGTAAAATTTGTCTGTGATTAAATGCCCTGTCGGAGAATGATTAACTTATAGTTAACTTTTCTTCGACTGACTAAAAGCTAACTGCAATGTTATCCAGAACAAATCCAAAATTATTTCTTAAGTTGAGTATTTAGTGAGAGCCAACAAATTTATTCTCAAGCTACTTTGACACTCATTTAAGTTTTATATTAACATTTTGCTGTTTTTATTTTAGATGGTACCTTAGCTGGGTAGTAGCGCGTTGAGTACACAACGTCTGATAATACGTGTTCGAACCCCAGAAGTTTTTTTTTTAATTTACTGACTACCAGTTGAAAAGTAATACAGAGTGCGACAATTGACTACCGCCTAGGATATCGAAATGTTAAAATAGTCAGTTGACTACATTTAAAAGTAGTCCAAGTGTCAGTCAGTACTAGTTGCGAAATAGTTAGCTTAAAGTTAGTTTAAAGTTAACGGAATTTCCGACAGGGTGTGTATTCATAGTTAGCGTGTGTTTTCGTGATCGCAATTAATTTTCCTCTGCAATCGCATGATCGTGCATTGTTGTTTTATTGTGTTTATAGACAGCGTGTATTAAACTTTCAACAAATACGTGTAAAGTCCCTTATAGTAGTTGCCGTATTTCGACATAGACTAAAGTGCAATGCAAAAAATTTGTATTAGATGTACATACGCCAAATACGATAGCGTCCTAAGTCTTTTGATGGTTTTTTATAAGAATTAGTTTGGATTTTTTTTTAATTTTGTCACGGTTTTACCACTGAGTCGAATAAAAATTTTCAAATCCCAACGGTTAATTTTGATGGTAGTACAGTGCATTTGCTTCCACAGATTGATAAGAAAGCTTTTGGTTTTTGGAATATGCTTGCAATGTAATTGAAAAAAGCACTTCTCACTGCCAAAAAAAAGGTGACCATAGGTTTTATAGAGAAGATTGTCAGATCTTATAACATTGTCAAATCTGGTAATGTGCTGATAATTTACTGTGCTTGTGGTAAATATCAAATAAAATAAATTATAATGGACCATTAAGAAAAAATTTGCAAAGATTTTGGTTGCTGGATATATTTTATTATATTTTTTTATGCTTTCCTTTCTCTTTAAAAACAGGTGTGTGTGTGTATGTTGCCAATAGAAAGAATTCTATTACCATGATGCCATTATCAGATGCATATGCTTCTCACATCTGACAATAATAAAATTTCTGACAACTTTGTGGCAAAACAAAATTTTACGATTGATAACATCGGCTCCATGGTACATCAAAAATTCAAGTAGGCAAGCACCTATTGGAGCATTGGGAACTGCCAACTCTGGACCCACTGGCAATCCTGAGATTCATCAGGAGAGTAGGTCTAGATGAGGTGCTCTAGCACCTGGCAGGGGATACAATAACTCTATTTTGGTCTCAGTGTCCTGTGCTTCCCGTTAAAAAGGTGACTTGTTGCAGCTTTTTAATTGGTTTTAGCGTTTTACATGTTTAATATATTTTATACGAACTTAACTTTGAATGCACTAAGTCGTCCGTTCAGCAGAACACTGTTTTCGATTTTGAAAATCGCACGATTTCAAAACGCGCGGTTTACAGAACACCCCTGATAGTTTCATCATTATGGGTTTTGGTATTTTTAAAATTATTTTATATCCAAATTTCTATTAATTTTAATTTGAAAACGTTATACATATGTATTCGATTCACTCGTCCACGAAATTATTTAAATTTACTCCCTGTTTCCACAACCCATACGTTCGACTTGAGTAAAAAATTTATATGAAAAGCACAAGTTTTTTAGAGATTTTCATGCAAATTTTCTAATCGAGCCGACTGGATGGTTTGTGGAAAAACGGGTTTTGTGAAATTTTTAATCGCCCTTTTTTTCTCTCCAGAAAACATGTTCTTTACATTTACATATATCGTCGCTGTTTTAACTAACTGGCCTAACTGACATCATTTTGAAAAATGAGTTAAGTCCACTATTAGACTTTATGAGTCATAATATACCTTGTCCACAATTTTTATGACTGTAAACATTACTGTCGAGCCTATAACAGTAAAAATATTTCAGACGTTTCCATAAGAATACATGTAGAAAACAATCATAAAAGCTCCTCTCCTGTAAAATTTACAAAATGTTAGTTAGGTTAGTTAGTTAAAACAGCGACGATATGTACTTATATTAAAAAAATTTAATTTGAAAAAGTACTTACATTTTGGTGAAAATCAAACATTTTTCCAGTTTTCCCAATGCATCCATTTTAGTGACATCGGGCAACACTGACTTAGAGCCAATTTTTGCGTGTTAGATTAAAGTTAGTTGCATTATTTAATCAGCTAATCTGTAAATTAATTTAATCTAACATTAATTGAGTTTAATGATTTTGTAGGGTGTTTTTAACTACTTAATATTGCAAATATGGTAGTGATATTAAAACAATAATAAATTTTCTTTTTTCAGGCTGATGATATAATATATTATAAAAACTACAAGGTTTTCATCCTGAACGCCTTACACAATCAGACTGATAATATTAACAAACAATATATATTTTTTTTAACAATATAAACCAGCAAACTAAATCAAGTAATTGACATTTCAAAGGCTACAAACAAAGTAAGGAGTTAATTTTAACTCTCATCTCGAAATTGTCACTCAGAAATCTGTTTATATATATATATATATATATATATATATATATATATAAAGCATGTTTTTCAACAGACACTCATACAACCACACATTTTTCATTCCATTTTATATACACAAGTATATGTATACGGCGGCGAATGACGAAAAAATATCCCGAGTATCAAGTATATTATTTTTGTCCGATTAAATATCCATAGCCTGAGTATAAGTATGAGAGTCAATCAATGTAAACGAAGTAGAGCTGCTCTTGTATGTTGAAATCGGCTATACTCATAGTTGCTCGAGAGAAAATATGTGAGCGTACGAACTGTTTGGGCTACAATTATGATTATACGCACTTATTAAAATTAAGACTACATTATTACTTATGTATGTACATATGTACATATTTTTTTAATACTTATTGTCACTCTCTGATATATAATAATAAAACAAACTTAACTTCGAAAGCATTAAATCATCTAATTAACAGAACACATGTTTCGTTTTTGCAAGACAAAAATATTTTAACACTTAGGCCCAATAAATGAGTACATAATTATATGTCTTTTATTTTGAAAACCTTTTTAAAAATATTTTTTGTTTTTCACCGCAAAATAAATGAAAATTAAATAAACAATATTGTACATTTAAGTTTCATGTCATGAAATAAAATAATAGAAAAATGCATTTTGGTGCTCTTTTTGTTTCATAAAATATATATTTTCGCTGTTTTAATTTTCTACACTGTTGTTTGGAAAGTTTTCCATAATGTTTGGAAATTTTGTGGTGCTACCGTACTTTCAAGGTAATTTAATAAGAAAATATTAAACTTTATTTAAATATGTATAACTTAGATTTAAATAAAAATTTGCTAAATACATACGTATTTAAATATTAAGTGCCTGTTTTCAGGATATCGAAAGAAAACTTTCTATTTACAATTTATATTGAAAACAAAAACAAATTTGCATATTTGATTATTTGATTATTGTTTTCAATAGGTATAAATTTCCAATCGAAAGTTTTCTTTCGATATCGTGAAACAGGCTATAAGTGAAAAACTGGCATTTAGTTTAACGCATGTCGAACAATATAGTATTTGTTAAATTTATTTAAGGATAAAATTCCTTAATGTAAGTATTTTACAATTTCGTATTACATTAATTTACTTAAACATTAAAAGGCATTAAAGGTAATAACAAACTTATCATCTTATTTATGTATTTATTATTTATGTATCTGAAAGTATAACTTTGTTCTTGTATGCACGTTTATTTTATATACAATATACTTATAAAATATACATATGTATATACTTAGATCGAAATATTTGTCTTAATATATATATACTAAAATATGTAGCTATGCTTAGAAGTATGTACGTATGTATGCATCTATTCACTTTCATTTAAGTATGTAATATGTAATATGTTATATGTACATATGCAAGTTTATTTTTGGCAATCATGCATTAGCATGTCTAAACATATAGAACAAACATGGCCGATATAGCCGCAAGAGCAGACAAAACTGATGAAGCATATAGAATAGCACTTGTTGTTTGCATCCAGGCTACTATGGGTCCCATGCATAAGGAAACAATAAGCTGAGCAATGAAGACAACACTGCTGATAATGGCAACATCAGTACCCAAACCACGAGTCTGTTTCAGCGGCACATTTTCACCTTTACGTACACGGAACTGCAAAAGAACAACAATAAAAATTAGTTTTATTTTATTTTTACTAAAATATATGTATTTCCTTAAATACTTACGCAATCCTTGGCATGATAACTGGCTACCAAAATATAAGGCATAGTAAAGAGTGTACCATACAAAATACCAGCTGACGTACTAAAGACCAGCACACCCCACTTAGTGGGCCACAAGCCCAATATTAGCATACCCACACCATAATAAGCAATACCCGTAATGTACACAGCTTTAGCGCCCACCCATTTCATGAGTTTGGTTACCGACAACGAATAAACCGAGCAGGAAGCTGCATAAATGGACATGCCTAGACAACCGAAACGTACACCAGCTTCATACAAATTGGCCGCTTCGGAGTTCGGAGGAGCCTGAAATTTGCAATTTGATTAAGTTTAACAACATTGCTTTAAATTACATTATTTGCTTAAGGCCATGACTCACTATCCTGCACAATCGCACAACTTACAAAACAAATTAATTGTTTTTGACTTTTGAAAATATTCATAGACTCCATCATAACAGAGTTGTATTTTCTCAAAACTCGCACGATTGTGTAGGATAGTAAATCCTAGCCTAAAAGGACAGCTTACAGTGGGATCACCATTGAATACAGCTTCACCTACAAAATCGGTAAAATACAGGCAATAGGTAACATGACCCATCCAGCAGAAGAGATTTGTCAAAGCCAAAATTCTCAAAGATGGAGGCATCACAAAAATACTCTTCAGGTATTGTGACAAAGTTACTGGCTTCTCATTTTCGATGTCTTCCAGTTCGGGTATGGCCTTAGAAGACAATTGTTGCATGGCTATTTGTCCATCATTAACCAAATCACTATTTATTTCTATGGCTGAGCTGCCATTTTGATAACTTTCGCTGGCAGAATGGTCTTTGTTGTTTGCAACCATTTGGTTTTCAATTGATTTGGTCTAAAAGAAAAGACGAGATATTAAGAATTTTTTATTTAAATAAAATAAAAATTTGAAATTGTTAGTCGAGTTTTTTCAAGATTTTATCTTCATATTAGGAGATGTTAGAGGCGAAACTCTAACTTTCGAACAAATAATCGAGAGATTTATTTGGTTTTTTTTTTCTCGAAAGAGGGAAGTTTTCAATTCAGCTGTATTTTTAATTCTTATTATGTACTTTAGAACAGCTACGTCCAAACACACATCTTTTGATTTTTGCAGTTGAGGTAAACAACTTTGAAAGCTTTTAAGCTTTCACACACAATCGGCACAATGTACATATTTTCATCAGCTCACTGAAATAAAGTCATAAGTAATAAGATAAATTTGCCTTATTTCTCAACTAATTGACATAATTGCACCACACTGCAATAATAATAATAATAAAATCATATAGATTTATTCCAGAATTACTTGAGTAATAAAGCTATTTTAGCTTATTACTTAAGACTTTATTGCAATCGGTACATTGCGCCGATAGTGTGATCCAGGCTTTACAATCTGTTCTAGTTTCTTTGAAAAGCACAAGCATTGTTTTCGTCGAGATCGGATTGGTTGTTGCGCTCTCGTCGTTATGAAAGCACAAAGCTCTTTTGTAAAAGCTTACACACTGTGCATAAGGATTGCACGTAGCTGCTTTAGAACTTTTTAAAGCGAATTGAAAATGTTCTTTTCTGTTTGAGAGGGTTGCTTATTTCTGGTATTAAGTTGACTTTTAATCTTAACATCCCAATGTATACGTATACAAGTTTATTTGGCTCTAACAGGAGAATGACATGCAATGAACAAAGCGTGGAATAATCCAGCAACCGTTATTTATACAGAGGCGTTGGCTGTCCTGTGTTCGAGCCCGGTCTCCGACAGTCATTAAAAGCAACAACACCACGCATTTTTCTGATGTGCATTACTGCCCTTTGTATCAATTGTTGCGGGAAAAGTTCTAGTGATGCAGGCATAAGGCACTGATCACTAAAAACTAAACCGACTTCATCAGATAATAATCCTAATGTAACATCAGAGCGCCCTCCTTCGTTGTGCAGCAGAATCACCGGCGAAGTAAAATAACCAATAAACACAGCTTCAAAATTTAATACGCCTCATTTGACACCAGATAGCGCTGAAACACTGCATTATCAAAAAGCGTGTAAAGACCACAGTTGTAAAAGAATGAAGCTTTCCTCTACCTCTTGCTTCACCACCTGTCTTCTCTATCATTATCCCGTCCCGTTCGCCCTCTTTCCCTATCTGCTCTTCAACTAAAAGGGATCATTGTATTGGACCCAAGTGAGCCGCACTCTCCCTTCCTTACCAGCAGCCTGCTAATCTAACCTATTTATACACAGGGATGAAAAATGGATGACCGAGCGGTCAAGAAAATGCTTTCGTCTGCTGCATCATAAAGGAGTTTTTTTTAGACTGAAATCATAACACTTACGGAAAGCATTAATTTGTTTCAAAAAAAAAAAAATCAAAGCAGGCTGCCAGCCTGTACGCTTCACGGACAATATGAATATTCTCATGGAAGTTAATTCTCGTGGAAAATAATTTTCTGGAGAAAATATACCTCCAATCATAAATTCCTTGGGAACAAAAAAAAATAATACGTGGCCGTCACCGTATTACGAAGCCAGTTGTTTGTTTTTTCACCCATTTTTTCGAACCAGAGAGTAAACAAAATTATTAAAATTCACCAACTTGAAAAAATATTTAAACAAAAGTTTATAAATGATTTATTTGGGTATTATTTGTGTTTTTCCAAATCGTCACCTAAAATCCAAAAGGCCGTAACAACCAGAAAATTCAAAATATACTTTTTGATTGATTATGATGTGATTCACGAAAATACATCTTTCCTTAAAATATTGCTCACATATGTTCAAAAACACCGATTTTATTCGTTATTAAATTTGGCGCCCAGCAAATAAATATTCTTAAATTTATAAGGTTTTTTGCTTCTCCTGGATTGGATTTTAGGTGACGAAATAAAAGAACTATAAAATAGAAGTATATGTATATAAATTTTATTTTAATGGAGTATTAACTACATATATTTTTATGTAAACTCCCTTTTGTTTTGCAAGGGATAGATTTTTAGTGGAAAAATTCAACTGCGTCAATAATACCTACTTTTTTCCCGGGGAGTTTTTTTATTCTCACATTTGGCGAAAAAAGGGAAAAAAACAAATTCATAATAGGAGAAAAGCGAAAAGTCAGAAAACTCGTGCAGAATTTTTGTTTATGGTTGGGCTGATTGTCAAAACCTTAATGTAGGTGAGGTTAGGTTAGGTGCTGCTATAACCCCGTTGGGTCCATTGTTAATAATAATATTTAATACCCATTTGTACCCAAAAGTAAACAACTACAATCCCAACTATAATCTAAAAGTAATTGGCTTATTTCATGACGTCGAAAGAATACCTAAGGTTCTTTGAATAATTTAAATTGAAAACAAGCAACCATTGAATTTTGTTACTAATTTCAGGGTTCAAATTTCCGGTTTTGTTGCAGAGAGCATCTTTTTTTCTAATCACTAAGCATAAGAGAACATTATAAGAAACTGAAAATCTCACCTGATCAATGTAGAAAACATTTGGATTGCACTTCTTTAATTCCTTTTTAATAGCAGCATCCGATAAAGGTCTTAACAATTCGTCCTTTTCAATCAATTGCAAAGGTATCTCGCGGAATGTGGTTATCGTCACCAAAAAGCAAACCACAAAAATGATAGTAACAATACCAAACACAGTGGGTATGTTGCCGCCCAAAAATGAACCTAAAATGGAGAAAAATAAATTAAACTTTACGATCAATTCACTAATCACAAATAAAACTTACCGATTTTGGTATTTTCCCAGTCTATGCCACCAATACCATAGCCAATGGTACCACCAATACCAGCGAATAAAGTAAACATGGTTAAAGCTTTGGGTTGATCCTCCGGTATACACATGTCCAACAAATAAGTACGAGCTGGTGTCTGGCAAGTATCAGCATCAAAATCCAATAAGACCAAACCGATTATGGTAAGAATGGTGGCATATTTGTAATTAGAAGGAGAAGGTCCCGTCTGTTCGGCGGATTGAAAAGCCGCCACAGTACCCTCCGCAATGCTAAAGTTTCTATTAACGGTTGAGTTCACAACATAAGTATAACCTTCATCTCCCAACAGCAGACCAAATTCTTTGCCATATGGCACCAAAATCAAGCCCAAAAGAATACCAAACGACAGCAGTGTTATGATCGGTCTGCGACGACCCATCTTCAAGTAGCAACGATCACTGATGGAGCCCAACAGGGGCGACAAAAAGAAACCTAACAGGGGCGATAGACCCCAGGCCATTGTCATGACTTTATGATCAACCCCAATTTGTAAAAGAATCGGTGAAACGAAAGAAGTTTCTGCAGCATAAGCAAACTCTATGGCCATGGCTATGGCCGACAAACGAAACATTTCCAAACGCGTTCTCTTGCGAAAGACATGCGAGTAATCATGGTCCTGATTCTTAGCATGACTTTCACGTTGCTTTAGCATGTATTTAATCATGGGATTTTTGGCCAATAGCCTTTCACCGGCATCCGAGCTGGGGGCAACTCCCACCATTTTGACGGCCTTATGTGTTAATGAGCGTTGGCGGTGAATTCAAAAAAGAAAAAAATATTAAGTTGCCAGGTCGCTTTGAACAAACAATATCTGTATTTAATAAAACGAAAAAAATACTTTAAATTTATGAGGAATATTTTTATTTAAAAACATATCGTTAGCTAAAATGCAAAAAGCCGTAAGTAACAAAAATATAATTTTACAGGAGAAAATTAAGCAAACTTGTAGTTAAGTCTTTTTGTTTTTTTCTCTAATCTAATCTAATAAATTTTGTCAAGACATTTTGTCAAAAACTCGGTTTTAAATTTTTTGTTAGTTACGCCTTTTGGCATTTTAGCTAACGATATGTATTGTAGTGTAAAAGCATAGGAAATTTTTTTCGTTAATTAATTGTTGTAATTGTTGAGATTGTACTATTTTATTTTTTGTTACAGTTGGCCTTATAACGGTACATACCTAGGCCAAATATTAAATTACGTACCATTCGAAAAATGCAAAAATCAAATGCATTTAAGAAGAGATTTGAGGTTTAAGTGATTCTTATTTTTTATTTTCTCACTGACAAAAGTATAAGACACGTTGTACAGTGCTTAATTCCATACACAAAAATTTAAACTCTTATGGCGAGTATACACGATACTACAAATCGTACGATAAATCGTACATGTATAAAATTAGTAACGTGTATCATGCTGACGTACTTATGAAGTATACTTTGTAGTATGAAAATCAAAAATTTTTTATTTCTGTGGGCGGAGCTTCGCTAAGTACGATAATAAGTATTGTGTATCATGCTGTTGTACAGCGAAATTAGTTTTATGAGGAGTTGATTTAGAAAACGCAGTGTTTCTTCGGCTCAATTTTAAAATTAGCTTTATGTAGCGGATATTTTAATTAAAAAAAGAACATAAAACATTATTATTACCATTTTCTACAACATGATCCTTTTGTTTTTGCATTATTTTTTTTATTCTTTTCAACTGCAGTTCACTTATTTTTAATAAATCGACCACATTATTTATTAATCCGCGTGTGTATTGCCTTAAAAATTTTATGTCAAATGAATTAGTATGATTTTTAGTAACGTGTATCTGAAAACCCGTACTACAACTCGTACTACGCAAAGTACGGAATTAAGTATCGTGTATACCTTGCATTACACGTCACGAAAAGTGATGAATTATGTATATAAATACTTTTTCAAAGATAACAAACAGTCCATAAAATTTAATATTGAAGCATTGCTTTTAATTTAAGAGAGGGCACGAGAGTCAAACAATTTACCGCAAAATATTTTTAGTGAACAAATTATTTTTAGGTGTTTTAGCAAAATAATAGCGAAAGACCTAAATTGAAATTTATTGTTTTGTTATGAGCAGGGTTCGGATTTCGATGAAAAGTCCATCTATTTTTTGGAGTTATATTTAAAATTGCTGTACATACAGAACTGCCGTATAAACGATTTTCTTTTCAAATGTGAAATTTTTTTTTTTTTGGGTTCCATACACCAAAGGTGAAAAGGAACCCTATTGCTTTCGCTACGCTGTCCGTCTGTCGGTTGCAGGCTGTTTTCTCGAGCACCGTAAGAGCTACGAACTTGAAATTTTCGCAGAATATGTTAAACTTTGGCCGCTACATCATGACATAAACAAACCAATTTTAATGACAATGAATGACTTTAATGCACGAGGGCGGATCAATAAGTTCATGACTTTTTGAATGAAATACAGTTTTTTATGCAAAACAAAAATTAATTTTTCAACATAATCTCCTTTTAACTCAATACATTTAGTCCAACGTTTCTCCAGTTTTGTATACCTTCCAAAAAATAGCATTTTTCGAGGTCCTTAAAATAGGAATTTGTTAAGTCAATAATTTCATCGTTGGAGCTAAATCTCTTTCCACCGAGCCATTTCTTTAGGTTTGGAAATAGGAAGTAGTCACTAGGGGCTAAATCCGGAGAATATGGCGGATGGGGTACCAATTCGTAGCCCAATTCACAGATTTTTGCCATTGAGACTGCACATGTGTGCTCTCGTGCATTATCTTACTCACTTAGACCGTTTTGGTCCATTGCGATACCACGGAGACTCTGCTTATGTGGAGTCCCCACCGTTGAACCAATCAGAGTTAAATATAAAGCTATTAATACGTTGCAATTCAACGCTAGCAACGTCAGAAAGTTCCCTGAACTCAAGAGCGTCCATTGTGGCCAATCTCTTTCTTGCAAGTGCAGGACAGTGCCAAAGAAATTGTTCTACACTTTCCTCCTTATCGATATACTGGCAGCTACGGCAAAAATCGTTGTGTTCAACCTTTAACCTTTGTGCATGCCTAACTATGAGACAGTGTCCGGTTAACACGCACACTAGAAACGAGATTTGTTTCGTATTCTTTAAGATTAAAGAAGCCGTATTTTTCCTATTTAGATCACGGATGGAAATCATGGTACAATTGTACTTTTTATGGTACATTTTTGACCTCGTTGGTACCGTGGTACTACCGCGAGTTACTTGGTACAATTTAAAAATGCCAATGTTTTACTATATCGTCGGGTTTGCGGCATTTTATATACAAAATACGTTATGTCTGCAGCAAACCAGAAACCAACCGATGATATGGTAACATTAATTTTGCCTATGTTGTCTTTAATTTTTTTGTGTGTGTTTTATTTAGGATAACCGATCTCTATGAATGTAATATTTATTATTTTTTATGTTATTTTTAATTTTTTTATACACATTTTTGTTAAGTTTCTGTTTTTTATTGTTTACTTCTGAATTTTTACACATTTTTTTACGTTTCCGCTCTTATTAATAAATATTAAAAAAATGGTACCGTCATGGTCCAAAAAGTACATTTTGTTTTCACAGTTGGTACAAAATTCAAGAAGTCATTTTCCTTCCCTGATTTATATCAGTTCATAACTGCCTTGTGATCACGCATTCATCTCCTGTGACCTACCTTATATTTGTTTTATCCTCTGTCTTGCGCCTAAGTCTGAGTTTGCAAGATAGTAGGGGTAAACCCACACATTCCAAATCCGGTGGAACCTGTAAGGTTGTCCCAATTCTAGCAAGCTCATGAGCCCTAGAATTCCCCTTAAATCCTCTGTGCCACGGGATCCAGATGATCCTAATATCAAACTGCTCTGCCATCTCATTTAGAGATGATCGGCAGTCGAAGCCTGTTGTTGTTCTTAGAAGTGGGGATTCGAGGGCCTTAATATATGCTCGACTATCAATGTATGTGTTAATCAAAGTCGTTGAAGTGACATTCACTTTCAACCAATCCGCAACTTCTCTTATAGCAAGGATCTCTGACTGGAAGACACTGCAGTGATCCGGAATTTCATAATAAACCTTTTATAAAATCAAAATATTTTTATGAATTAGGCCCTTAAAAATAAAGCTTTTAAAAAAATTTCACCTATTTCAAAGTTATGCACAAACTCATTTAGATTCAGTTCAATAAGAAATGTTTATGTGTTACCTATAGTACTATTTGCCGACGCCATTTTTCTGAGACAGTTAATATTTCTGCCTGTTTAACTAAAGCTGCGCTACTTCAAGTCTAATATCTGAAGGGGAGGTGTTAAGCCAACTCTTCTCCTCCTTTTTCGCAGCAGTTTCTGTAGTGCTCAGCATGAAGAAAATATAAACCTTCTGAAAGGCCTCCGATCTCACAGTGTCTCGTGGTGATGATGACCAATTGCTTTAAGCTGCTTATTCCCGTTCCTAATTAAGCCTTGATTTATAGAAATAATATTTATCTACTTTGTTTTTTATTAGCAATTCAACTAAAGTTTGGCTGCAATTCATAATCGGTCCATAAATCTTTTTTAGCTGCCTTACTAGAATCAGCGTTGATTAGACCGAATAATGGTGCTAGAAAATTTTCTCTTAAAGCCTGTGGCAAGAAGCAGCAGCATCGCAACTGTAAAAAGAGCTGTCAGTTTATCCAAATCAGCTACGTCCAAGAAATATGAACAATCTGCGAGCTTTTACAAAAGAGCTTTTGTCCTTCCGCACCGACGAGAGCACAATAGCCAATCACATCTCGGCGACAAGAATGCTTGCTCTTGCTTTGCCAAGAAACGAGAACAAATGTAAGAGCTTTCAAAGCTGTTTACCTCAAATGCAAATATTAGAATATGTGTGTTTGGACGTTGCTGACCCATGGTATTTTATAAGAATATTTAATTGCCAGTCCTTACTTTTGCAGCTTCAGGCCAATGAAAGGCTACAGTCAAAATGTTAATGCAGAAAAAAAAATCGGCTAAGCGCTCGTGAGCTGCAACTAGTCAAATTATGGTACACACGCTCTAAAAATATTTAAATATCGACATATTATGGTTAAAAAAATAGAAGTTCTAGAACATAGCCACTCAAAATTTCATTTGCAAGCCCATGGGCTTGCGCAGTCGACGTTATGGTGACACACGTATACTTCGTACAAAGTATGTGTGATGTTGTGTGTTTGGCTGTTTAGTTGCTGTACGTCAGCTACTTCGGACAAAGTGTGTGTGATGATGATGACTCGAACTGCAAAAAGAACAACAAACACACATAAAAAGCAGAAAGAACATACACATGCGCACAAAAGCGCTCAGTAACGTTTGGGGGGCTCTGTTCTAAAATTAAGGAAAGCGCACATAAATATAGTGGCACTAGAATCCCAAATGTATCCAGTGTTTAAAGAACTAAAATGATTTTCACACCACAAAATAGTTTACTGAACCTGCTGAAAGCTTTGTAAAGGCAAGAGCTTTTGCTTCTTCGAGTGTGACTATTTGGTACTTACAAAAGCACACAGACTGCTTATGCTTTTACTAGCGAAACTAACCAAAAGCAACAGCAAATCAAATTCTAGCTTTTGAAATCGTCGACTGCTGAAAGTACTGCGCAATTGTTCGAGATTCGTTTTCTCCTTCTGTTTCGACTGATACTGTTGATTACTTTCACAAGCACAAGCAAAAGCATTGGTTCATTTTAAACAGTTGGAGACAGGGTGACCGATGACATTTTTCAAATGTCAAGGCAGTCGAAAAAGTGGCAAATTGGCACTTTAGTCGGTCAAACGGTCACGCTGGTTGGAGAAAGCAAAAGCAGCGAAAAGTAAAAATTTTACGACTTTTGCTACTTCCACTAAGTTTTTTAAACACTGAAAGAATCTATATTCACAATTGTCGTTTTTAGGGTTTCGTACACCAAAGGTGAAAAGAAACCCTATTGTTTTCGCTACGCTGTCCGTCTGGCCGTCTGTCCGTCACAGGGTATTTTCTCGAGAACCGTAAGAGCTACGGACCTGAGATTTGGACACAGTGTGTAGACCCTTGGCCTTGGAAATTAAAGGGTGTGCCAAAACGAGCAACGAAAAATGTTAAAATCCCATGTAATATACATACAATTGTATGTATATACACTTGAAATTTATTTTTATACAAACTACAACAATACACAAAAATTTTAAAAATTTTAATTTAATTAATTTTAATTTTAATTTTTGATAACTTGCTGTATCTTGGAAACCGTAAAAGCAAACATCTTGAAATTTTCAAAAACGGTAAAACAAAAAAATCTCAAAATTATAAAATCGCCAAACCGAAAAAAATCGCCAAAATAAAAAAAAAATCGCCAAAATCAAAAAAAATCGCCAAAATTAAAAAAATCGCCAAAATTAAAAAAATCGCCATAAGGAGAAAAAAGCGAAAAATAATAAAAAAAATTATTTCAGCTGAAAAAACGTAAAAAAACACTGTATTAAAAAAATGCTCAAAGCCCAACGTACGGAACCCTTCGTGCGCGAGTCAGTCGCACTTTACTTAATTTATTTATATTTTTTTAACACCCAACACAAACTGCGAAGCGATTAGCTTGTCTGCGGAAAACACCAAGGGTCTATGGTGGGAATCGATCCCACGACCTCTGGAAGCTAGCATCGCTACCACTCAGCCACAGGGGCACCCTGTGCAAGTTATTCGGGTACGTTCTCTATTCCACGTGAAATTAAGACGTGCGGAATTGTCATAGAATTGTTGTTGGAACTATGTATTTATTTCGAACTATTTAATTTCAAGTTGAATACAGAACATACCCGATTAAGAATTTTTTAATAAGAAATTGTCTGCTAATTAATCCTGTGAAACTAAAATTCATAATTTTTAATACCGAAAAACTACTTGTTAAATTTAAATTCATCACTATTATTAAAAGGTCTTTTTATATTCCATGACACACCCAATTAATGTATAATTAAAAGAAAATAAATTTCATTCATTAACTTCTATATCCCATGTTGTGAACATTGCTAATTAATTAGAAATAAAATTGTATTTTAATTTGCGTGCTTTTTGTAATTTAATTAAGTGGAAACTTTTTTGGAATAATTAAAAAATTTTGTTGATCATTCTTATTATTATTATTATTATATATATTTTTTTTGGTTTGTTTTAATTTGTAAAATGCTTAACAAATTACTATTCATTTATTATGGATTATTTGTCAACTTAAAAATTCAAGAATTTTTTTCATTGAGATTAAGGATTTTGAGAAATTTTAATTAACCATAAATATAATGTTTTTGTTTCTAAATAAAGGGTTTTTCAATAAGGGCTTTCATTTTTATATGTAAAACACGAGCATTTTTGTAAGCGGCGAAAATAGTCACCTGGGCAATTAAGACTACCTGAAATGGATTCGCCTTGTGGAGAACATGTCATGGCGAATCCATTTCAGATGCTCTCACTTAACGACAAGGAAAATTCATATAAGCTATATTCGGCTCAATTCGGTTTGATAAATTTATACTTTTAATATAAAAAATGTGTGTTGACATCTGACGTATGTATGTTCAAATTACAAATCTCTCTTGACAAATCAATGCAAAACGTTAGGAAATATTCTAACAGCAGGAAATTTTACACTAACAAACATACAAGGCGAATATGCAGAGTTGCAAATCGAGACCACCTGCTATCAATTCGCCTTTTGAATATCGCTGGGATGTCTGACAGCAAGAAATTTTACACTAACAAATACACAAGGCGAATATGCAGAGTTGCAAATCGAAACCACTTGGTATCAATACGCCTTGTGAATATCCCTTGAATGTGAACACACATTTTTCAGTTGTTTTTTTTAATTTTCAAAGCGAATTGATGTAAGTCTGCCTTATTAGGGTTCCGTACACCAAAGGTGAAAAAGAACTTTATTATTTTCGCTACGCTGTCCGTCTGTTTGACCGTAAGAGCTACGGTCTTGAAATTTTCACGGAATATGTACAACTTTAGCAACGACAACAACAAATATGCGACAGTTAAAATTAAAGGGTGTTCTAAAGCGAGCAACGAAAACTGTTAAAATACATATGTAATGTACAGACAACTGAAATTTGCAAATTTAGTGCATTTTTATGCAGACTACAGCAATTAACACTGAAATTAAAAAAATTAAAATTAAAGGGTATTCTATCAGTTAATGCAATTTTGACTACATAATTTTGCAACTTGCTGTATCTTGGAAACCGTAAGAGGCAAACTCTTGAAATGTTCAAAAACGCTAAAATTAAAAAATCTTAAAATAAAAAATCGCCAAAACAAAAAAAAACGCTAAAATGAAAAAAACGCAAAATGCCTGAAAAAAGTTCCAAGAACTATAACAGCGCCAAAACTAAGAAAAAGTACCAAAATTTAGAAAAAAAATCGTTATTTATAAGCAAAACGAAATGCCAAATATTGAATTTGAAACGAAATCCTTAAAATAATTATTATAATCTAAAGACAAATTTCTTTGAGAGGAGTTACATAATATTATAATAGTAGCTTAAGCCACTTATTTGGTCAAGTATTGAAAATAATTTTATAAAAACTCATTCACTCAGTGTTGCATTTTCTCAAAAGTCGTAGCATCTGGTAGGATACTGAATAAGTAAGAGCTGGGAACAACGCCTACATAACAGCATTAAATTCACTTCATACAGTCACCACCAGTTGTAATTACAGACAGTTACTTGGAATATAAATATATCAATTTTATGAGTTTTTTTTGCGAATTATCACATCAATTAATTTCACATAACAGAAGATTTATTTATACTCGCATTTCTTTCTATTAGAAAAATAAATAAAAATATGATTTTTTTTTAAATTATGCACACCTAATTAAGCTTTTTTCCACATCATTTACGAAACACAATCAATTGCTTGGAAAATATTGCAACACTTAATGAGGAAGCGACATATTATTTATTGCAATTTTCAAAGTATTAAATATCGCCAAAATAGTAATTTATTATATATATATACATACATACATATATACATATTTGTATGATACTAAAGATTTAATAAAATTTAGTTACTTGATTTAAATTGAAAATATAACTATAGAAAAGAGCTATAGTTTGCTTTAGTTGGGTAATCTCCTTTTGCTTCTGGTAAAATGGCGGCGATGGTAGTAAGATTTATAGAAAAGCTATCTCATGAACAATAGTTTCATTCGACAGCTACTCCTAGAGTTTTATATGGTCTCTAACAACATATTTCAAATTAAAAAAGTTTGCAAGTAGTTTGTGGAAAACTTCGCAAAAACAGCACAGCTCACTTTTCTGATAGAAAAATCCGCTTTGCAGCTTAACTTTTCTTATATGTGTATTATTTTTTACACAAATATTCTTATAGAAAAGTTGACTGTGTCACAGCACACTTTTCTTGTAGAAAAGTTGACTGTGTTACAGCACACTTTTCTTCTAAAAAAGTAGACTGTCTGACAGCACACTTTTCTTATAGAAAAGTTAACTGTGCTACAGTATACTTTCCATCCAGAAAAGTTGACTGTCTCACAGCACACTTTTCTTATAGAAAAAAATTAGTGTTTTGAGTTAATAATGCAGAATAATGCGGCATTTCTTTCGTATTTCATCTTGTGTAAAAATTTCATATAAATATCTTGTGTACTGTCACTTCCTGAGAGAAGAATATTTTGTCATGTCCTCATTGAGTTGTATGCAAATTGAAAACTTAAGAGGCGTTTTCTGCAAAACTGTTTTTTTTTAGTTGTGGCACTATTGAAGTAAATGAGCGACATGTGTATATTCAAGTACTATATACATACATACATACATATGTACATATCTATGTATGTATGGATATATACATACATAGTTATATGAAGTTTTTCGATAATGTAAATAAAAATATAATAATTCATTTTGCATTATTTATCTACTAAAAATCGAATTTTTTGAGTTATGTCGTTGTTCAAGCAACTAAGCGATATGTGCAGGGTTAAAAAAAATTATTATTTTTTGCTGTTTATTTATTATTATTCCAAAACTTTTAATATTCAATTTATGTACAACACAAACAAAAGTTGAATTAACTCATTCCAGTCAACAAATTGTTTTTACTTCTTTCTCCAACTTCCCTTCAATTGTCCACAAAGCAGCAATTAAAATCTGCAGCTACACAAAGTGGCGGATTTATGCCTAGGCCCGGGCCTAGGATGGCATAATTTAAAGCGAGCCAAGATTAGAAAGGTAAAACTCGAAAATGTATTTGGCAAAGGAATAATATTTTATGAATTAAAATAACGTGAGAGTATGTACATATATATTTACATATGTATGCTTATATTTGGGGAATTCAAACGGTAGTCATAAAGACTATAGGGCACTGCTACACGTTCAATATATATTGAACGCGATCCAGTATCGTGATATATATTGAACGTGTAGCATGCAGTATTGATGGATCGCGATCCATATCTCAGAAAGGCCTAAATTATGGAATCCAGATCACGGATCACGGATCGCGTGAGAAATATTGAACGTGTAGCACTTTCATGATATTGGATCGCGATACTTTAATAAGAATTGAAATAAAACAAATAAAATAAAAGACGAGGTGAAAAAAATTTAACAAATAAAAAGTAAAAAAGTTTATTACATTTGTGTAAAGTTTGTTTTAATAAAGGGTAATGGCAGAAGATAGTGAAAGCGAGTGTGTTCTGCCGGTGGAATCGGAATTAACGACCGAAAAAATTATTTTGAGACTTTATTTTTAATTTATTTATTTTTAACTAACACCAGAAAATACATTCTTCTTAAGATGCGTTTTCTTAAGCAAAGAAATTTCGAAAATTCGCAAAAATCACAATATTGGAAAGAAACACTGAAATTTATTAAAACTCGGTAAGACTGTAAGGCAAGCAAACATTCCGGTAAAGTCGCGAAAATTATGAAAATTTGCAAAAAAAAAACTTGATAAAATTTTAACGATTGCAAGGCACAATATAGATTAAAATCCCTAAAAATATAAGATAGAAAAAAAATTTGGGAAAATTACGACTATCGCGAAAAAATCGGTAGATCGCGAAAAGTTGCAAAATTTTAAACTAGATATAATATTGATTACAAATCGGTAAAACTGTAAGAAATGCAAAAAATTCGGTAAAAATCGTGAAAAAAAACGAGAAGTCGTAAAGAGTAGCTAGCAGCGGGATGATAACAAAGTCTAATATCGCTTAAAAATCGACAAAAATGTTAGAACTCAGAAAACATGAAAAAAGTCGCTTTTATCGCGAAGTTTGCAAAAAATTGCGAAAAGTTTCAAAATTTTAAATAATTCATAATATTGACTTAAAATCTCAAAAACTCTAAGGAATGCAAAAAAATCGCGAAAATTACGAAAATTTGCAAGAACTTGCTAACAGCGGGATAATAACGAAGTTTAATATTGTTTAAAAACCGGCGAAACTCTCAGGAAGCTGAAAACATGCAAAAGTTACTAATGTCGCAAACTTTGCAAAAATTCGCGAGAAGTTGTAAAATCGGAAGCAAGCCCTACAATTTATTAGAAATCGCCAATGCGATTGACAGCTTGCAGCGCTACTCGTTACGTTGTACTGCAGCTACTATTCTGTTCCAGCCTTTAAGCTTATTAATAAATTTATTATTAATAAACGATCCGCACAGCACAAAAATAACGTAAATACTGACGCGATAAATATTGAACGTGTAGCATACGCTCGTGATCCATCAATCCATCAGAATGGATCGCGATCCAAATATCAGAATATATATTGAACGTGTAGCAGTGCCCATAGTGTCATTATCATGGACAATGATTTCATGCATTTAAAAAAACTATTTTAGGCACCTAAAATATAACTTTATGCATATTATATGAAATATGCACTAAAAACAATAAAATATGCAAATACCCAGCAAAATATTATACATTACCATCAGAATTACTTGCCATATAATGACTTACTTTTCTGATTACCAAATTTCGCTACCCGCTTACAAATCACATTACCTAAAATTTAAAAAAATTATGTACAAGTTGCTAAATGAGGAGAATAACTTTTTTAGATTAAATAGATTACGTGAACAAGTTGCCAAATAAAAAAGTAAGTACTTCTCAAGAATCGATTATTTTAGTCTCACGCCTTGTTAAAATCATTAAGTCATTAAATCATTAAATCATCAAAAATGCTTAATTCCAAACCCGATTACCTTTTTTGAAATTTTTTGCTGAGTATTTTAAAAAATTGTTATTTATGCCTTTTTACCCGACTGCGCAACGCAAAGAAGGGTATTTGTGTTTATTAGTCTATGTATGTATGTATGTGTGTTCATTTGCGGCACTATATAAACCGAACGCCTAGATCGATTTTGATAATTCTTGCATGAATCCATTTTTTCTTAATCCTGGAAGTGACACTTAGTAGTCAAAACTCAAGAGACGCCATTTTGTAAATACGAAAAATAAATAAAAAGTCGCCGAACTTGATCAAAATGGGTATTGTTCGACAGGTATTTTAAAATCATCTTTAGGTTTCTCTTATGATTTTTCATTTTGAATGATCATTTAGGATATTTAACGGTTCAAAGTTGGTCACGGTTGGGTGTTTTAATTTTTTTTAATTACTACTTGTTTATGTAAATTAAATGTTTCTTAGAGATATTTTGTTCTTGTCATTATAGGGCTTAAGGTAAAAAAACCCCTATCCCTGGTCATAATGTTTTACAAAAAATTTTCAATTAATAATTTGTCAACAATATTTTTTTATGAAATTTGAATTTTTTTTACCAAACATGACACAAAACCATTAATTTATCCTCAAATATGAGAAAAAAATTTGCATTTGTAACGAAATTATGCAAAAATATGCATTTTATGCAAAATGTGTAAAAATATGCAAAAATATGCATTAACAACTTGATGCTCTTTTAATGCAAATTCATTGTTTTTTAAAGATATTTCGTTCTTGCCAGTATAAGGTTTAAGGGAAAACCCCCTGTCCCTGGTCATAATGTTTTGAAATTCTTATTTTAAAGAAATAAACAAAAGCAAAAACATTTATATTAAAATAATATAAAACATTATGACATTATGAATTTTATGTATGTACACTCAGGAAAAGCTGCAACTTAAAAATAAGAACGCGTAATATTAATTCAATAATTTTCAATATAATAGAAAATGTATATTGAGATACAAAAAATAAACAATATTGATAAATTAACACTGTAAATAAGAAATTTCAACATGACTAGACTTTCGTTAATGTTTTTATTGATTTTAAGCTGTTTTTCTCTGGGTGTATGTACATAAATTAAAAAAAAAATAGTAAGCATTTAAAAATTATACATATCGCTAATTTATTCAAAGAACGTCACTACTCAAAACATGATACAGAATTAATCTTTATATCGTTTTTCATATTGTGTAAAAATTTCATACAAATATCTTGTTTATTTAACTCTTGAAAGCAAAATAAAATTTTCTTTTCCAGGGGCCAGATTCCGCAACGATGAGTTTTGAAATGTTCACCAATTTCAGTGTTCACAATTCACCACACTTTTTCCAGTGATAAATTTTGACGCTAAGTAAGTTGTGTGTAAATAGAAAACTTTAAACTCGTTTTCGGCCAAACTAGTTCTTTTTTAACCCCCGATCAAAAAAGGAGTGTTATAAGTTTGTAGTGTGTGTCTGTGTATCGGTGTATATGTGTGTCTGTAAGAGTCCACGTACAAACCAAACGACTGGACCGATTTTAATTAAGTTTTTTCTGTTTGAAAGGTGATTTAATCGAGAAGGTTCTTAGCTATGTTTCAAGAAAAATGGTCCAGCCCTTTAGAAGATATCACATATTTTCTGGATATATTCGGGAGTTTTTAAAATTTTTAATTTTTGTTATTTGAGTTACGACTTTGATTGAGTAAATGAGCGATATGTTTCTTTTTATTTTCTTTTTTTTATAATCACTTCTATTTATTAAAAATGGGCCTAGGGCGGCACCAGCCCTAACTCCGCTACTGGCTCCAATACACACACACACTGTGGCCAAATTAATAATAAAAAGAAACTTGTTCCTGTTTTTATCAAATGCTAGTTTTTAGGGTTCCGTACACCAAAGGTGAAAAAGGAACCCTATTGTTTTCGCTACGCTGTCCGTCTGTCCGTCCGTCCGTCTGTCCGTCACAGGGTATTTTCTCGAGAACCGTAAGAGCTACGGACCTGAAATTTGGACACAGTGTGTAGACCCTTGGCCGCTACAACAACAAATACATGAGAGTTGGAAATTAAAGGGTGTGCCAAAACGAGCAACGAAAAATGTTAAAATCCCATGTAATATACATACAATTGTATGTATATGCACTTGAAATTTGTAAAGTTAGTGTATTTTTATACAGACTACAACAATTAACACTAAAATTTAAAAAATTATAATTAGAGGGTGTACCATCAGTTAATGTAATTTTGACTATGTAATTTTGATAACTTGCTGTATCTTGGAAACCGTAAGAGCAAACTTCTTGAAATTTTCAAAAACGGTAAAACAAAAAAATCTCAAAATTATAAAATCGCCAAACCGAAAAAAAATCGCCAAAATAAAAAAAAATCGCCAAAACGAAAAAAAGCACCAAATTAAAAAAAAATTCTAAATCGAAAATAAATCGCGGAAAACCGGAAAAATCGCCAAAATGAAAAAATCGTCAAAATGAAAAAAAATCGCCAAAATGAAAAAATCGCCAAAATTAAAAAAATCGCCAAAATTAAAAAAATTGCCAAAATGAAAAAAAAATCGCCAAAATTAAAAAAATCGCAAAAAAAAATAACCAAAATTAAAAAAATCGCCAAAATTAAAAAAAAAAATCGCCAAAATTTAAAAAATCGCCAAAACGAGAAAAAAGCGAAAAACAATAAAAAAAATTATTTCAGCTGAAAAAACGTAACAAACACTGTATTAAAAAAAAATGCTCAAAGCCCAACGTACGGAACCCTTCGTGCGCGAGTCAAAGTCGCACTTTACTGAATTTATTTCTTCTTTCAATTGGAAAAAGAAAAAAATTAAAAAAAATATTTAAGCTGCACTCACAAGTCAACCAACTTGAAAATATACAGAATCACAAAAAATAATTAATAATTTCTTTTATTATTTTCTTTTCATTTCTTTTCTTTTCTTTTCTTTTCTTTTCTTTTCTTTTCTTTTCTTTTCTTTTCTTTTCTTTTCTTTTCTTTTCTTTACACACAACAACAACAACTACAACTTGAAGACTGGTGCTACTGCTGGCAGTTTGGATTTAACTGAAGAGAATATTCATTTCAATGTTGCAAATTACACTTATTGATTTGATTTCATTGCAAATCGACAGCAAGTTAAAGCGGCAGAAGACCAGTTTGTAATGGATTTGCAACATTAAACAATGAATGTTATACATGCTGCATACTCGTATTAATAAAAATAGTGAGTGAGTGGCTTTGTTTATTTTCAATTAAATAAATATGTAGTTATTATTTTTTTTTCTATCAAAACTCACATGCATGCATGTGGATCTGGTAATTGGCCAACATAAATATATGAAGCATAAAACACGTTTTTTCGTTACACCTGAATGGCTAAAACATCACGTTTCGCCGGGAACAATCAAATCATTTTCTGTAAGTACGACTATGTAAAATTATCTAATGTGAGAAATTGAACAAAAAAAATATATAAATACAATCAATATTTTAAATACAATCAATAATTAATGCGTAACTGACCGACCATTGATCATGTTTGTGGCCAATAAAAGTTAGAATTATTGAATGGATCAAAACATGATTTTTAATAATTGCGTAAAGTTTTATTTCTCAACTTTTGTTTAAAATTATTTACACATAAATTTTTTTCTATTTTTTTTAGCACAATTAACCACTCAATTGAACAAGAATTAGCGGTTTTACAATATCATTTTTTTATGGATTTTGTAATGTTATTTTTATTATTATTATTTGTGCACAGTGTAACGGCCGCTTAACGAGAAGTATGAGAATTTTTTGTGCTTATGCAGCCAATTGCCGTTTTAAATTAAATGTATGAACACAATAGAATTCAGTATTTAATATAAGCAAGTGCAGCAAAAAAACTAGAAACAATATAAGTAAATATCTTTCATTTACTCAAACAACGTCATAACTCAAAAAATGTAATTTTTGAATAAATTATGGAGAATTAATCCTTTTTCAAATTTTGTAAAAATTTCATATAAACATCTTGTTTACTCAACTCTTGAAAGCAAAATGAAATTTTCTTTCTTATTTCAATTGTGTGTAAATTGAAAACCTTAAGCCGGGATCCCACTATCGGCACAATGTACCGATTTTCGTCGGCTCACTGCAATAAAGTCGTCAGTAATAAACCAAAATAGCCTTATTTCCCAATTTTTTTTTTTTTTTTTTTTTTTTAAAGAGAAGTAACACGCAGGCAATTAATGCCTACTGCTAATACTAGGTGTTACCTACTTTAGGAAAGGGATAGTGAGAGAGAAGACAGGTGGTGAAAGAAGAGATAGAGGAAAGCTTCATACTTTTACAACTCTGCTTTTTGCACGTTTTTTTTTTTTTTTTTTTTTTTTTAATAATGCAGTGTTACAGCGCCTCTCTGATGTTAAATGGGGCGTATTAATTTTTTGAAGCTGTGTCTTGTAGCCATTTTATTGATTATTTTACTTCGCCGATGATTTTGCTACACAACGAAGGAGGGCGCTCTGATGTTACATTAGGATTAGTATCTGCTGAAGTCGGTATAGTTCAGTGACCAGTGACTATGCCTTCATCACTTGAACTTCCCTACAACAACTGACACAAAGGGACACTAATGCACATCAGAAAAATGCGTGGTGTTGTTATTTAATGACTGTCGGATACAGGGATTGAACCCAGGACCTTCGGTTTTGTAGTCAACGTGCTAACTACTTCAGCCAACGCCACCCTCATTTCTCAATTAATTTCCGTAATAAGTCTATATGGCTCCATTATCAATGCAGTGTGGGGCAATTATGTCCTTATATTTCAATCAGTTGAAAAATACGGCCAATTTAGCTTAATACTTATAACTTTATTTCAGTGAGCCGACGAAAATCGGCACTTTGTGCCGATAATGGTATCTAGGCTTTAAACTCGTTTTTTGAGTTATGACGTTGTTTGAGTAAATGAGCGTTATTTAAAACCAAGAATTGGAGCCTTTGCTGCAAGATAGTCATAAGCAGGGAAACCAGTACCTGAATTCCATAACTTTTTGCGAATCGAAAATCGTAATATTTATCGACATATATATTTATTCGCTTGTGGCAACGATAATGTGATTCTGTAGTTTCTTGTTAACGATAGTGTATATCTGTGGTTTACTTACCGTTTAATTTTATATTATGAAGTATCTCTGCACAGAAAATGTTAAAATAAGCAGAAATCACAAAGAATAATATATAAAAATCAAATGGATTTTGAGCTTGTGATTTTATTTATTTTTACTTTAACTGACAGCGAATGTCGTTAAAATATGTTACTGGATACCAAATTCGATAAATTTTCGATATACTTGTTATAGCGATACGATCGATTATCTTAATAAAAGTTACTGAATCCAGGTACAGAAGTATGTATACTCTAAAAAAAGTGTTTTATGCGGATTCAATATGCACTAAAAACTTGGAAATGTGCATTAAAAACTATATAATATGCTCTTAAAAATAAAATAAATTGTTTTTTTACCCCCCGACCAAAAAGAGGGGTGTTATAAGTTCGTAGTGTGTGTCTGTCTATCTGTGTATCTGTGTGTCTGTCCGTGCCCACGTACAGCCCAAACGGCTGGACCGATTTTGATTTAGTTTTCTTTGTTGGAAAGGTGAATTGATCGAGATGGTGCTTAACCATGTTTGAAGAAAATCGGTCCAGCCGCTTAGAAGATGTCACATCTTTTCTAGATAATTCGGGGGTTTTTAAAATTTTTAATTTTTGCTATTTTGTAAATGAAAATATATTTTTTAATTAAAAAATTCAACAACATTTATATATAAAATAGCACAAAAATAAAATAAACAAACAATAACAAAAACTAAAAATTTTATAACCCCCGAATTATCTAGAAAAGATGTGACATCTTCTAAACGGCTGGGCCGATTTTCTTCAAACATGGTTAAGGTTAAGGTCCAGCCGTTTGGGCTGTACGTGGACACGGACAGACACACAGATACACAGACACACACTACAAACTTATAACACCCCTTTTTTTGGTCGGGGGTTAAAAAACGAATTAATAAAAAAATTAACAAAGAATAACTGCCGTGCTAAAAAAAATAATTTGAGTTTGAAGGGAGGTTAAAACAAAACTGCCATACATATTTTGACTTATGCTAGAAACACAACTGGGACGAACGACGAAATTTTCGGTGCAAACTTTCATCATAAAATAAATAAAACACAGTTGTGCATATGAAAATAAACACAACGCCGCCGTAGAACGAAATTCGTGAGTTCGTGACGAACTCTGAGATAGGTTTATGCTAGGAACACAACTGGGACGAACGACGAATTTCGTCCACGTCGACGACCTCGTCGATAAGAGATCGCTGCGTAAGTTCGTGGTGAGAAGCACAACAACGACGAATTTACTCAGCGAATTCCTCTCTTATATTTGATAAAGTTGGTTGTTGTGTGTAGAAAGACATAGAGAGAGAGAGAGAGAGAAAATTGTTTTTTCGTCGTTGGTCGGTGTACAAATTAGAAATAATGCTAGAAACACAACTGGGACGAACGGCGAATATTTCGGTGCGAACTTTCGTCTTAAAAAATTAAACACATTTGCATATATGAAAATGAACACAACACCACCGTAGAACGAAATTCGTCGTGTGTGAAGAACTCTGAGATAGGTTTATTTCTATTTTGTACGCCGACGAACAACGAAAAAACAATTTTCTGTCTCTCTCTGTGCATACACAATAACCAACTTTATCAATTATGACAGCAGAATTCGGTGAGTAAATTCGTCGTTATTGTGCTTCAAACGACGAATTTACTCAGCGAATTCTTATCGACGAATTCGTCAACGTGAACGAAACTCGTCGTTCGTCCCAATTGTGTTCCTAGCATAAATCTATCTCAGAAATCGTCAGGCACGATGAATTTCGTTGTACGGCGGTGTTGTGTTCATTTTCATATGCACAAATGTGTTTTATTTTTTATGACGAAAGTTCGCACTAATTTTTCGGTCGTTCGTCCCAGTTGTGTTTCTAACATCAGTCACTCCAGTGAAAGAACGTTGTACGTAACTCAAAAAATTATACGAAAATTTTATCTTGATTATAATTATTTTTAAAATAATCTTGCCTTTAAAAGACGCTTTGTTTTTGCTCTACTCTACAATCATTATTTTGTCACTTACAACGTTGCTCGTGGCGAACCTTCAATTTCTGATGGAAAAATATTTAAAGCTTTTAAAGCGTTTGAATTTCTATAGATGAAGTAGATAAACGAATTGAGTCTTTCAACAAAATTTATATGTATTTGATATCATAAATTTTCTCATTCTTTGGTTTTGCTTCAGAAGTTTCGCTAATTGTGGTGGATCAATTTACTAGGTCAGTACATAAAAAAATTATGTCGGTTTTGCTTGCATAACTTGCACTATCATAATATGCAGAAATATATATGTATGTACATAATTGTTTTATTTAAATTTATGTATATAATGTTTATATGCATTTGTTTAAGAAATTTGATATTGCAACCAAACGTTTCAAAGATCGAAAAATTGACAACAAAATACAAAACAAAATATTAATAATGATCGATCGCATAAAGCAAATATTCAATGAATTAAGTTTAAAATGAGAAATAATGCAGCAAGCAAAAGCAAAAATTATATTTTTCATTTACAAAAACAAAAAATTCTTAATATGTCATATTGTGATACGAGTATCTCTACAATTTGCTGATTTATCTTTACTACATTATGCAGCTTTTTCAAAATCTTTTAAAAACATTTGTTTATTTTTTTTAACAAAACTGTCCGCATTTAGCAAACAAATGTATTGTCGTTTGTTAAATAAGATTGTTTATCAAATTGCTCTTAATCATGGTCAAGTGTGTTGTGCGACTGCTTGGTATTTAGTTTATTGAGGACAGACTTACATTTTAGTTGTTTTCTTAAATAATTAGTAGAATTAAATTTTTTTACATATTTACACTAAAGTTTTATTTTGATATTTGTTGTTGTTTGTTTTTTATTTTAACCTACATATTGAAATTGTTCAGTAACAACGTCGGTTATCATCACAACATTTATGGTATTTTTGCATACAATACGATCGTAAAATATTATTATTATTATTATTGTTTTAATATTTTTATTGTAAGCCAAATATGTTGATAATACATGACACTATCTTTTAAATAATTACTTAGTGCAATGAAAATTGCGCCAAAGTGGGAAATTCTGAGAGTTTTGAAAAAGGCATTTGCAGAGGAAGGCAGTTCTCAATGAAAATGTATACATACATCATTATCACAATGGACCCAATTGAGCCTCCGAGTGCAGGTACGGTATAACACCACCCTTCCTAACCTACATATATCATTGCTTGTTTTATGCGCATCTTTACTACCTTCAAGCAATCAACGAGAATCGTGAGGTTCCCCTTTGATAAATGCCACTTTTCTTCTTCGAGTCCTAAGCTATGAAAAAGCTCTGGATCAAATGCTTGATCCAGTGATAAGCCGTACTATATGCAGCCTTTTCCATTCAGGTACCGCATGAGATACCCTATGTTAATTTCTGAAACCTCTGATAGTTCATCTACGAGTAGTATGTGTTTTCCTAGAAATTAGTGTCCGCGTAGTGTGCAACACACAATGACAAAAGTATCGTTTTAAGTACTCCTTGAGTATTAGCCGTCAAACAACTATGAATGCGTAAAAATAAAAAAAAATAAAATATGCAAACACACACATCAGGGAAGGAAAATGACTTCTTGGATTTTGTACCAACTGTGAAAACAAAATGTACTTTTTGGACCATGACGGTACCATTTTTTTAATATTTGTTAATAAGAGCGGAAACGTAAAAAAATTTGTAAAAATTCAGAAGTAAACAATAAAAAACAGAAACTTAACAAAAATGTGTATAAAAATTCAGAATAAAAAATTAAATATAACATAAAAAAATAATAAATATTACATTCATAGAGATCGGTTATCCTAAATAAAACACATACAAACAAATTAAAGACAACAACAACAAGCAAAATTAATGTTACCATATATCGGTTGGTTTCTGGTTTGTTGCAGACATAATTTATTTTGTATATAATGTGCCGCAAGCCAGAAACAAACCGACGATATAGTAAAACATTGGCATTTTTAAATTGTACCAAGTAACTCGCGGTAGTACCATGGTACCAACGAGGTCAAAAATGTACCATAAAAAGTACAATTGTACCATGATTTCCATCCGTGACAAACATTAATTTTAAACCGAATATGTATGACTTTAAACATCCAACAACTATGTTTATACACATTTTTTAAACTACGCAGCACGAACAACTATAACTAAAATTAACAGACTGTATGAGTTACTTGCCTTATGCTCCTTATAGGAGTTAAAAGGAACAAATATATATATATATATATATATGCATATGAGCTACAATCCTACGAATGAGTATTAAAATACTCTGTCTATTAATCGGCTACACAGGGCTACTTTAATTACACACACACATGAAGCATGTGCTCAAAAAGCCACACACATCCACAAATTTTCCATTCCATTTTATATACACAAATGTGTGTATAAAGTGGCGAATGATGAATAAATATCCCGAGTATGATGCGTATATTTTTTCTCTTCAATTAAATATCCATACCCTAAGTATAAGCATGCTCGGGCTATAAGTATGAGAGAGAGAGTCAATGCTTTTGATACGCGTGTGCCTTTTTATTTTTAATTGTTGCGTCTTTTAGTTTTTAGCCTAAACGATGTCTGGATGATAGAAAGGCATATTATTTTGTTAGTGCTCATAACATGATATCATGATAAATTTAAGTTTCAGATAATGTTTGACACAAAAATCACTTCAATTACATGCCCCTCAGGGAGTTTATTCGCTATTAGATTTAGTCGTTAGATCTGCCAAAAATTGTATGTCATTAAATAAGTGCATATATCTGACAGATTTCTTGACAGTTCCATACGATTAGCTCATAACTTTTTTTATTAATTTTAATAAAATAATAGTTTCTGTGCCATCAGATTTGCATTGCATAGCAGCCACTGAATTATTTATAATATTGCATTTAACATATTTTCTCATGATTTTTTCCTTGATTAAGATATAATTCTATCAGATTTTCTTGCAGGATAATAAATACTGGCCTTAACATCAAATAAATTTCTGAGTTTTATTTCATATTTTATCCCTGAAATATTGATAAAGCAATTCAAACTTTTATCTTATTTTGGTCTTCGCAAAAGTGAATGTGTAAACTGAAACCAATCTGTTGTTCTAGTCAAATTAAAAAAAAGAATCATCACTTAAACTCTGCAATAAGTTGTCATAATAATCGATCTTGATTAATTTTCCTTATTGAAAATAATCAATAAAAATTATTCCACGCACATTCTGAAAAACATCCCAAATCGAAATATTCCCTAGAAATTGTTTCCCATTAATAAAATTCTTCGAATTTTCGACAACAGCTGTTTGTTTTACCTGAAAACTTGCAAATCGTTTTTGAAAATAGAAAAGCAGCGAATAGTGGAAAAATCTCCAGGAATTGTTTTTCAGAATATTTTCTGTTTGAATGTGATAATTGTCCTTCACCTAATTATGCTGAAGAAACTTTAAAAATCTTAAAATATGTGAGCATATGTACATATCGTCGGTTGATAATTTAAATGTCGTATGTGGATTTTTTGCGGTTTTGAGTTAAGATCGATTCCTTAGGGTTTCTTACCTGATCTTTTATTTGGCGTGATCAGTTTTTCGATACCTCATACGGTTTTGGAGATATGGAGTGTTGAGTTTGTCGTATGTGGCACTTGCTGATACAATTTTCAAACTTAAAACTCAATTTACTCGAAACTATCTAAATCCACATACGAAAATTAAATTATCAATCGACGATATGTATGTATGTGTTATATATCGTTACCTAAAATGCAAAATAACGTACTATCATCAAAATACTAATGCAAAATTTTTTGCTTCAGGCACGTTTTTTGGGCAAATGTTTGTTAAGTGTGACCGTACCTTAATACATATTACATATGTGTAAAAAATTTGGCAGGTCTTAGATAAAAAATACCAAAGTTATAAGCAAAATTCAAAATAACGTATCATCAAGTGCGTGGTTTTCTTTTAACAATATAACGTATCATCCGTCACTAATACGAATTTAAAAAAAAAAAAACTACAGAACATTTATTTTCCAGTTTCTGATTAAAGTAAGCATTGACTTCTTAGTCATGTATGTATGTACATATATTCACTTTAATTTCATTTTAGTTTTAGTACAAATTTTTATCATTCTGAAAATTTGTTCAAAAGTGGAAAGAAAAGCAAAAAAGTGTTGTGAAATGAATAAAATGTGTACGCTTTGGCGTACGATCCAACAGGAGTTATATATGTATTACAAAACCAATCTTAATCACCAATCACCTTCTTCCACAAAGGACTACCAAGAAATTCTGGAAGTCAGCAACCTAAGCGATTGCGTTCGCAAAGGCTTACCATTTCCAAAAACAAATGGCAAAATCTGCAAGACCTAAAGCCTTTGCTTCCTGCAAAGCTTTCGTTTTTTGATATACATATGTAGCCTAGAAAACTGATGATACGTTATTTTGTTTCAGAAAGTTAAAATTCACATATAACACTAACTTGAGGGTTACACGATCAAGTTTTGCCTTTCAAATTTCAATACATTCACACTTTTTCACTAATACATTCACACTTTTAGAATTTGATGGGACTTTGACTTCAAATTTTCTTTCCAATTGTGTATTCAAATTTATAGGCAAAAAACAACTGACACCAATTTCAATGAGAACACTTTTCGTTTTTGTTTTCAAATATTCTGCCGGCATAGTATTTTTATGTTCTTTTATTACACATAATGTTATGTTCCTCCTAAAAACTTTAATTAACTTTAAATAAATACTATTAGGAACAAAAATATGTAAAAAATGTAATGATGTGTTGCGGTTTACAGACCTAAATAGAAGCCATGAAAATGTGTGTTTAAGCTGTTTTCTTATCAACGGCATATTGAAAATAAATTTGCTTGAAAATTGCGTGCAGCCTACGTCACAGCTTTCAATTTAAATTACTTTTGACAACCAGTATGTGTGAAAAACTTGAATGCAAATCTTGGTCGTGTAACTGTAGCGTAAGCTAACTTTCATAAACGGATAATTTTTATTCAAAATAAATTTCTTGTTTTATTTAAAACATGATTTAAAAATTTTGACTTAATATCTCTAATACGGTAGTTTCCATTAGAGTTCGACCGATTAATCGGCTTCGGCCTTCGGCCAAAAATTGGTAATCGGCCAACATTCGGCCTACGGCAAAAATCGGCCGATTAGCCGAAGCCGAATATTTTTCATTCCAAGCTTTAAAAATAACATTATTTTTGGTCGTTGCTCGCCGACAGTTTCTATTGTGTTTAACGTTTTGAAAGGGTTGCTTTGAAATACAACCCTGTTGCTTTCTATTTTCTTTTACTTGGACGTTCTTGTGAGTGATCATATGAAAAAGCAATCTAGAAATTGCAAAATAGTTTTATTTTTCTTGTTATGTATCCAATAGATATTACAGCTATTTCAGTGATCTCAAAAAAGGAAACTTTTTTCTTAATTCATATAAAACAAGTATCATTTTTAAAATTTAAGACATTCGGCTTCGGCTTCGGTTTTGGCCGAAGTTTAGGATTTTAGCCGAAGTTCGGCTTCGGCCAAAAATACGCCTTCGGTCGATCTCTAGTTTCCATGTTATGCAGTTTTTTGCTTCTCCTGTAAACTTGCGAAAAGTGATGTTACGTTATTTTGCATTTTAGGTGACGATATACATATACATATATTGTATCATATGTCTAAAATATTAAATATGATAAGATATTGTGACGCATATTCGCTTATCGTGCATATTTTGATACATACATATTTTAATTATCTTCAAGATTAGGTTTCCTAAAACTTTTAATGAAATAAAAAAAATATATAAAAACATAAAGTAGCAGGATTATAAAGTAATAAACATTAACTACGAACATGTGTATATAGTTTCTCTTTTGAGAACTGAAGAAGCATAAAATGCTTTCTATTTTTAATTTCACGATACCAAAAGTTTGATAAGATTAGCAAAAATTAAACCTATAACATTATATGTGACAGCGCATAGAGAAAGGGACCTAAGGGTAAAAAAATAATTTTCACTTTTTTTTTCGAATGAGACCGATCCCATGCCCCAAAAGTGTTCCCTCCCAGAGATATGCGCGTTTTATAAAATTGAAGTCGACGATTCTAAGGTTATTTGAAAAACTTTTCGTACTAACAGAGTGATATTCACGATTTAAAAGAATTATAAATGAGTATTTATTATAATTCACAATTGATAATTTCAGAAAATAAACCTGGATTCGAAAAAACGCGAGCAAAAATGATATCAAACTCATGGAAACAGCGCGCTAGGTAGAAAACAGTAAAAACCAACTACACAAAACAAGAGGTAGGGACGACGTACGCGCGTTTTCAAGGTTGACCAACACGTTCCTGGCGTCATGAGATGTGCCGCTTTCAAATGAGACCAATACCAACACGCTCAGTGATGGTACACCAAAGTAGACTTGTATCGAACTCTTTCAGTAGCTCGTTTTTGACACAAACCAATGATCAAACCCATTTAAATTACATGGGTTTGATCATTGGTTTGTGTCAAAAACGAGCTACTGAAAGAGTTCGATACAAGTCTACACCAAAGATACACGTATTTAAATCTTTGAAATGGCTCTCCTGAAAAAACCGGGTTTTACCCTTAGGTCCCTTTCTATTTTGCGCGTCACATTGGGAGAGTAATTTTGTAAATTTCAGGTTTACTCTCTCGTTGCTAGTTTCTACTGGGAAAGTAAATGAACAGGCCTAATAAGTCGTGAATTAAATTTCCAGCGTAAACTCATGCAAATTTATACCTCGACTTTGTTTATCCATACATATATGTATGTGACCTTCTCCGAGAAAAGTCACCTAGTGTGTGAAAATTAAGTTTTGAGAAAAACACATTTAAAAAATACAATTTTAATGTAATATGTACAACAGCAATAAGTGAAAGATAAAGAGAAATTTCTAAAACTTCTTCAACTTATTCCCCACCCTAGCGTATAGAGGCTAACAAACTCCAAAATCGTGACTTTAAAAATACGAAAGAAAAAGCAACAAACAATGTGAATGTAGTGAGAGCGATAAAACTAATATAACAAAAGCTCCCATTTCTAAATAATTAAAAAAAGATTAGAAAAATAAACAAATACTGGAAAAATGTCATAAAAAGTTTCTGTGTGCCCTAAAAAATTATGTGTGCGCTAAAATTTACTATACGTATGCATATATTTATGTATGGGGTACACATGTGTTTATACATGTATGTATGTACCCTGTAGGAAGTGTGTATAGCAAAACAGGAGTGGTGCATCATACTTTGTCGCCACCCACTTGACCTGAGATTCGATAAAAAACGAATATTCACTAAAGCGAAGAAATTTCGAAACAAAATTTTTCGATATTTGTTCGCAAATCTAAAAAAATTAGAATGTTCGCTAAAGCTTTGAACTTCTCTAGATAATTTTTCGAAAGTCTGACGGTAGCAGAGTGGATGTGTGCTAGTCTGTTAGGCATGAAGGATAAGTTAAAATAAATAAATTAAAAAAGAAAATTACTTTTAACTTTTTCTCCTGTTTTTTTTTTTTGCGATATCGAAATTAGTTCGATATGCTTTCACTTCTGATATTGCTAGCCAAAATTCGAAATCGAATAATTTTTTGTGACAAAACTGAGCGACAGGTGAACTTTTTTCGATTCATTTTTGAGTGTCACTCTCGATAGTTTTAGACGATAAATGTTGGAGATATATTCGAAATCGATATCAATAACGAAAGTCCTGGTCAAGTGTGCAGTGCTACTGACAACTTGTGTACATATACCCCAGACAATGATTTTTGCGTTATTAAAAATCTACTACTGAAGTTGGTACTGCAGAGTAGGTAATTCTTTTTTTTAATAGCTCTAGTCTACACTAGTGACGTTGCTTCTGTTGACTAGGTAGTTTTTCGTTTGGGAAAAAATACTCTTTGGATAAAAAAGCCTATGCAGCCGGCAAATTATCACTCAGTTACTGGCGTCGAGAGTGTAAATCTGACAAAAAGGTTTTCCGCTCATCAAAACCAAATATTAATAAGTAGACGGTCACAATGTTACCAGCAGGTCACTAAACCAGTCTACAAAAGTGGTGACTTGGATACACTTTGTCCGAAGCTTCCTAGAGATTGTATACCTACACATACCTACATATTTATGATAAAACGTATTGTATCTATTGCATTAAACACATTCACCACAGCAAGCTACCGACTACCAAATGTCAAGGATAGAATACACATCGCACACTAAATCATAAAGAGTCACAACCCAAAAAATTTCGGATGCTGAGTAGTTGCAAATAACTGTTGATACTGTACAAATTACGCAAGTATGTGACATAAATCAAGCATAACGATATTTTATATTCTTCAAGAAGAATGTATTGCAAAAGAAATTTTTGAGGTCGTTATAGATTTCTTCAGTTAACTGGTTTATAAAAAAGAAAAGGCATTTTTATAATTTTGAGTTGTGACTCTTTATGATTTAGTGTGCGACATGTTTATATGAGAATGATTATTTTGAAGACAGCAAGGCAACACAGCGACAGGTTGTTGTCTATGCTGATTTTGTCGTTGTACTCCAATTAAACTAATTTCTATTTCTTTGGCTACAATGAGCAAATGCAGTGTTACCAGTGTAATACAAAATGTTGAATGAATGATATCGTACGTTTATTTCATATTATTTACCAGAAACAATATCCAAAAATTGATGTAAAGAATAAATTAATTAATTTTTTTACTTTTATGTGAAATACGTACATTTTAAAAGAAAAATTAATTTTTATAAATGCAAAATATATGAAAGTGTCAATATTGAAGTATGTATTTGTACTTGAATATCAGTTACAGATGGTGCTGCTGTCGTCTCCAAAATAATAAAGTAGCTGGCTACGAGGCGACAAACTCTGCTGGCGGCATTTGAAGTCGTGTGTTCGTGTAGCCTGCTTTGGTGAATGTATTTAATGCATATCTGCTCAAAAACGATTACCAAGTACTTGAACGACTTTAAGGGTTAATTAAAACTTAATTAAAATGGGGAGTAAAAAATCCGCTTTAGAAAATAATCTTGTTGTCCTTTAGGGGCACTTTTTCGCCCCTTTTTAAACAAAAACAGAAAACACCCCATACGGTTAACAGTTAGAGGGTTAAAATTTAAAAAAAGCTACTAACATATATCATATTTTCAATGTAGGGTTAACATGATTTCACATACCAATTCAGCATAACAATATGCAAAAGGGGAAAACTTCGACCCACGAATGCTTTTAAAATGCCTCAGATCAGAGTCCACTCCGCCAGAATCAATCGTTAGATCCTTTTTTAGTTCTTTTTTCCATTTGTTGCACTGTGTTATTTATTTTTAATTCTGCTAGTATTCGGAAAATTGCCAAGAAATGGGAATTAACCAAAAAAATTTAAAAAAAAATATGTAATTCAGTCAATAAATTGAAAATCCGACCAAAAACAAAGCACAAAAATCACATAAAAATTTTGTGAATTTCGTAGTAAAAATCCCATTAAAATAAATTAAATCATGTCAAACAGTTATTGCGAAAAAAAAACCTTTTTATAGAACATAAGCAGCGTTTTTGTAACATACAATGTTGATTTACTTTATGTCTCTTTCTCCTATTTTAATTATAAATATATTTGACAAACTTAATAATAGTACAAGAGGGACACACAAACAAAATGACGTCAATTTTACGTCATTTTTATTTTAATCACCCACAGTGTACGCACGCACAATGAGGCCGACCGCGAAAATTGTTGAAGTATAAATAAATCTCATTAAGGACAACCAACAACAGTGTGATACATAAATAAGCTTTGTAGCAACATAAATAATGTATTTATGTATTGGTAGATTATTTCTTCTATAAATATGTACAATATTTACATAATAATAATTATGCGTAAATCTATTTATATATATGTACATATACGAGGGCCGCCCTTTTTGTTTTGGGTAATGACAATATCTACATCGAAATGGTAAAGTTTGATGTTTTCAAAAAGTTTGATGTCTTCTCGGTGACTTCTATCAACGGCAACACCTTTACGCGCCGAGAGACACAACTGCCGCCGGTTTGGTTAAGTGGATAGGCTTTATAAAAGCAGATAATAGGAATCGTTGTTTTTTTAAGGCTACCTGGGTTCATAGTTTTGAGCTCGAATTATAGACATCTTATTTTGTGTTTCTCTGAATAAAGATATTATTTGAAGAAGACAAGAAGTTTTTGCATTTTTAAGACCAAAGGAGGTAATTTTCGATCCGCATCTAATCATAGCAATAGTTTAGCGGCCTGTCTCACAATATCGCCAGAAATCGTTCGATCGACAACTTGTATTGCAAACAACAAACAGTTGTCTAATGGTTGTTCGTAATAAAAGTTGTCGATCGAATGATTTCTGGTGACATCGTGGGACAGGCCGCAATTTACAGCCGGCACGTTAATAATATAGTATGCATTAAAAGAACCAATTCTCGTATTCCATTTAATTAAAAAATTTTATGTTAAATACGACGGTACATCGAATAAGTAGAAATATACTACGTTTATACGGGCGACTTATTCACAAATAAAAATATTGTAAATATTTTATATTTTTTATTTTTTATTTTTTTTTTGCAAATAGCTAGCTCACAAAAACAATTCTTTATTAACGCCCTATTTGCAAATAAAATGCTTGATGCTGTCACGCTTACAAATATTTGATAACAAAACAGCAATAAATGAATAAATATTGCACAAAAAAACATTGATAGAAGCAAATAATGACAAAACAAATTATTATTTGATATTTTTACATTTACATAATTTTTTTTTTGTCAACATTAGTAAGTTTTCTATAGAAGTGCTACCAAGTTTGTGTACTTATCTTTATGCCGTATAAACAGCGATTTAATTTATTTGCAAATAGTGCTCGTATAAACGTAGTAATAATTAATGTGATGGTCGCAAAAGATAAACAAGAATAGTTTAACATAATTAAACAGAGTAAAATAACTTCGTGCTAACCTGAATAAAAAATAAAAAAAAAACGGAAAAACAGAAAAAGAATAGTGATAAAGGGTGGGCAAATTTGAGGTTAGGTAGTAAATTGGCTGTCAAATGATAAAATGTCAAGAATTGAGCCGTCATTCTTTAACATTTTTTTAGTAAAAAGTTAAGAAATTTTAACCATGGAACGCTAAACTGTTGACCAAAGAATTTTAATTGTGAAATTTGTGAATTTTTATTTGAAAGACCGGCTTTATGTGAATAAACCAAAAACAACTGACGCTCTGAAAGATGAAATTTGGTGCTGCATTGACGAGATAAGCGAAGCTTTGTTGCAAAATGTGGTTCAAAATTTTGCTAAAAGAGCGGTCGTCTGCCGTCGTGCTAAAGTTGGACATTTGTCCGACATCATATTTCATAATTAATTCCCATATTTTTACTTTTCATTGGTATCAATAAAATTAAATTTGTCCAAAAAAAGTGTGTTTTTAAGCCAATCTACTTTCTAACCTTAAATTTTGCCCACCCTTTAGTTTAATTTATCGCCGGCAAATGAATAAAATCGTGTGCATTAAAAAATCAATTCTCGTATTCCCTTTCATTAAAAATTGCATGTTAAATAGCTGATGCTTGAATAATAAAACTCTAATTGTTAAAGTGTTTGCTATTCAAATGCTTAAAATGCCTGAAATGGGGAAAATATGTTCCAAAGCTTCCTAATTTTCTAGAAAATTATTACCCTATCATTATTTTCTTGTGTTAATTAAATAAATTTCTGTAAATTCAAGCCAAAAAAAAACATATCCTTACTTGAAACGCAAAATTCCCTAACTAACATTTTTATAAGGAGGAAAAAAACATGTTGAAATGGAAAATATTAAGATGTTTAATGCGAATTTTTGGTAATGTTATAAAAAATAAAATCGCTATTTTTGTTTGCATAGATTTGTTTTTTTCTTCTTCTTTCTTTTTCGATTATATTGATGAAATACCGATTAAAATTTTTTGTTGCATAAGGTTCTTTGTGTTTTAGGTAACGATATGTATTATGCCTAGTACACACTATGTGACATAGCAATAGTGTTCACTGTTGCAATGTTTTTCATTTCCGATTTTTTTCGTTGTGTGGCATTGATTTCCATATAAAAAAAAAATAATTGTAAACGGTGTTGCACACATTTTCAAAATGACAACACAGGAAATGACAGATTTGTACTCGGTGCTACACACATTTGGCTTATTCGTTGACTTGCACTTTTGGAAATTTCCGAAAATGTATTCCAGTTAAAATATATATATATATAAAAGATATTTTTCTTGCCGACAGTCTTATTTTGTTCTCGAGAGGGGAATGAGCAAGATTCATGTAATTTAGATGCGTTTTGTTCACTCGCTCGTTATTTCAAACTTGAAGCCCATCTACACTAGAAAAATTACTTCACGTGAATGCAAAAGCAAGTTTAAATAATAAAATGATAATTTTCTGCAAGAAAACTTTCATTGTTTAAGCTGAGATTTTCATAAAGGTTTTTTTTTCCAAGTTTGTCAAGTTTACATAAGCTGGACTCGATTTTGCTTTAACTTTTATTTAGAAAATGTCAAAACTTTTGTATCTTCCAGAATAATTTTTTTTTATAAAAAAAAAACACCCTTTTTGAAAAAGAAACCAAAAAAGTTTGAGCTGAGATGTGCATAACTTTTAAACGAAACTGATGATCTCAGACACCAGCCCCCAACCTTTCTTAGCAGCAAAAAAAAAATCAATTTGATGTGTCATTAGCTGAACAACCCTGAGTGGCAACCAGGGAGTTTCTTGTATTTTCTTGTATTCAACAGTTGCAAATGCGGTAATAATTTTTTTTTGAGGTGGCTCAACTAGGGCGGAACTATTCTTTTTTATTGTCATTACTCATACTTATCTTAAAAGTAATTAATTTAAAAAAAAATTTCCTTTCATATAATTTTTGCAATACACTCACATACATATAAATAACATCCCTCGCATATCGAGCCACAAATGCCAAAAAAGCTTAGCCGACACATTTTTTGGACCTCGGTTTTTTACGAAACTCGATTATTTACCATCGCAGATGACCGATTTTGGTCAACAAATTTAGTTCGAAAATTATGTCGCTTACACTTCTCTGGCAGTTATTGCACGACATATTGGACCTGACTACAAGTGTAGTATTTCGACTACGACACTCGTAATTAGACCCATTATTATTATAAATATTTTTTGAAGAAATAATAATAGTTACTTACCTTTTTTATTATAAATCCGCAAAATTCCTCTTTTATTCTCTTCAAAAAAAATTTAATTAATTTTTGGTGTTGTAAATTTTACTTTTACACTTTTCCTTTCGCTGAATGCCTTTTTTTACTCTTTGTCTTCTTTTTCTTCTTCTTCGGAGTTTCGTCTAACGAATTTAGATTTTGAAAAACACTGTGTGGAAAATTTCACTATGAATTTATTTGCTTAAAATATTTCGTAATATTTAATAAATAATTTCTTTTGTAATGGCAATAGTGTTGTCAATTGTTTATCTAATAAAGTTTTTCTTTTGCACAAATTATTAAACATATAAAATAATTGTAATTTCTTTAATTTAAACGTATTTGAAGATTGCAACGTTTCCAAGGCACTTAATCGTTGACGATTTGATGTAAATTCCAATCTCATAACTTTTCCCATGCAGGTGTAAGCAAATGATGAAAAAATATTTAAAATTTTGTTTTATTGCCACAGATTTGTATGTTTTATTGACAGTTTTCGTTTTTCGTTTTTCGTTTTTTTTACTTTTTTCGAAAATTTGTAAAAATATTATGCTAAATTTCTGACATGACCTTCACGTCGGCAACTAACGTTATTGGCAAATTTTAAAATATACATTTATTTTTCCCAAATCGTCTGTAGTATCCAATGTATTTTAAGAATGGCTTTTCTATTCTTTGAGGACAAAAGAGAGTATCAGTTGTTGTTGTTGCTTTTAATTTAAAATTTATTTATTTTTTGGTCCCACCAATTAGCTATCGTTTGGGAGACAATTTTTCAGTGATCCACGATCGCTCTTAACCGAGTGTCTGCCTGCTCAAATGTGTGAAGTCTTCTAACTGACTGATTTTCCAATTGTAAGTTCAATGGGTTTTATAGAAGTTTGCGTTGAATATTTTGCGTGCTCTTTTACTTTGGGGTCTTGTGTATGTTTTTGTTGGTTTTTATTTCACCGCCAATTATTGTATGTACCCAGCAAACATTTTTGCTCACAAGTCTGATGTCAGCAAAAAAAAAACTGAAACTACCAGATTATAGTCTATACATACTTACTTTAGAGCAGAGATTCTCAACCAATGTGCAGCAGCACTTTTGTGCGGCGCCGCGAAATTACAGAAGTGTGCCTCTGAATTTTAGATATATTATTATGTGTGCAGGAATTAAAAGACCAAATGAAAGTGTTTTTTAAACAAGATAAAAATTATGATTTTGTTCATTTGCTGGAAGATAAAATATGGTGTACTAAACTGGCTTAATTATCATACATTTTTGTTATATTTAATCACCCTTATCGGAAATAAAAGGAGAACATTTTGTTCACGTGAAATATTTCCCGTGAACAAAAAATGCACAGAGAAAACAGTGCCAACTAAATACCTCATGAAATATCTATGGTTTTTTTCAATAAGGAAATCTTATTAATTTTATAGAGAAAACCTTTTTGAAAAAATCAAGAAGGCAACCTAATAAAATCAATAAGAAATCCGTATAGTTTACAATTTAAAAGAAAACCTAATAGAATCAAGAAGTTTTTCTCTATGGATTGTTTTTTTGGTGCCAAAAATAACGGAAATTGAATAAAAAAAGTTGTGAATAATAAAATTTCTTCTTGATTTATGTGGTTTTCTTCTTGATAAAATTAATAAGACTTACCACATAAAAACAATAAGGAATCTCTATGTAAAAATTTTCGCTGGGATACCCCTTAGCCTAAAAACGGTTCATAGAGAAAATCTTCTTGATTCTATGAGGCAGTTTTTTCTCTGTGTGGTTAACAAAATTAGAAAATAGTATACTCAAACAATAACAACGCAAATATTTTGGCGATTACAATTTTAGGGAATGGGAACACATTTCACGTGAACTTTTATTCCCAATAAGGGTGGTTGAGAATCACTGCTTTAGATATTCAACAGAACTTTTATCACTTTTTGCGTACGCTGGAATAGCACATTTTCTGCTATACTTATTAATCAGGTAATATTTCAGAAAGTGTGCAGTGACAGCGTATCCAAAAATTGATGAATGCTTTGCCAAGTGTCTGAGCTTAGACCATAGCTGGCCAAAGTAGCACTAGTGTACCTAACCTCAATCGGCTTGTTATACAAATACATACACACACGCGAATACATTTCTTTCATTGGCCATCACTGGTTTAGACCATTCGTTCGGGAATTCATCACACATTTCTGTTCATTCTCATTAAGTAACATACTTTTCTTATTTTACTTCTCTGAAGTTTGTCGGAAGGTAATTTTTTATTGTATATGTAAGTCTGTTAAGTGTTTAGTCTGCATATTTTCTAAAGTCAGGACATTGGTGTAACTTATCGTAAGAGAATTACGAGACAGAGTCTGATTTCTTGTCAATCCTTCATACAATAGTTGGTACAACAGAATGCTATCAGTAAAAAATGTTTGTTGGGTATGCTTATACATATGTAAATAATAGGTATATACATGCATACACGCAAAACTTTGTAGAAGTCTTCATATGTATAGAAATTATAATACTGTCAGACCAGGCAACTTTTGCCTGAATTGGGCGATTTCTTCTACGAAATGGGTATTAAAAATATATTTTTGGGATATTAATCTGTTTAATTTTTTTATAAATGTTTTTCTTGTTATTTTATTATTCACATTGTAAATGCCAAAATATTTGTTATTCTTGTAAGCCAAATTTTATGACGCTTCAACATAAAACTGTCCAGCTGTTATCGCTTGTGACTACAGAAATGTTGTTCGTAGGTCAAGGCAGGACACAGTTGAAGAGAAAGTGTCCGATTAAAATATATGAATGTATTGAACTTTATCGAGAATAAAAGGCGAGCAGTTTGTACATGTGCAACTCTGTTTATTTTTTTAATTTTATGCAAAATGTTGCCAAATTTTTATATAAAATCCAAAAAGCTGCCCTTACGTCAGTTTTGTGATATTGTATAAATTTTTAAGATATTTTGTTCAATTTAATAAATTTTTAAATAAAATTATATGGCAACACTACTTTTCTTGTAGAATTATTAATGACCAGGGATGGAAAACGTGAAATTTATCATGCAATATATATTAAAGGAAAATATTCAATCCCGATCTAATCAATTAGCGGCTATTGTCTTTCGAAATTTTTTACAGCATTTAGGGTTGCATTTTTCAAAAGTAGTTTTACCACGCATTTAATAAATTTTTACCTCGGATTCAGATGACACTAGCGGAAAGGTAAAATTGTTCATTATATATATCAAATATTTAAACCGATTTGGAAAACAAACAAAATTTTGCCATTTCATAAATAAAATTTCACTTTGAAATTTTGGAACGTGTGTGAAAATTTCCTAATGTTTACATTTTTAAACTGCATAAACCTTGTGAAATTTTTCCAAAATTTTTGCATAAAATTATTCACAAAGATTTTAATATCTGAAAAGGTGGAAATATCTAAGTTTTTAATTTTCATTGAAAAGTTTTATTCGGAAATTTTCACAAAAAATTCAGCATTTCATGAATCCCATATTCATGAAATGCTGAATTTTTTGACGCAATTTATTCAATTAGAGCTTTATTGTATCACATGTAATATTCTCTTGCTTAGCCAAATCTACACTTTTTCAGACTTGCAAAAGCCAGTATGCGAGAAAAAGTTCTCAATGTGGAAATTTGTATATTTGACAATAACAAATTTATTTCTTGCTTAAGCGCCTCAAGATAGTTTCAAATATATTTTAATATGTATAATGGAAATTTTAGAATTGCATATTGATTTATGATATATGTATACAAATAAATTTTATAACCAGCCTCAATGCAATTTTAAAAGCTAAACTTTCCACACCTGGTATCCATGACACCACAATGGTGAGAGATGCCGGTAAAAATGGTTCTGTTCTCTTTGAATATACATATGTATGTATAAAATTTATCTATACAATACATATCAGGGTTGGAACATGCATTAATTTTTTATCACGCTTTTTATCTCTTGTTTTACTATAAACATGAATTCTTGTAGGAATCACCACGATATTTGAAAATCAATGTTTCGTCAGATTTCGACGTTTTGATGAGTATACAGATACATATGTGTCTATGTAATCCAAGACTGCGCGGTTTGACGATTTATGGCGATTTTGAGGATATTTGGTGCCGGAAATAGTTAAATGTAAAAAGTAAAATTTACCATTTTTTAATAGTCTAAATATAGTAGCTTTTTATGAAAAATCGACTATTAGAATTCATATCGCACTACTCGTCGCGTGGTTACTGGTTTGCCACACAGTATATTAAGAATACATTATTAGAGTGGCAAAACAGTAACCACAAGACGGACTGTGTGGCTAGAAAAAATGCATGTATGAACATGAATTTTTATATATTTGTTTCCTAATAAAAAGTCATATATAATTATACATGTTAAAAAAATTAATTTTATTCCGTTTTTTTTTTTGAGTATGAAATGACAATCTTTGTGTATTATACTGGCAATTCGACGATTTTCGGTCATTTCATCTGGCAGCCCTGATGAAATCTCACATATTTTAATATATACTTAGTATGGAATTTTCCATCTCTGGCTTGAAATTTATGAGATACATTTAACACACCAGCACATTTTAGAATTGTTTGACTTATGTGTGGCTATATTTGAGGATTTTTTCCACATGGGCGTTTAATATGAAAAAGGAGAATAGCTTATTGCAAGGCATATTTACTTTAAAGTCATGGGCGTAGAAAGGCAATTTTGGTGTTTAGCATTGCTTCTGCACCAGAATTGCTGTTGAAATTCTTAAAAATTTCATGTCAATATTTATTTTAATATCAGTCATACAAATCAATAGTCACAGTGGTCCCCCGAGAAAAAAGATTCTAGCTACGCCAATGTCTATATCATGTTAAATCGACAGCTGATTGTATTTTCACGTAGTATCTATGTACGTATGCATGGATGTATGTATGTAAGAGTGTATGTATGCACATGTTTACACAACACACACACACTATGTGTATACATATTTATGTAAGAACTTTATGTTTCCAGACACGTTTATATTAGCAAGTCTCTATCAGATACATATTGGAAAAAAAGTACTCGTATTAAGTAGTAAACATGTATATATACATATATGTATATATGTAAGTATGTATGTATGCACTAGAGATGGGCGCGTGTAGTGCTTTTTTCGAGACTCGAGCACGCAACACCCAACACGAAGTGTTTGTGACAAAAAATCTGATTTCGTGCGTGTTCGGGTCATTTTGTGTTGAGCAAAATTGACACGAAAAACACGAAACGATTTTAGATGTAAAATATGTATGAATGAATTTCCAGTAGAGAAAAAACTGATTATTTTGTATCGTCAAACACACAACACCAGCATATTTCTTGATATTCGGCCATGTCACAGAGTTCAATTCCCTTCGGAAAGGGAATTGAATAAACCGCAATCTGTCAAGCCCTAGCCGGAGCATAACCTAGCATACCACCGCCCCCCACAGTCTGGACACACCTGACAAATTTCCGCATTTTAGTTTTCTTTGATTGAATTCCGATTCCGAACGGAATTGAACTCTGTGACATGGCCGATTGTATGGGCCTCTGAAGCTTAAAGTTCTGTACGGAAAACAATAGTATCAGCTGTGGTGTCAGATAGTATCAGCTGGCAGTGCCAACTTCGCACCATATATTAAAAAGCGACTCTTGAAAAAAATAAATAAAATTTTCTGATTTTCAAAATTTCGTGCGTGTTGTGCAGTATCCTGTTGACAAAATTGTTCGCGTGCGTGTTTCGTACGTGTTGAGCGTCTTACTATTCGTGTTCGTGTAGTGTCGTGTTCGAAAAATTCGACACGTGCCCATCTTTAGTATGCACTTACATATTGCTCGTTTACTCAAAGAACGTCATAACTCATAAAAATAGAATTTTTGAATTAGTCCTCATATCATTCTTCATGTTGTGTAAAAATATCATAAATTTTTTTTGTTTACTCAACTCTTGAGAGCAAAATAAAATTTTCTTTTTTCTTTAAGTTGTGTGTAAATTGAAAACTTTCCTGGCAGACTACTTTTTTCCAGTTATGACGTTGTTGGAGTAAATGAGCAACATGTTGTTATGTATGTATGTATGCACATGTACAGTGGCGAGCACTTGTGGTTACATATTATTACCAAATGCGATATAAAACTGAAGTAAAACCCATGAAATACAAGAAAAACAATCCAGTTTTTATTTAAAAGATTCAATTAAAGAAAAATTAAAAAAAAAAACAAAGGATATTATTTTGTAAAAGGCAACGCAAAAGTACGTTCACACTTGTGCGTGCACCTTTTGATTCAGATACGTGCTTAGTAAGGTAAACCAGCTTCTTTCTAATAATGTCTTCTAGTTACATATGTATAAAAATTTATAATTTGATCAGGCTAAAGTTCGTATGGCTTTTGTAAGCGAAATTACATGTGATAATTATTAATGGACAAATAACACCAAAGTTAAATGTAAATATTCTGACAAACACTTAGTAGAACGAAACAACTAGCTGTTTTCGAAGGCCACTACACCTTCATCATCAGCGTTCTTTGTGTTTGGTCCACTGTGTGTGTGGTGTCAGTTGATATAGATTTCTGCTTTATATACTAAGCCATTATTGCAAATGGAATATGTGAATTGTTTTGATTCATCGTATTCAATTTGCTGAAAGTTTTTTTGTAATGAAGCTCAATTTTACCATCTCTGAATTTACAACAGTCTTGCCATTGTCGTTTGCTCTTTAAAAATATTTATTAATTTGCATAAAAATTTTTAACTTAATAAACAACTGTCTGAATCAAAATGTTTTCATTCGAATTTAATGGTTACGCTTTTTGGGGCAAATGTTTGCAAAAGTGTGAACGTTCCTGAAGGGTTGATAAATTTTTTTTTTAGAAAATTAGGCCCAAAGTTAAATTTATGAATATTAAAAGTTAAACATAAAATTAAGTAAACTTTATGAAAAAAAATCTAAATAAAGCAAATAAGAGCGCTATATTCGGCTGTGCCGAATCTTATATGCCCTTCACCAACATATGTATGTATATGTAGTACACAGATACATACATACATATTGGGTTTGTGCTAAAATTTATCATTTTTTGTTCTAGTGCAATTTTTAGTAAGTGACCTCTCGGTATTTTTTGACAAAAGAATTTGATTAAAATATTTTATTTGCGATATTAGCAATCGTTGAATATTTTATTCTACACTCTGTCAAGATCGACGGCACGTCAATACAATACCAAAAAATTGAGGCTTGTTTACTCGCTCTTAAAATATTCAAAAACCGTGCTACTATTTAATAACCCTAAAATAGTCTTAGCATTGTACCTCCATACCAAAACTCTTTAGTGTCTCAATGCAAATGATATATATCGCGGTATTATGTAAACGGTTTATTACTAAGGAATTTTCTCGATTCTGCTCAGCAGAAAGGAATGGTTTCAGAGAAATGAAATGGAACATTTACTTTAATATACATATATTATGACTGTTCTTTAGCGATAAATTTTATTTTTATCTCCATTTAGCAAATATAAAATAAATATTGAGTAAAGATCTTCCTCAAACACGAAATATGTTTAACTGAAAAAAAAGTCATTTTTGTTTATTTTTTTACCCAACTTTTTTCCAATTTCCAACCCTGGAATAATAGTTTTGATTTTGCTGGTTTTAATTTTATATTCTTTTAAGAATATAAGATATATTTGATTTATAGAGAAAATGGAAAAATCAGTTTTAGTAGTTGAAATTTTCCAACCCTGAAAACGTCTCTTTTATTTTTTTAATTTTTTTATTTTTAATACCAGTTTTATTTGTTCTGAAATATAAAATAAGTGTATTAAAAAAATAGTTTTAGCTAGTTACCTTTATATGGCAAAATAAAGTTTAAGTTTTCCAGCTCTGAAACCATCTGCTCGATTTCGCTGATTTTCAGTACCAATTTAGTTTGAAGCATTTCTGACATATCAGCCCAAGACAAAAGTCTCTAGCTTTTCTGGGAGCTTCGGTAAAGCGATTTCACGTACACAAGTCGGACAGACGGGCGGATGGACGGAGAGACGGACATAGCTTATTCGTCTTCCCTATTCATAAGGACCCAGAATATACATATATATTTTATGGGTCGCATATGAATATTATGGAACTTACACACGGAATGACAAACCTATATACGTATATCCTTTACCATTTTTGGTATTATATTGGAATTTTTTTGGTCCAAAGCCTTTTTTGTTTAATTACGCTGTTAACGCGTATAGGCATATTTACTACTAGGACTCTAAACCAGTGTCGGGCAGATTTTTGAAATCCTATGCACGCGTGTATAGGAAGCACATATGAGACATATAAGAGTGTATTGTGTCTGCCCCACACTGCTCTAAACCAAAGTATCTTAAATAATATTTGATATAACTATTTTTTTTATTATTTTCTTTTGTAGATATTCACTATTGTAATTGACAAATTTTCATGATTTTTGAAGGTACATTAATGAAGAACTAACAAACCTGTGAGAAATATATAGAATTACTACATATTTATGTGTATTAATTTCAAGAACTTCGTTTATATCCTTGCAATTGATTAATTTCCTTACTTGTGATAAACCAGTTTGAATTTTATGTTACCGATTTTATTTTAATAAATCCTCCCGCAAGGATTGCAAAATTCTAATAATGAATTTATTACAGAGCACGTTTAATATTTAAAACAAAAACCCAAGTTGAGTCTTTAGCAGAGCATAATTTAATAACAATTTTCTATAATATTAATTTATTTATGGTTTTTATACAATCTAATCGTGAACGTACAATACGACGGGTAAAAGTGATTTCTATCTGTAATATGTATTTTCAAATAGTTCTTGTCACTTTATATTATAGACTTCTCAACAAGTGTAAATGGTAGTTGTACAACTACACATAAGTTTGTCATTTCATAGGTAACATTGCAAAATATATATTGAAAAACGTTAAAAATAAAAAAAATAAAACGGAAAAAGAGAAATGAATCATCAAACCTACATATAAGCTCGTTTACCAACGGTAATCGGTCATTGTAAATACAATAAAACCATTTCTCATATTCCATTTCATTTAAACAGCTGAAGTGCGTGGTGGAACAGAATATTTTTTTGCCTTCTCTAGAAACTCACATCAATTGATGAAATATTTTATTCTATGACACTGTGCAACAATGAAAAATCCACACGGTCTTGACAGATGTGTTTCAGATTATCGCGAGTAGCTTCCATTACAATGCACCATGTGTCACTCCACGAGCACATAGGTTGCAATCTTCGATCAGAGTAGTTATCCCAGTACTACGCCAAGTACCTTGCTGGGGTACTCAGAGCTATCTAAACTCTTTCCCGTAATGACTTTGTCAAAAGAGTACCATCTGTTGTATGGCAACAGCACCTAGAATAGTGTCTGGCTGACCGCGTCACACCAACCAGTAGCATTGGTCTAACACTCACAGCGAGGTCTCCAAGAGAATACCTCACTATTGCCGGCACAGCCCGACGACCACTCATCAGAGCTGGACGCATGCCTGTGCCCACTGGCAAAGTTGTAGGTACTGTAAAGCTGAACAATTTTTGTGAACACATCAACACAATTTAAACGTTATAGTTTATTTTCCATTTATATAGCAGAAGAGTGTCTTAGATACCGTACAGAGGCGCCCATTTCAGCATTTATTTAATTTATTTTCAAGTTCTTTTTAAATGAACTGGCTATTAATTACTCGTATACATATTTAAGTGGATAAGATTTATTCGGGCGACATAGCGTTATCAATGATTGTTAATAACCCTTATCGTTGCTAGAGTATTTTCGCAGAAAATTAGGCGTTTTTAATACATATTATCTAGATTAGGAAATGGGTTAATAACTACCTGTTGCTCGAATTAACGTCACAATTTAAATTGCCACTGATTTAATCTTTCAAATCACAGAAATGAACATAAGAAATAAGTCAGTTGTTTAATATATGTATAGATATATATTTATATATATATATATATATATATATATATATATATATATATATATATATGCATATCGCATATTACAACATAGACATATCTCAAGAAATGAGTTTTTGGAGTTACTAATGCAGACAAATTCGTTATTTCATATTTAATATCTTGTAAAAATTTCATACAAAATGCTTGATATGATTTAATTTTGTTTAACAATAACAACACATAACAATATCTATCAGCTGTTACCTACCGTTGCAGTTACATTCCGTTAAAGTCGGCTAACTGAGCATTAACTCTTTCTTCTCAGTAATCAATAACCTGTCAATCTAAGTTAACCTATTTATTTGAGATTAGATTTTTATATCAATAATCCCACATGTATAAGGGAAGTGAAGAATTAACTCATAAGATCAATAAAATTTAGCCACATTTATTCCCCTTGGTGGTGCAAAATTTCCGCATTAAATTTAACGTGAAGAAAAAGTATTCCTAATTACTTTCTTTATATGTGCAAAAAATTTCAGCATTGTACATAACTGATAGTGAATTGAATATATACTCTCTAATAATCTGATATCAGCTTTGCAATCACCAACATTTTGAAAAATTTAACCGCAATTTGGATAACATTTTTTTTTAGATAAGGCTTTGCAACATAACTGTTAAGTAATGATTACTAATCGTAATGATTACTAATTTGATTACTTTTTTTTTTAAAGGTGAAGTAATGATTAAATTACGATTATATTCAGTTTCGTACTTAGTAATCGTGATTACGATTACTAATAATGAAAATGTAATCTGAATTACTTAAAATTACTAAAAATAATCAAAAAGAATCAAAAGTAATCAAAAAGTAATCCGACTACTTTCAAAGATTACTTTTGATCCTTAATAAATAATCAAAAATTCAGTAAAGTGCGACTTTGACTCGCGCACGAAGGGTTCCGTACGTTGGCTTTGAGCATTTTTTTAATACAGTGTTTTTTTACGTTTTTTAAGCTGAAATATTTTTTTTTGATTATTTTTCGCTTTTTTCTCGTTTTGGCGATTTTTTTAATTTTGGCGATTTTTTTTTAATTTTGGCGATTTTTTTCATTTTGGCGATTTTTTTCATTTTGGCGATTTTTTTAATTTTGGCGATTTTTTTAATTTTGGCGATTTTTTCATTTTGGCGATTTTTTTTCATTTTGACGATTTTTTCATTTTGGCGATTTTTCCGGTTTTCCGCGATTTATTTTCGATTTAGAAATTTTTTTTAATTTGGTGCTTTTTTTCGTTTTGGCGATTTTTTTTTTATTTTGGCGTGTTTTTTTCGGTTTGGCGATTTTATAATTTTGAGATTTTTTTGTTTCACCGTTTTTGAAAATTTCAGGAAGTTTGCTCTTACGGTTTCCAAGATACAGCAAGTTTTCAAAATTACATAGTCGAAATTACATTAACTGATGGTACACCCTTTAATTAAATTTTTTTAAATTTTAGTGTTAGTTGTTGTAGTCTGTATAAAAATACACGAACTTTACAAATTTCAAGTGCATATACATACAATTGTATGTATATTACATAGGATTTTAACATTTTTCGTTGCTCGTTTTGGCACACCCTTTAATTTCCAACTCTCATGTATTTGTTGTTGAAGCGGCCAAGGGTCCCATGTAATATACATACATACATACAATTGTATGTATATTACATGGGATTTTAAAATTTTTCGTTGCTCGTTTTGGCACACCCTTTAATTTCCAACTCTCGTGTATTTGTTGTTGTAGCGGCCAAGGATCCCATGTAATATACATACGATTGTATGTATATTAGATGGGATTTTAAAATTTTTCGTTGCTCGTTTTGGCACACCCTTTAATTTCCAACTCTCATGTATTTGTTGTTGTAGCGGCCAAGGGTCCCATGTAATATACATACATACAATTGTATGTATATTACATGGGATTTTAAAATTTTTCATTGCTCGTTTTGGCACACCCTTTAATTTCCAACTCTCATGTATTTGTTGTTGTAGCGGCCAAGGGTCCCATGTAATATACATATATACAATTGTATGTATATTACATGGGATTTTAACATTTTTCGTTGCTCGTTTTGGCACACCCTTTAATTTCCAACTCTCATGTATTTGTTGTTGTAGCGGCCAAGGGTCCCATGTAATATACATATATACAATTGTATGTATATTACATGGGATTTTAAAATTTTTCGTTGCTCGTTTTGGCACACCCTTTAATTTCCAACTCTCATGTATTTGTTGTTGTAGCGGCCAAGGGTCCCATGTAATATACATACATACATACAATTGTATGTATATTACATGGGATTTTAACATTTTTCATTGCTCGTTTTGGCACACCCTTTAATTTCCAACTCTCATGTATTTGTTGTTGTAGCGGCCAAGGGTCTACACACTGTGTCCAAATTTCAGGTCCGTAGCTCTTACGGTTCTCGAGAAAATACCCTGTGACGGACAGACGGACGGACGGACAGACGGACAGACGGACAGACGGACAGACGGACAGCGTAGCGAAAACAATAGGGTTCCATTTTCACCTTTGGTGTACGGAACCCTAAAAAGCATCAAAAGTAATCCTTAGAAGTAATCGAATTATTTTTTGACTACTTTTGATTCTTTTTGATTATTTTTAGTAATTTTAAGTAATTCAGATTACTTTTCGATTATTAGTAATCGTAATCAATTTTTTATCAGAAATTCTTTTAAAGGCAATTATATAATCATTACGATTCTTTTTTATATGTAATCTACTTGATTACTAATCGTAATCGAAATTTAACAGCTCTGCTTTGCAATAAGAGAACGATATTTGCCATACGATCTATTATGTTTAATTTTAACAAATTTAACTTCAAATGGTTTCTCCTATTCATTTTTATCTTACGCTTAAAGCCTGGTACTCTGTTCAAAATTTCACGCGAAATGTTGACATAATCCATACAAAAAAGTTTACGTTAAATTTTCATGAAAAAAAAGTTGTACTCTGTTCAACTCGTGAAAAATGTATGAAATTTATCTGGCAACATTTTCTTGATATCTGTGAAATAATGAGACTGGCATTTATTTCGTGCGAAATATTGACAGCTGATGTTTTTGTTAACAAAAGTCGATCGGTGTTGCCTACTTCAAACCAATAAATACGAAAATTTTTCCCGAAAAAGTAAAATGGGCATCACTTGTTACGTATCAGATTTTTTACGCAAAATAATCAATGTTGCTGAAAATTTTTCACAACTTCGAACAGAGTACCAGGCTTAACATAAATAATTTTGCAGTACACCCCATTGTGCGATCATGTTACAATTATTAAAGCCAACATATTTTGCTATTATTGATTCAGAATGACCAAAAACTCAAATATTTAATTTGGCACATCTTCCAGCTAATGCCATTTGTGGATCACTGGGTTTATCTAATAATATATTTTATGAAAAAGGCCAATAAATTTAATAATAATGAAAAAATTTAATTTACTCAGCACTAAGTTTTGACGTTTTCAAGTTACTAAAATTGTTTGTGTTCAAAAAAATACTTTTCAGTAAAATTTTAGCAACTATGTATTATAATTTTTAAAACTTTAAGAAAAAGTTTTAAGCAAATGCTTGCTTTTTATTTAGCTTAATTAGCGCTACCCCACACCAGCTCACGCAATATAAAAGATCCCAAAAAAAATGTTTCAATGAACTTTTTAGTTGTCAAAAACACTTAACAAATCAAATTCAAATATACATATGTATATATGTACATGATTTAATGCTTGAAATTTTTCATAATATTTTTTTTTTTAAAAATAGTCTTGTGTTAACTAACTTTTACATGACAGCAAACGAAGGAAACCTTCCTTTCGCACTTGTCCGGGACTTGTAAATCATTGATAAGTTAATTATTTTCATTTGTGTCATTTGTTATGGTTTTGAATTTTATCGGCAGCGAGTTAAATTAATTTTTGCACGTGAAATTTAGAACAAACAAAAATCAACAAATTACAGTTTGTCAAGCAAATGTATGCAAATTGCATGCGTGTATGGAAAAAGTTACTGAATGCAAGAAATTCTTTTCGCAGTAAAGTAATGGTTTGTGAATGGACGCTGTTGTGCCAGCTCAACTTGAGTCTTTATACTATATATACACACATATATATACATACATATAATGCACGTTTTATGCGGCAAAAAATTAACACCCATTATTATACATTTAAGACCACAAACTTGCCATCATAAAGTTTGTTTATTATTTATATAAAAAATTATCATGTTTTTATAAAAATTTCCATTTAAATTATTGTCTGATGATTTAACACTTACTTAGTTTCTAAAAACATTTTATACATACATACATAAATTTTTTACATTTTTAATTATACATGGCTTTAGATACTTTATCTCGAGTATCTTATTGTTGGCATACACATATAAATACATACATAAGTGCAAGAATAATTCGCCATATCGTATTTTATCTCGTGTAAAAATTTCAAATAAATGATTTTTATATTATCTTCATGATAGACGATTTTTCTTATATCTTCATTGAGTTGTATGTAAATTGAAAATTGCAAAACTTTTTTAAAAATTTTGTTTTTGATGCGATATTCCGTTAAAATTGAGTCATTAACGCAATTGTATGCTTTTCGAATTAACTAAGCGTGCAAATCAATTAATGGATGCCAAATCAGCTGTTTGTCGTTAAAAATTATTGCGAACAACAAAGTTCCATATCGTGGATTCGGCTCTTAATGTTAGCAAAATACGAGTAGTCAAATTTATATTTTAACACCAGATGTTAACGTGTGGACCGAATGTGTTGGACTTGCAACAAATGAATCAATAAATCAGTTACAATAACCAGAAATTTAATTCCATGATTTTACAACTTTCATAAATTGTTTTGTTTTTTTTTATTATTTTTAACTGTTTAGTGTTAAATTTTTTCAAGTTTTGTTTTTTAATTTTTATTGTCAGTTCTCTATCTTTAGGGCCATAGCCCCGCCCACAAAACTGTTTGCCTAGTTTTGTGGGAATCCAATATGTAAAGGCTGATTTTTAGAGTGTCACTTTGAGTTGGCATCACTGCTTTATATGAGCACCCATTTAACAGCTGATAGTTGCTTTTTGCTTTTTGCTTAGTTTGCTTTGATATTTCATTATGACTTACACGCTTCGACAACGCTCAAAATAATTGTTCTATTCGTCAAACTCCTTGTGCATTTCTTCCATTTTCCGATGAAGCCCATTTCTGGTTGAATGGGTACGTAAATAGGCAGAATTGTCGCATTTGGATTGAGGGGAATCCACAAGCTTTTGTGGAATAACAACCACAGAAAATTACTGTTTGGCGCGCTTTATGGGCTGGTGGAATCATTGGCCCGTAGCTCTTCAAAAACGATGATGGTCAGCATGTTACTGCCAATGGCGAACGGTATAGGAACATGATTCGAAAGTTGTTCATACCTCAATTACGTGGCATTAATCTTGCTGATATATGGTTCCAACAGGACGGAGCCACATACCACACAGCGGCTGCTACAATTTATTTACTCAAAGAAACTTTTGATGAAAAAATAATTTCACGTAATGGCCCAATTAATTGGCCACCAAGATTATGTGATTTAACGCCATTGGGCTATTTTTTTGGGGTTAATGTTAAGTCACTTGTCTAAGTCGATAAACCACAAACAATAGATTACCTGGAAATCAAAATTCGAAGAGTTATCGGCGAAATACGGCTGCAAATGCTGCGAAAAGTTGTTGAAAATTGGTGTTCCAGATTGCTCCACCTACACGCCAGCCGTGGCTGCCACATGGCAGAAATTACATTTAAACATTAATTTCACAATATTTTCTTTGAAATAAAGCACGTTTCATTGATATTAAAAATATGCTTCCTTGTTTCATTATGATTTAAATTTGTGTCACTCTATGAAAAACACCCTTTACATGCTGTGAAGATCTTCGCAGCTAAAGTCTAAGCAACAGCAACAGTACACAATATTCGACTGTTGGTTTTACTAGGCTAAACTTCTTAAACAATTAAGTACAACAACAACAAACAAAGGATGATTCATAGCCACGGCAGTTAAAGCATAGAGTATACCACGAACTTTTTAAACTGTGCTTTGACTGAACTGTTTGAAATTTCAAAGTTAAAGCAACAGAACAGTCATTAACAACGCGCGATGTAGCTGGGCTGTGACTTAATGCAGGCATGTGCGCAACAAAAGCTTAAAAAATAAATAAACTTTTCGCAGCACAGCAAATGCAGTTTTTTAGTGCTGTTGCTGTTTTGCTGGCAGTTTTTCAAACACTGATTATTTTTATTTAAATATTATAACTGAACATGTACACACATATAGATTAAATCGGATCAATAAAAGATAATAAAATCAAAGAAAAAAAATTAGTGGGCGTATCTCCGCCCGCTTTGTTAACAATGGGACCAAATGGAAGCTATATTCCAAGGCCGATTAATAAGGTCAAGTTGAAAACACATCTGATCTACTTTTTTTCTGCCTAATTCAAGGCGAATTCATATAATTGTTGGCTCGTTTGTCAAAATTTGTTTATGTACAGAGACCTGTGCCAAGCGATTTTGTCGGCGGCGGTGGCTCTTAATAAAATCGGTGGCGGAACCTCTAATGTTATTTCAGTGGCATATTTAATGACAACAAAAAATATTTAATTAAATTAAAACAAATAAACTTTATTCTTGTGTTACAATTGTATATACAAAATTAAAATATCACCTCCGGCGTGACAGAATTCTACACACTGGATAATTTTGGCAATAAATACCTTTTTCTTATCTCGTTTTTTAATCTCTCTGTACTTAAAATTGCAATAATTTTTTTAATATAAATTTTCACAATATTTAATGCTCTTATTTTAATTGTTAAATCACTGTTTCTTTCACTAAATTTAACTTTTTAATAAAAATTTTTTGCAAAATTCCTTATTTTTTCTTTTCCAATTTCCCACGTTTCATAGCCAAGCAGCTGGTTTAAACATACTCTTCTCTTCTTCATTTTCTTTAGATTAAGTTTTTTTTCCAGAATAACATTTTTCGATTCGTGTGGAATCGGGGCTGTTTTTCAGGCGACATAAGCCAAACTTTTTTCGGCGGCGGCGTAGCTGACTATAAATATCAGCGGCTCGGCTCAGCCGGTTGTTAGCCATGATGGCGTAGGTTTCTGCTTTAGTATCTTTAATCTTTTAATCGGTTTATTAAAACTCGTCATAACTTAATATTTGTTATTTGCGTCAAAGGCTATATTTTTATTATGGAAGGAACATTAAGTTCAAGTACCTATTTAATTTATTTATTTTTACATGAATACTTTCAAAAAGTTTCTTAAATTATGTACATAGGACATATATTTTTAAAATTTACAAATTTTAAAAATATATGTACTAACTATGTGGCTAAAAATGTAATTTTTGTACGGAAACATTTGGCAAGCATTTAGCCAAAAAAAAACGAAACCGCAAAATACTAATAAATCAAAGTTTTGGTTGAGATACTAATTTATTACTCTATATAGTTTCCAATAATATTGGAATCTATGACATTGTCTATTAGTTGTGTTTAAAACTATTTAACTTAATAAGCTGGTGTTTGAGTGAAAAACTTTTCATTATTGATAAGTGGTTAAGCCTTTGTGGCAAACGTTTGCTAAGTGTGGCCGTACCTTAAGACAGTCGTATGTGAGCTTTCATATGCAGCTATAAAAAGTTGCGCATTTTTGCGCCAATCGATTATATTAAATAAATTGTGCAAATAGTATATCTTGAAAAAAAAAATAAAACGCCTTTGTTGCTAATTTGTATTGTAAAATCGCTTCCATTGTTCTTACGATTATTATTGTTGGATTGCATTTTTGTTTTGTGTTGTGTTTGTGTTGTGTTGTGATTGTAAATACTTGCGATGAATGAAATAACGCCCAAGGCAAATACATACTCCTGATGAAATAATTCCCAATGAAATGGGACCTAAAATATAAAAAAGTCCGAACAAAAGTTTATGAACTAAGTTCGAAGAAAATCGAATTACTCCCAAAATGAAATAAAGCCCAAGTAATCGGACCTATTTCATAATGATACAACTGCCAGGGAAAAAAACTTTAACAATTCCCCCTAATATAATATTCAAAAATTATGAAATAAATCCCAAATGCGTAAATATTTGAGGGAAAAGTTTTGAGTAAATGCAAAAAAGCTTTGGAAAACCAGGGGTATAATCGTCGCTTTCGATAACGAGCTGATTCGATCACGTTTTTCAGTTTGAGATTATAACATTCGCTATCGAACAATATAATAATATGGTACGATATCGTATGTCATAGTATCAAGTTGAAAAAACGTGATCGAATCAGCTCGTTATCGAATGCGACGATTACACCCCAGAGCCGAAAATCCTTGAGTGCGCGAATACAGAAATCCTTTGCAAAGCGAAGCTGGTCTTGGAAATACTCAAATGATAAAATTTTTGAGCCCACCCAACGGCCAGTAATGCTAAAATGCTTTAGAAAGCGATGTCATGGACTTATGTCAGAGTTAAAAATCCTTGATGCCACGTATACAGAAATCCTTTGGAAAGCAAAGCCGGTCTTGGACAGAAGAGAAAATCATTGAGGCTGGGAATACCTTGTAATTTTGCGCCAAGTCTTTTGTATACTTTAAATCAGCTACATCCAAACACACATACTCTAATATTTGCATTTGAGGTAAATAGCTTTAAAAGCTTTTAAATTTGTTCTTGTTTCTTTGCAAAGTAAGAGCAAGCATTGTTGTCGCCGATCATCTGATTGGCTATTGTGCACTATCGGTGCATAGCAAAAATATTGTAAAACTATATTTATTGAGCCATAAAATAAAAGTTAACTTAAATGTTTTTAATACTCGTGGTTCAGTGTCAAAAAATTCTAAAAAAAACCATAATAATAAATCATTAAACATTTAGGAAATTATACTCAGTGGACATTTATGGCTACTTTTTAGTTATCATCTAAAGAGTGTTTGCACATATTTTTGATTTACTTGCAGTAAAATAAAAATGTCAACACAAAGCAATAATTTAATACAAATTATCCAATAAAATTTCCTTGTATGGCAGTTGCAAAAAAAACCCCCCAATTACAAATATGTATTTGTTGAAAGAAGTGATATTATTAAACAAAAAAATAATATGAATAATTTTGTAATATCAATTAAAATACTTTTAATATCAATTAAAAGATTAATTAAATTTTCATTAACAAACAATTTGATAATATTAATTAAATTTTCCCACTCAAATTAATTAATACAATTAAAAATTAAATTTTAATTGTTTCTGTGTAGATAATTAAAAAAATTCTGCAAATAAGTCTTATGTTAGTGGGCCTTATTTTTGTATTTAACTTACTTTTAAGTTGCTGCTAATATGTATAATGTATTTTAATATGATCTAAAAATATTCAATTTGCGTTAATTTTAAAACTTAAACTAACAGCATATTTTACTTTTTCTTAAAACAATGTTCAATTATCTTTAAAAAATAAGCTTTAAAATAACTTATTAATCTCTTTGATAAGAAGTCTATTTTGTCGAAAACATTTCACAAGAACATACGGTTTTTTATCATTGATTAACAAAATAAATGCGTGATTATCTTTGTTTAAGCCATTTAATTTAAGACTGTATTATTTCGAGACTGTATTATTTGTGAGTGTGCATGCAACAAATCTTGACGTACATACATACATACTTGCATGAGTGTGCATACATTTTTCAAAATGAACAATTTAAGCTCCAGTTTTCTCAATAATACAAAGATGAGTTTAATCTTAAAAATGTCTGGTAGGAAAATATCGTTCAGTTATCAGGTCTGGCAACTCTATTACGGTTATCATCATTTCGTTAAGAGTTCTCTACAGGAACACTAACAGCAGCGTGACCGTTTGACCGACTAAAGTGGCAAATTGACACTTTTTCGACTGCCTTGCAACTTTTTGTCCCCCTTTTTTAAAGTAAATTATATAATGTAGCCTCTTGTTAGAATATTAATTTTTAATAAAAAATAGTTTAAGTTTTTAATTCTTCAAGTTATATCAACAACTGAAAATTTTATTACAATTTGACAAATATAAAAATAAATAGTAACTCCGTTTTTTTAAAATAACAATTATAAATTAAATAACAAAGTGCATATTAAAAATAAGTAGATTATTGTTAACACCTACATATAATAATACTTAAAAAAAAAGAAGTTTGGTGTAGTTGTCTCGTTTTTTTCAATGTTGCCCCTTTTTTTTGATAAATCCTCTATTTAGTGCCACTTTTTCAAAAGTGTTATCGGTCACCTTGACTACCAGTTAAATGACCGGTCATTTAACCAGTTGTGCTGACGTATGTATCTGTTAAAGTTTTTATTAGCTTATTAAGAGCAAAATGAAAAACCTAACCGAAACTCTTGTGTACATGTGATTTTGCATATCTCTCTATCTCATTAATTCCACCCGACTATATAACATATATGTAACTGTGCTGCTAACTCGGATTCCTTTTATAGGTTAATAATTACCAAAATATAGGGTAGCTCCAACTGGTCAGTGGACTGACAATAGTAGGCAAATTACGTCACTCAATATCGTACGGAATTTGGAAATATTTCAATAGAATTTTTATGGAAATATTTAAAAATTTCGAACGGTATCGAATATCGTAATTTAACTCCAGAGCAGTGTGTGGAAATTATGCAATTTTTTTGGAGTTTTTGCAGAAAAACTTAAAATAACAGTATATATACAACAGAAATAAGAAAAATTTATAAAAACTATATGTTAAAGCTAACCTTGTTCGATATTCGAAAAATAGACATTTTAAAAAGAACGACCTCAGCAAAACTAAAAACAACCGGTTAAGACCTTTAGAATAGAGCCCTCCGACCTCTTTGCTGTATACGTACATACTTTATAATGATAGCAGCTACGAGTAATTTTCTGTAAAGAAGAAGCAAGCCGATGCTAGCAAATTGCTAATGAGATGCTAAAGAGGTTACTAACTAATAAAATGATTGTAAAACTATCTGCATTATGACGAAGAAACTTAAGCTAAACTTACACGATTGAAATTTTCTTCAAAATTTCTTTTCAAAATGCTTCAAATTCGTGTAAATAGCAAAATTTCTTTAAAATTTCTTTAAAATCTTGCAGCCTTATATATAAGCAAAAATTGGCATGAAGTTAGCATAAATGGCAAAATTGAACATGATCTTAAAGAGTTTTGCGATGAAACTTCAATTTAAAAGTCATGCTAGGACCATTTTTGATGTCAAATTGTATGGAGGAACACGTTAACACCTAATTCAATTTCATCACTTATGATAACTTCATGCCAATTTTCGCTTATACACAGGGCCGTTGCTGTTTACACTAGTTTAAACCATTTTGAAGAGCAATTTTGAAGAAAATTTCAATCGTGTAAATCTAGCTTTACATATTAACGAGATTTACATTATTTGTTTTATTAAAGAACCTAATTTTTACAGCTAAAAATGTAACTTTAAATTTTAAGGAAAACTTTCATTTCATTAACTATCTAAAAAAAATAACATATTGTATTTTATCAGCAAGCGGCATATTTGTACTAAGAAATCGAGAAATAACTTAGCAACAACAAAATCTACTTTTGTAGATCAATAATTTTGTTTATAATTTTTGTTTGTTTTCGTTGGTTGGCTATTGGCTTGCGGCACAGTATCTTTAAAATACATTATATCTGCAGCAAACCAATAACCAACCGACGATATTTGCCGATGTATGTATATATGATTAGCCACATGCATTTTTCTCGCATTAATCCGTAGAATAAAATTTTTAACTTTTGCTGTCAACACAAATCTTTAACAAAATGTTTTATTTATTAATTTTTCACCTATACAGCAGTGACTTAAAATCGTCTTATTTATGCCAGCCATACACTATACAAGTTCAGTGCTCAAGTCTCGCACTGTGTAAACTAAGCTTGTGACACACACTATACAAGTAAACTGTGCAGTTTTTATTTTAATGCGCCAGAATGCAGACGATTCTTTTTATAATTCAAGGAATATTTTTCTGCGCTCATTTCTTGTTTTGAACTCTTAAAAAATCACGACACAACTGAGAGTTTGCAACATATATGTACACATGAACATGAACATGAACTACACAAGTACACTGTACAGTTTTACAAACTTGAGCAAATATCAAAATCGTTTTGATATTTACTCAGTTCACTGCGTAAATAGCTCAACCACCCCCATACACTACACAAACGCCTTGTACAGTGCCAGATTTGTGCAGTGAACTTGTGTAGTGTATGGCTGGTATTACTAAAAAGTGAAACATTGCATACTCGTACCTCTGAGTCTCCGTAAATTAGCTATTATATGGTTTCATGGTTTCAAAAAATCATGTTTATGGAGCAACTAATTCTTTACTATGGGCTTATTTCCATTAAAACACATATTGCAGCATCATTATGGTTTTATTACATTTAGAGCATTATAATATTTCTAATTAACAATCACATACCAATATTTGCTGATGAACATTCCTTAAAAGTAATTACCTAAAAAGAAAAAAGAAAATAATTCTTATTATTATTATTCAAGTATAGAAATTCATTGATATCTATTAGAAAATGTTTAATTAAAATGTTATTTTATTTTTCTTAATAGAAAAATCGGAAAAACCTGACTGTTTTTTAATTTAATTATTCCCGTATTAGATAACAGAAAATATAAATTATTTTTTTTTACTCATATTCATTAACACGTTCCACTGTAAAAGTCTTTTGCAAAAAGCTTTATTGTTTTTTATTGCTCCTAAGTGTAGGCTATTAATTTTTCATTGTAAGCGTGGATATCGCTTATTTGCTTTAATAATGTCATAACTCAAAAAATGCGTTTTTTAACTTAAATTTATATGTAATTTAAAATCAACAGCAGTAAATCGGTGCACCATATCACCATACAGCTATTTTGCAGACAGATATAATAAATTGTTTGCACAGCCAAAAAGCGAAAAAAAGTAAAAAAAAAAATTAACTGAAGGTCGCCAAATTTTACTGAGACAGAAAATAGTTTTATGCTTGGCGAAGTGGAAAAGTATAAAGAAATAAAAGAGTGAAAATCTAAAGAAAAGGCAGAGGCTTGGAAAAAAATTGAGTGCTGTTTTAACTCCAAACATGTGGTCTGTATCAGAGAATGACAAAAGTATCGATTTAAGTACTCTTGGAGTATTGGTCGTCAAACAATTAGATATGAGTACACTTAAAAATAGAACCATGTTCATAAACAAAGACATGCATCAAGTTTAAACCGAATACGTATAGCTATAAGCAAGCAACGACTATGTTCATACACATTTCCGTAATTAGGCAGCACAAACGACTATAACCAAAATTTGTATACTGTAACAGGTGCAATCATGCGCATAAGTATAAAAATACTCTGAGTATTTATTCGGCCACACATGAGCATATACAGAAGTATTCTATTTACATTCACTTAAAGCATCAGTGCTGCCGGAAAAATTAATTGGTAAAACAGTAATATGGTAACAGTTGTGGAAGTTATGACAGGTATGGAAAAAGCAATGTAATAATTGTCGACTGTGCAAGCATATCTTTCAATTTCGGCCATACAAAATCGTTTGTGGAATGCCCAATTCCAAAGATCAACATTATGGGTTGCAACAGCAATATTTACAGCTGTACATGAGCGGCGTGTATGAGTTTGATTTTTCACATCACTAACTTGATTCAAGCAGCTAAAATTTTTGCACCAGTTGGACAATTTCCGTCCAGGAAGGTGCTTCACGACTACCCAAAAAAAATTTAGTTTTGCGAATTGTAGATCGTTCCGTTTTTATTAATGTCACTGTTTTACATGTCATTTATCAAGTAGTTACAGCTTAAAGGCTGGTACTTACTATCCTACACAATAGCATGACTTAAGAAAAAGTCCAACCCTGATCTAATGTAAATCGTTATTGGCTTTTGAAAATTTTTATAAGCTCAATCATACCAGGGTTGTATTTTCTCAAAAGACGTATGATTATGTAGGATAGTGAGTACCAGCCTTAAGTCATTGCAACTGTTAATATGGAATGGTGTTCAAAATGAAAAGTTCAAAATATTCAGTGGCAAAATTTTTGAGTTCAAGTGAAATAAATCTTTAATTGAACTTGAGCCTGCTTCACACACATCAAGTTTTCTTGCTCAAAATTTTGATTTAGTATAAGAGAGATTTTTTTAATACTTATATTTATTTATTGTATCTTAAAAAATTAACTTAAAATGAGTATTCATCGCTTGCTTATTGGTTTGCCGCAGTAATAATGCATTTTTAATGGACTGTGCGGTAAACCAGTAACCATCCGACGATATAATTATTGAGCCCAACCAGTGTCGGACATAATCTTAGTGATAAGCAATTAATAAAACATAAATAAGAGAGCTTAGAAAGAAAGTTTTCGTTATCATGGCGTTCTGTGGTTTATTGGGTTATGCCACTTTGCAAGTAAACTGGTCATACATTGCATGTGTTTTTTCCAGTTTTTATCTAAATACTTATTTTATGGCACCATAATGAAATTTTTTATGGGAAGAAGAAACAAATAACTTTAAAGCATACTCGTATATTAAGCATCGAATAAGTTGCAGAAGTGTTATTTTCTAAAATACAATAGATCATAAATTTAAATTTTTTTTCAAATGTCTTTAATTTGCAAGTTATTGATTTGTTTTGAATGCGGTTTTCGGCATCGTATTTGTTTTAAATTTTACTTTCAGAAACGTTTTTGAAAATAATATTTTATTGATGCTGTACAGATTGTTTCAAAATGTTTACAAAATTTATTTGTAGGAAGATTAGGCAAACTTTTCATGACAAATGTGATGTTTCGTAATCTCCGGGCTCATTTCATCCACATGCAAGTTTTTCTTAGGACACTTAGAACCCTGTTATTCATACCTAATGGTATTTCGTATCTCGCCACGTAAAGTCTCGGCCATAAGGCTCTGATGTCCCCTACTATCCCAAGAATGATTTGTTCCTCCTAAAACAAAACTATTGAGCTGTTATTAGCCCATCCAGCATTAAACCTAACCTCCCCAACTTCTCGTCAGTATCATCCCACTCAACACTGTAATATTGTAGAACTCAGCATTGACTAACACTATACTTTTTCATTAGTCTATTCAGTGTCCTCCTGGAGGCGCTTACACGTATCGATCTGATATCTTTTTCCTTTAAAGAATCAGTCACATACTCGATCATTATTCACATGGCCTTCAGTATTGTAGTCATTCGGAAACGTGGCGGGATAGGCTATATTTAGTATTAATTGAAAAAGTGATTTACCATAATATTTTTTACAAAATTCGTTTGCTTTTGGCTTAACTGATTGTAAGCTTTAAATAAAATGATAAGTACAATACACATTTTCCAGTTAAAAACTAATAATTATATATAGACAAAAATAAATTTTTCACCATATCTTAATCACATAGTGTAGAAGGGTGTTTATAAGCAAAGTGTGAGAGGTTTGGTCGACCGTCAGTTACACTACTTAGTTACAATTAAAATCAAAACTTAAGGCCCTATTACGAGTTGCATTCGATTTTCAATCTTCTCTGGGTATCCAACATTGAAAATCGAATGTTAAATTCATATTATGATCATCGAAAATTTCGCTGAGCAATGAATTTTCTATCGAAGAGAATTTAACTTTCGATGAAGTATTTTGGTAGAAATTTTTTTTTCAAAATCTAAGTGTCAAACAATGTTTATTTTTAACTACACAAACACAAATTGCAAGGTATTTTTTTGTCGATTTTATTCACAATAACGACGTTCTTTAATTTTAATTATTACTGTTCGAGCTTCATTTGTTTCTATATTTATGATTTGAATAGGCTAAAGTTCGTATCACTTTCTAAGCCAAATTACATGTGATAATTATTAATGAACAAATAACACCAAAGTTAGTTGTAAATATTCTGACTAACACATAGTTGAACGGAACAACTAGCTGTTTTGGAAGGCCACTAAACCTTCATCAGCAGCGTTCTTTTGTGTTTGGTTGATGTAGATATCTGCTTTATATACTCAGCCATCATTGCAAATGGAATATGTGAATTGTTTTTATTCATCTTATTTCAATTTACTGAAAGCTTTTTTGTAATGAAAGCTTAATTTTACCATCTCTAAATTTACAACAGTCTTGACATTGTCGTTTGTTCTTTGTCGAATGCTCTTCATATGAAAATTCTGTCGAGCAGTACTTTCGACAGCAGTCGAAAATCGAAAGTTGCTCATAATAAGGGCCTAAGTCTCTGGGGCGTCGATTCGCCTTCTGTAAAACTATGAAGTGAAATTTTTTTTCATGATTTCATAGCACTTCAAAATCAAAAACAAAAACTTGACAAAAATTCTTAAAAGATTCGTATTTCATGGTGTAGGCTCGCTTCCCTCTAGTCAGCCTAGTGCCATATGTCTCTATGTCAACACTCTTTTTTCTAGCGACATTTGCGCTAGTTGAAATGTCGACAATTTACCTTTTATGCGCTAGTAGAGACAACAGTTCTAGTGTATTTCTGGTGACATTGTCAATGAACGCGTCAATATTTTGTCTTTCTTTTTTATTATGCTATGCAATAATGTTAAAAACTTACGTACATATTTATGTATTTAGGTTTGTTGCCCCAACCCTAATAAAATTGTAGACGAGGATCAGTAAAATGTACTAGTGATTCTTTAGTTCAAATCTCTCCATATGGTCGTAAAAGAATAGTGCTAAAGTCTATTGGTAGATTTTCTATGACAATGTTATATGTCAATAGGCAATTACATTTGCTGCGGTACACCTATTCAGTTGTAGTATTGATAATGTCACTAGCAAATCACTACAATTTTACTATTGACAACGAGCGAGGAAATATCGATATTGTAGACTAGAGCCCCTTAAATCTTTGGTGCAAATGTCTCCATATGGTCCCAAAAGAACTACTTAGTCAGTATTGCTACAGTCTACTGGTGGATTTTCAATGACAAGGTAATGTTAAATGTCAATAGATAATTACATTGGCTGGGCTACACCTGGTCAGTAGTACTACTGACAATGTCACTAGTAAATCACTACAATTTCACTATTCGCATTTTCTGCAGGGTCGGTATATAAATTTTTGGGGCAAATATATTTATATTAAATATTCATACATACATATTTTAAAATGTTTAATGTTACAAACAATTGAATATATCAAAATGGGTCCACTATATCTTTGTAAGGTTCACGATAAATAACTTTATGAACAATTACCTACCAACCCCCTTTACCTTACTGCGACGTGGGAAAGAAAGAATTTTTTCCATTGTTGTTTTAATGCTGTTGATGTTAATGTTATCTGTACTAAGTACTTTTATCATTTCGGTAATTGTCTACAAAAAGTTTGGATCACTTCATACTTAGAGCACTTAACGACTGCCTGTCAATACAAACTGACAAGTGATTCTCTGTGAAGGCAATTGCGGAATATTTGTAAAAGTTAAAAACTAAAATAATAAATTTAAGAAAGAAAGCAAATAAAATGAGTAAAGAAAATGGTGCTTTTCATAACTCTGATTGCATGTCCTCCAAAGTGGATTTGATTACAATAAATTCTTCGGAAAGTGATGAAAACAATGTTAGTATGTGTTATATTATATGAGTACATAAATAAAAATTTTATTAATAAAGTGAATTAAATGAACACAAACAATTTCTTTTATTACTTCAATAAATTGAGATTTAATTGTCGAACTGACTTGTAAGGGATCTCTAAACAAGTGTTTTCAAAGTTAAACTCTGCAACAATAACAATAATCTCTTACTCTTATACTCTCCTTATGCTATCTATCTTGTGTTGTTTTGGGATTATTTATTATTTGCATATTATACTACTCAGAGAGAAAGAGAGAGAAGTCAGTCATTTGAAATATATGTAAGAAATATATGATCGCTAATGCGATCAAAGGTTTATAAATTTTCCTTCAGTTTAGTAGCTTCTTTAGTAAGAAAAAGCAATCGACGATGATATCCTACGAACGGATCAGTTTATTATAGACTTGTGTCCAACCGCCCTTTTGAACAAAAATGATCTGTTGGATACAAGTTCGATCAAAGCCGTCAATGTAAATTAAATGGATGTGAAACAACTTTTGATTCGAACACCCTCAAACTAGTTCAAAAAGAGCTGTTGGACACAAGTCTAGTCTATTAGAGCAGTGCCCAACCCTTTCGAACTCGTTCAGGTGGTCGTTTTAGACACAAACATATGATCAAACAAATTTATATTACATGGATTTGATCATAGGTTTGTGTTAGAGTTGTGTTTTTGAACTAGTTCGTTTGCGTTCGAAACAAAAGTTGTTTCAAACCCATTTAGACTTGGGTCGAAGTCATTCGCAAGTTAATTTAAATGGTTCGTAGCAAAAATAAGCTAGTGAACGAGTTCAATGCAAGTCTAAACCCATTTAATTTACATTGGCGGAGTTGTGTCCAGCAGAACTAACTAGATAAAAAAGAGCTGTTGGACACAACTTTAGTTTGTGTCTAAAACAGTGGTGCCCACAAAGAGAAATTTATTTACGTTCGGGTTGTTTGTGTGTGAAAAACGTTAAGTCTTCGTTGTTTAACCAAGTGTTTGGGCCAGGGATTGAGAAGTTTCAAATTGGACCACCAACTTTCAAAAATTGTACTTTTTGACCTTAATTGTACTAAAAGATTTTCTTAGTTCAAATTGCATATTTTTATGTGTTTTTATTGAAATAATCGACATTGTTCTGGCTACCAAATCGTTTTCACAAATTTGCTTGTAATTTGGGATGTTAAAGCACATGGTTACACCTGTTTAAGTTGAAATTTAAAATATACTAATTAATAGCATGTGCTCTAACATCCGAATTTAGAAGAAAAATTAGTTGGAATTGGACGATTTTGCGTTTTTCTCGCCTCGTTTTGCTTTCACAAGACTGTTTTCAAGTGAGAAGAATATGAGTTTCATTGTTCAAAAGTGAAAATTGACATATACGAGTATAAATCTTTTGAAAAGAAATGCAGAGTGAAACTGGGAAATCCCTAAAATGTACTAAATTAGTCATTGGTGTACTATTGTACTTTCCGAGTTTGAATAGTACCAAAAACGGTCCAATTGTACCAACTTTGCCATCCCTGCTTTGGGCTACACTGGTCTAAAACACCGACTGAGCGAGTTCGAATGATCGTCTGTTGTTTATCTCCGCACTTTAGAGACTTCACACAAAATATTCCAGCGTTGTGAAACCGCTATGCCGAATGGGCTTAATTGCAATTTCCTGGCTACTACGCACAATACAGCAGCAAAAGCTTCTTCAGTGCGCAATTTACGATATTTCTGATGATTGTGCTGTGGACTAAAAAGGATCCATTCATTGTTGCTCGAATAGATTGTCATGATATAAGATTATGCCGGAAAAAAGAAAAAAAAATCCCGCTGAGTTTCTCGAATTTAGAATTTTTTTTTTCGTAAAAACTTTTCAAGATTTGCACACGTTGCTAATTTATCGGCCATGTCACAGAGTTTAATTCCGTTCGGAAACGGAATTCAATCCACCTCATTTTTGTAGCAGATAGTGTTTAAAAAAGAAATCTAAAATATGGAAATGTGTCAGGTGTGTCCAGACTGTTAGGGGAGCTGATATGCTGGGGTATGCTCCGGCTAGGGCATGAGAACTTGAGGTGGATTCAATTCCGTTTCCGAACGGAATTGTACTCTGTGACATGACCGTATCAGTGCTTTTAGGGTTCCGTACACCAAAGGAAAAAAGAAACCTTATTGTTTTCACTACCATGTCCTTTCGTATGTCTGCCACAAGCTGTTTCTCAAGAACCGTAAGAGCAACGGACCTAAAATTTCACAGCCACTACAACAACAAATATATGACAGTTAAATATTAAAGAGAGCAACGAAACATGTTGAAATCCTAATGTAATGCACAGAGAATTATTTATATTTATATATATTTGCAAATTTAGTGTATTTTTATGCAGACTACACCATAACACTCACATTTAAAAGAGCAAATTTAAAGGGTGTTCTATCAGTTAATGTAATATTGACTATGCAATTTTAACGACTTGCTGTATCTTGGTACGGTCACACTTGACAAACATTTCCCCAAAAAAGTGTAAACACAAAATACTAATGAAAAATCTCTTGATTCAGTCACGTGTTTATTATGTTAAAGAGTTTCAAATAATGTTGGGTTCTTGACAGATTCAATTCAGATTAAGTTTTCAAAAATGCTAAAACTAAAAACCAAAACCGAAGGGTTCCGTACGGACACTAGATATGTATTAGTAAACAAACCTTGGCATTTTTTTTTAGTTTTTGGGATTTTTTCGGCTTTTGGCGCTTTTTTAATTTTGGCGTTTTTCTAGTTTTGGCTATTTTTTTAGTTGTGGCGTTTTTTTTTTGCTTTTTTGGGTTTTCGGCGATTTATTTTAGTTTTATAGTTTTTTGGGTATTTGGAGTTATTTTTAAATTTGGCGATTTTTTGCGGTTTTTTGCAATTTTTTTCGGTTTGGCGACTTTGTCATTTTGGGATTTCTTAGTTTTAGCGTTTTCAAACATTTCAAGAGTTTGCCTCTTGCGGTTTCCAAGATACAGAAAGTTGTCAAAATTACTTAGTAAAATTTTCATTAACTGACAGAACAACCTTTAATTTTGATTTTTTTTAAATTTTAGTGTTAAGTGTTGTTGTCTGTATAAAAATATATTAACTTTGCAAATTTCAAGTGTCTATATATAATTGTATGTATATTTCATAGGATTTTAAAATTTTTCGTTGCTCGTTTTGGAACACCTTTTAGTTTTTAACTGACATGTATTTTTTTTTAAGTTTTACATACTGTGTCAAAATGTCAGCTCCGTAGCTTTTACGGCTCTCGAGAAAACTCCCTGTGACGGACAGACGGCCACACGCACATCTTAGCGAAAACAATAGGGTTCCTTTTCCTCTTTGGTATACGAAACCCTTAAAATGACGAAATGAAAAATCGCCAAATTGCAAAAAGCGCTTAAAAGAAAAAAAATCAAAAATAAAATAAATCGCTAAATTGCAAAAAAAAAAAAAAATGCCAAAAAAAACTAAAAAAATCGCCAAATAAAAGAGAAAAAAAAAATCGCAAAAACTAAAAAAGTCCCAAAAATAAAAATATGTATTGTAAAAAAAAACAAACGAAATTGCCAAAAACCGAGAAAAAAAATACTAAAATAATTGTTAAAAATCGAAAAAAAAACGTCAAAAATCGAACAACTCGCCAAAAAAAACAAAGGCCTTACGGAGCACTTCTTGTGCGAGTCAAATACTGCCCAGAAAAAAATATGCCTCCAATAAACAACTTTAATTGAAAATAAAGCCAAAAATCAATTAAAAATTTTAATTAAACTTTTTCCAGTTGTCAACATCGTCGTCACTTTAACACAATACCAAAATATTGGGGCTTGTGTATCCGTTGTCGTAATCAAATGACTCCTGTCGGCAGGCTTATGCTATTTTGTAGACCTTAGGGAACGGAAATAGATTGTCAGTAGCACAAAATTATTCTCGAGAGGAAGTAAATAAGCCCCAATTTTTGGTATTGTGTTAAAGTGACGTCAATGTCGACAACTGGAATAAGGATGATTTAGTTAATTGAATTTTGTAATTAATTAAATTTTTAAACACAAGTTTAATTGACTTAAATGCATTTTTAATTAATGTTTGGTTTTATTTTCAATTAAAGTTGCTTATTGCAGGAATATGAGTATTTTTTTCTGTGTGAGTTTATTTATTTTTTATTTTTGTTTAATTATGAATTAGCAAACCAAACTAAACAGAAAAAAATTAACTAAAAAAGATGTCTAAGTCCAGCAACACATAAATCATTATTGAAAACTTTAAAGTCTACACCTCAAAAAAAAAAAATACGACAGCCATATTTCATTAACATTGCAGTGATCGTAAATATAAAATGGTTAACTTAAAAAAAAAACAAAATTTAACTTACGGCCACACCAATATTTCTGGGATTTTCATGAATAAATTAATTTACATGCACAATGTATTTTTTTTAATAGCCTCACATCTATTTAAGTCATTTCAGACGAGCTGCAACTCCATACCCAACAATGAATCCCTAGAAACAGTAACACGCGATCGCTGGGGAAATGGTGTAGAGTTTCTTATGTCTTGTATTGCTCTTTCCGTGGGCTTGGGTAATGTGTGGCGTTTTCCTTTCATTGCTTTGGAAAATGGAGGCGGTGCCTTTCTTATACCCTACATAATCGTATTATTTCTGGTGGGAAAACCCATTTATTACCTAGAAATGATATTGGGACAATTTTCCAGTCGTGGCAGTGTCAAGGTGTTCGATTATGCGCCGATAATGAGGGGTATTTAACATATATTTTGCATTTTACAAAAAAAAAAAAATATAAACCTATTATTTGCTTCTTTATAGGTATTGGCTATGGACAGGTTATGTCAACCTTTTTCATAGCGACTTATTATGCCTCTTTGATGGCCTTAACTTTGCGTTATTTAATTTTGTCATTTTATGCGATACTGCCTTGGAGTTACTGTCGCCAAGAATGGGGTTCTGAATGTATCGATTCTAGACTGAAAGTAGATGGCATTATAGACGAGCATGTCAAAATGGAATCAGCAAATGGTTCGGTAAAGAAAACTTCAGCCGAGCACTATTTCTTGTAAGTCCTGTAGACTTGTATCGAACTCTTTCAGTAGCTCGTTTTTGACACTAACCCATTTAAAATACATGGTTTGTGTCAAAAACGGGCCACTGAGAGAGTTCGATACAAGTCTAAAGTAGTGTCATACCTGCTAAATTGTAGTTTTAGCATAATGTCTATGGAAACATTGTATGTCTTTTTCCAACAGCAAAGTAATTTTACATGAAACGCCCAACATAGACGATGGTATCGGTGTACCCGATTGGTATCTTGCTCTAACATTGGCCTTCTCCTGGATAGTCATTGTATCGATTGTCATACGTGGCATAAAGTCTTCAGGAAAAGCGGCTTATTTCTTAGCTCTCTTTCCATATGTCATTATGATTGTGCTTTTAGTGCGTGCACTGACCCTGCCCGGAGCTTTTGACGGAGTTTTGTATTTTCTTAGACCGCAATGGGATAAACTACTGGACGCTGGTGTTTGGTATGCAGCAGTTACCCAAGTGTTTTTCTCTCTAACAGTTTGTTATGGAATTATATTGATGTATGCTTCATATAATAATTTTGATCATAATATTAAAAGGTATTTTCATATTATTTTTTTGCTTTTAAATGATAATTATTTGCTAGATTTAAATTTCTTTTCAACTTTATATTTTAGAGATTGCATGATTGTTACCACTTTAGATACTTTTACATCTCTGCTGTCAGGCATTATTATCTTTGGTATTTTAGGTAATTTAGCTTATGAAACAGGTACTACGGATATTAAAAGTGTGGTAAAGGGAGGTCCTGGTCTAGCCTTTATTTCATACCCAGATGCCATAGCGAAATTTATGTTCGTTCCACAAGTAAGTTTGATTTGAAAAATTAGTATATTATAAAGTTAACTTAAATCCTGTGAAGAGGCCACATAGAATTGAATTAACCTGAATCATTGCACATACCCTGCAGGAAATGCGAATAGTGAAATTGTAGTGATATACTAGTGACATTGTCAGTAGTACTACTGACCAGCTGTACCCCAGCCAATGTAATCATCTATTGACATTTAACATTAGCTTGACATTGAAAATCCACCACTATATTGTAGCACTACTGACTAAGTAATTCTTTTGAGACCACATGGCGACATTGTCGCCACAGATTCGCTAGTAAATTTTAGGGGCTCTAATCTACAATATCGCTCCATGTCAATAGTAAAATTGTAGAGATTTACTAATGACATTACTACCCTCTAGTCAGCACCATATGTCTCTATGTCAACACTCTTTTATCTAGCGTCAATTTCACTAGTTAAAATGTCGACAACTTTACATTTATACGCGAGTTACGTTACAGACAACAGTTCTAGTGTATTTCTGGTGACATTGTCAACGAACGCGTCAATAGTTTGTTTTCTTTTTGTATTATTATGCTGTGCAATCAATAGCAGAGTTGCAAGCCGATCGTCGGCTAGCCGCTGTCGCTTTTGATTGACTGTTTCAATTTTAAACAAATGTTTTTAGTAGAATAATATAATTTTGTTTACACAAGGGTCACTTTGAATCTTTGGTTCAAATGTCAATAGTGAAAACTTATATTATGTTATATGTCATTAGGCGATTACGTTGGCTGGGGTACACCTGGCAATTGGGATTTTCAACGCTAGCGAAATTCGTATTCCTATATGCGTACGAATATTATTTACTAAAGTTCGTATCGCTGTGTAAGCCAAATTAATTGTAAATGTTCTGACAAGCACGTAGCAGAACGGAACAACTAGCTGTTTTAGAAGGTCGCTGCAACCTTCCTCATCAGCGTTCTTTTTTTTAGGGATAGCAAAATTGAGCTTTCATTTAAAAAAAAGCTTCCAGCAAATAGTAATATGATGAATCAAAACAACTCACACATTCCATATGCACTGAAAATCTGAGTATATAAAGCATAAATTTATTTCAATTGACACCACTCACAGTGGACCAAACACAAAGAATGGTGATGATGAAGGTGCAGCGACCTTCTAAAACAGCTAGTTGTTCCGTTCTGCTACGTGCTTGTCAGAATATTTACAATTAACTTTGGTGTTATTTGTTCATTAATAATTATCACATGTGATTTGGCTTACAGAGCGTTACGAACCTTAGCCTAATCAAATCATAAACATAGAAAGAAATGAATTTCAAACAATAATAATTAAAACAACCAATATTTTTGATTTTGTTATTTTGGTCCCAAGGTGTAGAAGGGTTAAAGTTATCGGTGATAAGAAATTTTTAAAGTTTTATTTTATAAGGATTTTCCAAATTTCTAAAAAAATACATTGAAATATCTGAAAATATAAGGGTCATTTTGACCTTCAAGAGTAAATTTAAAAAAAAAAAAGTTCAATGCCACTCTCCTTTAAAAAAAATTAGATTTAATAACTTCAAGGGCCATTATTACAACTTAAGGTTTGTTAAAATTACGACTTTGTTGGACGTATAAAACGCTGATGAAAAACATTTGATACGTCTGATAAAATCCTACTTTTAACTAACTTTAAGTTGTAATAATGGCTCTAAAAATCATTTTGAATGAAATCATTATTCCAACCTAAGATATTTTAAATACTAATCGCTAAAAAGAATAACTAATTTAAATATTACAGGTATTTTCCGCTTTATTCTTTCTCATGATGTTCATCTTGGGAGTGGGCAGTAATGTGGGCATCATCACCAGCGTAATCGCTGTGGCATGTGAAATATTCCCCAACACTAAAAGATGGCGCATCGTAATTATTATAGCGGTAGTGAGCTATTGCTTTGGCCTGATTTATGTCACACCTGGTGGTCAATATATGTTGAACTATATTGACTTTTATGGCGTTACATTTGTGGCCATAGTGCTGGGAATTTTTGAATTAATATCGACGGGATGGATTTATGGTAAATACCTTTAACTTTTTTAATCTACATATTAATTAAATCGTTTCTCTTTTCTATATCTTAAGGCGTTAAAAATGTTTGTCGCGATATTGAGTTTATGTTAAATATTAAAACTTCTGTTTATTATCGCTTATGTTGGGGCATTATAACGCCTGCGTTTATGACAGCAATTTTAATATACACTTTGGTTCAGTATAAGCCCTTGGATTATAATGGTGTAAAATATCCTGGTTATTTATACGGTAATTGTATTCATTAGAATATATATTATAGACATTTTTAAACTATTTTTTGTTTCCAGTAATTGGCTGGTGTGTTTCGGCTTTTGGCATTGGACAACTATTTGCCTGGGGTCTTATTGCCATTTACAAAAGACCAGAAGCTAAATTTTCTGATCGCTTTAGAAGTGTTTTAAAACCACTGACAAATTGGGGCCCTTTAGATCCTTGTACCTTAAAACTATACAAAGATTCTTTAAATGAAAATAAAATTGCTGGACTGGTAAAAGACGGGTTTTGGTTTAGAGTTTACGATAATATTTTTAATTAAATATTTTAATTTGTATTTATGTATGTATGTAATGTGCAAACTATATTAGTTTCATTATAGAATAATGTTTTTCTAAATAGCTTTAAAAGTAAAATTAAATGATAAATATAATGGCCAAATAACCAAAGAATTATCCTATTTATTTCGCTGTGTGACAAAATCGAACATATTGAATTTAATTTTGAACAGGGGGTCTACTCTGTATTTCGAAACGAAAGAAATTTCCTTCGAATTTGTATTTATGTTATTAACATTACAATTCGAAAGCATTTGCTTTCGTTTCGAATTACAGAATAGACCACCTGGTCTAATATAGCTGGCACAAGTGGTTAAAGCCTTATAGGCCTGGAGACGATCAAATAAACCATCAAGCGGTTTATATGATATGTGTTAGTGCAACAGTGCCCTTTCGGCTACTCGCATACGTAGTCTGCTTTAATTCATGCAAATCAAGAAGTTTTGACTTTTTTATTTGAAGGGTGATTATTTGATCGCCTCCAAAACAAATGTAATTTGCTTTGTAACATAACGGAGAAGTAAGTGAACGAAAAAAAAATATTTTGCATTTTATCTAAAATTTTCGTCGCAATCTTTGCATGTTAATTTCAATTCACCTAAAAGACTTTCGTGTGTAAAACTGGGGTCTAATCGTCGCTTTGGATAACGAGCTGACTCGAACACTTTTCTTCAGTTTGATATTACGGCATTGGCCATCGAACAATGTAACAATATTGTTCGATATCGAATGCCATAATCGCAAAGTTTTCTAGGATTTCGTACACCAAAGGTGAAAAAGCTCCCTATTGTTTTTGCTACGATGTCCGTCTGTCCGTTTGTCTGTCTGCTTATCGGTCTGTCAGTCTGTCACAGGCTGTTTTTTTCGGGAACCGTAAGATCTACAGAGCTGAAATTTTCACAAAATATGTAAAATCTTGGCCGCTACAACAACAAATATACATATATGACAGTTATAATTAAAGGGTGTTCTTAAACGAGCAACGAAAAATTTAAAATCCCATGTAATAGACAATTATATGTGGCCACTTGAAATTGTCAAAGTTAGTGTATTTTTATGCAATCTACACCAATTAACACTCATATTTAAAAAATCAAAATTAAAGGGTATTCAATCAATTAAAGTTATTTTGGGAACTTGCTGTATCTTGAAACCCGTAAGAGGAAAACTCTTGAAATTTTAAAAAACGCCCAAAACCGGAAAATCACCAAAACTAAAAAATCCCTAAAACTAAAATTAATCGCCAAAACGAAGAAACCACTCCAAACCAAAAAAAAAAAATACCAAGACAACCGAAAAATATCGCCACAAATCGAAAAAACCGCCAAAAACGATAAAAAGCATCAAAACTTAAAAAAAACGCCATAAAGCAAAAGAGCTTAATACCGAAAAAATATTTTTTGGCCACTGGAAATTTTTTTAAAAACGTCTACAGCAGGTAAGATTTGCTAAAGTTTGTATAGTATTACATATGTAGTGTCCGTACGGAACCTTACGTGTGCGAGTCAAACTCGCTCTTTATTGAATTTATTTATGCCAAGATTTTATCCAGAGTATTTTATCTTTTTATTAACAAAACTGCACTTGCCGTTAATAACAAAAAAAAAATCTTATCCGAGGAGGACTTTCTTGCAACCGCACACAACGAACTCAAAATTAAAATGATGATGAACGATTTTATTTCCATATCGCTCATTTACTCAAACAACGTCATAACTCGAACAAAAAGCAGTTTGCCAAAAAACGAGTTTGAAGTTCTCAATTCACACACCACTTAAGGTAAAAAGAATATTAAATTTTTCTCCCAAGAGTTGAGTAAACAAGATATTTGTATGAAATTTTTACACAATATGAAGGACGATATAAGGATTAATTATTCATCAATTATTTTATCGCCTCCTGGGCACTAAAAAGTTTTTATTTCTTTATTTGAAGGCTTATTATTTGAAAAGTCTCCATTTCTGATTGACGAAAAAAATTTCATTTGCCTTGTGACGCCAGGGAGATGTGTTATTATTATTTTTTTTCTTTGATAGAGAAGTAACACTCAGGCAATGAATGCCTACTATCTATACTATAAAGGCTATCCCTTTCCTAAAGATGATAACACCTAGATAGATAGAAAGAAGAAAGGTGAAGAAAGAGATGGATGAAAGCTTCATTATTTTACAACTCTGCTTTTTGCACGTTTTTAATAATGCAGTGTCGCAGCGCCTCTGGTGTCAATGAGGCGTATTAAATCTTTCGAAGCTGTGTTTAGTAGCCATTTTATTTTATTGGTTATTTTACTTCGCCGATGATTCAGGTACACGATATCGACGAAAGAGGGCGCTCTAATATTACATCAGGATTAGTACCCGCTGAAGCCGGTGTCTATGCCTTCATTACTTGAACTTTACTACAACAACTTAATACAAAGGGACACTGATGCACATCGGAAAAATGCGTGGTGTTATTATTTAATGACTGTTGGATACCGGAGTCGAACCCAGGACCTTCGATTTTCTAGTCAACGTGCCAACTACCTCCTCCAACGCCACCCTCGTCAATGACATAGAGAAGAAAAATTTGCGTTTGAGATAGAAAAACTATCATTTAAACTTATAATATTTTTTAAACTACTTATTTAACTTTATCTTTTTTTATATCAAGATCTAGTAAAAAAAAATAAGCTTCGAAAACAGTCAATACGAATCTAAACTTATGATTCGGAGGTAGTGCAAATTTGTATAATTTCTCATGATTTTTCCACGGGGTTCTCATTGCAAGAAGTTCTCTTTTTTGATCCATATCTATGAGGCTCAGTACTAGAGATCTCTTTATTTTTCAACACTGAAATCGTTAGACACTAGTAAGTCTTTGCAACCATTTATACACGAAATGTTTTTGGCGTGATTTTTTTTATCTAAAAATGTAAGCAAACAGCTTATTTGCTATTATTTTAGTGCTGTCATAATATTCATTACTTAATTTATGTATACATACAAAATATGATTATATATTTAAAATATATAATTATGACATCATATCGTCTACTAAAATTTAATAAGTCATAAACACATGCACTTTTAACTTTTTTACAGGAGAAACAAAAAACATTTATGGGATTCAAACAGTAGTCATAAAGGTCATAGAGTCATATTGTTTTAACATTTTTGTTTGAAGGGGAAAAAAAGAACAATTATATTAAAATATTTAAAAAATTATTACCAAGGCACATCAAGGGGCACCTGCCCGTAATTTTACAACAAATATTAAAACATCAAAAAACCTATTAACTCTGTTGGTATAAGTTATCCTCACCCTTCTGAATACAGAGTAACATTGTCAGAGTGTATATGTAACCTGACCAGACATCCTGCTTTGGGCGGGATTCCGCTTTTTGCAAACATTATTTGATCACGTTATTCATACACAAGAAGTTTTGTTGCTTTAGTTTTGATTTTGTGTCAGAGAGATTAGAAGGATGCATGGATATGTATTTACATTAGCTATGGCATAGTGTTATATGACAATCTTTAGTACAGAGATTTCAACATGCAAGGACCCCTGTAAAACAGATTTGGAGCCAAAAATGGTGGCGGTCAGATGGGGGTAAAGGTCGCCTCATCGCAGTCAAAGTTGAGGGTAAAAGCAAAAAAATTACAAAAATATCTTATAACTTTCCGGGGTGACCATTAGAAGGGTCAAATGTATGACCTATTAATTTTCTTCATTGAACATCTTTTTTTGACACACCAACCATTCAATTACTCTCCTTAAGGGCGCTAACTGCCCCTAGGGCGTACCTATGAAAGTCAAATGTATGACTTACCTCCAATATTTTTTCACTACAAAGATTTTCTCTAAATATACTTATTGTCTATCTTCAATCATTAAGGTGGTCCCCATACAAAAAAAAATTGTTTTTTGAATAATTTTTTTTTAAACCCGCTTGTTCCGTTTTTATGGTGCCCCCCAGGGGGGGGGCGGGTAAAATGTAAAACCGACCCACAATAATTTTCTATCCTCAAAATTTTCTTGGAACATGCCTATGCCATATCTCGACTCCTTAAGGGGGCTTCCATACAACAGGGGATATTTTTATATTTTTTTTACATACAACGTTTGCATACCTCTCTTTTGCTTTCTCAGTATAAATTCAAAATTTTAATAGGAAATGTTTTAATGGGTGAATTAACCCCTGTCGCACACTTAAATATAAGTGCTTTTCATTTAAATGTTCTATTCAAGTAGATCGTCTGTGTTGTGGAAACAGGACATCAGTCTGCGTAATCTTTTGACGTAAAATTAATAAAATTAGTATTTTTGGGAATTTGAATTTTATATGACGATATGTAAATCGTAGTTTAGTTGCTATTTAAGCCATTTAAAATAACTCTGCCAATAACTAACGCAAATATCTTGCAAACGTATTTCCTTAAACAAATAATCCGATAACATTTTCTTTTACTTATATAAGATTTTAGTGTGGCGATGGCTTATCAGTCTTCTGATTATTTTTTATATTGTACGTAGTATTTATAATAAATTAAGTATAAGCGTATTAACTGCAGGGTAGGCAGATTTAAGTAAAAATTAGAAAATCGTGGGAATTGGCCAAGAAATTATGTTTCATTCTGCCAGCGCTATTTGCGATACTCTTTATGATGTTAAGTTTAGTACAAAGAGCTTGATATTAGTCATGCTTATTGAACAGCTTTTGGTACCATAATTTCAGGAATTATAACATGTGTATGAATATATTTTATTAACAGCAAAGCTGGTATGCAACGTTTTTAATATTTTGCTAAATAAAAGCTTCAAACAATTGAAGTGTGAACCTTTGTTTAAGTCTCAATAGCGTAACTTTTCGAATATTTAATTATCTACATACGTCTGCACCAAAAAACTTCAGGCTTAAATTACCTCAAGCTTTTTTTCATACCTTTTTATATTTTCAGAGAATAAAAATTCAACATCACAAATTGTATGCCGGTTAGGACACATCATTGAAATTTATTCAAACTTCGACCAGTTTAAAAGTTAACGCTAAAGTGTTAAGACGTTCCGAAAACTTGTCTCATTTGTGAATAAAGGCGCTAATAAAAATTTACGTTAAAGAAACAAGAAGAGACCGCCAAACAAAGCAAAGTGTTATTTTTTTAAACGCGAAGTACGTACATGCAAAAAAAAATTTAAGAAAAAGCACACAACATAGAATAATAAAAAAATTTATCAAAATAAAAAAATACAAAAAGAAAAAAATTTATTTGCATGGCGGTTATTCTTTATTAACTAATACGGGTTATTAAAAGTTATTAAGTACTTCAAATATACAAAATAAATAAATTTTATTGTAGTGATTATTTTGTGGAATTTATAGTTTACACAGGTACCAACCAATGTATTTTTAAATTATTTATTGATACATACATATATTCTTGATAGATATTGTTAGTTGAGTCATGCAAGATTTTTTAGCAGACAAGGAATTTTTATTGAATCCACATCTACTAGACATGGACTTGTAAGCTACTTGTAGCAACCAGCCTACCGAGATGCCCAAAAATTTCAAATGTATCTGAGCACCAGCTCAAAAGTTTTATATAACCATTTTTTTCTCTGTCTACCCTTAGGGTAGAATATAGTAATGTTAAAGGCTCAGTTAGCCAACTGTAATGGAATGTAACTGCAACGGTAGGAAACAGCTACCACAACCATTTTCATTACTTTTCGCATAACATTATTGATCAGCTGTTTCCTACCGTTGCAGTTACATTCTATTACTGTCGGCTAACTGAACCTTAAAGCTTCAAATAGATGTAACATAACCACCACAAGTACAACAACATTAAACAGCTATTCGTATCGCATTTATGACCAGCAATACCATAAGCGTATCTATTGCAATCAATTGAATTTGGATTTTCCGTCATAACTATAACCAGCTGACAGCAGTAACAGCGAATTCACAGCTGAGCGAATTCTTTTTAATTTACAGTTCGTTGGAAACTTCAAAAATTGTTTACGAAAAAGGAATTTGAGAAAATATCAACATGAAATATGTTTTATTAAATAATTCTGCCAAAAAATACCGACTTCAATGCAAAGATCTGTTAGAAAACTTTCGAAAAAATAATTTATGGGAAAACATTTTTAAAATCTTTTGGGTTAAGAAGAAGTACGTGAAGTATAAAATTAAGTTTGAATGGGCGTGGCTTCGCATTTCGCACTTCAAAATTTTTTTAAATGCAAGATTGTGTGTTTGTCAGAACTCGGTCGCAGTGTCCCATTTCACGTATAAATTGACCCCCTGTTTGTGTAAGACGTTTGAGTTAAAAATCTTGGCGTTTCTGTAATAGATTAAAGAAAAGTTGTACAAGTTTCCTTTAATCTATTACAAAAACGCCCAGATTTCTAACTCAAACGTCTTACACATTCGTTCATTCATTCTGCTTAAGAAAACTTCCCTTGTGTGAATGGGATCCAACCAAACTTTATAGATGCATTGACAAACAATGTTTATGGTTGTTGTTACTGTTATCTTTTTGGGTTAACAATATTTCAATATAATATTAAAAATTTAGATGTATGCACATACATACTTACGTAAATTAATAAAAAAAAATAATAATACAAACATACATACATAAATAAGATGCTCACTTACAGCGGAGAGCACAAATATAGAAATATAACTTCAAGGTAAATATTATTTAAGCTAAAGCAAACTGCCTTGTATTGAGAAAGTGATACAAAATTTAACTAAAAAGTCTTTAAGGAATCTTGTTTTTAAAATAAAGGAATGTTGGGAAAATCTGCGCCATTTTTGGTACGTGTTATGTGCTTCTTTAACCAAGTTGAAGTATGTTAAAGTACAAGCTTTTCCTCACATGTGTATCTGCAATGAATGATGTATGGAGAAACATCTTAATTGTGTCTAGCAAGATGTTATTGTTTTATTATGTATGTACAAGTATTTAAAAAATGCAAATGCTACTAAAATGTACAATAAATAGTACACGATACTAAAACACAGTCAAGCCAGTGCATAGCTCTTTATCAGTCAAATGTTGTCTGGTTGTTTTTAGATAAAGTTTTGTCAATAAGTTGTACGAGACAACTACTTTCAATAGAAGACGTTGACAATTTCAAAAGATTTACTTTGAAAATTGCACGACAGTGATGGCAAATTAATTATTTTTTCTTTTAAATACATATACAGTGAAACCTGCCATAATAGGACACTAACCGTCGAGTTATTGTTGCTCGTTTATTAGAGGTGTCCGCTTATGAGAAAGGCACACATTTGTTGGTATTTTATTGTGGTTGAAAGAATATATTTACAGTAGACTGCTTCAACAGTTGGGTTTCAAAATTACTTTCAATGTTTTTTATTTGTTGGAATGCAACAAAATCGCGTCTAGCAAAATGTTTCAAACGGGCAATTTGTATAAGAAATGTAGCAATATGAATTGTGAAAATACACAAACATCTCTACGTCTTCGCAATATCTCTTTTTTAAACTCGTTTATAAATTCCATATTTTCTTCAATTGATAAAAAAAAAGAATTAAATTGTAAGCAAACGACTTTCTTTTAAATTTTTTTGAAGCTATTCTCCGAAGGTGTCCTAGGGCAGCCGGTTAGAGCTACGCTGCTTAGCTACATACATGAAACTAATTTCATTATTTGAACGCTGTTAGCCGGTTTACAGGCGATCGGCTTTATTCTCTGGTTTGTGCTCATATGCAAAAACAATACAAAAACGAAGTGTTCAATGGTTATCATTGATTTCGTTTTGTTTTTGTTTCACGCACTTCAAAGAATGAAACAAAACAAAATCAATAATTTTGTTTCGTTTACTTTCGTATTCAGTTTTTAAGGAAATCATAGCAAAAATAGATTTATAATTGTAATAGTATGGAGTATTTTTGTTACGAAAATCACGTCCTAGCTCCTGTATCGCGCCATAAAGAGCATTGCTCCAAAAATTCCACATTGATGCCTGGGTTTTTTTTTTAATTTTTATAATAATTTATTTCATTTTTCCAATGTATTAATTTCTTTTTATTTACCTTACGGCTACACGTTCAATAAATTGCTTTAAATTTTTTCACACATATGGTTTGTCAAAATTTGCTCAAATTGAAGCTGCGACGTAGGCTGCAAGCAATTTGATTTCCAATTTTATGTTCAATGCAAACAATTAAAAATGTTCGCCTCACTGCAGGTACTTCATGAAATAAGTGCAATTTTAGAAAGAGATAAACGGAAGGTTGCAAGAAAATGTTGGATAAAACCTTTACTAGTTAAAAAAGCTGTTAAATTGAAAGAAAAATTTAATGAAGTGTTGACAGAAAAAAATTTAAGCCAAGCTGGTATTATTCAATTCCCAAATGTATAAGTGTGGTAGTAAAAAAGTGTGAATGTATTAACTTTGAAACAAAAATTTAAACAAAAATTGAACGTGTAGCCTCCAAGTTAAGTAAAAAAGAAATAGGGTCTCTTCAAGGCAAATTGTAGCGCAAAGATTCGCTTGAATCAGAATGGATAGCATGAAATATAATGCTAAATTTTAAAAGGCGTGGCTCTGCTTAATTTTACAAACGATTATCATTGCAAAAGATCAAAGTTCTTAAGAGGTATCGTTGAAAAATAAAACTACATTTTAGTACGTGTTGCTCTACCCACTTTCTCAAATGCGAGATTGTGTCATTACAGTATCGAAAAAAAAATCTAATACCAACAATAGTTTTTTTTTAAATTATAGGAAAAGGGTAGAAAAGCATTTCACACCTAAAATCACGCACATTAAAATATATGGATTTTATCAAGAAAAATAATATTGTAAAAATTACAAAAGTGTTATGTTATGATTTTTGATTATGGGGCATTCTTCTACACGTGTCCAAGATTCAATATTTTAATATTCTTTTTCTTGATAAAAATCCATATTTTATATCTGTGGTTGGAAGCATTAAATTCTATTATTTATATAAAGAATGCATAAGGAAGAAATTAAAATTCTTTATATGATATATTTGATTTAAAAATTGGCTATTAAGTCCATTTTACAGCAAAAAAATATTTTTTTTACAGCAAAAAAATAATTTTTTGCTGTTCAACAGAGGTCTGTTACCCTACGTCATGACAAATGTCAAATTCCATATACAAAAAAGAGCTAACATAAAAAAAATAATTGTTCAATATAAAGTTTGACTTTATGATAAAAATATATCAGGTATAGACTGACTATTTTAACAGAACTCTCTTAAACACTGTGGTTTGTGTCTAGGGCGGGGTTGTCAGCTATGGTGATTTTTCGCCAAACAAGTTGTTTGGCATCTAAATTTTTTTTTTAACAAAATTAAACTTAAAAATTTTTGAAATTAAGGAAAATTAGTTTAGTTTCAAAAATAAATCTTACCAATAAATCGTCTGCAAGATATTGACACAATTTGATTTTGATGATTTTTCTTATATTAATTATAGTAATAAATGCATTTTGAAGTTGAATTTGAAAAATTTATATTAAAAAAGTGTTGCATCAAAAAAAATTTATTATTAAATATATATATATGAAGAAAAGCTACATAAAAATTATTTTGGCAATATTTTGAAGATTTTTAAAATCAATTTGGCGAAATAGGTCGAAAAAATCTGCCAACCCTGGTCTAGGCTTGTAAAGTCTTACGCTCATAATGGATCTTATCGTGGTTGGCGTATTTCAACTTCGACTACGGCAATTTGGTAACAGATTACAGACAATTTGTTGAAGTGTTCTTTAATCTATTACAAAAAATTCGTAGTCGAAGTCGAAACACACCAACCGCCAGAAGGGGGAATATATCATGTTTAAAAAAAATTTTCATTTAAAAGTAGCTTAAAATATTACCCTTCAACAAAAATATTAAGGAAATCAAAGCAATTTAATTAAAATATTTAATTTAAATAAATTATGACTTCTACTCTGGCCCTCCTTTGTCTATCAAACATTCAACTATCTTCATTTCCAGTATCTACTGTTGTTATTTGCAAAGGCCAAAAACTAAAAAAAATATTAACTACGTTATGCAATTGTTATTTTAACATTTTTTTTTTTTTTAATTTCATTATTGTTTCAAACTGTTTGTGTGTACTTTATTCTTAATTATGAAGTAACTTTAAGAGTTAAGTAAATTACCAAGTCATTGTGTCAATATCTCTTGGTGCTGCATCAGTGAACTGGTATGTGAACCAGTGCCACCAACAGCAGCAGGCAAAACAACAATATACGAGTACACTACCAACGTGAAGTGTTGCAAAGTACATGTGCTGTTGTGCACAGCGAGCGAATAAGTGGCAAGCAAATGGTGCATGGTGGCCCTCAATAAGTTGATGCATTTACTTTAACTTTAAACTGGATTAAAGCGGAAAATTACATGAAAAGCAAAATAATTTTAAAATACAATAATTTATTTTTTTTGCTGTTATGCTCGCATGGTTTAATTTTGCGCAAAACATATTTTTCTCAATAATTTAATAAAATTTACTTTAAAAATTATTTTTAAATGGTCAGAGTGGAATTTTATGAGCACTAACTTACAGATAATATGTTTACTCTAAACGAAAATTTTTATGGTATTTTAAATTTTTAAGCGACTTGTTCAACTTTTTTATATAAGAAAAGTATGCTGTGACACAGTCAACTTTTCCATAAGAAAAGTTTGCGGTGACACAGTAAACTTTTCCATAAGAAAAGTTTGCGGTGACACAGTCAGATTTTCTATAAAAAAGTTTGCGGTGACACAGTCACTTTTTCTATAAGAAAAGTGTGCTGTGACAAGTCTCCTTTTCTATAAGAAATTTGTGCGGTAACACAGTTCAGTTTTCTCTAAGAAAAATATGATGTGACACAGTCAACTTTTCTTTAGAAAAATTGTGCGGTAACACAGTCAACTTTTCTATAAGAAAATTGAGCGGTAACACAGTCCACTTTTCTATAAGAAAAATAGGCTGTGACACAGTCAACTTTTCTATAAGAAAGGTGTGCAGTGACACAGTCTACTTTTCTATAAGAAAATTGTGCGATAACACAGTCCACTTTTCTCTAAGAAAAGTATGCTGTGACACGGTCAACTTTTCTATAAGAAAAGTATTCTGCGACACAGTAAATTTTCCATAAGAAAAGTTTGCGGTCACACAGTCAGATTTTCTATAAGAAAATTATGCAGCGACAAGTCTCCTTTTCTCTAAGAAAAGTATGCTGTGACACAGTCAACTTTTCTATAAGAAAAGTATGCTGTGACACAGTCAACTTTTCTACAAGAAAAATATGCTGCAACACAGCACAGGCTAGACAATGATTCACCTTTTATAACAAACTGACTGGCTATTATATTAAACAAAATAAAATATTGGATTTGCATGGGTAGGTTTAAGGCGAACAATTTATGTTATATTTCCATTGAAATTTTTATGACTTATAAAACTTAATGAAGCATTTAGGGTATTAAAGTTATTATTATCACTATGCACACATCATACTCTTACAATGTTTACATGTAATCATAAAGCAGCTGCATAATTTAAGTATAATTTCAAAATAATTTACAAAAATGTTTTTAAAATCTTAATTTTTGTTAAGTGTAAATTATGAACACAGTCCAATGCACTTGTGGTGCAAGGTTATTGTCATTTATACTTATGAACGTAACATATTATGTACATATTTTTCATCACTATGAATGCCTGCATTCTTTACTGGCATTACTCGTACAATTAATTGCCATTTTTCTTTTCAATCAATTGTTGTCATTTATCACTCAATATTTATTTGTTTGATTCTCTTTTTTTTAATAGTTGTCTAACTGCTTGTTTATTCACTTTTTTTCTCGTAGATCATGGTATTGTCCTTGACAAATATTTTACTACTTTTGGAACACAGTAAAAAAGTTTAAACAATTCTGTGGAAATTTCATTTTATGCTGTTCTTCTAATCAATTATGGCAACGTCAAATGTTGATTATGAAGGTGCTTTTGTCAATCCAGCATATGTGCATTCCAGATATGCATCGATCGCTTCCATACCTGGAGAATATCGCAAAGCTGATGATGACAGTGGTTCGACGGCAGCGTCATCGAAAAGAGAATCATTGAGAAGTGCTAATATTCCAACGAAACAAACATTGGCGGGGAATGGCACAGACTTAAATGGAAATGTAAGTATTCAATATTCATTAAGTATCTGTTGAAGTAAATATTTTTTTTTACTTTGCAAAAATAATCTAAAGGGTGTTTTTTTTAGAGTGTCACAACTTTGAGTTGGCAGCACTGCTTTATTTGAGCACACATTTAACAGCTGTTAGTTGCTTTTTGCTTAGTTTGCTTTGAAATTTCACATTGAATCGATTTACACCAGAGCAACGCGTGCAAATTGTTGAAATTTTTAATCAAAATAATTGTTCTATTCATCAAATTCATCGTGCACTTCTTTCATTTTCTGATAAAGCCCATTTCTGGTTAAATGGGTACGTAAATAAGCAGAATTGTCGCATTTGGAGTGAGGAGAATCCACAAACTTTTGTCGAATCACAACTACATCCATATAAAATTACTGTTTGGTGCGCTTTTTGGGCTGGCGAAGTCATTGGCTCATATGTCTTTAAAAACGATGATGGTCAGAATCTTACTGTCAATGGTGAACGGTATTGGAACATAATTACGTGGCATTAATCTTGCTAACATGTGGTTCCAACAGTACGGAGCCACATAGTGGGCGCTACAATTGATTTACTCAAAAAAAACTTTTGATGATCATGCCAGTTAACCCTATTGGATTATTTTCTTTGGGGTTATGTTAAGTCACTTGTTTACGCAATTAATCACCTGGAAATCAACATTCGAAAAGTTATCAGCGAAATACGGCCGCAAATGCTGCGGAAAGTTGTTGAAAATTAATGTTCCAGATTGTGCCTTCTACGCGCTAGCCGTGGCGGCCACATGGCAGAAATCATATTTAAAAATTAATTTCATCAAATTTTCTTTCCATTATAGCCCGTTCCATTGATATTAAAAATATACTTCCTTGTTTTATTATGATTTGAACTTGTGTCACTCAATAAAAAACACCCTTTATTTTAACTTTTCATAATTTAAATTTATGCTTTTGAGGAAAAATAGTTTTTTCAGTTGCAACTTCAAGTTTGCAATTTTACAATTCAAATTTCTCTTCAGTTATTTCAAACCAAATAGATAATTACACAGTACAACACAAAAAAAAACAAATTCTGGCAATAGAGATCACACATACATATGTACATAAAAATTTATGTATATACATACGTCTGTCGGTGTTTTGAAACTTTACGCTTTGCACCCCTTTTGTAGGTTATTTCTGAATAGTCGCGCACTTTTTCTATTTAAATTATAATAGGTCTGTTCGAGTACTTTTCCAATAATATCCAGTAACTGAGTAAAATAAAATAAAAGTACGCGAACGGTAAAATTGTTAAATCTAGTAAAATATATGTAACAGTGATTGCTTATAGTGTTGGCGCTAAAAAATACATTGTTCTGTATTCTATGTGAAATTAAGGGCCATTGTCCACGATGTCAACAACGTTCGACTTGTGCCACACTTACTTTTGTTTGTGTTCCACAATGTCGAACGTTGTCGACATTTTGTACAAGTTCGGTCTGTTTCGTTATGCATCTGGAACAGAACTATCGATAAACTTTCAACGTTCTTATTTATGTTAAACAGCTGTTGTTTGGAGAGCTTTTCATAATACTTGGAAAGCTTTTAGTGCTACCATACTTTCAACGTAATTTATTAAGAATTTTCTTTAATTAATCACTCAAAAAATTATATATAACTGAATACGTATTTAAACATTAAATGAAAAACTGAGGATTAGTATTTGTACAAAATGTTAAATATGTATATATAACGAATACTTTAATCCTTGGCTGACATTTTCGCTTTAATTTTTCGCGTTTTTTCTAGAAATATCCTGCACTTAATGGAGATGTTGAAAGTGCAAATAAAACCAAAGCTCAACGTGATAATTGGGGCAATGATACGGAATTTTTGATGTCCTGCATAGCATTGTCGGTGGGTCTTGGCAATGTGTGGCGTTTCCCCTTCACCGCGCTCGATAACGGTGGCGGTGCTTTCGTGATACCCTACATAATTGTATTATTTTTAGTGGGTAAGCCAGTGTATTATATGGAAATGTTATTGGGACAATTTTCCAGCAGAGGTAGTGTCAAAGTGTTTGATTTCGCTCCCATAATGAGAGGTACATATATGGAAATAATTTATCGAATTATATCTCTACTTGAAAGTTGAATAAACATATTATATAAAGGGGTCGGCTATGGTCAAGTCTTGGCCACTGGTGTTGTGACCACATACTATGCAACCTTAATGGCCTTGACATTGCGTTATTTTGTGGAATCGTTTCTCCCCATTTTACCCTGGAGTTTTTGTCGCAAAGAATGGGGTGACATGTGTATTGATTCGAAACCAAATTCTTCAGCAGGGGAGGACATAAAGACTACATCAGCCGAATTTTATTTTATGTAAGCAATAATTTTTTTACATTAATGGCAATAATAATACATAATTTTTTAAAGAAATATAATTTTACGTGAAAAAGATAATATTGATGATGGCATTGGCTATCCCAGCTGGAGTTTAGCAGTGACTTTAGCCATTTCCTGGCTAATCATAGTTGCTATAGTGATCAAAGGGGTTAAAAGTTCTGGAAAAGCTTCTTATTTTTTAGCCATTTTCCCTTATTTTATAATGTTAATTTTACTTATTCGTTCCTTAACTTTGCCGGGGGCTCTAAATGGCGTTTTGTACTTTTTGAAACCCCAATGGGATAAATTGCTAGATCCGAAGGTAAATTAGTTGTTGTATTTATCTAAGCGTTTGTAAGTTTTTGGAATATTTGTAGGTCTGGTATGCGGCTGTAACACAAGTGTTCTTCTCATTGGCCATTTGTTTTGGTAATATTATTATGTATGCTTCATACAATCGCTTCGGACAAAATATTAAAAGGTAATTATGAAGTTAAAAATTTGGTAGAAAGAAGTGAACTAAGAATGGCAAAATTAGAATTGGGAAAATTGACATTTAAATTAAAAGCACGCTTATTGCATAGCAAGGAAAAAACACGAAATTAACAAGACCCTTGAGAGTATAAAATATACAAGGGATGTGTTTCTAGAATTTTCAGATCTGGCAACTCGGTTAGCATGTGTGGTCAGTTTGGTTCGCCATTTCATAATGCAAAGTATAGACGTTACTACAAATCTTACAGGTATAAAATTAGTAGTGGAGCTTCAATAAATACGATAATAAGGATCATGCTGTTGTATAGTAAAATTTATTTTCTGAACAGCAGCTGATTTATAAAACGAAGTTTTTCTGCGACTCATTTTTAAAATTCATTTTGCGTAACGGATATTTTAATTAAAAAAAATAGTTAAAATTTATTTTAACCATTCTCTACAACATGATTTTTTTTTTATTCGTCTATGTTCTGGAATCTGAATCGTTTTCACAAAGTTTCCTGTGAGTTCGGATATTTGTTTAAGATTCAATTTAGAAAATACAAATTCATAATGCATGTGCTCCAGCATCTGAATTTAGAAGAAAAAAAATTGGAAATGGACGATTTCAAATATTTTTTCTCAGAAAATGGACTTGATACCGGATTTTTAAAGGGTATTCCACTAGTTAATGTAATTTTGACAACTTTCTGTATCTTAGAAACCGTAAGAGGCAAGCTCTTGAAATTTCCAAAAATGCTAAAACAGAAAAATACCAAAACACATAAATCGCCAAAACAAAAAATCGACGAAAACGGAAAAAAAATCTCCAAAGCGATAAACAAGCGCCAAAACAAAAAATCGACGAAAACGGAAAAAAAATCTCCAAAGCGATAAACAAGCGCCAAAACTAAGAAAACAAACGCTAAAACCAAACTAATGGCGTTTTCTTTTCTGAGCAATATGCTGCATTTGTGCTACCTTTTACATTTCTGTGTGTTCTTTTCTGAAAAGTATGTATTATTTTAAAAATCAACGCGTTCTTTTCTCATGATGTTACCCTTAAAAAGAAGAAAAATGCTACATGTTCAACACTCATTTTCATTAAAGGGGCATGAGTGCAGCATTATATTAACAGCTGTTTTTGTTATTGTCTATGAAAAAAATAAATCATTTTATAGTTCGTCATTGTTTTATGCCGAAACTTGTTGGAAAATTGTTCTTTTGTAAACGCAAAATACGCAACACTTCTTAAAAATCAGGTAAGCATTTAAAAATGTTGCCAAATTACATGTAACATATATGTTACACTTTTCTTTTAGAAAAGAAAACGCCATAAGTCCCCAAAAACTAAAAAAAATGCCAAATCTAAACAAACACCAGAAAGCAAAAACAAAAAACAAAAACGAATAAAGCGCCAAAGCTAAGAAAAGGCGCCAAAGCTAAAAAATTGCCAAAAACCGAAAAAAGTTTATCAGGTAAAATAGTTGATTATACATATAGGCTAAAGGTCAAAGTCAGAGTCAAAGGCGCACTTCAATGAACTTATTTATTGGGTCATGAAGATAATAATATTTAATAATTAATATATATATATTTTTTTTTGCCTTTATTTGCAGAGATTGCAACATTGTAACGTCTTTGGATACATTTACATCTTTGCTATCGGGTATTATTATTTTTGGTATATTGGGAAATTTAGCCCACGAATCGAACACTACAGATATCAGAAGTGTGGTCAAAGGTGGTCCCGGCTTAGCATTTATATCATATCCTGATGCTATAGCCAAATTTAAATTTGTCCCACAGGTAGCCAAAAAAATATATATTTTTTTAATTAAATTAGCATATTAAAAAAATGCTTTCGAATGTTTTAGATATTTTCAGTTCTATTCTTTTTAATGTTATTTGTACTGGGTATTGGCAGTAATGTGGGTATGGCTTCCTGTGTTATCACTGTGTTAAAGGATCGTTTTACCAATACCAAAAATTGGATTCTAGTTGTGTGTTTAGCGGTGGTATGTTACTGTTTGGGTCTGTTATATATTACACCAGGTGGACAGTACATATTGAACTTATTGGACTTTTTTGGTGCTTCATTTGTGGCTCTGGTATTGGCTATATTTGAAATGATAGCTGTGGGTTGGATATATGGTAAAAATAACATTCAAATTTTTTTAGAAATTACATACATATTTAAATGTTTTTGTATAATCATTATCAGCAAAATCAGAAGGACATTTCAAATTAGTTTTGTATATTCATTAAATATGACATGAGAGTTTTAAAAATAAAATTCTAGAAATCGACTTAAAATTTTAAAAATGCTCTGCCACAAAACTATAGTTATATTATATCTGCCTTATTCATAAAAAATATTTCTGGTTTATAAAGCGCTATTTGATATATTTCTATGGGAAATTTGTCAAATAAGCCTGTAATAAACCTGAAATATATTTTATGAATTAGACCGTATATATATATATTTTATATATGAAATATCACTGAAGTACCTTTCGTTATTGCTCATATGATATTAAGGACCAATTTCACCAACTCTATTTAAATATAAATTAATATTTAAGTATCGATTTTCATGAATTTTTTTATGAAAAAAAAATACTTTTAAATATGAATTGATATGTATGATATTGATGAAATAGGCTCAAACTAATATTTATATTCTCATCACACTTATACTCGTAGTTTAAAATCAAATCCTAATCGAAGTACATACATATATTTAATTTGAACAGGTGTTAAGCGTTTGTGCAAGGACATTCACTTTATGCTGGGCATTAAAACTTCCATTTATTATCGCCTGTGTTGGAGCATTATTACGCCCGTATTTATGGCAGCCATTTTGATTTACACTCTCGTAGAATATGAACCGTTACAGTATAATGGCTACACCTACAAGGATGGTGTATACAGTAAGATTTGATGCATAATTAATGCTTTCAAATATTTACGAATTTCTTTTTTTTTTGCTATAGTTTTTGGCTGGTTCTTATCGGCTTTCGGTATTGGTCAATTGCTCATCTGGGGTATATATGCAGTGCACAAACGTCCGGAAAATACACTGTGGGAACGTTTTGTGAATTCTTTTAAGCCAAAGACCGATTGGGGTCCTTTAGATCCTAATGTATTGAAAGTTTATAAATTATGCATGGACGATTCAAAAGAAGAATTGATGTTTAAAAATAATGGATTTTGGTATCGAATTTATGATAATATATTTGGTTAAAAGTTTTTAATTTTTAAATATTTTTATCTAATTTTTCGACCTTTTTTTAAGTGAAAATAAACTATTTTTTCGAGCTTTAGGTCAGTTCTTAAATTCTTATATTTTATTATTACAATATTTCGTTAACCTTCGGATAACTTCTTCAGGATATAGTATTCTGTTTTTGTCACACAGTGTAATTTATCAGTATAGACAAAACTTTTATTTTTACTATTAATTAAACAAAATGTATACTTTATATATGTATGCAGTCTCCTTGTTTCACTTTTTTAATAAATTATTTTTTAATAATAGTATAAAAACATATATAGAAACAAATGAGTTTATATGCTTTTATACATATGTTAATGTAAATATACTCCTTTTTTTGAAGCAATTTTTAATAAATAAAACAACAATTAAAATAATTAGACATATGTTTCACACAAATACCTAATATACATTAAGCATTTTTTCATGAATTCTGTTGCACGAAACTTTTTTTTATTTTCTAATTGCAGCCCAATGGAAGAGAATTTTATATAAAAAATGACGAAGAATGAGTCTCTGATGTATTTTTGGAAATTTTTTTTGATATGAGTTGTTCCTCCAGGGCTTCTATTGACAAATCAAAAATTTTCATGCAACTAATTTCATGAAAAAAATGCATGGGTTCGATAGTACTGCCAAAGGGTAACCCCTATACTTAATTGAGCGATTTAGGTGACCAATCTTAATTTATGGGCCTCCAAATATTTCGAAAATCATTGCGCCCTCAAAAAATGGTGGCATCTATTTTTGGCCAACAGCTAGTTTAAACTTGATGTTACGGGTTAACAAAAATCTGGCTAAGAGTTCACCGAACAAATTTTATTAACATTTTACAACAACTAACATTTTTGACTTTTTCAAAATAACTTACAGGCACTCCTAATTTTTTGGTAACAATATTTGGCAAAGTTGTAGCTATGGTAGATCTGAACAACTGTTGTGAATATATCAATATAATCTGAATGTGTCTAGGCACCCTAATAGCTAATTCAGACTAATTTTTACCTTAAAAATTTTCGTTTTTTACAATTTGCTTACGCTAATTTTTGTTTTAATCGTAAAATCAAGTGCACTTTTCTCTGTTGAGTAACAGTAACACTTAATGCCAATAAAATAAATTTTTTCCAGCAATTGTTTTGAAAAAGTGAAGGAATGAATATTGGGCCTTATTACGAGTGACGTATTACGATTTCGACTACGACGATTTTGTAGAAGACTAAAGAACATTGCAACATTTCTTCTTTAATCTAGTACGAAATCGTCGTAGTCGTAGTCGAAATACGACACTCATAATTAGGCCCATTTTGTTTTCTGCTCTTCCATATTTTATCAAAATTATGTTTTTGTCAATCTAATTTATTAGCTCTACAAGACATATTTCCACCATCCAAATATTTTAGGTTGAAACTTGTAGAATTAAGCTTAATAATCAACAAAGATAAATTCTTCAGAATAAAAATAATAATTAAAATACCTACATACCTACATACCTACATATATAAATTAAAAAATTTACCTTATTATTGCGTATTTTCGTTTCACTTTAATATCAAAGGCACAGCTCCAACACACTTTATTTGAATTTCACATTAGATTTAAAATTTACTTGATTTTTTGTAAACTTTTATAGATATTTTTTTTATTAACACACTATTTTATTATTTTCTAACCTAATATGTATTTTATTTACAATATTTTTCAAACTAACTACTGAATATTTTCCCTCCTAAAGAGAAGGAATACTTTTTTGTTTAGTACCGCGCTGTCCAATTAATGGAAGAAAATAAAATCTTAACTACATAAGTACATACATACATATTTACATATGTATGTATATTACTCTAATAGATTGCGCAAAAAATATGCAATGTACATACATATATTTATTTCCACGTGTGTGTGTGTAAGTATTTTAACCGTTTTATATATGTATAATATTCTTTGGTTTTCTACAAAACTGCTAAAAACCTTATCAAAAATTAATATAAGTTTTTTTTTCTGGCAACACTGCACTGCACTCATTTTTATCATTCTTTTATGTATTCCACATTGCACCTACACTTTCATAGTTTGTAAATACATACATACATACATATATGTAAACGCAACGAAATGCCATACGAAAGAAAACCAACGACCGGCGAATCATCAAAAATATTGTCTAAGCAACTTTGCACATTGATTTCTTTAATTTCATGTTGACTTTTGAAAAAATAATTACACTCACATGTTAAGCAACATTTTAATAATACTTTTGTGCAAAAATATATGAATTTTCTTGATTGCATTAACTATAAAATACCAACTTTCTGTAGCAATTACACAGAACATCCGAATAGTCGGGAAAACGCACTAAAACTAAATTTAGTGACAAAAAATGGAAAGAACCAGACCATGGTGAATCTAAGCTAAATTCACCTTCAGTGCAGTTTGTGGTGGACCAGCGTTGCCAAATGTGCAGTTTTCCCTTCATTTAGCAGTTTTTCTAAGCATTGTGCAGTTTTGCAATTTTTTGCTTAAAAAATAAGTTTTTTTGTGAATTGTTCAGTTTTTCCATTTTTATTTTTAATCTCAATTTTGTTATTGTAATTCCAAATTTCTGAATCCATATTTTTACCCATTTTGCTTAATATAACATAGGCAAGGTTAACTAATAACTATTTCAAACAGCAAAAGGAAATTCACACATTTAAGGGTACGAAAGTTGTGGTTTTTATTTTTACAAGTTGAGTTCAATAATATTAATATTATTGAACCCTGCTTTATTAAAACAGAAAAACAAGTTCCACACTTGCTTCATTGAAATAATTCGTCCTCTTATGGAATGAATATGAGATTAAACTCGACTAAATATACTCTAAATCAAGGCGTACATCCCATAGGGTTTAAGGACATACACATTTTTCCATTCATCGAAGTCTACTAAGTCTATTAGCTTAATAATCAATAAACAGAAATTCTTCATAACAAAAATAATAATTAAAAAAATGCATATAAATTAAAACTTTGACCTTATTATTGCGTATTTTCATTTCTGCTCAGTATCAATAGCACAGCTAAAACAAAGTTTATTTGAATTTCACATAAGATTTAAAATTTATTTGGTTTCTGTGAACTTTTATAGGTTGATGCTTATTTTTTACTAACACACTATTTTTTTATTATTTTCTAACTCAATATTTTATTTATATTTTATCCGTACTAACTAGCGAATATTTTCCCTCCTTAAGTGAAGAAATACGGTTTTGTTTCAAACCGTACTGCCCGATTAATGGAAAAATATGTAATGTATGAAATTTTAATTTTTTTTCTTATATTCTCTCCCCCAAATAAGTTGTTTTAGTTAAAAAAAAATACAAAAAAAATTTATAATTTGAAATTTATTTGCTGGTGGTTCAGCGATGTCTATATGCATTTCATTGTTGCTGTAACAAATCGTCAGTAGACTTCAACCACAAATCTTGAACAGTCACAAACCTCTTCGCTGAACCACCAGCAAATAAATTTCAAATTAAAATACTTTTGACAATATGTCGATTAATAAATTTCTTAAAAAAAATTTTATAGCGATAAGTTGTGTTTTAGGGGGTGCGTCCGTCCCTAAAAGTTCGCCCTCAAGCCCATTTGTACAATGTAATTTTAATTTTTTTTTTGTTTTTTTTTTTAGATTTCTTTTGACTATATGTATATGTATGAAATCATTTAATATATATGAGTTCTTATTGCACATGCTTAATATAAATAATTTCCTTATAAATAAAAATTTGTTATATAAAATTTTTGGTATTTTGTTGGTTATTTGCTTCATTAGTTTGTAAAATATTAATTGTAGCAAAAAACTTTCCATGTGATTAATGTTGTTGACTAGAAGAGCTAATATATTGCTATATATCATATTCTTTTAAAATTATATTTTCTTTTTAATAGTCATATCGTCGCTGTTTTAACTAACTGACCTAACTGACATTTTGTACATTTTACAGGATAGGAGCTTTTATGATTGTTTTCTACATGTATTCTTATGGAAACGTCTGAAATATTTTTACTGTTATAGGCTCGACAGTAGTGTTTACAGTCATAAAAATTGTGGACAAGTCTATTATGACTCATAAACTCATCATAGACATAATTTTTCAAAATGATGTCAGTTAGGTCAGTTAGTTAAAACAACGACGATATGCAAACAAATTACATTGAAAAGTGGGCTTGAAGGCCAACTTTGTGGGGCGGACGGACCCCCTAAAACACAATTTATTGCTATGAAATTTTTTTGTATTTTTTTTTACATAAAACTGAACCGATTTGGGGGGAGAGCATATAAGAAATAAAAAAAAATATTAACGGCCACGCTAATGTACATGCATACAATACTCTAATAGATTGTAAAAAATATATGCAATGTACTTACATATAAATATTTATTTATTTACACGTGTATGTATTTTAGCAATTTAACTGAAAGAATATTTCATGTTATGCTTTTATCCAATATTATATACTCTTACATATGTACATTAGAGCGACTCAAAAAAAAGTGATTTTGTTACCCCTCTGAAAATAAAGCTTAATATGTTTTATGATGATTCCCAAAGTTAAATACCTCAATTAGTAGGTCGTAAGTGGTCAAATTTTACGTACCATTGAATGCTTCTTAAAAAACTATTTTTGATAACACCAAATTTTATTTATGTCGTCTTGGAGCAAAGTACAAAAAAAAATCGAAAAACTGAAAAAAATCCCTTTTTTAAAAATGATCCAGCTCACGGATGGTCAACGCTAGAACCAAAATAGTTTGGGAATCATCATAAAACATATCAAGCTTTCTTTTCAGAGGGGTAACAAAATCACTTTTTTTCGCTTCCATACAACTTGAGCCGCTCTAATGTACATACATATGTAGTTCTGTATGCATTAACAAAAATAACTAAACACTTGATTGAGTTATCCGAACAATAGCAATGTATGCATTGCATCACTCTTTCCATTTTTCACTGCCAGATTTAGCATATTATTTTACAATACTGCTAAAAAAAAACCTATATAAATTTAATCAATTTAATATTATCCCGTTATAATTTTCTGGCAACACAACACTGAATTCTTTTAGGTATTCCACATTCCTACACTTTGATCATTTTTACATGCATACATATGTACATCCATACATAGTATGTGTGTACGCAACGAAATACCGTACCAAAGAAAATCAGCGACCGGCGAACCATCAAAAATATTGTCTAAGCAGCTTTGCACATTGATTTCTTTAATTTCATGTTGACTTTTGAAAAAAATAATTACACACACATGTTCAGCAGCATTTTAATAATACTTTTATGCAAAAATATATGAATTTTCTTGGTTGAATTAACTACAAAATACCAACTTTCCTTAGCAATTGCACTGAACATCCCAACCGTGAGGAAAACGCACTAAAACTAAATTTGGTTACAAAAAGTGGTAAGAAACAGAGCGTGGTGAAGCTAAGCTAAGTTCACCTTAAAAAGGTGGTGAAGTTTATGTTGTACTGAGTGAGAGGGGAAGATAGTTTCTTGTTCAACTAAATTTATTTATAAATATTATAGCGGAAAAGGAAAATATAACTGTTGGAGGAATAAGAAACATAATATATAGAGGAAGTGCCTATATCTCCATTCAGTACGTAAATCAGGTATGGAAAGTTAATACACATGTAGTAGGGAAGGAAAATGACTTCTTGGATTTTGTACCAACTGTGAAAACAAAATGTACTTTTTGGACCATGACGGTACCAATTTTTTAGTATTTACTAATAAGAGCGGAAACGTAAAAAAATGTGTAAAAATACAGAAGTAAACAATAAAAAACAGAAACTTAACAAAAATGTGTGTACAAATTCAGTATAAAAAATTAAAAATAACATAAAAAATAATAAATATTACATTCATAAGGGTACATTCGTAGATTAGACTTGTTAGAGATCGGTTATTCTAAATAAAACACACACAAAAAAGTTAAAGACAACATAGGCAAAATTAATGTTACCATATCATCGGTTGGTTTCTGGCTTGCTGCAGACACAATGTATTTTGCATATAATGTGCCGTAAACCAGAAACAGCCCGACGATATAGTGAAACATTGGCATTTTTAAATTGTATCAAGTAACTCGCGGTAGTACCACAGTACCAACGAGGTCAAAAATGTACCATAAAAATTACAATTGTACCATGATTTCCATCCGTGTCATGTAGTGCATGTTTTGTAGAAAAAATGAAAGTAACGCGCACCTGATTAATATTACTTATAGAATTATAAATGAAAACTGTTCGACTAATATAATATAAATAAAGATACGCAAAGGCACGTTTAGCTGTGAGTTTATTGTATTGAGAGTTATGTATGGAAAAATGTTTCAAAGCAATACAGCAATAACTACCACATATGGAAAAGAAAAATTTTAATTATTTGTTATTAAAATACATACGAGTATATCCTTGGTCACAAGTAGAAAGGCCCCAACTCAAATAATTGTAGCCTTACACGAGAAGGTAAAACACAATAATAAACAGTACAACTGCTAGTATAAACTGTTTTGTACAATTGTTTGTAAAAGCGTTGTTTTTTACACTATTGCAATAAATTTTTGCGACGAGGTATATTTGTGTGAAATGTATTGGAATCACTGAAAAACTCAATTTCATGAATATACGAGTTAGGGCCTTTCTTCTTCTGACCATCGATATGTATGTAGAGATGATAATCGGGACAGGTTTTTTGAAATCCCGGGCTTCGGGATTTAGTGATGGAGTCTCGAAATCCCGAACCGGGACCCCGGGATTTTCGAGACATACAAAATCCCGAAAACATTGTGCACAAAAGTGCGTCTTTATGTTAAAAATAATTTTTTAATTTTACAATTATTTTTTTTCATATTTAAAAGGTACATACGGACATTTCATTGTAAATTTTCATTGAAAAGTGGAATGTATGTAAAATTTTTTCCCAGAAAATAAAACGCCATAAGATATATTATGTACATATCGATGGCTTAATATAAAAAAGGCCTATCTCGAATTTTCGATATTTTACAGGAGAAACAAAAAACTGAAGAAAAAATAAGGCATTTACATGCAGAAATAGTTTTTTAAGTTGCCGTAAGTCCTTGATTTTGAACTGTAATGTACTAAGTTCAAGGATGATGCAATTATACGTTGCCGCCCAGAAAACATTAAAAACTTAATTTCGAAAAAAATTGAGTTAGGCCCTTTTTATATTAAGCCATCGATATATACAATATAATATTATCTACTAAAATATTTATTCGAAGCAAATTTTTTATAAAAGGGAGTTTCTAGTAATTTTTAATATAGAAGATGACAGTCAAAAACATTATTTATGCAAAAAAACCGGGATTCAGATAATCCCGAAAATCCCGGGCTCCGGGATTTGCATAGTTCCGAAAATCCCGGGATTTCCGGGCTCGGGATTTCCCGTTTAGCATCTCTATATGTATGTATGTATATTGAGTTTTTTCTATTCTCTTAATTTTTAACGAGTTACTGTGTTGTGAAAGTAATGTTACAAAATTTTATAACAATAATAATAATAATATATTGGTAAACTAATGTTATTCGTTTGTAAATATCTATATCTAGTTGTTTAACAAATAAATTTAATTTAGAAATGTTATATTATTTATGGCTCAAATTACGGCATGCGATATCGAATGAAATTTTAAAATATTTCAGCAGCTTTTATATCTAAATATTTTAAAGTTCTCCATGAAAGTTTTTGCAATTTTTACAAACTCAATTTTCATTAATTTATTTTAGTTTTTTACGCTCCTCTTTAGCAATCGGTCATTGTGCAACGACGTCTCTTCACAGTGCGTTTAGGGCATGGTTGACCACCATTCTTTGGCTCGGTTATAACATAACGATAACTTTCTGAATAACCCAGACCACATCGTACACTACATTCAGACCACTTTGTCCATTCAGTCATAACGCAAGCTTCAGCGGCATCATCACCAGTGTGGTCAGCGTTACCACGTTGTGCCGATGCCAATGATAATGAGGTGGTAGGACGAGATGTAGTTACTTGAGGTGAACCACTGGCTGTACTCAAAATGCTGCAGCTATTAATGCAATCGTTTTCAGTTAGAAAATTGTTGCGATTACCACGACAGCCACCATAAGTAAAGGTCTCACAGCGGCCAGTATCCTTATTATAGGCATAACGCAGGTAGTTTCCACGACAGGGACCAGAGTCGTACTGTTCGACACATATATCTAAAAATAGTAGGAATATCTGTATATATGTAGTTCTTTTAGCCAAAAACCTATAAAAAAAAGTACCTTTTGCTATATCGTATGTGATAGTACAATCTTGAGCCACAGTGCACTCTTTCTGTTGATCCAATTCCATCCGCTTGGTGCAATTTTCTTTAACAGATTCGTCTTCTAATAACAAAAGACGTCTGCGTATAGTTACTCCCTTGCCACAAGTTGCTGTACAAGGGCTCCAATCACTCCATTGAGTGGTTGGACACATTGGATCTGGTAGCTCAACCTGTTCAAATGTGCATTCGGGTTTCATGCATTTTTGTTTTTCCACCACCGATATATGGGGACAACGTTTACGACCAAGATGGTTAAGGAAGGTACGTGTACGCATAGTAATTCCAATACCACAACTAGCAGAACAATCAGACCAAGCGCTCCAGACAGTGGTTTCGCAAATACCAGCACCATCACCATTTTCATTAACCAAAGAGATTGACCTCGCCAAATTTTCACCTTCATCATCGTCATCTTGTTGATCACTAGAATGAATGAGGCAAATAATTGAAGCACATAGAATAACAAATGGAATCGTATGTTTTTAAAAATACCCACCTACATTCTGGTATATCAGCGACACACATTTCCTTGGATATCAACTGTCTGGAACACTTAGCCTTTTCAGCCTTTTCTTTATTAATATATCGGCGGGAACGCATACGTATGCCTTTACCACAGCTAACCGAACAAGGTGACCAGTTGCTATAGTCCGTTATGCGACATTCCACTAAAAAAATAATAATTTTATTTTAATCATAAGTGTGGATTGATTTTGAATACATACTTCTGGTATCCTGATCTTCACTATTATCAGATACTTCCAACTGCAGGGCTTGCAAGAAGTCGTCGTCACAATTTCTCGCTATGATCCTTTCTCTTTTGATATACAACTTAGCCAAGGGAGTCATATCTTTTGATTTGGGGTTATAGAAAGGCGAACGCGGATCTTCTGGGTACATGGTAGTTATGCGATACATACGTTCTCTTGGCTGAGTTTCTGAATTGGGAGACATATAACTAATACCACCATCAGTACCAGCATCCCAAGGATACAGATCAAAATCTAAGAACTGCTTCCAAGAACAATCGGCCGTACATAGGTCTTCACCGTTAATACCCACTACCCAATCGGGCGAAGGACCAAACATGGATACTAGAGAAACCTTGTGATGCTTACGGTCCACACGGAACGTTGATGAAGTATTGGAATTAACACTAGGATACCAAAGGCCAGCAGCCTTAATAAGAGTACGCAATTTTGGCCCTTTAGCTCTAAGTTCTGTCTCCAGGCCACTAGGAGAACCAAATTCTGCCAACAGCTTGAAACCATCCGTAGCTATATGGTTCTCACCCCAGAAAGAAAAATTGGCATCATGAGAGGCACCCACAATATCAGAAAAGTGTGTTAGCCAAACGGTGAAGGGGAAATCTTTTGGGTGTGTTTCATTCGACCAAATTCCCTCAAAAACAAACTAAATTGTATATGCATACGTAATTAAATAATTTACAAAAATATACAAAAGTGCAAGCAAGTTCTTAAAATTTTAATAAATTGTTAACATACACTATATTTGGCTTCATCGCAGGCACAACACTCTTTATGTACAGTAGCAGCGTCAGGTTTCTTTTCGCATATCACTTGCGTTAACTGACCATCGTCGGAAAACCATGAGCGAGGTCCTTCATAAACCATAGCCGATAGGGAAACGCATCCGGAGCCAGCCTCTGGTGCTACCCACATAACTTGAATTTCTGTTTTAGGCAAATCATCAGCTTCAGCTACAGTATTAACACAGCGGTCACTGAATTTTGTCAGAGAATCGCTAAACAATTGGAAACGTCCCACACGTTTAGGATTGGCTGGTATGGGACGTATGCCACCAATATGGGCCTCTGCTGTGATTGTGAAGTGAGAAAAGTGTTGAATTTTGGAATGCGTTCGTGAGCCCAGTAGTAGAACTATCAAAAAATTAGGGAAAATATTTGTTAAAATTTAAGAAGAATGCCAATATCGTTGCCAAATTTTATATATATCTTGGACAATATTTTGTTGTTACGTTGTTTTAGTAAATGAGCGATACGTACATATGTAGCTGTATGTATCGATAAATATTTCGAACTTCTGTTAAGTTCAAAACAAAAATTGATTTTACTTGAAACTTAATACTATAGTATAGGCTTGTGTCATTCTTGAATGAATTACTTCAACTTAATGATTCTTTCAAGTGAAGGATTGAAATAATTCTATATTTTCTCTATATTTCTTTCATCTTTCGGTTTCATTTTTCTGTTTTTCAGCAAAACTATAGATTTCATTCGAAAAAATGTAATTTCAAATTAGTATTAAAAAAGTTTTTGTTTTTAAAATAACAATTCACGCGAATTGAAATAGTTGCAAAAAGAGATAGAAATGTCTATCTCTTTTCCTGAAAAGTGCGTGACATTCAGAAAGATGAAAGAAAAGAAATACTTCACTTAACCTTTCTGAAAAGTAATGAAAGATTCACTCAAATGAAAGATTTTACCCAAGACTACTATATTATTAAATTTTAAAGATGCTAATCTCATAAAAAAGACCATATTTTAAATTAGTTACAAAAAATTATGTAAACATAGTGCCGGTCCAGACTTGCAATTTTTGTTGCAGCAATTCTTGAATATGTGTGAGAGTGTTGAAATAGAAATATATACCGTTTGTATTCCTCTCTCGCTCTTTTGCACTAAAAAATAAAAAGTTGCTGCAACAAAAATTGCAAGTCTGGACTGCGACATATACTCCCATTATTCGTGAAATTTAAAATGAATTTGAAATGTATTTTATTTCAAATTTTTCATAAAAATTTTTTCTAAAATATATTTCAAATTCATTTTATAATTTTTTTTATGAGTGCGGGATATGAAATTTTTTGGCCCTTATTATGAGTATCGTATTTCGACTTCGATTACGACGATTTTGAACTAAACTAAAGAACATTGCAATATTTTTTCTCTAACCTAATACAAAATCGTCGTAGTCGAAATATGACACTCGTTATTATGCCCATTATCTATCAAATGTTTCTAAACCTTAAAGTGAAGAATTCATTTATTTAATTTGTTGTAAGCAAAATATGTCAATATCTTTTATATGTTTGAAAGTTTGGCGTTCAAAATAAAACGATCAAATATCAATCAGTTGAGTTCTTGAATTTTGAATTATTCAAATAATTTTCGATTCGGCCCAATTATAAGTTTTAAACTTAACACCTTATGTCTTAATATCAGTTCTTGCATTTATTTAAATCTTAAAATATGTATACATACATACTTATATGGATATATATGTATAAGCTAGACCGAAAAACTATTATGTGTTAACTCTAAGCGAAATTATTTCACGTTTTAGAGTGCCAGGCAATAATGGGTTAATAATTGTTAAATCGATATTTCGTCTGTGGCATCACTGTTTTATTCATTGACAGTGTTACCATTTTAGCACTTTTTTGTTAACTTAGCAGCAATATGTTTGATTTAGCAGTTAGCATATTCTTTAGAATTTTTTTATGATTTATTTAGCATTTTTAGCAATATAATTTGTCCACTTTTCTGTATATTATTAATTTACATGTTTTAACCATTGGATGTTGTATTTAGTATGTAGTAATGCTTCATTTATTTACATATAAATTTATGTAATATGCAAGAATTTTAAATTCTTTCTATTTTTCATATCAATTTTGTTACAATATACAAGGTACATAATTTTAAGTCAATATGTACAAATATACACGAAAATGTGATATATAATTTAACGATTTCTTCAAGATAACAATCAAATTATATTCAGAAAGTTTAAGATATGACATGTTTGTAAGAACATTAAGCCGAGTACCATTGTGTGTGTATTCAAATTTTAGCTTGGCCGATAGTGTGAACACGAATTTCGTCAGTCAACAGTAAAGCACAAAATTTTTTGTGGTTGAGTGACAATCAGCGTCATGTTGGTTTTTGACTGATAGTCTGTACCAAAAAGTTTCACTCGAGAGATATTTTTGCAGCATAAAAACTCAAGTTGGACGGGAAAAATTATTTTTTTTTCAGGAATTCATATATTTTTATGAAATTCAAGGCTGTGTGTAAAGACAAAACGTTAAGACAAAATCGTACGAGGAGTTGTTAGAGATAAGAAAAAGTTTAAATAATTCATTATAAAAATTTTTGTGATAAATATATGTACATATCGCCATGTGAGAACTTAAGTGTCCAATATCCAATAGTTTATAATGGCGTATTGGACACTTAAGTTCTCACATGACGATATGTACATCTATATATATAAAACAGGATATGTGTATGTAACGTATGGACTCCAAAACGGCTGGGCCAATTTTAATGAAATTTTCAGGGAATCTTCAGAATATTCAGGCGGGTGACACTGTGAAGTCTGATTTTTGATTTTCGGTATGCGGGCGGAGCGGCGTGGCAAAATCCCATTTTCATATTGCACCACCAATGTCATATACATAGTATATGTATATATTTTTTTGGCGGGGAGGGGAGAGGTAGCGAAGCACACCGGGTTAAGCTAGTTGTTCATAAAAAAGTGTTCGAGTACGCAAAACCTCTTTTTTTACTGAACTTTACTGTATTTTACTAAATTACGTTCGTTTACCCAGTTTGTTTACAGTAACTGCAGAAATTTTTCGTGGTAAAGTTTAGTAAGATAAAAACATATGTGTCAAAAAGTATGTAAACAAACAAAAGTAAGCAAACGAAAAGTGTAAAAAGTTTACCATAGGTACAATAGAAATTGTGAAAGTCATTAAAAAATAATTAATTTATAAAGTGATGTTAATATATTTATTTTATTGATCTTTCTGTTTGGCGGATTACTTTAATTATTCAGAGTTTTAAAACTGTAAAGTATCATGTTATTTAGTACTGCACTTGTTTTCATGGAAATTTTTTATGAAATTTAACCGACAACAAATCCGAAAAATTTAAAAGACATTAATTGCAAATATTCATAAAATAAGTTACAAATTTATTCTTAGATTGTAAGAGTTATAAGATATATTGTATGGAGTACCAATAAGAAAAGAGTTGCATTGTCAAAAGTTTATAAATTTTTCAACACAATTTGGAGTTGGAGTCAGCTGTTTCCTTAATATTAGTAAATTTTACTATTTTCCGCTCAGCTCTTTTTGAGAGTAAATTTTAAAATTTTCGAAGTAACTACTCATTTACTGCATTTTACTGCAAAAATAAACAAACACACCTAATGGCAAATGGAAACAAGTTTAAGTTTTTGTAACATCGAATCATTTTCGTGCGAGTGACAAGAAATAGCTCTAAGTTTTTGTACTGCTTTGCCTTCGAACAAAGTGTAGTGTTTCATAAAAAAAGCATTGATAATTCATGTCCTTTGAAAAGATTGTTGACAAGTTTTAAAAACACGGCAGACAAACAATCAGTGCATCACTTTCAAAGTTGACACTCATGGTTACAATGTTTCGCAACCTTGTAGCTTTACCCGATATTAATAGCGCAACCAAAAGTGTAAACATTTTGTATACGTGTGTTTGGAAGTAGAAAAAAATGGACTAGACGAAAGCTTTAGAATATTTTATAAAAATCAAGTTTGAAACGTTTTTTTTATAAACGAAACATAAGTGAGATAGGAAAGGCCTAATTTTGAAGAATCGTCAGTGAATTAAAATTTTTGTTTTGCTTTTAATACTTTTTCTGCATTATTAATTTATAGTGAAAAATTGGGATGCAGTTATCATAAGTGACGAAATTTAACTAAGTTTTAATGAGTGCGTCCATACAATTTGATATTAAAAATCCGTGCATAATGTATTAAATCCTAGTATGCTTTTTAATGTAACAATGTAGGGTAAAACTCGTTAAGACCATGCTCAATTTTGCCGCATATGATAACTTGATGCCAGCTTTCCATTATACTTCATGTCGTTTGTTATATATTCAAGAACTCGTTTGTAATTTTATAATAGTTTTGGTTTTATCGAAAGGAAATAAAAATTTGTGGGCAATATGAGCAGAAATTGCAAAAATAACAACTTGAAAACAAACTATTTAATTACAAAGAAGTAGATATACAATTTTAGCATGATAAGTTAGCACTTTACTTATGTAAATATTTTTAAACATTTTTGAGCCTTTTCTTTAGGCAATTTAGCTGCAAAAATATTTAGGATCTGGTCACACTGTTCATTGATAACAGAACTCACCACACACAGAGATGAAATCATTTAAAAATCACAATGCAACCATATAAACAAACATCGCGCTTCTTTCACCAGAAGGAAAATTTCCAAATGTAAGAAAAACTACTTGAAACTAAGTTTGTTCAAGTGAATTTGTGTGCAATTTGTAAATATAATACTATAAATAATATGTGTGACTTCGAAATTAATATGGAGGAATACCAGATGTGTGGGGAAATTAGAGTGGCAGCCAGAAGAAACTCACTGGTTATGACCTGCAGTTTTTGCCATCAAATGTTCAAACAATTACAGGCTTTTATGCGCCACTTGCAGCTGCTACATACTGATAAGTTAGACTTTATTAAACAAGCCACAGAAGTAGAGGTTTATGCTGTTGAAGAATTAATAAATCAAAGTGCAGTCTCGTTTGCAGCTGATATTGTGGGTTGTGATGAATCCAACTCTGTGGAGGCTGATGGGAAATGGTTGAGCGAGGCAGATATCAGCAAGCTAGTTGAAAGCGCAATACCCAAGAAGAAAATACCACAACATGATCAGCAGAAAAAAAACAGAGCAGAATATGTTGATATAAAAAGAGGCAACACGGTCAATACTCCCATATTAAAAGCTTTGCATGACTGCGATATTTCCTTTAATTTGATGGATGATTTATATTGTGAAGGAAAACTACCTGTAGACGAAAAAGAAAACAATCGTTACGATACAATATTGAACGAAATAGAAAATGACGGCGTGGAAAGCGATACTAATGGAAGCGTTCCGAATAGTATCGGTTGTACTGAGACTGAAATGATAAACTTTAGTAAAAAATTTCTAGACACTAATACAAAGTTACAGCAAGACATCACTATGTCAGAAATTAGCATGCATAAAGCATTATGCTCTTTAGAAAGTTCGAGTGTAACTAAAGAAAATGTTGGCAATTTGCCAACTAATTGTTCTAAAGATCTTTTACAGGAATCAGAAGACGTGGGTGATGTTGAAAGTTTGTTGGAAAATTTCAAAATCAGTCGCACAACAAGAAAACTTGTTGACGAAGGTAAAAATAAAATGAAGGATGTTAACAATTGTAACATTTTAAACGTAGAATTCAGCGGTAAAGTAAATTTCAACAATATTGTTACAAAGAATTTTAACTTAAGTGATAATTATTCAAGTACAAGCAAAATTTCTTTAAATGGCCAGTTCAATCAGATATATTTAAAAGCATCTGGCAGTTTGGAAGATGGAAAAGAAGTGATACAAAATATGGGCTTGTGCATGGAATCTAAAAAATTGGATGATTTCGAAGAACAACTTAAAGATCTAGAAGATATATTAGTTAAAGATGTTACAAAAGGCAATAACCCAATTAAAAATGTAACATGCGAACCAATATCGAAAACTTTACAACAAAGTGAGTTTGAAAAAAATTTAAAAGGCTTGGAAACTAATTTGTATGTCGGTAATGATATTTTTAATATCAATACTAATAATAACAGCCCTTTTCTTGATTTAGGAAAACAATTACAAAATTTAGAAGAATCTTTCAATGCAACTGAAAAAAAATCAAATACTGAAGAAATTTTGAAAGAAAAAAATTCAGATGCTTTAGGGCAACAAACACTTTTGAATGAGGACCTTACAAAAGCCCTAACTGATGCAATAGGCGATGATCTGGATTTATTAAATATTCAGCTAGAAGAGGATGGTGGAGAGCCCTTGAATGAAGACATACTTAATTTACTGGAACATGAATTAATAGACAAAGAGACTGAAGCAAGTTTAGAGCCACACAAAGAGGAGCAATTTACAGGTAATGAAATTAAATGCGACAAAAATATTCAAAATTCAGAAAAGCCCACGGAATATGTAAATGAAAAAGAAAATGTGGCAACCAAATATCAAAGAACTAATTTAAAAGCCAAACAATTAATGCAAGCCACACTAAATAATGATTTTTTAAAACACACAAATGCTGGAATTATAAAAGATTCTAAAAAGGCATTTAAAGGGAAAAAACTGCAACAAGAGCAAAAAACGTCAGTAAAGAGTAAAGTAAAATTTAAATTAAATGCAAACGCTGATAATAGCCAATCCAAGAAATATCGGCAGAAGAAAACTCCAATTGAAGGAAATCAAGAAAACAGCGAAGTTATTTTAAATCTAAAAAAAATTAAGAAAGAAAAACTTACACCAACATTAAATTTTATAAATATGGAGAGAGGGGAGAAGACGCCCATGAAACGAGAACAGTTGTGTTTTAAACACAGCGCAAAAATGCTCGAAAGACAAGGAAACTTAAGCGAAACTGCAACTTTCAAACAAAGGGTCTTAAAAACGAGCCCCAGAACGCATGATGGAGAAACAACTCCACAAAAAAAACAATTTAAAAAATGTCCCACAAGCCAAGAAAAACAGCATAAGTCAAATCCTGAAAAGAAACCAACAATAATACAACAGGAAATAACACAGATTGTAAAGCTTGAGCGGTATCAAAAAACTCGAGAACAAACCAATAAGCTCCACAGCGATAATATACTAGAAAATTCAAAGAATTGTGCAAATCTTAAAAAAAGAAAGAGCAAAAGCACTTCGAAATGTTCAAAAAGATCAAATGAAAATTCCTCATCTTCCACAAAAAGTATTTCAATAACTCCCCAGAGACTAAGAAATATAGCAATAAGATTACCAAGATATACGCCTGATAAACTAGCAAATATCTTAAAAAACGAAGATAAAATAAAATTAGAGGAAAGTGCACGGCAAATAGTTCAAGATTTCAAACTACCAAAAGGGATTAGCTTGATGGTGGTGCCCACAAAAGGTTGCCAAAATGAATACACAAAATGTAAAATTGAAGATGAAAGTAATAAGTCAAAACATACTGAAATACAGAAAAACAAACCGGCAGAAACAAATCGTTTAATAAAACGAAACGATATTTTACCACCATCCCAAGAAAACCCTACAATACAGGCAACACCATGCAGCAGCAGCAGTAATTTGGAATGCAAAAGTTATACTATAAGCCGCTCCTCCAGAAAAAAGGAAGTGTTACAACGTGTGCAGAATATTAAAAAACAAATATTTAAATCTATAGAAAAAAGTGAATGTTTCACTATGAAACGCCAGCCAAAACAAGAAATATGCATACAAAATATAACAATTTTACCCAACCTTGATGATGAAACACTAAAACCCTTAATATTTCCTCACTTAAAGAGTCCCCTTGAAAACAATACTCCAGCAGCAATTACACAAGCAACAGTTCCAACCAATAGTTTCATCGAATTTGCCAAAAATGAATCATCAAATAATGAAAATGAAAAATATAGTGCAAAAAGTTTAAAAAGAAAAACACTTCCAAATGAAAATATATCAGTTAAACGCCAGCAGGAATTCCCCATAAAAGATCAAAATGAAGTTCATGAGAAAATATCGAATCTGGAAGCTACACAACTGGATTTGTCAGAAAGTGTTGTGGACTTTCTACAGGTAAGTTTTTTTTTTGTACATTTATTTATATACATACATATGTACATCTATGAGCAGAAATTTTATTATAGCTATGCTATTTATTGCGCGATACAGGAGTCCTTAAACACATCTCTTCTTTTTTTCGCATTATTGGTTTATTTATAATAAATTTCACAAAGTAAATTTGTATATTGCCGAAATTTTATGAATTGAATTCAAACAATCATTTATTGTAGTCAGGGGACAAATTACCGCATTCGTAAATCGACGGAAATAAAATATTAAATTTTAATGGGTGCGGACCGGACCACCCACTTTTTTTTAAAGCAATATTGTATCTTAGAGTTCAGGGTGTGATTCACTTTTCGTAAAAATTTGTTAAGTAGAAGCACATGAAATATAATATTGTTTTAATAGGTGTGGGTAGACCCATTTTAAAACCAATTGATGTATTTTAACGGCCTGTCCAAAGTTTTTGACAGAAAACGATCGATCGATTATTTATATTGAAAACAAAAAAAAATTTATTATTTTATTATTGTTTTCAATATAAGTTGTCGAGGGAACGTTTTCTGTCGACATTGTGCGCTACATGCCGTAAAATTCCATTCGAAATCGACTTGCTCTAAGCTTGAGTTCAATACTTTAAACTCTTTAAATGACATCAAATTTTAATTTACACTAAGAAAAATTTTTCATGAAATTAATTGGAAGAAATTTTTATTTGTCAAAAGAAGCCGTAGAATGCAAATCATGATTACCAATTTTTCTACTTACCTATATGAAATAAAAAAAAATCCAATATATACTCATGTGTAGCCGAATAAATACTCAGAGTATTTTTATACTTATGCGTATGATTGTACAGGCGTTTGAGCCGCATAATTTAAGAAATGTTTATGCACATAGTGTATTGTTTGTTTGTAGTTATACGTGTTCGGTTCAAACTTGATGCGTGTGTTGGTGTATATTGCTATTTGTTGCGTATGCCAAGTTTCATAAGAATCGCTGAATCATAATATATAAATTCAATTATTTATTGAAGATTTTTTTTTAAATTGTTATAAATAAGTCCACTAAAAAGAGCTTCAAGAGAGTTAATCAGATACCTAACTTGTGATCCTGAAGTATTTTATGATTTTAAGCAAAAAAAATCACCAAAATAAATTTAGTTTTTAAGTTTAACATTTGTTAAGGAATTATTAATTCCAAATTATTATTTTACTTATTCAGTAAAATATTTATTTTTAAAAACGCATTGAAGTTGAATATTGAGTTGGTGGCTGGATCCTATGCGCATTTTGCTGCTGCTAATGCAGATCACCAGGGAACCTTTACCCAAAAAATGTTCTTAGCACAACTAGAGATATTAAGTTAAACTTCCATTTAAACAAATGAGAAGTTCATATATCAATATCAAAGTTGAAACAAGAACTCAATAATCAATATGTTTTTTATTTTCTTATTTTACCATTGCTATATATACATATATATAGCCACGGAAAGTTTACATTGCAAAGTCTCAATTCAGCTGTGTGAACGACAGATGAAGGAATACTATCTTTTATTGTCTTTCTCCCAGCTGAATTAAGACTTTGCAAAGTAAACTTTCCGTGTCTAAAAGGGGTAATACATTGGCTGATTTTTTTCAGCTCGAAATGTAGTTGTAAGAAGTATGTATGTGAAGAAAATAAGTGTAAAAAACAACAACAGCTATTCATTGCTTTAGCAAGAATAGAGTGTTGCCATACAATTATTTTTGATCAGGTGCAGTCAGTTTTATTCATATTGAGATAATAGTTATTGTCTATTCTTAATTATTATTGAAAACAATATTACATTTTGTATAGACCAATCACTTTTATAGTCGTGAATTTTTAATGTTATCGGTCCTTAATGCCTATATTTTCTAAATTCCGTCAATCGCTACATAAAGATTTGTTTTCTTAGACATTCACATCGTTGAGTTGGCAACGATAACTCGGCAAATGTAGTTGTTAAATAAAATTCACACATGAAATCGGTTGTCTAACAAAACAATGTTGTCAACTCAAAAATTTCCATGTCGAAAAAAAAAACGATTTTATGGCGCAATCCTTGATATCCAGTTTTTACTCTGTATACATTTTAGTAAAAAAAATTTCCTAGTGCTGTGTTTTAAGTGTTTAATAAAATTTTAAACTGAACTAATCAAATAAGTGAAGAAATCAAAAACACTCTTTACACACAGGTAAAACTAAAAACATGGAATATTAAAATAATAATAACAATGAGTGAGCAAGAAATCATATCAGAACTTTTTAATCAGGAAACAGTTACACAAAACTCTCTCTAATAATATATTGAATTCTGTTTGAATTTTAAATTTTAGCGGGACTTAAAAGCAAATCGTATAAATGTAGAAAGTCTGCTGCAGGAAGATATCGCCGAAACTGCCTGTTCGCCCAAAGAAACTTGTGCAGAATCAAGCCCTAAAGATGCCAAAATTGCAGATGATGACGCCTCATTTATAGTAAACGATTTATTAGAGCAAGTTGTAAGTACAAATTTATTTCATTAAAATTTTACGTGCTGCATTTTTATATTTAAATTGAACTAGAAAGAATTTTAATCAGGAATTATTTCCTAATCGGGCTTAAGTTCAGAGTACTTTCAACTCTATTAAAAGCAAAAACAAATTTTTGAATTTTATTGTTGTTTTCAATATAAATTTTCAGTCGAAAGTTTTCTTTCGATATCGTGAAACAGACCGTTAGATAAAGAATGAAATATTTTTATCAATTAATCGGGTCTATTCACTAAACGGAAATGTTTTTAAAAACGAGAAACACGTAAATGTAAATATTACTCGATTTAGTGGCATTCGAAATTAAGTTCGAATATAATATTTGAGCTTCAAAGTAATTTTTTAATAAAAGAAATCACATTTTAAATACAAAAAATAAGCATTAAAAATGCCCAGCTGTAAATCTTTGACAGAAAAAATGTTTTTCTTCATACAAAAAATTTTTCTTCATACTTGGAGCAAAACTGCAAACAAACGTTAGAGTGTTTTTAACCCCCTTTTTTTTACACTAAAATGCAAATTTTTGTTAAAAACACTAACGTTCGTTTACAGTTTTGCTTATTTTTAACGTTAGAGTGTTTTTAACCCCCTTTTTTTACACTAAAATGCAAATTTTTGTTAAAAACACTAACGTTCGTTTACAGTTTTGCTTATTTTTTTTATTTAAAATGTGATTTCTCTTATTAACAGCTGACTTTGACGTTCAAATATTTTATTCGAACTTAATTTCGAATGACACCAAATAGAGTAATAAGTATAACACCAAACAGACATTTAATCGTTTTTAAAAAAATTCTCGTTTTTAAAAACAATTCGGTTTACAGAACATTAATTAATCACCCTCATCGGGAATATTTTGTTCATGAACAAAAAATTGTGAAAAAACAACGCAAAAATTGGCGATTACAATTTTAGGGAAAGGGAACACATTTCACGTGCACTTTTATTCCCGATAAGGGCGAACAAAAATATTCATGCTATAAGAATTGAAAATATTGAACTCAAGGCCGATTAAGAAATTATTCCTGATTGAAATGAAAATTTTATTTAAATTCTCCTTATATATGTACATCAATAGGATAAGGAACAAGATGTTAAAGAAGATAACAAAAACGAGAATGCAACATTTGAAAATATAAACTCAAATAATAGCCCTGCAATTGAAGACTTCAATGAAGCCAAAGATATTAATTTGTTGGCTAAATTTGGTGTAAGTTTCTGTTCAATTTTTTTTAAACTGTATTTATATACATAATTATGTATTAGTATATATTTATTTTTATATGAATTTTAGTTAAAAATCATAAAAATACCCGACATAGAAGATGTCATAACCTTGGAGCAGCAAGATGAGATGCACGAAAAAGCCTTCGCATTTGCTTTTCTTTACAAGAAGTGCCCAAGAATTTATAAGAAAAGATGTAACGATAAACCAACAACGAAGGAAGAATTTAAGATAATTTTTGAGCAAATGTTAGCTGACCTAACAACAACATTAAATTTAAATTTGAGCCTTATCGAGCTTAAGCGCTTAATAAATCTTATAAATCTTTGGTATGGCCAGTGTTTAAACAACAAATTCATTAAGAAGCGCAAACTCTCCGTTTCCATAAATCATTACTTGAACATGTTCAAATTTATACCGAAAACCAGTGGATGTTACTACCACTGTGAGTATTGCGAGGAATATTTCTCCACGGACCACAAATATTTCGCCCATCGTATAATACATACAGGATCTCGATATCCCTACACATGCCAAAAATGTTTTACAGGCTTTAAACATCCGAAAACTTTAAGAGATCATGAATCCTCTTGTAATATAACATTGAATATAGAAACGCGCATTGTACAGCCACTTGCTTATAATTATGTTAAATCATCGAGTCGCCATAATAAGTGCCTTGCATGTGAGCAGACATTTATAAACTCCAAACTGCTGTACGAGCACAGTAAAACACATTTACAAACTATATATAATTGTGCTAAATGTGAATGTGTATTTGCCTCTGCTATAGATGTAAAAAATCATATGGCTAAGTGTATAAATGTCATCGAACGTATGGCGGTAAAGCAATCAAAGCCACGACCACAAAAGGCTAAAGCAGAATAATACTTAAGAGAACTGATTTAGTTAGAACTTAGTGTTATAGATTTGTTGCACAGGGAATGTATGAATAATTTAATTTATATGTATTTTATTTTTATACAAATTTCACAAATAATGTAATTATTAATACAGTTTAATTTGTTGTTTTCCTCGTAATACAATTCCAATATTAATTAATCTACTTAAATTTGTTTTATTTTCATATCACTAAATCGAACAGTTTATTAATTATTCTTTAAAAACTGAATTATTTTTTATTTTAATTTTTTTTATAAGAAAATATTTTTTCCTTTATTAATTAGTGTTTTTTGTTTTGGAAATTGTTACAATTTAAGTTTAACATTTGTTATTAGTGCGTAATAATTCCAAATTGTTTTTTTTTATTCAATGTTTTTTTAATTAAATATTGAGCCTAGTTACGACTGTCGTCTAGTCTAGTGCAAAATTATCGTAGTCGAAGTCGTAATATGACATTATGTTAAACTTTCATTTAAACAAATGAGAAGTTTAACAAATATCAAAGTTCCGGTTCACACACTTCAACTTTAGTTGCTCAACTCGTAATTCAGCTGGTGGAGAAAAAGAGATATTTGTATTTCCTTCTTCGTTTTTCTTACAGCTGAATTATGACTTGATGAACAAAAGTTGACGTGTGTGAACCGGGACTAATCAACATGTTTTTTATTTTCTACTTTACCATTGCTACATTGGCTGAATTTTTTCAGCTCGAATTGTAGTTGTAAGTCCCGGTTCACACAATTCAACTTTTGTTGCTCAACTTGTAATTCAGCTGTAAGAAAAAAAGAGATATTTGTATTTCCGTCTCCGTCTTTCTTACAGCTGAATTACAAGTTGAGCAACAAAAGTTGAAACGTGTGAACCGGGACTATGAAGTATGCTGCTAGTAAAATGCGCATAGGATCCAGCTAACCCCTCAATAATCAATTTCAATATACTTTTAATTAAACAATTATTTTACTGAATAAGTAAAATAATAATGTGGGATTATTAGTGCGTTAACAAATATTTTTTTCTTTGTTTGGTATATTTTTCTTGTACTTGTGAAACTAATTATTTATTCGTTGAAAACAACTGTTTTATAATTTTTATTTAGACTTGGGCAGTAATGATTACGTTTTGTAATTGAAAGTTTTCAATTACAATTACATTTTCTTTTAATTGAAAATTAAAAAATAATAATTAGATTTAAAAGTACATAATTGTGATGGAAAAAATTGCAATAATTATTACAATTACATGTAATTGCAATCGAAAAAAAACGAATTACAATTACATGTAATTGGAAAAATACTTCCTTAATAAAATAATTGATGGACTTAAAATCACAAGGGTACAAGTGCAAAAAAAATTCTGAGTAATTAAACTTAAAAGTTTTTCTTCCTCTTAAGTTGTTGCTAATAGTAAAACTATTGGCACTTTTACCCCTTATGCTTTTACGTCTCTCAATTATAAAAAATACATATAATATTTACTTTTTTTATTACTTACAAAAATATTTAATTGCAATTAATAATAAATTAAAAAATAACAATAACCTTATTTGCATATTGTTAATTAAAAGACCAAAAAATAATAATTTTTTCAACATTGTCATTTCGTTCATTTACTCAAACAATGTCATAACTCAAAAAATGGAACTTTTAAGTTAATGCTGCAGAATTAATCCTCATATCGTTCTTCATATTGTGTAAAAATTTCCTACAATTATCTTGTTTAAGCAGCTCTTGAGAGAAACATAAAATTTTCTTTTTCCATTAAGTTGCTTGTAAACTGATAACTTTAGACTCGTTTTATGGCAAACTACTTTTTGTGAGTTATGACATTGCTTGAGTAAATGAGCGATTTGTTAAACGCTTTCGCTTTGATGTAATAATAGCTCTCAATGTACCCATTTCACACTAGTTCTTGCCAAATTTTATTCATCAACGAAATCACGCGAACGGCTGGCATTTCTTTTATGTAGATTGTACATACATATCGTTACCTTAATATATAAAGTGCCTAACTCATCTTTTTTTTTTTTAAATTTAGATGTTCTATCGAAATATTCAAAAAACTCGATTAAAAAAATAGTGAGTTAGGGCCTTTTTATATTAATCATATACATATGTGTATATATGAACCATATACAAATAACTTTTGGTCTACTAAACATTGGAAAAAGGTAGTTTAAATAAAATATTTTCACAAAAATTCAATTGAATTTGTTGAACTAAAAGTAATGGTTATTTCCTTAACTACAATTACACTTAAATGTAAATGTAATTATAATTGTGATTGAAAGAAATACAATTATAGATGTAATTTCTATTTGAAGTATTTCCAATTACAAGTAATTGTAATTGAAGGTTTTCAATTACAATTCTGTTTTGTAATTATAATTGTAACTAATGTAATTGAAATTGCCCAAGTCTGTTATTATTATACTGAAATTTGGAATGAAATTTTACTTTTATAATAATTAATTATCTCCAATAATTTTTTACAGTTTTTTTCGCTTTGTAACCACTTTTTTTTGATTTTAAGTTTAAGTTAAGTTTGCAAATGTTTGCTTTTTATCATTATATTAAGGGGTTTCATGGGAATTTTCAAAAGCCTCGCAACCTGTGCAATTATGCATTTTTACACTCTCGTAAATAAAATGTCAAAAATTTTATAGAAATTTATTTACACAAACCTGTTAAGTTTGTCCAATAATATTGATTCGTAAACTTAAGCTGTGCAATTGTGCATTTTGTAAACAAGAACTTTTTGCCTTTTTGGCTTTCTTTAGATATTTTTAGACACACACACACAGACACTTTTTATTTTTATAGAAATATATAAATATGTTTTTAAATTAAACATTTTTTGAAATTTTCTTATTTTATTTTAATTAAATGAACTTTTTGACGTTTGTTTCAAATTTATATAAATGGGGCTTCATGAAACAAGTCTAGCAATTTTGCGAAATTGCACAAATGGCAATTTTAAGAGTTCTCATGAAAACCCTTATTATGTTGTTGGTTTGAGAGGCGCTTATGTAATAGTATAGGTACCAATATGTACTTTAAATGCATATTTGGATGCTAGAATATATTTGTTTTTTGCTAGAAGTAAAATCACTTAAATAAAGTACGCAACTGTGAAAGTCCAAAATATTCTATAAGACACCTTTCGCACACGCAAAAGTTTTCTTTGCAAATTCTTGAATTTGTAGGAGAGAAGGCAGAAAATAATTTGAGTAAGTACATACTTTGATGTATTCGCAAAGTTGCTTTGTTCTTCGCTTGTTTCTTTTGGTTTTTTACTTCGTCATGTACAGTTATTTCATGGTATAGTGAAAATTTGTCAAAGTAAATCTCTCGTGTTCAAAATGACTATTAATTAGACTCACGGAGCTTGTACCGAAATTTTGCTAAATTGATTCATGAATTTCCATATAAATGTATGTATATCTAAATCTAGCCTGCCCAAAGTAGCACCAGAGTGCCGAATATTAATCGGCTTCTTATACAAATGAATACACATACGCGAATACATTTCTCTCGATAGATGTCCAGCTTTAATATAAATGGGTTAAATAAATTAGCAAGAACCCAAAAAAAATGCTGAAAATTCATAAAATATTCATTAAAAAATTAGTTCAAAAAAATTTTAATTTTAAAAAGAAATCAGAACTTAAAAAACTAAATAAAAATCAATAAAGAACTTAAAAAATTATTAGAAATTTCTGCATGATTAAGCAAACTGAAAAATATCGAAACTTCAAAAAAAATCTGCAGCATAATATCGAACCTAATTTTCTAATTTCAATTCTCAAAGACCAAAATCAAAGTTTCCAGGAGAAGGTTTGTTTATAATATTCCAATTTGTTTTACGATACAATTTTACAGCCCATAACTCAAAAGTTATCGACAATTTTGGCATTTTGATAATTCTAAACTATTTATATGTGTAGGTCCATAAAATTTTAATTTCAATAAAAAAATATATATTTTCGACTATATGTCGCTTACGATAAAATCGTAAATAAGGCTCGATATAAAATTCAATTGCAGAAAAACTGCAGTTGTTTAAAAAATTAAACTTAAAAATATTTAAAGACCTCGAAAACTTATAAAAAAAATCCGAACCTCTTAAATAACGAGCCATAACCGCCAAAAAAGCTTAAGCGGCATATTTTTTTTTTAAATAAATATTTTTTTACGAAACCACTTGTTTTGCTGTTATGGCAAGAAATACATACATATCTATACTTCAAAAGGATGACATTTTAGAAAACAAAATATATTCAGGGCAATTATAAATAAAAATCCCTATTTTTCCCCTATTTTCCCTATTGCTTGCTATTGTTCCCCGGGAAAAATTTCTCGCGGAATTTTATTCATAATTGCCCTCATCAAAAAAGAATCAAAATTTCGAAAAGATGCAAGATATGAAAAAAAACAAATTTCGAAAAAAAAAATACAAAAACTTTGAAAATATTGAAATTTTGAAAAAGAGAAATTTCGAAAAAATTACAAAACGAACAAACCGAATTTTAAAAAAAAATTTTAATTTTGGAAAATCAGCAATTAAAATTATCATAATGAAAAATACATATATGTATGTGACCTTCTCCGAGAAAAGGGACCTAGTGTGTCAAAAAACAGATTTGGACCTAAGAGTGGATTCTGGTACCTAAAAGGGTGTAGCATAAGATGAAATGCGTTTTTCTCAAAACTTCATTTTCACACACTAGGTCCCTTTTCTCGGACAAGAAATTTTCTTTCTTTGACAACAAAAACAAATTGTCTTATTTTGTTTTGTTTTCAATATAAATAAGCGAAAGAAAATTTCTTTTCGACATCGTGAGCCAGGCCGATAAACTTCGAAAAAATCGAAAGCTCAAATTTATTGAAATATCAAGAAATCGAAATTAAAAATCATGGAATATTAAGTTTTGTTTTTTTGATAAAATAAAAACTAAAAAAAAATTAACGTTCTGTCCCACGATAACGACAGAAAACTTTCGATCGATTATTTATGGCCTGTTTCACGATATCGTAAGAAAACTTTCGACTAAAAATTTAAATTGAAACCAACAATAAAGTAAGAAAATTTGTTTTTTTTTCAATTAAAGAAAAACAAATTCGAAAACGAATTAAAGAGTTCACGAACTTTGAAATAAGCCAAGTTGATTATGTTTTCATGTAAAGATTTCTAATTTAGAATTCTCTTTCCACGAATATAAAATTTTTTCCTTCAACTCTGAAGAGAGTTTTAAAACAAATCTAGCGAAATAATCCGGTGCTTATAAAAACTTATTACGAAAGATAAGTGACATATGTACTTCATTGTATGTTTAAGGATCTATTTTTGGAAACGAATCGCAAGCAACAAGTAAACATAAATTTGATTGATCTTGTGCTCTTCAAAAAAAAAAAAAAAAAAAAAAATCGAAATATTATAGATAAGACGAATATAACATATTTATTTCGCAAAATAAAAATATTTCATTATCGCTGAAAAAGAAAAACTTGGCAATTGTCTCATTTTAATTTGTAAAATAATTTTTTAAATTAAATTGCATACCGTAAATTGTTGCAATTATTAAATTTTTTTTCTGCATAATTTATACGCTACCCGTGCGACTGAAACTTACTGTTATAAGCTTTTCCTGGCACATAGCCATTGGGGCCATCAGCGACAATTAATTTGTATCCATTATCACCGCGTGTACGACGGCCATGTGGCAAATGAGTAGGAGCACGAGTACATGCATTCACAATGCTAAATGTCAGCAGCAAACTGATGCACGTTATTTTCAAACATTTAGCAAGCATTTTAATTAAGATATGTATTTATTTCTTTGTTTTCTATTTTCTTTATTTATTTTTTATTAATTCAAATAAATTATACACAACGAACGAACGCACTTTAGAACGACGAACCGTTTTAAGTTTAAGTGTAATAATATCGCATTAATTTTCAAGACGTTCAGCACTATACTATCAACTCTTAAATATAATAAATATAAGAAGTATTATTTATTATCACACTCTTCTTAGCGATGATTATTGAAGATGTTTGTTTTTGCTTGCGTCTTCAAAACATTTGTGAACAATTATCACTTGTAGCAGGCATTAGCCTTTTAAGTAATGCTCTTAAAATTGCGAGTATTTAATAACAGCGCTATACAAGTCAATGGAACAACGTATGCGAGAAGACTGATTTAAAAATTTTTAAACTGAAAGTATTTTTTGTAAGTCAGAGTTTTGAGATGAAACATTGTGTCTTTAAATGAATACGAAGAGCAGAGACGTTGCAAAAACAATCAACTAAATATTAAATAGGGAAACAAAAATTTGCTCAAAACTTTATGTGATGCATTTTTAGTATGTACTTGCAACTTCAGGTAGAGAGATTTCAGTGCAGTGCACACCTGTGATAGAGGGATGAAGATACCTCTTTAACAGATGTGAATTTTTTGCAATTTAATGAGAATTCGGTTGAAATCTTTACCGTTTCCAAATAATTCTGTAAGACTCATTTTCCACACGTAAAGTTGACTTTCAAAAGTCTTAATTCAGCTCGGAGAAAGAGATGGTAATGAATAAATTTTCTTTATAACAAAAGTCAAAGTGAGGAAATTATGGGCCTGTTCGTAAATGCATCACTGGGCTGCAAATGGAAATTGAAATGTCCTTAATTACTTCACTAAAGTAGATAATACACAAATAAATGTCAAATATGATACAAACATGGATACTACTGAAAACGATTATCAGCGAACTTGTATTGGGTTTTAAATAAAAGTTTGCTCGTATGATGCAGCGCAGTGATGCATTTACAAACATACCCTATATTATTATTATTAAGATATTTTTATCTACGAAGTTTGATTTTGTTATAATAAAAATTAACCCGCAGATAAATAACCCCGGTTATTATTAACGGTTGTCAATGGAAGCCAATCACAATGGACCCAACTGCATCTGTGAGTGGCGGTGTGTTATAGCACCACCCTTCCTAACCTAACCTAACTTATCCCTGCTACAAGTACTGTCGGCACAGTTCTGCAAACCGAGTCGATTTGAAATCGCACAATTTTAGAAAACTAACTCTGATTATATAAATATTTTTTCAGACTTTTTATAGCTATGCTATTTATTGCGCGATATATCAGTTAGAACGTGATTTTCGTAACAAAAATAATCGACAATATTACAGTTATAAATTTTAATTTTTGTTTTGATTTCTTTGTACTTAAAAGCAGAGTATGAAAATAAATGAAACAAATTGTTTGATTTTGTTTTGTTTCGTTCCTTGAAGTGAGTGAAACAAAAACAATGAGAAAGATTGCTCAATTTATTTTTGTATTGTTTTTTCACATTATGCAAGCCATACACCTTGCGACCGTTGGTACAACACGTTGGATTAACAAGTTGTGTGTTTTGCCCACAAACTTTACAACAACGTGTACAACATTAGAGCACAACTCCATTTCATAATTTTTTTTTTTTTTTGGAGTAAAATATCTATAACCGGGTGTACTAAGACACTTCTCTTCTTTTTTATTTTAATTAACCGACTTCTTTTTCTATTATACGATTATTTATAGATTCTCAAATATCATATCTGAAAGAAAATTATCGTATATGATTTTGAACACGTCTACAGGACCATTATCAATCGTACGATTTCAAATCTATTCGATTTACAAAACAGGGCCGCCTAGTTATTTAGAATTTGTCATGGAAACAACTTAAAAATTATGCTGTCTAGGCGCTATGTAAAGAATTGTATTCGAATATTATTGGAATTAAAAATTGCTCGAATAAAAGTTTCAAGAAACAATTTATTCGACTAAGTTTTAGTTTTCTTTGAATCAATAACGGATAAATATTTATTTTCTGATATTTGAATAAAAAATTTGTTTGTATAAAAATTAAAAAATAAAACTATTTGAGCAATCGATTAATTTCTTATTCGAATAATTTACGAAAAAAATATTTTGTTCCCATACATATTATTGGAGTTCAAAATTGTTCTAATACAAGTTAAATTAAAATCATTCGAGTAATCGAATAATTTTTAATTTTACATATTTTCTTTATTTAATGACTCGATTAACTTACGAATCTATATATATAAAACAGGATGTGTTTATGTATGTATGTATGTATGTATGTAACGTATGGACTCCAGAACGGCTGGGCCGAAATTTTCAGGGAATCTTCAGAATATTCAGGCGGGTGACACTGTGAAATCTGATTTAAGATTTTCGGTCTGCGGGCGGAGGGGCGTGGCGAAATCCAATTTTCATATTGCACCACCAATGCCATATAGATATATTTTATTTGCGGGTGGAGAGGGGTAGCGAAGCACACCGGGTTAAGCTAGTAAATTATAATATTGGAATGAAAGTGTAGAAAAACATTAATTATGTATTCGAATAATCTTCGAAATAAATTTTTTTTGTATATTATTCGAGTTCGTAACTGTTTCAACTCTAGTTCTTCTTCTATTAGAATTGTATTATGTCCTAGTTTACACTATGCAAGTCTTATTGCTAAGCTGATTAGTTTGTTAGGAGAGAGATACGAGGGGAACAGAAACGTCTCTCTATCTCTCTCCTAACAAACTAATCAGCTTAGCAATAAGACTTGCATAGTGTAAACTAGGACTATTGAAATGTGTTTACCATAATAAACTATAAATGTGCTACGCCACTGTTTCAATACTAAGCAATAATGCTGAAACTGATAATTAAAAAAAAATTTTTTTAAATATTATTTATAATTGTGCCAGAGAATATGTTATAAAAGATTTTATATATTTTGAATAAAAAATGACATGTATGTATGTGTACGTACATATGTATGTAAAAATGCAAGAATCGTTTTTTTTTGAGCGAAGTATTTCTGTAGCCACTATAATTGTTTGTATCAATTTTTCAATTGGTTTGTTGTTTAATGCAAATCGAATGTAATAAATTCAATTTGCCTTCGATTTTATTGTTTTTCTTATTCTATAACCTTTAAGGTTAAATTGAATAAAGAATTATGCTGATAAAGAATATTGTATTGAAAAAATAGACATAAATATATACAAACACATGTACTTTATATATCAATACAAAATAAAAGTATTTAGGTTAAAAAGAGTATGGAAAAATATTAGTTCTAAATCACAAATTTTTTTATAACATCTCTATACAAAAAATATTAGAAACGCAATCAGTTCGTGGATTTGTTATGTTGGCAACATTTGACTTCCGTCGTTTTTAGTTTTATTTATTTAGATGACGCCACCGACAAGTTGTCGTCGTAATAAGTATGCAAATAGGTCATATATGTCATACGAGGGCGGTTCGGAAACTTCTTAGCCTAGCACAAAAAGCGCGCTATAAACAGAAAAAAATGAACACATGTTAAATTTTGTTTCGATCTGGCAACTCCTTCATATAGAAACAGGTGTTCACAAAAGACGCATCCGCGATTTTTTAACAATGGAAAAATTAGAAATGCGTGGTGTCATTAAATATTTACATAAAAAAAGTTTATCGGGACAAGAAATTCATAATGATATGGTGAATGTGTTAGGTGAAAGTGCTCCTTCATATGCAACGGTAAAAAATTGGGTTGCTGAATTTAAACGTGGTCGTACAAGCATTGAAGATGAACCACTTAGTGGACGTCCAAAAACAGCAACAACAACAGAAATTGTAGCCAAAGTGCATGATATGGTATTAAATGATCGACGAATAAAAGTGCGTGAAATAGCTAATATCATGGGCATCTCAAATGATCGAGTCCATTTAATTTTGCATGAAGAACTACAGATGAAAAAGCTTTCTGCAAGATGGGTGCCGCATTTGTTAACAGTCGACCAAAAACGCATAAGAATGAACATTTCTCAAGCTTGTTTGGATCGTTTTAAGCGAAATAAAATGGATTTTAATAAGCGTCGTTTCATAACTGTTGATGAGACATGGATCCACCACTATACTCCAGAGACAAAAGAACAATCCAAACAATGGACTGAAGCTGGAGGAAGTGCCCCAAAGAAGGCAAAAACAATTCAATCGGCTGGTAAGGTTATGGCAACGGTTTTTTGGGACTTCAAAGGTATTTTATTGATTGACTATCTGCAAAAGGGTAAAACAATAAATTCAGAGTACTATTGCAACCTTTTGGATCAATTAAATGTACAAATTCGAGAAAAACGTCCTGGCTTACAACACAAAAAAATAATTTTTCATCAACACAACGCACCAGCGCACAAGAGTGTTTTAACAATGTCTAAAATCAACGAATTAAAGTACGAGTTGCTTGACCACCCACCTTATTCTCCTGATTTTGCTCCCAGTGACTTTTACCTGTTCCCAAATCTAAAAAAATTCCTTGCTGGCAAGCGTTTTACCTCAAATGAAGATGCAATTACAGTTGTAAACCACTATTTTGAAGACCTTGAGGAAAACTATTTTAATCAAGGGATAGAATTGCTAGAAAAGCGTTGGACTAAATGTATTGAAGTTTCAGGAGACTATATTGAAAAATAAAAATATTTTTGAAAAACTAACTATTCTCTTTCATTGATAGGCTAAGAAGTTTCCGAACCGCCCTCGTACATGTGTCTTTTCTAACTGGGTGGGTTGAATTTTTGAGTTATTCGCTATTAAAAGTAGAAAGTTACTGATTTCACCCTGGGATTAAATGATAGCATTCGATATCGAAAAAAATTTCATACAATTTTAATTCTGGGGTCTAATCGTTGAGTATGGCATTCGATATCGAGCCATATTATTACATTGTACGATAGCGAATGCCATAATCTCAAACTGAAAAAACATGATCGAATCAGTTCGTTATAGAAAGCGACAATTAGGCCCCTGTTTGTAAGGAAACTTTGCTCGATATCGAATGCCGTAATTTTCCTCCTGTGACTTTCAAAAAACGAATTTTAATGAGTTTTGAGGTCCTGGGAATCTATTCTATTTATACGATGATGTCCGTATGTACTAGAGGTGAGCGCAACACAATAATTGTTCGCATTGTTCCAGTTGTCAACATCTACGTCACGTCAATACAATACCAAACAATTGGGGTTTGTCTAATTTTTTCCTAAGTTGTGCGTTTGTGTAGGATAGTAAGTCTCAGCATTTATTTGGCGGGACATCTAGTTAATAAAAAAACACCTTTAATTACCATTTTATATAATTGTATATAATTTATTTTAAATAAATTTGTGTGTGTGTGTATTTTTTTCTGTTTGTTTCTTAACTATTAACTAAAAATATATATAGTTTTTTATTTGTTCTCCTATGACTATTCGTTTAGTTGCTATTTTAACCATTAATAGTGTCTTACACTATTCAGCCAAATCTTAGCAATAGAAAAATAGCAATAAAACGGTTTTAACAAAATTTTCAAGATCTTATAATAATATTTTTCAAGTAAAGTTTTATACGTAAATATTTGGGGAATTTTATTAAAGCTTTAATTATTAAACAGAATTGCGGCATAAAAACATTTTCCATACAAAATGACACAAAAAGCAGCCCCAGAAAGCAGTCGAGAGATAGAATTTTATTTTGAAAACGTTTTTTCTTAATGATCAAACAGAATTGCGGCATAAACACATTTTCCATACAAATTGACACAAAAAATCAGCACCAGAAAGCAGTCGATAGATAGAATTTATTTTATTTTGACAACGTTTTTTCTTATGCTCTCACATATAAATTAATATTCTCTCAACAATGCTACCATACTTTCAATAAATTTCATATATTTTGTGAACAAAACTACAAAGAAAAATAAGCACAAAAGAAAATGAAACAAAAATTAGAGAGCATATGAAGTTACTGCCGTAGATTTTATTATGGGCTTTGTTAATTTGACAGCGATTTTTCCTGAAGTTGCGGACTTATTCTGTTTAATCATTTATGCTCTCACATATAAATAAATACTCTCTCAACAATGCTACCATACTTTCAATAAATTTCATACATTTTGTATTCAAAACTACAAAGAAAAATAAACACAAAAGAAAATAAAAATTAGAGAGCATTTGAAGTTACCGCCGTAGATTTTGTTATGGGCTTTGTTAATTTGACAGCGATTTTTCCTGAAGTTACGGACTTATTCTGTTTGATCATTTAGAAATTCAAAAAGTAGCTGAATTTCATTGGCGGAATTTAAAATAAACCAACTGCTTATAATACTCAATGCATCCCAATAAATTAAATACAACCACAACTTGAAATTACAATTTTCTAAAGATTAACTGGAAAAACGTTGCCTGTTTTGAGTTACTTGACCCGCTTGTAAAGCAGCAGCAATTATTTGCCTCTGCTAATGATATTTGATTTCTTGAGTTGTGACTGTTTTGATTTAATATGCGAAATGCAATATATATACGAACTCCTTTATTGAAACATAGTCATATCTAAAAAAAGAAAAAAAAATTGATTTTGGAGTAAATGATATGCCGTTCTGTAAATGGAGTCGATTTGAAATCGTACGATTTCCAAAACTAATAAAGGTCCTGCAGACGTTTTTAAAATTATATAGTATTTTAATTTTCTTTCAGATATGATATTGAGGCTCTGTATAATAGACAAATTAAATAAAGTCTTAAGGAACTTTTCTACTATCAAAGTTGGTTTTCTTAAAACAGGATTACATCTTTATTTATCTTGCTTAAGATTTTGTATAGAAATGTCTTATACATTCCATTCGTCATCCTTAGTAAGTTGTACATAATACCCCTTTTAGACACACAAAGTTTACTTTGCAAAGTCTTAATTCAGCTGTGTTAAGGACAGAGGGAGGAATACTATCTCCTAGCTGAATTAAGACTTTGCAAAGTAGACTTTCCATGTCTAAAAGGGGTATAAATCATTTAAAAATTTTAACTCAATTTCTGCAAAACAAATTTTTTTGAGTTATGACTATGTTGCCATAAAGGATCGATATATATTTTTTTATTAAAATATGTATGTATAGGGGCCTGGTCACACGATGTCGACAGAAGACGTATTGAAAACAACAACAAAATAAGAAATATGGTTTTTGTGTGTTCAATATAAGCAATTGATTGAACGATTTCTGTCGCCATCGCGGAACAGGCTGATAATGATACAAAGCAATCATAAGTTAAATTTATTAATTATAATATTAATTTTATGAATAATACTTTAAATTTGCAAAAAACTATATCATATAAATTATAAGTATGTATATAAGTATATAAGTACATAAACAAAAGCAATAATTATGAATAAAATACAATGGAAATGTTTAATTTATCACTATAAAAAAAAATCACATGAACACTCAGAAAGTAAAAAAAAAGATACAAAATGTAAAGTATTTTCTTTAAAATCGAAAGAAAAAATTGCTTTAAAAAGTATTTAACGTGCAAAACTGGATTGAAGACTGAATTTTGATTTAGTATAAAATGGAATACTTTTTTAAAGGCAGATTTTGTCAAAAATATTGTTTCAAAACGTTTAAATTTTGTATGAAAAATAACGAAAACTCGTTTCAAAAAATATTTTTTCCATACAAATTACAAAACGAAAAAAAAGCGTTTGTATTTACAAAATCTAGGCCTTAGAAATCCCTATAGCTACTTATGTACATATATTTAAAATTTGAAAATGAAATCTTAAATTTGTAAAAAAAAATAAAATATCATGATTAAAGTGCTCTAAATGTTATAAATGTGTGAACGTTTAAAAAAATTACTCAGTAAATTTATTACAAAAGGACAAAAAAAATTTGCATGTTCATATACCACAAAGCATATAATATCTACAAAACATTTGAACAGTTACAACTTGTCGTACATACAACCAGTACAACATACATATGCATATGCTCAATTCACAAGCCATGTTGTATCGCTTAAAGTTGTATTGGACAATTTCAAATAAAATCTCTCAAAACAAAACATTTTATAAATTGTAATTTGTTTTCGTTTAGAGACATTTTGATTGCAATGTTCTTTTCAAATACAACTTTCTTTTGCAATACAACAAGTTTTGTGAATTTAGCATTTGTATAATCGTTGTGCACACCCTAAATATATTAAAAATCTCTTCTACAATCTTCAATTAATCAAAAAATGTTTACACAAATTGAATCTTTCTCTTAAGCTACGCCAACAATAACTTCTAAGTTATACATATGTTAACTAAATGTTTTAGTGCCATTATTACAATTTAAAGTTAGCTAAAAATAGGATTTTATTGGACGTATACATTATTACAAATTTAATTGAACTTACCAGGTAGCATAAATGTGCCTTTAATTTATCGCTAGTTCACTTTAGATTAAAAGTAAAACTCTACTAATGAAAAACTTTTATTATACATCCGATAAAATCCTACTTTGAACTAACTTTAAGTTATAATAATGATCCTTAGTTAATTTCAAATAAAATAAAGGGGATCTACTCTGTAATTCGAAATGAAAGGAAATGTTTTCGAATTTGCGTGCTAATAACATACAAATTCGAAAGCATTTTCTTTCGTTTCGAATTACACAGTATACCGCCAGAATTTAGAATACATATTTCTTTTTAGTCATATTCACAACAATATAAGTGAAACATGCTGAATACTTAATTCTTTTTTAAGATTAAATTAAATTACAAAATGTAAAATAAGAAAGTAATACAAATGTATGTATAAAACAGATATTAAAAAAAATTTAATACTAAAACGTTAATATGGGAGTTTCACGGTGATCCAACAAATCTGAAAAGAAAGTTAAAACATTTTTTTACTGATCAAATTCAAAATGAAGTGGTTTAATAATTATTCTATGAATAAAAAAATACTCATTTGATGTTGGTTAAGCACGTCCTGATAGACACATTTCGTTGGTGCTTATTCATTTCATTAGTTGACTTCAACATTTTTAAATTCATATTAATTTTGATACTCATAAAATAAGAATTCTGTTCTATTTTATTCTCCTCTCCTCTTTATCTTTTCTCTTTTTTTCTAATCTTCTCTTCTTTTCTATTCTACTCTATTTTATTATATTCTTTTTTATTTTTTTCTCTTCTATTCTATTATATTTTTATTCTATTTATATTCTATATTTATTATATTTTCATTCTATTTTTATACTATTTTTATTCTATTTTTATTCTATTTTAATTCTATTTTTATTATATTTTTATTTTATTTTTATTCTATTTTTATTAAATTTTTATTCTATTTTTATTCTATTTTTATTCTATTTTTATTCTATTTTTATTCTATTTTTAATCTATTTGTATTCTATTTGTATTCTATTTTTATTCTATTTTATTCTATTTTTATTCTATTTTTATTCTATTTTTATTCTATTTTTATTCTATTTGTATTCTATTTGTATTCTACTTTTATTCTATTCTTATTCTATTTTTATTCTATTTTTATTCTATTTTTATTCTATTTTTATTCTATTTTTATTCTATTTTTATTCTATTTTTATTCTATTTTTATTCTATTTTTATTCTATTTTTATTCTATTTTTATTCTATTTTTATTCTAGTTTTATTCTATTTTTATTCTATTTTTATTCTATTTTTATTCTATTTTTATTCTATTTTTATTCTATTTTTATTCTATTTTTATTCTATTTTTATTCTATTTTTATTCTATTTTTATTCTATTTTTATTCTATTTTTATTCTATTTTTATTCTATTTTTATTCTATTTTTATTCTATTTTTATTCTATTTTTATTCTATTTTTATTCTATTTTTATTCTATTTTTATTCTATTTTTATTCTATTTTTATTCTATTTTTATTCTATTTTTATTCTATTTTTATTCTATTTTTATTCTATTTTTATTCTATTTTTATTCTATTTTTATTCTATTTTTATTCTATTTTTATTCTATTTTTATTCTATTTTTATTCTATTTTTATTCTATTTTTATTCTATTTTTATTCTATTTTTATTCTATTTTTATTCTATTTTTATTCTATTTTTATTCTATTTTTATTCTATTTTTATTCTATTTTTATTCTATTTTTATTCTATTTTTATTCTATTTTTATTCTATTTTTATTCTATTTTTATTCTATTTTTATTCTATTTTTATTCTATTTTTATTCTATTTTTATTCTATTTTTATTCTATTTTTATTCTATTTTTATTCTATTTTTATTCTATTTTTATTCTATTTTTATTCTATTTTTATTCTATTTTTATTCTATTTTTATTCTATTTTTATTCTATTTTTATTCTATTTTTATTCTATTTTTATTCTATTTTTATTCTATTTTTATTCTATTTTTATTCTATTTTTATTCTATTTTTATTCTATTTTTATTCTATTTTTATTCTATTTTTATTCTATTTTTATTCTATTTTTATTCTATTTTTATTCTATTTTTATTCTATTTTTATTCTATTTTTTTTCTATTTTTATTCTATTTTTATTCTATTTTTATTCTATTTTTATTCTATTTTTATTCTATTTTTATTCTATTTTTATTCTATTTTTATTCTATTTTTATTCTATTTTTATTCTATTTTTATTCTATTTTTATTCTATTTTTATTCTATTTTTATTCTATTTTTATTCTATTTTTATTCTATTTTTATTCTATTTTTATTCTATTTTTATTCTATTTTTATTCTATTTTTATTCTATTTTTATTCTATTTTTATTCTATTTTTATTCTATTTTTATTCTATTTTTATTCTATTTTTATTCTATTTTTATTCTATTTTTATTCTATTTTTATTCTATTTTAATTCTATTTTAATTCTATTTTAATTCTATTTTAATTCTATTTTAATTCTATTTTTATTCTATTTTTATTCTATTTTTATTCTATTTTTATTCTATTTTTATTCTATTTTTATTCTATTTTTATTCTATTTTTATTCTATTTTTATTCTATTTTTATTCTATTTTTATTCTATTTTTATTCTATTTTTATTCTATTTTTATTCTATTTTTATTCTATTTTTATTCTATTTTTATTCTATTTTTATTCTATTTTTATTCTATTTTTATTCTATTTTTATTCTATTTTTATTCTATTTTTATTCTATTTTAATTCTATTTTAATTCTATTTTAATTCTATTTTTATTCTATTTTTATTCTATTTTTATTCTATTTTTATTCTATTTTTATTCTATTTTTATTCTATTTTTATTCTATTTTTATTCTATTTTTATTCTATTTTTATTCTATTTTTATTCTATTTTTATTCTATTTTTATTCTATTTTTATTCTATTTTTATTCTATTTTTATTCTATTTTTATTCTATTTTTATTCTATTCTATTCTATTCTATTCTATTCTATTCTATTCTATTCTATTCTATTCTATTCTATTCTATTCTCGTCTCGTCTCTTCTAATCTCTTCTCTTCTCTTCTCTTGCCTTCTCTTCTCTTCTCTTCTCTTCGCTTCTCTAAGCTACTCTACTCTACTGTACTCTACTCTTCTATTTTATTTATGATATTCTGTGCAGGCCTAATTTGTACCATTTGGAGAAATGATTCCCTACACACATCGATGTCAAAAAATGGTTCTCGAGAACAATTTTGTGCTATTGACGGTCTATTTCTGTTCCCTAAGGTCTAGAAAATAGCATGAGCCTGTCAACAGCAGTCAGTTGTTTGCGAAAGCGCTAAGATATGCCACAATTTCTTAGTATAGCAGTGACCTGTTGTCGATGTTGACAACTGGAATAAGTGTGATTATTTCAGATCATATTTTTTTCATATTTTCCGGGAATGTCGCGCGTTCTACCAATCGAAGAGATTAAAGACACCCCAACAGAAATGAAAATAGATTTACCTTTAGCTATGCTCCACCAAGGCAGTGTAACATAAGTTAGAAATGCATTCAATGGAGTCGATTGTTGTCGTCGGTTTTCTTTCCAAAAGTGAAATGATTGGGCAAAACCACGACTAGCCCACAAAGGATTATAAGCACCATCGTCGAGTTCTGTAAATACATATAAATATAAATATAAAGTGTTAGAAAAGGTTACAAAAATTAACTTCTAAAATCTCTTTTAAATAAAAACAAAATTTCTTTTCACAAAACCCTTCTCCTAATGTTCACCTTTCAATGATTTCTTGGGCAAATCACACCAATAGTAGATGGTGGTGCCATCTGGGGTACGCCTTTTGGGCACTAAATTAATTGCACGATTATAAAATGCTTGCATAGCAGCGGTACGTTTAGTGCGTGGCAATGTTGAAGCAAAATTGGCAGATTGTTGCAAATCCTCAGCATCTGCCGAGGGCGGTGACAGTGGTGAAGTGCTGCATGAGGGCGAATTATTGCAATTGCCATTACAATCACTTAACGAGGCCGGTCGACGAAAGTAGTGAGGTGATGATTTTGTCAGTTCATCGTTTGATTGGCCAGCAGTTAATTGTGAAGAATTATTATCAAGAGTAACAATAGCATTAGCATTTTTACAGGTCTCAGTTCCTGAGTCAGTACTCGTATTTGTGGATTGCAATGGATGGCTGTCTGCGGTTACAGGTACACGAACACATTTTTCGAATTGATATATTTTTGTGGTTTGTGATTTGGCTTCGCTATTATTTGAATTAGCATTGGACGTGGGAGTGGGATTGTGAGGTATTGGCGAGGTTTGTGGGCTGTTGCAGGATGCTTGTTCTACTACCGGCAACTCTTCCTTGCCTCGCACAGTAATCATTGAGTCACTATCAGAGAGTATAACCATTTTAGCTATATTTTCAGACACGTGTGTTATATCACCACTTCCATTTAGGGAAATGGCATCATCTGCTATTTCATATTCTTGGCAAGAATCAATTGGCTCCTTTTTCTTTTCCTCCAATTGTATGAGGGGTATGGCCGGTTTTGTTTCAGGATTATTATTGAGATTCTCCTTTTTACCTTTTGCAGAAGTTTTAGCTTTCTCTGTGGTACTGTTGCTAGACGGAGTCTTTTGATTTCTTAATTTCTTGGGCGAAACTTTAGCTAAGAGACTAGTTTTGGTTGTTTTATCTGTGATTTTGTCCTTTGTATCCTTTTTCAGTTCATTAGCTTTATCTTCTTTAGGCTTGTCTTTCTCTTTAACTTTATTTTTATCCTTTTTACACACTAACAAGATTTCTGGTTTCCTTGTTCTGCGATCAGCTGCGCTTAACGAAGAGCTTCTACCGATTGCAGTACTCGTATTTGTTTTTCTATCATTAAATTTTAAACTGCCTCTCTTTGTTACCACCAATTCACTTTCTACACTTAAAATATTTTTTGGCTTTAGTTTAGATTTTTTATCGGGCATTTTATTTAAACACGCTGGTGTTTCATTGGCAAAATCTTCACATGTGGGACAATAGATTTGCGACATTTGAGGTGTATTTTTATCGGAATTATTTGAGATCCAACGTTTTTTGCATTTTTTGCTAGTCTTAAAGCAGTTGCCAGCACACCCCGTAGTTTTGCCATTTACTGATGAGGGCGATGTCACCATGACTGCTTCAATGGCATCTTGTATGCCAGTGTGTTCTAGGAGTGAAGTTGTCTCTTGGCTGGGTGAGTTATCCTGCTTAGGACTTTCATTTTGATCTTGCGTTACTGTTTTTGCTTTAACACTTGCCGTATTTATAACTTTTTGGTCTATTAAAGCTTTAAGCTCTTCACAATTTGGATTTGTATGAAGTTTTGCCTCGGATGCCGAGAAAGCAGGACGCAGATCTACAAATAAATATAGATCATTTGTTTCCAGTTTAGTTTCCATCTTTCTAGTTTTTAGCTTAGCGCAAAAATAAAATAGAAAAATTCGCAACATAACATAATATTTGAAATATGTAAACTTAAGTCAATGAAAATTATATTTATTGAATGAAAAGACATACTAAAGTAGTTAACCTGTAGCGTAAAATGAATGATTATGAACTCATTTTAAATTATGTGAGTTCAATTTGAGTTTTCATTGAACAAGCAAGCGGGTTTGAAGTGAGAAGGAATGTGTTAGTTGTAAAAGTTAATATCTTTTAGGTGAAAGACTATAGCATTTGTTGTAAAAATTCTGAAAACAAGATTATGAAATTCAGTTATCATATTTTATTTTCTATGTCTTGGCAATGAAAAGCTTTAACCTGCCCGAGATTTAATATCTTTAAACCTCAAAAATTATAATATTTAATGATCTGTTATATTTTTAACTTAAACTTCTTAATGTTAGAGTGTTGCCTACTTATTATTCCAGTGGTGGAACTTAAATGGAGGGTTTGGGATCGGCAAGGGTCTTTTGCTCCCCTGTGAAAAAAAAACTGATTGAAAATTACCCGGATTCCCTGATTTTTATTTTTAACTTCGATAACAGATGTTCAAGATTCTCAAAAAATGTTCTCTTCTTAATATGAGAGAGCAAGGCGAATTGGTACCAGGTGGTCTGGACTTGCAACTCTGCATATTCGCCTTGTATATTTGTTAGTGTAAAATTTCCTGCTATCTGAATATTTCATAACGCTTTGCATTTTAATTTGATTTGACAGCTTAGAAGTTATGTCAGCTGCTGAATTAAAATCACCTTATATAAAATCGCCTTGTAAGAGAGCTTCTAGAAATTTTCTCATCGACGAGTGTTGTCGTGGAAGTAAAACAGTTAGCTTGGGATCAGCAGGCTTGCCAGATGCTGTAGGATTCTACAGGGAGTCGCAAAAAAAGTTTATATTTACTGGATCGATTTAAAAAAATAAGCTGCTTATCGAAGCAATGGTAAATTAATATAACCCAGTAAAGAAAATTGGAAGACATTTTTAAGGGAGTACATTTTCATGCCCTCCATAGAATCCACGAGTATATTAAAAATATACACATAATTAGTAGAAAAGCAAGTAAAATAAAATTAAAAATAAAAAAAAGATTTAAAACCAGGTTTTTTGACCCCAAAACGTCCACAACTGACCTTAGAACGTCTCGTGGAAAATATAAAAAAAAATTAAGGGTTAATTTGAACTCTCACAAAACATTATAGCTTTGTTAGTTTAAAACTTATAGTTAAATTATTAAAGGGTCTCTACCCAATATTTCTTATCAAAAGCGCACAATAGCATAGGTGTAGTTCGAAACGGATTGTGTAAATTTTTACTGGCCCTCTTTCAACCTAACCTAACTTGGTAAAGATAATTTAGACATATTTACGCAATTTTTATTTTTTTTATTTATTTTTACTGGCGTTTCCAACCGAAACTGGATTTGCACATCAGTTGTCAGGGCGGTTATTTCCTAGTGTGGTGTGGTGGGAGGCATAGGAAGGAAAGTCAAAGGAGATTACTTGCATAAGTTCAGATGTGTGCCTCGCTGGGCATCATCAGAGTAGCACACCTCAGGCTGCCTTGGGCGTCATTCCTCACTTACTTGCTACAGAGAACTTTGTGTGAGAACGGCGACTACAAGTTCCCTTCGACTCATTGAAGCAGGTTTGGTGAGGACAGGAGTAACAGGTCACACATGAATCTTAAATATGATCAGTTTTAGTGATCAGGGATCCGTAACCCCTGGGTTCACGGACTATAAGGTCGTTGAAATTGATTTTTAGTAGAACACACTCACTGGTGATTCCGGATAGGGACTATTCGGTCAAATCCGATAAGCTATATGAGTGTGGTGTAGTCCTTTCCAGGCGGGTCAAAAATGGCGGAAGTTACAGGCGCTGGTGTCTATATCTTGGGTACAAGTATTCGTAATTCATTCAGACTGTCGAATGAATGCCGCGTTTTCCAGGCTGAGATCTAGGCGAACCTCAGCGCCATAGAACTAGTGGCCAGAAATGTAGCTGAAGGTGAGAAGGTAACGTTCTACCTCTACAGCCGGGCAGTGCTAAAAGGTTTGAAGGGACACAATGTTAAATCGAAAATATTTAGTGATTGTAGGAATGTTTATGAACAAATATAGTGCCGGACTATGTTGGCTACCTGGTCACAGCTGGGTTGAGGCAAATGAAATTGCCAATGAGCTGGCAAGAATAGGGTCGGCGTTAGATGATGGAATGTGTGACAGATCGAAGAAATTTCCGATAGGTCATTACTACAGGAAACTCAGCAATTAGGTGGGGAGCAGGGCCAATCGCTCATGGCGATGTAGGGATCATTGTGAGAGTATCGAGGGCTATTTGGCTAAAACTAGACTCAGGAAAATCCAAGTAGCACGGATATGAATAAGAAGGCGATGCGAGTCGTAATAGGCTCAGCGACTGGTCACTGCTCGATCAGAGCAAGGACAAGCATTTGGGAAACAGGCACGCCAAATTTCTGTAGGATGTGCGGGGATGAAGAGAAACCAGAAATAATTGAACATATTATCTGCCATAGCCCGAAACTGCAACACCATAGGCTTAGAGGGCAGATCGAATGTTTCCATGAGAGCATTAGTGATATCGCTAATTGCAAACTGGAGGATATCAGGGGCTTTATCATGGGAATCCAGTGGGCTAATAGAAGATAATAAGGACACTTCTGAGTACAAATGGTTGTTCAAATTATTATTACCGGGAGTCAACAGACGAGAATCACAATGGACTCAACTGGGTTTCCTAGTGGAGGTGTGTTATAGCATCACTCTTCCTAACCTAACCTACCCTAACCGAATCTAAGCAATTTTTTCGATTTTTATGACGTCATACTTTGAAAACCAAACGACCTTAGTATTCTGCAAATTTTTGTTATTTAAAGTTCTTCTTCAATAAAATATCTATGATAAATATTTCTAAACTATTTACGGCATGTACCGCGATCTCGGCAGAAAACGTTCGAACGATGACTTATGTTGAAAACAAAAGCAAATTTTATTATTTTATTGATGTTTTCAATACAAGTTGTCGATCGAACGTTTTATGTCCACTTCAGAGAAAAAGCATCGTTTTAAGTACTCTTTGAGTATTGGCCGTCAAATCACTATGAATGCGTACAGTTTATACGCAAACAAACGCATTAATTTTAAACCGAATTACATAACTAATTACTAAACATGCAACAACTAGTTCGTACACATTTCTTGAATAACGCAGCACAAACGAATATAACTAAAATTTACACAATCATGAGCATGAGTATAGAAATAGTCTGAGTATAATCGGCTACACATGCGTATATACAGGGATATTTTATTTCAACACACCTACAGCGTGTTTTTAAACAGCCAAAACACATTTTCCATTCCATTGTATGTATATACACAAACGTATGTATTGAGTGCAAATTATGGAATAAATATCCCAAGTATCATGGGTATATTTTTATGTCCGACTAAATATCCATACTCTGAGTATAAGCATACACCGATTATAAGTATGACAGAGAGTCCATGAATTTGATACTTATGTGCCTTTTTACTTTTAGTTGTAGCGTATTTTAGTTTTTCGCATAAACGAGTTAGAGATGCTCTTGTAAAATGGAATCGGCTGAAGTCATAATTGCTGGAGAGAAATTAGTTGGCGACTACAATTGTGATTATACGCCGTTACTAAAACTAAGACTATTTACTTATGATTATTTTTTTTGGAGTACTTATTGTCATTCTCTGGTCCACATCGTGGGACAGGCTGTTAACGTTAAATTCTTTGTGTGAGAACGCTTTAATGAAAACTTATGAAAATTGAAAAAGTAAAACCAAAATATTACGAAAGGAGAAATATAAATTTTTTCACTTTTTTTTATAAAATCCTACAACACAAACTGTTGCATAAATAAATATACATGTACATATATATGGCTTAAAATGTCCCTCTTGTAAAGAGGAATATTGTTCTTTAGTCGTATTTAATGATTTATAATCTGATTAGCAATATTGGAAAGCGCAAACAAGCTGTATGTTAAATTCTTGTTAGAATATTTATTAAACTAATTATAATTGGTTTAATTTTTTTATTTGTTAATTTTACAACAAAAAAAAAAATCAAAATAAATTATAGTTTTTTTTCTACAAAAAAAGTATGTATGTATACAAAAAGAAATACAAAAAATTTTCAAACAAATTTCAACGAAAGTATGCATTTCAGCTAATTAAAAGAAAATTTATTTACTTACGGACAAACAAAAAAAAAAAAAAACAAATTATTAAAAGAACAACAACAAAAAAGACAAATATTTTGAGGGATTGGAAAATAATGTTTAATGATGCATTCAAAATCTCTACATTGTTTTCTTTTGATTGGAGATTGAGTTTTAGATGAGTCCTGCTTTCTCGGCAAATCTATGTCGAAGTTCTTTTTTTTCAATATTTTTCTTGATATACAAGGAGAAAATATGTATAAAAAAAGTGTTGAAAGGTTAATAATAATTTGTATTGTGTTTTTTGAAAATTGTAGGTTTTTGTTTTTATTTATTTCTTCTTTTTTTTTAGTATAAAGGATAGAGGAGAACATTAAGAGTTTTTTTTTAAATAAATTTACAAAAGCGGCAACAAGTTAACAAAAATAGTTTTAGTTTACAAAATTTAAATGAAAAAAGCTATTAGAAAAAGAACTTAAGTATTTTATATAGAGGATTAATTACATACAAATAAAATGAGTAAATGTATTTAAAACAAGTATACATAATATACGAGGGTTGTTACTAATTGTGTGCCTAATACACCTTTTCCACATGCAAAATTTAAGTTTAATTCAGTTGTGTGAAAGACAGAGGTAGTAGTGCAGTCTCTTTCTGTCTTTCTCCCAGCTGAATTAAGACTTTGCAAAGTAAACTTTGCGTGTGGAAAAAGGGTGTATGCAAATGTATGTTTTTTCTTATGTGACACATGAAGGTGCGTCGATTTTTTTTAATATACATATACATATTTGTATAATTTCCGATTTTTCGTTTATCCCTTTTATAACATAATTTCTTTTCCTGTCTGAAATTTTTGTTATTGAACTTTATTATTTATTACTCATTTTAATTTGAGGAAGTTGCTTTTGCAATATTTAAGAAGAATAAAGAATATCATCCCAATTCTAAATATTCCCCGGGAAATACATAATTCCCATGAAATTAATTTTTTTTTCTTTTAAAAATCAAATCCACCTATCTATCCCAAGCAGATTGAGCTAAAAAAATTAAAATTTCTGGGAGAATTTCGAATTTTCGAAGCCGGCTATTTTATTCCCAGTTGCTTTATTTTAACTGAAATCCTGCAAATGACTTGTTAAAATGGGGGAGCAATTAATAAACTCCCGGGGAGATGTTATTGAGAATAAATAAAATTCGTAAATGCATAACTATTTTTTTCCTCGAAAATAATCGAGAGAGACTAATTCTCTCGATTGTGTTTAATTTAATATGTATAGTACAGTGGTTCGCTTTACATACAAAAAAAAAAGTTGTGCCAGTCACCCCTTTTAATTAAAGATAATGTAAAAACAATTCCAAAAATATTTTATTTTATTTTTTATTTTTGTCATGCCTACAAATACCGCCCTTTTTAGTATTTTGTTCTATAATTTAAAAACAAAGAATATTTTTTAATATTTTTAATTTCAAAACCAAATGCGACGATGAAATAGAGGTGATCTAACATTCTGATGTTAAAAAAAATTCTAAAGAGAACACTGGACATGCCAAATACACATATACATACATGCTTAAGTTACGACACGTTTTGTTAGGAAAAAAAAGTTAGAAAAATCTGCTAAATCGAAAATTATATTGTATAGATATGTTTATTGTTACCTTAACATAGAAAGGTCCTAACTCATTATTTTTTTTAAATCCATTTTGTATCGAACAATGCAAAAATCTCGATTTAAAAAAAAAATAATGAGTTAGGGCCTTTTTATATTAAGGTAACGTTATGTTTTTATACTTGTTTTAAATTATACCATTATTTTGAAAATATATTAAAATAAAAACACAGTTCGAGAAGTCTGTGGCAATAAGGAAAATGTGCTTAAGTCATATTTTAATGTTTTGTAGGAGAGGACTTACTTTAAAACTTTCAAGTTAAGTAACAGTTAAATTAGAAAATTCCGTATTAACTTCATTTTTTTTTTTTTTTTGAAAAACATCATTCTACACTCCATAACTAATACATGTAATTTGAAATAAATCAAAGTATTAGCTACACTAATTAAATTATTCCATAATATATATTAATTAGTACAAATATAAGCAGCAAGTCATTAAGCTATAACTTTCTGAAAAAAATTAAAGATATGTAGTTCAGATTTTACCCAAAGGGGTACTGTTTAATATGAGTATTACAAGGGTGTCATTAACTCAAAATCAGCTTATCTCGACTTAAGCACTTTTTCCTTTTTAACACAGAAGCATTTAAAACACACATGCTTTTAAATGCTTTCCTTTTAAGAATGTAAAAGTTCTAAGTGTTAATGAAGTGGTTATATTTCAAATCATGTAAATATATGTAAATGTATGCCTTTATAAAACAAGTGATTATGAAAAAATTCGAAACAAAAATTAATGAAATCTTTTACATATTGCAGTGATTAAAGAAAATTTTTGTTTAAATTTAAATCAATAAATGCAAAATATATTTGTTAAAAAATATCAAAAATATATATTTAAGAGAATACAAAAAGCATATTGAAAAGTAAAAGTAAAGTAAAAGAAATATTTACCATCTCTTAAATCGCCGGCTTCAATTTCTGAAACTTCATTGGCTAAAGAGTCCAAACCCTCATTTTCGGAACGAGCCTTAGAAGCGGCTGAGCCGCCAGCTGCATCCGCAGCATTCTTTGTGCGCCAAGCATAGCGTGAAAAATTATTTAGATTAGCACTGGGATCGCTTAAGCGACGCTGATGGCGGTATGTGCAGTAATCATCGTTTTCCTCTTCCCAATCATCCCACATATCAGTGGCGCAAAAACTGCAAAATAATAAAAAAATAATCTTGAGAATATTCCTATACAGTATATACATTTGTTTTTCTTTTTTCTAAAATACCCTGGTTCACTTGTAGGGGTTTCTACGCCCGAACCTTTAGGTTTGGTTACCGCCATTTCAGCATGACCTTTGCCCTGAGGGCCCTTCATGCGCACAAATTCACAACGTGTTTGCACACCAGCTCCGCTACTAAACAAACCAAAAGACATGCGTTGCGCCACTTTTGAGCTTAAGCTGGATTGCTAAAAATTTCCAAATGAACATTAAAATAAAAGCAGCAAATATAAAAGTCTTTCAAGCAAATAATATCATGCATACCCTGGCATCATAAACTTTTTTTAAAGCATCATAACGTATAGAACCTAAAAATATAACACCTTGCACAGCACCATCTTTGTCATTGGCCACTAGTTCCACACAAACCATTTCACCATCTCTCACTAAAATATCACTAAACACCTTTTAAAGGGAACAGACAGGTAAAAGTTTCTTTTTATTTTATTTTATTTTATTTTAAGAAATAAAAATATTACTTGCCTCATCGAAATTATCCACCATAAAACATATGTGCGGATATGTTATTTCCTCACCCTCGCCTTTGGTGTCCATTTTTCTTCTACTCGGACTAGCATACACCCGTTGCGAATGACGCCGTAAAACTTGCAATTCTTTGGGCGAAGTTCTGGTACAAATTGCCAAAGTTAGCGTGTAGTCAAATTGATGTATGATCATATTGAGATAAACTGTTTCTTCCCAATCCACATCCGGGTCACCAATAGGTAGTTTACGGGAGTCTTTGCGAAAAACATCAACCTCAGTCTGAAATTGTTTTTTATTTTATTTATTTATGTACATATTTCTTAAGGCCTTTGGACGAGTGTGTTTCTTACCTCATATTTTGGCATATGACGGGAAGAGCTTTTAACATGTTTCTTACGTACAAAGAATAACAAATCATCTGAATCAATGCTATGGACTGGTTCCGATTGAAATAGAAAGTGACGTACAAACAAATCGGTCCAATAGGTGGTGCCTTGTAAAACCACAAACCCACTGTCTAAAAAAAGGAAAAAGTTAATTTTAATAGTTGTATACATACATATGTATATACATATTGTACATACATACATATATACATATCGTTACCTTAATATAGAAAGGCATATTAACTCATTATATTTTTAAAATCGATATTTTTGCATTTTTCGATATATTAAATGCTCTATCGAAATATGTATAAAAAAACTCGATTTAAAAAAAATTAGTTGGGGTCTTTCTATATTGAGGTAACGATATGTATGTATAAACAAAAAACAAACAATTTTACAGCAAATGCTCAAAGAAAATTTTCGTAAGAAATAATAATTTTTCTAAAATCAAACTCCATTTCGCGCCAATCGATATAAAGGCTCTTCTTATTACCATGAGGCCTTTTCTCTGTAATTCCAAGCGAATATAGATGCTTTCAAATATTTGAGTTCATAACATGCAAATTCGAAAGCATTTTCTTTCGCTTCCAATTACACAGCTGACCTCCCACTCTTCTTCTTCTTCTTTTAACTGCATATCGTTACGAAATCGTGTCAAGCATTGCATATAAAAGTTGAGTGACAAATCGTTTTCGAAATTTGGAAGATTTTATTAACCAGTCGTTACGAATTCTTAACGAATTCGGTGCATTTTGGTTTGGCGGGCGTATGTAAATATCTTTGGTTACAAGTAGAAAGGCCCTAGCTGAAATAATTGTAACTTTCCAGGAGAAGGTAAAAACATAATAGAAACCGTACAACTACTTGTACAAACTGCTTTGTACGACTGCTTGTAAGAGCGTTAGTTTTTGCATTATTGCATTAAATTTTTGTGACGAGGTGTATTTGCGTGATTAAAATCTGTGTGTGCACGTGCAGGCGTAACGGCTGGGCCGATTTTGATTTGTTTTTTTCTGTTCGAAAGATGACTTGATCAGTGTTCTTAGCTATATTTGAAAATAAAGCGGTTCAGCCGTTTAGAAGATATCACACATCTTTTCTGGATATATCGGGGATTTTTTAAATTTTTTATTTTTGTTATTGAGCTTGATTGTGTAAGGCGTATGACTTCAACAGTTTTTCTTCAATCTATTACCAAACAGTCGTAGTCGTATTTGAAATACGCCTTACACAATCGGGCCCATTATTGAGAGGAATTATGTTTTGCTCTCATTTTAGCGAACTTTGCCAAGAACGACGTGATCAAACCAGGAAGCGTAATTTTTATGAATTTTATAATAAAGGTCAAATGATAGCAGTTATTTTTTGTTTTTTTTGCATTTTTGAGCAGAAATAACTGTTTTTTCATGATTTTTTTTTCAAGCAGAAATAAAAATCAGGGCGTCTACACTCGAATTCGAAAGTATTTTCTATCTATGTAAATCGAAACGAGAGAAAATTCTTTCGAATTTACATGTTATAAAAACACAAATACGAAACTATTTTCTTTCGTTTTGAATTACACAGTATACCTCCAGATTCTGGTTTTTATTTTTTCGAGCATAAATAATTATTTTTTATTTTCTGATTTTTATTTTTTTGAGCAAAAATAATTGTTATTTTCTTATTTTTATTGATTTGCCCACAAATAAAAGTTATTTCTTGGTTTTTATTTTTTCGAGCCGAAATAAAAATCAATTCTGATTTCTATTTCTATTTCTAAAAAAAATTATTTTCATCGCAAGATAATATGCATCAAAATTGCCGAAGACTGCATAATAATTTACGTAGCGTTAGGATCTAGGGTGTCAAAATGAATCAACTAATAGCGTTTTCTTTTCTGGAAAAGGTGTAACATTTTTAACTTTTTATTAAAAAAAATACAATTTAGGGTTCGTTTAAAGAAAAAATTCAAGCTCGCAAAGCATGGTACAATAGTTTCCAATAAAATGTATATGTATATCAGAAAATCATTTTATTTCGAATTTTCATTGAAAAGTGCAATAAGTGTAACATATTTTTCCAGAAAAGAAAATGTCATTAGATTTCTAAATTTGATTGTTATACTTTGTAATTTCATTCAAAGCCACGATGTGACCAGAAATCGTTCGATCGACAGCTAGTATTGCAAACAACAATAACATTAGAAAATTTTTTGTTGTTTTCACTATAAGTATTCGATAGAACGATTTCAGGTGACAACGCTTAAGGAAACTGAAAACGCAACATTTTCTGAACCACTCGGGGTTGTCATAGAATCCAAGTCGGTTTTGCTGATTATCGGTTTTGTAAACCAATATTGGATTCATTTGGTGTCATGAAAACAAGTCGGTTTTGTTATTTTTGAATACAAATATGTTCGATGTTCGAATCAGATTTTTTATGTTTTTGTTCATTTGTTTACGGCTTCTAATGCAAGTTTTTGTTTGAAAATTTTGTCAATTATGGTATTTACGCTAAAATATTCTTATGCAAATGTTCTTTAACTCTAATAAGGGTGAAATTTGGAATAAATCACGCAATATTGGAAGCAATCAATAAACTAAAATTGCTTAAACTAGCTAAAACTGTGAGAGAAAAAGCAAAATACTACGAAAATTCGCAAAAGCTTGCAAAAATTTTAAATGTTAAGCTTTTAAGTAAAAATGAATGAAGAAATCCAAAAAATTTCGAAAAAATTACATCTTTTGCAAAAATAACAGAAATTTGCGAAAAATTGCAAAATTTTAAACAAGCCATAATTTTATTAAAAAGTGCTATAACTTTAAGTAATGCTAAAAAAATCTGTACAAAACGCGAAAATGGAAAAAATTCGCAAAAACTTGCTAACAGCTGAATAATAGCAAAGTCTAATAGCGAAAACTGTTAAGAAACAGAATACTGGCAAAAACTCGATTTTATCGCGATCATTGCGAAAATTCGCGAGAAGTTGCAAAATGGGAAACAAGCCTAAAAATTGATTATAAGTCTTCAAAACTGTTAAAAATGTTATAAACTCGGAAATAACGCTAAAAATCGCAAATTCGCGAAAAAAATTCTAGATCATATATCAAATTATCAACTTTAATTTGGTTGAATATTCGCTAAAAATCAAACTGTTGAAAAAAAGATATGAAAAATTGCCCTTTTAGCATTTTTTATTTATTTTCAATTAAAAAAAGACAGCTGTAAGCTGCTTGGTTTATATCCAATAACAAAGCGATAACATTGGTTTCTATGACACCTAAAACCGACACTAGACATAGTTTAAACAAAAATCCGACAACATTGGATTTCATGACACCAAAGTATTTTTTTTGTCGGTTTCTAATCCAATTCCGATAAGATTGGTTTCTATGACACCCCTGACTATAATCACAAAAATACATTATTTAATTAAAAAAAATTATTCATTATAAAAAAAGAAAAATTACAAAATTGAGAACTTAAACTTGATAAAGAAATTATTTATTCTTTAAATAATAAATCGTTTAAAGTTAATAGGTACTTATGTACAGTGATGGGACAAAGGTAAATACCGAAATGGTAAATTGGGTATTTAAATGTAAATACCCAGGTATTTACCCAATCACCTGGGTATCTATCCAAAATGTGGGTATAAATCAGAATAAAGAAAAATTTAAATAAATTAAAAGAATTTAATTTTTTATTATGAATTAGATTTTTTAATAACAAATGAAATAATTTTTAAATTTAATCGTAATCGATGTCGCTGTCGGTATCCGATAAAAACTCAAATTTAGTGGAGTGCGCGCTTTCTGCTGAAGGTGGTAAACTATTTTTAAAAAGCAAGTTCCAGTTGCAGTCAAAACTGCCTTATCTGATCAAAACGCATCAAGAAATGTATAAATAAAATACACTTTATGTTCCAAATAAATTCGAAAATTTTCACATTTCTCTTACTTTACGTAACAACGAGCATTTGTTATTCAAATGAGTATTTACCCGAAATTAGATAAATACCCGGGTATGAAAGTGGGTTCAAATGGGTAAATACTAGGGATGGGCAAAAAATATCGATATATCGAAATATCGATATTTGAGAAAATAAATATCGATATATATCGCCGATATTTCAAAAACCTATATATCGATACATCGATTCTTATTTACGAGTATCGGGTTTCGATGCTTTTAAGAGCTATAGCCATTTTTTAACTGCGACCCAACTAAGGCAGATGACTTTTTGGATTGTGTGGGTATAAGCCTAAAGGCAGAATTTGTTTTTACTTTCCGTTCTGTTACGAATCAGCTGACTCTTTTTGGTTTATAAAATTCATATATCATATAAGCCATTAGTTTTTCTCTCCTTAATTCAGTTATGTTGCGTACAATTCCTCGATGCATGTCGTTATTCGCTTTATGAATGCGATGGTAGAACTATAGCTAAAACTTTACAACAATTACGCCCGGGAACTGATATTGTATTATTTTTTTTACATGTGTTTATAAACGTTAAAAACCGAAAAGTTGTTCCCACTTTCCCGGGAAATGAAAAAGTCCGGGAAAAGAAAAACTCTAATAACAATGGACGATGCAAAACTCATCACTTTAGTGGAAAACTGTGACCATTCTGGTCCGAAACAGCTGATTATTTATTACAGAAAAAGTAACTGTTAAAATTTAGAAACAGAACGGCACAGCACAGAGCAGCAACAGAAAGTAAAGACTAATGAAGTCTTAAGGAGCTACAGTAGGTTACGTATTACTTAACATAAATAGTTCTTTTGTATTAAATTTCTTAAATTAAGTAATTGTGCATTCGAAATTAATGCAAAAAAATATCGATATATCGAAATATCGATGTTTTCAAAAAATATATATCGATACTGTTCAAAAACATCGATACGATATATATCGATACATTTTCTTCATTTGCCCATCCCTAGTAAATACCCAGCGTTGGATAAATACCCAGGTCTAAACCCATCTCTACTTATGTATGTAAAATTATCAATGCCCCTGGTGTTAACTTTAGCATATCAGATCTACCACAATGCATTTACTTTGTGGTTCCACGAAGACGTGTGGGTGCATTCAAACAAACCTCAATAAACTTTCACTTTTCCCATATTTACGAATAATAAAATAATAACAAAAAGACCTGCTAATACCCTCAAATAGAAGAAAGAAAACAAAAACCGATAAATAGGAAAACATTCAGCATGGACCTACCCTGCTTATTGTGAACACAAAACAAATGTGAATAAAGAGAACTCAACAAAGCCATGATATTTGATTAATGAATGAAAACTTGAAATGTGACACTGTCTGGAATAATCGATAATGTGCAAATATAGACAAAATTTCTGGGGAAAAAGTGTCTAGATTGGTTTTTCTAACTAATAATTTTTAAATCCTACAAAGCTATAAAAGAAAAATAGCTTTAAGCATCTTACCATCCTTGAGCAATTGTCTCATTTCTTTGTTACGTTGAAAATTAATGTCTTCCAGCAACTGCTGAAGAGGTGTTTGAGGCTTCAATAGAACTCCTGCAGCGCTGGCCAACGACATTCTTAGTAATTGTTAATGTATAGCAGTACAAGACTTAAAAAGTGCTTCCAAGCTTGAGGTTGATTGCGGTTGTTAGAAAATAAAGGTCTCCAAAAAAAAAGGTATAGAATTAAGTGGGTAAGCGCTAGGAATTGTTTTAATAATGTTAGTTTTCCAATTATGTCACATTTTAAATTTTTTAAACTTTATTATCGATTTTATAATGATGTTAGTACTTTTTTCACACAAACCGTGTGCATTTTTATAATCTATAGTTTTAACTCCTTTAACTTTAATACAAAACGACCGTTTGCAGCAACTTTTCTTTATTAAATGCTCTTCACTGAAGGCAAGAAAAGTCTCTACCTAATCGGGGGGTTTTTCTTCATATTGCACTTGTTCCAAGCGGGTAGTTTTTGACGTTTCTTTGGAATTCTACTTAATACCAACGTTTTTATCAGAACTCTTTGTTCTTGTTTTATATAATGCGCAATCGCTGCACTAAAGTTGAAAAATTAAGGAATTGTTTTGTAAACAAAGTGAAAAACAATTGTGAAATTAAAGTTTTGCAAGATAACACTTCAAGAAAGGCATAACAAGAGAATAACAAAAAACTACTTGAGACCAGCTGGCCAGTCATCTGTTGATTAAGCTATTTGGTGAATGGCTGAATATAAGGCTGCCAGACCACATACACGTAAGCAATACAGCATAGCAAATGCAAGAACCTTTGGAGCACAACAATGAACATGGCAGCTCTGTGGTAAAAAATTCTTTCAAGTTAGAAATGCCAGCAGTGCCGTAAGAGTTGCCACACTCAACGATTTAACGCCATTTGGTCGTGTTTATGTGTCGCAATTCTAATATAAAGGGGGGATTTGAAATATTTTTGAAACATTTCTTCAGTTCTCAATTCGATTTTTTTTCAAATAAAGGGAAGTTACACTCAGGCAATAAATGCCTACTACTATTACTAGATGTTACCTTGTTAAGGAAAGAGATAGAGATAGAGAAGGCTGGCACTGAAGGAAGAGATAGAGGAAAGCTTAATAATTTTACAACTCTGCTTTTTGCACGTTTTTAGGGTTCCGTACTCCAAAGGTGAAAAGGAACCCTATTGTTTTTTCAGTCGTAAAGCAGCTCTGGGCGAGTCAACATCACGCGTCGTTGGCAATTATTTCTTAAATGCAACCAGGCCACTGTTGTTTATTGGCCTTCGAGAGTTTTGCGTCTCACCGCATGTGATTAGTGGTTGGCGTCGGTTAACGGTATCCACCGCGGTATCCCGTTGGTTTCCATTAACCACATGCAAAAATAATTATAAAGAAAATATATTGAAAATTGGTTGGAGAACCAAACAAAAACTCATTTTTTGAACAAAATAAACATTGAAACGTGGTTTAAGAACCAAACAAAAACTCAGTTTAAACAATTAAGGAGAGGAATTTGGGAGTTCCAGCTTCGTATGCGACGGTATATGTCGTTTGGAATTTTCTCGGAGGAGGCTCCTAAGCACAGAAATTTTGATGGCGATATAACCTTTGAGTTCGGCCAAGTAAATCTCCCATCCCTTGTTATAACAAGGGGGCACGGAGTAACCCCAAATAAACAAACAAACAAACAAACAAACCCTATTGTTTTCGCTACGCTGTCCGTCTGTCAGTCCGTCTGTCACAGGGTATTTTCTCGAGAACCGTAAGAGCTACGGACCTGAAATTTGGATACAGTGTGTAGACCCTTGGCCGCTACAACAACAAATACATGAGAGTTGTAAATTAAAGGGTGTTCCAAAACGAGCAACGAAAAATGTTAAAATCCCATGTAATATACATAAAATTGTATGTATATACACTTGAAATTTGTAAGGTTAGTGTATTTTTATACAGACTACAAAAATTAACACTATATCAAAAAATTTAAATTAAAGGGTGTTCCATCAGTTAATGCAACTTTGAGAATGTAATTTTGACAACTGGCTGTATCTTGGAAACCGTAAGAAATTTAAAAAAAGTGTAAAACAAAAAAATCGCAAAATTATAAAATCGCCAAACCAAAAAAAAAAATCGCCAAAAACAAAAAAAAATTCGCCAAAAAGAAAAAAATCGCCAAAAATGTCTAAAAGGAAAATAAATCGCAAAATACCGGAAAATCGCCAAAATGAAAAAAATCACCAAAATTAAAAAAATCGCCAAAATGAAAAAAAATCGCGAAAAGAAAAAAATCGCCGCAAGTCAAAGTCGTAATTTACTGAATTTTTTAATAATGCAGTGTTACGGCGCCTCTGGTGTTAAATGTTACGTATTAAATGTTTGTTTTGAAGCTGTGTTTAGTAGACATTTTATTGGTTATTTTACTTCGCCGATGATTCTGCTACACAACGAAGGAGGGAGCTCTGATGTTACATTAGGATTACTATCTGCTGAAATCGGTCTAGTTCAGTGACCAGTGACTATGCCTTCATCACATGAACTTTCTTACAACAACTGTTACAAAGGGACACTAATGCACATCAGAAAAATGCCTGGTGTTGTTATTTAATTACTGTTGGATACCGGGTTTGAACCCAGAACTTTCGGTTTTGTAATCATCGTGCTAACTACTTCAGCCAACGCCACCCTCAATAATGTGATTATAGGGGTTTTTTTTAAAACGAATATGACCAATATAGGTATCATCTTAAAGCTTTTGAGAATACCTTTCACGAAATGGTAAAATGCAGTCTTGGTCGACTATGCAAGAAATCTTTATTAGGCAAGACAATTTTATGAGCAGAAAATCTTTATTAGGCTGCGCCGTGTCGGGAAACACCATGGGGAGAAAATACTTAAGCCCGGTTGAAGGCCGGTAGTGCAGGAAAACATTATTAAGCAGGAAAACTTTGCAAGACAGAAAATCTTTACTAGGCTGCGGCGTGTCGTGGTGGAGAAAATTCTATGGCCTAAATCTGTTCGATAATTGTGTTGTCTTGTCAATAGACAGAAAAAAGTCGCGGTCCTTGGAAAATACACCTTATAATTACAATTTTGTACCACAATTTCGGAGGCCAATAACTCCTATTTTTAACCGACTTCAAAAAAAGAAGGAGGTTAACAATTCGTCTCTATTTTTTTTTTTAGGTGTGTAGGTCTATAACTCGGTGCATTTTAGACCGATTGTAAAAATTTTTTTGTTGTCTGAGAGGGTATAGCTTCCCATTGGTCCCATTTGAAAAAAGTGGGCGGGGTCACGCCCACAATTTTTTAAATTTGATTTAATGATCTTGTACTCATTTGATTGCTGCGAAACCTAGCAAACATCTTTGGTTCTTGTAATTACAAAATTTTCAAGTTGAAAAAATGGGCGGGGCTACGCCCATTAAAATGTATTTTAACATTACACGTGGTTCTACTTAACCGATTTTTACGAAACTTAGCACGCACCTTGAGCTCTAAAATAGACACAATCTTCTTTTAAAAAAATGGGCGGGGTTACGCCCATTAAAATTTTATATTATATTTCACAGGGTTCTATTTCACCGATTTTTACGAAACTTGGCATACACCCTAAGCCACGCCCCATAAATTTAATACTTAATTTCACGTGCTTTTACTTTATCGATCTGTACGAAACTTGGCACACACCTTGAACTCTTAAAAATACACAATCTTGATTTAAAAAAGTAGGCGTAGTCACGCCCCATTAAATTTATTACTATATATCACGTGTTTTTACTTAATCGATTTTTACAAAACTGGACCATATTTCTAAATAAGCACTAAAAAGCTACAAATAAAACTAAAAAAAAAAAATTAAACCGACTTCAAAAATAAGCACTAAAAAGCTACAAATAATATAGATCTAGTTAAATAAAAGATTTTTATATACGTTACCTACAGTGCCGTTTGAAGTTGGTGCCAGTAATACTGGTACTAAGCACATAGGAACATGCCCGGTAAAAAAACTGCAAGTAATTTTTATGTACATATGTATCTGCTTAGTTACCAATGTTGCTGGCACCAACTTCAAACGGCACTGTAGGTAACATATATAAAAATCTTTTATTTAACTAGATCTATATTATTTGTAGCTTTTTAGTGCTTATTTTTGAAGTCGGTTTAATTTTTTTTTAAAAAGTTTTATTTATTAAATTTTTGTTCTTATTGATTTATTTTCATTCATGTTTTAAAACTGAAAACTATTTTGCAATAAAAAAAAGAAAAATATATTTGCTTTCAAAAGACAACACCGTAAGGCGAATTCAGTAAAAAAAAATAAATGGTCCCTTGCTATTACGAATTATCGGGATTCTACTGTATGTATTTTAAATGTTGTGCAAAATAATTTTCTGACTTAACCTCAATATTTTTATACATTTGCTTTTATCTCTAATAAAGTTAATTAAAGTCATTTAATTTAACTACAATTAAATTTCACAATATTAAATTTAAGCTTATACATATTTTCAACTTTCTTTCTTCCCTATTTTAAACGGTAGAAGTGGAATAAAATAATAAAAAATAAATTATAAAAAAAACGAAAGAAATTTAAACTCTATTCAAATTAGTTTCATAGTTTCTGTATCAAAGGTTTATTTTTTCAAATGTTTTAGCGAAAAAAAAAACAATAAAAGAAAAATATTATAAAAATAATTCTTAAACATTGAAATAATTCTTTTTCTTTTGTAGATTTTTAAACAATTGCGCAACTATTAAATAGATTAAGCTGATAGTGGATTTGTCATGCCATTTTTAATACACGGTTATTAGAATTACTACATATCGCTCATTTACTCAAAGAATGTCCTAACTCACAAAATGGATTTTTTTGAGTTAATGATGCAGACTTAAACCTCATATCGTTATACATAAAAATTTCATACAAATATCTTTTTAACTCAGCTCTTGAGAGCAAAATAAAATTTTCTTTCTCCATTAAGTTGTGTGTAAATTGAAAACTCTAAACTCGTTTTCTGGCGAACTAGTTTTTTTTTTTAGTTATGTCGTTGTTGTAGTAAATTTACATTAAAATCCCTATTCATAAAAAATATTTTTAATTTTTAAAGCGTTTATAAAACAAATTTTGTATGGAAAAATTTATTTTATAAACCCTTCATAAAACCGAAATATTTCATTTTATGAATAAGGCAGTAAGTAAATAATACACTTGAATACTTTTAATTTTGTGTTGTTCCTTAAGGCAGCCCCCTAGTGTAAAAATTTAAAATATGTATGTATTTAAAATAAAAAACAAAACATTTCTCCAATCAAAACCTTTAATTAAAAAAAAAGTAAAAAATCAATAAAAAATTTAATTGAGCCAAGCAAACTTTTTGATTAAATAAATTTTTAAGCAAACGTTTAATTGATTTAATACATTTTTTGCCACTCTCTCTGCTGTATGTCCTAATTTATACTATGCAAGTCTTATTGCTAAGCTGATTAGTTTGTGGGAGAGAGAGACGAGGGGAACAGAAACGTTTCTTTTCCCGTCGTCTCTCTCTCTCTCACTCTCCTAAAAAACTAATCAGCTTAGCAATAAGACTTGCATAGTGTAAATTAGGACCATGCATTTGACAATTAAAAGTTTTTCTGCTTCAAATATAACTTTTAGTGAATTTAAAAATAGTAAATAAATTAAAAAAATCAGCTTTTGTCCATTTCGTTGCTCAACATTTAGATATTGCGTACAGAGAACAGCAATGAGTAGTGAAAAAATGAGTAGAGTTGAATCATGACTTATAATTTCTTCCACTTATGCGCACTCATACTTCTTGCAATGTTGTCTATTCACTCGAAAGTTTGAAGTGCGCATCGAACTCATACTTAGCAACATTTATGACGTTGTTGATTTCGACTCACCTTAGCTCAATGCCTATGGACGATGCAAAATAAGTATGATTCACAATGCAAGTTCTCATTATGAGGTTATGTGTTTCTCTGTTGCTTTTTTTGTTTGTTTTTTTTTTTGTTGCAGGAATTGAAAAAAACCCTATTTACTACTATTGTATACTACTTGCAAACTGTTTCATCATTAAAGTTTTAAATAAACATACATGCATGAGTTAAGGGAGCTGAATCAATCAATCAAACTGAGAGGATTTATGAGTGTGAGTGTATTATGACTATGATGTCGAAGTCGCATTCATATTTATTTCAAACTATACTTATAAATCAATATCATCGTGAGCATGCGTAAATCAGAGTAGTTGAGTTTAAATGATGTCTACTCACTTACTATATTTAAAATATCATGAGTCAGTATGAGAAGCGCAAAAACGGTTCATTGCCGATCACTGACACATAAATACATACTTACTTTTTCTTGAGTTTTATTGTTTTCATTCTTATTGCAATTTTTTATTGTATTTAATTTCTTTTCACCTTCTTATTTTTGCTCATTTCAAATACAAAAGTTTTGATGTTTTTTTTTATTGGAAATACAAGCCCTAGATAAAAATAAGAAAGCTGAAATTCAAAAAACAAACCTAAAGTTGATTGTGTGTTATGTACGAGTATGTAAATCAATTGCAAAAGTTGAAGTTTTATCTGCCATACACAATTTCATTTTCTTCTTTCTTTTCAAAATATGTACACTAAACAAAATGAAATATCAACAAGTTTTTGTCATATTAAATTGCATCAAAAGGTAGAAAGAAATATTTATATTCGCCATGACGTAAAGAATAACACGATATAAATACGAGTTAAGTTCATATTAAATAAATTTCGGAGTTTTAAAGTAACTTTTTATGTTTGTTCAAGGAAGATTTGTGTAGACTTTTCCCAAAGGACAACTGAATATGAGATGAATATTCAGCTTAGTTTAAAATACGACTTTTGTATGAGAAAACCTTGACTAGCATTTAAATAAGTCTTATCAGACAGAGAACATCTTATGCTAAGTAAACACCGTGAAATTTTGTGACATCGCAATAGTGTGTACTAGTGGCAACGTTTGTCATTTTCGATATTTTTCGTTGTGTGCTTTCCATAAAAAAAAACATAATGTGAACAGAGTTACGCATACATTTTGAAAATAACACCACAAAATGACAACACAAGAAATGCCAGATGTGTACATACTCAGCATTAATTATGGCAATTGGCCCCACTTCCTTTATGTAAAACTGAATTGCATACAAAGTGCTAAATTAAAATTTAAAATCTCAATAAAGTTTTATTTGTGATTCGAATCATTTCACATTTAGTTTAACATTTGTTTGATTCCATAAGTAAAATTTCTACTAGTCATTCGAATAATCCAATAAAACTTAGAATTTAGTGATTCAATCGAATAAAATTTTATTCACGATTCGATTAATCGTATATAATACGAAAAACTTATATCCTTAAATTCGGATATGCCATAAACTTCCATTAATGGAATCTATTCGATTAGTCGAATAAAATTTTTTAAGTTATTCGATTAATCGTACAAAGTTTAAACAATTTATATGCATAAAATGGGAAATGGTAATACCCGATTAATCGAATAAAATTTATTCGTCACTCAATTAATCGTATCAAGTATCAAATCGAGTTAAATTTTATTCGAGATTCTATTAATCGTACAAAATACAAAAAAAATATTTCTGTAAATTGGGAAATGCAATAAATTTATATAACTAAAATTTATTCGATTAATCGCATAAAATTTTATTTCTGTAAAGAGTATCTAAACTTTTTATCCATAATATGGGAAATGCAATAAACTTATATTACTTGAATTTATTCGAATAAAATTTTAATTGTGATTCGATTAATCGTATACAATATCTAAAAACTATATTCGCGATATGAGGAATGCAGTAAAGTTAAATTACTAGAATTTATTTGATTATTCGAATAAAATGTTATGCGTGATACGATTAATTGTATAAAATATCTAAAAATTATATCGTTAATATGTAAAATGCAATAAACTTTAATTTCTAGAGGTGACTCGTTTATTCGAATAAAATTTTCCTTGTGATTCGATTAATCGTATAAAACATATAAAGCTTATATCCGTAGTATGGAAAAAACAATAAACTTTGATTTCTAGAGGTGACTCGCTTATTCGAATAAAATTTTCCTTGTGATTCGATTAATCGTATAAAGTATCTTAAATTTATATCCGTAGTATAAAAAAATGCAATAAACTTACATTACTCAAATATATTAGATTAGTCGAATAAAATTTTATGTTATTCGATTAATTGTATAAAATAAATAAGAAATTTTTATTCATAATATGGGAAATTCAATTAACTTATATTAGTAGAATTTATTTTATTATTCGAATAAAATTTTATTTGTGCTTCGCTTAATCGTTAAAATATTAAAACTATATCCTTAATATAATGTAATAAACTTATATTACTAGAATTCATCCGATTAATCGGATAAAATTTTATCCATGATTCGATTAATAGTATAAAGTTTAAACAGTTTATACTCCTGATACGGGAAATGCAATAAACTAAGATTTATAGAATTTCTTCGATTATACGAATAACATTTTATGCGCTATTCGATTAATCATATACAATGTCAAAAATTCTTACCCACAATCTTAAACTTATATATATTATTAGAATTTCTTCGATTAATCGAAAAAATTTTTATTCGGTACTCCATTAATCGTTGATACGATTAATGGAGTAAAACATATATACATTTTCGAATACAATTTTATCCATAATTCGATTAATCGTATAAAATATGAAAAATTTATGTATATTCGCATTTAATTATTCGAATCAAATTTTATCCATTATTCGATTAATGGTATAAAATATAAAAAGTTTATATCCCTAAAATGAGAAATTTAATAAATTGTGTTAATAGAATTTTTTCGATTATTCGAATAAAATTATATGTGTTATTCGATTAATCATAAGCAATCTCAAAAATTTATACCCGTAATATGAAAAATACAATAAACTTAGATTACTAGAATTCGTTCAATTATTCGAATAAAATTTTATTCGTGATTCGATTAATCGTACAAAATATAAAAAATGTAAAAATTTTATATTCCGGATATGGGGAATGCAATAAACTTAAATAAATAGAATTTATTCGATTATTCGAATAAAATTTTATGTGTATTCGATTAATCATATACAATACCAAAAATTTTTTTTAACCAAATATGGGAAATGCAATAAATTTAAATTACATACTAAAACTTATTCGATTAGTCGAATAAAATGTTATTCGTGATGGGATTAATCGTATAAAATTTTAAAAATTTTTATCTATAGTATGGGAAATATTTACAATCAAATTTAATTAATAAAATACAACTTTATCTTTTGTACGAAAAATCGAATACAACTTGAGGCTGATTCGTATAATCGGCCAGAAATTTTATTTGTGTATTATTCGAGTAGTAAAAATGTTATGTTTATTCATTTACTCAAAAAATAAAAAAAATGTTAGTTTCTTCGTGCTATAGAGTAAGATTTAAAATATAAATGGTTCTATAAATAAAATTTAAGTCCTTCGATACAATAAAATTTAAAGATAATTTTAAAAATTTTTATTGTGTAAAATTTAAAATTTATTCTTTACTATGAATAAAACTTTTAATAAACATTTGTATAATCCTAATTTTTTTATCTTTTTAGTTATTCGCATACAATTTTATTTCTTCTTTTATTCGAATAATTTAATAACACATACAATTTTATTTATTTTTTTCTATAAATTAAACTTTTACTGGCATATTCATGAAAAATATTTTAGGTTTATTAAGCGCTTATTTGACGTATTTCTATGGGAAATTTGTCAAATAAACCTGTAATAAACCAAAAATATTTTTTATGAATACGGCGGTTACTCGTTATTTGAATAATTCAATAAAATTGTATATTATTTCGATAAATAATTAAATAAAAAAATCGAATAAATTTTTATTCGAATTCATATTCGAATAAATGAATAACATACATATGTTTAAGACTAAAAGCACACAATTCCCAAAAAAATTTCGCAAAATCCCAAAAATGGGATTTTTCAGTATTTTTGCTGTATTCTTGTTATTTTTCTCAGGGCTCAGATAATATTTAAAAACATAACATGTCTTAGGGTGGCATAATAAATTTCTTGGTTCCAGGTTTGGAATTTGAGAAAAAAGGCCTTAAATTTAATATTTATAACAAAAAACGATATGGCCCCTTCCATAACCAAAATTTTGAACAAAACATTTCTTTGTAATATTTCTTATAGTATTACCTTTTAAATAAGTATAAATAAGAAGTTTGGTGTCTTAGCAAAATTTTTTTAAAAAAAGCGAAATAATTAATCCTTAACTTTTCTGCAAAAAATAGCCGAAAACTCTACTTTTTTTCTCAAAATTTTAATTTAAATTGCACATAAGCTTTGGCCTAATTGTGCTTTTGATATCAACTTTTTTTTTTAAATATTAAACCGCATATTCATAAAATTTAAAATGAGCTTTAAATGTATTTTATTTAAAATTTTTCCAAAAAATTTTATTTATGTCTAAATTTTAACATAAGATTTTGTTTTGAATCCATTAGCATAACAGTGGACTTAAGCTGGCAAAAAAGCCAAATTTTAATTATTTTTTTTCCCGAATATTTTCTAAACTATAAGCGAAAACGCAGAAATGTACCAGACTTTTTTTTAGCTCTTGGATAGAAAAATTCACTTGCAAAAAAACTTTTTTTATACGATCAAAAACATTAACTTGGCATCGGTTTGAATTTTTCATTAACCCGAGATTGTCAACTTTGGTGCTTTGAGACTCCGCCCCCTTTAAAAAAGATATTTAGTTCAAATTCTAGACTCAAATGCTGTATGAAATTTCATAACAATCGGACGGCCCAACAGAATTATTTCCATTTTTTTAAACAAAATCCCCCACTGTGCGTCGTTAGAGTAGAAATAGTGGAAAAAATAATATTTGTCGAATGTAGGTATGGAACTTCCCACTTTTATTGGGCAAAAAATTTAAATAAGAAATATGGTCACCCCAAATGCCCGTTCCTAAGGAAAGATTTTATGTGTTTATCCTTACATTTATTATTAATTTATATAATTCATAAAGTATTTTTTTACAAATAAAAAATAAAAATAAAAGGCTAAATTAGAACGCTATTAAAGCCAAATTATTATTGCCATTATAATCCTTTTAGTTAACACATTTCACATAAATACATTTTTCTTTTTATTTTTGCATTCAATATAAAATTATAAAAAACAACCCATTAAGCATTAATGCATACAATAATATAGAATATTATCCACCTTTGATCAGTAAAAAATATTGCTAAAATTTAATTAAATATAACAATTTAATTTGCTGCAGTTTTTATTTCGACTACAAATGAACATCCTTGCTAATTTAGCAGCAGAAAGTGAAAACTTTTTTCGCCTTCCGCTCACAAAAACAAAAAAAGAATAAAAAATTTTGTTTAAAAATATTCTAATTAGTACAACTTTTATTATGCTTTTATTGAAAAATAACTCTTGTTTTTATTTAAACTAATAATCAAAACTACTGGACAATCTAAACACAAAAGCTACTGAACAAAAAAACAGAAATAACTAAATGTAAAAATGCGAGTAAGAAAAATAGAAAAAATCATATTAAAATCATCAAGCCAAACAAAAACAATAACTAGACAAAATTTCTGCACACATAACAAAATTTTATTTTGTCAGTAAACTATGTTTACATGGATCGTATTCGACCATAAGATTAAGCTACGCCAATTCTACATTATAATGGGTGTTTTTTTTTTTAAGTTGGCATCACTTTTTTAACTGGCGGCCATTTTGTCAGCTGTCAAGTGATTAATATTTAGTTTGGTTTGCCATTTCATCATGAACAGGTTGACAAAAGAACAACGCTTGCAAATCGTGCAAATTTATTTCGAAAATAATGGTTCAGTTCGCGAAGTTTACCGCAAGCTCCGTCCATTTTATGGTCGACATAATCGTCCATCAGAGCAATTAATTCGGTTAACCATGGATCGTTTTCGCACTACGTTTACTCTATGTGATAATACGCATCCGCAGAGACGTCGAACAGTGCGCACCGAAGAAACAATTGCCGCTGTAGAGCAAAGTGTTGAAGAGGACCCGAATGAATCGATTCGCCACCGTGCACAGCAATTGGAGCTTTGTCCATCAACTTTATGGAAGATTTTGAAGATTTTGAATGTGGATGAGTTGTGGTTCCAACAAGACGGCGCTACATGCCACACAGCGCACGTCACAATCGATTTATTGAAGGAAACCTTCGATGAGCGCATAATTTCGCGGAATGGACCTGTCAATTGGCCACCAAGATCGTGTGATTTGACACCATTGGATTATTTTCTTTGGGGATATGTGAAGTCGATCGTCTACGCCAACAAACCAGAAACGTTAGGGGACTTGGAAGCCAACATTCGTGGCGTTATTGCCAACATACGGCCCCATATGCTCGAAAAAGTGGTTGAAAATTGGACCTGTAGAATTGGCTTTATTCGAGCCAGCCGCGGCGGCCACATGCCCGAAATCATATTTAAACATTAATGGCATAAAATTATCCTTCCAATAAAGCCAAATTGATGGACATTAAAACGATTTTCTTGTGTTTTATTTCAATTCGAAGTTCTATACCTCTAAAAAAACACCCTGTATTAATACCCTTTTGATCCCTTCCATCTATTGTTTTGTACTTTACTAACAACACAATCAGAGTAGTGTTGGAAAATTTGAACTTTCATTACAAAAAATCTTTAAACAAATTGTTATACGACGAATCGAAACAATTCCCCTATTCCATTTTCACTCATCTATTTTTATATAATATAAAAAATATATATATGAGGCCTATATTTATAAATTTGTTAAAATTTTGTATTTAATCAATAGTGTTATTAAGAGATGAAAGAACCCACAGTGGAGTGAGTCTTACAAGACTATTTTGCATATTCTTAAAAATTTATTTCGTCTTCAGAAAATTTATATAAAATACAACAATTACTAAAATAAAATTAAAATAAAATACAATTAAGGACATGCTTTCGAAAGCCTGAAAAATTATCTCCTTTCTTATCGCTCTTTGAAATATATTAAAAACACCCTTTTTAAAGCGTTACAAATGACACCACAAACAGATTAATTCTTGTAGGGCATTAAAATAAAGAATAAGTGTAAGCAAAAAATCACTACTCGTACAATCACTATTACGTTGAATAAAATGCCAACGAAAATAACAACAAACTAAAAATTAATAAACCCATTTTTTTTTGCTGAGCCCAAGGCTAAAAATCTGAATATTAATTTTTAAAATTTTTAACAATGGCTGCAGGGCATACATTTCGTAACTTTACAAAAATATTTTGAGCAAAACAAAGCAACATTTTTGGTAGTTAAAATGCAGCGTTAAAAAACAAAAGAATACAAAAAATTTAATTTTCTGTATAGACGTGTAAAATCTGAATAAATATTTAACATAAAATATAAAACAATAAAAACTATTGTACAAAATTTAAAGCCAAACCTTAGATCCTTCGTATGTTGAATTTGTTTTTTAGTTAACAAATCTGTGGGATTTCCTGCAAATATGTTGTGTAATAAGTTTTTCATCCTTTCGAAACCACATTTTTAAAGTCTATTGTAAAAATGCAGTTAATTAGTGTGAAAGTAAAGTGAAATAATTACTAGTGGGGCGAAGGATTTTAATATTTAGTTGTCAGTGTGTTGTTTGTCCTCATGTAATAAATTAAAAAATTTAGAGGGAATATTATTGTAAATTTGTTGAAATACTACTTCATTTCAGGTTTAAAAATTTTTGTTTTGATTTTGGGGAATATCGGCGCAAGGACATGCCTGCCTGCCACATGTCCTTCAACTGAAAATAAAATTAGGGCTGTACTAATGCTCAAAAGGGCAGTAAAATCTTATGAATTCTGCTTTTAAATTTTATTGCATTCAGCAAAAGGACATTTCCACCTTCCACATGTCCTTAATGTGAATAATTAAATTTTAATACCAGCTGTGATTAGAAATCAGGGTAAATAAAAACTATTAAGTATACACTGAATTATATATCTCAGGCAAATTATATCTCAGTCAAGGCAAGAAGGACATTATTGTCCTGTCACATATGTATCCTTAAAGGTAAAAACTTAATGTTGTTTACAATTATGTTTATAATGCAACAATTATCTGCTAATATATATAAAAATAAACAATTCAACTTTCTGCTAGCTTTAATTGTAATATCTTCAAGGCTATGCCTATCTGACATATGTCCTTAATTCAAAAAGTTAATTTTCAGCTTGAGAATCATATCTAAATTTCTAAAAAAAAACTATAAATATATTAGAAATTATACAAAAAAACTATTTTTTAAATTTGAATGTAGAGGAAAATAGGACATCCCATATATCCTTTATTTAAAAAATTTAATTTTAGTAATAAAACTCATCAAATATGTCTTAATTAATATTATTAAGCTCTATTTGTTTAAAAAGCGTGCAAGGACATGCATACTTCCTCTAAATCCTTAAAATGAAAAGTAGAAAATTATAACAAATTATGCTCAGAAAACACAAAACAACTTACCACTATCCTCAAACTTGCTCAGCTAAGCTTTCTGGCAAATATATTTGTCAAGAGTGAAAGGATTTGTCTAACTCTCATATATCCTTGATATTAAAAACTAAATTTTAACTGCAATTATGCTCAAAAAGATATCACTATTTCTTAAATATTACAGCAAAGCTTTCTATTAAATTTCACTGCAATCAGTTCAAGGACATGCCGAACTCCCTTATATCCTTTTTTTTTAATATAAAAAAAATAGTCGTTTTATTTCTGCTCGAAAACTAGCAAAATTCTGTGACTGATTCTGAAATCGCGCTGATAGTTTTTATAGGAAATTTTATTTAAATTGCTGGAAGGGCGTGGCCTCTCCCATATATGCTTAATTAGAAAAAAATTTAATTTATAATGCAATTATGATTTGAGTGCGGTAAAACCTGGTAACTATAAAATTATAAAATTAGACTATAAAGCTTCCTAGAAAATTTCATTTCGATCGTTATAAAAATATAATTACCTGCTGTATATCCTTAATTTGAAAAAAAATTATTCTACAGCGAAATCTAATAAAATTTTTATTTAAATTATGATTTAACTACTTAACCTTTTGTTCCTTATAAGCAACAAAAGGAAATTCTATACATCATTCGCCATTGAATCTTACTACAATTAGTCCAAGGACATGCCTGCCTACCATATATCCTTAATTAAAAAAAATTGTCTTAAGCCTACAATTATAAGTTAAATAAGACAATCAAGCTTGCTGATCAATTTTTTTACAATCCCTGTCAGGGCATGCATACCTCCCATATATCCTTGGAGTTGAAAATTAAGTTTTGCTTGAAATCGTACTCACTCAAGTAATGAAAATATTTAACTGTTTCTAAAATTGTGCGATTAAACTTTCTCATGAGTTTCATTGCAATAAATTTAATCATATGCCTATCTCTCATATATCTTTAAGCTTAAAAATTAAATTATGTCTGCAATTATAATCAAAAAGATAGTGAAAGAGTAGCAAAAATTTATGGAATTATAAAGTAAAGTGTTCTAAAAAATTTAATTGGTATCCTAGCAAAGGACTTTCATGCTCACTATATATCCTTAAATTTACAAAAACAAAATTTTGCTGAAATTATGTCCACAAAACATGTAAACTTTGCAATATTTCACAATTAAGCATTAAGATCTCTGGTGGATTTCATTGTAAAAAAATGTTTAATTAATTACCAAGGACTTGCATGCCCATCATAAGTCCTTGAATTTAATGTAGCAAAATATTGCTAAAATCGTGCCAAAAATTTTATTTTTTCCCACAATTAAGCAGTTAAGCTTAATCTTTTGCGAATTTCGTTCTAATCGCTGGAAGGACATGCCTGCCTCTCCATATATCTTTCCTTTTAAAAACTAAATTTTTAGGTCAATTTGTATCGCATTGCTAGAAAAATGTCCAACTTAATCATTTTTATAAATATACTCTTGATCCTTGTGATGAATTTAACTATAAAGGATAAAAGGACATCCTTGATTTAAAAATACATACATTTGTGATAAAAAAATTTGTGTTAATTTTTATAATCAAACTGTTAAGTATTCTGGCAAATTTCATTACAATCGTTCGAAGGATATGCCTACCTGCCATATATCCTTTATGTTAAAAATTTAATTAGAGCTTAATTTGTTATTAAGGATGCAATTAAAATTCGCCACACTACACTTCAGCTCTCCATTAACTATGATTTCAATCATTGTAATTATATAACAATTTCTTCTAAAATTTTCTAAAATTCACTATTAAATAACAAAGCCCTTTTATCTTTGGATACACTTACATAAATATATAAAAACTATTATGACCAGCTAACTTTATTTTATTTTTATTGTTTCTATTATGTAAATTTTGAATATTTCTTACAAGGAAAAAATATTTTCTAAGTAAAAATAATTGCACACAATTTGCATTGAAAATATTATACCTTATTAAAAAGAAAGATGAAAAGAACAAGTTAAGAAAGAAAGAAAAAAAAAACTTTAAAAGCAGTATGCAAATTTATTTAAACGTTACTTACAATATTTTTTGACTTATCTTAATTTTAGTTTTCAAAAAGTTTGCCCAACAGTAGAGTTTTGTCATGTCTTCTCTCTCCTTTCCCTCCTTCAACAACCAACATATTTAGATTCTTTTGTACACTCATTTGTTGTACTTTTTAGTTAAGTAAAAAGTTTTATAGGTAAATGATTGTGTAAAGTGCTTAAGAATCAAAAGCAGCACAAAAGATAAGAGTAAAGACAATAAAAGAGTTTGAGAGGAAAAAGGTAAGCTTTAATGCGCCGCATTATGGTCAAAAACATTTTAGGAGTTGAATACTCCTTGCTTTTCTTATGGTTTTTAAAGTACATGCAGTTGAGTCCTTGCAGACAGCTGATGCTGTAAATTGTGCTTGCCACGGAGTCCATAACGAAAAGACAATACGTATGCTAATATATATATATGTACGGGTATATACTACGGCTTTTAAGCTAGCTGCAAGTTCAGTATCTTTCCATTTTCAGCACAAATGTTCACATTCTTACAAATAATTAATTACAAATTTAATCGATTCAATTAAAATTTTGTTTATAAATTTAATTGATTAAAAATTTCTTTAAAAATGTTATTGAGTCAATTAAATTTTTGTTCATAAATTTAAGTAATTTAAATTTTCACTTGATTTTTGTTTTGTTTTAAAATTAAACTGCCTAAAACTGCCGGCGTTTTTAGTTTAAGCGCTTTTTATTTCGTTTTGTGGAATTTTTCGTTTTTTGACTTTATTTTTAGTTTTAGCGATTTTTTTTTAAATGTTTGCGCTTATTTCGTTTTGGCGTTTTTTTTTTGGTTTTTTTTAGCGATTTTCCCGCTGTTTTTTTTAGTTTTTGCAAATTTTTTTTAAATTTGGTGTCTTTATCGTTTTGAGCGTTTAATTTTATTTTTTGTTTGTTTGTTTGTTTGTTTTTTTTCGGTTTTTGGCGTTTTAATTTCAGCGTTTCTATTAGTTTTTGCGGTTTTTTTTCGTTTTTGGTGATTTTTTCTTTTTAGCTATTTTTTAGTTTTGGCACTTTTTTTGCTTTGGCGATTTTTTTAAATTCTTAGCGATTTTTTTTAGTTTAAGCGATCTTTTCAGTTCTGGCGCTTTTATTCGTTGTAGCGATTTTTTTCGGTTTTTGCGATTTTTTTTGGTTAATTTTGGATTTTTTTTAGTTTAAGCGATTTTTTTACTTCTAGCGATTTTTTAAGTCTTGGCACTGTTTGTTTTGGCGATTTTTCGTTTCGGCATTTTTTTACTTTTGGAATTTTTCTAGTTTTAGTGTTTTTGAAACTTTCAAGAGCTTGCCTCTTACGGTTTCCAAGATACAGCAAGTTGTCAAAATTACATAAACTGATGGAATACCCTTTAATTTTGATTTTTTAAATTTTAGTGTTAATTGGTATAGTGTGCACAAAAAAACTCTAACACTGAAAATTTAATATTACTTTATATAATTGTCTGCATATAACATTAGGATTTCAGAAAACCATTTAATTTTTAACTCTCATATCGACGGTCCCATTCCAAAACATGCTAAGTCAACATAGGATGTTATGCTGGGAATAGCATTTCTTAATTCATCCATTGTTAACTTAGATTCTGTAAAATGTTGATAGTAATCGTACCATTCTATCAAATGTTATGGGCAAAAATGTTCTTAGCATAATTTGTCAAGTTTAAAAGACCTCCCTTTTAAAATGTTTTAAGTGCACTTAGCATGATTTAGTTTAAAATTAAGTAGTAAAAAAACAATTTATTTAAATTTTTCTTTTCTAAAATATGCTAAATATATGTAGTTAGATGACCACTGTAGGTTAAAAAAGAACCACCAGATAGATGCTAACTCTACTTAGAGGACAATCTTAAATATTTTAAGTCACTTTTAACTATGATCTACAATAAATGTATAAAGTTCAAATAAAATAAAAAAATTATATTGCAATTATTATATGATTACAAAAAGTCTCAAGTTTCTATCTAATAACATTCCCGAGATATCATCAATAAACTTTGAAGGCGTTTATCTCAAAACTAGCTTTTTTGACTTAGCATGTTTTAGAATGGAGCCGTCGATATGTTTTTATTACTGTGGCGGCCAAATTTTTACATATTCTGTGAAAATTTTTGGTCCGTAGCTCTTACGGTTCTCAAGAAAACAGCCTGCGAAAGACAGACGGACGGATAGGGTTCCTTTTCACCTTTGGTGTACGTAACCCTAAAAATTATATATTAAATACCTAATCATTTGTTTTAAATAATATGCATTTTTTCATAGGAATATCATATTGCTCGTCCAGGCACAGTGGGATAAATCCGGAATCTAGCTGGACAAAATTATTTAATGGTCAGCTTATACCCCTGAGCAGTGTATCAATTATTTTGTGCGATTTTCAAGAAGTTATAGCGCAATAAATACCTGTTTAACATTTTCCGCAATACTTTACACGCAATACTTTTTTGCAAATAAAACTATAAATTGTTGCCCTATAATTGTTTTATTGCGACTTACTAATTTAGAAATCTATGCACTATTAAGGCATTGTTTGCAAATAAAATGCTTGAGGTTGTCATGCTTACAAATGTTTGCTAATAAAAAACAATAAATTAATAAATATTGCACACAAAAAACATCGAATGAAGAAAAGAATGAAAATAAAAACAAAGAGTTATTTGCTGTTTTATATATTTAAACAACTTTTTTGTAAACACAAGTAATTTTTCTATAGAAGTGTTACCAAGTTTTTTTACATCTGCTATGTCGTTTAGACAGTGAGTTAATTTATTCGCAAATAGTGCACGTATAAACGTAGTAATAATGTCTTATGGAATAATAGCTTAATTTAGCTTATACGCTGATACATTTCAAATTCAATGTATAGAATAATTTTTTTTCCTAAATCTATAAAGTAAAGTAAACAGCTAATTTCCCAATTTAATTGTAAGAGAAATATTTTTCTGAAAATCATCTTGAAAGTTTAAAAGTGCTCTATGACTAAGGTGTTTGTTTACCTTTTCACCTTTTCCTTATTTGCCTTAGAAATGTTTGCTAAGATTTTGTTATAAATCCATCAGCAGCTTCTAAAATATCTTTCTTACATCTCATACATTTTTGTAAAATTATTTATTAAATTATGCCTGCAAATAAATAATCTATTTTCCAATTCTGTCTGCATTAAGTGCCAAAAAAAAAACAAAATATTAAATTTCCCGCGGGCTTCTTTTATCATAGTTAAAACGTTTTATTTATAACACAAAAATTTCCACCAATACTTTGAAATATTTAATGCTGTGCAGTAAGTGCGCTGCAAGCAACGATTTAAGAAACTTTAACAAGATTTTTTGCTTTTTTTAAAATATTGTAAAGGAAATGGATGTTAAGAAATACAAAAAGAAAAAAAAAAACAACGACAAATAAACCATCTTAAAAGGAAATGTACACTCAAATACAAACAGATCAAGTTGTATCTGTGTTTAAGTGCACACACACACACACACATACACACACACACACACACAGAGAGATTCAATAACAATTGCTTGTTTACAAGCCATGATTTGTAATACCAAAAATATATAAAGCTATAAAACCATAAATAGTACTCAATGGCTCAAATACAGCTTGTTATGGCGACAGTGTAGTAAAAGAGTGCATTGATTGAATAAAACAAAGCTATACATATGCATACAAACATGTATGTGGCCTTCTCCGAGAAAAGGGACCTAGTGTGTCAAAAAAGGGGAGTGTGTCAAAATCGATAAAAATGAGAAAAACATTAAAATTTTATTTTGTAAATGCGTTTTTCTCAAAACTTCATTTTCACACACTAGGTCCCTTTTGTCGGAGAAGGTCACATATGTGTATATTATATTTGCACTATATAAAATATAAGGTTCGCTGTCATAAATGCGGACTTAGTTTTTTAGCGCGATGCGACGGTGCCTTCTGGTGCCTAGTGTGACCTTCTGTTACCCGATACACAGTGGGAAATTTTGTTAAAAAAAAATTGAAATAATTTGGCAGTTTGTAAATGGCCTTCCGATTGTTATGAAATTTCATACAGCCGAAAATATTGATAAAATGGATCACGAGCTGTAGGATAGTTTTCAAATACATTACAAAGCTAATAATAAGAAGGCCCCCCGAATTTTAATTCGAAATTTAAAAATATTTCCATATAAACTCTATTGAAATATTCGGTGATTTCGTTCGATAACAAGTGCCGCAATTTGCCCCCTGATATGTGATGTTTTGATCCTTATATTTGTATTTATAAATATTTTCTGCTGAAAATGCTAGTTTAAATGAAAAATTATTCAATTAATACACAGAAAGTAAAAACAAATAGAATTTGCTTTTGCATCGTCGTCCCCCGCAATTCCTAAAAAAAGACGCTAAATCCCAAAAATGGGATTTTTGCAGTATTTTGCTGGGTATAGATAATATGTTTGGAAATATTTAAAAACATATTATCTCTTAAGGTGGAAAGATGAATTTTTTGGTTCCAGCCTTGGAATTTGAGAAAAAAAGGACTTAAATTTGATATTTATAAGAAAAATAGTTATATTTTGAAACGATCTGGTTCCTCCAATAACGAAAATTTTAATAAAAAAAAATTCTTTGTAATATCTCTTACAGTATTACCTGTTAAATAAATTACAAATATGCGGTTGGTATTTTTGCAAAATATTTTTATAATAGCGAAATAATAAACCCACTTTTTTCTGCAAAAAAACCGGTAAAAATCGACTTTTTTCAAAAAGTTTTGGGGCTTAAAATGGAACCGTCGGAAAGTTTCGTTTCTGCTTAAGAAAAGTAACAATCGGGAAATTAATACTCAACCAGTGTTGTCAGATATGGCGATATCTCGCCAATCCAGGCACCAAAAATTTAATTTTGGCGATGAAAATTTTGAAATGGCGATTGACGATTTACCTGGCGATATAATGTTAAAAACATGAAACTTTTTATGTGCAAAGGTTAGGTTATGAAGGGTGGTGCTATACACCTCCACTCGGAAACCCAATTGGGTCCATTGTGATTCCCTTTTTATGTACAAGAGTTTAAAAAATATTGTAGAACAGAAAAGGGGGAAGATCTGGTCCAAAGACCGACACTGCGACACCTGATGGATCTCTTGTACCATAGATCGGTAAATTAAATTAAATCAATCTCTGTATGACTCTCCTTATGAATATCAGTACAAATATTGGAGAAGCCCGCCTAATATCATCTAAATATGGAAACTCAGAATGAAAAACATGCCTTCTACACTCACAAAGAATGTGTGCCGTCGTCTCGTCATCTTCCATGCGAACGAACTTGGTACTTTTCCACAGAGGATAGTTCAGTCTAAAATGACCAGAAAGAAATCCAGTAATAAGCAGTAAATTATTCCTGTTGAGGTTCAGGATGCATCAAAGCTTTAGCCTGCCTTAAACTAGAAGAATACAGCCACATTTCCTTAGCGGTCGAAGTGTCATCTTCTTCGTCAAGGATGTTACAGTCGACCGACTTAGGCCACAAAATGGCTCTGGGACCATAAAAAGAGCAGCAGAGGACCTCTTGCCCAGTTCATCCGCTTCCTCATTCTCTGGATGACTGCTGTGGCCAGGTATCCAATAAATGGAAACCTTGTTCCGTATGGAAAGCTTTTGTAATGAGTCAAAACACTCTAAAACTAGCCGGGAATGGAATTCCCATGAAAGGAGAGACTTAAGAGCTGCAAGACTATCGGAAAAGATAGCTTATTCATAATGAGTTTCTTTTTCTAAATCGCACTAAATACTAGACTTTTCCATTAGCAAAACAGTGGACCAAGGTTGGTAAAAAAGACTTTTTCTCGAACATTTCCTAAACTTTAGCTCTTGTAAAAAAAGAATCCACTTGCAAAAAATCTTTGTTATCGAATCAAAAACATCAGCTTGGCATTGGTTTTAAATTTTCATTAACCCAAGGTCGCCCATTTTGGGGCTTTATGACTCCGCCCCTTTTAAAGATATATAGTTCAAATTCCGGACTCAAGCTGTGTGAAACCCCCACAAAAATTCCTTCTGTGTATCGGGTACTTTAGGCTCCACTAAGCGGATCTACCATTAACTCAAAATTAGCTTATCCCGACTTAAGCACTTTTTCCTTTTCGGCACAGATATACCTGTGGCAAAAAGGAAAAATTGCTTAAGTCGAGATAAGCTGATTTTGAGTCAAAGGTACCTCCGTAATCTATATATTCGAAAATACCTCTGGTCAAAATCTCAACTAATTTGTGCGATTTTTCAGAAAGTTACAGCACTATGACTTGATACTTATCTTTTTTAAGACTCCTAATCTCATTTGGAATAACAGCTTAATTCAAGTTATACTGTTTTATATTTAAACTTAAATATATTACTTAGAGTGCATAGAACGATGTTTGCTTAAAAAATAAATGTTAAAACAGAATTTCCCAATTTAAATGTAAAATAAATAAATTTCTAAAAATCGACTTGAAAGCTCAAAATTGCGCTCCTGCAAAACAGTAGTTTTTCCTTATTGCCACAGATATTTAAAGATATACAGTGGAATCTCTCTTGAGCGGACACTGAAGGGACCATTGAAATGTGTCCGTTCAAGGGGACTGTTCGGTCTAGAGGAAACTAAACATTTAAATGGAGCGCTGCCGAGACCTGTCAAAAGTGTCCGTCCAGAGGGGGTGTCCGCCTATAGTGTCCGTTAAGGGAGATTCCACTGTATTTGGGAAATTTTTAATGCAGGCGCTTAAGTATAGATAACACAAATTTAAAGGGAAGATCAAAATGCTTCTGTGTAAATACTGGTAAGATGTAAAATAATCCGGGAGGGGCATGCCCTCTAAGGCCCCTATCAATGCCTTTGTGTTAATGCATAGATCAATTCGATATTTATTTTCAGAAATAAAACTGAATTAATGCTTTGCCTGCTCCGTATTTTTCTCCGCCAGCCATAACATTGGTTGTGTTAAAATATTGATATACGTACATACATATTTACCACAATGCAACAATACCTTGTTGACTTGTTTCTTAAATAACGTGAGCTTTTTTTTTTTTTTTATACCCTTTACCAACAAAAATGGTAAAAGGGTATATATAGGTTTGTCATTCCGTTTGTAATTTCTATAATATCAATAAGCGATCCATAAAATATATATATTCTGGATCCTTATGCATAGGGAAGACGAATAAGCGATGTCCGTCTGTCCGTCTGTCCGTCTGTCCGTCTGTCCGTCTGTCTGTACGTGAAATCGGTTTTCCGAAGCTCCCAGAAGAGCTAGAGACTTCGTTCTTGGACTGGTGTGTCAGAAATTTTCCAAAATAGATTGGTATTGAAATTCAGCAAAATCGGGCAGACGATTGCAGAGCTGGAAAACTTAAACTTCATTTTGCCATATAAAAGTAACTCCCGAAAACAAATTTTTATTTTTTTTTTAATAAATGTACATATTTTACACTTCAGTACGACTAAAATTGGAATTTTAAATAAAAAAAATACAAAAAAATTAAAAAGACGTTTCCAGGGTTGGAAAACTTTAACTTTTTGTGTTATGTAAAATTAACTATGTCTAAAACTATATTAGTATTTTCTCGAGAACCGTAAGAGCTACAGACCTGAAATTTGGACACAGTATGTAGACCTTTGGCCGCTACAACAACAAATACATGAGAATTGGAAATTAAAGGGTGTTCCAAAACGAGCAACGAAAAATGTTAAAATCCCATGTAATATACATACAATTGTATGTATGTATGTATATACACTTGAAATGTGTAAGGGTAGTGTATTTTTATTCAGACTACAAAAATTAACACTTAAATTTAAAAAAATTTAAATTAAAGGGTGTTCCATCAGTTAATGCAATTTTGACTATGTAATTTTGACTATTTGCTGTATCTTGGAAACCGTAAGAGCAAAACTCTTGAAATTTTCAAAAACGGTAAAACTGAAAAAATAAAAAATTATAAAATCGCCAAACCGAAAAAAATCGCCAAAAACAAGAAAAAATCGCCAAAACGAAAAAAAGCACCAAATTAAAAAAAAATTCTAAGACTAAAATAAATCGCAAAAACAAACGGAAAAATTGCTAAAATGAAAACAAAAATCGCCAAAATGAAAGAAAATCGCCAAAATGAAAATCGCCATAATGAAAAAAATCACCAAAACGAAAAAAACCCTAAAAAACAGAAAAAATCGCCAAAATGAAAAAAAAAAATCGCCAAAATGAAAAAAATCGCCAAAACGAAAAAAACCCCAAAAAACAAAAAATCGCCAAAATGAAAAAAAGCCAAAAACAGAAAAAAAAAATCGCCAAAACGAAAAAAAGCACCAAATTAAAAAAAAATTTTAAAACTAAAATAAATCGCAAAAAACGGAAAAATTGCTAAAATGAAAAAAAATCGCCAAAACGAAAAAAAACCTAAAAAACAGAAAAAAATCGCCAAAATGAAAAAAATCGCCAAAATGAAAAAATCACCAAAACGAAAAAAAACCCTAAAAAACAGAAAAAAATCGTCAAAATGAAAAAAAAATAGCCAAAACGAAAAAACCCCTTGAAAACAGAAAAAAATCGCCAAAATGAAAAAAATCGCCAAAAAAAAGAAAAAACCTAAATAACACAAAAAAAAATTGCCAAAACGAAAAAAAGCACCAAATTAAAAAAAAATTTCTAAGACTAAAATAAATCGCAAAAAAACGGAAAAATTGCTAAAATGAAAACAAAAATCGCCAAAATGAAAAAAAATCGCCAAAATGAAAAAAAATCGCCAAAATGAAAAAAATCACCAAAACGAAAAAAAAACCTAAAAAACAGAAAAAAATCGCCAAAATGATAAAAAAAATCGCCAAAATGAAAAAAAATCACCAAAACGAAAAAAACCCCAAAAAACAGAAAAAAATCGCCAAAATGAAAAAAAGCACTAAATTAAAAGAAAATTTCTAAGACTAAAATAAATCGCAAAAAAACGAAAAAATTGCTAAAATGAAAAAAATCGCCAAAATGAAAAATATCGCCAAAACGAAAAAAAACCTAAAAAACAGAAAAAAAGGCCAAAATGAAAAAAAATAGCCAAAAAAAGAAAAAAAATCGCCAAAACGAAAAAAAAAATTAAAAACAGAAAAAAATCGCCAAAATGAAAAAAAATCGCCAAAATGAAAAAAAAATCGCCAAAATGAAAAAAATCACCAAAACGAAAAAAAAAACATAAAAAAAAGAACAAAATTGCCAAAATGAAAAAAAATCGCCAAAATGAAAAAAATCACCAAAACGAAAAAAAAACAAAAAAATCGCCAAAAAAATCGCGAAAAAACCCAAAAAACAGAAAAAATCGTCAAAATGAGAAAAATCTCCAAAATGAAGAAAAGCCCAACAAAAAAAAAATCGCCAAAATGAAAAAAACCTCCAAAAACAGACAAAATCGCCAAAACGAGAAAAAAGCGACAAAACTGAAAAAATAGTTTTAACTGAAAAAAACTTCAAAAAAGCAAAAAACCTTCCTTTCGTGCGCGATTCAAAGTCGCACTTAACTGATTTTTTTTAATATTAAAGGAATTAAATGAAACTAAGTTTTTACTTATTTCGTTCTTGCTTTTTTCACTTAACATATTTTATGCATTTTTTAAAGAACTAGATTGGTATCAATAATCAGAAAAATCCAAAATTATGACTCCAGGGTTGGAAAACTTACACTTTTTGTGTTATGTAAAATTAAATAGGTCTAAAAATTTTTTTCTTTTTCTTTATAAATTGAATATATTTTATGCTTCTGAAAGAAAAGTTTGGTGTATGAAATTTTAAAAATGAAAATTATAGCTCCAAAGATGGAAACTTTAAAAAATTATAAATTTTTTCACAAAACAAATATGTATGTACGTGTCTGTATACTATATATATGTACGTACGTTGGTAAAGGGTATATAAGATTCGGCACAGCCGAATATAGCACTCTTACTTGTTTTTGTATGAAGCCATCTTCATACTCCGCAGCAGGAGCATTCTGCCATTTCTAATGGTGGTATCATCTATTAAGTATTTCCATTCTTGTTGTCGTTGTTGCGGTTTATTATAACGTTTTAGTTTTTTTTTCCTTAGAAAATAAATTCCTAATGCTCTGCGGGATAAACATTACAAAAACCATTCTTCAATAATAAAATATTGACACTAAAATACAATACAACAACTATTGCTTGCAGCTAAAAATTTTATTGTTGCTATTTGTAGCAAAATTTATATGTACATATGTGTATACTCGTATGTTACTATTGCTCTTGCAAATATTTTTCATGTATGTTGAGTTATAGGAATTTGAGAGATTTTAGTGTTGCTTAAATTGTTGTTTTTGTGGATATTTCATTTTGCAGTTGTTGGTTTTGCAAGTGACATTTTTGCTAGATGGCAGTTTCATTTTTTCCTGAATAGTTGTTGCAGTTTTTCACCAGCGTGGCATAATCAAATATTATATGAAATTTATTTGATACAAGAGTTTATCCCTCAAGGATCTTATGGACAAAGAAGAATGTGTAAAATTTAACTTTGAAATGTGTGAGAGTTTACCTTTTAACATATCGTGGCATAAACGCCAAAACAGCTTAAGCAACATAATATTATTCGAACTTAAGTCTTGGACCAAAATCGATCATTTGCGATTGTAAATAATCGTTTTTTGTCAAAAGGACCAGGTTCAAAAAATGTGTCGGTTAAGCTTTTTTTGGTAGTTATGGCTCGACATGCATATAGAGTATACGTGCCTTTAATTATGAAAGTGGTACAGGTCATATGCATTTTTGCTTCCAAATATTACATAAATCTTAAAAGAACTACAATAAATCTTGAATAAATATTAAATAAATTAAAATTAATTCATACTAGTACAACTCTAAATTAAAATGTTGCATAATATGTATAAAAATATTTTTTTATTTTTTAAAATGTAGTCTACTAAATATCTCGACCAAAGAAATATTTATTCTGAACTTTGTGACAAATGACAAAATTATAACAAATGACAATTTTTGTATTTTAAGCAATGTAAAAATTGTCATTTGTTATAATTTTTATTTTGTCACAGAGCTTAGAATACGGGTGTTAGACTACTTTCATAATTATAGGAACATATGCATGTATGTATATATCGTATATGTAACCTTCTCTGAGAAAAGGGACCTAGTGTGTAAAAGTGAAAAAAATAAAAAAAAAATAATTCATCTTATTCTACACCCTTTCACTCTACTCTTAAATCCACACCCGTTTTTTGACACACTAGGTCCCTTTTCTCGGAAAAGGTCACATACATATGTATATGTATATTAGAGAGTCCCTTAATTGTATGGAGAATTTTTCTTTTGATTTCTTCTACTCTCACCCCCAAATCGGTTTAGTGTTATGTAAATAAAATACAAAAAAATTTGATAGCGATAAGTTGTGTTTTAGGGGTGCGTCCGCCCCTAAAAGTTATAAAATACATTCATGTACCAAATTATTTAATTTCGCCTCTATTAGGATACTCAATCCTTCGAAATTTGTTGTTAATTTTTATTAACGGCTATATTCTACCTACTAACTGATTTCATCTCCAAAAAAAGAGCCAAATAAAAATTTAAATTCCAAGCATAGTATTACTAATAAATTCAGTAAAGTGCGGCTTTGACTCGCGCACGAAGGATTCCGTACGTTGGGCTTTGAGCATTTTTTATATTGTTTTTTTTTACGTTTCTTCAGCTGAAATAATTTTTTTTGTTTTTTTTTTTTCGCTTTTTTCTCGTTTTGGCAATTTTTTAATTTTGGCGACTTTTTTCAATTTGGCGATTTTTTTTTTCATTTTGGAGATATTTTTCATTTTGGCGATTTTTTTAATTTTCGCGATTTTTTTTCATTTTGTCGATTTTTTTTCATTTTGGCGATTTTTTCATTTTGGCGATTTTTTTAATTTTGGCGATTTTTTCATTTTGGCGATTTTTTCGGTTTTTCGCGATTTATTTTCGATTTAGATTTTTTTCGTTTTGGCGCTTTTTTTTTATTTTGGCGATTTTTTTTTCGGTTTGGCGATTTTATAATTTTGGGATTTATTTGTTTTACCGTTTTTGAAAATTTCAAGAAGTTTGCTCTTACGGTTTCCAAGATACAGCAAGTTATCAAAATTACATAGTCAAAATTACATTAACTGATGGTACACCCTCTAATTAAAATTTTTTAAATTTTAGTGTTAATTGTTGTAGTCTGTATGAAAATACACTAACTTTACAAATTTCAAGTGCATATACATACAATTGTATGTATATTACATGGGATTTTAACATTTTTCGTTGCTCGTTTTGGCACACGCTCTCATGTACTTGTTGTTGTAGCGACCAAAAGTCTACACATTCTGTCCAAATTTCAGGTCCGTAGCTCTTACGGTTCTCGAGAAAATACCCTGTGACGGACAGACGAAACCCTAAAAAGTACTTTTTGTAAAAAGTGTTTACATGTCCTGTTCTAAAAATTACTTTTTGAAAAATTAACTTCCCTAAAAGGTTCCTAATTCAAAAAATACATTTCTCTTGACCCAAAACGGACATTTTCTTAAAAGTACCATTATTTATTGTATATGATTCTTTACTTCCAATCTGTCCACTAAAGTACAATAAGTAAATTTGATCAAATAACATTAACATAGCTCACAAAAATTTTTCCTAAAGTACTCTTTCCTAAAACTAGATTTTCCAATAAGTCCTTTTTTCCAAAAGCACCCTTACCATAAAGCAGTTTGTCCCAAAAGCTCCTTTGCCAAAAAGTACTTTTCTTCCAAAAAGTTCATTTCCCAAAAATTAATATGTTAAAAAAAATACTTTTTCCCGAAAGTACTTTTTTCCTAAAATTAACTTTCTAAAAAAGTAATTTTTCTCAAAGTACCTTTCTCAAAAAGTGTCTTTCGAAAAACGAAATTCTTAAAGAAATACTTTTTCCCCAAAACCACCTTTCCCTTAAAAGTACTTTTTTTTTGTTAAAAGTATCTTTGCAAAAAGTACTTTGAAAAGAAAATTATCTTTCCCAAAAACTAATTTTATGTAAAAAAGAAAAAAAAAATAAAAAAAAGGTTTTGAAAAAAAGTATTTTTTTTAAATATCTTAGCCAAAAAATAATTTGTTATACAAAAAAAAAATACTTTATTCAAAAATGTATGTTTTACAAAATGTAATTTTTTTTTCGTTAAAAGTACTTTTTTTTAGTAATTAGTACCTTTTACCAAAAGAACCTGTACAAACAAGTACTTTTAGCGAAAAGTATATCACAAAAAGTAATATTTTATGGACAAACACTTTTTCCTAAAAGAAATTTTTGTAAAAAATTTGTTCGTAAAAAGTACTTTTTTCATAAACTTAAAAGTATCTTTCCCAAAAACCAGTTTTTCGCCACAAGTTCTTGTTTTTCAACGAACCTTTCCAAAGAAGTATTTTTTTACAAAAACTATCCTTGCCAAAAAGTAATATTTTATAATTTAGGTATCTGCAAAAAAATAATTTTTGATAAAAAAATTTTCAAAAAACACCAAAAAATGTTTTTTAGGTAAAAGTATCTTTTCACGAAAGGTATTTTTTTTTCGTAAAAAGTACTTTTTCGAAAACAGTACCTTTTATCAAAGAAAAGTACCTTTCCCAAAAAGTACTTTTGTGTTAAAACTATTTTCCCCAAAAAATGCCTATATTTGTAAAAAGTACTTTTCCCAAAATCACCTTTCCATAGAAGTACTTTCTTACAAAAGTACTTTTTCCCAAAAGCATTTTTCTTGAAAAATTTATTTTCTAAAATAAATTTCTTCCCAAAAGCACATTTCTAAAGCAACAATTTTTTTTGCTAAAAGAATCTTTATCAAAAATTCCTTTTTTGTACTTTGTATTGTAAAAAGTACTTTTTTGCAAAAAGTATCTTCGCAATAAATATTTTTTTGAAAGTACTTTTACCTATCCTCAGAAGCAGTTTTTCTCCAAAAAATAGTTTTTCTCATAAGAAAATGTCCAAATAAGTACTTTTTTTCGAAAAGTTCTCTTCCAATAAAGTACTTTTTTCTAAAGTAAGCTTTGCCCTAAAATACTTTTTCTAAAAGGTATTTTCAAAAAAAAAAAATCACTTTCTCACCAACTACTTACTGCTTTAAAAATTACCTGTTCCAAGAGGTAGTTCTTGGAAAAATAATTTTTTCAGTAAATACTTATTACAAAAAGTATCTTTCCCAAAAAGTACTTTTTCGAATAAAAACTTGTTTCAAAAAGTAAAGTTTATTTTTAACGATACTTGAAGAAACAGTACCTTGGCCAAAAAGTACTTTTTCAAAAAGACTTGTTTCAACTAAAGATATAGTTGCAAAAAATCGCGTTTCCAAAAAGCGCCTTTGGCCAAAAGTACTTATTGCAAAAAAAAAAAGTTTAGAATAAGTGCACGCTTGAAAAATTTAATTTTTCAAAAAGAACCTAAAGTATCTTCTTTCAAAAAACAAGTGCTTCAAATGTCTAGTGCTGCCCCATGAGTCAAAAAACAAGATTGCGCAATCTTGTTTTCTTGATTCAGGGCGCTGCCCAACTAGAACCTTAAAACTAGAACGAAGCTGCCATAAAATTGGTCATGTGTATATGCAAGTAGTTTTTGGAGTTAAAAAAATTGTATTCCTTATGAATCTATCTCCGTACATTCGATGCTCTTAAATCTATTTATTCCATTTGCAGTTCAACTATTTTTTTTAATGTTTATTTCTTTTATTGCTTGTCTGCACATGCACGAACATGTTGTGCAACACAATAATAAAGTTGATGGAAACAGGAAATATAACGATTTTGCTTAACAGGATTTTAAATTTAACGATAAACTTGCATTATTATTGATATTAAATTAGTTCGTTTCATATTTAATTTGAACATTTCTAGAGCAGATAGATATTTAATAAAATAAACTTTAAAAAAACTATTTTGTTTTATGCAGGGTTTATGGTTTAAGAAAAATTTTTGCTTGAAAAACTGTTATAGGAAGCTCTTAGAAATCACAAATAGTTTTTTTTTATAAATAAGGTTAAATCGCTTAAGTGGAAATAAATTAAAAAAAAGAGCCCATGAAAAATGTTCACTGCAAACTTAAGAAGCTACAAGTATGGGTAATTTTTATAAGCAGGTGGCAAATTTTTAAACCCTTAAAAATCATTAGCTTAGGAGAGCTCTACTCGGAGACTCAGTTAGTGGGTCCATTGTGACGAAAAACCATTAAATATCATTCATATAAAATCAAAAATTTTTTTAACTAAAAAATTATTGCATCAATTAATAACTTAATTACATCTGGATTATTGATCAATCAATTAACGTTAATTAACTTATAATAATTTTTTTCTGTGTTTGCTCATTAATTTTTTTCTGCAACCCTTTCCAATAGAACATTGATTACTACTACGTTTTTTTATTAATATAAAAATTATGTATTATTTTTCAAACTTTTTCTTACTTTGTGTTTAATTTATAACTTACTCCATTATAAAAGTTCTTGGGCTTTATACTTTTGTTTTTCTTATTATGCCACCCAATTTTGCTTATTTTTCTATTTAATAAATTTGCGTTTTTTCTTCTGATATTATTTTATTTTAAAGTTTTCACCTATTTAACATGATTTTTGCATTTTTTTCCTCCCTATTTTTCTTCTATGTACATATATTGAAAATATGTTTTTGTTTGCTGGAAAAATTTCTTACAGCAAATATTCTTCTATTTTCCCCCCTTAAACAATTTACCGCAAAACTTTTCTTCTTTCTTTATAAAATGCGTGATTTTCTTTTTTTCGTTGCAATTTGCTGGAGAAGTGAGTGAAAATAGTTGAATAGCAACCGAGAAAAACTCAAAAGGAAGGAAAGATCTATTCAACATTGTACGCGTATGTTTGTGGAGCATAAGCAATGTGCATATATTTGAAAAAGTCAGTTTATCTTAGGTGAGCTCAGGACGAATATATTTGCTTATTCCAAAATTTAATTTTTAATATTTGAAAATAGTAAAGTAGTATACTTCAACCACAAAAATTCTTGAAAAAAAAAACTAATAAAAAAACTTCATTTGTGTATAGCAAAACTTTGAAAATGTTATTGAGAATTACGCCGACAAAAATAATAAATTACAAAGTCTCAAACAAAAATATTTCACAACAAACATCTTTATTCGATTCTCAATCCGTTTTTCAAGTTTCACAACCATTTTACAACCAGTTGTCACATTGGGCAACAATAAGAGTACAAAATGAAAAAAGATTCCATTGTATTTGAAATATGCCGTTGATTAAAAATTTATTTGACGTTGATTAAAAAATGGATTCAGAATAACATATTACGAATTTTTTTTTAAATAAATTTTTTTTTCACTGATGAGTTTTTAAGCTGTCAGTAATGGTATAATATTCATAAAGCATCAAATTGCATTAAACTAAATATACCTCTCACCTGAGTGTAGCTTAATAAGACAAGAAAAAAAAGAACAATAAGTGCAAAACGCTAACAACAACAGGATACAGGAAACGGAAGGCGTGTAAATGTATTTCGCCTTGTTATTACTGTAGCTGCTGTCAGTATCGGCGTGTTGCTGCTGTTATTTATGCTAAAAAAAAACGAAACAAATTTCCAACTTTCCTTAAGAATTTTTAACGTCATTGTGAGCCGCAAAATTGTACATCAACCAGAGAATAACAACAAACAATAACAAGGATAACAACAACAAATAAGAAAACTAAAACAAGTGTTACATTGTTTGGTTAAAAATAGTTCTTCTTTTTTTGTTGCAAATGCACAGAACTTAAAGAATATGTCGCTACTTTATTGCCAAGCATTCATAGAACTGAAGTATAACTTTTGTAAATTTTCTGTGTCTCATTGAAATAGTGCAAAGAAATTAGTAATTTAAATTTGTTAAGAATTGTACAAAAGTGAACACTTTTAAAAGAACTAGAAATAATTATAAAGAATTAGTAGACAAAGAAAGGGGTTTCCTTAGGCTTGTAGCATATTACACATTATACGTAGAAAGAACTTAAGCAGAAGACTTTAAAATCACAATAAATTGCATATTACTTTTTGCTAAAAGTTTAATGAAAAAAAATATTTATTAGATGGGGCCACACTGATCACAATTTATTGTGAACTTTAAGCAACTTCTGGCTATTCAATTGTTAGGAAAATTTGTTAAAAAGCTTAAGCTTTTAAGACTTGAAAAAGCGGGCAAGGCCATAGCCTTTAAATTTTTATTAATATAAAATCAGCCGTTTCCTATCTACTCGTAACTTGAGGCATCCCTTAGGCCTATGTAGTGCTAAAAAATGCTCTTAAACAAATGGGCAAAACGAAAACTCTAAAAATTTTATGTTGTATGTAATGTAATTCCCCCAAACGGGTCCTACAAAAGTTTGCAAAAATGTTAAGCTCTCCAGATGACTTAATCTTATATTTAGACAAGTGGGCGCAGCCACCCCATTGCTATTTAACTCGTAATTCTACAGCACTGCAGGTAGAACATGAATATCTCCATGATGTCGAACGTGACCATTGTACACATTTAAACTGAAAAAGTCAAAATAACACTGATTTTTATTTTGATAATTAACGTAACTTATATAAAGCTCTAAGTTAGCCCTATAATAATTGGTGCTTAACTTGATTTTGTGCAACTTTTCATTTTCAAGATAATTGCAAAAAACCAATCGCATGTGACAAAAATTAAAGTTGTTCTTGCAGCCAACGACTAAAACGTTGATTTCAGCGAATTCTTAAGCAATACTTTAATGTGACAAATTATAGAATGTTATGGCACCGATGTCTCTTTAAATCAGCTACGTCCAAACACACATACACTGATATTTGTATTTGAGGTAAACAGCTTTGAAAGCTCTTAAGTTTGTTCTTGTTTCTTTGCAAAGTAATAGCAAGCATTGCTGTCGGTTGCGTTGTTGTTGTGTATGTTGTATTCTCATCGGTGTGAAAGCACAAAAGCTCTTTACAAAAGTTTGCACAAATAATGGTTCAGTTCGCGAAGTTTACCGCAAGCTCCGTCCATTTTATGGTCGACATAATCGTCCATCAGAGCAATTAATTCGGTTAACCATGGATCGTTTTCGCACTACGTTTACTCTATGTGATAATACGCATCCGCAGAGACGTCGAACAGTGCGCACCGAAGAAACAATTGCCGCTGTAGAGCAAAGTGTTGAAGAGGACCCGAATGAATCGATTCGCCACCGTGCACAGCAATTGGAGCTTTGTCCATCAACTTTATGGAAGATTTTGCGCAAAGATCTTGGCTTGCGACCTTACAAGATCCAGCTTGTGCAAGAATTAAAGCCGCGAGACCATGCAATGCGTCGTGATTTTGGTGTATGGGCCGAAAATGAGATTGATCTCGATGCTGATTTTCATCGCAAAATTTTGTTCAGTGATGAGGCTCATTTTTGGTTGAATGGCTACGTCAACAAGCAAAATTGCCGCATTTGGAGTGAAGAGAATCCACGTGAGACCCTTGAGACGCCATTACATCCACAAAAACTGACTGTTTGGTGTACTCTATGGGCTGGTGGAGTCATTGGGCCATACTTCTTCCGAAATAATGCTGGAGAGTCAGTAACCGTTAATGGAGACCGGTATAGAGCCATGATAACCGACTATTTTGTTCCCGAATTGGATGGCATGAATGTGGATGAGTTGTGGTTCCAACAAGACGGCGCTACATGCCACACAGCGCACGTCACAATCGATTTATTGAAGGAAACATTCGATGAGCGCATAATTTCGCGGAATGGGCCTGTCAATTGGCCACCAAGATCGTGTGATTTGACACCATTGGATTATTTTCTTTGGGGATATGTGAAGTCGCTCGTCTACGCCAACAAACCAGAAACGTTAGGGGACTTGGAAGCCAACATTCGTGGCGTTATTGCCAACATACGGCCCCATATGCTCGAAAAAGTGGTTGAAAATTGGACCTATAGAATTGGCTTTATTCGAGCCAGCCGCGGCGGCCACATGCCCGAAATCATATTTAAACATTAATGGCATAAAATTATCCTTCCAATAAAGCCAAATTGATGGACATTAAAATGATTTTCTTGTGTTTTATTTCAATTCGAAGTTATATACCTCTAAAAAAACACCCTGTAGCTGCTTTAAATTAAAATTTTGATTTTACCCAAAAATGATTTATATATCTTAAGAAATTCAATTTTAATCACAGTCGGAGGTGACATGTTGCACGTGACGTGTTTTTCTATCATGATATTTATATTGTTTTGGTAGCTCTTTTTTACGAAATTATAAATAAACAAGAAGATTGTTTCTACAAGCCGCACGGTGCACTTGATTTTCATATAAATGCATGACTTCTGAAAACAGGGTGTTATTTAAAATGTTTTCAAGTTAACAGAAGTGTTCAACATATATTTTTTTTGGCATATAAGCATATATGGTTTTGTAAGAATATTTCACCTTCCTTCGATTTGTTCTCTCCACCGCTTGCAACTCTTTTTACTCTGTTTTCTCTCATCCAAATTTAAATAATTTAAATGTAATTTATTTTTATATATTTTTTTAAATTTTACACTTACGATGTCGCACGTGACCATCTTTATGTAAGTACTACGATCACAAATCTTTATATTTTTCAGCAAGATTTTTTAGTATTTTAATTGTATTTAATGTATTTGTGTTGAATACTGGCAACAAATGTTATTTTTCAATGTCACACGTGACACCGAAGTATGTATATGATATTGCTAGGCAAAACTTTACTTCTATTTGTAATAGCCTAGTTTCTTCTACATTCTTTTTTAACTCTTTGTTTCTTCAGAATAATTTTAGAGACTAAAAAATCAATGCCAGTCTTTAAGAACGTTTATCAAAACAAAACGTGCAAAAAGATATCCAAATGTGACTTTCCATTCGAATATCTCGAAAAGGGTTAAAATTAAATTGAGGGTGGCGTTGGCTGAAGTAGTTAGCACGTTGACTACAAAACCGAAGGTCCTGGGTTCAATCCCTGTATCCGACAGTCATTAAATAACAGCACCACGCATTTTTCTGATGTGCATTAGTGTCCCTTTGTGTCAGTTGTTGTAGGAAAGTTCAAGTGATGAAGGCATAGTCACTGGTCACTGAACTATACCGAGTTCAGCAGACACTAATCCTAATGTTAACATCAGAGCGCTCTCCTTCGTTGTGTAGCAAAAATCATTGGCGAAGTAAACTAATCAATAAAATGGCTACAAGACACAGCTTCAAAAAATTAAAACGCCTCATTTAACATCAGAGAGGCGCTGCAACACTGCATTATTAAAAAAAAAAAAAAAAAAAAAGTGAGAAAAAGCAGAGCTGTAAAAGAATGAAGCTTTCCTCTATCTCTTCCTTCACCACCTGTCTTCTCTATCACTATCCCTTTCCTAAAGAAGGTTACACCTAGTAATAGTAGTAGGCATTAATTGCCTGAGTGTTACTTCTCTTAAAAAAAAAAAAAAAATTGATTTTTTTTTATACTAGTTAAATTTAATTGATACTCTATGAAAATGTGATAAAACAAAGTGTTTTCAAGAACTTTTAATTTTTTGGTGTCTGTGGAACTTTCGGTGGAAATGCCTATATGCAATAATATGTACTCGTACACAGAGAAAACCGTGCCTACTAAATACCTCATAAAATAGAACAAAATTAATAAGAAATCTCTATGGTTTTTTTCAATAAGGAAATCTTATTAATTTCATAGAGAAAACCCTTTTGAAAAAGTCAAGAAGAAATCTTGTAGTTTTTATGAGGTTATGTTATTGATTTTTTCAATAAAAAAATAAGAAAAAAAATGCGTATTTATTCTCTGTACTTATGTATTTTCATTTAAATTCTATACCATATACATATGTATGTATGTAGTATGTTGTAGATGTTATTTATTTATACACACATACATACATACACATTAGGTTATATTTTAAACTAACTTACTCACCAAGTATTGAACCAGCAAACTTCTACCTGATAGACAAGCACTCTACGCAATATGCTAATAAGCAGCCTGAATTACCATTGAAATTTATTGTGCAAACTTTCTTATACAAAAACGAAAAATATCATGAAAAAAATTGTCTCAATGTTTGTTTATAGAAACGAAATAACAAGACATCACATAAAATCAAGAAGATTTCCTTATTAAAAAATCAATAAGATGCTTTACACATACTCATATATAGAAACCTACTAAAATCAAGAAGAAAACCTTATTGAAAAAATCAATAAGGCAACCTAATAGAATCAAAAAGAAAACCTTTTTAAAAAAATCAAGAAGGCAACCTAATAAAATCAATAAGAAATCCCTATAGTTTACAATTTATAAGAAAACCTAATAGAATCAAGCAGTTTTTCTCTATGGATTGTTTTTTTGCTGCCAAAAATAACGGAAATTGAGTAAAAAAAAGCTGTGAATAATAAGATTTCTTCTTGAATTTATGTGGTTTTCTTCTTGATAAATTTAATAAGATTTACCACATAAAAACAATAAGGAATCTCTATGAAAAAATATTCGCTTCTTTCTGCTGGGATACCCCTTAGCCTAAAAACGGTACATAGAGAAAATCTTCTTGATTCTATGAGACAGTTTTTTCTCTGTGTACTTTATTAAGCAGAATTTGAATTATTCTTATCTTTTTAGTGTCTATTGTTGAAGTCAATGATTTATTTTTTAGAAAAGTTTTATTTCTTCAGTGTACGCTTAAGCTCTGTACAGACGGTTATCACATCCTACAATATTGTCAGAGCTGGCAACGTGCTGTCAACATATGTGTCAACAATGTTAATGTTGCGTTAATTGTACACATTTCAAGTCTTATATTTAAGCGCCAAAATTAACTGAATAAAATATTGTCTTAAATTTAAAGTTAAATACAGTAAAATATTTAATATTTTTGCCCTTTAATTAACGTCTATTCCAAAAACTACTTTTTTTTATAAAATATGGTATTTTCTACGGTTATATCCATACAACAGTTGTATAGGAGCTCAAATCCTTGCAACATTTTCTTATTTTTTTTTTTCAAATCAATAAAATGAAATTGCATTACATATTCCAATGTTTATGCATGTGGGTGGCAGTGTTTATGATACTTGTAGTTTAAAAAAGTAAAAATAAAGCGAATCAAGTTGGTCAAGCACAGACTGTGGGATGCCACACACTCTCTTCAGGTCTTTGAGTTAAAAGAGAATGTTGATATTGTTGATAACTTTATAATTGTATTTTCATCAAAAAAGATTGTAGTAAAATGAGTTATTGAACTCATTTCATTTAATACTAAACTAAAGAATGTAATTTTTAGCCAATTCATGTAAACTATCACCAGCAATACAACAAACCCATAATATGCTCTAAAGTAGCGAAAGCGAAATATGCCTGCCTGTAAAAAAAATATATATATATAAAACTAATATTTGTTAAGACATGCCATTGCATATCCCAATATGGGAATGAAAAACGTTATTTTAATTAAAAATCTGTGTTGTGTAAACACATAGAATAATTTGAAATCATAGAATATGAAATGATTTGAAGATATTGCCAATAAATGCAGTTTCACAACCAACTAACAACGTTGAGGTTTTTTTTTTAAATATATGAGTATGTTTTTATATGTATATACGAGTACATAGTTATTTATTAAAGTAGAGAAAGAGAAGGGAAATTTTAAAGCAGATTACACTATAAATCATGAAATGGTATATAGAAAGCAGAATATGTGACAGAGAAAGTTAAAAAGGACCATGGGTCGATAAAAATTTTACTTTTTTGGTGATTCGTATAGTAGACTCTTTCTAATGCAACAAACCGCAGCCTTCCGTGTCACATATACACATAGTTTTGTGTATATGTGTGCATATAAGCACGAAGGAGTAAGGATGCCTTCTAGAAGACCTCTGTACTGCTTATTTGGGATCTACAAGTTCTGCTTACTCAATTCCATCCTCATATTTTTTACACTCATTGTCGTTGCGGTTTATGCCTTCCGCGCTCGCTTTTTTCGGCAGGGATTCTCAAAGGCCTTCAAATTAAGGGAAACAAAAAATCGTACTCCCTCTCTTCTCTCTTCTCATAGAAGGGAACGTGAAATGTGTAAATTATCTGTTATGCGAAAAAGTCGAGGCCTTCTGCAAGGCATTCTTTAGCAGTTGAATAAGAGTAGTAATTGAGTAAAAAAAATCCTAAGTAGGCCTTTAATGAGATCTGAAGTAAGAAGGTCTTCCGGGTTTTCGCACAATTTTCTTGAAGACTGTGATAATATACACAATAACTTAAGTTAAATTATTGATAAAATAAAATGACTGCATGAAATTAAATTCATGTTGTTTCAACTTGAACTAACTTTGATTCAACATGATTCTTTTATTATTTTAGTATCAAATTCACATTGTTTTAATATGAAATGCAAAGTTTACTTTCCACTTTTTACTTTATTGGAGAAAAGACAAAATAGAATGGAGCCTGTTTTAACTTCTTTGAAAAGCAAACTTTTCATGTTTAAAAGCCTTCTAATAACGCACAGTGGGTTCATACGAGTACACATTTGGGCAAAAACGATAAGGAGTATTCCAAAATTCTTAACTAAATCACAATGTGACCACGGTGTGCGAAAGCTTGGATTACACAAATTTTCTTTAAATTTATTAAAATATTTAAATAAAAAAATAATTTTTAAAAATAATTAAAAATCGTACTATTTAAAATTTTAACTCCACTTGTACAAACACCTTTCTTTTCGTTAACACTCACTCTTTAAGACTTTAATTTAAAATTTTTTAAACTCTGTTCTTCTTCAATATATTTGTTTGACATTTTCGGTAGACCACAGGAGAAACATTTAGAAATTTTACAAGTCATTTGCATACGTTTACAACTCTATTATTCAAAAAAATATATTTTTACGTTACATATAATTCACTTAAAATATTGTTATTGCTTTGTTGGCATGTTTAGCACTTGTGCATTTACTAAAGAGTTGAACTTTTATCCCACAAAAACGTTCATGCAACTCACAACAGCCAACGAGAAATTTATATAATAAATAAAAAAAAAGAACCCAGTAATGGAAGAAAGTGAAAACTTTAACATTATAAAATATTTATTATATTTTTAAAAGCGCAAACACATGTTATTTATTTATACTTTTTTTTTTGCTCTGTCGTTTTATTATATTTTCGTTGTTGTTGCAATTTACAATATATATATATATATATATAAAAAACAAAAATTGTCAGCTGTTGGTGACATAATTTCCCTTTAGAAAACCACAAAAATAAAATTCTACACACTCTATCATTTTCCATACAACCCACAGAGAAACGTGCATAGAAGCACAATGAAGCAGCATATGAAAAAAAAAGCCAGCCGACAATGTTGTTGCATTGCTGCAGGAAAGAGCAGGAGTGCGCGTGGCAACCAGATTTACCATGTGGCAAGCACATTAAAGTGTTTTGATTTATATGCAGCAAATATGCAGTAGATTTTTTTTAATTTTTTCTGTCTCTCTCTCTCTCTCTCTTTCTCTTTTGCTCTTATTTCCTGCTTAAAAGTAATACATCAGGATGTTGTTTTTTTTTGGCAGATTTTACTAAAAAGGTTTTTCAGGAAAACTCAAGTAAAATATTTTCACTTACATATACATATTTGCATTTAACACTGAGATTTTGTTAGTGTTTATTACTACATAGAAATTTTACGTTGCAAGGTGTTTAATTTTTTTTTTTGTTGAATTATGAGAATATTTATGGCGAATAAAAAAATCAAGTTCAAAATATTTTTGCACCAAGACTTACACACAATGTGAATGAAATTGAATTGTTGCACTCTTAACCCCATTTATTTTTTGCTGCATCTACATTATTATTATTATGCCACTTTACTTACAGTGCGGTGTACAGCTTTGGAAAATTATTTTTTATTATAACGAAAATAGGAATATCTAAAAAAGTGGTTTGTGATTCAGAAGTAGTTTTTGTTGTAACGGTTTTAATATGCTTTCAATGCTTGTTTAAATAAGATTGAAAAACAAACCTCGCAAAAATCAGTTAATATTATCACAATTTAATACTACATTCATATTAAAATTTACGAAAATAGGGTTAATTTATATTTTTTTTTGGCAATTTACAGCAATTTCAAAAAAAATTTCCTTTTGAAATAATTTAATTTCAGGTTGATTTAATATTCCAGTTATTTTAAATCAAAATGAAGCATCATGTTGAATCAAATTTATTTCAAAATGAAACAACATGACTTTGATGCTAAAATAATACGAAGAACCATGTTGAATCAAAGTTATTTCAAGTTGAAACTACATGAATATGTTTAATTAGCAAAGTAACAAAAATAGTTTTATTTCGTTACTTATATATACAAAAAAAAATGCCTAAACTTTCCAGCTCTGGTGATGTGTTTTGTATTTTTTAGATTTTGTATACAAAACTATTTTTTTCTAAAACATAAAATATATTTAACTTAGAAAGAAAAAAAAAATAATTTCACATAAGTACTTTTATATACCAAAAAGTGTAAACCTTCCAACCCTGGAATCATCGCTTTAAATTTTTGTTATACTAAAATATGTTGAATTTATAGAGAGAAAGAAACATTTATTTTTAGTTAGTTGTTTTTATATACCAAAAAAAAATTTCAATTTTCCAACCCTGGAATCCTCTTGTAATTCTTATTTTATTTTGAATACCCATCCAATTCTTACTGCCATACAAAATATGTTTATTTAACAAAAAATCTAGAAATTAGTTTTAGCTGGTTACTTTTACATACCAAAAACGTTTAAAATAACCAGCTCTGAAACCGCCATTTTGATTTCGCCAATTTTTAACACAAATCTATTTTGGACCATTTCTGACACACCAGTCTAAGAACGAACTCTCTAACTTTTCTGGGAGCTTCGGTAAACCGATTTCGCGTACAGACTGACGGAGGGACGGAGGGACGGACTGTCGGACTTCGCTTATCCCTCTTCCCTATTCATAAGGTCCCAAAATATATATACTTTATTGGTCGTTTATGAATTTTGTGGAAATTATACACGTAATGACAAACCGATATATATATATATACTTTACCATACACACAACTGACCCTAATAGTGAATTGCATCTACCCTGCGGGAAAACTCTGAAGACCTTCTTACTTCAGACCTTGTTAAAAGCCTGCTTAGGAATTTTTGATTGAATTACTATATTCTTATATAACTGCTAAAGAATGCCTTATAAAAGGCCTTGACTTTTTCGCATAAAAGGTAAAATACATATTCCCTTCTGTGGTGCTCCTGTGGCTGAGTGGCAGCGATGCTAGCCTATCAGTCCAGAGGTCGTGGGTTCGATTCCCTCCATATAGACCCTGGTTGCTTTCCGCAGACAAGCTAATCGCTTTGCGGGTTGTGTTTGTTTATAAAGGCAAAATAAAAGAAATAACAAATTTTGTTTTGTTTTTCGCCAAATCAAAAGCAAGATTAAACTAATTTGAAGGCCTTTCAGAATTGCTGGCAAAACAAGCGAGAGCGGAAAGGCTATCCAGCAATGTCAACGCGTGTAAAGAATATATGAGTATGAAATGGAGGCCTTCCTTCTCTGGGCAAGAACAAAGTAAATAAACACCAACACACTTAAACAGCAGATTATTTCTAACAAATTTAATATGATTTTCGATCAAAATGTTTGCATGTTGATTTTACATTGGTATTGTTTTTCTGTGTCTTCAAATTTCAAAGATAAAATTGTTAACATTAAATTTGAAAACATATTAAATATTAAATCGTTTACATATCATATGACCTTGCTGGCCAATAAACACATGATTAGGGGTTTTGTTAGAAAACACGTACAAATAAATATCTGTAAGCAAGTATAAATACGTGTTAACAAAAGCATTAGCATTAGAATTAACTTATTTAATTGTTACAAAAAAAAAAAAAAAATTGCATTAAAAATACACAGGGTGGTAGAAAAATTTTGTGCTGTAACTAGTCATGTTCCTCTTTCCTCTCGAGTAGTTGAAATATGTTGCTTCTGAATCTTTGGTTGAAATCAAATTCTTGTTTATTATAATTTTTTTTTAATTCTGACATTTTTTATTTGAACAACTATTAGTGTATTACCCTGTATAATAAATCTACAAAAAAAGTATCTAGTAAATTAACACTATTACATATGAAAGACGTGCTTTACATTGAAATGCGGTTTGAAAATATATACATTATGAACGAACACATACACACACACACACAAACGCATACATTGAAAGCAAATATTATATATGAGTACATGCGTGAATTTTGTGGTAAAAATATAATATTGTTTATGCGTGCGTGAGTAACAAAGTTGTGCTTTTAATTTTTAATGTATTTTCATTTACAAAATTAACAAATTTTATACTACACGCAAAGAAAAAATATGGTTGTGGCAACCATAATCAAACAGCAACATACTGTGATTGAATTATATGGTTGCAGTCAAATCATATTATTGTCAATGGAAAAGCAAACTTTAAGTAATATCATTTTCTGAGTTAATAATAATATTATCTACAAAAACAATTAACTTTGTTATACCTTATATTATTATTGTAAATAAGACAACACTATTGTTAGATGTGACTAAAATATAATTGAGACTTACCATACCATGTTCTAATATTATAATAATATTTTTCAATACGACCATAGTATTATTTTATGTAATAATAATATTTTGTTTTTTAATCATATATTTATTGGCAAATATTTTGTTCAAAATAGCTGTGCGGTAAATCCGAAATAAAAATAAATTAATATTGTTGAAATAAAATGTATGTATGTATGTATAGAAATGTATACTTACATATATGTGTATACACGAAATACAGACATATCTGTATAAAGAGATGTACATACATTCATATGTACATATTATTTATATTTATCTACTCTTTTGTTTATACTTTTTTATTTATTTAACACCACGCGAGCACTACCGATAGCTTACAAACAAAACACTGAACTGACAGAAGATGTTTCTGAAAAAGATTTTTTTAAAAACTTAACATACTATGGTTTTAGATAACATTATATTGTTATTTACATTACATTATTTTTATACAATAATACAAATTGTATTGTAGTCATAAATTTTTAACAAAACTATATTGTTAAACTCTAACCATTACGCACTTTCTATGAATATAATAATGTAATTATCAAATTCAAACATTAATATGTTTATCGTAACGAAATCAATGTTTGAAATAAAAATAACTAGTTTTCAACGACCTCACATTTGTTTCAGAGAACATAATATTGTTTTCTCAATCATTTTACAAACATATCTTTTCTTTGCGTGTATACAGCTTATTGTGGTTTGTATGTATTTTTTTTTTGGTAAAACGTATTTTAATTTCCCACTTTGTCGTTTTTATTTGTTATATACATTTGTTCATAGTTCATAATGAATTGCTTTTATTAAATGAAAACTTAGGGATAAATAAAGCAGCAAATAACTAAAAAATTTTTTATGAAAGAATAGTCAAATAGCCAAAGTATTTAAGCATTGAATTTGCCGTAGAATACAGGATAATAAGAAATAGAAATTTTACATGTAATTCTTTGATATGTCGTATTATTTTCATTTATTTTAGTATGCAGCAAAAACCAGTAATTAGTTTTAATATCAAAATTTCTTGAATCGTGAGAATCAGAAAGCTTTAACAAAAATTACAACATATTTTGTTCTCATTTTAATCGAATGATTTCAATTGATATGGATAATATTGATATATTATTTAAAAATCAAGCAAAAAGTTGTTTAAAAAAAACCTTACAAATGATGAATATGGACATTTCCATGATGTCGAACGTGACCCTCGTACACAGTTGAATTAAAAAATAAATAAATAATAAATATTTTTATTTTGAAAATAAGCGTAACATTTAGTTCTAAATTAGATCTATAATTGTTTCTAATTTTGATTTTTTGCTAATTAAATTAAAAGGCTTCTAACAAAAATTACAGCATATTTTGATTTAATTTCAATAGAATGATCGAATCAATTAATATTTACACATAGCGATATTATTTAAAAATCAATCAAAAAGTCCTATTGAAAAAAAACTTATAAGTAATGTATTTACATAGACATTTCGACGATGTCGAACGTGACCCTCGTACACAGTTAAAGTGACTAAAAACAAAATAAAACGAATTTTTAGTTTGAAAATAAGCGTAACTCTCAAAGCGCTAAATTAGACCCATAATTGTTGCTAATTTTGATTTTGAGCAATTTAGTTAAAAGAGTTTTAACAAAAATTATAGCATTTTTTTAATTTAATTTCAATCGAATCAATTAATATTTAGATATGTCAATATTATTTAAAAATCAATAAAAAAGTTTATTGAAAACAAAAAAGAAACTTATAAGTAGTGTATTTACATCCGCATTTCCCCGATGTCGAACGTGACTCTCGTACACAGTCAAAGTGATTAAAAAATAAAATAACACGGATTTTTAGTTTAAAAATAACCGTAATTCAAAGTTCTAAATTAGACCCTTCATTATTGCTAATTTTGATTTTGAGCAATTTAATTTAAAGACTTCTAACAAAAATTACAGCATTTTTTTAATTTAATTTCAATCGAATGATTGCATCAATTAGTATTACATACATCAATAATATTTAAAGATCAATCAAAAAGTTGATTGAAAAAAAAAACACCAGCTTATGAGCAATATAAACATGTATATAGAAATTTTCACGATGTCGAACGTGACTATAGTACACAGTTAAAATAAAAAATAAACCAAAATAATAAGGATATTTATTTTGAAAATAAACGTAACGTTTAACATACACATAACTGGTGCTGATTTTGATTTTGAGCAATTTTTGGTTTTTAAATAATTGCAAAAAATTAAGTTATTCGCATGTGACAAAAACGAAAGTTGTTTTTGCGGCCAATAATTAAAAAACTGATTTCAGCGAAACCTGAAGCAATATTTTAATGTGAATGATTCGAGAGTGTTATGCCCTGATGTCTCTTTAAAGCGGTTTTGGCTTAAGACAAAAATTATTTATATATATTTTTTTAAAATTCAATTTTAATAACAGTCTCCTTGCATAAGAAACCTCGTAAAAATCAATTACACTTACCACAATTAAATACTACATTCACTCAGAAAAATTTCACATTAATATCTACGAAAGCAAGGTTAATTTAAAATTTTTCGGCAATGATTTTGCCTTCTGAAATAAATTTATTTCATGTTGATTTAATATGCCAGTACTGTTAATTAAAAATGAAGAATCATGCTGAATCCAAGCCATTTCAAGTTGAAGCAACGTGAATTTGATGAGTTGAAATAAAATTTTAATCACAATCTCATGTCGCACGTGACATTTTCCATTTTGATGTTTATATTTTTGTTGTTGCTCTTTTTACGAAATTACTAATAAAGAAGCTTAGTAAAAATGTTTTCAAATTAAAACTGAAATATTCAAATACCCGCACTTTTAAGGGCCAATCCCACGATGTTGTCAACGTTCGACTTGTCGCACACTCACGTTCAAAACAAAAATAAATTTTAATATTTTGTTGTTGTTTCAAATGTAAGTGTGCGACAAGTCGAACGTTGGTCGCATCGTGGGATTGGCCCTAAGTTGTTCTTCATGCCTCTTAGAGATTTTCCAAAGGTTTTGCTTGTTTTTTAATTTATAATATTTGATCGTCCTTCAATTTTTTCTCCACCGTCAGCAACTTTTTTTCGCCGGTGCTGCTCATATAAATTTAAATAATTTAAATGTATTTTGTTATATATATAATCAAGTTTAAGAAGGTCTTTTAATAAAACATAATTTAAAAGTATGTACAGTTTTTTATTTAATTGTATTACTCTTTTTTATTTTGCAATAAAAAATATTTCTTGGCAATAATTTAATGTTTTTAGCCATACAAAAAATAAATTAATAATTAAAAATTAATTTAATGTGACTACAACGACAACTGTAGCACGGGCAACAAACAACCTTCAGCCTGTTGCCATGTTGCCATCTCAATAATCCTTCTCATATAAACATGTGTATTTTATCCTTGACATTTTGTAGTCGGTAGCTTGCTGTGGTGAATGTGTTTAATGCTTTATGCTGTCGCTTGTGACCAAAGATTAAGAGCCTTGCTTGAGAGTGATTTGGTTTTATCGTATTCTATTTCTTTGCAATCAAGTCTACTACCAAATAAAAATATAAGATTTAAATTTCTTTTAAAAATTTGGTGCCTGCACGAAATGAGCGATAGTAGCAAAAACTACATTACAATAGAGGTCTACTAAGGTATACCAGCACCACATTCAGGCAAGTAATGTCTTCTTAGGGAAAGTCATAGTGTAGAGAAAAGCCAATTGGGCGGGGGCGGTTTTTATTCAATTTTTATCAGTGTTGTAGCGCACTGACTTCTTAAAAAGCTGTGTAGCCATTTAATTAATTATTTTACTGCGCTAATGTACCGGGTACTGTACAGTGTACTGTACTGTACAGGTACTGTACAGTGACCAGTCAAACAGTCCAACAACAATTAATATCATGCTACACAAATCACATCAGAAATATTTATGATATAGTGTCAATGCACTAGTCCCGCTAAACAAATCCTTATGCAATATAAATTTTCTGTGCATAAAGATAAAAGTCATAGAGTGATTTTTGGTTAATTCTCGTACGTGACAATGCAGCTAATTCCTTTATTTTTATTTAAACAAAAATTCTAAATACATTTTAAATATACATATTACTTTTGGTATTTGTAAAATATTTTTTTTACAGGAAAGTGAGAACTTTGCCCTAAACCAAAAGCTAAATTTATATTATTTTTCTACATAAATATTTTATAAAACCAATTTTTTTTCTAATTTTACCTGTAGTGGCAAATGTACTAAAATAATTTTTTTTTTCTTAACTGCAGCACTTTGATGATTAAATTAAATGATTTTTTTTACCCAAATTCAAATACAAATAACATTTAAAATTTAGTTTACCGTATGAATTTGAGTTTATTAAATATTAAATTTAAAATAACTTTTTAGTTAAAAATATTTTATTGCACTTTAAAAGCATCCAATAAAAAATACATATATGCAGCGTTTATTGTCCAGAGACATAAATACTCGTACTACATGTGCTTAAATTAACATTTGCATAAAAATACACGTACATATTTATAAATGTATGACTTTAAAAAAACAAAAAAAAAAAAAAAATGTCAAGGATTATTTTTATTGTTCATACTCATATTTCGAACATTCTCTTAGTTGTCATTAGCAGGGTACCATAAAAATGCACGAGTATTTTAGCTGCTCATTTAAGCTTAAAAATTTTAATTGATAAAAACTGTCGAATACCAGAAGCAAATGCTAAATTAAAAAAAAGCTTTAAAAAATTCGTAAAATTACTCAGTTTGAAAGTAATAAATTTTAAATTTTTCTTCAATGGAAAACAATTTTCTCAAAGAACATCAGTGACACTTGAATGACTTTTAAGCATGAAGGTGTTGTTACCTTAATTGAAACAAATTAAGATTTGATTAAGATCATTTTATGTTTGAATTAGATAATGAATTTTTTCTGTGTGTACACTAGAAGTGTGCGCAAGCCCTGAAAAAGTGCACAGTATTGTATTTTTTTTTTGAAGTGCGAATATTGTTTGTAGTCGTGATCGTAATTAAGTGTAAGACAAAAATAGAGAACAAGAAAACAAAAAAACACACACAACACCATTGTACAACAGTTGAATAGACAGTTGTGTCAAGTGTGCAGTATTTTTATTGTACACTTCATAGTGTACCATACTTCAGTTCACAAACTCAAAATTTCATAAAATATAAAGTGATAATGAAACTTTTTGCATTTATATCCATTGTGAAAGATATTATTTTTACAGGTATTTTATTTTTTAGAGTTTCAAATTAAATAATTATAAAACTTAGAACAGTATCGTATGCAAAACTAACACGCTCAAATAAACTAATATTGTTATTTAGTCACTGTTGGATACCGGGCTCGAACCCAGGACCTTCGGTTTTTTTAGTCAACGTGCTAACTACTTCAGCCAACTCCACCCTAAATTGTGGAAGAAAAAAAAAGGTACAGCAGAGTTTTCTCTAAGAAAAAAATTCCATCGTTTAATAAACTTCATAAGCTTCATAGAAAACCCCAAGTTTGTTAGAAAATGGCATTAAAACTTTAAGAATAGTTGGAGGAATATATTTTTATTTCGCTATTTTCAAAAACTTCAGTTGAGAGGATATTTAGCACCCTTGACATTTTGTAAAACTGATTTGAGAAACACACTGACTATTTAAGTATATTTAAAACGTTAATTTTTGATCAGGTGTAATTTCAGTTAAATCGGGTATTTTTGCTTTTTTTCAAGCAAAATTTTGAATATTACTTGTGGTATCATCCCTGGTTTTTAGTTTAAAATTTATTTTATATATATTTGGTACCAGTCAAATTTTTTTCTTCTTTTTAATAAATTATATTGTTTGCCTATTTTTATGCAAATATTATTTTCTATTGTATTTATTGTGTGATTAAATATTCTTTAAAGTATTTTAAAATTTTAAAAATAATAAAAAATAAAAATATTTCTGATAAAAACATTAAAAAAAATAGTTTAAAATAATTATAAAAAAATTATAAAAACAAAAGAAGCAAAATTTTTTTTTATTTACGCATCATTGTATGTGCCCATAATTATAAAAGCGGTCCAAGTCACATATTTAATGTCTAGACACATATGTACATGTATGTATATGTAGCTAAAATTGAGATTTGCAATTGATTGAAGGAATTACAAAATCATTTGAAAACTCACTTAGCAGTGGCAAAGGCAGTGAGAAAAGTTAAAGTAAAAAAAGAATAGAAGTGTCTTAGGACACTCGGTTATAGCTATGCTACTTAGCTATGTAAAACAAACTTAATATGTTAAATAACAATGCAATAAAATTATATTATATGATGATGTTAAATTCGCCGCAAATATTTCAAAACGTTTCCATTTATTTCCCATTATTTTCTTTTCTAGCGGCGAACGATCAATTTCATGTATTGTTTGTGGCCGGCGGCGACTGTTTGCCGGCTTACAGTCTATCGGCTGTGTTCTCTAGTCTATGCTCATGTGCAAAAATAATACAAAAACAAATTGAGCAATCGTTCCCATTGTTTTGTTTTAATTTTGTTTCATTCACTTCGTACTCTGATTTTAAATACAAAGAAATCAAAACAAAATTAAATTTATAACTGTAATAGTTCGATTATTTTTGTTACTAAATTCACGTTCTTGCTTCTGTGTCGTGACATAAATAGCATAGCTATAAAAAGAACGTGTGCTTGAAGTGTACGTTGCAGCCGGTTTTTTTAATGAAAATTTTAGTGTACACTTCAAGCTCACGTTATTTTTTTTTAAACTATATGTATATGCAAATGTATCTAAACATTAAATGGAATAGTTTTAGATTCGTCTTAATATTTGTTTTCCATAAATTTTAGTCAGCCCTGCACTTCTGGCATTGTGCTCATTATTTTTTTTGCCACTACTGGACGTTTATGTACTTGTTAGCTTATAGTTTTCAGCCATTTCTGCCTTTTTTTTTTGTTCGTTAAACTTTGGTGAAAAGTTTTAGAGGTAAAAAAAAAGATGCAAAAGCAAAAATTTAGCAAAGAAAGAGCAAATGAAATGAAAGAAAGAAAAAATCTTCTTTTGGAAATGCATACAGGGCAGTGTATGTATGTTTCAAGTAATTTAAAGAAAAAGATGTGTTATTCTTTAGAAACATTCTGGCTGAAGGATGTAGTATAACGCAGTCACCAAGCTCTAGTTTTATTTTAAATTACATGTGATAATTTTTAAGGAACAAATAACACGAAAGTTAGCATTATGACAAACACTAGCAGAACGGAACAACTAGGTGTTTTCAAAGGTCAATGCACCTTCATCATCAGCATTCTTTGTATTTAGTCCACTGTGTGTGCTGTCAGTTGATGTAGATTTCTGTTTTATATACTCAGCCTTTCAGTGCAAAATGGAATATGTGAATTATTTTGATTCATCGTGTTACAATTTACTGAAACTTTTTTTTGCAATAAAAGTTCAATTTTACCATGTCTAAATTTAAAATAGTCTTGTCATTGCATGATGTTGATATCTTGCCCTGAAACTAAGTTCGAGCTCTTGATCCCTACCACTTTTTTACCACAGAAATGTATGGTGTAGATTCCTTGTAGTATTTGTCAAGCTTAAGCTTGCTTTGAGTGATAGAATTTTTTTTCGCATAAATAATGCCAAACAAAAAATTTCAAATCAGAGGATGACAATGAGCACTCAAAAAAAAAACATAAAAAATAGTCTTAATTTTAGTAACCGAACATAGTTTATCACAATTCTAGTGCAAGTAATTTGTACACTCACATATTATCTCTCAAGCAAAAAGGCGATTCCAACATACTTCGGTTATGCGAAAAATTGAAATACGCTACATTTAAAAATAAAATTTACATGTGTATCAGACGCATTGACTCTCTCTCTCTCTTATAGTCCAAAAACGCTTATACTCAGGCTATGGATATTTAATCAGACTAAAAAAATATACGCATGATACTCGGAATATTTATTTATCTTTCGCCACCGTATGCAGACATTTGTGTATATAAAATGGAATGGAAAATGTGTGGGTATCTATGTATGTGACTGTTTAAAAGCAGGTTTTATGTGTGTGTGTAAATAAAATAGTCCTGCATATACGCATGTGTAGCCTAGTAATAGTCAGAGTATTTTTTACACTCATGCGTATGATTGTAGCTCATACAGTCTATACAGTTTATTTGTTGTCTTTGTGCTGGGCAATTTAAAAATTGTGTGTATAAACATAGTAGTTAGATGTCTATAGTTATACGTATTCGGTTCAAAATTAATATGTGTTTTTTATTGTTTGTTATACGCATTCATAGTTGTTTAGCGGCCAATACTCAGAGAGTACTTTAAATAATACTTTTGTCATTCTCTGTTTCAAAATGGAACAGGTGTCAAAGTCAAAGTCACGGTGTTATTTATTTACCGCCCTCGTACTTATCGATATACTTGAGTTTTTTGCAACATTATAATTTTTACCAGCCCGCTATATCACAAAAAGAATATTACAGAACATTAAATCAACGTTCAACAAAATCTTGAAAATTATTAACTAAGTAAATAACACCCTATAATGAAAAAGTAAATGGTGGCAAGAAAACAATTCTTGTAATAGAATTTAAATCGAAGCAGTTATTAAAGAAGAAAACGTCAAAAAATATCCCTAAAGCAGGTATAAAAATAAAATGTCTGAAAAAGAAAACAAAAGGACATTTAAGCACTGCTAAAAGTTCTTTGCATCTTAATGCATTTTGCATAAAGTTTGTCCTTTCTTAAAAGATAAGTGCTTCTAATGTGGCATGCAACGCATTACAATTGCAACCATTTTGGGTGGACGTTTGTTTGAACTCTCAATTGCTGTTCCAAAACTCTTTCATATTGTACAACTCGTATTAAAATACTAGCAAGTATTCACATCCTAAAAGATGCTATGGTTTTAATTTTTTTATTCCTTTTTTTGGGAATTTTAAATTTTTTCCATGAAATAGTTAAGTGTAGTCGATACTTATAAAAAAGTTCTTGCAAAAAAAAATGTTCAAAACGAAATTAAGTGTAAAACAATAGTTTTGAAGCTTGGGCAGCCAAGCAGGGAGATGGGCATTTGGCGGAAGGGTGAGATATTAAAAATTTCAAATTTACCTTTTGCCCTTTTTGGAGAGAAAAAAAAATATTTTCTTAAAAGCAAACTTAAATAATTAAACTTAAGTTTTCGCTTTTTCTCATTAATAAGTTAATGTTTTTATAACAGGTTTGAAGAAAATTTGTATTCATTGTGGCTTAAAGAAAAATTGCTAGAAAAATTAAAAAAAAAAATATAAATTTAATATTGTTTCCTCGAAAATTTTCAATCTAACTTAATGTATTTACCATTATTCTGCTTTATAAAATAATGGAAAAGAAAATTTATTTAATTTTATTTTATAGTTACTTTAATAACATTTAATAATAATTTTTTTAACTGAAAAATTTAAATAAGTAGTAGAATACTTAAGTCATGATTGAAAAATATCTTTTTTTTTAGCAACTCATTAGCATAGAGCTTAAATATGACAAAATAAAAATACATCTGCTAATTTTAAATTACAAAACTCTGAAAGCTAATAGCAAGAAAACTTTTTACAATTTTTGTAACTAATGAATGTTTTACATAATAAAATAATAATAAATAGCACATGCTTAGCAGCTTATTCGCAAGTAGTTAGAAATATGTTTTATTAACAAGTATTTTTAGGTGTATGCTAATTTTTATATGTTTGTGTTTTTTTCACAAATATTCTATTCTAATTATCGTTTTTATATAAAATGTAAAATCAGGTTTTATATTAAAGAACGAATTATTACATACAAATTTTCTGTTTGCTATTACTATATAGCATATCCATAGCAATTTATTAATAAGTGCTTATTGGATTTTCATTATAAATATATTTTGTGATAATTTTTTTTAGTTCCACATAATTTTTGTTTGTTCTATAAATATTTAAATATTCTAAACATATAGATAATAAAAACATAGAATACTAGTTCATATTGGTAAATAACTAAAAAAAAATTTAGTTGCTATTTTCTTTTTATAATATAAAACATGACTAGCAGCTTATTAGCAATATGCTAAATTATTTATTTTCTTTTTGTAGTAAATTTTTATTATACATAAACTGGAATATTATGTTGCTATTTTCTTTTTATAAAATAGAACACGATTAGCACATTATTAGCAAGATGCAAAATTATTTATTTTCCTTTCGTAGTAAATTTTTAATACAGTCGAACTTCTATAACTCGAAGCACCATTATTCCAAAAAAAAACTTCGACTTACGGAGACTTCGAGTTACAGAAGTGTATGTGATTTATTCTTTTAACGCTACTGCCAACCAAATTAGTTTCGAGTTATAGAAAATTCGAGTTAGAGAAGTTCGAGTTATGGAAGTTCGACTGTATATACAAATTGGAAAATTAAGTTGATATATTCTTTTTATAACATAAAACATGAATAGCAGCTTACTAGCAAGATGCTACTATTTTCTTATTATAATAGAGAACATCATTATCACATTATTAGCAAGGTGTTTAATTATTTATTTTGTTTTCATAATAAAATTTTATTATAAATAAACTGAAAAGATAAGCTTCTATTTGCTTTTTATAACATAGAACACGATTAGCACATTATTAGCAATATGCTAAATTATTTATTTTGCTTTTGCAGTAAATTTTTGTTATAAATATACTAGAAAATTAAGCTGCTATTTTCTTTTTATAATAAAAAATATTAATAGCAGCAGCTTATTAGGAAGATGCTAAATTATTTATTTTATTTTCGTAGCAAATTTTTATTGTAAATAAACTTTAAAAAAGCTGCTATTTTTTTATATAACACAGAATGCGTTTAGCAGCTTATTAGCAAGATGCTAAATTATTTATTTCCTTTTAGTAGTAAATTTTTATCATAAACAAACGGGAAAATTAAGTTGCTATTTCCTTTTTTATAACACAGAACACGATTAGCACATTATTAGCACAATGCTAAAAATAAATAAATAATTATTTTATTTTCGTAGTAAATTTTTATTATATACAAACTGGAAAATTAAGTTGTAATTTTCTTTTTATAATATAAAACATGAATAGCAGCTTACTAGATGTTATTTTCTTATTATAATAAAGAGCACCATTAGCACATTATTAGCAAGATGTTTAATTATTTATTTTCTTTTCATAATAATTTTTTATTATAAATAAACTGGAAAGTTAAGCTGCTATTTGCCTTTTATAACATAGAACACAATTAGCACATTATTAGCAAGATGCTAAATTATTTATTTTGCTTCCGTAGTAAATTTTTATTATAAATAAACTGGAAAGTTAAGTTGCTATTTGCTTTTTAAAACTTTGAACACGATTAGCACATTATTAGCAAGATGCTAAATTATTTATTTTGCTTCCGTAGTAAATTTTTATTATAAATAAACTGGAAAGTTAAGCTGCTATTTGTTTTCTACAACAATGAACACGATTAGCACATTATTAATAAGATGCTAAATTATTTATTTTCCTTTCGTATTACATTTTTATTATAAATATACTGGAAAATTAAGCAGGTATTTTCTTTTTTAGAACATAGAACGCGATTAGCAGCTTACTAGTAAGATGCCACCCTCAATTCGATTTTGCTCTTTTCAAAGATTTCCAATGGAATTTTATGCAGAGTACTTTAACCTGCTTTTACTTTTTGTTTGAATCCTTTTTTTGAAAAAGGGTCAAGAAAACCTCCACGCAGAGGAGCTAGAGAGTTAAAATATTCTACAAAAATGTTTCTCGCACTATTCTACATACAAGAGTGCTGAGCTCATTTTTTTTTAATTTGAATGACAGAGTTTGCAAAATTATTGGAATTTTACTCTGCCTTTTGTAATATTTTTTGATTAAAACTTTCAAAACGTCGATGCAATATGTATTAGTTTTTGTGTCCTCTGCTAGAATCAGGCATTAAAATTTTGTTATTTTTTTGGTGTTGTACAGTATGATTACATTTATTACATTATTTATTACATTACGTTTAATGATACGTAGAGGAAATGAGATTTTAAGGATAACAAAAAGGAAATTTAATAAATTCACAAACGAGATTTTAAGAATAAAAAAGGAAATTTAATAAATTCATAAACGCGGTATTCACATATTTAGACATACATATTTATATATTTATATATCCTTATATGTCAATAACTTCGTACACGTGCTACACATATACAGGAAATAATTGATGTCTATTTATGTAAAAATTTCAAATAAAAAAAATATAAAAATATCTATAAAATTATTTAAATTTTAAATAAAAAATAAATAAATCTTTTTCTAAAGATTTCTTTTTATTAAAGATTTTTTTTTACAAAAAATATAACTGCCTCTGCATAAATATGAGTGTTACTCGTATATCTGAAAAGCTTCCACTTGTGTCCTGATTTGTGAAAAGTTTATTCACTTGGAATTGCAGCATTCAATTAAGCTCATTAATACGACGTTATCTCTTGTATATTTTAACAGTAATATAAATGGAAAGTAATTTTTCCTTATCATAGTTAATAGTAAATTGCTTTCTTCCATAATACTATAACAAAGCAAAATATTCTTTGAAAAGATTTCTCTGTCTGTCTTCCCTTAACAAGGATTTTCTTTCACTTTTCTAGGTTTCCATTTACTTCACTATATTCCCAGTTTTTTTTTTCTTTAACTCTTTTACCATCTTCTTGGCAATATAATGGGTTTGTTTGAAAACAGAACATGGTTTTATATAACACGATGCAGGAAGCCTTAGACTTATACAGAAAAAAGAGCTTATGTTGCTTGTTGCTCAAGCACGTTTGAGCAGATAAAATAATTTTATTGGAATTTTTAGATTATCATAGTTTTGTTATTTTTGTCTTGAAGAAGAGAATATATGAAAAGTGGAAAGAGCTATGGCAAAGTTGTGCAACTAGAATTTTTCTAGGGAAGTTTGAAAAAGTAAAGCAGAACAATTGTAATGTTGTTCAGAATAATGCTGTTAGTATAAAAGAAAAATAGCAAATGCTGGTATTATAATTACAAATCACAAATATATACTCGTAATAGTAATAAGCCCCTGCTATCTACTATAATAGATATTTAATACGCACAGCAACATTTCATATTAAAATCTGGGAAAACAAAGTTAATTTAAAATTTTTTTGGTAATGATTTTGGTTTATATGTTTTCATGTTAATTCAACATGATTGACAGCAAACTTCAAAAAAAAAAAAACGTTTTCCTTTTGAAATAACTTTATTACATGTTGATTTAATATTCCCGCACTGTTAAATCAAAATGAAGAAACCTGTTGAAGCAAAAATATTTCAAAATGAACAAACGTCAATTTGATTTTGAAATAACACACGTACGAGTAGAACCATGTTAAATTAAAGTTATTTCCAGTTAAAACAACATGAATTTAATTTAACGTAGTCATTTTATTTTATATTATTTTGTTACAAAAACAAAATTTTTTTTAATACATAATACTAGTATGTAAAAAATAATTATAAAAAAATTTACCATTTTTAAATTTCTGAAACGCTAATGGTAATGAAATTAACCGACAGGTCAACTGATTAGTAACAGTTATCGCTTACAATTTTTGTTGCTCTCTGAGCATAATTGTAGCCAAAATCCTATTTTTAAATTTAATAGCTGTAGCTAAAATAAAATGTTTAAAATAAAGGATATATGAGAGGAATTGGTGTCCTTGCAAGGATTAATATGAAATTGCCTAGAAAGTTTACATGAACAATTCTGCAAATAGCTAAAAAACTTTCAGTGATTTCTGAGCATAATCGTGTTACAAATTCAGTAATTAAAATAAAAGATATATGTATGTATGAGAGCTAGGTATGTTTTTGTATCAATCGAAATGGAATTTGTCTAGAACCTGCCTTGAGCAATTAAATAGATGATTAGCGATCAGTTCCTATACCAGGGGGGTTATTATGTAATCCGAATCGAACGGAAATGTGTTCGAATTGCTATGTTAATAACATACAATTTCGAACAGTTTTCGTTTCGAATCGAATTACATAATAAACCCCCTGTCTAAAATTCAATAATTTAAATTAAGGATATATGGGAAGAAAGGGTGTCCTTGCACCGATTAAAATGAAATTGTCTAGAAAGTTTATACGAACAATTCTGCAAATAGTTAAAAATTTTCCCTGACTTCTGAGCATAACTGTGTTAAAAACTCAGTATTTAAAATAAAGGATATATGAGAGCTACGAATATTTTTGCGTCGATCAAAATTAAATTTTGTCTGGAAGTTGCCTTGAGCAGTTTAACAATCGATTACCGATTTGTGCTGCGTCTGAATCAGAATTGCAATTGAACTTCAGTTTTTAAGCAAAATAATATATGAGACTCATGCATATCCTGGCACAGATTAAAGCAACACTTAAAACGAAATTTCCTGTATAATTCTAAAATTAATTAAAAAATTTTCGGCGATTTCTCAATATAATTGTTCTAAACACTTTGTATTTCAAATAAAGGATATATGAGAGCTACGCATGTTTTTGTATCGATCAAAATGAAATTTGTCCGGAAGCTGCCATGAGTAGTTTAAAAATCGATTACCAATTTGTGCTAAGCCTGGATCAGAATTACAGCTGAAATTAAATTTTTAAGAAAAATGATATATGTAATTTATACATTTCCTTGCGCAGATAAAAGCAACACTAAAAATTAAAAAATTCCTGCATAATTTTGCAAACAATTAAAAAAATTTCTGTAATTTCTGAGCATAAGCGTGCTACAAATTCAATATTCAAAATAAAGGATATATGGGAGCTAGGCATCTTTTTGCAGCGATCAAAATGAAATTTATCTGGAAGCTGCCTTGGCAAGTTTAACAACCTGTTACCAATTTGTGCTGGAAATTGTTCAGAATATCAACTATAAATCCATTTTTCAGATATGTCCTTGCATATATTATAACGGACCTAATAAATAAACTTACATGCGTAGATTAAGAAGTAGTTAGAAGTTCTCGCCAGATGCGGTTTAAAATTGTGGCTGAAATTAAAAAAAAAAGTATATATGGAAGGTAAGCGTTTCCTTGCACGAACTGTAATAAAACAAAGCAATGAGCTTATGTGATTAGTTTAAGAAATACCTACAATATTTTCCTGAATTTTTTTCAAAATTGAAGCTAAAATTAAAATTTTCGGTAAGCCGCACTTGGACTTTGATTTAATCTCAAATTAAATTCTAAGGTGTCGCAGTGCTGGTCTTTGAGCCAGATCTTTTCCCTATTCTAAAATTCATTGTTTAAAATATGGGAGGTAGCTATGTACTTGCACCAATTGCGATGAAATTCACCATTTAGCTTATAAAAGTAGTGTTAGAAATCGTGAGAGGGTCTTGGCACATTCCGATTATAATCCCAGGTGAAATTTAATTTTTAAAATAAAGTGTATGTGGTAGCTAAGCATGTCCTTCCATTTACTGTAATAAATTCTGTTAGGAAACTTAAGTGTGTAATAATAAAAATATTTAAAAAGTTTCATAGCATTTAGATTATAATTGATGTTAAAATTAAAAATTTTAAATAAAAGATATATATATATATATAGGATGTATGCATGTTCGTGAAGCAATTGTAATAAAACTTAACAACGGACTTCAGCGCTTAACCAATGACATATTTACGAACTTTCATAGCTCAAAATTTAGCTAAAATTCAATTGTGAAAATAAAGGACAAGAAAGGATATATGGGAGGTAGACACATCCTTGAACCAATTGACACGAAACTTTGCAGGAAGCATTTTCGTGCAATTATAAAAGTAGTTGTAAACTAAAACTGTAGCTGAAATTTAAATTTTCAAATAAAGGATATATGAGAGGTAGCCACATACTGGCACCGATTGAATTTAAACTTTGCTGTGATATTATGCATACAGTGGTGGAAATAGTTGTAATGCTTTGAAGCATTGTTTTAAAATTTGAAGCAGATATTTAAATTTTCAAATAAAGGATATATGGGAGCTATCCATATCCTTGTACCGATTTAGCTTAAATTTCACAATAAACTTATACATGCAATGGCACAAATAGTTGCTGGGTTTTGAAGCATTCGTTTTAAAAGTTGAGACAGTAATTTATATATTCAAATAAATGATATACATATATACATATGAGAGCTAACCACATTCTTGCACCTATTTAATATACATTTGAAAATGATCTCATACATGCAATGCTGGAAATAGTTGCACGCTTTTGGATAATTCCTTTTAAAGTTGTTATTGAAAACGTATATATATATTTAAAATAAAGGATATATGGGAGGTAGACAAGACTTTGAACCCATTGTGATGAAATCTACCAGGAAGCTTGCTTGTACAATTTCATAAGTATCTTATATTATAATTGTGGCTGAAATATAATTTTCAAAATAAAGGATATATGGGGATTATGCATATTCTTATACCGAACACAAAGAACGTTAACAACGAGCTTAAGTGCATGGATTAAAAATTGTTACACTGCATTTAGTTCAATATTTTGGGTGAAAGTAGATTTTTCTCATAAAGGATATGTGAGAGGCGTTTGTATCCTTACACTAGCTCAAGTGAAAATAACCAGCATACTTATTTGTGAAGTTGTAGATATATTTGCATAGAAAAATTTTATATAAAGGATATATGGGAGGGAGCCATATGCTTGTACCGATTGAGCTAAAAGTTCACACACATCTTCACTAGGTGATTACACAAGTTTTTCTCCTGTTTTTATAAACTTTACAGCTGCTATAATTTTTAATGTAAGGTATGGACATATATAAAATTAAACATTTAATAATATTAGTGTATAATAAATGTACATCCTATGTAGAATTATAATAATGTATAAAGAAAAATTCACTTGATGTCAAATCCGCTTTTAAATATTGTGCTTTAATTTTATTTTGTAATAATATTATTATTTTATTTTTGTTGAAGCAGTTTTCACTGCTGTTGTTACTTGAAAATTGCAAGGAAATGCTGTTAACAATTTTCACAGCACTTTTCTACAAGGTATAACGAATATAAAGTATTTCAAAATGCACAATGGGCTGAAAGTTTAACAAATATGTATTTGCCAATATCGTACTAGCAATTAAGGAATGAATAAATATTATTGCATATAGTCATACGATTGAGGACATTCTTTTTGAAGTTTTCTACAATGAATAAAATTGTTAAATACATATATAAATTTGTAATAGTTCAATTTCGCTTACATATCAGAACCATTGTGAGCTCTTACATGTGTGTGTGTGTGTGTGTGTGTGTGTGTGTTTGTGTGCCTTATGTGCAATTTCGTATTTTCCTGTATGGCGGTAAAAAATATAAAAAACAAATTGATTTTGCTGGTAGTAAAAACGACAAAATATGAATTATATATATTTTTTTTCATACGTACATAATATGAATAAATTTTTTTTTGTATATAAAATACTGCAAATTTTCTTTAAACATACCGAAAATTGAATTTTTTTGCATACATGAATCAAAAATATCGTTCAGGTACAAAATGTCGAAATGTATTTGAGATTGTGTTTTAGTTGGAATGTGTGTATGGATTCCATAAATGCATAACTGCAGAGAACGCACACACACACACACACACACACACACAAACGTATATACGTATGTAGCTACATATAAAAAGACAGAAACACAAGTATTTCTGCATTCATGCATAAATAAAAATGTACATTGAAAGATGTAATTTGACATCGTGATTTTATTACAAATTTTCTTCAATTTATAGCATCAAAATTTATTGGTGTAGAAAAAAACGAGCATAATCTTTCGAAAATAAATTGAAAATGAAAACTTAATAATGTTTGTGTTGATTTTAGAATTGTAATTTTTCTTTAATATATAAAATATGATGAATTATTAATGGTTTTTAAATATGGAAAATAAGTTTCTTCTATGTTTGACTATTTCCAAGTTAAAAGAAAAGAGGGAAAAGTGAAAGAGAGAGAGAGAGAGAGGAAAAGGAAACAAGTACTTAGTTTCATGTACTGTCAATTAGAGAATGACAATGAGTTCTCAAAACAAAAAAAAAATATACGTAAGTAAATAGTCTTAATTTTATTACCCGCGTATACTAATAATTGTAGCGCAAACAAGCAACTAGGACTATAGCCGATTACAACATACAAGAGCATCTCTACTTCGATCATGCAAAAAACTATAATACTCTACAACTAAAAATAAAGTGGCACTTGCGTATCAAGCATATTGACTCACTGTCATACTCATAGTCGCAGTATGCTTTTACACTGAGTATGTATATATAGTCGGAAAAAAATATACCCATGATACTCGGGATATTTATTCATCATTCGCACTCATACTCGTACCTTTGTGCACATAAAATTAAATATAAATCGGCCGGCTAGCCAAGAGCTGTTTAATAGGCAGTGGTGCTTAAGATACATTTCCCAAAATAATCTTCTGATGATTATTTCGAAGGTGATATTGTACACTTCGTGTTTCATGCTCATAGTAGCAGTATGTTTTTATTCTGAATAGGGATATTTAGTCGGACAAAAAAAAAATATACGCGTGATACTAGGGATATTTGTTCATCATTCGCAATCGTAGACATACTCGTACCTTTGGGCATATAAAATTAAATGGAAAATGGCCAGCTAGCCAAGAGCTGTTTAATAAGCGATGGTGTTCAATATACAACTCCTAAAAGAATCTTCTAATGATTATTTCGATACAGATATTGTACAATTTATGTTTAACTCTTTCTTATAAATCTTGCAATGTTTAATCGACGACACATTTATCTAAAATATGTTCGTGGGTTCTATTCCCACCATAGAGCCTGGTATGTTTCACTACAACGAGTTAAGGTCTTTGTTAATATTCTGATACAGTTTGTAATTGTATTTGTAATATTTAATAAATAAAAACACATGCGTTATATGTGTAAGTGTGTAAATAAAATAGCCCTGTATATACGCATGTGCAGCCGATTAATAGTCACAGTATTTTTATACTCATAAGTATGATTGTAGCTCATGCAGTCTATAAATTTTTGCTGTTGTCGTTTGTACGGCGTAATTAAAGACAAATGTGTACAAACATAGTTGTTGGATGTCTCGGTACGCATGAGCTGTACGCATTCATAGTTGTTTGATGGCCAATACTCAAAGAGTACTTAAAACCATACTTTTGTCATTCTCTGGTACGTATGCACGTCACATCAGATGTTTCTAAAAATAAACAGTCGAAAATTTTAACGAAACTCTTGTTAATTTAAACTCTCGATTGTTTGATTATTTTTCTGTGGTCTGCTGAATTTCAAATGATTGATAGTCTACTGTATATTATTTTGTTGTATTAGATCATCAAATAAATAAATACAAAAAATTAAATAAAAATTTATTTGTATTCTTAAATAAGTATTATTTATAAATTATATTATATTTTGATAACAAAACAAATAAAAAATTACCTTTGCATGTGGCAATCACATTCTCTGTGATCAAAAAAGCTTAAAGAATTTTTTAAAACGTCACAACAGCCAGCTCCAGTTATAGTTTCATTTCATTTCCTTTCCTTTCATCTGTGCCCTGTATTTACTTTTTCCATTAGCCATAAAAGATTATAAAAGAAATTCATAGAATAAGATAGAGTACGACATCCTTAATGATATTACAATATTCCTAGAAGGAAGTTTTATAAAGCTGAAAATTTTTTGGAACATTTTTCGCTACAAATAATGGCGTATGTATGCATGTACATTGTACATACCCTGTAAAAAATTTGGTGACAATTGAACCAAGCGTACTCGTCGTAGGACTTGAGAAAATGGGAGTGTTAAAAAAAGTAGGGCGTAGTGTATGGCGAAAAGAAGATATATCGTGTAAGTGGTTACATATTCACCATTTTCGTGATGTATCTAAAATATTGAAAAAATGCCAAAATGTCGATTTAAAAAAAAAAAAAATGAGTTAGGCGGTTTTTATATTAAGATAGCTATATTTTTTAATATTTTCTATACGCTGAATTACGTTAATGCTAATGCCAATTTATCAGAAAATGTGCAACCAAATTCTTGAAAAAAAAAAATTGGAATTATATAAAATCTACCATAAAGTAATTGAGAATTACCAAACATCTTAACAGCTAAAAAGCTTCAACAGACATCACACCATGCTCGTTATAGTTATTTGGACTCGTTCTAGTATTGAGTCCAGTACCTATCAAATAATATAATAATCTATTATCCGCCAGATTCAAATTTCAGATTTCAAAAGTATATTAAAAGTTTACAATCTAAACTGAGAATTGAATTTCTACTAGTTAACCAGCCAATGTATCTGAGTTAATTTAAGCTTCATTTGTGTGCGCTAGAATCAATGTGGTGCTTCCACGTAAGCCGGGTAAATGTTACCTGAACACATTTTTGTTCGTTTACTTTTATTCTACATTAGTTCATCCATAGTTCAATTATTACGAATATTATATATTATATGTATTACGAATATTTTTTGTGTGTTTAATATGTCTATATAAGAAAGACTCCGGTAGTGCATGTATTATGTATTACGAATATATTTTTTTTGGTTTAGTATATATATAAGAAAGACTTGGGTGGGAAAGACAGTGAATCGATATAAATGGACCGTGAAGTCACTCTGGAACAAGTCCCGTAGCTAGACTTAGATATTAACCTAAGTTTAACAGGTCTTTATACTTTTGAAATATGAGTGCCTCTGTGGTCGAGTGGGTAGTGTGCGAGCCTGTCATGCACGAGGTACTCAGTTCAATTATAATAAATTATAATTGAATTTGTAACAATTAAAACAAAAATTTTAAGTTTTCATTGTTAGAGTTGAGTGTCCGGGTGACCGATGACTTTTTTCAAAAAGTGGCACCAAAAGGGGATTTATCAAAAAAAAGGTGAAAAATTAAAAAACGAGAAAACTGCAGTATTTTTTTTTTGTATTAGCATATAAAACACTCTAAGAAAAGGTAGAAAAAAGTGGTAAGGCAGTCGAAAAAGTGGCAATTTGCCACTTTAGTCGGTCAAACGGTCACGCTGGTCGGAATAAATAATTTTAAATAATTGATATTATTCTCCATCGAATAGGTTACTGTGGGATAGTGCAGGGACAAGTCTAAAGGCGTATACAAAGTATCAATTAACCCCATCCTAGGCCATCCCTATGTAAAAGTGACTGGTCCGCTTAATAGGAAGTGTTAGAACTCGGACTGGTCCCTATCACTTAAACACCAATCACGTGACTACTCATGTGTCGGTTCCATTTCCTGCAGGGTACCTTCAAATAAATAGTAGATGCTGCTTCATTCACTTAATATGGTTCATCTGCATGTAACACACACGTGTACTTGTGTGTCTTTAAGCAGCCATCCTTGCTCACTGGCTTGGCTGCGACTCGCAGCTGTGAGATTGTATGATGCTTTCATCCTGTTCAGTGATAAAACCAAACATGAATTCACTTTAAATTATATTGGTAATGGGTTTGAGTCACGCGGTTTTTATAAATCATAAGGCACATTATCATTGATTTGAAAAAAAAACGTAAAAAATGTGAATTAGAGGGACATAACTACTCGTACTAAAAAATGTGTTTTGTTATAAAGCTGTTTTTAACGTCAAAATAATATTCATGTCTACTTGCTCTAAACAAGACCACAATGTAAGCTTTCAAAACATTCATATACATATTGTTACGTTTTTAGCATTTTCAATTAAATCAAAAGACCAAAGTGTACAATTTATAGTCAATCAGAACACTTTATTTACAAAATTATGAAACTAATACTCGTAGCTCTGTTACACACATAACATTAAACAATTCACCACTGAATACTAGGACGCGTCATTAATTTCAATGTTATTTATACAATTCTCATGATACCAACTGTGCTGGTCTTGAAGCAATACTCTCTCTCTCTCGCTCTCTCTCTCTCTGCTGTTCTTATCACAATATTAACTCCGCTCACTCGTAATAGGATTTGCAGTCAACATTTTTCCATGTTGATTTTACATTAATACTTATTTCCGTGTGTCCCAACATTTTTACTTTAATCTAGGACCAAAATCGAAGTACGCAAATCTTAATAAGGACCAATAATATTGAGCTTAAGCTCCTAGCAAAAAATTACACATTACCATCAGAACTACTTGCCATATAATGACTTACTTTTCTGATTACCAAATTTCATTACTCGCTTACAAATCACATTACCTAAAATTTAAACAAATTGTGTACAAGTTGCTAAATGAGGAGAATAATTTTTTTATATTAAATAGATTACGTGAACAAGTTGCCAAATAAAAAAAGTAAGGTACTTCTCAAGATGCGATTATTTTAGTCTAACGCCTTGTTAAAATCATTAAGTTGAAATTTTTTGCTGGGCTTTGACATTAACTTTGTTTGTTGTGAGTACAGATTGTTGTCACGCTGCCAACTCCAACACATTGCAGCGTGTGTGTGGACTGCTAGTTATACTTTTATGCAAAAATATATATCCTTTCTTTGTACTTTTAATATGCACTCGCATGCCTTAACACTACTAAATATCGATAAGTGTATTAGTGCATGCATAAAGGTAAAATCAAGTGAATGTAAGTAAGAGCCATTGCATCTATGTACTCGTACAAACGCAAACAAATGTTCACGGATTTAAACTTAAAAAAAAAAAAAATTAAATAAAAATAAATACATACACCAAGTGGATTTAAAATAAAAGGTAGTGGTGAGTGGATATACGAGTACACACTTTGTAGTCATGTGCAACCTTAAGTGAACAATTTTATTTCTTAAGCCTCGCCATGCTTTCTACGTGTGCGATGGAATATAAACTTTTATCTTTTATTTTTCAACTGTCGTAGTTTAATACAGTGTACATACATATGTATGTAAATCGATAGAAAAAGAGACTTTTTGCTTAAAGCAGTGGGGCAGCAGCTGTATTTAGTTTTATGGTTGCTGAATGCAAAAAAGCGCATCCTGTTGATTTTGAATGGGTAAATAAGCTTCAAAAATGGAAATATGCAGACAAGTACTTGAAATAAAGTTTCCAGTAGACTGTGAAACATAAAGTACTAACAAGCAAAATAATTCTACTTGGCTGCTGCAGTGATTTAGCAGAACCGAGAGCAAAAGAGAGAACAAGAGACATAAATACAGTTGCTCTCATAAACAGGGCTGTCAGATATGGCGATATCTCGCAAAACGTGGCGATTTTTATATCAGTTATAGTCATTCAAATGTTTTGAGTTTGGATGAGAAAAATTCATAAGAAATCATTTTTGGCGATTTCATTTTTTTACTATTATTTTATAAAAATCTATATTAAAAAAAGTATTATATAAAAACAAATTTATTATCAAATTCTATATATGTAAATACATTAGGCCCGTTCGATTTGTATGCATGAAAAAAATTAAAAAATCGTATAGTAAAAACGAAATCTACATATAATTTTAATTTCAATTTCTAATTCTAATTTTACGAAGAAACCGTTGGTCTGAAATTAAAGCATATACCGCGCCTCTTGACATGAAAATTTATTTCCTCTTCCTTAGCTGCTTCTTGTTTGGCTACTGCCTGGTTTATTTAAAGACATTGGCGCAAAGTCATGGTTAGAACCAGTATTTTGTATTGTAATACTGGTTTTAATTTCTTAAAGTTTAGTTTATTTTGACTATGACTACGCGCCATTGACTTTAAAGATGAGAAAAAGGAAGCAAATATTATATGGATAAATCTAAGGTAGGTCACGAAAAAATTAACGGCCTGGCCCACGATGTCACCAGAAATCGTTCGATCGACAACTTGTATTGCAAACAACAATAACTTTAAAAAATTTGTCGATCGAACGATTTCTCGTGACATCGTGGGCCAGGCCGTAAAAGCAGGGGTACTTGGGAGGAAAAATAATGATTCGAATTTGGTAGCATTTATTTCAGTTCATACATTTTTCTATTTGAAAAAATATTGTTTTTCTACAGAAAAAGATATACATACATTTTCATGTCGAGAGGCGCGGTATAGGGATTGATTTTAGACACTTGGTTTTTTCGGAGCATTTTCTCAGCATTTTGTGTACATAACGTTTTTTCTATACGATTTTAGCCAAAAAAAAAAAGGAAAAACTTCATTGATTTTGGCGACTTCTGGCGATTTTTTAAAACAATTTGTGGAAATAGGTCGGAAAAGGTATGACAACCCTGCTCATAAAAATAGGAGTGCTGTTTTGGTTCAAACACACGCAGAAAAAAATACCAATGTAAAATCATCATGCAAAAATTTTGATTTCAAATCATATTAAATTTACAAGAAACAATATGTTGTTTAAGTGTGTTGGTGTTGATTTGCTTCGTTCTTAGAGATAACTTCTTGCTGATGGCTTAGTAGGCAGTGAACTAGTAGTGTTGTAGCTTTGCAGTACGTATTTTTTTTAACTATAACTTTTCAAACAAATTTTATTTTAAATAATCAATTAAATAATGTTGAATTAAAATTTTATTCATGATGGTATACATCTTGTGTGTATCTAAAGAATCTTTAAAATTATTGTAGCTGCAGCGGTAAGTTTGTTGATTACCGCGCGATGAGTTCGGAGCTCAAATCATGCCCTGGGAAGCCAATTATATACACACAAAAAATGTTCTGATTAAATTAAATTCATGTTGTTTCAACTTGAAATAACTTTGATTCAACATTGTTATTTCAGTATCGAATTTACCTTGTTCCATCTGTGAAATAACTTTCATTCAATATGGTTCTTCATTTTGATTTAAAAGTGCGTGAATGTTAAATCAACAGGAAATAAAGAAAACATTTTAGATTAGATTAAGCTGAAATACATATGAAGCAAAATCATTGCCGAAAAAGGTTAAATTAACCTTGTTTACGTAGATTTTAAGTTGAAAATTGTGTGTAGAGTTTAACTTATTAAATTATTTAGCTTTTTATAATGCAGACTTATTAATCGATAATATTGCTAATAGACAATATTATTTTATTTAAAGAACTACACATATTCCCATATAAAATTTGATCTAACAAAATGTCTTTTGAAACACTCTGTACTTTATAATTTACACTGAGAATTTCTTAAATAGGGAATTTAATTTGTTCAATTTTGTTTTAATATTTTTCTCACAAAAAAAAGTTTTATATCACTGGACCAGATGGATACAACTTTTATTTTCACTTTTTAAGAAATAAAGAAATACAATTTTTGTAAGTAACAAAGATACAGCAGGAATGGCGGAGCTGTGTTGTGGGGGACATATGCTGCTATGGCACTATGGTGTAAGTATTGAAAATGCAAATAATCAGTAAAACATCATACAAAATGATATGTGAAGAAGCGTTTCTACAATTTAAAAACTTATTTGAACTCAAAACGTAAACCCAGCAACACGACACTGCTCCAATTCATACTGCCAGAGCTGTAAATCAGTGAATTCGTAAGCAAGATGTAAAGCTTTTAAATAAGGCTTCATACTCTCCATATCTTAACATAATAGAGATTGTGGGGATGAGACTTCTTAGAAAAGTGTACGAGCACTTACAACAAGCACATATATACAAAAAGAGTCTTTAGAGGGGACAATAAAAATCTGCTGGAGCCTAATACCACTAGATATATATAAAACTACTTTTTTTACTATCGTTATTAATGTGTTAATAAAACATTTAAGCATTTATTATGATCAATTCAATATTTATTAAATTTGTGCTATTGGTCATTTACATTGTCTCCAAATCTAGAGATTTCGGACTAAATCGTGCTGATTTTTACTAGATTTCCCATACAAAATGAAATCAATTTTGTCATTAGATTTGTAGAAAATCTACTCAAAATCTAATATTTTTAGCTTATTTTTACTACCTTGTACAACCTATTTATGAAAAAAATGAGTGAATTAGCTACGGTCTGCTTAAAAAGGTGTGTGAATTGGCTACAATGCAGTTGTTTGGTTGTAGTTTTGAAAAATTTTTAATTAATGGGGCTTGTTTTGGATAAAAATCTTAATAAATGTCGAAAAAACTTGGTGTAAACGATATAGATTTTCATTAAGATTTTAATTAAAATCTACTAGATTTAGTGCAGGTATAAATACCCTATTAGTAATAAGACAATTAAAAAATTTCACAAAAAGGTAGAAAATTGTGTATTTGAATCACAGGATGAAATATGTATCAATAAAATAAATTTTTTAACTGTTGACAAAGAAGCGTTTTTTAACCAATAAAAACTGTTTAAAGTGTACTGCTGCCACACACATATGGGGCATTCCACGACAAATCGAACGGTTGAAAATTTTTTTGTTTTGATTTCCCCAATATGTTTTATTATCCCTCAAAGAGACTTCTTGGTAAATTTTGGGTTTTTTTGTTATATGTATGTTCAAAAGATATTAACGTCTTAGTTTTTTGTCAATAATTTTTTTTTATTAATTTTCCAATTGAAATTTTTTTATGTGAAAGTTTAGTTTTTATATTTATTTTACAGAAAAAAAAAATATTCCAGGAATATTCCAAATGTTTTTGATTTAGATATTGGGATTTTAAATTTTATATCGTATATTTGAAAGTGAGTGTATCTTCCAATTTTTTTTGAAAAATTTAAATTTTAAACTGATGTTCACCCAACAACTTTTAAGCCCGCTTCGTTAGTGGGTATTCCACAAATAATATTTTTTATTTTCTGAACAGAATAGCACAGAAATGAAACTTACATTCTGGTAAAAAAATTTGTATATGTATATGTGACGCGTAAAATAGAAAGGGACCTAAGGGTAAAAACCGGTTTTGTTCAGGAGAGCCATTTTAAAGATTTAAATACGTGTATCTTTGGTGTACCATCACTGAGCGTGTTGGTATTGGTCTCATTTGAAAGCGACACATCTCATGACGTCAGGAACGTATTGGTCAATCTTGAAAACGCGCGTAGGTCGTCCCTACCTCTTGTTTTGTGTAGTTGGTTTTTACTGTTTTCTACCTAGCGCGCTGTTTCCATGAGTTTGATATCAATTTTGCTTTCGTTTTTTTCGAATCCAGGTTTATTTTCTGAAATTATTAATTGTGAATTATAATTAATACTCATTTATGATTCTTTTAAATCGTTAATATCACTCTGTTAGTACGAAATTTTTTCACATAACCTTAGAATCGTTGATTTCAATTTCATAAAACGCCCATATCTCTTGGAGGGAACACTTTTGGGGCATGGGATCGGTCTCATTCGATGCTCAGATGTTGTCCACATCAAAAAAAAGGTGAAAATTGATTTTTTTACCCTTAGGTCCCTTTCTCTATGCGCTGTCACATATACAAAATTATACAACGTGTGGAGATTCCGCACACCAAAAAAATTTTGCACGCCCCGAAGAAGCTTGACGACTGTTTTTATCACCTTCCTAATATGGATGTCAAATGAAAAGAATTTCCAGAATTTTCCAATTAAAAAAAATTTGTGGAATCTCCACAACTTTTATCACATCGTAATAGTTTTGTGCATAGATATGTAAGGGGTGATTTTTTAAGAGTTTTCGGACTAGAACCCAATTCGCTGAGTTTTCCGTCACAACTTATTTAAGTCGCAGTTGCACTCAAAACTACGTGGCAAGGTACTCCGCTATCCGCAACCTGCGAAAGCGTCCCTTAGCACCTCAGCCATGCCTCCCGAAAAAGTTATTTTATATTTATATCTAAGTGGAAAGAAATCCCCACAAAGAAGAAATATAAAAATTCCCCTAGGGGGAGGGAGGAATCCCTGATTAATTGCTTGAAATAATCAATGAAAATTAATGAATAAATACATTTTATTTAAATATAAATTATAAATTATTCTCATTATTATATTTGTTCAATCTTTTGTTTATATTTTTTTCAATCGAGTATATTAATAAATAACTTTAGCTTTATTTTTCGATTTTATGTGGTTAATACACGTTAAGACTATGAACAATACATTCCTTCAAAGTGCTTGCACTTTATGTCCTTGTCGTAGCTAACTGTGCATAAGCTTTATCCTCTAGCAGTCAGACTCTTTATGTTCACTCATGATGACCATCTCATGTTGTGCTTGTTCAAAATCTCAAAAAAAAAAAATAAAACAGTATTTAATGGCTTGTCTGTGTTCATTTATCCTTAAGCCTTGAGTTCGCATTACCAAAAGAGTTTGATTTCAGTTAACAAAGTAAGCGCAGAAACGCATACAAGGGCAAATAAAAACCATATGGATTTTCTCAGAATAACAGTAAGCTTAAGTTTATTTAAGGTAGTATAATTGGGAATTAAATAGTATTGCTTAAGCATGTTTTTTACGTTTATGCTTTAAGGACAGCCATTTTGATGGGGTAGATTAGTTGCATTCTTAGGATTGTTCATTTTACGTTGCACGAAAATCCATTAGAAGAATAGCAGCATGGATTCAATTATCTTCTAATCTTTTGAAGTCGATAAAAATATTCCCTAGATGTAAACTTTTTGAACATGACTCATTACAAGTGACAAATTCATGCAACTGATATCATTTTAAAATGGTTAGAAAGGCTATAATCTGCTAACTCCACATAACATATTGGTTATATTATTTAATTTTGTTATTAAGTTCGTCAATTAAGTAATAATTTTAATATTTTTTTTTAGACTTCAAAAGTTGAATTTTAGAGAGAAAAAAAACCATCTAGCCACTGTGCGATAAGTAGTGAAAGAAAAAAAAATCAGTTGTGATGGATACTTTTATCTAATCCTGGCCCGCCTTAAACTCAAAAGAATGCCAAATTTTAAGCAAAATTATTTAACACGTGTTAGCGTATAATCCCCCTTATTGTGAATGGCGTCGTCGACGTCACGTCAAGACGACAGCACAAATTGTCACTTGTCCACTCTTTGTCGACAACAATTCACTACTATTGACATTTTCCATTCTTTTACAAAGCCTTAGAGACTAGTAAGAGATTGTCAGTAAGATCCAATTGTTGCCGATGAAGTGTTGACAAGTGACAATATTTACTATCGTCTTGACGTCGATGACGCCATTCACAATAAGGGGTAATAAGTCAACCTCCTCGATATCTCAGTACAAGTTTTATTACCTTTTATTACTCTTTCAGTAATCTTCCCACAATTGTGCCTTGTGGCAATAATGCCTTTTCCCTATCCCTATTGGCATTGCAACCTTCCTTCCATGTAAAATACTTTTAAAGATGAGACTATTGTGCTATTATTTCAATGCAGATATTTGTTTTTGTTGTAAGAAAAAAAAAACAGCTGAAGAATGCTTATGGCAATTGATTCAAATGAAACCTCGTATGCAGGAAAAAAAAGAAGAACTAAACTCACAAGTTACATCTAACAAATAGTATAAACGTTCAATATGGAAAACCATATGCCCAGAAATGAATCCTTTGAGGTAAGTATAATGGTAGATAAGAATTAAAGCCAATCATAGTAAAACTTTAACGTAATGACGGCTATAAGTTCTCATCTACAAACTCTGTAATAAATGTATGTTTGTACTTGCCGGAGGATATATTCTGCTGAAGGACTACAATTATATTCTGCTGAAGGACTACAATTACGAAAACTTTAGGAAAGAGAAATTAAGACAAAAATAAAAATAAATTCAGTACAGTGCGACTTTGACTCGCGCACGAAGGGTTCCGTACGTTGGGCTTTGAGCATTTTTTTTAATACAGTGTTTGTTACGTTTTTTCAGCTGAAATAATTTTTTTTATTGTTGTTCGCTTTTTTCTCGTTTTGGCGATTTTTTAAATTTTGGCGATTTTTTTTTAATTTTGGCGATTTTTTTCATTTTGGTTATTTTTTTTTTTGCGATTTTTTTCATTTTGGCGTTTTTTTTTCATTTTGGCAATTTTTTTAATATTGGCGATTTTTTTAATTTTGGCGATTTTTTTTTTCATTTTGACGATTTTTTCATTTTGGTGATTTTTCCTGTTTTCCGTGATTTATTTTCGATTTAAAAATTTTTTTTGATTTGGTGATTTTTTTTTTCGTTTTGGCGATTTTTTTTTTGATTTTGGCAATTTTTTTTTGGTTTGGCGATTTTATAATTTTGAGATTTTTTTGTTTTACCGTTTTTGAAAATTTCAAGAAGTTTGCTCTTACGGTTTCCAAGATACAGCAAGTTATCAAAATTACATAGTCAAAATTACATTAACTGATGGTACACCCTCTAATTAAAATTTTTTAAATTTTAGTGTTAATTGTTGTAGTCTGTATAAAAATACACTAACTTTACAAATTTCAAGTGAATATACATACAATTGTATGTATATTACATGGGATTTTAACATTTTTCGTTGCTCGTTTTGGCACACCCTTTAATTTCCAACTCTCATGTACTTGTTGTTGTAGCGGCCAAGGGTCTACACACTCTGTCCAAATTTCAGGTCCGTAGCTCTTACGGTTCTCGAGAAAATACCCTTGACGGACAGACGGACAGACGGACAGCGTAGCGAAAACAATAGGGTTCCTTTTTCACCTTTGGTGTACGGAACCCTAAAAAATGGGCAGAAACGAATCTAAAGCACACTTCTGCTTAACTAAAGAGAGCAGTTTCATTTCGATCTTATTTTTCATAAATTTAATAGAAATTTTGTATTCTTTTAAAGCAGACCTAAGCCGAATAAATTTTAAAATTTTAATAGCACTTCAATTGTTTTAGCTTAATTTTTGGCGCCCGGGCCTAATGAACATTAGCCTACATAATGGAATATCTTGCCGCAGAAAATATATTTTATTTGTTTTTGCGACTTTTTTTTGTTTCAGCGTTTTTTTCGTTTTGGAGATTTTTTTTTTGGTTCTTAGCGACTTTTTTTGTTTTAGCTATATTTTTTGTTTTGGCGATTTTTGTTTTGTTTTTGGCGATTTTTTCTTTTCTTTTTTAGTTTAAGCGATTTTTTTAGTTTTCCCGTTTTTTTGTTTTGGCGATTTTTTTTTTGCATTTTTTGGCGATTTTTTTAGCTTATTTTGCCACCTTTTTATTTTTGGTAATGTTTTTGAATTTTAGCGATTTATTTAATTTTTGGTAATACTTTTCATTTCAGCGATTTTTTAATTTTTGGCGAGTTTTTCTTTTCTTTTTTAGTTTAAGCGATTTTTTTTGGCAATTTTTTTAGTTTATTTTGCCACCTTTTTACTTTTGGTAATGTTTTTGCATTTTAGCGATTTATATTATTTTTGGTAATATTTTTCATTTAAGCAATTTAAGCGCTTTTTTAATTTTGGCGATTTTTCGTTGCGATATTCTTTTAGTTTTGAGACTTTTTTGTTTAAGCGTTTTTGGAAATTTCAAGAGTTTGCCGCTTGCGGTTTCCAAGATACAGCAATTTTTCAAAATTACATGAACTGATAGAAAACCCTTTAATTTCTAATTTTTTAAATTTGAATCTTAATTGGTGTATCCTGCATAAAAATACACAAACTTTGAAAATTTCAAGAGTCTGTATATAATTGAAGCGTTGCCGTGAATAACTTTGTAAAAGCCAATTTTTAAAAACCAGTTTTTTCACAGATTACCGTTAACATTAATCGCTTGCGTTGTTCAAACATCAAACCATCCAAAATTATGCATCTTATCCTCGACAAAATATAATTACAAGCAGTCAGTCCGTGGAAGAACTTTGTAAGTAACTCACAAATTCATGCAAACGAAATTGTTGAAAACAATTGACAAATTTAACAGAGTTACAAAAAGAAACGTTAATGCTAATTATCACTATTTTCGTTAAGCAAAAAGAAAAATTAACAAGAAACAATCTTGCTTTAAAATACGTTTTCTTGGATCTCCTGAAAAATTATTATTTTGTGACTTGCAACGTTATTCGCGGCTACCCTTCAATTGAGGAAATGGCTAACATGGCAAAAATGACATATGCCACAAAAAATTTGCGCTACTTATTAAATATTTATTTAAGCTTTCAACTTTTATTTAATATTTTGAAGTAAAAATGGATATGACTTAGACCACTTTCATAATTAAGGGCACATATACTTATTTATTAGTGAATTATACATATTTGTGTCATGGCATGGCTATGTCAAGACATGAGTATAATTATATTCAGACAGACATGTCAATATATAAGTATATTATAACATACATATAAGTTGAGACATGGAAACTTGTCCTGACATAATTATGCCATAACATAGGTATGTCATGACGTAATTATATCATGATATAACTATATCATGGCATAGTTGAAAACCGTTGTATGTATAATTAAAAAGTTATACACAGACTGCAAAACTTATTTATATACGCACAGACCTGCTCACCACCAGCAGTGTGCAGTGTACAGTTTGCAGTGTGCAGAGTGCAGAGTACAGAGTGCATTAAAAATGTTCATGTCCTCATTGAATATGGATATAGATATTCTTACCATAATACTTGTATTGATATTAATCATAAAATAGGACATATTGGGCTTAAACGATTAAGAGAAATGATTGATAGTGGCTTAAGTATAAGTGTTCCTAAGAAATTCTCTTTATCCACAAATAATGTTGAAGTTTATGCAAACAAAAATGAATGTTGCTGCATTTGGTATTCTTAAGGCTTTTATTGTGAAAGGTTTAAGTAATTTTAAAAGAATACTTGTAGTGATGTATACATTACATACACTTGTAGGCTTATCTTTAAATACGGAAAGTTGCTGGTTATTTTAACAACTTGAAATTAATATTATGTTAGTAAAATGTTTTTGATGTATGCATATGACGTCATTCATTGGAAGGGTTTTTAAATATGTTAGTATATGTCTACTTTATACGTAGAACTTAAATTGTAGTTATTTATGCAAAGTGTGTTCCAAAATCTATAAGAGCTTCATATTAAATAAGGAAACACATGAAGTAAATAGTTAAGTTTTATATGAAATTAATCATATTTCAAATGACTTATATGGATTGCTTAAGTTACATGAGTAGCGTTCTTCTATCTATAGCGCATAATACGGGTTTGAATATCAGTACATACTAGTATAATAAATCTTCGTCTTTCATAAACAAGTATATATAATGTATTGAGTTCTCACAAATTGTTCTAATAATATTACAAATCATAAAATAATATACTAAATGATTAAATGATTAGCACAATAAGAGATTTCAGGACTAGAAAATGTGTGCACTAATCTAATCACAGATAACATAGATGTAACGTATTATACTTTTATTAAGACCTCACACTATGTCTTTCTTTAATATTTTACTACATCATTGACCTGTTGGGTAACCCAACAGAAATAAAAAATAAAACATTTCAAAACTTTACAAATCATTAGCATTTATTTAAAGCTGTATTGTGTAACATAAAAATTATATATATAAATATATGAATTTATGAAACATATAATTTATTTAACATATTGTTATTGTTTTTGTGGTATGTGTTGCAGTAACAAATGCGCAAAAAATTAAACCAACAATATACGAGGAGAACTGTTTATTTAATACAAAAATATGGCTTATCTGTCCTGTAAATCATAAACATATTATGCTTTAAAAAATTTCTGTAAAAAAATTAAATTATATGCAAAAAAAAAATAATCTAGTACATAAAGTTCGCAGTATCTAGTCTTCACTGTTTTTTAAATGATCTAGAAATTTGTAAATAATTTTCCAAATTCAAAAATCACTACAACTGTAAAAGCTAATGAAAACTTGCTAAAATTATATTAAATATTAATAACAATGAAGTTCGTACTAGTGAGACTCTATCGTATTTCCTTAAAACATTGCGCTAGAATTTTTTCACAATTTTTTTTCGTATTCAGCAGCCCTAAAACCATACAGACTGCTCATCAAATAATTTTATAGAGCTAGATTCCGGATTTATCCCACTGTGAATCAGCGAGTAATATGATATTCCTATGAAAATAAACGATTAGATATTCTTTATTTTTTTTATTATTTTTCAATATAAATTAATTACTTATATACGAAAAAAAAAAAAATTATGTAAATTTCGCAATATCCAATCTTCACTGGTTTTAAATGATGTAAAAATATTTAAAAAAATGTCCAAATTCAAAAATCATTAAAACATTAGCAATACAAGGTAATGCGAACTTATTAATATTATATGAAGAATTAATACTAACGAAGTTCTTCATAGCGAAACTCTATCGTATTTCGTTACAAAATTTCGCTAGATTTTTTAAACTATTGTTTTCGTATTCAGCAGTCCTAAAAACATATAGGCTGATCATGAAATAATTTTGTCCAGCTAGATTCTGGACTTAGCCCACTGTGCCTGGGCGAACAATATGATATTTCTATGAAAAAATGGATATTATTTAAAACAAATGATTAGGTATTTAATATATAATTTTTAGGGTTACGTACACCAAACTTGAAATTTGTAAAGTTATTTTTATACAGACTACAAAAATTAACACTAAAATTAAAGAAATTTAAATTAAAGGTGTTCTATCAGTTGATGTAATTTTGACTATTTAATTTTGACAACTTGCTGTATCTTGGAAACCGTAAGAGCCAAACGCTTGAAATTTTCAAAAAACGGTAAAACTAAACAATCCCAAAATTTTAAAATCGCCAAACCAAAAAAAAAAATCGCCAAAAACCAAAAAAAAAAATACGAAAACGAAAAAAAGCGCCAAATTAAAAAAAAAATTCTAAAACTAAAATAAATCGCGAAAAACAGGAAAAATTGCCAAAATTAAAAAAAATCGCCAAAATGAAAAAAACCAAAAATTTAAAAAAAGCGAAAAAGCAAAAAAAAATCGTTTCAGCTGAAAAACGTCAAAAACGCAAAAAACGCCATATGAAAAAAATGCTCAAAACCCAACGTACGGAAGGAACCCTTCGCGCGCGAGTCACAGTCGCTCTTTACTGAATTTATTATTTTTATTTTTTTTTTCATAAAACTCAGCACATAAAAAAATCTCAAATTAAAGAGCGTGACCCGAAAAAGTAAAATTATAGCCCATGCATTGGTTGCTTATGATTACAATCAATAAAAGCTTTCAAATCTTACAACATAAATAAATAGCGATCCTCGTATAAATGTAGATACAACGTGCAACAGCCGTTAACAGGGAAAAGTGCAAAAAATAAAGCTGAGACGGCTGTTAAAACTTTGCCATTATTAAATATTTATTATATTTTTAAAAGCATAAACACATGTGTTTTATTTATTCATATTTTTTTTAAACATTGTTGGTTTACAGTTTGTTGTTTTATATTGTGATTGCAATTTTAAAACTAAACAAAAAATGGCAGATGTTGGTGAAAAAATTTTCTCTTAGCTCGCCAAACACATAAAGTTCTCCACCCACAATACGAACGAACGAACTCTCACTCAATGTTCAAATGAGCGCCATAAACTAAACTACATTAAACTTCAAACTAGCAACTTGTGCCGTCTCCATTAATGTTGCAAGAGTGTGTGTTGCAACCATTTAAGTGTTTTGATTTACACATATACAGCTGAAATTTCAGCTACTAAAAGATTTCAGTAAACAAATTCATCGAATATCAAGTAAAGATATTCATTTTGTAAATGATATGATATGTCTCAAGAGCAAATCCATGCATCTATGGTTCGTAGAGCAAAGTTGACCGGGAATCCTCCACATACAGAAAAATTGCATATTAAAACCTACAAAAACAAAGTAAATTTAAAAATTATCAGTGTCTTTTATATGTTAATTCAACATGATTAACAGTAATCTTTACACAAAATCTTACCTTTTAAAATAACATTATTTTATGTTAATTTAGCATTTCCGTATTGTTTAATTCAAAATGAAGCATCATGTTGCATCAACATTATTTCAAAATGAAAGAACGTGAATTTGATACTGAAATAACAAGAACAACCATGTCGAATTAAAGTTATTTCAAGTTGAAACAACATGAATTTAATTTAATGCAGTCATTTTATTTATTAATTATTTATTTTTCGGGAGTGTGTTCACTAGCACACATGCATCAGGAAAAAGTTTGTATGTATTACATATAGTTGTTGGTTTCCCTGGCCATCGAAGCACTCACAGCTGCAGCCACAACAACCTTTAATATTCTTTAGATACTCGTATTTAATAAATACAATCATGAATTAAATTTTAATTCAGCATGATTTAATCATTTAATACAAAATGTATTTGAAATTAAAGTTATATTAAAAAAAAAACTGTAAAGCTACTTTGGCTTGTCTATAGGATTCGTGCCTGCAACCCTCCCACTAAGAGCATATAACGCTGATAATGCGAAATTTTTCGGCTATTTACGAACATCAAAATGAACAACAACAACGTAAGAACAAGTCACACAACTGAGCACAACAGTGCATTGTACGAGTAGCTATGAGCAAAGCACTTAAACAGCATAATATTTCTAATAAATTTAATATAATATCCAATTAAAATTTTTGCATGTTGATTTTACATTGGTAATTTTTTCTGTTTGAACAGCATCTTTAATAAATTCAGTAAAGTGCAACTTTAACTTGCACACGCAGGGTTACGTACGGATACTACATTAATTAGCCTATTAGTGCAAATAACGCGACTTGTCCATACAGGGATGTAAGGACTACTCCATAAAAGACCAGAAGGCAAATCACGGCATTCGATACGACTCGAAATTTAAAAATATTTCCATATAAACTCTATTGAAATATATTTAAATTACGAGTCGTGTCGAATGCCGTGATTCGCCCCCAGGACTGGTCCAAAGGTCAAAATAACATATCAAAAATTACATTTACTAATGAAATACCCTTTAATTTTGATTTTTTAAATTTCAGTTTAAGAAATTTATTATTCATAAGTTTATTTTAATTTGAAAGTTATTTGTTGGTGATTCAGCGATGTCTATATGCATTTCATTGTTGCTGTAAAAAATCGTCAGTAGACTTCAACCACACATAAGATAAGAGGTTTGTGACTCTTCTAAATGTGTGGTTGAAGTCTACTGACGATTTGTTACAGCAACAATGAAATGCATATAGACGTCGCTGAACTACCAGCAAATAAATTTCAAATTTAAATTTCAGTGTTAATTATAAAAAAAAAAATTAATGCTACGAACACAACTGGGACGAACGACGAATTTCGTCCACGTCGACGAATTTGTCGATAAGAACTCGCTGCGTAAATTCGTTGCATGAGGCACAACAACGACGAATTTGCTCAGCGAATTCAGCTGTTATAATTGATAAAGTTGATTATTGTGTGTGCATAGAGAGAGAGAGAGCGAGAGAAATTTGTTTTTTTTTTCGTACAAAATAGAAATCAATCTGTCGGAAAGTTCGTCACGCACGACGAATTTCGGTCGACGGCGGTGTTGTGTTAATTTTTTATATGCACTAATATATTTTATTTCTGATGACGAAAGTTCGCAACGAAAGACTCGCCATTCATTTTTGCATGTTGATTTTACATTGAAATGTTTGCTGTCTGAACAGCATCTTAAATAAATACAGTAAAGTGCAACTCTAACTCCCACACGCAAGGTTACGTACGAACACTACATTAATTAGCCCATCACTGCAAATAACGCGACTAGTCCATACATGCATGTAAGGACTACTCCATAAAAGACCAGGACTAGTCCAAAAATAATCCAAATTTATGGATAAAACATGATGGCTTAACATTGCGATGTCCTAGAGTTGGACCAAATGGTTCAACTTTACATTACATTTGTGTTCCTAGCATAACTTTGAAAATTTCAAGTGTCTTTATATAATTGTCTGTATATTACATTGAGATTTCAATATTTTTCGTTGCTGGCTTTAGAAGAAGCTTTAATTTTTAACTCTCATGTGTTTGTTGTTGTAGCGGCCAAATGTTTTCATTTTCAGTGAAAATTTCAGGTACATAGCTTTCTCGGTCCTCGAGAATAAAGCCTGTGAGGGACAGACAGACAGACAGGCGGGCAGAAGTACATTGCAGCGAAAACAAAAGGGTTATTTTTCATCTTTGGCGTACCTAACCCTAAAAATGGAACCCAAAAAATGGATGAATTCAATTAGGTGCGTTTACACTGACAAGTTTCAGTCAGCACAGGCCATTTTGTAGTTGCTTGAAAGCATTACATTTAAAGTCATATTTTGGAAAAATTTTAAAGCAACATTCAATGAATTGCATTTATTCACCAAATGCGCAGTACAAATTGCAATACCCTGAATATCCTTAATAAAATCCATATATTTTTAAAAAATATTCTGGAATAGAATATTGTAAATAGTAGATGGACTTTCGTTATCTACATCATAATCATTCAAAAAATCCATTTGGATATTTTTTTCTTCAACTTGCAGCCTTTTTAACCTTTCGTATGACGTTATGTAATATAACTTTTATAAGGTTTTAATATCGTATAAATTATATAAATAGTTTAAATTTAAATAACATTTCCTTTTGCTTCTATTAAATTTACACAAATTTACACAACCTCAATGGCCAATAAACACATCATTAGAGGTTTTAATAAATTATCATATAATACATGTCCTACACACAAGTATCTCTGTCTAGCAGGACAAAAAAAATTGATTAATTAATTAAATATTTAATGTAAATTATAGCTTAAAGTATATAGTTAATTATATTAAAAAATATGCATGCACTAAGCTACAGAATTTATTTTTGAAATAGATTGAATTAAATTTATAAAATTTTTTACAAAAAAGTACTTGTTTGTCAAACGGGAGAGTGGAAATCAAATCTTATATAAAAAAAATTTAAATAATTACATGTTCATAGGTTCATGCTACGAACATTTGTCTCAAACACACTCTTCTCTAGTATGCCCATTGGCAAATAGAAAAATGTTCATGATTTGTGGCATTTTTTTTAATGTGTCAATTTAATAATGAACTACAAGTAATCTTAATGTCATTTTATGTCTTACTAGCAGTAATAATAAAGTTTTGAAAGGATACATATAAAAGCATGCCTTGCATACATCAGCAGATTCAGGCAAACAATATCACACAAAGCAGTAGCTGCATGTCGAGCCATATCCGGCAAAAAAGCTCAAGCGACATAATTTTCGAGCTCGATTTTTAGAACAAAATCGATAATTTACGATCACAGGTAATAGATTTTCGTCAAAAAACTACGTTCAAAAAATATGTCGCTTAACCTTTTTTGACAGTTATGGCACGATATGTATGATTATTTTATGTACATATACAAAATTTATGTAAGTTTATTTAAATGTATTCTAATACGACATGTTTATTTGTATTTATAATGTCCTTTAACCTACCAAAGGATTAAATATTAATTGAATACTAATGCATTCAATTATATTCTGAAATGAAAATACTATTGATTATATTCATGTCAATTGGAAAATTTGATATTGTCATGCGATTAAAAAGAAAAACTCTTCTTAATTATAAACATACATATAATTGTAAGCAAAGAATGCCTTTAAACTCACTTCGAACTCTATCAGCTATTTGTGCGTTACAAAATAACAAAATTATTGTTCTCAATTTCCAATGGTCTTCTTAGATTTAACAAGAATGTCATAGGACATTCTAAAAATTGTCAATTGAAATTCTTTTGCAATGTAATACATTCGGGGATTATTAATAAAACTTCATATTGTTATTGAACAATAACATTCCTTTTTATTAATTAAAATTCAATATTAATTTTAGTTGCAGTAACTAAGAGTTAAGCAAAAAACATTAAACGAAAAATCTTTAAATATACTTACGACTTAACAATGTTGTCTTTAAATTTTGAGAATAATAAGCAGTGGAGTTCGGCTATAACGAACACTTATTATTGTAACTTCTCCGGTCTCTTACAGTTTTGCATTGATATATCATTAAACTTTCTTGGCTTATAGCAAACTCTGATTATAGCGATCTTTTCAAGTCCCATAAAAAAATTAAGAGAAGAACATAGCTACTTCCCCTGATATGCTTAAATTTAAAAAGTGGATTTTAGCCACATTTTGAAGCGAAATTCAAATCAAATAATGTTACAACTTGTAAAACTATATAGCAATAAACTCTAGTAAATTGTGTTTCAATCGCTATAAAAGCAAGCCTTCTCCCCATATATCCTTTTTACAGAAAACTAGAATGCTTAGTAATCAAAATTTAGAACTATATTGCAATAAACTCTAGTGAAGTTTGTTTCAATCGCTGTAGAAACAAATCTTCTCCTCATATATCCTTTATATGTAAAACTGAACTTAAGCTACAATAACGGTAATAATGCTTTAATAATAGGTGTTTGTAGTCGTATCATTATCATTCAAATTTTGTCTGAGTGAGTTCAAAGACCTAACAAGGACCTTGTAAATATCTTTAATTTTGAAAATTGCATATCAACTTTAATTATGATGTGAATATTTTGTAAAATGATCGTAGAATCGCGTTGCTAGAATGCTTGCAAAATTTTAGGCTAGTCAGTAGAAGGACAAGGTCAACTCTCATATATCCTTTATTTTAAAAATTTACTTTGAGCTACAATTATGTTTGAAATTTAGTCGAAATCGATCACCGCTCGTAGAATTGGGTAACAAAATCCCGAGAAAGCTTCTTTTTATATATCATTTATTTTTAAAATAAAATTTCAGCAAAAACTATGACCATAATTCAGTAAAAATTGTAATGTGTGTGGAATGAGTTCATAGTTATGGACCTATTATAGCAATATAAACTTAAAATTTCTGATAAATATCAATTGTTGTAAACAAGTTTTTTTACATTATATCTACACTTAATATTAAACATTTGGTTTTAGACATAATTATTATCAGAAAGCATTCAAAATGCGAGACTATTCGTAGGATTATATAGCCAAAATCTCTGATAAATTTCATCTTAATCATTATCAGTATAAATCTTTTCCCCATATATCCTTTATTTTGAAAATTTTTCTTAGAGTCATTTAATTAAAATTTTTGCTAAATTTGATTCTACTTATATGGCTCATTTACTAAAACAACGTCATAACTAAAAAAAATTGGCTTTTTGTGTTACGGATGCAGAATCAGTTCTCATATCGTTATTCACATTGTCCTGTTTACTCAATTTTTGAAAGAAAAATAAAATTTTCTTTCTCTTTTAAGTTGTGTGTAAATTGAAAACCTTAAACTCGTTTTACGGTATAAAAGTTTTTTTTTGAGTTATGACGTTGTTTTAGCAAGTGAGCGTTATGTTATTTATTTTTTTAATTAAATTTTAGATGCAATAATAATGGTAAAACACTTAAATCCTTACTAACTATTCGTAAAGTTACATAGTAAGAGCCTTTGATAAATTTAATTATAAGTCTGTGTGAGAAAAATACCTGCTTACATATGTATATCCTTTATATATAAGTTTTTTTATTGCTATAATTATGCTCAAAAGCGTGTCGCTTTTTGTACAATTATGAACTTAAAGATCTTGATGAATTTTAAATCAATTGTTGTAAAAAAATACTTGCCTTTGTTATATCCTTGATATTAAAAATTTACGGCCTGCCCCACGATGTCACCAGAAATTGTTTGGTCGACAACTTGTATTGCAAACAACAATAACATTAGAATTTTTTTTGTTGTTTTCAGTACAAGTATTCGATCGAACGATTTCTGGTGACATCGTGGGACAGGCCGTTAGTCTTTGACACGATTATGATCAGAATGCCATCAAAGTTCTGTACTATTCGTAGAATTTCGTGGCAAAAATCTCTGATAATTTTCATCGCAATCGGTGGAAGGACAAGTCCTACTCCCACATATCCTTTATTTTGAAAACCGAGTTTCAGTTAAAATTATGACTGCAAGGCCATCAGAATGTCTTATTTTTTAGAATCATATTTGATAAATAAAAGTTTAATCGTTGTAAGGAGAAGCTCTCCCACTCACATATCCTTTATTTTGAAAAAAAAATTTTAGTCACAATTATGATTCAAAGGCCGTTAAAGTTTTATTACAATTCGTTAAATTATACAACATGAATATCTGGTAAATTTAAATACAATCAATGTAAGGATAATAACTCTTCCCATATATCCTTTATTTAAATACTTTTCATTTTAGCTATAGTCATGATCAGAATGTTGCGAACAATTGTTTCTCAATTCAATAAGTAAAATTTGTCTTCAATATTTTCTTAGGTTTCCTTGAAACAATATTATATAAAATATTAAATTATTTTTAAAGTTCTAGATTAAAGTAATTCTCTTTTAAATATGGCCCAAACTCTCTTAAAATAATTGCCAACATTTGATTTAGGATTTAATATTCAATAAACCATTTTTGTGCAAACTAAAATGCCAGGATTTATATTAATACTTTAGGTTTGGAATTTGGTGTTTGTGCAAATGCATGAGTGTGTGTGTGTGTATGTGTGAGTGTATGTGCGATTTTCTAAAACATTTCAACACGAATATTTCGATTAAATATTTTCATGCTGCTATTGCTGCAATTGCCAAAAAATTCAAAGTATTTTATTGGTTGTGGATGGGGGAGAGGATAAGTGACAATATAAAGGAAAGATAAAATTTTTTTCTCAGCTTAAGCACGTACGAACAGCAACTGCTGTCGAACGTTTTTAAAGCTGCAAAATTTGTTGACAAATTAACAGCAGTTTTGTTTCGTGCTTTTTGCTTTTTTTTGAAGCAAACATAACGGAGTGAATTACCAAAACTATAAACTAGACGTTCAAGGATATGTAAATGCATGTGTATGTAAATGAAAAGCAGTTTAATTTAAAAACAAAGATCCAGCTTTATAGTTCAATCCTTACCATAGAATATTTCATAAAGAAATATGTACACAGAAAATATAAATGATTTCAATTGTGAAATTACTTAAATCATTGAAATTGAATTGCAAAAATCTAAAATTTTTTTTTCAAATTAAAAGAATTTTTTGTTTTAAACTAATTTTAATAGAAGCAGTTATTCTAGGGCAAATATAAATAATTAATTTAATTAATTTAATTAAAATATCCCATAGGACCAGAAATAATAAGTGTAAGTTCGTGAAATTTCCTACAGAAACTACTTATAATATTCTTTTTAAATATATAAAGTCTGTGTATTCTTTAAGATGCGGATGTATATATTCTCTCAATTTTACAAAAAGGGATTACTTAGTTTCGGAGAGAAAGAAATTACCTCGTTTGCCATTCCAGTTCTTTAGTCCTAGTCTTAAAAATAAATAAAAATCATGTGTGTCCTTTGTATTTTTTTGTATTAATGTCTTGAATTTTATATCTATGTATATATTTTTGTTAATTTCGTATAAATAGTCTGGATAGCTTACCATGCCTCACCAAAAATTTTTTTAAATAAATTTTATTCCCTAAAAATACAAAAAACAACATAAGGAGGAATGTTTTCATATGAAAAAATTTTTTTAGTATCAATCATAAAAATTGCTTGTTTAACCGACTTCAAAAAAATTAGGAGGTTATCAATTCGTCTCTATTTTTTTGGCGGTGTTACTTCATAACTCGGTACATTTTAAATCGATTATAAAAATATTTTTTTTTGGAGAGGATACAGGTTCCCAGTGGTCTCATTGTAAAAAAATTGGACGTGGACACGCCCACAATTATTTAATTTAATTTTATTATATTCTACTTATTTGATTGCTGCGAAACCTATCAAACACCTTTGGTTTTTGTAACTAAACAATTTGAAAGTTGAAAAACTGGGCGGGGTTGCGCCCACTAAAATTTATTATAATATTTCAGGTGGTTCTGCTTAACCGATTTTTACGAAACTAACCACACACCTTGGAATCTAAAATAGACACAATTTTCATTAAAAAAGTGGGCGGAGTTACGCCCATTAAAATTAAATATATTATTTTAAAATGGTTCTACTTTACGGATTTTTATAAGACTTTTATTTTTATAAGACACGCACCCTGAGCTCTTGCATTTAAAAAATGGGTTGTGGCACGCCCATTAACATTTTATTTTATATTTCACGTACTTCTTCTTATCTTCTTCTATCAGATCTTTGCATTGAAATCGGTTTTTTTTATGGCAGAATTATTTATTGCTTTTAATTTATTTTAAATTAATTTCTATTTTGTTTAACTAAAAATTTAATATTAATGGCAAATTTTAAAAATTTGGATTATGTATATTCTTTTTATGATAAAAAAAATATTTTTAAAAATGAAAAATATATTAAAATATTTATAATAATTAAAAATGTTTTTTTCATTCCAAAACTAAAAATATGGCTTGGCGACTTGCTTAAACTAAATTTGGCTAAGGAAATTAAAATAAATCTGGCAGCACTATTCCACACACACACACACACACACAGATATAAGAGAGCTTATGCGGAGCGTATGTGGAATTTTCAATTACACAAACACCAAACAAATATCACTCATACGCTTCAGTGACTTCATATGCATATTTGACCCCTTTGCTGCTCAACTTAATTTTAAAACTTATACAATTTTACAAAATTATATCCTTTCCGAAATTATTTTGTTCGCTTAGAGTTGGAATTTTTATAGCTGTTGTTGTTGTTGTTGTTGTTGTTGCCGCAAAGCAACACACAACGAAAAATAAAACTTCTCTTATTGTTTGGCATGTCGTTTGAGAAATATTATAATGTTGACAAGAAAAGTTGATGTCATACTTTGACTTTTAGTTTCCTTAATTTATCTTGTGACTTCTTGGGAGAAAATTCAACAGAAAATTGTCTTACCAGCATGCTGCGCTATGCAAAGGGGCGTGGTGTTTAGATATGTATATAGTTGCTATTTTCTTGAATTGCATGTCTTGGTGAATGTTTTGGGAAGGGGCGAGGGGGTGGGGTGCTAATGCCAGCTTGTACAAATCTACTATTTTTCTTTCTTTCTATTGTTGCTATGTAAATACATATACAAAGTTAAACTAATATTTCCTAGTGCGTTAAACTTACTTTTAGGCGTTATGACAACTGAAACAATACGAACAACTTTTTCAAATTCCTGCCATTATTTCTGCTGCTGCTGCTGTTGAAGCTGCTTGTGTTGCAGTTTCAAATAGTTACAATGCCAGTGAATAACATTTTCTGAAAAGGAAATTTGAAACAGAAAAGTTTAAGTAAATAATTACACATAAAGTATTTCGAAAATCATATATTGTTTTGTAGATTTTTTCATTGTTTCCAGTTGCTCTATCATTTGTTCTTTTCATGTTGTTTACACATGTATGTATGTACTCGTAGCTTTAGGAAGCTGATGCAAGTTTTTAAACTTATTGATGCATTAGGATTAGTATTAAAGAAACTAAATTAGAGGAACTACAATAAAGTTTAAGGCAGAAAGACTTTATGACTTTTCAGATTTTGTCGTTTCGTTTTGCTTTCACAAGACTGTTAACAGGATTTTTTACTCAAAAGTGGAAACAAAATTTCCAAATTTTTTCTTATATTTTATTATATGCCCATAATATTTTAAGCGTTCCGTATACTAAAAGTGAAAAGTAATCCTATTGGTTTTGCTACGTCGTCCTTCTGTCTGTCTAATACAGGCTGCTTTCTCCAGAAACGTACGAGCTACGGACCTGAAATTTTCACAGAATACGTAAAACTTTGTTTGCTACCTCAAAAAATTTATGACAGTTAAAAACCAAAGGGTGTTCCAAAGCGAGCAACCAAAAACTTTGAAATACTAATGTAATATACATACATATAATTATATATAGACACTTCAAATCTTAAAAGTTAGGGTATTTATATGCAAACTACGCCAATTAACACTGAAATTAAAAAAAAAATCAAAAATAAAGGATAATTTATCAGTTTATGTAATGTATATACTTTTGACAACTTGCTGTATCTTGGAAAACGAAAGAGGCAAACTCTTGAAAACGCAAAAACTAGAAAATCACAAAATTAAAAAAAAAAAAATTTCGAAACGAAAAAAGCGCTTAAATGAAAAATATCAACAAAAGTTAATTAAACATCTGAAATGCAAAAAAGTCACTAAACGTAAAAAATTTCGCCAAAAAATCGAAAAAATCGCCAAAACGAAAAAAGCACCAAAACTAAATAAATCGTTAAAACTAAAAATAAATGTATTGTATTATAAAAAATCGCCAAAAACAAAATAAATCGCCAAAGCTAAAAAAAACGCCAAAACGATAAAAGCGTAAATTCTAAGAAAATTGCCAAAAGCCCACAAAATCTCAAAAACTACGAGAAGCCAATACTAAAAAATTGTCAATACCACAAAAAATCGCCAAAAACAGAAAACATCGCCAAAACTACGAATCGTCAAAACTAAAAAAGTGCCAAAACTAAAAACGGTCAATTCCAAAAAAATCGCCAAAAACCGAAAAAATTGCCGAAATTACGAATCACCAAAGCAACAAAAAAAAGCCAAAATTAAAAAGCGTCAAATCCAAGAAAATTGCCAAAAACCGAAAAAATCTACGAAACGCCAAAACTAAAAAAGGCAATACCACAAAAAATCGCCAAAAACAGAAAACATCGCCAAAACTACGAATCGTCAAAGCTAAAAAAAGTGCTAAAACAAAAAAGGGTCAATTAAAAAAAATCGCCAAAAACCGAAAAAATCGTCAAAACCGAAAAAATAAAAAACCCAAAAATTGTAAAAAAGAAACAAGCGCCAAAACTAAAAATTTTCTTTTACTACATATGGGCATTTCCACAGAACTGTCAACTTTTTGTAGCGTGCGACACCAAGCAAATATGCTGGTTTTTTTTCAAAGAAAACGAAACTTTTTGTTACTTATTTATATATTTGTGTAGGCCGTCAGCAGCTGTAGCTTAGCTACAATTTTAAAAGAACTCGAGTCACGTTGTTTAGAAATACAAGGTGAATTGCTTGCTGTCGCATGTGACAAAAAAGTGGAATACATCGGAGAAATGCCCATATGTATGTTATGTCCGTACTTTCGTGTGCAAGTCAAAGTCGCACTTTAATGAATTTATTTTTATTTAAAAATTCACGAATAATTATTATTTTCGGTCCCTGGTATTATCAAGAAAGTTATTGCTGGGAAATATATGTAACTAATAACTTGCTTGGTACACTTGTATGGGCTTTACTTCAACTTTTCTAAAAAAACCATACACAGAGAAAAAAATGCCTCATAGAATCAAGAAGATTTTCTCTATCAACCGCTTTTAGGCTAAGGGGTATCCCAGCAGAAAGAAGCGAAAATTTTTTCATAGAGATTCCTTATTGTTTTTATGTGGTAAATCTTATTAATTTTATCAAGAAGAAAATCACATAAAAGCAAGAAGAAATCTTATTATTCACAACTTTTTTTACTCAATTTTCGTTATTTTTGCCACCAAAAAAACAATTCATAGAGAAAAACTTCTTGATTCTATTAGGCTCTCTTATAAATTGTAAACAATAGGGATTTCTTATTGATTTTAATGGGTTGCCTTCTTAATTTTTTTAAAAAGGTTTTCTTCTTGATTTTATTAGGTTGCCTTATTGATTTTTTCAATAAGCTTTTCTTCTTGATTTTAGTAGGTTCCGAAATGAGTATGTGTAAAGCATCTTATTGATTTTTTAATAAGGACATCTTCTTGATTTTATGAGGTGTCTTGTTATTTCATATCTATAAATAGACATAGAGACAATTTTTTTCATGATCTTTTTCATTTTTGTATAAAAATGTTTGCACAATAATTTCAATGGTTATTCAGGCTGCTTGTTAGCATATTGGGTAGAGTGCTTGTCTATCAGGTAGAAGTTTGCTGGTTCAATACTTGGTGAGTAAGATAGTTAAGAATATAACATAATGTGTATGTATGTATGTGTGTATAAATAAATAACATCTACAACATACTACATACATACATACATGCATATGTATATGGTATAGAATTTAAATGAAAATACATAAGTAAGTACAGAGAATAATGACGCAATTTTTTTATTTTTTTTATTGAAAAAATCAATTAGATAACCTCATAGAAACTACAAGATTTCTTCCTGATTTTTTAAAAGGTTTTCTCCATGAAATTAATAAGATTTCCTTATTGAAAAAAAACCCATAGAGATTTCTTATTAATTTTGTTCTATTTTATGAGGTATTTAGTAGGGACTGTTTTCTCTGTGTAAGCAAACATTTCATATTTAAAATATTTCTCTACAATACTGCATCATTAGTGCTTTGAAATTGAGTGGTAAGAAATAAGGTTTCTGACACCAAAATCCCACTGTACGCCTCTTTTAAAAGGGGTTTCATTGCTTTATTATATGCGTGGCAGATTAAATAATAAAACAAACTAGAACGCAGTTACAGATTTCAACAGACACATAACAAATCAAAAAGTTGTAACAAAAATATTTAATCAGCCTGCCAGCAAAAATTTGTCTTAAGCCGTATTTTAATAATTGTTTGCCTTAACTGATGTATCATCCTAATGATTAATGATTTCAATTGTTGGCAGCTGTAATTTTTTTAGAAATGTTGGAAACAGATATTGTATAAACATTATTTCCTTTTATTTTTTGGAAAAGGGGAACTAAAAAGAGTATAAAATTTAAAGCTTAAATATTTCATTTGATAACTTCCATATTTATTTGCATCTACTCGTATCTAATGCATGTTGGTTGTAATGAACATTTTTTACATATGTATATTGTTTTTGTTTCATTTCAGTCTAATTGAAGTAACAAACAATACACCAGCTAAATTCATGGTACACAGATACATTAAATTACAAGCATCAACAAAAAAAAAAGGACAAATAGGAAAATCAAGCAGCCTGAACGTTGTGCAAGGTAAGGCTATCTAATAGATGAAAATCTCATAAATTATTTTAAACAACAACGGCATTCTTAAGTACAGCCATTAATATGAAATTGCCAGCATATAAAAGTAAAGGGAGAAAAAACAGCAACTTGATAATGTATTAAAAATGAAATGTATACGTGTGCTCTTAGCACCAGATGCCCCCACAGATGGGCCCACAAGCAAACTAAAATGCCACTGTTAGAGTTACCTTTACTTACTTTTGAATAAAGTATAAAAATATCTGTTTGGGCAGGTTAGTTGTTGTCTAGTTGGTATTGAAGTTGTAACTTTGCTCGTGTGTGTGTATGGGTGAGTAAATGTGTCTGTATGTCAATGGGCTGCTTTTGTTTAGTAGACTAACAACACTTGAGCAGCACTTCAGTTACAATAAAAAAGTAACCGAGAGACGGAAATTATAAAATAAAGTTTTTGTTAAGGCAGGCAGGCAGGCAGGCAGGCATCAGCATCATCATGTTTATTAGCAAATTCTTATGTTTTCATTTGAGCTTCCTTCCGTTTTACACTGGTGTTAAGGTTTCCTTTTCGGCATTGAATAAGCATTTTATTTCTTTGAGTGTTTCCTTTTGCTTTTCAAAGCTTTCAGTGTTTCACGAGTGCTGTTGATTAGCAACCAGCAGCCGAGAGTATAAATGAAGTCTCAGGAATTAAAATAGATGCTTTGTAAGAAAATAAATTTGTAAATTCAATTAACTTGTAAATTGTTAAGGTTTTTAATTATAATTATTTTCCTTTGGCCAATTAACTATTTAATTGATTTTACATTAAAATTATTATTATTTAGAGTTTATTTCTAGTTAAACGTTAATAAACCAGGCTTCAGTTCATTAATTTTAATTATTTTTTAACTAGACAAAGACAATTAATTGTTCTAATAATAACGCAAGTAACAGGAAATTCTCTAAGCTTCTAGATTTTTTTTTTTGTGAATTTCAATGTAAATATTTGGAGTATTCAAATGGGTGTCTTAACTGTCATAAAGTCTTAAATTCCTAACATTTGAAATCAGTTTAAAATTATTCTTATTTTCTTTCATATAATACTGTCATAACTAATTATTTAGCTTTTTACTTTTATGGCTCTGGAGAAAACAGCTTGTGACTGACAGGCAGACAGACAGATAACCGGATAGACGGACATCGTGGCGAAAACAATAGGGTTTCTTTTCACCTAAAAATTGAATTTCATTCTTTTAATTTCTTTGTTTTATTTTTTATTAAAATAAAAACAGAAAAGCCGAAAATGAATTGTAATACTTACAAATGCATTTGTCCAGTGTTTAAAAAACTTAAGTCGAAGTAGCAAAAGTCGTAAAATTTTTACTTATGCTGCTTTTGCTTTTTTCAACTGTTCATAATGAACCAATGCTCTTGCTTGTGCTTGTGAAAATAATCAACAGTCACAGTTGAACCAGAAACAGAAAACGAATCATGAACAATTGCGCAGTACTTTCAGCAGTCGACGATTTCAAAAGTTAGAATTGGATTTGCTGTTGCTTTTGGTTACTTTCGCTAGTAAAAGCATAAGCAGTCTGTGTGCTTTTGTAAGTACCAAATAGTCACAGCCGAAGCAGCAAAAGCTATTGCATTTACAAAGCTTTCAGCAGGTTCAGTCAACTCTTTTGTGGTGTTTGTCATGTTTTTGTTGTTGTTTTTGCATATCAGACAAGAAGCAACAACAAAACCCACTATAATGCGATTGCTTAAAACTTCTAAAAGCAAAAGTTTTAGATTTCTTCGACTGTGACTGTTTGCGACTTCCAAAAGCATATAAATTGCTTCTGCTTGTACTTGCGATACTAACCGAAAGCAAAAGTAAATCAAATTTAAAGTTTTTAAATTGTCGACTGCTGAAAATACTGCGCAGTTGGTCATAAATCCTTATGTGATTTAGCTTTGAGTGGAACTGTTGTATTTTTCAAAAGCGAAAGCAGAAGCAAAATGAAACAAAATGAAAATCATTTCAGTTTTTTAAACACTGCACTTGTCAGAGGTTACTTAATAATTGTAAATACAATAAAACCACTTCTCATATTCTATTTCATTAAAAATTCATGTTATTCTTCTGCAAGAACGTTTTATGGTCCTTTGTTCGGTTTGGAATAAAAAAAAGTCCCCTATAGGACAAACTTAGCGATTTTCTTTATAAAATTTTACATAAAAGTACTAAACTCATTCTCTACCCAAAACAAAACGTATAATTCAACATGTTAAAAGTTAATTTCTGTTCCATTTGTTTTTTTTGTTTGTTTTAGCTTAAAGCTTAAGCTCAATTTATTCTATTAGCATTAAATTTTATCCAATAGTATTTAAAATTTGCTTTTTAATTGACTTGCACACCTACAATTTTTTTTTATTCCTCTTTGCAAGTTTTTCCGCAGACTCTATTACTGAAATTGATCGTAAAAGTTTTATTTCTCTTTTTATTTGTTTCTGATAGAAACTTAACATACTGGCATTAAATTAAAATTCTTTTGTAGTTTTTTTTCTTAGTTTTTTTCTTTTTGTTTGAAAAAAAGACATTCAGCAGGGCTGAGAGAGAGAGAGAGAGAAAGAGAGAGAGAGAGAGATAAAAGAAATCTAAACATTATTAAGACTCCTTGATTTTGGCAAAGTGCCAAATTTTTTTTTGCCCCTGCTTTACATTTCGAATTTGTGCCTTTCCTGCCGTTTTCTTGTTGCCAATTTTGCCACAGGCCATAGGAACAATTTTATTTATTTAAAGTGAAGTATTAAACGTTTAACCAAATTAATTCAATAAACTTGGGGAAAAATGCAAAATATAACTAAATGATTTTTTTTAAGTAATTTCATTAAGGTTGTATTTTCTGTAAACATGTGAAGTTTTTTTATAATAATAATTTATTAAAAATTTTATAATAAATTTACTTTTTGTTTAACCAACAAAAAAAGAAAATTCTTAAATATTAACAGGCAGATTTAGTAAAAAATTTCCTTTCTAAACTTTTAAAATTTGCCTAAAAAAAAAACAAAAATTCTTTTCAAATAATATTTTTTTCATAAAAATTTCAAAACGATAAAAATCATTTGTATAATATAAGCCTAAAGGGTGGACTTAAGGCTTATATTCATAAGAAAATAAAATTTATTTGAAATCTGTTTTAAGAAAATCTATATATGTGACAGCGCATAGAGAAAGGGACCTAAGGGTAAAAAAATCAATTTTCACTTTTTTATTTTTATTTTGATGTGGACAACATCTGAGCAACGAATGAGACCGATCCCATGCCCCAAAAGTGTTCCCTCCCAGAGATATGGGCGTTTTATGAAATTGAAATCAACGATTCTAAGGTTATGTGAAAAAATTTTCGTACTAACAGAGTGATTGATATTCACGATTTAAAAGAATTATAAATGAGTATTTATTATAATTCACAATTAATAATTTCAGAAAATAAACCTGGATTCGAAAAAACGCAAGCAAAGTTGATATCAATCTCATGGAAACAGCGCGCCAGGTAGAAAACAGTAAAAAACAAGAGGTAGGGACGACCTACGCGCGTTTTCAAGGTTGACCAACACGTTTCTGACGCCATGAGATGTGTCGCTTTCAAATGAGACCAATACCAACACGCTCAGTGATGGTACACCAAAGATACACGTATTTAAATCTTTAAAATGGCTCTCCTGAACAAAACCGGTTTTTACCCTTAGGTCCCTTTCTATTTTGCGCGTCACATATATGTTTATAAAATTCTCGTGTCACGGTGTTTGTAATTGAACTCCTTTGAAACGGCTTGATAGATTTTTATGAAATTTTTTATATGTATTTGGTAGCTCTGAGAATAGGTTGCAATCTATTTTTCATATCCCTAAGTGGGCTGTGCCATGCCCATACGAACGAAATATCTTATATCTTAAAAGCTATAATAGCAAGTTTGGTATGGTCTCTTTGGAGAGTTAGTTGCAAAGTTATTTCAAATATTGGTAGAATAGGACCGTGGGGAAGGGGTACACCCCATACAAAGCAATTAATTATAATCTTAAATCTTGAAAGCTATAATAGCAGTAGTCTTCAAATTTGGTATGGTTTGTTTGGAGAGCGAGGTGTGAAGTTATTTCAAATACTGGCAGAATAGAACCGGTTGAAAGGGAACCTCCCCCCCCCCATACAAAGCAATTAATAATCATTTTAAATCTGAAAACATGTAATAGCAGGAGTCTTCAAATTTGGTATGGTTTGGTTGGAGAGCGAGTTGCGAAGTTATTTCAAATATCGGTAGAATAGGACCTTAGGAAGGGGCACCCCCCATAAAAAGTAATTAATAATAATCTTAAATCTGAAAACCTATAATAGCAGGAGTCTTCAAATTTGGTAAGGACTCTTGTGAGAGCGAGGTGTGAAGTAATATAAGATATTAGTAAAGGGTGTTTTTTATAGAGTGACACAAGTTTAAATCATAATTAAACAAGGATATATATTTTTAATGTCAATGAAACGGGCTTTATTGGAAAGAAATTAATTTAATATTTAAATTAATGTTTAAATATTATTGCTGCTGGCGCGTAGAAGGCGCAATCTGGAACACCAATTTTCAATAACTTTTTGCAGCATTTGCGGCCGTATTTTGCCGATAATTCTTTGAATGTTGCTTCCAGGTGCTCAATTGTTTGTGGTTTATCAACGTAGACAAGCTACTTAACATAACGCCAAAGAAAATAATCAAATGGGGTTAAAGCACTCGAAATTGGTGGCCAATTAATTGGCCCATTACGTGAAATTATTTTTTCATCAAAAGTTTCTTTTTAAAAGGCAAATTTTTCAACACTATTCTTAGCTGCAATTTAATGGAAATACTGTAATAACAATTAATTAAAAGTGAATAGGAAAATATGTTATAATTTTACATGCAAATATTTTTATTAACTGTTTTTAATTTACACTTGTTAGAACTACAAGTGTTTTTTCATTTTAATTTTATATTAGGTATTTATTTCTATTGTAAATGGCAAAATAACTATTAGTTTACTTCTGCTACTTTAAGACTCAAGTTTTGCTGTAGAAGGTTCCAAAATTAATACATAAATAAAAAAAAAATTAATTGTAGCGCCTGGTGTGTGGCATGTGCCTGCGTCCTGTTGGAATCACATATCAGCAAGATTAATTCCACGCAATTGAAGTACGAAAAAATTTCAGAGCATGTTCCTTTAGCGTTCACCATTGACAGTAACATTATGACCATTATCGCTTTTGAAGACATATGGAAGACATGATTTCCACAATTTTTGCAAAATAAAAGTGCAAAAAGAAACTATTTTTTTTTGCCTAAAATTCCAGGAAAAAAACACTCCAAAAAAGTCATGAAAATGTAGAGTTTACATAGGGTTTTCATTGCAAGAAGTTCTCTTTTTCGATGCCTGGTCACCGAATTGGAAGCGATTTTAAGAAAAATTTCCTTTTTTGTGTTCTATGATAATATTTTCGTCTAGGAAAAATGGCTAATAGTTACCTATTTTAACAATTAGTTTCTTTTTATAAGAATTTAAAGACGAAATAGTATTTTCATGTAAATTTAAGCAAATAGCTTTAAGATTTTAGACCAAAATTAGTTCATAAGTTTCTTCAAAAAAATCGATTTTTTAAAAATTCTGGTGAGTAATTTCTAAAGCTATAGAGGAATTACAAAGTTTTATATGACTAAAATAAACTTCTATTTGGTTTTCTAACTATAGACAAATTAAAAATATCGATTTTTTGGAAGCAATGAAAATGTAGTTCCCTTGGAATGACTTCCAATTTTTTTTACTGGCATGTTAACAAGATTTGTTTGTTAGACACTTGGCTACATTATTGCCATATATTGTTTAGAGCTAACACCTAGTCTAAATAAGCTGTTGGCCAACAACTGATGTCACCATATTTAGAAGGCGGCGCACATATTTTCGAAAACTTTGCAGGTTACTCGTACATACAAAAAAAAAAAATAAAATAAATTGGTCACCATAATCGCCAAATTGACTATAGAGTATTATTTTCTATTCTTTGTTAGTACGGTCCAGTCCGTGTCTTTTTCCAAAAATTGTTCATAGTGTAATTAATTAAATAAAATTACTACATTAAATTAAATGTATGTTGTTTCAACTGGATATAATTTTCGTTCAACATGTTTCTTTGTGTTATTACAGTTTTAAATTCACGTTGTTGCAACATGAAATGCCTTTGATTCAATATGTTTCTTTATTTTGTTTTAATAGTACGGGAATATTAAATCAACTTGAATACAGTTATTTCAAAAGGAAATATGTTCTTCGAAGCTTACTGTAAACCATGTTGAAACAACATGAAACATATATAAAAAGGAAAATCATAGCCAATAAAAAGTTAGATTAACAATGTTAATTCTTGTTGTAGTTTTTAATATGAAAGCTTTTTGAGTGTATTTATAATTCAATATCAGGTGCTTTTATGATATCCCTGCCACTTTAAAAATAATTAAGAGCGACAATTGTAGCCATATTGGGAGTTGTGTAGTTGTGTAGTGTGCTGTGGCAAGTGTGTTTAATAACTCAGTACTTGTTACTTAAGTTGCTGCTAGTAACAAGTCTCTTTAAAACTTACAAATACGAGTATCCCTCTTTATTGCCAATGTATTATTATTTAAAAAAAAGTTAAAAAGATTATTACTGCATCAAATTTTTTTTTCTAAGATTTCAAATACACTCCTACTTCAATTACTTGCTTTTATGGATGCTGTTTGATATTATTTTAAGCGCAAAAACAACTTGACAAGTCCTTGTTTTTGTGTGACATGAAACATCTTGAATGGATTACATATTTTCAAGAGCATTATCTCTAAAGATGGAACTAACAACGTATTAAAAGCAAAGCAAAAAAAAAAAGAAGGTAAAGCTGCGTGCGTATAAAATGAAAAGCTTAAAATATTTTTGTTTTAAAAGGTATTACAAAAGATTAACTTTTTGTACTTTTTTTTTGTTTGTTTGCTTTTAGCGCACTTAAAGCTTAAGTAATGAAAGTTACAGTTGCTTTTTAAATATATATATATATATATATATATATATAAATAAAGGGAAAAATTTTGTTTAAACTTTCGCACTTTAGGCATCTTAAGTGTGTATAGTTAAATCAAATATTTTATGAAATGTTTTTGAGCACATCTTACTTTTATAATGACAGATAACAGATGACAGCTGGTTGCTTTCTGGCTACTTGCTTGTTTAGTTTGTTTTCGTTTTTCGAAGGAAAAATTTATAAATTTTTTGAATTTCTTATCAAATGTAAATGTAAATGTAAATGTAAATACATATAAAATTTTTTCATTAACTTTTCACATCTTGGCACTTTAGTTTATTCAATTTTAATTTGTTTCTTATAAAATTTGCATAATTTTTTTTTATCAAAATCCTAAAAACAAATTAAAAACTGTTTCAGTGTTTCTAAAATACAAACTGTCCTCTGAAATGAGCGGTACGTAAATGTTAATTTATGCACATAAATGATTAGCCCTATTAAGTGACTGACTGACGGATTTATTATCGCTAAGCCAAAGAGCCAAAGACCTGCGTTTTCTACTTCAAAAAAAAAAAAAAAAACTTCAACGCTTAAGCTTGAATTAGACGTGACATAGCCATAACGCCATAGCCATAACCAAACCAAAATTCAATTGATTTCTATGGTGAGAGTGAGAGTGAGAGAGACTCGCCATAACTCTCACCATAGAAACCAATTGAATTTTGGTTTGGTTATGGCTATGGCGTTATGGCTATGTCACGTCTAATTCAAGCTTTAGACATTAAGTAGAAATTTTTGTATCCTAAAAATGAGCAATCGTACGTAAAATTTTTGACACATCCTTTTTATTACAGTAGAAAATATTAGATCACTAATTTGACAAGTTTTTCATATGATAACAAGGCAGTTTTATACCTTTTGTTATCATATGGAAACTTATGTTACTCTTACTTAAGAAACAAAAGCAGCAGTGCTGTTAATATTTACGTAAGACCTAGTCCACGAAGGTAGAAGTAAGCTTTATGTAAATCTTTAAAATTAACGAATCTTGGACAAGTATGTTAACGAAAGGTGCCTTTATTAAAGGTATTTCTTTTCAAAGGCTACCTTTAATAAAATATTTTTTGTTGAAGGTACTTTTTACTGAAATTTTTTTTTACAAAAGCGACTTATAACACACTATAAGGACAACTTTCGTAAAAGGTGTTTTGTACAAAAAAATATGTTTTACTAAAGCCATTTTTAACGAAATGTACTTTTAACTACTTTTCACAAAAGGTAATATTTTCAAGCTGTACTTTATACAATGGGTAAATTTCACTGAATGCACTTGTTCGAAAAGATACTTTTGCCTTTAACAAATGATACTTTTAAAAAAGTTGTTTTTTTAGCGAAAGTTACGTTTATCTCAAAAAAAAAAAAGTTTTACATAAAGTAATTTTTAGAAAAAAAGTACTATTTGCTAAATCTAATTTTGACAAAAAGTATTTATTAGGGAATGTAATTTTTACAAAAGCTGCTTTTAACAAAAAGCACGTTTAACAAAAGCTAGCTTTAGGAAACTTTAGTTTTATAAATGTTACTTTCTACAAAAATAATTTTAACAAATGGTACGTCTGATAATAGATTATTTCTACAGAAGGTACTTTTAGCCAAATATACTTTTTACAAAAGACAATTTTCACAAAAGATACTTTTTACAAAATAAACTTTTTACAAAAGAAATTTTTTACAAAATATACTTTTTACAAATTAACAGAAGATAATTTTTGCAAAAGATACTTTTTACGAAATGTAATTTTTTAAAGTGCATTTCCTTTTAAAGGTACTTTTTACTAAAAGTACTTTCCACAAAATTTTAATAAAAAAAAATAATTGTAGCATAAATTAATTTCTTTACAAGAAGGTACTTTGTGCAAGAGGTACCTTTTTACAGAGCTACTCTTTACAAAAATTTTTGTTACGGGAGGCACATTTCACAAACTGCCAGTTGTAGTAAAACTAATTTCTTACAAAAAGTACATTTTACAAATGGTCATTTCTACAAAAAATACTTTTTACCAAAGGTATTCTTTACAGAAAGTACTTTTTTACAGAAGTAAAAGGGTACTTTTTGCCAGAAGTATTTTTTTTTAACAAAATATGTTTGTTATATTATTTATTTATTGTTTAAAGTACTTTTTAGCATAAGTACTTTTTAAAAAAGCTACTCTTTACAAAAAGGAATTTTTACAAAACCTAGCTTACACAAAATATACTTTTCTACAAAGTTAACTTATAAAGAGTTACAAAAAGTAATCTTTAGAAGGGCTCTTTTTACTAAATGTGATTTTTACAAAATCTAATTTTGCAAAAAGTACGTTTTCCAAAAAATTTTTTTACAAAAAGTACTTTTAGCAAAAATTATTTTTGACAAAAAGTACTCTTTATAAAAGCTCCTTTTTACAAAAATACTTTATAAAAAATCTAATTTTTAAAGAAGCAACTTTTTAGAAAAGGTGCTTTTAAAAAAGCTACTTTTTACAAAAAGTTATTTGTACAAAAGCTACTTTTTAGAAAAAGATCTTTTACAAACGCGACTTTTTACAGAAAGTAACTTTTTTACGAAAGCCACTTTATGGAAAAAGTAAATTTTTCAAAACCGAGTTTTTATGAAAGCCACTTTTTAGAAAAAAGTACTTTTCCAAAAGCGACTTTTTACAAAAAGTAATTTTTACTAAATGTGCTTTTTAAAAAACTTCGTTTTATATACTTTTTACTTTTTTTAATAAGTATATTTGTAAAAGTACTTTTTTGTAAGAACTTTTTACAAAAAGTACTTTTTACACAAGTTCTTAAAAAAAAGTACTTTTTACAAAAGCTACTTATAAGAAACAGCACTTTTTACAAAAGCTCTTTTACGAGTAGAAAAATTACTTTTTATAAAATCTCAGTTTTACTGAATGTGCTTTTTAAAAAAGTTACTTTTTAGAAAAAGTTCTTTTTACAACAGGTACTTTTTAGAAAAGTTACTTTTTACAAAAACTACTTTTTACACAAGTTCTTACAAAAAAGTACTTTTTACAAAAGCTACTTATTAGACTAGAAGGAGTATTTTTACAAAAGCTCTTTTACGAGTAAAAAAGACCTTTTTAGAAAAGCTACTTTTTACTGAATGAGATTTTGAAAAAAGCTACTTTTTGCAAAAAGTTCATTTTACAACAGTTATTTTTTTGAAAAGCTACTTTTTACAAAAAGTACTTTTTACACAAGTTCTTACAAAAAAGTACTTTTTACAAAAGCTACTTATTAGAAAGAGTAATTATTACAAAAGCTCTTACGAGTAAAAAAATAGTTTTTACAAAAAGTACTTTTAACATTATTGTAGCTACTTAATACGATTTTCGAGACTTTCTGGACAAAAAAATTCTTTTAAGCTATCCCAGCTCTGATTTTAAAGTTTCATATGTTTTTGCATGGAATTTACACCGTTTTAGATCGATCAAGCTTTTGGGAAAATATGATTGAAAAAAATGCGTATTTTTCTTAAAAAAATTTTCAAAGGTTTTTTTTAATATTTTGTGTTTTTTAGAGCTATGCTTTTTATGCCACGACACAGGAGCTAAGACGTGATTTTTGTAACAAAAACAATCCACACTATTGCAGTTATATATTTATTTTTGTTTAGATTTCTTTGTCCTTAAAAGCAGAGTACGAATTTAAACGAAACAAAATGTTTCATTCTGTTTTGTTTTTTAAGGATATTTCTTGAATTATAATACGTACGTTAAATTAATATACGTTCTCCTCACGTAGTCTGTCAAACAATAGCTTCAATTTATTATTTTCTAAATAATAATATTACAATTTTACTGGTTTTCATATCATTAAAGCACAACAATAGTTTTATTTTTTATTTAATTTATTATTTAAACATCAGACACATACGTAAAACTTGACATCCTTAAATTCACATGCAAGTACAAACGTAATCTGCGTAATAATTTTGTTATTGTTATAGATATTGTTATTTTTTTTTTAGCCAAAAGCAAAAATGTGTTTAACTTATCTTCATAATTTATAAAAGGTTGTCAAGAGAAATACAGACATAACTACATAACGAGTCTACTGCAACTGAAATGTCTGGAGCAATTCTACGCATTGTCAAGCATGAAAAAAGAAAATTGAGATCTATATAAACATCTTTTTGCTGACTTATTATTTTGCTGGTCTTTTTAAAGCTAACTGAGAATTTAAGCTGTAAATCGGCTTTAAAAAAATTCATTTCAAATTACTTTTTTTCAGAGCCATGTAATTAAGATTACTGCGATGGTGTCAATTTGAAAGCTTTTATATTAACGTTGGTATTCATAAGCGATTATTAAGGTTAATGTTGGTTTAAAGTAGGAATCTGGTATGAGAATCTGTAAAATGCTTAAGAGTGTAGTTACACGTTTTTTGCATTTAAAGCTAACGAGATACGATTTAAATGTTACTCTTATTTAAGTGTAAAAGAACAAGGTTTTAATTTCTTTTTTACTATTGTATGATTGTTTAAAATACAGTTATACACACTCACACACACACACACGCTCACTTGCAGGCACACACTTATACATAAAGACACACTCCTCATATGACTTTAATGTAATTTATCCGTAACAGGAGCAGCTAATGTGCTTCATTCTGCTTGCATTATGTTTCGCAGACAACTTTAGTACCCTACAGATGAGTTAAATTGGATTTTTGCCAACACGTTGATGGTGATACAACAAAAATAAAACAAGACTAAAGTGTCATACTTTCATTTTGTTTTGTTGGGATAACATCTGCGAAACTTTTGTAGTTTTAGAGAATTTCACGTCTGTTTCAAGGTATTAAGTTCGCAAGCAAATAAAAAATAAAAATTGAATAAAGAAAGATGCAGGTTTGTTGTTGGGAACCTTTGCTCAGCTGTCAAAATGTTAAACAAAATGTTGGAAAATAAATATGAAGGTAACCGTTCTAGGTCCTCTATGTACATTTAATTGTCTTTAAAAACACCTTTTGAGTTAAAGATAAGACCGCGCTGAGCTAGGCGGTACATAACAACAATTTATTTAAGGTCAAAAGAGTTAGGTTAGTTAAATTCTTATGAATTGAATTAGGCTACTGTTCGTAACGCTTTTTAAGCCAAATTACATGTGATAATTATTAATGAACAAATAACATCAAGTTAGTTGTAAATATTCTGACAACAACACATAGTTGAACGGACAATGGTAAGACTGTTGTAATATATATGAAAGATGGTAAATTGTTGAGCCTTCATTACCAAACATACATATATATGAGCAAATTGAAAAATGCAATGAATCAAACCAATTCACATATTCCATTTGCAATAAAGTTTCGTATATAGGGCAGGCATCTACATCAACTGACACCACACACGGTGGACCAAAACATAGAAGAACGCTGATGAGGAAGTTTTAGTGGCCTTCGAAAACGGCTGGCTGTTCAAATAATCAAATAACTTTGATGTTATTTGTTCATTAATAATTATCACATGTAATTTGGCTTAAAAAGCGTTACTAACAGTAGCCTAATTCAATTCATAAGAATTTAAGAAACAAATACAGTTCGAAAAATAATAATTAACTAGAGTTAGGTTAGTTTAGCAGGCTGCTGGTGAAGAAATAAAAAATCTAGTGGTCCAGCTCATTTGGGTCCAAAACGCTGATCCCTTTGTGCTACCTGTAAGTTGAAAGCAGTATAAGAAAGGAGGGACAGGGAATAAAGGGGAAGATATAAGTAGATTGAAAGAGGATAAGAGAGAATAAAAAAAAAGAGAAGAGAAGAGAAGTGGATCAGGAAAGGGTCTAGTGTATGCACTTGTCATAGAGGAAGGTTAACGAACATACCAACCACTGCTCCTAAAGCTTTCTAAGTCCCATTTACGATAACTCGGAAAAGCTATTGAAGGATATTCTGCCAAGGAAGCGCGGACGGAGATCCCCAAAGCGGGGCAGAAGCAGAGGAGATGCGAAATGCCTTCCTTCTCTTCTTCATCATTGCAACTGTAGCAGTAATCATTGTGCGGGCGACACATACGTTTAGCCTGGGTTCCTTAAATGCAATGGCCGGTTAGTGTGACCAAGAGATTCCTCCAGTGCTTCCTGGTGAAGCTAATGAGATTTTTGGTTCAGATGACATTTAGGCTAGGCCAAAGGCTTCTGGATATAACGTCCGTCTTGAGCTGAAATGAGAAAGGCAGCATCAAAGTGTCTCCAGCAGGTTGCAAGAGCGAGCCCACAGATATTGTCAATATTGACTATCCCCAGTAGGGTCCTCTTTTTGCCAGGTCATCCGCAACCATGTTGCCTGAATTGGTTCCGTGTCCATGCACCCAATATATTGTGATGGATAAGTGCTGCGCAAGCAGAGTTAGAGACATTGGAATTTGATGTAAATATGAAGTTTCGTTTGCAGAATTTGGTTGGAACTCTATTTGGTGTAACTCTATTTTGCCTTAAGTCGCTTCATGCTGTTATAGCTTGTTATAGAACAAATTAGTATTCAGAGCTTTTGAACACGCACACTATGAAATAATTTACAACTGTTTACCACGATCTCAACTTTGCTGCCGTTTAAGTAACACTCACTCTGCTGTTTTTCACACAATACTGACTCTGCTGACTCCGCTGACTCGACTCTTTTTGTAATTAACGCAAAGCTTCCAGAAGAATGCTAGCAACGTCCAGAAAATTTCAACACATTCGCACAATAGCCTCTCAATCAGAGAAACAAGCCGATCGGCTCACAGCCGGCTCAAGAGCCGCCGCCGACTTTCAACGTAACTTCAAGCAGCCGCCGACGCATGCAGCTAGTCTCGGCTCAAAATTTCAGCCGGTTAATTGTTTTTGTAGTGGCAGATTTTTACCACATCTTACAAATTATGAATTTTTTTATAGAAATATGTTTAAAAATCTTACCACAATCAAAACCAGCGGCTGTCAATGTCAGCCGGCTTATGAGCCGCCGACTTTTTAAGGTGGCTTGTTTCTCTGCTCTCAACATAAGCTTCCGTGTCGCTGTTGGTTTGTGTGAATGTACGTTAGATATAAATATAACATCATTCTAGTTAGTTGGTGTTTTTGTTTGTGTCTGGCGCCTCCATTTTGTGTGTTTATATTTTTTTTTAACAAACTGAAAGTATAGCATTATAATTGTTATTGTTTGTATTTTTCATCTGCATCGGCTTAAATGTTTGTGTGGTTGTATACAGTGGAATCTCCCTTAAGGGACACCCCCTTTATACGGACACTTTTGACAGGTCCCAGCAGCGCTTCATTTAAATGTTTAGTTTTCTCTTGACCAGAAAGTCCCCTTGTACCGACACATTTCAATGGTCCCTTCAGTGTCCGCTCAAGAGAGATTCCACTGTATATCTTAACCAGCAGAAAGCATAACATTACTGTTGTTAATATGCTTTAAATGTTTTCCTCATTAACGTCTTGTACAATTGTGTGCTTTTGCATTTATGTTCTTTAGCTAACAATTTTCGGCATTATTCTGGTTTTCCAAATATTTTTATGAAAATCACTTATATTAGGTGAGTGCCACGTTAGTTTCTGTCACAATATTTAATATGTTAATATATAGTGTCATCTAAATTAAGTTAATCTAGTGAAAAGTTCGCTTTGGCTAAATCGTCTTCTCAAATATCTTGGAAAGCCTTTTATAGAAATTAATGCTCATTTTGCTTACATTTTTTTTATTGAGCTCAATCAGCTGTTTCAGCAATGCCATCTTATTGACACTCGTAATGCAAATATTTTTGAAACGTTAAGTTTTAACTTAAGCCATGTCAAAAAGAAGTAAAGTGTACGCTTACAGCCAACTGAACTGTCAACATGTTTATACTTTATTTTATTATTTTTTAAATAATTTTTTTATACTTTTCATGTGCGAGACAAAACTGTCTGTCTTTCATTCACCTTTTTCTTCTTCTTCTTCTATTGTTCTTTAATGTCGGGCTATCATTGTCATTGTTTTCGTGTAATTGTATATTTTATAAAATTTTTTTTGCTGTCATTGCTATTTGTTCGTATGCTATTTTTGTTTTGGTTTTTATTGTCGTCTATAGCATTTGCAACACACTTGATTTTATTTAATTTTCCTTGTGGCTGCCTTTTGGCAAATAAATAATTTTCATTCATACTCTCTCATACACTTTTGCTTACACTTATGTACATACTACATTCATTCATATTTCAAAAGCATTAAAGTAAATACATATGTACGAGGGTAGTCTCAAAAGTAGGTTGGGAAAAAGTTTCCTTCTTAGCTGATACAATTTTCCCAGCGATATTTAATAGTTTCTATATGATGTTTCTGGTAAGAACTGTCTTAGGTTTTTAAAATAATCATCATCATTGTTGGCAAATCCTGTAGCACTACGCTATTTTATCATATTTTGAAATAGAAAATAATCCCAGGCAGTTAAATCTGGCGAATAAGGTGCTTATCACGCACGTAATTCGAAATTTAATTAATAGATTTTGGTCATGGCAATAGTGAAGGTGTGAACTTTATTATTTAACCAAATGCAGCTTAATTTTAATCACTTAAACGCCGCAATAATTTAGAAAGGCCCTAACTCATTATCTTTTTAAAATCGAGAGTTTTGTATTTTTCGATATACATTAGATGTTCTTCTATCGAAATATACAAAACATTCGTTTTTAGAAAAATAATGGGTTAGGGCCTTTCTATATTAAGGTAACGATGTATAAAGAAGATAATAAATTCAGTAAAGTGCACACAAAGGATTCCATTCGAATACCACATACACATCGAATATATGTACCTATATGCCGCCCCTTTATTGCAACATAGTCATAACTCAAAAAAACTACTTCGCCAGAGAACGAGTTTAAAGTTTTCAATTTACACAACTTAATGGGAAAAGAAAATTTTAGTTTTCTCTCAAGAGCTGAGTAAACAAGATATTTGTATGAAATTTTTACACAATATAAATAACGATATGAGGATTAATTCTACATCATCAACTCATGAAATTGATTTTTTGAGATATTACTATGTTGCAATAAAGGAGCGACATATACTTATAGTCCTTTTTCGTTTTAACTATTCTTACTAAGTTTTAATATATGGAACTTTATTTTTTGCGTTTTTTTTAGTTTTGCGAGTTTTTCGTTCTGCCATTTTTTGTGTCTTAGTTCTGGCGATTTTTCAGTTTTGGAGTTTTTTTCCTCTTCGCGATTTTTTTAGTTTTGACGATTTTTTTAGCTTTAACGAATTTTTGGTTTTTGAGACTTTTTTGTTTTGGCGTTTTTTCATACGTAAATTTGACGGTTGTTTTTTTAGGGTCCCGTACACCAAACAATTAACACTAAAATTTAAAAAAAAAAAATTAAAATTAAAGGGTGTGCCATCAGTTAACGCAATTTTGACTATGTAATTTTGACAACTTGCTGTATCTTGGAAACCGTAAGAGCAAAACTCTTGAAATGTTCAAAAATGGTAAAACTAAGAAATCAAAAAATTATAAAATCGCACAAACGAATAAAATCGCCAAAAATAAAAAAAAAACTCGTAAAAAAAGCACCAAATTAAAAAAAAATTTCTAAGACTAAAATAAATCGATAAAAACTCGAAAAATTGCCAAAATGAAAAAAATCGCCAAAATGAAAAAAAAAATCGCCAAAATGAAAAAAACCCCAAAATGAAAAAAAACTCAAAAACAGAAAAAATCGCCAAAATGAAAAAAAAATCGCCAAAATGTAAAAACACGCAAAAACGAAAAAACCCAAACAGAAAAAATTGCCAAAATGAAAAAACCCCCAAAAACAGAAAAAAATCGCCAAAACGAGAAAAAGGCGACAAAACTGAAAAAATCGCTTAAACTGAAAAAAACTTCAAAAAAGCAAAAAAGACACATTAAAAAATGCTCAAAACCGAATGTACGGAACCCTTCGTGCGCGAGTCAAAGTCGCACTTTACTGAATTTATTTTCTGTTGATATGTTGGATATTGCGTTTTTTTTGTGTCGTTCTGTCATTTTTTTTTTTTTTTTGGTTTTTTGACGATGTTCTTAGTTCTAGCCATTTTTTATATTTTGCGATTTTTTTATGGCGATTTTTTCGTTTTGTTGTTCATTTTTAAAGATTTTTTCGGGTTGGTGTTTTCTGTTGATTTTTTTAGTTTTGGCATTTCTTTTTTATTTTATATTTCTGCTACATATTTTTTTTTTTGGTTTTTGACGATGTTCTCTTTTTTTTTGCCAATTTTTTGTTTTTTTGTCGATTTTTTAGTTTTGGCGATGTTTTTGTTTTGGCGTTTTTTAATCCTTAAATATGACGGGTATTGGTTTTCTTTTATTTTTATTATTATTATTGGTGATTTTTTAGTTTTGGTATGTTTATTATTTTGTTCTACAAATTTTTTTTTTGGTTTTTGATGATATTCTTAGTTCGGTCGATTTTTTAGCTTTGGCGTTTTTTTTTTTCGTTTGTGGCAAATTTTTTCGTTTTGCCAATTTTTTGTTTTTGGCGATTTTTTCTTTTTGGGAACTTTTTTGTTCTGGCGTTTTTTTAAAGATTTGACGAGTTTTTATTTTTTATTGATTTTTTTATTATTGGTAATTTTTTAGTTTTGGCGTATGTTGAGAATATTTTTGTGTTTTTGGCGATTTTTTTTAGTTTTGCTGGTTTTTTGTTTTGACAGTTTTTAGGGTTTTTGCGATTTTTTTAGTTAAATTTTTTAATTTTTTTTTTAATTTTTGCCATTATTTTGTTTCTTTGCGATTCTTCGTTTCGGCGATTTCTTGCATTTTAGCGTTTTTTTACTTGAGGTGCTTTTGTTCCTTGGAGCGCTTTTTCATTTTTGCGATCTTTGGTTTTCAAATTTTTTTGTAATATTTTAATTTCAGCTTTTTTTTAACCCCGGCAAAAGAAGGGGTGTTATAAGTTTGTAGTGTGTGTCTGTGTGTCTGTGTATCTGTGCCTCTGTGTGTCTGTCCGTTTCCACGTAGAGCCCAAACGGCTGAACCAATTTTGATTTAGTTTTTTTTTTGTTTGAAAGGTAATTTGATCGAGAAGGTTCTTAACTATGTTTAAAGAAAATCGGTCCAGCCTTTTAGAAGATATCAAATCTTTTCTGGATAAATCGGGAGTTTTTAAAATTTTTTATTTTTATTATTATTTCAAAAGTTCGTCTGTTACGGTTTTCAAAATACAGCAAACTGTCTAAATAACATAGTTAAAATTACATTAGCTGGTAGAATACCCTTTATTTTTTATATTTTTAAATATCAGTGTTGATTCGTGTAGTCTGTATAAAAGACTACAACAATTTTTTCGTTCTTCATATTGTGTAAAAATTTTATACAAGTACCTTTCAACTCTTGAGAGAAAAATTAAATTTTCTTTCTCTCTTAAGTTGTGTGTAAATTGAAAACTTAAAACTGTTTTTTTTTTGAGTTATCACGTTGTTTTAGTAAACATATCGCTCATATGTTCTATAAGGTTGCCACTTTTCAACAAAGCAATTTTTTTTCAAACTATTAACGCCATCTATATGACAGGTAGATGAGTTTTGTGATGACCCTCGTAGATGTGAACGTATTTGTGTGTGCATGCGTAAATTTACTTTTGCCAGGATGTGTCAATTACCAGACCAGAATGTTTGTTCTCTCATATGACTTTTCCTCCTACTGTCTGTCTGAAGAGACATATTTGTTCATATCTGTAACATAGTGTAAATATATTTATTTACTTGTTTTTATTTTTTGTTGCAAATGTCATGTATGTACTCACATACTTACATACATTTAAAATAATTTTCTTATTATGAGACAACTTTTTGCTTTTATCTTTGTGCAATAATTCTTTTTGTAAATTTTATCTTTTTAATGTACGTGGATGTGAAGACATACTTTTGTTTTAAAATGAGCGTATATAGTTAGTCCGGGTGCTGGAGCTGAGTTGTAATGTTTTTTTTAATTCTGGCAGGAGTGGGAATTTCTATGACAATTTGTCTGATCTTGTCGGTATGACAGAAATATATAAAAATATCCTAATAAATGGTTGATTAAAATTTTAAGGTGGTTTCAAAAGTTTACGGGCATTCATACATCAACAGGAAACTTGCAATTATATGGTATACGTATCAAGATAAGGATAATTCTTGCTAAATACATTTATTTGAATGAAAGAAAATATGCCACAAATGAAAAATAAATAAAAACGTTTCTTTTTTCTGCTCAAGTTTATTTATATAATGAGAATATGCTGGCATGAAAAGATTGTAAAAAAAAGATTTAAAAAATTCAAGGTTTAAGGGAATAATTACTCGTATTTTTCTTAAACAAACAACTAAATTAAATTTGTTTATTGAGTATCGTAAAATTTTAATAAGACCAAAGTAGCGTGCAATCAGCATTTTCTGTGGAATTATAAGCATTTGTGTGTATTTATTTAAAACCATTATTCGTTTAATCGCTAATGATTTAGAGGCAAATGATGATATCAATTACTTTTTTTAACCCCCGACCAAAAAAAGGGGTGTTAAATCAAAGTTATTTTGAGTTGAAACAACTTGAATTTGATACTGAAATAACACGAAGAAACATGTTTCATCAAAATTATTTTAAGTTCAAAAAAAAATATGAATTTAGTTTAATGCAATCATTTTATTTTGTGTGCACTAGAACAGGCAGCTGGAAAAACTTTAAAATATTTAAACAATATAGATAACTTAATAAATGCCATCATAAATTAAACTTGAATTCAACATGAATTAGCTGATCTTTTATAATAAAATTTATTTGAAATTAAAGTTATATTAAAAAAACAGAAACAGCGAAAGTACTTTCGCTTGTCTGCAGGATTCCAAAGGACGATCCTTTGTTTTTTGTTTTACATATATATTTTTCCCTTATAACCGCGCCATTTGTGAATTGATTTCCGAAATTTGTCTTAATCTGAAATATTTTTAATTATGTAATCCTCATTTTTGAAGTCGCTTTTTGGCATGAGTCAATGAGTAAAATCCAGTACCTGGATTCTGTAACTTATAGTGAGCAGAAAATCACAGTATTTGTGGACATATTTATTCGCTTGCGGTAACGATAGTGTGATTCCATAATAGTCTCCAGCCACAGGCGTGCCCCTGTGGCTGAGTGGTAGCGATGCTAGCCTCTCAGTCTATAGGTCGTGGGTTCGATTCCCGTCATAGACCCTGGGTGTTTTCCGGAGACAAGCTTATCGCTTCGCGGGTTGTGTTGTGTTAAAAAAAAACAAACAAAAAATAAACATATTTTATAGCTATGCTATTTGTGGCCGATACAGGAGTTAGGAAGTGATTTTCGTAACAAAAATAATCGACACTGTTACAGTTATAAATTTATTTTTGTTTTGATTTTTTTTGTACTTAAAATCAGAGTACGAAAATAAACTAAACAAATTTTTTTGATTTTGTTTTGTTTCGTTCTTTGAAGTGAGTGAAACAAAAACAAGACACAAACAATGGAAGGATTGCTCAATTGGTTTTTGTATTGTTTTTGCTCATGAGCACAAAGCAGAGAACACAGCCAATCCGCTGTAAGCCGGCTAATAGCCGCCACTGGCCACAAACAATACGTTAACCTTAAGCAGTTAGAAAAGAAAATAATGGGAAGTAAATAGAAAAGTTTTAAGTATTTGCGGTGAATTTGACATCATCATATAATATAATTTTATTTAACACATTAAGTTTGTTTTATATAGCTAAGCAGCATAGCTATAACCAAATGTCCTAAGGCAACTCTTTTTTTTTTTTTTTTTTTTTTTTTTTTTGAAAGACAGGGTTAAGACTCAAGGCAATGAATGCCTACTACTATTACTAATTGTTACTTTCTTTAGGAAAGGGATAGTGTTAGAGAAGACAGGTGGTGAAGGAAGAATTAGAGAAAAGCTGCATTCTTTTACAACTGGGCTTTTTACACGTTTTTTTAAAATAATGCAGTGTTGCAGCTCCTCTGGTGTCAACGAGGCGTATTAAATTTAATTACATTAATTACATTCACACGCATAGGAAGTGTTGTTGTTATTTAATGACTGTCGGAGAACGGACTCGAACCCAGGAGCTTCAGTTATGTAGTCAGCATGCTCATTACTTCAGCCAACGCCATTCTCAATTCTATATCATGTGGTATCTCTGTATAGAAAATGTCAAAATGAGCGAAAACACACAAATAAATGAATTTGAGCTTGTGATTTGTTTTTTTACTTTATCCGACAGCAAATATCGTTTAAATATGTTACTGAATAGCCAAAGTCGTTAAGTTTTTGATAAACTTATTATAGTTACGAGTAATCGTAATAAAAATTACTGAATCCATTTACAGGTCTCAAAATTTTAAAGTTTCATTTAGTTTGCTTTAAGTTAAATGATAAAACTTAATTTTGTTTTATTTTTTTCATAAACGAAATGCAGATTAAATACAAAATAAACTTTTCAAATGTTTGAAATATTTTTCCTTTAATACTGTCGCATATTTTATGTGATTCGGTATGAAATAGAAACATTCATTTTTAAAACAAGTGAATTTATGTCATGTTAATCCCTTTTTCATGGCATTTGTGCACATGAATTTGTCAAATCAGGCAATAGTAGATACATATTTTTAAGCTTTCGCCTATTTTTTTAAATAAATTTTCCCTACATTTTATGGTTGATGTATGTGATTTAATGCTAAATAAATTATTTAGCAGACATAGAGATTTTGTTCTAAATCAAACTTACTGCTCTTAAAAAAAAAGAAATAAAAAAAAAAAATAAAAAATCAGCAATTGATGTCAATATCAGTATTAAATATTTTTTTTAACATATAAAACTTTCTTTTTGTCATACTCCGTATAGTTTTTATTTTTTGTTCAAAACATCTGCTAAAGTTTAAAACTTTGCTATGCAGTCACATGGAAAACTTAACTAAATCAAACAAAATTCCTCAATATTCTAGAGAAAAGAAAAAAAACTATGAAACGTTAGTTTTAATCAAAAAGTTTTGAAAAACATTAAAATTTTTGCATTCCAATCAATTGCTTCCAATCAAAGATTTTACTGCATAAGAGGAAACCATCGCCCTACTTCCTATTCTTTTTTTTTAAATGCAGATTTGAAATATTTTCTGTTTTTTTTTGAAAAGTGCCAGAAATCAGAACTGCATAATAAAATAAAAATTAGAAGTAAGTAAAGTTTTTATTTTTTTGTCTTTTTATAAGTTTTCTTTTAGTTTTTGAGAATTTTGTTTTTTTTTTATATTATTTTCAAGTTGAGCAGAAAGTTGTGCTTAGCCAAGGACCAGCATGTAATCATTAAAATTTTGTAAAAATTCAATGAAGAAACTGTGAGTAAGTACGTACATAAATGTGAGGAGTGCTGCTGATGTTAGAGAGAATTATACGGACACTTCATTAAAATAACTTTTATTTATTATACAGAGAGCTTCATTATGAGGATATATTAAAAATAAAATCATAAGTTTTTGGAAGCAGTAACAATTGTTCATGTTTTCTATAGCTATTGCTATTGCTATCGTAAGTTTTACGATTATTGCTTGATATTACTGTTGCTATTTCTGTTCTTATTGGTACTGATATTGCTTTGGATGTTGCTATTGTATTAACTTTTCCTATTGCTTTTTGATCTCTACTGATTTTGCTATTGCTATTGTTATTGTTTGTGCTATAAGCTCCTAATGCAATAAATTATACTTTTGCTATATATATTGCTATTGCTGTTGCTATTGCTATTGCTATCGTAATTGTAATTGTTTTTTATTGATATTGCTTTTACTGTTTTTAATATTGCTATTGCTATATCATATGTATTGCTAACGCTGTTGCTAATGCTGTTGCTAATGCTATTGCTCATGCTAATGCTAATCCTAATGCTAATGCTAATGCTAATGCTAATGCTAATGCTAATGCTAATGCTAATGCTAATGCAAATGCCAATGCTAATGCTAATGCTAATGCTAATGCTAATGCTAATGCTAATGCTACTGCTACTGCTAATGCTAATGCTAATGCTAATGCTAATGCTAATGCTAATGCTAATGCTAATGCTATTGCTAATGCTATTACTAATGCTATTGCTAATGAAATTGCTAATGCTGTTACAAATGCTATTGCTAATGCTATTGCTAATGCTATTGCTAATGCTTTTGCTAATTCTATTGCTATTGCTAATGCTATTGATAATGCTATTGCTAATGCTCATGCTAATGCTATTGCTAATGCTAAATGCTATTGATAATGCTATTGCTAATGCTCATGCTAATGCTAATGCTAATGCTATTGCTAATGCTGTTACTAATGCTATTGCTAATGCTACTGCTAATGCTATTTCTATTACTGCTAATGCAATTAGTATTGATACTTCTATTATGTTGCCTTATATTTGTTAAATTGTTGTCTATAGATATTATAGCTATTGTTATTGTTATTGCCATTTTATTTGCATTGCTATAGCTCTCTTTATTGCTATTGGTAAAATTATTACTATCACAATTTTTATTTTTAATTGCTATTGCTTTTACTACTGGTTTTAATATATCTATTGCAGATCACATAGCTTTTGAAAATAATATTGCCATTATTGTTTTAATAACTATTGCTATTGCTTTCCTATTTCTATAACTGATAAATAGTTTCAGTTATTGCTATTGCTACTAATAATGCTATACTTTTGCTTTTGCTATACATATCACTATGTCCATTTGTTCCACCAAGGAATCCCAGGACTTAATATATATATACATAATGCCAGTGTTATCGCAATTGTTACGCTTATTGATTGATATTAGTGTTGCTATTCCTGTAATTGTTGCTACCGCTATTGCTCTTAATGTTGTTATGGGCTATTCCTATTGCTATTTTAATTTCAACTGAGTTTGCTATTGCGAATGCTATTTTTTTACTACTGACAATTCAGTTACTATTAGCATTTCCATTATGCTTCTTTAGTTATTGCTTTTTATTATATAAGCTTTAGCAATAGATACTGCTATTGCTATTACTATTGCTTTGTCAATTTCTGTTCTTAATAATATTGCTTTTGATATTCCGTTGCTTCCGTTATTGCTATTGGTAGTTATATTTCTATTGCTATTTTTATTGTTATTACTATTGCTCTTCGTAGTAGTAATATTTCTATTGTTATTACTATTGTGAAGTATTACTATTAGCATTTCTATTATGGTTCTTTAGTTATTGCTTTTTATTATATAAGCTTTAGCTATAGATATTGCTATTGCTAGTGCTTTGTCAATTTCTGTTCTTAATAATATTGCTTTTGATATTACTATTGTTATTGTTAATTTTATTGCTATTGCTCGCATTGTTGCTATTGGTAGTAATATTTCTATTGCTTTTTTTATTGTTATAACTATTGCTATTGGTAGTAATATTTCTATTGCTATTACTATTGCTATTGGTTTTGCTATATCTATTGTTTTTTTTCACTGCTAATGCTATAGATATTGCTAATGCTGTTTCTATTATTTTTGATAGTAAAATGGCTATTGCTATTGTTGCTACTACTATTGCTATTGCTATTGCTTCTGTTATTTCTGTTGCTATTGTTGATACTATTGTTATATGCTATTGCTATTAACATTGTTTTGAAGCACTTCCGAGGCTGCCAAACGGTGTTGATATTGGTAGCCTATTTACATATATTTAACACGAGCATTAAAATAAGTAGCAAATGAGAGAAAAAATGTCCTTTAGAAGCTTTCTCTCTCTCTCTCTATATCTCTCTCTCTCTCGTTTTCTTGAGAATTTAAGAAAAGCTGCTTGATTTTAGCGCTTATTTGATACCTCGAAAAAAGCTCGTGTCTTATTTCAAAAACAATAGTGGAATTTCGCGAACTATAATCGTGACTTTTCGAAGCAATGCTTTTAAATTATTGAAATTTTCCATCAAAATAATGGTTCTGTTTGTCAAAATTATCGCACACTTCATCTCTTATATGGTTATCATATGATGGACGGCATCAATGCAATTAGAATAACTATTCCCGTTTCAATTAATATCAGTTGAAAATTAATACCATAAAAGTAAATATATTCTCAATGAACAAATTCAAGTATGCGATAGTTTTCAAGGAATAAATTTTACCAAACGAAATTTTGTATATTCTGCACTTGCTGCTGAAATTTAAAAAGAAGGTTAAAGTTTTTAAATATTTCCAATAAAATTAGCCAATTTTTTTTTCTTTACACAAATAGCAACTTTTTGATTATAGACAAGCAACAAAAAGCGAATTTTAATAGTAACAAAAATATGTGAGCAAGACGACACTTACACAATCACATAAGAACTCCCAAGTGTTTTGTATTTGCAAACACCAGCATATAAAAACTTTAATGAAAAAATATGCACATGCATACTTGAGTTAAATAATTTTTTATTTAAAAAAAAAAACACACACACACATAAAGTTAATTTTCTTTCTTTCGTTAACAATACACCAACATACAATAAACAATTTAACACATAGACGCTTTTGTATAATAAAAATAATCATAAACTTGTAGCAAGTGAAAAAAAAAATTTAATAAAAAAAAGAAAAAAAAAAGTGAAAAGCAAAGAAAAGCTGCTGCTAAATGAAAAAGTGTTGCTCAGCATGTTGATGTTGTTGAGGATTTATGCTTTTTGTTTCATGTTTCATACAACATTTTTTATTGTTGTTGCTTCCTTTTCACTGTTTTTTATTTGTTTGTTTGTTATATTTTGCACCTTTGGAAAAAAGCTGCAAACTCATACAATTATTTTTTCACTTGAATTTTGTTCCATTTATAAACCTTAACCAAAGGACTCTTTCAACTTCCTGTATGTGCAGTGTGCGCGCTATAATGTACACTATAAAATTTTGGAAAACAGATACATCTTGCTGTTAAATTTTAAAAGTTTTTCTAAATAAATAGGAAAGTAGCAATTTTAATTCATCAAAAATTAATTACGGAAATATAACAGGATACATTGTCACCATGCAAAGGGATTAATCGTTTAAGCTTTAATTTATTAATCTAATAAATTAAGAAATCTTTTTGGTGTCCAGCCAAATATTGTAAACAAAATATTTTGTGAATATAGTGTAAAAAAAGTAACCACTTTGCTGGCCATTAATTTCTTCGATTTGCTCTGGCTTAAATTAAAAAAAGGGGATTTCTTTCGTAGGCCTCTAACTGTGATTGTTCATTTTCTCCATATGTTGAAAGAAGATTCCTTCAAATCTATTAAACTTAAATTTTTTCAATAAAAACTAATTTTCAGACATCGCTCAAGAGGTTCGCGAAAGCCTTGGTCTGAGTTACACCGTTATTCATTAAGCATTGTTAGAGTAAAAGCATTCTTTAAACTAAATTTAACAAATGCTACGGCGCTTACTAGAGATTTTCTGCAGATTTTTTTTAAATACGAGTATATTTGGAGCTTTCATTATTATTTTTTATTATTTTTAATCATCTCGTCGCATATAAGTTATTTTATTATTAAATAAGTCTCAAAAATTTTAATTTATCTCATTTCCAATTTAAGGACTAATTTAGTTATCCTGGATTTGTTTCATTTAATTCTGTTGGAAATTTTATAATTTTTTAGGTCCCATTTTATTGGGAGATAGTTCCTTAAGACATATTTTATAAGGCATTATTTCATTTAGCCCCATGAGTGTGGTACTTGTCTTTCAATTACATAAGCTTTTATAGTGGATATATTTTTATAGCTATCGCTATTGCTATTGCTATTACTATCGATATTACTATTGCTATTACTATTACTATCGATGTTGCTATTGCTGTTCTTAGGTCATACATATTTCATAAGGCATTATTTCATTTAGCCCTGTGAATGTGGTACTTTTTGTTTTAATTACATAAGCGTTTATAGTGGAACTGTTGGTATTGCTATTGGTATTGCTATTGCTATTGCTATTTATATTGCTATTACTATTACTATCGATATTGCTACTGCTGTTCTTATTACCTTTGCCATTACTTCTGTTATTTCTGTTGCTATTGCTAATACTAATGCTATTGTCATTGCTATTGCTACAACCTTCCAATGCAATATATTATGCTTATTTGTTATTGCTGTTATACGTATATTGCTGTTGCTATTACTGTTGCTACCGCAATTGTTATTGCTGTTGATTGATATTGATTTTGCTGTTTCTATTGTTGTTGCTATTTGTATTGCTATATTGTTATTGATATTTTGTGCTAATGTTATTGCTTTTGTTATTTTTACTGCTTTTGCTATTGCTAATGATATTGCTAATGTTATTGCTAATGCTATTACTTATGCTATTGCTAATGTTATTGCTAATGCTATTGCTAATGCTATTGCTATTACTGCTTATGCAATTACTGCTAATGCAATTACTACTGATACTTATATTATGTTGCCTAATTTTTATTTCTTTATTAATATTGATATTATAGATAAAAACAATAACAATATAAGAGAGGTAGAAGCACTAGGGACTGAGGTCATCGGCTAAAGCTAGTGTTTAAGCTTTGCATATAGATATTAAAGCTATTGTTTTTATATTTGCTATTGCTAAAAATAATTATTATTTTTATTTTTAATTGCAATTACTTTTACTATATCACTTTGCTTTTGCTATCCATACTGCTACAGTTATTGCTATTGCTATCGATATTCTTATTGCAGCTGCCATTGCTTTTGATAATAAAATTACTATTATTACTATTGCGTTTGCGTCTTCTATTTCTGTTGCTATATTTAATACTATTATTATTTGCTATTGTTATTAACACTGCTAAAGTAATTACTTTTACTTTTGCTGTAGATATTGATATTGATATTGCTACTGCAATTGTAATTGCTATTGATTGATATTGCTTTTTCCATTTCTATTGTAGTTTCTATTGCTATTGCTATTGCTATTGCTGTTGCTATTGTTATTGCTATCGCTATCGCTATTGCTATTGCTAATGCTATTGCTATCGCTATTGCTATTGCTATTGTTATTGCTATTGCTATTGCTATTGCTATTAATGGTGCTACTGTCATTGCTTTTATTGTTTCTACTACACTTGATATTGCTAGTGCTATAAATATTTTTAGTGCTAATGTAATTACTATTGATTTTTCTATTGTATTGGTTTAGCTATTGCTTAAGCTTTTGCTAAAGATATTACTATTGATATTGCTTTTTTAAGTCATATTTTTCTTGCAGTGCCATTGACATTGACTCTTATTGCCACTTTTATAGCTATTGCTCTTGGTATTAATATTGCTATTGTCTTTTTAATCGCTATTGCTACTACTATTGATTTTATTATTTCTATTGTTATTAATATTGCTATTAACAATTCTTTTCCTATTGCTTGTAATCTTGCTACTGCTTCTTACTCAAGAGAGTGAGAACTCTTAAAGAGAAATGACATAGAAGAAAATTTTTTTTATTTGCAAGAAATGGGTGAAATTCAATACTCCAGACAAGAATTGAAGTTTTCATTTCTTCTTATATTCAAGATTTCTTTACAGCTTAAGTAAGAAATTTAGATTTCACATCTGTTCTTTAAAAGGCCCCCTTTTTAAAGTTACCTAATGCAGACTGCTGCATAAGACTCACTTAAAAGGAAAGTGTTAAAGTATAAAATAATGAAACATTTTTAAAAAAAGATTGGCTGGCATATAATAACTGTATGCTGTTCTGAAGCACAGAATGAACAACAAAGCGCAAAAGAGGCACAAAAAAGCAAATTGTGAAAGAAAATTCATGTGTAAAATAGAAAAAAGAAGCACTAACTTCATACACGCTTCTTTTCTTACTAAAAAACACATTGTAGTGGGGTAGTGAAACAAGCAAACAAAAAAAGAAAGCAACATCACTTAGATTGCATGTGGCACGAGGTTAACAATATTGACGCTGTAAACATAAACTCTCAAGTTTCTTCAACTCCTTCTTTTGTTGCCACTAACCCATTTGAATCAATGCCACTACAACTGACTTGCATTAACATACTGACTTTGCAGCTAACAGTAGTTTAGATGTCTAATTAATGCATTTTTGAAATGTTTGAAAATAATTTTCATGGAGCAATTATTAAGCGGAATTTATTACAGACGTGCATATATTTAATAGCCTTCTGGGTTGTATCTTAGGCGAGAAGTAATTTAAAATAACTATAAAAGTTTCTTGCGACCAGTCAAGAGACTTTCTTGGTATGTATTTTTTAAACAGAATGCTTGGCTTAAAGGATTCATTCGATGTGTCAGTGAACATTTTGACATTCTTCTCTCCTTTCGTTGAAAAGCCTTCATGATGTCCTTCTTTCCCAAGCGAACATATGCAGAGCACTATATATCCTTTGCTTTTTAGCTTCGATGATACTACTGTACTTAACTTTAACCAAAACTTCAAGACACACAATTGGGGTTTGCATTTCTTTAAGATTTTAGAAAAAGAAATAAGGTTTAGCAAGTAAATTTATATTAAGAGTGCTTTCAATTACAAACAAAAAATAATGGAAATTTCAAAAACTAAAAAAAGGATAAGCATTTAAAAAAAATATTTGTTGTTGGCTTAGCACGTCTAGGCACCCGATCTTTAGCCTATATATTCACATATTTTACCTGATGTAGAAATCATTAAAAAAAATTTTAAATACCCGGTAAACTTTTTTCTGTTTTTGGCAATTTTTTTAGTTTTGGCGATTTTTCCGATTTCGCGTTTTTTACGTTTTGGCAATTTTTTTGTTTCAGCGTTTGCTTTAGGTTAACCGATTTTTTTAGTTTTGAAGTTTTTTGTTTGTTTCGGCTCTTATTTCGTTTTGGCGTTTTTTTCGTTTTGGCGAGTTTTTTGTTTCAACACTTTTTTTAGTTTTAGGGATTTTTATAGTTTGGCGTTTTTTTTTTGTTCATGAGAGTTTGACGGTTTTTTGGGTTTTTTCCCTTTTTGTCAATTTTTTTTTAGTATTGGCGATTCTTTTGCTTTGGGGTTTTTTCGTTTTGGCGGTTTTTTTGTTTCAACGATTTTTTTTTGTTTAAGCGATTTTATATATGTAGTTTTGTCGGTTTTTTTGTTTTGACGCTTTTTCGTTTTTGGATTTTTTTTCTTTTGGTTTTTGGCGTTCTTTTAGTTTTTGGAGATTGTTTCGGTTTTTTCGTTTTTTTCGTTTTTTTTCGTTTTGGCGATTTTTTGTTTCAACAATTTTTTTTAGTTTTAGCTATTTTTTAGTTTTGGCGTGTTTTACTTTTGGTGTTTTTTTTCATTTTGGCGATTTTTTTAGTTTTGGCGGTTTTTTTCGTTTTGACGCTTTTTTGTTTTTGGATTTATTTGGTTTTTGGCGTTCTTTTAGTTTTGGAGATTTTTTCAGTTCTTGGCGATTTTTTCGTTTCAACGTTGTTTTATTTTTGGCGATTATTTTCATTTTAAATTTTTTTTCAGGTTTTTGGAATTTTTTCGTTTTAGCGATTTTTTCGGCAATTTTTTTTCTTTTAACGATTTATTTTTTAATTTTTGGCGCTTTTTCTTAATTTTGGAGTTTTTTTCGGATGTGAGATTTGTTCGGTTTTTGGCTTTTTTTTTCGTTTTGACGATTTATTTCATGCTTAGGGAGTTTTTTAATTTTGGCGCTTTTTTTCGTTCTGGCGAGATTTTTTTTCGGTTTTTGGCAGTTTTTTTCCTTTTGGCGATTTATTTAATTCTGTTGTTAAAACAATTTAGTCAATATTATATTAACTGATAGAATACCCTTTAATTTTGACTTTATTTTAAATTTTTTTTTTCAGTGTCAACTGGTATAGTCCACATAAAAATATACTGAAAACATCGTGCCCCATATTCATAAAATTTGAAACGAATTTGAAATGTATTTTATTTGAAATTTTTCATACAAAATTTTCCTAAAACGAATTTCAAATTCATTTTATTTGTTTATGAATACGGGGGCCAGTGTTTATATCTAATTTTCTATACATTACATTAAGATTTTAAAATTTTTCGTTTCTGGCTTCAGAATCTTTTAACCTTTATTTTAAAATGTGAATATATGTTGTTGTAGCGGCCAAAGTTTTTAATAATCTGTGAAAATTTCAGGTCCGTAACTCTTACGGTTTTTGAGAAAACAGCCTGAGACAGACAGATACACGGACATCGTAGCGAAAACAATAGGTCCCTTTTCGCCTTTCACGTACGGTAGCATAAAAGGTCACGCTCTCATATGTCATGGTGATTGTTATTTTCACAAATTCTAACAGCTGGTATAAACTTCAAAGGACATTAATAATTCTTTAAAAGTTGAGACAAATTTCAGCCATTCAACAGGCTTAAAATAAAATCCCCCTTATTGTGAATGGCGTAGTCGACGTCACATCAAGACGACAGTGAAAATTGTTTTGTTTTGTTTTCTCTTTGTCGACAACAATCGACTACTATTAACATGCTACATTAATTTACAAAGCTTTGCAGATTAGTAAGATATTATCAATAAGAGCCAATTGTTGCCGATAAAAAGTAGACAAGTGACAATATTTACTGTCGTCTTAATGTGACGTCGACGACGCCAAACACAATAAGGGGGAATATGTTTTTATTAAGGAAAAGTAAAAAACTCCAGGATTTTAATGGGCAGACCTAATTAAAAAGCCCACAGTGGCTCAAATAAATATACACACATACATATGTATGTATATCTTTGTAAAGCATTTTATGCCGCACTTCACTTACAACTACATACTACAAAATTATATAAGCATGTTCGTATGCATACATGCAAAGCTCTTTTGTCTGCTTAATGTATTGCTTCTGCCAGCTGAGTTGTTTTTGTTGCATGTTACTTGCTGTTACTTAAAGGCTTTTTGCATAATAGAATAATAATGAATTTCCTGTAGTTTTCATTGTATATTTTTTGCCTGGCGAAAAAAAAACAATATTGAAAGATTATTTTATTTTATAATCGCAAATGTTTTGGGAAAGAGTGATTACTTTTCCCTCATTGTTGCTATATAATTTCTTTTATTAATAAAATCCTTATTTTGATATTATGATTGCAATTTATAATTCATAAAAATATAAACTAACTAACGAATTATCAATTCTTCTCCTTAAGTGAAGATTTCTTAGGGCTTAAGTGATGAAAAAATTTTTTAAATAATCATAATCCGAATACGAGATATCGATATCTTTCGAGCTTTTTAACATAATCTAAATATGTAGAATCCTTGCAGCATTTTTGGCAGTTTTGTGGGGCAGAAACAAAAAAAAAAACCTGCTATAGTTAATTTGACAAGAAGTTTCAGAGTAGTTGGATATCTCCTTGTTTTAGAAAAGTGTAGGAAGAAAAACAAATAAGCTATTTTTATAATTGTTAGATGGTCCTAAAATAAAAAAAAATTACTTTGGGAAAGAATGAAAATAATATTTTTCCCCAAACCAAGTTAATTAAAGAGTAAGTAATTAAATAGTAAATTTTATGTGTGATTCGTTTGAAAACCACAACTTTTTTGGAAATCGAAATGTAATATTTTAAAAATTTATTGTTCCATCAGTTTACCACATCCTTTCTTCCCCCTAACTTTAATAAATATTAAATGCACTCGTTATCCTTTTTTATCATTGCTTTATCTGATGTTTATTTTTTTATTATTGATTTTTTTTATTATTATTATTTGAAAGCATTAACAGAAAAAAATTGCTTATTATAATTTTCATTTATTAATTGAATAAATATTGTGCACTTACTTTAAACCCTTTAAGGGCTGTGGTGGGTAATATTGCCAAGCCTCTTTATTAAGCTATATTTAAGGGCTTTAGGATAGTTGGGTAGGCAATGATCCCTGTAAGTGCACTCGTTATTAATATTAAATACAAGTACAGTGAATTTATTGAAAACTAAAGTATAGATCTTCTTAGTTTTTTTCAAGTCCATTTTCCCGTGCAATAAAGTTTTGTCTATACCTTATTTCATTAATAACTGGAGAGTACTTAAATTAGTACTTCCACATAATGACATAAATAAGTGCTTCTTGTAGTCATTACGGGGAAACCCCCTATTATCTATGTATGTATGAACATATGTATATAAAATAATTAGATAAATGAATACTGCTTATATGTTGCTCAATTACTTACCCGTATAAATACTGATAGTGGGAACACACACGGAAGTTTATGCTTCAGATGGTAAGGGATAGGAGGGGATTCCTCTCTGACAAACAGGCACACTTGAATCAAGGGCATTCTGGGATATCTGGATCTCTAGTTACAACAAAGAACAGAATTTCTTTTCTGTCAATTCATTACTTACATAGGTTTGAGTTTATTGAATTCAAGTTGTATAGATTTATATTTGTATGTATACATATAATAACAAAAATTAAAAATTTTAAAACCTCTCGATATATCTAGTAAAGATGAGATATCTTGTAAGCGGTTTGACCGATTTTCCTCAAACATAGCTAAGAACCCTCTCGACCAAGTGACATTTTAAAAAGAAAAAATCTAAATCAAAATCGGTCCTGCCGTTTGGTCTGTACGTGGACACGGACACGGCTTAAAAAAGGGATTGCAGAAGCCGCAGGATGTCTTCTCTTTTTCGTGGTAACTTTTGGAATGAAGCACTTACTTCAAACGAAACATAATGCTAGAAACACAACTGGGACGAACGACGAATATTTCGGCAAACACATTTTCGCATATGAAAATGAACACAACACCACCGTAGAACGAAATTCGTCGTGTGTGACGAACTCTGAGATAGGTTTATTTCTATTTTGTACACCGGCAAACGACGAAAAACCAATTCTCTCTCTCTCTCTCTCTTTGCATACACAATAACCAACTTTATCAATTATGACAGCAGAATTCGGTGAGTAAATTCGTCTTTATTGTGCTTCATACGACGAATTTACTCAGCGAATTCTTATCGACGAATCCGTCAACGTGAACGAAATTCGCCGTTCGTCCCAATTGTGCTTATAGCATAAAAGGGACAAAAAAAAAACAGAACGGCGAATTCACGAGTTGAATTTTACGTATTCACAATGAATGCAGAGGCGGGAATGGCCAATTATTAATTAATTAAATGATTAGTTGTATTAAATAAAAAATTATAAAAACCTTTTCTTTTTTTTTGTTTAAAAGAGTGAAACTCGTTTGAACAAATACAGCTCATTACTTTCTCAAAATAATGAAAAGTTTTTGCTGGGTGCAGTAGCGGATTTAGGTTTTCTGCCGCCCAAGTTACTCATATCGTCACCTAAAATCCAAAAAGCCGTAACTGACAAAATTAACAAGAAAGATTTTTTGTTTGGTATTGATATAAGTAACAAAAATACACATTTCCTCAACATTAAAAACGGATGCGTTAAATTAGTAATTTAAAAGATTTTATTTGGGGAATTCAAGAGGATGTCACTACCAACAAATGCATTTTTTTAAAATGATCTTTCTGTAATTTTTTTTAAATAGTTGTAATGAATTTTATATATTTTATATTAAAAACAAAGCCAATACAAACTAAGAATGTATATCATATTTGCTTTTATTAACAAATATTTATGGAAAAAAAAAATTTAAAAACCCCACTGCGACCAACTTTGAACCGTTAAATATCCTAAATGGTCCTTCGAAATGAAAAATCATAAGAGAAACCTAAATATGATTTTAAAATTCCCGTCGAATGATACCCATATTGATATAGTTCTCCGGTTTTTTTTTATTTTTTTCGTATTTTTTTTTTTTTTTTTTTTTTTAAAGAGAAGTAACACTCAGGCAATTAATGCCTACTACTATTACTAGGTGTTACCTTCTTTAGGAAAGGGATAGTGAGAGAGAAGACAGGTGGTGAAGGAAGAGATAGAGGAAAGCTTCATTCTTTTACAACTCTGCTTTTTCGCACGTTTTTACTAATGCAGTGTTGCAGCGCCTCTCTGATGTTAAATGAGGCGTATTAATTTTTTGAAGCTGTGTCTTGTAGCCATTTTATTGATTATTTTACTTCACCAATGATTTTGCTACACAACGAAGGAGGTCGCTCTGATGTTACATTAGGTTAGTATCTGCTGAAGTCGGTATAGATCAGTGACCAGTGACTATGCCTTCATCACTTGAACTTTCGTATTTACAAAACGACGTCTGTTGGCCGCCATATTGAATTTTGACAACTGACATATCTTTAATGACACTTCCGGGATTAAGACAAATCGATTGACGTAAGAATCATCAAAATCGGTACACTCATTCGGTTTATGTAGTGCCGCAAAGGAACAAGCATACATACATACATACACACATACATACATACATACATACATACATAAGTTTTTTGGCTCTGCTGAAAATTTATTACTATTATTTCACTTACAACGTTATTTGCCTTGTTATTGCCTTGAATTGTCTGTCAACATTAGCGTTGCTCGCCTTAGAACACCCTTTAATTTTTAACTGTCATACACAGAGAAACAAGCAGCCTTAAAAAGTCAGCGGCAGCGGCTTAGGAAAAAATAGTTGGCGGCGGCTCATAAGCAGGCTTAAGCCTGACAGCCGCTGGTTTTGATTTTGTTAAGTTTTTTAAACATGCATATATCTATAAAAAAAATTTCAAACACCTGATGACTTCCATATAATTTGTAAGATGTGGTAAAATTTTATTTGCCACCACAAAAAACAATTAGCCGGCAGCAATGTTGAGCCGAGGCTAGCCGTAGGCACCGGCGGTGGCTTGAAGTTACGCTGAAAGTAGGCGGCGGCTCTTGGGCCATGTGTGAGCCGATTGGCTTGTTTCTCTGGTCATACATTGAAAGAAAAGTGTTCATTTCATCAATGAATTTTGTCATTAATAACGAGCTAACGTAAGAATTAATTGTATCAATGAAGGATTTCATGGATATAGTGAAACAATAATGAACCATTTTATTCATACAATGAACAATTTCATTCATACAATGAAGAATTATTAATGATGAAGTATACTTCATTAGCTGAATGAATATTGTTTCTGTAAGTGTATATTTGTTGTTTTAGCTGCCAAAGTTTAACTGGGACAGACAGACAGATGGACGGACGTGCGGACATCGTAGCTAAAGCAATAGGATTCCTTTTTACCTTTGGTGCAAAGTAAAAACACTAACTAATTTTTATTAATCAAACCAATTTTTTCTTCGCATAACATATGCCGTCAAAAATGGTTTAATTATTTCGTGGATATTTTTCATATGCATGAGTTCTTCCATAATCATATATTTATATTTACTTGAATGTGTGCGTGTGTGTATGTGTGTGTGTGTGTGTGTGTATGTTTTTGTATTGCGCCTTAAAGCTTTTATTACCAGCCTTTATTAAAACAACATTAAATAATATAAAACTATTAATGTCCATTAAAATTATTGTTAATTGTTGCAATTATTAATTATGTTCGTAAAACGTATTTATCCATTATTCGTTAAATTTTTCATGCCAAAAATTATGCAATTCAGAAACGTTTAAATATGTGCATAAATATATGAAATATACGTAGCAGACGAGTATTAATAATGCTTTTTTAATTAACCACAACAATAAGGATTAAAATTTATAGCAAAAGTCTTAAGCCATCTTCGACATTTGAGATATGAAATATATGCATATGTATTAAAAGGTATTAAATAATTGTTTAATATTATTATTATATCGAGCCATAATTGCCAGAAATGCTTAAGCGTTACATTTTTTGGGCCTTGGTTTTTTTTTAATTGATTATTAACGATAGCAAATCCATTATTTACAAAAGCAAATAATCGATTTTGTTCAAAAAATCACATTGGAAAATTATGCCGCTTAAGCTTTTTTTTGGCGGTTATGGCTCGGTACAAAAAAATGTTTTTATTGTAAAAGAAATGAACAAAATAATTGAGAGAAATGTTTTTATATAATTTTTGTTGAAAAATATACTTAAAGTAATTACAACTTATTATTACTTTTTATACATAACGCCCCACAACAGGTTAATTATGTATTATTGTACTTAAATCTTTCAAAAGTCATATTAACAAGTTTCGTGATTTTACACAGATGTTTTTGTTATTGGAGTGTCACCCTACTCCTCCTTGGACATAAAAGCAAATACTTTTTCTCATCATTTATACTGTAAGGCCTCGATTATCCCTTATTCCATAAACCGGCATAATTTAATACCAAACAATAATAAGAACTCGTTACAAAGTATCAACTAAAGACCATCTGAGAGCATAAGAAACAACATGACAAAAACCTTCGTTTATACTTATATTAGATATCCATATAAAAATTAAGCATATAAATAAAATAAAAAAATAAATCCTCAAGATCTTCTTAAAACATGAAATACTCGTATCTTTAACTGAAAAAAAAATTTTATTACTGGTAACTATTTTACCAAAAAAAAAATTTTTTTCTATTTCCAACCCTGGAACCATAATTTTGGTTTTTCTGGTTTTAATACTAATTTATTTCTTTCTAAAATATAGGATATAGAAATAACTAGTTTTATTTAATTGGTTTTATATATCACAAAAAGTGTACGTTTCCCAACCCTGGAATCACCTTTTAGATTTTTCTGGTTCATTATACCAATCTTGTTCTTTAAAAAATGTATGAAATATGTTAAGCGAACAAAAAAAATAAGGAATTAAGAAAAAACTTAGTTTTATTTAGTTACTTTAATACACAAAAAAAAAATAAATTTTTCCAGCTCTGGAGTTATATTTTTCGAATTGTCTATACCAAACTTTTCTTTTGAAAACCTAAAATAACTATATTTAATTTATAAAGAAGAAGAAACAAATTAATTAGACCTAGTTAATTTTATATATCAGAAAAAGTGTAAGTTTCCCAACCCTGGAATCATCAATTTAGATTTTTCTGATCTCTTACACCAATATTTTTCTTTTAAGAATGTACGATATGTTTAATTTATAGAATAAAAAGGTAAAATTAGTTTTAGTAAGTTATTTTTATATAACAAAGAAAGCTCAAGTTTTCCAACCTTGGAAACGTCTTTTAGAATTTTTAAAATTTTTTTTTTTTGAATTTTTAATACCAATTTTATTTGTACTGAAATATAAGATAAATATATATATAACAAGAAACATAAAAATTAATTTTGGCTAGTTACTTTTATATGGCAAAATCAAGTTTAAGTTTCCCAGCTCTGAAACCGTCGGATCGATTTTGCTGATTTTCAACACCAATCTATTTTAGACCATTTCTGATACACCGGTCAGAAGACCGAAGTCTCTAGCTGTTCTGGGAGCTTCGGAAAACCAATTTCACGTACACCAGACGGACGGACGGATGGATGAATGGACGGACATCGCTTATTCGTCTTCCCTATGCATAAGGATTCAGAATTTATATATTTTATGTGTGGCATATTAATATTTTGGAAATTACACACTGAATGACAAACCTATATATACCCTTTTTCCTTTTTTTTTTGGTAAAGGGTATAAAAATATGAAAAAAAAACAATAAAAGCTGTTACCCCATTAAACGGGAAAATCGTTTACCCAGAATGCTCCCTGTCCCGACCATTACGGATAATCGAGGTTCAACTGTAATTATTTCTTTTTTTCATTCAACATGATTGAAATCACTGTGAAAATTCTTGAAAGTTTTTCTTACAAAAAGTAAGAGAGGGAAAAAAACTTTTAACGATGGAAAAATATCTATTGTTTTAAGTCAATAAGAGTGAGAGAAAGGGAGAGAGAGACAAAGAGAGAGAGAGAGAGCGTGAGAAAAAAAGAGGAAGAAAAATAAGTTTAAGAAAAATAGTGCATACAAGAAAATTAATACGTTTGAAATTTAAACTAGAAACTAAATAATAATTAAAAAGAAAACACATCTGAGAACATAGAAAAATAAATGCTTAATTGTAATATGGCTCGTTTATATCAATAACATCATAACTCAAAAAAGTAAATGTTGCAAAAAGGGAATATATAGCTCATTTTCTAACACAACGTCATAACGCAAAAATAAAAATAATTGTGCAGTATTTATTAAAAAATTAAATTTTTTGAGTTATGACGTCGTTTCAGTAAATGAGAGATATACAGAAATAAGAAAAAAAATTGTAATCTCTAGAGGTAGAAGCCATTTGTATGAAGTTCTTATACCACATAAAATGTTTTATTCTCAATTATTCTGCATCATTAATTTCTAAATCATATCTTTGAATTTATGACGTTCATGCTGTAAATGAGCAATATGTAAATATAAATTTAATATATTAAATGCAATGTAATGCAAATAAAATTACAAACTTTTGAAACTTTAAAGTTAAAAACAAAAATGATTAAATAAAAAACTTTAAAAATCTTTAAGTTGAAAGCATTAAATACTTGTCTTTCTAGCTTTTTTTTATAGTTCTGTAGCTTTTAATATATGCAGATACATGTTAAAAGTTGTGTTAATTAAAGCAAAAGCAGTGACAGTAAAATACATTTGGCTTTAAACTAAACTGCCACAGTTATCACAACTAATTTTAAAAGTTTTTGTGTTCTTCAACTAAGGGAGAATAAAGTTAAAAAAATAACGTAAACTAAGTAATGATTTATATATTAAAATTAAATGGAATTTTAGTAATGAAATGTGTATATTATGAAAGTTTACTAAAAAGTTTTCAGACTGGAATCACATTCAGCAATTTTTGTTGATTGAATTTTTGGTTTTGAAGGAGAGAGAGCTCTCTATTAGTGAAGAAAAGAGTCGTCATGATTTCCACTCTCTCGCTTATAAACTGAACAGATGTTAAACAAAAATTTGCTTTTATGATGTTATAATGAGAAAGACAAAGAAAGGTGTACAAAAGATATACAAAAGATATACGGCCTGTTCCACGATGTCCCCAGAAATCTTTCGATCCAATACGTACATATATTGAAAACAACAAAAAATTTTCTAATGTTATTGTTGTTTGCAATACAAGTTGTCGATGGAACTATTTCTGGTAATATCGTGGGATAGGCCTATAAACTAGTTTCTAATTTCTCTCCTACAAAGAACTGTCAAATTCTATATGTAAAAAGTTTTTGTATGTAGTTTGACAATTGAGTTTTATTACGATGATATTAATTTATCGTGCAATGCATGCACGTGTATACTGAGTTCTTCATGCAGACTTATACTTACACTTAAGAAACTAATTGAAATTCGGCTCTCTGGTGCCACTTTGGCGGACTATGATGTAAAACCATATGCGACCCATAAATTATGTATATTCGGGGGTCCTTATGAGTAGGGAAGACAAATAAGCTATGTCTATTTGTCCGTCCGTCAAAGAAAAAATGCTAAAGACTTCGGTCTTAAACTGGTGTGTCAGAAATAGTCCAAAATAGATTCGTATTGAAGATCAGCAAAAGCAAAAATTCGGTTTCAGAGCTGGAAATTTTATACTTTTTTTTTGCATATAAAAGTAACTAAATAAAATTAATTTTTGTTATTTTCTTAATTAAATCTATTTTTAATTTCATTAAGAATTAAATTGGTATTAAAAATCGAAAAAATAATCAAAAATAAAATTCCAGGGTTGGAAATTTTGATTTTATTTATTTTTTGGTATATAAAAGTAACTTACTAAAACTAATTCTTTCTTTTTCTCTGTAAATTTAACAAAAAAAAAAGAAAAAAATTTAAGAAAAGAAAGAATTTAACAAAATCTGAAAGCATGATTCCAGGGTTGGAAAATGTAAAATTGTTTGATTATTTAGTTATTTTCTTTTTCTTTAGAAATAAAATATATTTTACATATTTATTTTTTAGAAAGAATTAGAACAGCTCCAGGAAAATTTAAACTTTTTTCATTACATAAAAGTAACTAAATACAACTTGTTTTTTTTTTGTTAATTAAATATAATCTAGATTTTAGATAAAAATAAAATAATAAAAAAAAATCAGAAAAATCAAAAATATGGTTCCAGGGCTGGACAATTAATTTTTTTTGGTATAGAAAAGTAGCTTAACAAAACTATTTTTGGTAAAGTAAGAGAATAAAAAACCTGTTAGCAATTGAATTTAATGTTTCAACTATTATATTAGTTGAACTTTTTATTTATTTATTTTTGGGTAAATCTTCCTTCATGATATGCAATAGCAACAGTGAAACGTACATAGGATTTAGCTAAAATCCTTCAATAATTAATTTCAATGTATTTAAAAAGAAAGTATATATATATTTTGCTGAAGACGAAAAATAATAGTTTGTTATTATTACGTCCCTTTTCACAATCTATGATTAAGAGTTAAGTTGAACTTTAACTGAAGGTTCTTTATACAAAACTTGCCGTTAAAGTCCCTGTTAGCTTTTAATTGTACATTGTGAAAAGGAACATTAGTGCGTTAAGAAATGTTAAAATTAAAAAAAAAAAACAAATTAAAAATATATTTTTTTTGTTGCTTTTTAATTAAACGTATTCTACATTTTAGGAAGATATTTTCTGTAGAATTTTTTTATATACATATCTTCAATTTGTATATGAAAATTTCATTTAACCATGACTGAAGCTTTGAGATATGCTGTTTTTATGCTCAAATCGCTGGTCATACGTTGACAACTTGTAACGAGTTCTTATTAATTTTTAATAAATGGAAATAACACAAAGTGAGTCGCTACATCGAACAGTCATTACTACAGATTAAGGGACATGTTCCATATCATTTCCCTGAAACTGATCCATTGTGCGAATCACTTTTGTAAGGCAAAATGTTCATAGCTTTTTTGAAGTTGAATGCATTGCTTCTATCTGGCTCATCTCGAACAAAAAAATCCTTATTCATGGGCAACAGCAAATAATTCTCTAAAACAAGAAAAAAAAAAAACAAAAAACAAACAACAAAAACTATTCTGGGAAACAGAAATTTTTACTGGGAAGTTAGTTAAATTGGCATGGAGGTACAACACTACCAGGATTATTTTGAGAATATAAAACATCATATGTTATCAAAAAAAAAAAAAAAAAAAAAAAAAATTACGATTTTATAAACTTTTCCACCCTTGACATAGTTTGTGTTGTTTTTTTTTGATAGTTGAATTCAGTCAGATTTTACATGCATCAGGTTTTGTTGTTGAGCGTCAAAATGCACTGCATGCAAAATGGCGCACTATGAGCCGTTTTCGTAAATTTTGCTGCCAAAACATGGAGAGCAATCTTTAAATACCTTACACGGAAGATAGTCAAATGCAGGAGTGTAATCATCCTTTTCGATAACGAGCTGATTTGGATCACGTTTTTTCAGTTTGAGATTATGGCATTCGATATCGAACAATATTATTACATTATTCGATAGCAAATGCCATAATCTCAAACTCAAAAACTTGATCGAATCAGCTCGTTATCGTAAGCGATGATTATACCCCAGGTGTGTAATAATTTTAGGCTGCCTGCAGATGTTCTGAAACAGAGAATTGTCTTCATATTTATTTTATTTAGTCTTCGGTGTCGGTATTAATATAGCATCCAAGTTGCTTCTGATGTGGATGATTAAATTGCTTTCTGTTAAAATCCTCTGGCATTAATTAACATTCATTTATCTTAAAAATAGGAAATATTAATAATGAGAAAAATCGTAAATGCATAAAAAAATATTTCCACTATTGCTTATATAGAAATAAAATGTTTGAATCAAATTCCTTGGTTTAGAATTACTCAAAGTTCACTATAAATTTTAATAGAGCAAAAAATTAATAAATAAACCGAGTTTATTTCACCAACAAAATATGTATGTATGTATATACTGATTTTTGTATTTTTATGTTGCATACGTACTTCGCACAGTGGGGCCAAAAACGCTTTTTTTCGCGGATCAATTCATGTCTCCACAATTACAATAGTGAGGCTCACTAAAGTTTATATGGGTGGCTCCTAAAATTTTGTTGCATGTTATACCAAAATCTTGATATTGTAGGAGTGGGGAGACGGGTACACCCATACAAAATAATTATTAATTAATTAAAAAATATGATGCATATAAGCGTTACATAACCAACAAAACAAGCAAAACGCTGCTGATGAATTTGCCTTCCATTGACTGACTTCGAATACGAATTTTCAAAAAAAGATTTTTTTTTTAAATTTGGCTCCTGAGTGTGTGAAAATTAAATTTCTGAAATTATAACTACGACCACGGGTGACTTGACTTGTGCGTGACTTATGCAGGACTCACACGCGACTAGTGAGTGTCCACTGCCTAGCTCACGCATTAGAAATCATATATAAATTTGTAGTGAAAGCACACAAAATAATGTCAAAAATAACACAAATAAAAGTGTTAGCAGAAGTCGTTAAAGGTGCAATTAGATGTGCCATACATTTATTTATTTTGCTTGTGCACAGCCGCATGTATTACTCCTACTTGTTTATTTTTATTTTTAATTTATGCAAAACTTAAATATCCTTAACCACAACACTTACTCCAACTTAAATGCAAGAATCTTGGTGAAATTAATTCTTTGTCCTGCTTATGTTAAATACGAACATATTTTATTTATTTATTTTTTTTGTAACTCATTATCCTTTTCTAGTTTTCTGCTGTGCTTTGTTGTAGCTTACAAAGAAAATCTTTAATAAAACATTATATCCGTTTTTATGTTGCTAGTATATATTTTTTTCTCTCTTATTCCTTTTGTTTTCTCTTTCTTGTATTGTAATTTTTATTTTCAGCAATCTTGTACTTATATTGAAATAATCTTGAACCCTTTTTTTGTAGCCACAAGTATATGTTTTTCTTGCTTTAAGTACACAATTTATATATATGTAAATGTATATACAAAAATAAATTTTTCTCAAAAAAAAAAAAAACAGTAGAGCTGTGGTGTATCAACATGAAAAAATATAAGTCACAAAGGAAAGTGTTGTATTTAAATATATGTTGTTTGATAAAAATTGGTCGGTTTGGTGAAATTGCTATAAGAAATTAAACGTAAATCTCTCTAATAATGGAGCTATGGAAAAATCTATAATAACCCGTGTCCCTAATTCGCAAGACTCTTCACAGTTAAATGATTATGATATTTGTATATAAAAATTTTTAAAAATAAATTTAAAAACTTGCCAACTTCTAATCTAAACCAGCTACGTTCAATGTGTGAGCTTTTAGAAAAAAGCTTTGTACTTTCACACAGACGAGAGCACAACAGCCAATCACTAGTGCTGTTCACTAACTTTTTTTTAAACGATTATTGCATAAAATAATTATCATGAACATTTGTAGAATTTGCTATTCAGTAAAATTTTTAACGATATTAGCTGTAGGTTAATGTCGTTATTTAAGCGACAATAATTTATCTGCTTTTATTTTATCGGCAAAACTCGAGCAGAAAATATCTGCTATCTTTACAGAGAAGCTACAGAATCACAAAGTCGTTATTGCACGCGACAAAATGTATAGACCAGTAGTGCGATTCAGTAACTTTTAACGATGCGACAATCGTAACGATTATGTGGTTCTGTAGCTTCCTTTTAACGATAGTATGCAGCTGATATTTTCTGTTGATTTTTGTCGATAAAATTAACAGCACATAAATTATTGTCGCTTAAATAACGAATATCGTTAAAAATAGTACTGAATAGCGAATTCGATAAAATTTCGTTATAATTATTTTAACGATGCGATTATCGTTAAAAAAAGTTAGTGAATCGCTCTACAGAAATACGATTGTAGGTAGGATCGTTAAAAGCTACTGAATCGCACTACAGATATCGGCAATAACAATGCTTGCTACTTATTTAGCTAAGAATCAATAACAAATTCTAAGAGCTTTCAAAAAAGCTGTTCATCTCAAATGCTGATCTAACTGACTAATTGTAGGGTATTTTGCATACGAGTGCAATGCAAAAAAAAAAAAACAAATAAATAAACTGAAAGTAAGGTTAAGAAAACCAACCACAAACGGATATGTATGCATAATCATTGCATAGTACAATAGGAAGTACTTTGGATATACATATATTTTTTTCTATGTTTCTCTTGAGTAGGTTAAAGGAACAATAACATTTAAACTAAAATATACAAATGTATACGTATGTATGTATATACAAGCATTTAAATAAAAAGTCAAGAGAAACTACATAATGTGGCCTTAAGTATTTCCCTTTTTGGTCGTAGTTGTGTTTTCCTCTATAAACTGAAATGGGTTTAGGTTTTTTTAAAACAGAATATTTTTTTATATGAAAAAAAACATAAGGATATTTTTTTCACATAAATAAGCTTTTACCTAAAATCTCATATAAGCATTTCCGTTGTTGGAGTTTGAAGAAGTGTTTTTGTGGCCAACAGTAACAAATGTGATATAAAAACTTACATCTGTTGGAGGTAATGCTCTTAAATAACAAATTCCTAAAACGAAAGTAAGAAAGTCCTTTAATAAAAGGACTGTGGCTACAGTTGTGAAAAAGTCTTTAAAAATTTTACGTATAGTATAAAGCTTTCAGAACAATCCCCATACTCTCAATAGTACTAGCTTTCGGTGAGGGCATTAGTTCGCGTTGAAATACGCTCTAGTGGTTTGTGTGTTTGTACATTGACAATATTATGTGTGTGGAAATATTATAGTTGTCTTTTTTGGTATTTCGTCGGCTTAGGCTTATGTGATTGTGTGGTTGTATATTTCTTAAAAAGCTAAAAGTATAACATTAGATTTGCTATTGTTTGTGTCTTTAGCCTGCCTTAGCTTATCTTGTTGTGTGGTTGTATATTTTTAAGGCGTTCTATTCACTAACACAACTAGTACAAAATTGTCATTACAAAATTTTCATAAATTCCATCATATCGTGCCATAAGCGCCAAAAAACCTTAAGTGACATAATTTGCTAACTTAATTTTTTTACCAAGATCGATTATTTGCCATCGTAAATAATGTGTGGGTTAGGCTTTTTAGGCGGTTATGGCTCGATATCTGGGTTATATTTTCACAAAAGTCATTTGACTGTATAGAATATTGACTACCAGTCTTTAATAAGCAGAAAGTATAACTTTGTTATTGTTGTTGTTTATGTCTTTCGTCTGCATTAGCGCATGTGTTTGTGTGGTTGTGTATTTTTTATTTAGCAGCACGTAGAACCTGATACTTGTGGTTGTTTTTTACTTTAATATCGTCTTGTATGTTTGTAGGTCTGTGTATTTTGTCTTAAGCAAATAACTTTTATACAAATCTTATAAATTTTTTTGGTGAAAAACATTTCGTACAATCGATTAATTATTTTAAACTGAATCAATTAATAGAATAAATTTTTTTTAATAAATTCAAAACGAATCAATTAATTGAATAAAAAAAAGTTTTTAGAAATACATAAATTGTATTTTTCTTCAAACTTGTTTTATGGTTACTTTCGCCCCTTAAAAAAAACTAAAAGAAAAATATCATTCGTTACTCATTCGAATAAGTGAAGACGATATAAAATTTATTCTAAAGCTCGAGTAAAATGTCTTATATGAATATTCGAATAATCGATTAAAATTTTAATCGGTTACTCGAATAAAAATTATAATAATGTTAATGTCCATACGCTGCGTTGTTAAATAATTACTCCGAAAAATAAAATAATAATCATCCTTATTCCAGTAGTCGACATCGACGTCAGTTTAACACTATATCATTTCTACTTTAACGTCCCTTTTCAGAATTTTATTTTTTATTGATATGAATAAGACTTAAAATTTGTTAGTTTAGTTGAACTACATCTTTGTGGAGTTAGTATTCCATTTTTGAAATTTATTATATCATTTACATTTTTTTCATTGTACGCTTGAATAATCGAATAACAGTTAAAGTTTATTCGTTGAATCGATTAATTTTTTTAACAACTTGAGCAGCTCGCTATTCTAGAAATCAAATAGAACCCTTTATTGAATCGGACAATCGATTAAATAAACGAAAACACGAAAATTCCTTGACATTTAATATAATTTTCATACCATAAATATGTTATGCTAATAGCGTTTTATTTATTTTAAGTTCGAATAATCGAATAGTTTTTTTAATAGTAACAAAAATTTTTAATATAATATTAGTTACTCATTCGAATAATCGCATTCAACTTGCTATATGTTCAATATTCATAAAATCGAATAAATTTCTTGTATGTTTAACTAATTTTAATTTTTATTTAATTTTAACTTTCTTCGAGTACCCCTTATTATACGTTGCTCATTCGAATACATGAAGAAAATTTAAAACTTTTTTATTTACTTGATTAAAAAACCTTTGCAAATAATATTATTTTTATACTAGAAATATGTTATGCAAATCACGTTTTAATAATTTCAAATGAAAGTCTGAATAATCGAATAGTTTTTTTTTGTGTTGAATTAAATACTCTTCGTAACTAAATTTTATTATAAAATTAGTTTTTCGTTCGAATAATAGCATTCAGCTTGTTATGTGTTGATTATTTAAATAATCGATTAAATTTCTTGTAGGTTTTTTAACAAATATTAAATGTTATTTATTTATTATAATACGTTTTACTCGTCTTATATGTTGTTTTTTCGAATAAAAGAATAAAAGTTGGAATTTACTTGAATAAAAATTTTTGCCAAATAATAATATTTTGCTACTAGAATTTAGTTATTTTTATACATTTTTTAATTTTAATATATAATAATTCATTCGAATAATTGCATTCAAGTTGTTATGTTATATATTCGAAAAATCTATTAATTTTTTAAATTGTTTCCATTACTTAAAAAGAACTTTATGTCAAGTTATTGCCCTTTCCCTTTAAAATGTGCTCTGATATGAAAGTTTTTTTTTACTAAACCTTATTCGAATAATCGAATAAAACTTAAAATTCACTTTACAACTCGTATAAAACAAGTATGGTGTAATTAAAATTATTTTATTTCATACACTTAATAATGTTTTATAGATTTTTTTTTTACAATTCGCATAATCAAATAAAACTTTAAATATGTGCGATTAATCGAGTTAAAATTTTTTTTCGATTAAAATATATTTCGAAATTAAATTCCAGCGGATAACCAGTTATTTATACCAATTCATTTGTAAAACTTAACATATATTCAATTATTCGATTAAAAGGGTTTTCCAACTCTGGCTTACAATAATTGACAATTTCCATATATGTACATACATACATATCGTCACCTTAAATGCAAACTCACGTAACTACACAAAAATTCGAAATCGAGTTTTTGATTGATTATGGTTCATTTTATCAAACTACATGTTCATGCAAATATTTAGAACTCTGCGATCAAAAATTACGACTTTATTAAAAAAATTAAAACGTAATTACGAAGGCATCTATTTTTTAACTAACATAAAAGCTTAAATGTATATAAAAAGGGAATAAATGGTTAAATACATAACAAGTACAAGTTAACTTTGAAGACATTTTTCAAGAGCACTTTATTATTATTGTATTTTAAAAGGTTTCTTGTTTCTCCTCTAAAAAATATAAAAATGTGTAGTTACGTTCGTTTGCATTTCAAGTGACGATATGTATGTATGAAGTAATGTCTAGAATGCGAGCATTCTAAATAAAAATAACAAATACGAGTAATAGCGCGCCTCCTCCTCCCTTATAATAAGGCAAGGAACGTTACCTTTTCAAATTGTGGCAAGAAATTTCTGCCAGTTTCCATAACAATTGCAGGTTGTTAGGTTTAAGCCTTTCAAAGTTAACTCTGTTAGACATGTAAATTTGCTAGTACATTTGTCAAAATATTAACATTAACAAGTAAGAAAAATTGTTAACTCAAAGTAAATGAAAATGCTTGCGGTGCGAGTAATTTAGAGCATCCTTCATTCAACCTTTTACATGCTTGCTTTATTTTGGGCTGCAAAGCACAAAATAATTTATGTTTTATATTTACAAAAGCTTTTTAAGCAGGTTTAAACGATTTCAACGTTGTAAATTTAAATGAATTGTATTAACATACAAATGTTTGCATATAAATCAAATACACATTACAATCTACATGTGATAATAGACAAAACTTTTATAGAGTTCCGCATCACATAAACTAAGACTCGAATAAAGAAAATTTTAGCCAACTCTTAAATTTTATTTGCTTGCTTGTCAAGTCAGTCATAAATCTTAAGTTTTCAAAAAATTATAAAATGTTCTCCTTATTCATTCTTAACTAAATTTTGTATTTAGGTTACTCTTTCACCAGGATATCGTTTTACAATTTGTTTGTCAATGAATAAAGACAAAGACTTAATCGTCTTGTATTTCATCCAAGCCACAGACTCTTATTGTGCAATAAAATTACAAATGATTTAATTTTATTAAATTTACAAGTTCTTTATTATCGAGAGATGGGTGAATGTTGCAGAACAGATAAATCCTGAAAATTCAAATGTATAGGCGAAATGAAAGAAAATGAAGATTAAACTTATAATAGAGTAATTTAAAACATACTTTTGCTAATGCTTAAGTTAAAACTTAAGGTCTTAAATAGCATGTTTTATACATTTTTAATAATAACACTGTGTGAAAATTTTTAATGAAATCGAAATACATGGGACGTGTTACTATTTTTCTCATAGGTATTTTCGAGCATAACAAAAATCTGTATTTGGAATTTTCCAAACACCTCCAACATCTTGCGTTAAGGGTAAACATTTAAGTTAAATATCAACCGATTTTAAATTTAAAAACGGATATAGAAAGAAGAGACTAAGACCTTTCAAACCATATGTATGTATGTATCTTTCAGTAAATTTTCAGTAAATTTCAGATACATACATACATACATACATATACATATGTATGTCTGTATTTTTTCACACTTTTCTACTTTGGGCTCGTTTTTAGGCAGCATTTATTTATAAAACATAATTCGCAGGTTTGTTTTAAAAAATTCCTTAGAAATTGACTGAATTATTAAACATTTATTAAATGACTTTTTGTTAAAAAAAAACTACCTGTATGATGTATTTCTCGATTATTTAAAGTAATAGATACATATTACTTAACTTTTTTTATAAATTACAAATTTTCTACTAACAATAACCTTAGGCATTAGCACAAAAGAAAAGAACGGAGTTCTAACAAGGGAAGTTTTTCGAGTTTACTTTCACTTATACCTTAATGTCGCATCCGTGGCATAAAATCAATATTTATTAATTTTTTTCAGCAGTAAATAAGCAATTGTAATTGTTTAATTTCTTTTCGATTAAATTTCAATCAACATTAGCCAAGTTACTGGTTTAGATCGCTTGCAAAAAAAATTCTCCCATCCAATACTTTCACTTCATACAAAAATTAAATTTTTTTATTATTAACTCCCAATTGTCCTAAATGCGCTTGTATAAAGTTCAACCTCATATTAATTTTTCTTCACTAATAGTTTTTGCGATCATATATGAGCCCTATCCCCACTCCTTAAGGGGTCTGCCATAAAAAAGGAATTTTTTTTAACAAAACTTTCTCCTAATGCTTTAACTGTCGCAATCCATTTGGAATAATTTTATTCATTGTTTGTTTTATGTATAATTAATAACAATTTATTGTTTTTACGCCAAATCGTAAAAGCAAAGTGTCAATTATCATTTGATTAGTCGAAATTACTTATGCAGCACAATACTACATATTTTATATATTGTTCATTTAAAATTGGGATTTCAAAGCCTTTTAATGAAAATAAAAACCCTTTGTGTTGTAGTATGAGCAAGCTGCAATCTAAATAATTAAACATTATGTATACGTTAATATATAATAATTATAAGCACACAAATTATTGCATACTTATTTGCATTGTAATGGAATTAGTAGGGAAACCCAGTGCGTATGATTAATAAATATGATGAGCATGATTAGTAAATATTTAATTATAAGTATAAAAAGTATTGCATACTTATTTGCGTTGCTATAAAATTTAGTATGGGAACCCAGTGCGTATGATTAATAAATATGTAAGTGCAAAAACTGAAGCATACTTTTAGTAATTTTATTTACATACTGTTGTAGATGTTATTCAAAATAGAGGCAGTTAAAGCAATAATTTAAAAATAATAAAAACAACATTAAAGTAAATAAATAATATTTATTTTTAAGAGACCTTTAGCGAAAATAATAAAAAAATATCCAAAGCGTATTTAAAAAATTTTATTTTAACAATTTTCCCTAACTTCCAACAATTTTTCAGCTTTTGCTTTCTCATGTGTTTCACACTTCTTAAGACTAACTCTTTTAAAAGTGTTTTCGTACTTATGATTTTATAACTATACCCCTGTCATTGTTGTTCATTGTTGCTCATAAATATTCAAAAAAAATTTTTTTTGTACAAAGAAAATTGTGCAAGATCTAACGTATATACATACATACGTACATACACATGTACATATAAATATATGTATGTATATATGTATGCATGTATAACTGCGCCTGGCTAAAGAAGACCCATATCTTGCCTAACGACTCTTAACACTTGCATGCTACAATAAACAGTAGCACGATAATGTATGCAAAAATATACAGACATAAAAATAAGAATCGCATACATTAGCAACACACAAATGTAGTCGTATGTACGCGTACATACGGGTGTACACAAAGTTTATGTGCAAGAATAAAAAGCACTTTCAAATTTAAGACACTAAGGACATTTTCTTAATTGTCTTATATGACATTCAACAACTACCAGTAAGAGTGTGGTATGGAAGGAGCAGTATGCGAACCAGTATGCATACATACTTTGATTTTAAATATTCTTACATAATTTTTGCTTTTGTTGAGAGTAAAGAAAAGCATATAGTATGATGGCTATGGAAGAATAGAGTCTTATAAATATGCCTGCAAGTATAAACTATCAGCATTATTATCTTCTATTAGGAGGGGACTTATGCTTTCTTTAAGTAGGAAATATTATACATATGTAAGCTTTTTTCGCTTCACAAGGGCAGCAACCAATTGGATCTGCATACTTTTTTAACTGTTGATTTTTTATTATTTAGTAGTTTTGTGTTTCGATCTAAAAAACATGAGGCTATAAATAAAAATTTAATGTTAATTGTAATAGCATTATAGGTCACACATATAAAAATGTTTTGTTTAACTGAAACTAAAATATTTTTAACTTTTAAGTGCTTATTTTTAAAATAAAATCAAGTTGTTTTAAGTTTAATTAAACGAACAAACAAATCGTAAAATAATGATTAAAGAAACTAAAAATTTAATATCTATTGCGTTTGAATTATTCTTTAATATTAATTTGCAAATCGGCTAAAAATTCTGATTTTATTCTTAGGCATGCAAAACTTATGCTAGAAACATAACTGGGATGAGCGAAAAATTTTTTCCACGTCGACGAATTTCTCGACAAGAATTCGCTGCAAAAATTCATGGTATGATGCACAATAAGGTAGAATTTACTCTTATAATTTATAGAGTTGGTTATTGTGTATGCAAAGAGAGAGAAATTTGTTTTTTCGTCGTTTGACGGCGTACAAAATAGAAATAAGTCTGTCGGAGAGTTCGTCAAGTGCGATGAATTTACATATGCTAAAATATGTTTTATTTTTTATGACGAAAGTTCTCACCGAAAAATTCGTCGTTCGTCCCAATTGTGTTTCTAGCATTACTCCTAATTTCTCTTTAAGCAGAACTGAGTATCATCTCAGTGTAATATCTCTGTATAAAATGTTGAACTGAGTGCTAAAAATAGAAGCTTACATATGATAAAAACTAAATTATTTTACCGCTAAGGTTCTTATTATGTAGAAATTTTTTTAAATTTGCCCCCAGGAAAAAAGTTTGAGTAGAACAAGCTGCTGAAAGCTTAATTTATTAAGTTTTTAATGCTTTGAAAAAATTAAACACATTTTCTTCGGTATACACAATAGATTTTAATTGAAATTAATGCTAAATCTTTTCTACATATTGTATAGACTTCACAAAAATAATTTTTCTTTATTTTTTTAGGTATTTGATATAATTATATATGCTTGCATATCGCCGATATATTGCGATTACTTTTGCCGTTCAAGTCGGGGTAAGTGCACACAATTTCTTTACATTCAGTTCAAATGTTGTATTGTAAACTTGTAGTCCTTGATGATTTTTGATATTAAAAAAAAGAGGATTATAAACATAAGGTATGTTTTATTCGAAGTTTATATAAATATTCAGAACAAATTTAAGTGTGTATAAACTTATTAAGTAGCTATAGCTATAGCTGCTTAAAAATTAAGTAGGTATACGTTTCGAATAAAACATACCTATAGTTAATTAAAAATTTATTAAAGCTACATCATGTTAAAGGTCTACCATAGCAAACAGTGAATTTCGGTATTTATTTAATGCACAAGCTTCTTGTAATCTTGTACCGATTTTGTTCTTTCTTGCAGTACAATACTTTATTCTATTATATGCGACCATTTTTTAATTAATGCCGTCATTCGGTAAAAAGATTTAGGAGGTTTTTGTTTGAAAATACTTTTGAGTTCATATGTTTGATTTCTCTAATTATTTTCTTCAAAAATGGTTGTTGTTTTTGATAATGAAAAATTAAAATATTATTGCTATGATTTTAAAACATAAAAATTAAATTAAAATATTTTACAATAGTTTGAAAAATATATAAAAAAATGTATAATGTTTGGAACAAAATTATAAACCAAATACACGAACCTTCTAGCATAGACAATAAATAATAATTGTTTTAAAGAATCGCAATTGCTGCTTTTTTCGTCCATAAACAAGACGATACAATTGAAGCACAGCCGCGAATAGCGTTGTAAAAGACAGTTTTTAAAATACCATTTTTTTCACAGATTACCATTAACATAACTCTCTTGCGTTGTTCAAATATAAAACCATTCAAAATTATGCATCTTATCGTCGTCAAAATACAATTACAAATCGGTCAGTCAGTGCAAAGCTTTGTAAGTAACTAATGAAATCATGCAAACGAAATTGTCGAAAATAGTTGATAAATGTAGCAGAGATACAAAAAGAAAAGCTAATGCTAGTTATCATTATTTTCAATAAGCTAAAAAATATTTAACGAAAAAAGCAATCTTGCTTCAAAATACGTTTATTGGCTCTCCTGAAAAATTATTATTTTGTCACTTAAAACGTTATTCGCGGCTAACCTTCAATTGTCGAACAGAATAAGGGCATTACGCCCTAATACTGCTCGAGGATTGTTTTGGTAATAATATTTATATTTTTCATTATCAAAGACAACAACACTTTTTGAAGAAAATATTTTAGAGAATTCAAAGACAAGAACTCAGAAGCATTTTCAAACAAAAACGTCCTGAATCTTCTTACTGAATTAGGGCATAAGTTTCTTCTTCTGCAAACAATCAAGTGTTCTTAAAGTTTTATACTCAGTGATTTCTTAAAATAAAAAATTTGAAACAAATTGAATGTTTGTGATATGGAAACCAAATTTTTATATATTTTTTCTGTGTATGCACAATATTTTCTTAGCTTTTTCATTATTGGCGAATATTATATTTTTAGTGCAACTATTTATCTGCTGCTTTTTGTATTCCAAAATGAGGAAAATGCAAAAAAAATTAATAAAAAAATAATAAAAAATGTATTTAGGTTAAGTGTCGTTTAAATTTTGCACATTTTTCTTTTCTTTTCATTAATTTTTTTTTTTACATTTTCTTTATGAAAGTGTGAAAGACTAAGAAAAACTAAAGTGTAGTGCAAATGTGTGGTTTAAGCAGACGAGATTTTTTTTTTACCACAAAAAATAAAAGAAATTATACACAAAGGACCTTATAGGCTTAAATGTGCATTGATAGCATATAAAAGAAAGAGAGGGAGAGAGAGAAAAAGAGATAGAGAGAGTTTACTACACTTGCACTGTATGACAGTCAAATTGTAGTTTTATATATTTTTTTTCTCTTTTATAGTGCTAAGTTGTTAAATTTTCGGATACAGATATGCATACATAAGTGGTTTACTTTATGCCATAGGAAAGAAAAAAATACCTTGTATATTAATTTTTGATTTTATAAACCACTACATAGCCCTTGAAGGTTTTCTTTAAATTCTATTTTACATATATAAGTTTTGCTATAGCAGAGAACTGTCTTAAAGTAAAATGACGTGCAAATATATAGGTGGTATTCGGTGTTTAATGCAAATGGTCTTGCATTAAAAAATATCGCAGCTTTTCTTTAAAGTCCAGCAATAAATTACACATACGCAATCCAAAGAAAAGCTACGATACATTGCATTTGCTTTTGCGCAACATCATTTAAATCAAAGACCGTATAGTGCCCCTAAAAAATTGCATAATATATATTTACATATTTTGCAAACTGCTGGTGCAAATATTGCAGATGTAGCAAGTCTAGATAGAGTATGTGCTACATTTGTGAAATTATGAATATTTAAATCTTCTAAAGTAATTCATTTATTCAATATTTAAAAAAAGCATTGTAGACTGAAAAGTGCAAACGCTTGCAATGCTTGTAGAGCTGTAAGATTTGTGTTGTTTATAAAACCAAAACATATACAGCCTTATCATGAATTTCACATGTGAAAATTTCCGAATGAAATTTTTTGTTCACATGGGTTTTAGGTTCGTATCATCAATTCCCATGAAATTAAAAACTTACATATTTCCACTTTTTCCAATAGACAAATCTTTGTGAATAATTTTCTTCATAAATTGTCAAAATATTTCGCAGTAGTACGAAGTTTTTTGATACCAATTGTTCACACGTTCGGAAATTTCCATGTGAAAATTAATTTATGATAAGCCTGATAAACTCTGATAAAGTTTCAAGTCAAGTTTCAAGCGCCGAAACGAAAACTGCCGCCAGACACTAAAATTATATACAACAGAGAAAGTTCAATGAACCTACTAAAATTTATAAAGAAATATTGCTCACTTACAACAACAATGTCATAACTCAAAAAAAGTAAAAGTAGTTCGCCACAAAAACGAGTTTAAAGTTTTCAATTTACACACAACTTAATTTAGCAAGAAAATTTGATTTTTCTCTCAAGACCTGAGTAAAAAACAAGATATTCATATGTAATTTTTACACAATTTAAATAAATATATGAGGATTAAAAATTAAATTTTTCAGTTGTGACGTTCTTTGAGTCATAAGCGATATGTCCTTTTAAATATTTTGTAAAGAATTTTATGAAAAGTTTATTTTATAATGCTGGCCATCAACGAAGGCAGGTATTGTCATACAATTTTTGGTCAAATAAAAATTTTGTTAAACTAATATAATTAATTCTTTTTTTGGTTTTATTGTGGTCAAATTATAATTTCTACATTTTTACTTTTATTATTATTTTCTCAAAATATTATAGTTTGTGTTATTTTTCATCTCCTTTGTTTAACAAATTAAAATTAAATAAAAAAGTTTTTCTTCTTAATGAACACAAAACTATTAAAAGTTTGACTTCAAAAGAGAAGAAAAAAAAGCAAACTAGAAATACATTTTCACAAAATTGCTAAATTAAAAGATACTTGTTGGAAAATGTTTGTTTAAGTAATTTAAAGAAAATAAACTTTACACTTTATGAATAATTTTTGTAATATTTGAAATCAAATATGATGTGATGGCCAGCAAAAGTTTATTGCGTTTCTAGAGGCAGATTTTTATTTTTGGAAATGAACATCAAAATAAACATTCAGCTTCTTATTGTATTTTCCAAAAATTAATAAATGCATACGTTCTTAAAAATAAACGAATGGAAACATTTTACGCTTTTGTAACATAGAAGCATTTTCATGTGAGCTTTCTTTATTTTAGTTAGATTACAAGAAGGCTGCGGGTCTACTAGAAACAGGAAAAAATGTGCTTCGGAATAGTACCAAGAAATCTAGATTGAAAAATGTCTGGGTTCAATTTCGTGCAGCAGCACGAAAAATACTTCCCTGCTGATAATAAAATTATGTTAAAATAGTGCTTGAGGAAGTTTAAAATAAATTCTGTAAAAAGCGTCTTTGATTCGCACATGAAGGATTGAAAAAATATCTGCTACAATGTCCTGCTACATTGATTGATTTATAATGTCAAACATACACCCAGAAGAAAGATTGGCTGGAAAATGGTAAGACCAATAAAAATTTCAGGCCCATAGCTCTTACGGTTCTCGAGAAAACAGATTGTGCCAGATAGACAGAGAGACAGAAGGATATTGTAGCGAAATATTTTCTATCCAACTACACTTTTTCCTTTTTGTTTTCTAGCATCAGTCGGTAAAAGTTTTTTTTTGTTGTTGTACAGTGTCTTTTTATAATGATTGAACATATTGTAGAAACATACACATGTCTGCAAATTGTAAGAAATGTACTAAAGCCGTAAACAATGAGGGGCTTGATAGCAAAAGGGTACAAGTGCCAAAACAAGTAATACTACTATCCATCACTCTATAAAAATTCAGAACTGTATGATAACATCAAACTGAACTCTATGGCCAAAAACTTTTACTACCAGCCACAACTTAATAGGAAAAAAGAAAACTTTGAAGCCAAATTAATCAGAATTTTCTTTTTTGCACTTATACCCCTTTGCCTTTCAGCCCTTCAAATACAATTCACCAGCATTTGTGTTTAATAGTCTTTAGAAAATCTTTGATATTTTTGCAAGAGCATTTTTCGAATGAAAAGAAAAATTGGTTTTTAAAAGAAAACTTATGCAGATTTTATGTTCCCAATGTCTTCTATTTTTTTTTAAATATTATTTCTTATATCCTTTTTACAATTTGTTATATTCTAAATGTTATCTCCTTACGAGTTGTACGAGTAGTATTTTAAAGATTACAAGTGGTTTAGATTCATACATGAGTGGCAAAGTCCATAAAAGCACAAAAATATAATAAATAAATTGAATTTTATAAAAAGTTGTAAAACGAAAATAAAGAAAACAGTTTGTGTAACTATTTGAAATAAATGCATACATTAGTATTATTAATGTAATTGTGCTTCATACATTTTTGTTAAAAGAGGTAAAATTAAAATACGAGGGCTGTTAGAAAATTTTAGGGTTTTAATTAGAGTGCTAACTATTTGGTGGTTTTATTAGGGTGGCTTACACCAAAGGTGAAAAGGAACCCTATTATTTTCCCTACAATTTCCGTCTGTGTGTCTGTCACAGGCTGTTTTTTTTTAAAGAACCGCAAGAGCTATGAGCCTGAAATTTTCACACAACATGAAAAACTTTCTCCGCTACAACAACAAATATATGATAATTAAAAATTAAAGGGTGTTCTAAAGCCAGCAACGAAAAGCTAGACATTTGAATATTTCAAAATAAGTGTATTTGTATGCAGACTATTGCAACTAGCATTGAAATTAAAGAAAATTAAAGGGTATTCTATAAGTTAATGTAATTTTGGCTATATAGTTTTGACAATTTGATGTATCATGGAAACCGTAGAGACAAACTCTTGAAATTTTCAAGAACGTTAAAACTAAAATAACTGCCAAAACTTAAAAAAAAACGCCAGAACTAAAAAAAGTCGCCAAAACTAAAAAAAATCGCAAAAACTAAAAAAATCGCTAAACTAAAATAAATCGCCAAAACCGAAAAAAACGTCAAAACTAAAAAAAACGCCAAAATCGAAAAAAACACATAACAAAAAAAAAAAACCCCCAAACCTGGAGAAAGTGGCAAAACCAGGAAAAATATATACCAGGTATCGGCATTTTACTGAATTTATTTTCAGCCGGTTGCACTATAGGCCATATTAGCACTTTTTCAGCGCGAAATTATAGCCACATACCAAATTATGGTATTCAAACCAAACTCTGAAAAAATTTCTTCAAAATTGTATTCAACCCACTAACGACCAAAACTTAACCCTTTAATAACAACATTAGATATATGCACTACGGCCCTTTTCACAATCTACAACTAAAAGTTAACAAGGAATTTAACGGCAAGTTTTATATGAAGAACTTGCAGTTAATGTTCACTTTAGTTCTTAGCCATACATTGTGAAAAGTAACGTTTATAAATTTTAATTTTAACAAAACATTAGCTAATTGCTTAAATCTAGTTTATTTGTTAAATTTAAATTAAAAAAATCCTGTTTATCTTCATTAGTTTCATCAACAATTCAGTTGTTTTCATACAGATCAGTGATCGGCAATCAAACGTTTTTTCGCTATTAATACTGACTCATGCAATTTTAAATATAAGTGAGTAGAAGACATGATTTAAACTCAGCTACTCTGATATACGAAATATGAAATAAATATAAAGTGACGTCGACATCATAGTCGTACCAAACTCACACTGATAAATCAACTCAGTTTGATTTATAATTTCAGGAAGATACTTATACTACTCACATTGATTCAGCTGACTCAACTCATTTAAAAGTTTAGTCATTAAACAGTTTGCAAGTAGTAAACAATAGTATGCTAATACAATACAATAGTATGCAAAAACAAAAGAAAAAGCAACAGAGAAACACATAACCTTATAATGAGAACTTTAATGTTCGTATGCGAAGTTCGCATTGTGCATCATACTTATTTTGCATCGTCCATAGGCATTGAGTTAAGGAGAGTCGAAATCAACAACGTCATAAAACTTCAAGTGAATATGATTCAAGTGAATATGATTCATAGACAACATTATATTATAAATCATAATTCAACTCTGCACACTTTTTCACTACTCATTGCTGTTCTCTGATACATATGTTTAGTGCCTACTAAAAAGAGGTATTACTCGCAAAACGCAATAAATCGCCTTTTGAAATAAAATAGAAACAACTCATTGATTATTACTTTATTTATATTTTAAATTTGAAAGTGGTCAAATAGGGTCAACATTTTTGAGGGCCTACATAAAGTCAATATTTATGATAAATTACATAGTTTTATAGGGCATTTACACCTGCTTAAAATCTAGGAGACTTTAATCAAAATCTTTATGAAAATCTATACCATTTACACAAAGTTTTTTTTTTTTTGACATTTATAAAGACTTTTTTATCCAAAACAAAACCCATTAACTGAAAAATTTCCAAGACTTTAACCAAACAATTACAATCTAGCCAATTCATACACCTTTTCAAGCAGACCGCAGCTCATTCAACAATCTTTTATATAAATATTATGTACAGGGTAGCGAAAAAAAATAAAAATATGAGATATTATGTGGCTTTCTTAAAAATCTACTCACAAACTAGATTTTGTTTTGTATGGGAAATCTAGTACAAAGCAGCTAGATTTAGGTCGAAATCTCGTAAGTACTAGATTTTGAGATATAGGGCTTATTAAGCTTGTTTATGCAATTGAGTTATTTTAAAGCATAACGATTTATTTTCCATTTCACAGCCATGAGTTAATACCAACACAACTCGAGAAAAATGCTGTTAAAAGTTGACCGATTTCTACTGAAGTCACAAGCTTATTTTCAGGAAAACTTAAATCTATTGACTTTGATGCAACAAATATGTGACAGTGCTTAATATTTTCCGAAAATTAAAATCACGTATCTTTGTTTTAAAGTATTGACCATGTAAAACAATGACAAAAATTTAAGAGGCCACTTTGATTATGTTTACTTTTGCACAGCCAAAATTATAATTTGAACTAATTTGGATTGTGGTAAAAAGAAGAACTCCTGCATTTAATTTTATGATGAGTTAAGCACTTTTAAATAAAATCTTACACAGAGAAAACAGTGCCTACTAAATACCTCATAAAATAGAACAAAATTAATAAGAAATCTCTATTGTTATTTTTTTCAATAAGGAAATCTTATTAATTTCATAGGGCAAACCTTTTTAAAAAAATCAAGAAGAAATCTTCTAGTTTTTATTAGGTTATCTTATTGATTTTTTCAATAAGGTTTTCTTCTTGTTTTTATTAGGCGACCACATACAAAAAATTGCGTTTTTATTCTCTATACTTATGTACTTTCATTTAAATTCTATAACATATACATATGTATGTACGTAGTATAATGTAGATGTTATTTATTTATACATACATACATACACATTATGTTATATTCTAAACTAACTTACTCACCAAGTATTAAACCAGCAAACTTCTACCTGATAGACAAGCACTCTAACCAATATGCTAACAAGCAGCCTGAATAACCATTGAAATTGTTGTGCAAACATTGTCTTTTTGTCTATTTATAGAAACGAAATAACAAGACACCTCATAAAATCAAGAAGATTTCCTTATTAAAAAAACAATAAGATGCTTTACACATACTCATATAGGAACCTACTAAAATCAAGAAGAAACCTTATTGAAAATAATAAGATAGCCTAATAAAATCAAGAAGAAACCCTTTTTAGAAAAATCAATAAGGCAACCTAATAAAATCAATAAGAAATCCCTATAGTTTACAATTTATAAGAAAACCTAATAGAATCAAGAAGTTTTTCTCTATGAACTGTTTTTTTGTGCCAAAAATAACGAAAATTTATTAAAAAAAGTTGTGAATAATAAGATTTCTTCTTGATTTTAAGTGGTTTTATTCTTGATAAAATTAATAAGATTTACCACATAGCAACAATAAGGAATCTCTATGAAAAAATCTTTTGTTCTTTCTGCTGGGATACCCCTTAGCCTAAAAACGTTTCATAGAGAAAATCTTCTTGATTCTATGAGGCAATTTTTTCTCTGTGTAGAAGGAATACCTTTGCAGAACATTTTAATTTTGTAACTCTGCTCCAATGTGGTTCTTTTTTCCTCTTTCGCAATCAAAGTAACGAATAAGGTTTCAAAAGTTACGTAGCTATTGGCACACTTTCGTATTTCTTATATTTTGTAGTTTTGTTTACATTATTTTGAGTTGCCAATCTGTTATAATTATAGTTTAGATTACCTTAAAGCAACTGGAGAAAGTTGCCATATAGAATTTTAATTTTAATTTCAGTTGCATTGCCAGCAACACAACAGTTTTGACAGATTTTGATTGCAACTCACAAGATATTTAAATTTTTTTTTAAATATTTACACTTAATTGCAAGGCAAGTGAAAATTGTCCTCAACTGCGTACAAAAAGAAAATTGTTTTAAAATATTCAGGTTTACCCTGAATAAAGAGAGCAACAAAAAAAAAGCAAAAGAAAACTTCTATTAATTTTCATCGTTTTATAATTCATGATTGAACATCAAAAAAATCTTGCAAATTTTAAAACCATTCGTTATTTTATTCATGGAAATTTTATTTCATTTTTCTATTTAGAATAAAAAGAAAAAGAAATAGTAAAACTGATCATTTGTTTATATTGTTTTGAAATTAATATCAAACACTGACAGTTTGTTGTTTCGATTTGGATTTCGATTTCATATTTGTTGCACACACACACACACACACACACTTCCCCTACACACGTGCTTATATGTTTGACGTTATAAATCAATCAATGTAGCAGGAAATTTTAGCAGATTTTTTTTTAATAAAAAAGATGGATGCATGTATGTAACATAGAAATATATGTAGAAGAAATATTTTTTTTTATAATTTTTTTGTCAACTCTAAAGCGATTTTTTTATGTACATATGTATAACCAGCAATACTATAAGGGATATATGGTATTTTAAAGGGTGTTGATTGTTGTTTGTGTATGTGTGCAGCGTGGAAGTTTTCGGTTTTTGTTTGCGATTTCATTTCCTTCATTTCAGCAATTTGTTTGAAAAAAAAAAAAATAAATATGCGACAAAACTGTCAACATTTTGTGGAAAAAATATGTGTATGTATGTATGGATGTATATTGTAAAGCCACTAAAATTTCACTTTGTATTGCAAAATCAAACACGACATGTGAAGAGTGTCACATGGTGATCAAATAATAAATATTTTTTTGGGATTTATTTTACCATCCAATTGGCAGCAACATTGTTTTTTGTGTGTGTGTGTATGTATGTGAAAAGTTGTTGAGGAAAAGTGAATGTGAAAGGAATTATTTGCTTTTAGGTAAACTAAATTGCACAGAAATTTTTAATATTTTATGTTTTGAGAAAATATGTACATTGTTACCTTAATGTAGAAACGCCCTAACCCATTATTATTTTGTTATTGTTTTTGGGAATTGCTAATATTAAATTATTAATTTACTTATTCAGTAAAATATTTTTTATTAAAAATACATTGAAATTGATTATTGAGGGGTTTAGCTGAATCCCTTACTGTTGTTAATGCTGATCATCAGTGAATCTGTACTCAAAAATTTCTTAGATTTACTAGAGATATCGCACATTAAATCTTAAACAGCAACAACTCAAAAAATTTCAAATGCTGAATAATTGAATTTTTAAATAGCGTTTTTAAATATTTTTTTTGTATATTTTGATAGAAGAAAAATGCAAAAATCTCTATTTCCAAAAAGATATTGAGTCAGGGCGTTTCTACATATTAAGGTAGCGATGTGTAATACGATCTTTAGCCTATACTCGTAAAATTTAGTATCTTACCTGAATTAGAATTTTTTTAAATGTTCTTTGTTTCGGCGTTTTTTTTTAGTTTAAGCGATTTTTTTAAGTTTTGGCGACTTTTTTTCGGTTTGGCGATTTTTTTTAATTTTTTTTTTGGCAACCTTGTTACTTCTGGCGATTAATTTTTTTGTAATATAGCGATTTATTTTATTTTTGTTAATATTTTTCATTTAAGCGTTTTTTTTTCTATTTATTTTAGTTTTGACGCTTTTTTTTAAATTTGGCTCTTTAATTTTTTGTTTGTTTTTGGCCTCTTTTAGGCTTTTGCGTCTTTTTTCCGATTTGTCGATTTTTAGCGTTTTATTTTAGTTTTAGCGATTTTTTTTAATATATGCGCTTTTTTCGTTTTAGCGATTTTTTCATCTTTTTTGTATATTTTGATAGAAGAACATCTAATATATCGAATAATACAAAAATCTGGATTTCAATAAAATAATTACTTGGAGCCTTTCTACATTAAGCTAACGATATCTACATAGTTCCATACGAATTTTAGCCTATATAATTGAATATCTTACCTGATGTAGATATATTTTTTAAATTTTCATGGTTTTAACGTTTTTTTTAGTTTAAGCGATTTTTGTAATTGTGGCGCTTTTTTCGTTTTGGGAATTTTTTTTATTGGTTTTTGGCAACCTTTTTACTTCTGGTGCTTCCTTTTTTTGTAATTTAGCGATTTATTTTATTTTTGTTGATATTTCTCATTAAAGGGTTTTTTTTCATTTTTGGGGTTGTTTTAGTTTAAGCGTTTTTGAAAATTTCAAGAGTTTGCCTCCTACGGTTTCCAAGATACAGCAAGTTGTCAAAAGCACATAGTTAAAATTGCATTAAGTGATAGAAAACTCTTTAATTATTATTTTTGTTTTTTTAATTTCGGTGTTAGTTGTTGTAGTCTGCCTAAAAATACACAAACTTTGCAAACTTTAAGTGTCTGTATATTTCATTAGAATTTCAACATTTGTCGTTGCTTGCTTTAGAACAAGCTTTAATTTTTAAATGTTATAATTGGTGTTTTTTATTGAGGTATAGAACTTTAAGTTGGCATCATTTTTTTAACTGGCGGCCATTTTGTCAGCTGTCAAGTGATTAATATTTAGTTTGGTTTGCCATTTCATCATGAACAGGTTGACAAAAGAACAACGCTTGCAAATCGTGCAAATTTATTTCGAAAATAATGGTTCAGTTCGGGAAGTTTACCGCAAGCTCCGTCCATTTTATGGTCGACATAATCGTCCATCAGAGCAATTAATTCGGTTAACCATGGATCGTTTTCGCACTACGTTTACTCTATGTGATAATACGCATCCGCAGAGACGTCGAACAGTGCGCACGGAAGAAACAATTGCCGCTGTAGAGCAAAGTGTTGAAGAGGACCCGAATGAATCGATTCGCCACCGTGCACAGCAATTGGAGCTTTGTCCATCAACTTTATGGAACATTTTGAAGATTTTGAATGTGGATGAGTTGTGGTTCCAACAAGACGGCGCTACATGCCACACAGCGCACGTCACAATCGATTTATTGAAGGAAACATTCGATGAGCGCATAATTTCGCGGAATGGACCTGTCAATTGGCCACCAAGATCGTGTGATTTGACACCATTGGATTATTTTCTTTGGGGATATGTGAAGTCGCTCGTCTACGCCAACAAACCAGAAACGTTAGGGGACTTGGAAGCCAACATTCGTGGCGTTATTGCCAACATACGGCCCCATATGCTCGAAAAAGTGGTTGAAAATTGGACCTGAAGAATTGGCTTTATTCGAGCCAGCCGCGGCGGCCACATGCCCGAAATCATATTTAAACATTAATGGCATAAAATTATCCTTCCAATAAAGCCAAATTGATGGACATTAAAACGATTTTCTTGTGTTTTATTTCAATTCGAAGTTCTATACCTCTAAAAAAACACCCTGTATATAGTTTTTTGTTGTTGTAGCGGCCAAAGTTTTATATATTCTGTGAAAATTTCAGGTCCTAACCTCTTACGTACGGTTCTCGAGAAAACTTCCTGTGATGGACAGACGGACATCGTGGTGAAAACAATACAGATCCTTTTCACCTTTGGTATACTCGACAGAATTTGAACATCATACTTTTTGCATGTGAAGCACACGCTCTACTACTGCATCACGCAGAGAACACTTCATTTTGTTTGTTTGTTTACTTTGCAGTTGTTACATAACTGCTCTAACGTACTGCAGGCGGTATGTTGTGTGTGTCAAAAAGTAAGTTGTGCTTAATGTAAGTCATTACTTTTTGCTGGGTGTTATTTCAGTAATTTAATTTTTTTAGTCTGATAACGTTTTAGAAAATTATTAAATATTAATTAGAATTAATTTCTTAATTAGGCTTAAGCTCAGTAATTTCAATTCTTACCGAATGAAATATTTTTACTAATTAATGTGAGTTTCTAAAGAAGATTAAAATTCACTACAGTTCAATTAAATCTAAAAAATGTCTCACTTAATTCATCATGGACACGTGACAAAAATATGTTCACTTGGCGATCACTGTTCACTTGGCAATCACTGCTTCAGTATGCTGGAAAGCTAAGTCAACTGTAGAAAGCAAAAACAAAGTAACATAAAGCCACTGCAATAATACTTATATGTGTATGTACCGATGGTGCATCGAATAAGTAAAAATAATTAATGTGATGATCGTAAACGATAAGTAAAGGATAGTTAAACATACTTAGGTAGAGTGATATAACTTCATGCTAACCTAAATAGAAAATGGAAAAACAGAAAATGAATAGTGATACTTACAAATGTGTTTGCCAAAGGTAAATCAATAATTGTATACACAATCAATTCTCATATTCCATTTCATAGAAATTTAAGTTAAATAGCTGATGTTAATAATAATCTCTACCCCAGTAGATAGACATGGGTGCTGATGAAGTGTGTGGCTGCACAGAAAAATATCGGTATTTCCCCCAGCTAATAAAGTCCAGTTTAATTTTTCTTCTCTTCTTTAGAAACTCACATTAATTAATAAAAATATTTCATTTGGTAAGAATTGAAATTACTGAACTTAAGCCTGATTAAGAAATTATTTCTGATTAAAATTCACTACAGTTAAAATTTTACTTGACTTTATGTCTTTTCTGTCACCTCGCTTCCCATGACTAATTTCTTTTTTTTTATTTTTTTTCTTATCTGTAATCGTATTATTTACAAATACAATTATAACCATATTGCTAAAAGCATATTTTTCTTATTTATCTCCTGTTTATGCAAACAGATGAATTTACTCCCTTGTCTCTACGCATACAAATGCATTTATTGTTTGCCTTTGTGTGAGTGTATGCTGTATGCGTGCGGATACAGCTGCTAAAATTGTGCACATGTGTGTGTGTGTGTGTGTGTGCGTCTGTATTAATTTATTTCCGCTTACAAGCAAAAGAGGAATACAGTATATTTAAATATTAAATAAGATTAATTGCTGCGGCATAAAATGTAAATAGTTGAATGCAATATTCTGTATGTTAACTACTCATGCAATATTCGAAGCTAGTAAATACATATATCGCTCCTTTATTGCAACGCAGTCATAACTACGAAGAACTAGTTTTGCAGGAAATGGGTTTAAAGTTTTCAATTCAATATGAAGGTATTTTTAAAAATGTTCTTCCCTCAGGAGATAGATTAATGAAACAATTCTATAAAATGTTTGCACAAGCTAAAAACGCATTTATGGGGATAATAATATTTTGCAATAAAGGAGTAATGTTTAAAAATTTTTAAACATATAGTTATGCCTTACATGAGCATTAATAAAGTGTTTTTTTTTTATAAAAGAAAAGTAACACTCAACTTTTTGAATTAGATTAAAGGTTGTGCTGTAACACGTTCAACCTTTCCTTTTTTTTAAGAAAAATGAGCTGTGTGATTCTTTAAGAAGAGGTACCGGTTGATCATTTACTACTGAACAAAATTATCATTAATCCTTAGAAAATGTAAGATCCTCTTATATCAATTACACCGTACAACGATTTCGAACTTTTTCTAAAATTACAGGGGTTTTGCCAAAATACGTGTGTTGGCGTTTTGAAAGATCGCAACAGAATTTTATTTATTAACAGTCTTATTTATAAAAATTACTAAGGCTTTATGAAGGATTTTAAAAGGAAAATTTTATATGAAAATTGGTTTTAAAAACCCTTTATAAAGCCTTAATAAGTTTTATAAATAAGGCTGTTAATATTTAAATTTTTTGTTGAGTTTTACAATTAAATATTTTCATATATTTTCTCTATCTTTAAGTTTTTGTTTTTTTAAATGTTAAGTTTCAAGTTGTTAAAAAAAATATTTTTAATTATTCTAATTACATCATTTACTAGAAGTTTGCTTGCATTTGACAATATGGATGCATACGAATACAAAATACCTTCAGTTGGTTGTATTTTGCTCTGAATGCACTACAGTGAAAGTGCACAGTAAATTTGTAGAGTTGACCTTTTTGTTGGTTAACGAAAAAAGCACCACAAACCGAAAATAATTTTCACAGTAGGACTGGTAGAAATAATCTACATAGATAAAAAAAAATCATTATTGCTAATAATTCAGTATACTTAATAACTAAGGGAAGCAATATACTGCTTACTTGATAACAAAAGCTTCGAAACATGCTTAGGAAAAGCACTAAGCACTAAATCAGGCTGTCTATTAAAGTAGAAAATTATCACAAAAGAGGGCAAAAAAATAATGGTTTTTTGGAAGCTGATTGTATTGCTTCTATCTGGCTCATCTCAAACAAAAAATTCCTTTTTCATACGCAACAGCAAGCGATTCTGTAACATTGTCTCCCTTACAAAAACGCTTCTGGGAAGCAGTAATTTTTGCTGGGGCTGTCTCTTAAAAATGGTGTTGGTTTTTTTAAGTAAATTTTAGTTACTGTCGCACGTGACATGCTCGCTATATTGCGCCTTGATATCTCTTTAAAATGGTTTTGATTTTATCTAAAAACTCTTCATATTTTTTAAAATAAATTTTAAACACTGTCGCACGTGACATGATATTTCTTTAAACAGTGTTATTTATATTGCTTTTGCTACTGTTTTTGTAAAATTTTTAAAGCTTAGTAAGCATTTCCACGAGCTTCTGCTGGCTTTTTCTCTTGTGTTTAAAGTTATTTCTCCTTTTCTCTTAAATCGCTTAATTTTTATGTCCCCGCTTTAGGAAGTTACTGATTTTACTTAATGTCGAAATTCAGTTTTTCATCACGAGGTCCTCTGAGCGATGGTGTCGGTATGTATGTATGTATGTAGGAATGTAAGTATGTGTGTGTGTGTGTATTTGTATGTATGCATATGTGTGTGCGTGTGTGCAAACATCTAATAACTTAAGAAACAAATTTTTCACATTCGAAAGAAATTAAACTCACTTAAATGTTGAAAGGACTCGGTTTGATGGATTTCGAACTTTTTTCGAAATTAAAACTTTCGCAAAACTGTTTTTCTAAAATACATTTTAAACTACTAAGCATTTCAAATTCAAAAATTTAATCAATTAACTATTAATAATAAAACCGTTCTAATAGTTTTAAATGTCTTAGTCAAATCGGTTATAGATATTCACTAATTTTTGTGAACTTAAGAATTTTAACAGAATCTACAGCTTTGCGAGAAGTTTCAGAGATGGCCAGCAAACTCCAACCCATTCCCACATTTTTTCTTCATCCACTTTCCACTTTTTCTACCATAAAGCATTCTTTCCTTGTTTTTTAATTTATGTCCTCTTCCTTCAATTTATCCCTCCAAGTTTGCAAATCTCTTTATTTTTTTCGCCATGTTTGGTGATCTAAATTTAAATAATTTAAAAGTATGTACAATTTTTTTTATACTAATATGCAAATCTCTTTGTTTTTATTTTACATTTTTTAATTTTCGGTCATATAAATTTAAATAATTTAAATATATTTTTATGTAAAATTTTTTTAAACATTACCCTTACAATGTCACACGTGACCAGTATAATTATAGTGCAACTATTTTAAGTATATCTGTTCCTAATGAATATTTCATGAGTTTTCTTTATGTTCTTTCGACGCTCTGATAAGAAATTTATTTATTTTAATGTCGCACGTGACATTGTAATATGCGATTTTTAAAAGCAAATATGTGAAAGTTTTGTGCAATCTCATAGCTTCTTATGCATTTTTTTAGCTTGTTTTATACTCAGAAAAATTTTACAGAGCAAAATTCAATGAATAAGCACTCTCTTTAAGAAAAACAAGGGTTTCAAGAAGTCGAATCCCAGTAAAAATAAATTTGGTACTAGTAAGCACTAAGTCAAAAAGAGGCGCTTTGGAAGCGCGGAAAAGCACACAGCGCATGCCATGTGCCTTACAAGTATGCAATAACGTAAGCGAATGAAAGCGAAATGTAACACAAACACTACGAAGTTGGTCGGCTGTTTATATTAATATTCTCAAAGTTTTTTATAGTTCATGCTCTCTCGCTTACCTGGTTACAAATTTGAATGCGAATGAAGTTGTTTACTTCGAGTTTTGATTTCTTATTTTTTTAAATTGAATTGTGTACGAAAACAAATATGTGCTTCGGTAGTTCAGTGGGTAGTGTTCTAGCCTAACATATGGAGATGCAGGGATCGACTCCTGATTCAACGCTTGTGATACCGAAGCAGGTTGGTCAGCGAAAGTTGTGCTCCCTTCTGCCTCCCTTACCAACCTGCTTTCAGATAGAAATAGAATACTTTTTTCGGGATGTTATATGCATATGTCTATATATAACATAAATATTTATTATCATTTATTTGCAAAATGCCCCACTGTGCATTGCTGTGTTATAAAAAAATTTTCAGCCAAAATATACAAAACTGTAGAAAACCTCTGACAATAAAAAGCATTAAGCAAATGGAAACCAACAGTAATAAATAGTACACAAAGGATTTACAAAGAATGTAAAAAAAGAAAAAGATTTTTTTTTAACTAAAAAAAGAAAAACTTCCACAGCAACCAAAAAACATACAAAACTGTATTTATAAAAAAAAATTAGAAATCTCCTGACCACCCATGAATTCTCTCATGAATGCTGCTATTGAAAGAATTATTCGTTTTTAATATTTGGTTGAGTTTTTGTTGCAACACTTGTCAGTGGTAGCGCGACAAAAGCAAAAACAAAAATATATATTTAAGTATCGCTGCAAATGACAAAATATTTGCACCAAAATTAGTTATTTTTCCCTTTAGAAATGCAAGCATCTCGTATTTTATTTTTTTTGTACGCTGTATATTTGCTTAAACAAAGACAACAAGCAACAAATTAAAACAAACAAAATCATTAGGAAATTGTTGAAGAGATTTTCATTAAAATATTGCACCACAAATTATTATAAAGGAAATGATGACAATTTTACTTGTGTGCCACCGCAAGTGGTGGCACGCGGTGGTGGCGGCAAAAACTGAGACTGAGACTGCTTTCTGCAAAGGACTGCATATATATATATATTTTCTTTTTTATTTTATAATTTTGTTGCGGTTTCTGATGTTGTTTTTGAACAAGAAATAATTAGTGTAGGAAAGCTGGGAAATTGTGATAGTAAGTTTATCCTTTAGTTAGTTTAATGGTTTAAGAAGAAAATTGAATGCTATTGTAGACTTGGCCGCAACATTTTGCAGGCAACCTAATTAGGCCATGTTCTTTATTTATTTATTAAAGTCTATTAGATTTAAATTATTGCTTATGAAAGTTAAAGAGTGAAAAGGAAGTTGAAATTCTGATTAAAGTGCATTTTTTTCACAAATAAAACGTTTATTTTCAGCGAGTTATGATATTTTTATGATAGTCCAAAAAGGGCAGCCTCCACGCCCCTAGTGACAAATTTTTTTATAAACTTTTGACAAAGTTTAGGCTTTATGTAACCGATTATATCCGAAAACTTTATTTTGAGTGCGAAAAACATATTTGGCTTGGTTGTGTTGATAAAAAATTTATTCTAAGAAGGGCAGGAGGCGTCCCACGGTGTTTTGTTGCCTTATCGTGCCATAACCGCCAAAAAAGCTTAAGCGATATAATTTTTTTTAACGAGAATCGATTACTTAATATCGTTAGTAATCAATTTTCGTCAGCAAATTAAACTTAAGGTCGTACATAACCGATTTTCGTAAAAAAAATAAAGTTTTAAAATTATGTCGCTTAAGCGGTTTTGGAGGTTATGGCGCGATGTAAAGATGGCATAAAAATCGAAAGAATCAACGTAGACTTCAGAAATTTGAATGAACCATTACATTTACAGACAAATCCCGGTATAACGAATGATATAATATCAGGCTCATTCACTAAACTGAAAAATTCTTTACATCGCAAAGTTTATTCAGTTAGTCCTAGTTTACACTATGCAAGTCTTATTGCTAAGCTGATTAGTTTGAGAGAGAGAGAGAGAGACGGGGGGAACAGAAACGTTTTTTCCCCTCGTCTCTCTCTCTCTCTCTCTCTCTCCTAACAAACTAATCAGCTTAGCAATAAGACTTGCATAGTGTAAACGTGGACTTATTATTTTTAACCCCTGACCAAACAAAGGGCTGCTATAAGTTTGAAGTGTGTGTCTGTGTATCTATGTATTTGTGTGTCTGTGTGTCTGTATATCTGTGTCTATTCGTGTTGACGTACAGACTAAACGGCTGGACCGATTTTGATTTAGTTTTTTCTGTTTGAAAGGTGACTTGATCGAGAAGGTTGTTATGTTTGAAGAAAATTGGTCCAGCCGTTTGGTAGATATCATATCTTTTCTAGATCGGGGGTTTTTAAAATGTTTAATTTTTGTTAGTAATATCAATTATTTCAGACATGATACAAGACATTAAAAAAACGGCATCAATTTGTTTTCAAACCAACTAATGGAACAACATTGTTGCAGATTTGGTTTAATATTTTGGCCGTTTGTTATGCAGATCACACATTTATGAAAACATTCGCTATATAAGGTAGTAAATGTTAGAAATATATTGCCAGCAAGGTTTTATTTTATATTTTGCGATGATTTTCTGTTATCATTCGTTATATCCAGTATAAAATTAATATAATATTCACTATATAAGGTTGTTAATGCAAAAAAAAAATGGACGTTCGTTATAACGGATTTTTGTTAAAGCGAGATTCGTTATATCGAGATTTTTCTGTACTTAAATTAAAAAAAAATAAGGTTTTGACAAAATCGGCCTAAGGACACGCCTACCGCCCACATTCCAAAAAGGCAAAATTTTTAAATTTGCAATATTATTTAACATAAAATTTTATAAACTTATATTTTTTATAGCCATCATATTCGCACTTTATGAGTTAAGGCTTCACGACTTCTGAGAAAATACAACCCTGGTATGATAGAGTCTAGGAAACGATAACAAATCATTACATCAGGGTTGTATTTCTTCAAAAATTTCTTCCAAATTCGTTCGATTGTATAAGATAGTGAATCCTAACCCTTAGTTTTTATCGCAATTGTGAAAAATGCTTTTGGTCCTGTCCAGTGTCCTTTGAAGAAAATATGCAATAACATTTAGAAAAATTAATCGAATTTCAGTTCAAGTTGGCATACATATATGTAAAATCCAATAGCATAACAAGTGCATTTGCCTATTTTTTAATTACGGCCACTCACACTCACGATGATAATATATTTACTCACATATGTATGTGTGCGTGACTGTTTCGGACTCATTGTCACACAAAACTGTCGTTGAAAACATATTTACTCGGGCATGTTTTAATTTTGCTTGGCTTTATTTATATGAAACATGTATTTTGATAGTCACTCACTCTCACGTCAAATTAAAAAATAAACTTTTTTATCTATATTTATAATTTGATTAGGCTAAAGTTCGTATCGCCTTGTAAGCCAAATTACATGTGATAATTATTAAGGAACAAATAACACCAAAGGTAATTGTAAATTATTCTGACAAACACGTAGTAGAACGGAACAACTAGCTGTTTTTGTAGGCCACTACACCTTCATGATCAGCGTTTTTTATACGTGATAAAGAAAAATTTTAAATAAAATGTAAGTTCGTGATACAGTTCATAAAGGAAAAATCTAAAAGCTTTCAATACATTTTTTTTTTCAAAAGTTACAGAACTTGTTAAATTAAATTAAATGAAATTAAATTAATATTTTGTTTTCTAAACAGCGGTGTAGACCTTCTCACTTACTTTGATATTTGTAGGGTGTTGTACATTTTTGTCAAGATAAATTACTAACATTTCTAGCATTTAAAGAATTAAGTTTTCCCTTATTACAAATTGCTATAGCATAGAACATATTAAATGCTCTTAATGATTTGCTCTTTCTATTTAATTTGGTTTCATTTGTCATGTCTTCTTTTATCCACCCATTTCATTATGTTACAATCAAATGACATTTGTGTGCAAATAAATTTCCTTTTAAAAAATAGTAGTGGTTGCCTGGATAATTACTTAGTAAACATCCTTCTCAATGTTGCAATTTCGAGCTCATTAACTAAATCATTAATTCTAAGAGTGAAGAAAAAAATAATAATTATTTTATGTTTTAGGTTTCATTGCGAACAAAAAATGAGTCTTAAGTTCTTGTACAACTCAAATTTTATTAGTACTATATTATTACAAACGACCTTTCACTAAATAACTGGCACTTCCGATGACAGATAGGTAACAGCTGACAGGGTGGCGTTGGCTGAAGTAGTTAGCACGTTGACTACAAACCCAATGGTCTTGGGTTCGAGTCCCGTCTCCGACAGTCATTAAAAATAACAATACCACGCATTTTTCTGATGTGCATTAGTGTCCTTTGTATCATTTGTTGTGTGGAAAGTTCTAGTGATGCAGGCACTGGCCACTAAAAACTATACCGACTTCATCAGATACTAATCCTAATGTAACATCAGAGCTTCCTCCTTCGTTATGTAGCAGAATCATCGTCGAAGTAAAATAACCAATAAAATGGCTAGTAATCACAGCTTCAGAATTTAATACGCCTAATTTGACACCAGATGGCGCTGCAACACTGCATTATCAAAAAGCATGTAAAGAGCAGAGTTGTAAAATAATGAAGCTTTCCTCTATATCTTCCTTTACCATCTGTCTTCTCTATCACTATCGCTTCCCTATCACCCTCTCTCACTATCTTCTCTTCAACTAACAGGTAGCACAACGGGATCATTGTATTGGACCCAAGTGAGCTAGTCTCTAAATTTGACCCTTCCTTACCAGCAGCCTGCTAAGCTAACCTAACCTAACCTAACCTAACCTAACCTAACCTAACCTAAATTAATCTAACAGCTGACAGCCTTGTCAGACTGGAATATTTTAAAACGAGCAGAATCACTTTGATATTGGCACCAATTTAGGTCAATGAGACCACTGCTGATGCTACCGGCGGATTCTGAGCTTAATTAATAGAAGTCATTGCAAGCAGCTTACGAAGCTACTCAACTTACTTTAACCATCATAATATAAGGCATATATGGAAGAGTAACATCATCTAAGGCCATAACTTTTGGGACCTAAATCTGTCATTGAATAAACTTTTTAAGCCAACGTGCGATCATAATAAATAGGCTTTAAGAATAGCCTCCGCTCTTGTTGAGATATGAATAAAGAACAAGAAAAAATATAAGCGTTATTAGCAGGACTCGGGTTTTCATGAAAATTAATGTTTTTGGTGATAGATAAAAATGTCTTGACTAAAAATTAAAAAAAAATCATTAAATGTCAAAAAATTTGCATGCATTTTTGAACTTTTTTCTGCATTTTTTTTGTGGTAAGTGCATATTTTTACATATTGTGACAATAAATGCATATTTTTTCAATGTTAACCATATTTAATACATATGGGCATATCCACGGGAAAGTTCACCTTATTGTCGACAGTATAGCTAAACAGCAGCCTAGTAAAGGGTCCGCCAGATAACTTTTTTTTTTTTGAAAATGCTACAAAAAATATCGAGTGTAGCTTCGGCTGTGTGGCACGTAGCGCCGTCCTGTTGAAAACAAATGTTGCAAATATCCTGCTATTCAATTTTTGTGAACAAAAATTCGTTCAACATGGCCCGATAACGATCGCCATTGACTGTAACGGCCACTCGTTGCTCATTTTCGAAAAATGGCCCAATTATGCCTCTGGACCGAAATCCGCACCAAACAGTGACTCGTTTTGGGTGCGTCGGCTTTTCAATGTATGCGTGCGGATTTTCTGTGCCCCAAATGCGACAATTTTGCTTGTTTACATACCCGCCAAGATCAAAATGTGCTTCATCTAAAAAGATGATTTTTTTTTGGCAAAATCGGCATCTTCTGTAAGTCGCTATTTCCCAGCGTTGTTCAAGCGTATACACAACCATATTCGTTCTGCGGAAGTATAAAACTAATTATCTGTCAAATCAGACATGAGCTAAGTGTTACCATTCACGAAATAAGCACTAGTTGAAAAAAAAACGTTAGATGGCGGACCCTTTATAAGAGAGATGCATTTTTTGAATAAAAAAATTTATTTCTCTTTGAAATAGTTTTTCGTCGCTATTCACAAATGATTGTTAAAGTAAATGTTGGTTTAAAGTATGAATTTTCATACAAGAAAGCCGGTTTAAAGAATACTTTAACTTTAAGCATCGTTTATGAATATCGGTGTTGTAAGTTTTATTAAATGAATTGTTATGTTTGTTTTGTGATGTTTTTGTTTTCAATACTTAGCAAAAAATTTCAATATGAATCATTATTTACAGCATTGATTGGCTCAGCTCCAAGTAGTTGTATTTCTGGTGAAACATCAATGAATTTAACACATGGTTGTCATAGGGCGGAAGTCATCCAAATAATTGAAAAGGTTGTCTAGAACAAGTTATATAAACAACAGCCTTATAATATTAAACTCAATACCTGTAGTGATTGGTATGCAATGAATATGATAAACTTTTGAAACTAGTTCCGACTTTTTTTGCTGGGATATGTTTAAAGTAACAGACGGAGCTCAAGATTCCTCCCTGTATGCAGTTGACAATATTTATGCGATGTATGATATCAGTTCGAGAAGCTCGTTTGTTTCTATATACTTCCAAGAGAGCAGAAGCGATATATATCTTGAGTTAGAGAGCCATTAATAAATAATGGGTGGCTGCTAGTCTGTCAGTCCACAGAAAAAACAAAATTTTATTTTCACTAAACAAATTCATTGAATCAGTAAATATTTAATTATAATAAATATTTTGTAAAAATTTAAATTTAGCAGAGTTCGGCTGAAAGAATTTGTTATTTAAGTGTGTTGGTACAAGTTGGCAGTTGTGTTGTTTTTGTTGTTGTTGTTTATTTTGATTGATCGTATTGTATATAACACCTTTTTCTTCTCTGTACAGTTTTTTAATATGTTTCATTAAGGTTCCGTTAAGGTTCCGAAAAGGAACCCTATTGTTTTCGCTACACTGTCCGTCAGTCCGCCTGTCCATCTGTCCGTCTGTCTGTCACAGGGTATTTTCTCGAGAACCGTAAGAGCTAGGGACCTGAAATTTGAACAGAGTGTGTAGAACTTTGGCCGCATGAGAGTTAAAAGTTAAAGGGTGTTCCAAAACGAGCAACGAAAAATTTTAAAATCCCACGTAATATACATACAGCTGTATGTACACTTGAAATTTGTAAGGTCAGTGTATTTTTATACAGATTACAACAATTAACACTAAAATTTTAAAAGAATCTAAATTAAAGGGTGTTCTATCAGTTAATGTAATTTTGGCTATGTAATTTGGACAACTTGCGGTAAGAGCCAAACTCTTGAAATTTTCCAAACCGGGAAAACTAAAAAATCCCAAAATTATAAAATCGACAAACCGAAAAAAATATCGCCAAAACGAAAAAAAAGCGCCAAATTAAAAAAAAAATTCTAAAACTTTAATAAATCGCGAAAAACCGGAAAAATCACCAAAATTAAAAAAAATCGCCAAAACGAAAAAAAAAATCACCCAATGAAAAACACGCCAACAACCGAAAAAAATCGCCAAAAAAAGAAAAAACGATACAACTAAAAAAATCATTTAAACCGAAAAAACGCAAAAAACTTCAATTGAATAAGTGATCAAAGCCGAATGTACGGAAGGAACCCTTTGTACGCGAGTCAAAGTCGCACTTTACTGAATTTATTTTTAATGGAACAGTACAAAATATTTACTGAAACTAAGTTTTATTTCAAACAAACGTTTGTTTGAACTTTTTATGGGAATAATTTTGCCAAATTTTCCTAGAAATTCCCATGAATGAGTGCTCCCCCCCTTGCTTTTATTTTTATTTTTTTTTGAAAGAGAAGGAGCACTCAGGCAATGAATTCCTACCACTATTACAAAATGTTATCTCATTTAGAAAAGGGATAGTGATAAATCAGACAGGTAGTGCAGGAAGAGAAAGAGGAAAGCTTCATTCCTTTACAACTCTGTTTCTTAACGTTATTCTCTTTAAGGCAGTATTGCAGCGCCTCTGGTGTCAGCGAGGCATTTGATTTTTCGAGGCTTTGATTAGGCTTGGATTAGTAGCCACTTTATTAGTTTTAACTTCGCCAATGATTTTGCTACACTATACCGACGAAGGATGACGCTCTGATGTTACCTTAGGATTAGCATCGTAATGTTAGCAGGCATCATACTTGACTAGCAGTCGCAAAAGCGCAGGTTCGATTCCTGCTCAAGACTCTAGATGCTTCTGCAGATCAGCCAGAGCAGCTTTATAGTTTGTGTTTATCTGAAAAAAATGTATACTTCACTCAAGTTAAAGTTAACTTTAACTATTATTTGTAATTAATGTCTCACAAAAAGTTAAGAAAATAATTTATTTGATTGTTTAATAAAGCAGACAGCAATTCGAAATTTGTTCTGTCAAAATGCTGTTTGCTTAATTATTTTCTATAAATAATGCAGATAAAGCAGAAAATCACTCAGAGAATACTATTTATTGTATGTGCTGCAAAACATGACAAAAAAAAAAATGAAAAAAAAAACAAGCAAATAGAAAAATAAGAGACAAAGCAATCAAAGCAAATATGTCTTCATCAAGACATTAAACCATAAGTAATTTCAGTGGGACTAACAACGTACTCGTATTTATTTATACACCAGACATTAGCCAACACGTACATTTACTATACATTTGGTTGTATCATGTTGTTGCTGATGAATTGAATAAAAAAAATAATAGAAATATAAAAAATGATGAACTAGTCTTAAATAATGTGAAATAAATTGCCCATAGAAAAACAGTGATTTAAATGACTTTAAGGAACAGGACTACAAAACCTTAATGGTTGTAAAGGGTGGACAAATTTGAGTTTAGAAAGTAAATCGGAAAGAATTGAGCTGTCATCCTTTGAAATTTATGTAGTAAAAAGTTGGGAAATTTTAACCTAAACAAATAATTTTAATTGTGCAAATTGGCTGGCAAATTTTATTTTTTTCGAAAATGAGCAAGGAAACGCCATCACCGTGAATTTTTTGCGCTACCAAACCATGATGACTGACCAATTTTTATAGCCACAAATGGTTAATGTTGACATCAGTGACCTTTTCCGGCCAAAACAATTCACTTATTGTATGAACACTTTCCTGGTGGCGTAATTTCTCGATTTTGCAATATCAATTGGCTGCCACGTTCCTGTGATATAACGCCGCCGGATTATTTTCCCTGGAGCCATTTCAAAGACCGAGTTTACGTGAACCAACCAGAAATAACTGGCACTGTGAAAGATAAAATTCAGCGCTCCATTGAAGCTTTGAAGTGAAGCTTTGTTGCAAAATATGCTTCAAAAGTTTGTGAAAAGAGTGGATGTGTGCCGACGTGCTAGAGGTAGATATTAGCCCGAAATCATATTAGATTATTAAGCCAATTTACTTCCTAATCGAATTATTTCAAATGTCCACGAAAGACAGCACTGTGATATGCATTAACATACACAATAATGCATATCTGAAACAATTTATGATGTTAATAATGGTCCTACTCATGTCAGCCAACAATTGAAGTCGTGCTCTCGAAGAGCACCACATGCTTTTTTGTCGTCGCACTAAATACTTTACCCAACAGCGCCCTAAATCTCATTGCATTAGTTTAGAGTATTATACACGAATCCTGAAACTAATAACATTCTTCAAACACACAATTTTCCTTTATAAAGGGTCCGCCATCTAACGTTTTTTTTTTCAACTAGTGCATATTTCGTGAATGGTAACACTTAGCTCATGTCTGATTTGACAGATAATTAGTTTTATCCTTCCGCTGAATGAATATGGTTGTGTATACGCTTGAACAACGCTGGGAAATAGCGACTTACAGAAGATGCCGATTTTGCCAAAAAAAAATCATCTTTTCAGATGAAGCACATTTTGATCTTGGCGGGTATGTAAACAAGCAAAATTTTCGCATTTAGGGCACAGAAAACCCGCACGCATACATTGAAAAGCCGACTCACCCAAAATGAGTCACTGAGGCATAATTGTGCCGTTTTTTCGAAAATGAGCAAGGAGTGGCCGTTACAGTCAATGGCGATCGTTATCGGGCCATGTTGAACGAATTTTTGTTCACAAAAATTGAAGAGGAGGATATTTGCAACATTTGTTTTCAACAGGACGGCGCTACGTGCCACACAGCCGAAGCTACACTCGATATTTTTTATAGCACTTTCAAAAAAAAAAAGTTATCTGGCGGACCCTTTATCATTCATTCATTATTTCCCTACATTAAATCCTTTAAATATGTTTTTCAAACTTATTTGAAAGTTTCTTAGCCCTAACTAGCGGTCTACACTAGCCATGAACTTGGTATGGGCATCATGTCGGACATGGCAAATGGCTAATGGAGACGGCTTATGTCCAACTTTTCGTCCATTGTCTGACATGGATGCCCGAACATATGTCTGAGCAACAATCTTCACCATGAGATTCTCAGTCCGCAACCATTTGCAATAGAAAGAAAAGAGACAGAACAAAATTAGTAAATATTTTATCTTTATTGCACTAGCGCAAAATACTGTGATATGCCTGAACATGGACATCGCACGTATTCACCACAATAAAGAAGATAATGATTTTTTCACAGTTGCTCTGCCGGCATCATTTTACTGTCATGTCCAAGTCGATGGCTAGTGGAGACGTAGGGTAAGACAGCAAATAATTATTATCATACGCAGCTGATATTTAATTATAAATAAATATCTGATATATTTATTTGCCATTTTCAAATATTTTACATTCATGAAAATAAAATTACTCTTTCAAAATGTACTTAGTTATATCAAGTTACATGCCTCATGCCTCAGAGCCAGAGATTTCGGGACGTGTGATCTCAACCTACACATTTAAGCCCGAGACAAGCAGCAATTATTCTTACAAAATAATACAAACATTGAACTTTACACCACTAGACACACATTATCATTAGGAAAGTTAGTTGTTTCTTTCAGCCGCCCTTTCCCTACCCTGGTCACTTTCTTATTCGGAGAATTTTTATGACCCCACTCAATTGTTTTGTTACTCACGCATCTCTTTTACATCAAAAGCCCTTTAAAAAAAATCTTAACCACAAAAGCTTTCCGTTTCAAAATGTTATTTCTGTTAAATAATATGAAATAATTTTAATGAATGTTGCCTTGCTGTCTTCAAAATAATCTCATATTAAATTCTCTTATAAACATGTTTATTCTATTTTTAACATATATTAAAGTCGGCAGCTTGTTGTGGTGAATGTGTTTAATTCTTAAGATTCACATGCAAACAAATGCACTATTTGAAGGCATTTATGTTTGTATTTAGTAGAAACAAATAAATGTTATTTGTTCAATTATAATGGTTTGACTTGAATTACCAGAGTGTATACGAGTATAAAATTTAAGTTATTCCTCTGTATGTTGATAATACTGTTGTATTTAACAAATTAATTTGCAAATAACAATAAACTCCTTCCCTAAACTGGTAAATTTATAAGATGTGTGTTGAAACAATAGACAAACTATATAATAAAATAAACTAATCTGAAAGCATACGAATTAATAGCATATTAGTAAAAATATTCCTAGTGAATGCTACAGATATCAGTAATTTTATTTTAACTTTTTGCATGCAAATACTAATATTGAAATGTTTAGAAGTGCTTGATGATTTCCCGGTACTGTGTAGCAGAATCTTCGGCGAAGTAAAATAACAAATAAAATTGCTTAAACTTAAGACAGTTTTAAAAAATTTAATGCGCCTCATTGACACCAGAGGCGCTGCAACACGGTATTATTAAAAACTTGAAGAAAACAGAGTTTTTAAAAGAATGCAGCTTTCCTCTATCTCTTCCTTCACCACCTGCCTTCTCTATCACTATCCGTTTCCTAAAGAAGGTAACACCTAGTAATAGTGGTAGGCATTCGTTACCTGGGTGTTCCTTCTCTTTCAAAAATAAAAAATAAAAAAAATTATGCGGGTTTGGTTAAACAAAAAAGGTATAAATTTTGCTCTCAAAGCTCATTTAGTGGGTCTCCGAAATTACACTATATAACATAGTTGAAGAACATGATAATGTGGGATTTTTGTTGAGCAGACAATTTTTCCAGCCTTGGGCGCGTAGAAAATAATAGCCTGTTTCAAAATAATGAAACGGAACTTTCGACTGAAAATTTATACTGAAAACAAAAACAAATTCTCATATTTTATTATTGTTTTCAATATAAATTTTCAAACGAAATTTTCGTTTCGTTATTCAGAAACAGGCCATAAGTCTTAAAATTTAAAATTACTGAATTTTTTGCTTTACAATTTCTATAAAAGTTTTTGCAGTCGCATTAAATTTCCCTTGAATTATTTACATAATTTTATTATTTACACAAAATTTAACACAGTGTCTTGAATTCATATTTTATTTTTGTTACTTAATTAAAAAACCACAAAATTCAAGCAGCCATTAAATTGAAACACACTTCTAAAGCAATTTTGTGCTACAGAAATTTAAAAATAAAAATTAATATTAGCCTAATGCTAAGTAATCCTATTACAGATTATCCTTAAATGCCTTTAAAAATTCATACCAAAAAAAAATTTCTTCTTACGCAGAAATTCTTGAAGCCTTAAACAAAATTTAATACCAGAAATTAGTGGCAGCCATAAGACACTTAATTGAGTTGTTTTAACCCTTAAATGCATGAGGTCAGAACCTTTGACTTATATCAAGTAATTCTAATGCAAATTTGGTCCCTAAACACGAATATAGGCTTTATTTTCAAGAAAAATTAACGGTTTTCGTTAAAAATTGGAAAAACATCTCTTTTTTAAAAATTAAAAACGAGAGAAAAAACTATTTAAAAAATTTAACTTGATCCAAATTTATTAAAATTCGTTAAAATAGTGTCCCATATACAATATGATAATAGTCCCCACAAAAATGGCACACATACTAATTATTTATTTACTTTTGAAATTTTGTTCACAAGCTATATTTTTTCAAAAATTTCATACGGCAACTTTGGTAGCTTGCTGATGATATAAACAAATTAAAAACAAACTTAAACGGCGTTTCAAAGAACACTTATACAGTATTCTTTATTGAGTTTCGGTTACATTTACTATATTATTTTTATCAAATAAGTAATGTACCATTTATGGTACGGTATGCATTTAAGGGTTAATGACAAATTGAAGGAATTTCGCAGCATTATTTTGTGGCAAAAGCTTAAGGCAAAAAACCAAAAATTTTCTTTTCGTTTAAGTATCAGGTGTTTAGTTGTTAAAGTGATTAATGTCACTGTTTTTTCTTGTGCATATAAGCAAACCCAAACGTGTAGAAGTGTATAAAATGTTTTTAAGACTTACAGATACATACAAATTTAAATGTGTGTGTATAGGGTGAAATATTAAGCAATGGATAACTTATAATCATCCAAACAGAAGAGTACCATCGTTTCAACGTTGTCATATGTTAGAGCTATGCTCTTTATGCCACGACACAGAGGCTTGGACGTGATTTTCATAACAAAAATAATCGATACCATAACAGCGATAAATTTATTTCTGTTTTGATTCCTTTGTATTTTAAAGCAGAGTACGAAAATAAACTAAACAAAATGTTTGATTTTTTTCCGTTCTTTTAAGTGAGTGAAACAAAAAAGTGGCCCCGCCCACTTCTTTAAGCGCAAAGTTATGCTATTCTAAGAGCCTAAACTATTTGCCAAGTTTCGCGGGAATTGCATAAAGGGAACTACATATAATTTAATAGTAGCCTTTGATGGGTGTGGTCAGCCCACTTTTTTTAATGCATGCTATAGTAGTTTTTAGAACTCAAGATGCTTAGCAAGTTTCGTAAAAATCGTTAAAGTAAAAGCACGTAAAGTATAATATTAAATTTTAATGAGACTGGCTCCGCCCACTTTTTTTGAATGCAAGATTGTGTCTTATTAAAAGTTCAAAGTAAGTGCCAAGTGTGGTAAAAAGTCAGCTTAGAATAATGCACATTGAATGCATTATTCAGTTTTAATGGGAGTGGCCCCGCCCAATTTTTTTAATGCAAGAGTATGGCTTTTTTAAAGCTCCAGGTGTGTTTCAAGGTCTGTAAAAATGTATTACAAACAAGCAGGTGAAGTATAATTTTAAATTTTAATGGGCGTGACCCGCCCACTTAATTGAGTGCAAAAATATGTTTTTTTTTTGCTTAATACATGTGCTAAGTTTCGTAAAAATCTATAAAATAGAAGTACGTGAAATATAATATTGAGTTAGGTTAGGTGGGCGTAGCTCCGCCCATTTTTTTAACTTCGAAATTGTCTCATAACGAGAACGCAAGGTGTGTGCTAAGCTTAGCTGCTATCGTATAAGTAAAAAATTATAAGATCAAAGAAAAATTATTAGTGGGCGTGGATCACCTACTTATTTAAACTGGGAAAAAAGTCGGTTTAAAAGGTGCCGATTTCACAGAAAACATTTCCTGCAATAAACAGGCTTAATTGAAAAAAAAAACAAAAATAAATTCAAAATTTTATTGAGTCAATCAAACTTTTAATTAAATTAAATTTTGAAACAAAAGTTTAATTGATTCAATTACATTTTTAATTGATTTTTGTTTTGTTTTTCAATTAAACGTGTGTATTGCAGAACAATTTTTTTCTGTGTTATGAAGTAACAAACATAAAAAGAAACATCTTCTTCCTTTTTTTTTGAAGTCGCTTAAGAAGCCACTGAATGTAAGTTATAGTCATCCTCAGTTGAAAAGGAATTTGTTTTAGTATTGTCCATTAACAAAACAAATCAAAAAATATGAAGACTTTTGTTTTGGACTTTGCAGAAAATATTTGGCAAGTATTTCGCAATTTTTTAATATCAATTAAATGCTCTATGTAGAAGGTCCTGCCCTAAAAAAATTACTCTTTCTTTTCCAAATAAATGTGCAAACTAAATCATGTGTTTTTCTTAAAAAAAAAGTTTTTTTTCCAGTACAAGCTGAAGGATTTCTTTGTTTCTCCTGTCAAACAAATATTTTATGTGTATGTGTGTGTGTTGTAGTTATTATTAACTTTATCTTTGAGTATACACAGAATTTGAGATTAATATCCTCTTTTGCCTTAATAATACCCAAACATTTTTTTCTTCTTTACTTCTGCTACGATACCTTTTTTTCTATTTAATTTTTTTTTGCTTTGCCTTTTTGCATATTTGATAAATATTGTACAATGTATGTATGTATGTATGTACGACTATGTATTCGAATTTTCGATATGACTTTATTGTACTTTTTCCTTCACACATAATAAATATATTAATTTTCTTGCCTTACTTTTCGACTTTTTATTTATATACATATGTACGAGTATACTTGTTTGTTTTTAAACTTTTTCTGAGTGTTTTGTACAAAATATCTTTATATGCTTCAGTCAAGTGCTTTACTTAAGCCCTGTACCGGAAGCTGTAATAGCATAACACCAGCAACAAAAAAAACGTTATACCTGTAAAATTAAGGAAACTGAATAATAATGTAAAATCTTTTTCTTTATAGGGTGAACCTTTATTTAAAATATGAATATTTGAATTAGTGAGCGTAGTGCAGATAATAGGGTTTTTTTTTCTAATTTGTTGGCTCACCCTACAACATCCTCTCTGACATTTTATGAAATTTATATGACAAATGTTATGGCATATGGTCTCAAAGTATGTTTAACTATGGCGCTGATACGTTAACTCCTGCTCGTGCCATGCACGATTCCAACACAATTTTTGGAGTGTTGGCAGAGAATATATAATTTCTTGTAGTTTTTATTTTTTTATATTCATACATATTTTAGACGAAGAACATAAAAATTAATTTTGCTGCTCATAGAAGTGTGTGCATGCATGTAATGGGTGTTTTTTATTGAGGTATAGAACTTTAAGTTGGCATCACTTTTTTAACTGGCGGCCATTTTGTCAGCTGTCAAGTGATTAATATTTAGTTTGGTTTGCCATTTCATCATGAACAGGTTGACAAAAGAACAACGCTTGCAAATCGTGCAAATTTATTTCTAAAATAATGGTTCAGTTCGCGAAGTTTACCGCAAGCTCCGTCCATTTTATGGTCGACATAATCGTCCATCAGAGCAATTAATTCGGTTAACCATGGATCGTTTTCGCACTACGTTTACTCTATGTGATAATACGCATCCGCAGAGACATCGAACAGTGCGCACCGAAGAAACAATTGCCGCTGTAGAGCAAAGTGTTGAAGAGGACCTGAATGAATCGATTCGCCACCGTGCACAGCAATTGGAGCTTTGTCCATCAACTTTATGGAATATTTTGAAGATTTTGAATGTGGATGAGTTGTGGTTCCAACAAGACGGCGCTACATGCCACACAGCGCACGTCATAATCGATTTATTGAAGGAAACATTCGATGAGCGCATAATTTCGCGGAATGGACCTGTCAATTGGCCACCAAGATCGTGTGATTTGACACCATTGGATTATTTTCTTTGGGGATATGTGAAGTCGCTCGTCTACGCCAACAAACCAGAAACGTTAGGGGACTTGGAAGCCAACATTCGTGGCGTTATTGCCAACATACGGCCCCATATGCTCGAAAAAGTGGTTGAAAATTGGACCTGTAGAATTGGCTTTATTCGAGCCAGCCGCGGCGGCCACATGCCCGAAATCATATTTAAACATTAATGGCATAAAATTATCCTTCCAATAAAGCCAAATTGATGGACATTAAAACGATTTTCTTGTGTTTTATTTCAATTCGAAGTTCTATACCTCTAAAAAAACACCCTGTAGTTACATATATATGTATGTATGTTATGTTTTTACACGTGTATTTATATGTTTATTTTAAGGAGATTTATTTTTATTTTTCTATAAATAAATGATTATATTTAGTACAAAAAAATATTTCATAAATTATATATGTATGATTATTTTGCTAGAGCTGGTTTTGTATGGTTGCCTGAATAAATAAAAAATGCTTAAAGTTTTACTACAAAGACCCTAACTCATTTTTTTAATTCAAAATTTTTGTTTATTTTGTTTGGAGAACCTCTATCTAATGTATCGAAAAATACCAAAATCTCGATTTCAAAAAAAAAAAAAAAATTAATGAGTTAGGGCTTTTCTACATTAAGATAACGATATGTATTCCTAATTTAGAATACTTAAAAGGCAGGCGTCATTCACAACCTATGAGCAATAGTGCTCGACCAAAGGCAAAGCCGAATCTCGGCCGAACCGAACTCGAAACCCAACTGTACTTATTAAATCTATATGTATAAAAAAGTTTTGTGTGTGTTTGTTATAAACGCATGATCTCTGGAATTATAAAAAGGTGTGCAGCTGAAATTTTCAATACAGATTCGGGTCAACACCCGTTTTTTAGCTTGAAAAACGTTATTGATTGTTAGACAACGCTTTCCGGGCTTAGCCAGTTCACTATAAGGAACAGATATGATATTTTGAGCCAGTGTTGCCACTTTTTTTCTAGAGCTTATCCCCACTTTTTGATTTGTCATCCCCAAAAATCCCCAAATTAAGTTTTTTTGATTAAAATTTTTTCTTTTGTGAAAAAAAATAAATTTTTTTAATTTCATTTGACAAATAATGACAAAAATAACATTTATTCAATAAAATTCATTAATATCTATAGCTATATTTACATTCATATAAATTTAATTTGTACTTATAAAACTTATAAAGAAAAAATTACACATAGTTCAATATATACACAAGTATACAAATTTTTTTAACCAAAGTTTACCATTTCAAAAACTTCAGAATCGAAATCTTCTGATTAATCGGCCTCAGTATCTTTGTTGTACATAGTTCCTGTATTAAAAAGTTTTAGCTATTAAGCAGAAGGATTAAGTTTGTCATAATAAATTTAATTATTTTTAAAGTGTGTGTTTATCCTAAGAAGTGCTTCCAACTTGCAATACCCCAGCTAGCATTTGGGTGATCATTTCTGGCAGAAATATCTTATATGATTCTCTACAGATCGCTTTTGATGATTAAGAAGTGATTTATCACTTGGGCGATTGAAAGAGGATTCACTTATGATTCATCTATATGATCAAATAATGATTTCTTGAAAATAGGGAAACATCATGCAAACCGCAAAAAGGTGATTTAAATGATTTAATATGAAAATTGCTCAAAAATAATTAGCAAATCGTATCATAACTGATTCTTTGGTATGATTCATCTGTAGGGTACCTTTTTCTCACAACGGGAGTATCATTTATGATCGAAAAATGAGCTCATATACGGTTATTTTTCCCGTCAAGCTGATTCGGAAACGATTGGATTATGATACAAAATGCTACCTGGGACGAGTTGTTGCGTATTTTTGTTTCGGTAGTGTTCATTATTGGTTAATCTGCCTAGATACTTCTTCTTTATTAGGAAACATTCACTGTGAATAGTGACACAAATTTTTAGACTTGCCACACGCATATTTCTTAGTTCAAAAATCATTCTTGTTACCATCAGTTATAAAAAAATCCCCAACAAATCGCCTCAAATTTGGTTATCATCCCCAACAAATCCCCAGATCCCCAATAGGAAATTTTCATCCCCAATTGCGAAAAAAATCGCCAATTTGGGGACAAGTCCCCTAAACTGGCAACACTGTTTTGAGCTCAATTAATTTATTAAAAGAAACCCTGTTGTGCAAAACACACACTCATTTCGTTAAAGATGCTGAACACCAAAATTTTTTTGATATTGATTTTTCCCGTCACGGTATCAGGCGTGAAAGGCTGGACCGTTTCAACTATTCCTATTTAGTTTTATTTGTTAATATCTGGAGACGAGAATGATATTAAAGAAAAACGCAACAAAAAACCAATAGTTGAAGTTTTTGTTGTAAGTTTGAGTTTATTCTGCGGTAAATCTAAAACGTCTTAATGGGTTTAGATAAAATTCGATAGACTGTCCAGATAACAAATACAGAATACTTTTTAAGGGATAAAACGGGTGAAATTTTTTTACTTTTGGTACTTTTTCTGTTTGTTAGATTTTATTTCTTTTAATAAATTGTACGAATGTGAGTGAGTTCAATATTCAACGTCGGTCAATTAAGCTAGTAATAAGTAAATAAATAAATAAACCCTGCGTGTACGAGTCAAACTCGCACTTTATTGAGTTTATTTTTAATAGGGTGGTTTTTACTTGTCCTTTCTGTCCAGTGCAACTTGATTTAAGACAAATTTTATTGCAGTGGGATATTCAAAATGAAACTTCTTATTGGCATAACCATTATTTCTAATACACTAGAGCCCCACACGCCACATGGCGAATAAAAGATATAAAGTTTAGCCTCTGAGTCAATGCTGACAACTTCGTAGCCCTTCCCCAGCCAAATTAAAGCTGTTATGTATCAGAGTTTTCTAAACAATTGCAAAACAAAAAATCAAAAACGGTCTCACACATTCTTACCCCTACTACTCATTTCCGTTCCTGTTGTATATAATTGATAAACAATTAAATTATTTCCTTTTTCTGTTTTTTTTTTTTTTTTGTGTTGTAAACAAGAAGTGCGTCAATCAAACTGTCATTCATTTGTAATATCTACTCTTCATGGTTCAAAATCACTTGTATCTGCTCAGTTGCTTCCTTATCTCATAAAAGTTGTTGACAGTTATGTTCATCCAAGCTATTTGCTACAGTTACTCCTTTATTACATGCTATATGTACGTTGTGTTAAGGGATGTAATCGCTTAAATATCTTTTAACTCTTCCTTTTCCCTATGTTTTAACTTTGTCTTTTTTTCAGTTGCCATAATTGTGTTGGCATATTGTTGGAAAACGTTTTTGACAGTTTCCAAACTTTATGATTGTATTTTGAGAAATGTTTGACAGCTTTATGTGCATTGAGTGATTTGTTTTATCCTTAAGCAAAAACATTAATGGATATTGTACAAAATAAAAATAAACTAATAAATAAAACAATAAAGCAGAAAGTGAAAGTTTGATTTTACGAAAGCAGAAATTTCTAAAAGACAGGTATTTATTTATTTAACAGATAAATTATTACAATAATACTCCCATACATATACATACATACAAATATACAATAATAGCAAGAAAATTAGCTAAAGCGATTCTTGACAGAAATCTGTTACAAGCGTGCCAGGAAAAGTCATAAATTTTATATATATTTATAATTTTAAAATCTGACAATTTTGGACAAAAGCACTCTGCTTGCCTTTCAAGGTTATAGAGAATAAAGGCGATTAGTTTGTTCACGTGAAACTGGGAAATTTTTTAATGGAACAAAGCAGCATTTCACATAAATGAAATGGCGTCTGTTGGCCGCCATATTGAGTTTCGATTACTGTCGTATCTTTAGTGACACTCCCAAGATCAAGATGTAAGGATCATCAAAAGCGGTCCACGCGTTCGGCTTACATAGTGCCGCAAAGGAACACACATACATGTATACATACATACAGTCATACATACATATATGCAATACACACAACACTATTCTCTTCTATACATCGCGCATTCACGTAAAAAACTGAAAAGTTTGAATAATTAAATCTTATTTATCTCAAGTAATTTTGTATAAGAAATTCACGAGCGAAGCAGTCCTTAAGGACGCAGCATATCTAACAATGATCGTTTTGGTGCTTTTTTAGTTTTGGCATTGTTTTTAGTTTTAGCGCTTTTTTTCAAAGTACTTATTTTATAAGCTAATTTTTTAAAACTAATTTTTTTACTATATCTTAATCAATCCGTAAGTTATGGTAATTTTTCTGCAGAAGAAAATACTCGTAAATGTTGAATTTCTGTCGTCTTGTAAATAATAAAAATTTATTTGATATGGAATTTGTTCATTAAGCGTGCAGCTGTTGTATTGCATTTTTTTGTTGTTTAATTTTGTAAAATTTTGAAATACTTTCACAAACTTGCTTTATTTTATTTTTTTCATTTCAATAAAATTTAAATTAGTTCAATTATAAAAATTTAAGCTTAAAATGCAAATTGCTTTTCCTTTTCGAAAATTTGCGTTGATTTTTCGTTTATCATTCTTGCAAATAAATCATATTCGTAGAACAAGATTTTACGGCAAAATGAACGTGTAACAAAAAAAAAAATTGAAATATGAAATAAAATGATAAATGTGCGGCATATGTGTGCATGTTTATATACATGACTTGATGTGTATGTGTGTGTTAAATCACATTTGTGCCAAAACACATAAAATGATATATTCATATACAAATGGTTGAATAGACATACACGCAAAGAAAAAATATGGTTGAGGTAACCATAATCAAACAGCAATATACTATGATTGAATTATATGGTTGCAGTCAAATCATGTTGTTGTCAATGGAAAAGCAAAGTTTAAATAATATTATTTTCTGAGTTAATAATAATATTATCTGCAAAACAATTGTTATACCTAATCTTATTATTGTAAATAAGACAACACTATTGTTAGATGTGACTAAAATATAATTGAGACTTACCATACCATTTTCTAATATTATAATAATATTGTTAAATATGACCATAGTATTATTTTATGTAATAATAATATTTTGTTTTTTAATCATATATTTATTGGCAACTCTTTTGTTTCAAACAGCTGTGCGGTAAATCCGAAATAAAAATAAATTAATATTGTTGAAATAAAATGTATGTATGTATGTATGTATGTGTAGAAATGTATACTTGCATACATGTGTATACACGAAATACAGACATACATACATATGTGTGTGCACATTATTTTTATTTATCTACCCTTTTGTTTATCCTTTTTTTATTTATTTAACACCACGCGTGCACTACCGATAACTTACAAACGAAATCCTGAACTGACAGGTGTTTTTTTTTTTAAACTTAACATAGTATGGTTTTGTATAACATTATATTGTTATTTACATCATATTATTTTTACACAATAATACAAATTATATTGTAGTCATAAATTTTTAACAAGACTATATTGTTAAACTCTAACCATATCGCACTTTCTATGAATATAATAATGTAATTATTAAATTCAAACATTACTGTATTTGTCGTAACGAAATTAATGTTTAAAATAACAATAACTAGTTTTCAACGACCACACATTTGTTTCAGAGAACATTATATTGTTTTCTCAACCATTTTACAACCATATCTTTTCTTTGCATACATATATCTAAAACGTATAGATACGTAAAGGAAAAATCAGCTTAAAATCTATAAAAACCATATTGAATTAATAGAAAACATTAACGAAAGTCTAGTCATCTTGAAATTTCTTATTTCAATATCGAAAAATATTAATTTACAGTATTAATTTATTAATTTTATTTATTTTTAAGTATCTCACCATACATTTTCTATTACATATATTGAAAATTATTGAATTAATGTGACGCGTTCGTATTTTTAAGTTGCAGCTTTTCCCTGAGTGTATGTATGTTCATTCATACTCATACACATTTATTTCTAACCAACCATGCGTTTGTTACTCCTGCCATCTTCAAATACAAAATTTGGTTTTTAGTTAATTCACACACTTTCACACTTCCATAGGCATTAAGCAGCGATTCCCAAAGGTTTGTATGAGTGAGTTGAGACAGGGATTTCAGTACGATTTATACTTTTTAGTTTCTGATTTTGCAATATTTTTCACCATGACAAGCAAACTCTTTTCAATTACGCTCTCAAATTTATAACTCATATGCACTTCAAATATTCTTTTCATTTTGATACTAAGAGTTAAAAGTCATATCGTTATTCATATTGTAATAAAGTCAAAAGAAAAAAATCAATCAACTGCAGTTTTTTAAACAAGCAAAACTAATTTGGCTTGTACGCAGACACTCCCACAATCTCCGGGAGGTATCGAAGCCTCACTCTCCGACTACTTGCTGCAAAATGTTTTTTAATTTATCTGATTTATGATTCTATTAGGCTAAAGCTCGTATCGCTTTGTAAGACAAATTACATGTGATAATTGGAACAAATTGCACTAAAGTCAACTGTAAATTATTATGACAAATACCAGCAAAACGGAACAACATGCTATTTCGAAGGCCCATACACCTGCAACATCAGCGTTCTTATGTTGGATTCACTCCTAGTGGTGTCAATTGGTGTAAACTTCAGCTTTGTATATATAACTATCAATTTAATTTTTTCAAACGATATCTGATTAATAGAATTTTTAAATTTTATTTTCTCTTTAAACAAATTGCAATTCAATGCAGTTTAGGAACCTCTGGTGTATTTTATGTACACTTGCTTACACTTTTCAAAGCACAGCAGGCAATATTAGGGCTTTAGAGCACCGAAAATCCTATTCACTTAGTCATACATACATCTAAGCTTCCGAAATGCTCATAAGCTTGAATGCAGTTCATCTAGAATTCATTGAATTTGTGTCCTTTATATGAACATCTAGTAAATGTCTATAATACCAAATAATAACACATATGTGTGTATATATGTGTATATTAACATTTAAAACATTCGAAAAATATCGTTTAAAATATTGTGGCAACAAGTGAAGCAAAACTTTGTTAAATAAGATACACATTTGTGGTTACATGTAAAGAGCGTTTTCATAAGAGAACCTTGATTTGTAATTAAACGACAAAAAAATGTATCAGCACCCAGCTGCGGCGTTAAGTAGCACCAAAAAAAATACTTTTAAGCGCCATAAACATAAATTTTTGGGTCCGATATAGCTGGTGTAAATTTTAAGCAGATCAGGTAAAGTTAAGTATCTTTTATAATTTTTATTTAAAAAAAAATTATATTCTTGCCTGCTCCTCTGGAGACTTGTAACATTTGTGCTTAGAGTCATAAACATTAAAGTAAATTTTCATGTTAAACGGTGGCACAAATTGAGTAATCCTGCGAAGAAGTATTATATAACTTTATTTTCTGCTGGCCGCTTCAGGACCTAAAAATTCCAGTCTTATAAGTACAGTTGCCAACAATAAAGCATCAGTGGAATTCGAAAACAGCATTTTGTTCTGTCCTCCTACAGCCTTATGTATAATCAAAAACTGGCATGAAGTTAGCATAAGTGACAAAATTTAACTACTTGTTGACGAGTTTCTCTATACAATTTGACATTAAAGATCGCCCCATAATGTAGTTTTAACACACGCTTATATCCTGTCATGAGTTTTAATGTAAAATTGTATGGCAAAACATGTTAAGACCATATTCAATTTTGCCACTCATGCTGACTTCATGCCTGTTTTTTATTATACACAAGGCCGCTAGTTTTTACCGATAAAATTTCAATTTCCCTTCAAGTAGTTGATGTTTGGCAAATAAAATTAACTTTTTTAACTTTGGCCAATTTCTGCCTAATATAATGAAATAAAAACATCGTTTTACTGTTTTGTATAAATCTTCAGTGAGTTTTGTACACCTCAATTGAAATTCCAAGAGTTTGATTAAAGTTCTCGAGATGTGAAATCTTCTAAACTAAAACATAAAATTGTGTGGCCGAAAGCCAATGGTGGCCTCTGCTCTAACTCAACGGGTTATCAGCATTGCAGAATAATCGTTCTATGCATCATGCATAACGTGACCAGAAGCTTTTTACAAAAAGCGTGACGATCGTTCAAAAAGCGGGATTTTGACGAAAATACGGCCAAAAAGCGGGATTTTTAAATAAACAATTATTTGAAAGCGGGATGTGTAATACGCACATAAAAAGTTTGTATGTACTTAGGAAACACAGTTTTTAACTCAAAAGAATCGATTTTAAATAAACAAAAGTTTTTATTAACAAAAATTTTTATTTAGTAACGTAAAATAAATAAAAGTAAAGATTTTTTGACTTCATTTACAAAACAAAATACGATTTTTATACAAAACAATGTACAAAAACTTAAGGCGAATGATAGGAAGTGACCTTGTTAGTCCATATTATCATCAACTGACTACACCAATGTGTCAAACTCTTTATAAAAAAATAAGCAAGAACTTTTTATTTTATTATTGACAGTTTGGTGAATGTCAGTTGTTATTCTCCTAATAAGCCCTCTTGGTAATAAATTCCTAAAGCAGCAGAATGTCAGCACATATAAAGCACTGTAACAAAAGGATCTTTGAGTGTGTACGTTTGTATTTTTATTTTTTTCATTTGAGGAGCTGCCAGATCCAAAAAAAAAAAAAAACAATAACTTCACTAAAAAATATTTGGAATAAATTTTTATCAGTTCCATATTAATAAAAATATATTAAGAGATAAGAAATTTCCAAACTCTAAAAAGCGGTATAAAGCGGGATAAAAATTCAAGGCGGGATCAACCTCAGAAAAGCGGGATGTCTGGTCAGGTTAATCATGCATGAATTTATTAGATGACCCTTTATTGCGTCCTGCTTTCATTACACTGATGTATGAGCAATATTCAATGCAAATAATTAAATATCAAGTATACGTTAACATTAAAATGTTGATTTTAACTGAAACTATTGCATACTTTTTTGGATTATTAAGGCTAGTGTTGCCAGCTACACTCACACGTTTTTTTTAATAATCTTCCTTAACAAAGCTTCAACTTCGCTGCAATTTTGAGACTTTAATTTTCAGAGCGATCGTATTTATTAAAGCTTTATTTTAATAAAAAAAAAACTCCTCAGATTCTATTGTAATATATATATATAAAATAAATTTCACTTTACATGTTCCTTCATATAAATTTTTCATTTTAAATAACCTTTAATACTCCTACCTTTGAAAAAAAATTCCATGCATTTACACACTTCTATATACTTTTATCGCAATTCATATATAGTATTGTATTAACACATAAACACATGTACTCTTAAGTCAAATTCATAAAGTGATGCACTCTTCTAATGATTTTGCAATAAACAGTGGATTTGTTTTTAAACTAAATGAAAAAAGTCTTAAACAATTAATTAATTAGAATTTTTTAAAAATTGTAAATGTATATGTGATTGAAAGTGATAGTACATATTAATATTGTTGACCTTAGATAAAGTCTAGTTACACTGGCTTTAAAAATTTCAGAAACGAAGCTTTACATATACAAAAAATCCTCATGTCTCTAACGATTCATTTCATTTTTTTTTCATTTATAAATTCATCTTTATTAACATCTTATACTTAGCATATAAATTTATAATTTCGAGATTTTATCTATAGATACTACAGCGAATAATATTGATAATAGAAAAAGCTTGATATTAATTTAACAATTTTGACATTATTTAAAGGAAAATAGGAAAAACCTTTATATGAAAAGAAAAATAAATTAAAATATAGTTAGAAAATATACAGGTATACCATGAAATTATCTGAGGATAATACATGCATAGATGCCATTTTCAATTTAATGATTTCTGTTTTAAAGCTGCAATTATGCCAGTTGTATGCATTCTCTTATCATTTGATAAGGAGAATTTAGAATAGATTCGTGATATTTGTTGTTAAGTTTTTTTATGAAATCAATAATTAGCTCATATCCAGTTTCGTGGTGGAGAAGTTGAGTTGAATATCTCCAATTTTTGTTATTTATTATTTTAAGACATTTATTTTGAATAATTTGTAGTTTTTTCAAATGTGTTTTTGCTGCATTATACCAAATAGGACTTGCATAAGTCAAAGTTGGTCTTATTACGCTTTTAAATAATAAGTTTTTGTTCTTAAAGTTAAGTGTTGAACGTTTACTAAGAAGTGGCCATAAAGCTCTGATAGTTTTCATAGATTTTTTACAGGTTTCACCGATGTGTTTCCCGAAATTAAGTTTCTTATCGAGGCAAACTCCAAGATATTTGACATCGTTTTTAATTGTCAGGCTCTCATTTTGAAAATTTAACTGACGGCTTGGTAATCGTTTTGGGGAATTGTTGTAAGGGAATATAATAGCCTGAGTTTTAATAGGGTTTTTTTTATTTTCCATTTATAAAAGTATTTGTTACATAGAGAAAATCCTCTTTCCATTTTTTTCAACAGTGCTTTAGTTAGTTTACTAGACGTGATGAGAGCTGTGTCATCAGCGTAATAAGCGACTTTCATGTATGATGGAGGACAGAAATCTGATGTGTAGATTGAGTACAATAACGGAGATAATATTGAACCTTGTGGTAGACCTGCAGTAATTTGTTTCTGAGACGAAAATGTTTTGTTGATAGCTACTACAAATGTTCTGTCAGTGAGAAAATCAGCAATAAGTTTGCACAAATATTTTGGTATATTGGCTTGGAGCAATTTATAAACAAGACCGTTGTGCCAAACGGTGTCAAATGCCTTTTCGACGTCAAGAATTACTAAGCCTGTAGATTTTTTAATTCGTTTGTTGGACTTAATTATGTTTGTGATACGGTTTATTTGGTGAACTGCGCTATGTTGTTTTTTAAACCCAAATTGTTCGTTTGCTAATATTGGGGTATTTTCAATAAAACTGTGGATTCGGCTTTGAATAACTTTCTCATATAATTTGCCAAGATTACTTAATAAACTTATCGGCCTATAACTATGTGGACTGTGTTTAGGCTTATTTGGCTTAGAAATAGCAATTATTTTGGCCTTTTTGAAATGTTTCGGGAAGTAGTTGATTCTTAAACTGCTGTTAAAAATAATCAATAACAAATTTACTGCCTTAGGAGGTAAATTTTTTATTAAAATGTTGGAAACATCATCTAATCCAGGAGATTTGGACGATTTGAGAGTAGATATTAAGAAACTCATCTCACTATTCGATATTAAAGTTAGATTTTCAGAATAGGCATCAGCGGATTTTAATGTGTTTATCTTAGTGATAACAGTTTTATCGATAGAGTGTTTGTATGTAGTCGTAAGAACGTTAGATGCGTAAAATGTGTTCGAAAATAGTTCTGCCTTTTCTTTATCCGTATTAATTTTTATATTTCCTTCTATAAGATAAGGTATTTTACTCCTTTGTTTACCTCTTAAGCTTCGGCTAATTTTCCAAAACGATTTATCACCTGTTTTCAGTTTTGAAAGCAACTTTTGTCTCTAATAGTGTTTTCACACTGCAAGTTAAAACCTGGTTTTAACGTTAAAACCATAAACAGCTGATTTTGCATTCACACTGCCAGTTTGTTAAATTCAGGTTTTAACTCACAGACTGTCTAATAACTTTGCTCAAAACAAAATAAATCTCCTGCAGAAATGCGTGTGTTTGTTGTTGTATTTTTTTCTGCTTTTTATAACACTTATTTGACAAACTGTACTACTGTTTTTGTTTGTATGAAAAACTAAGAAACTTTACAATGCGCTCTAAAATGGAAATTATTTTATATTTTGTAATACAAAGTGAAGAAGTGCTTGGAAATAAAGTTATTGTATATAAAAAATGCACAAATAAATCGCAAAATACAACTTTTTTAGTGGTTTATCGTTTATTTTCACTTTCCAGAGGTCAATGAAAAGTTTGTTGTTGTTTTCCTTCCAAAGAACTCTTATTTTTCCATAATTTTTTACTTATTGTTGCTGCTGCATCCATTTTTAAGTTGAAAATCTTTCAAGCGACATCTCTTTTTATTCACTATCATAAACATTATCAGCTGCTTCCGGTCATTTTAACTTGGCAGCACTGAATTTACCACAGCGAAAACAGGGTTTCATTTCATAAAACCAAAATAAAACCAATTCAGAAATGGTTTTAAGTTGGATTTAACAAAAACAATTTGTATGGTAAAACCAGGTTTTAACAGTTGGTTTTGACATTAAAACCAACTTTTATTAAAACCAAGTCAGTGTGAAAACACTATAACGAAGTCTATTATAAATATATAAAAAAAAAAAATTCAGCTGAGTCTTTAAAAATCGTCCAATAAAATCTTTAATAAGTTTCATATATATATGTACCTAAAACGACAGTTTCTTTGAAACTTGGGTGCATTCGTTATTCCAGCAATCTTTACTTTAAAACAAAATTATTTTAATTTGCCCATTTTGATTTTTTTTTCGAAAAAAAAAACGTTCATGCGTTAAAAGTGACTTTTCTCGAAAGTATGTTTTTTTAACTGTTTTATCACTTGTAACCACAGATTTAATTGCGCAACATACACACAGCGGTGTTAGTTGAAGCATTCGATCATCATTCACTTTAAAATATATATATTGGACTGATCTACTAAGAAGTTTAGATTAATTGAAAATAGTTCCAAACATCATCCCACCGACGACTGTGTACTTAACTTTTTTTATATATATAAATCAAACTATAATATATAAAATCAAAATATAATATAATGACAATATATGTGTTATGTAGAAAAATATTCTGACTACTTAAGCTTAAAAATTTTTCTTTTATTTTATTGATGATATTCTTTTAATTTGCGCTTTAAGTTCTTATCCACTTAAATGCTGTTGATTAAATTGTTTGTGTGTGTTCAACTGAGTTTTACAATATTTTGGCACAAAATGTAAAAAACTATCGTCCAAAAACAGTTTTTAAATATAAAATGACGGTTATGCTTGAGTCAGGATAATAATTAATTCAGTCTTTTATAGAATTATAAACATTTTGTAACACTTTTTCAACTCAAATACTACTCTGATCTGTCCCACTTTAATGTGAGTTCTTGGAAAACCTGAGTATAAATATCAAATAATAATTAAAGTAAGTAAGAAAATAAAAAACATGTTGATTATTGAGTTCTTGTTTCAAATTTGTTATTTGTTGTTAGGCTTCTTATATGTTTAAATGAAAGTTTATAACTTAATAACTCTTGTTGTTCTAAGAAATTTGGGTAAAGGTTCCCTGATGATCTGCATTAGCAACAGTGAAATGCGCATAGGATCCACCTAAGCCCCTCAATAATCAATTTCAATGTATTTTTAATGAAAAATTATTTTACTCAATAAGTAAAATAATAATTTGAATTATTAGTGCGTTAATAGATGATAAAGTTAAATAATTAAAGTACATGGTTAAATAGTTCAAATGTAAAATCTAAATAAAATATCAATAAATTTTGTCACTCTAAGAACTAGAGCCTAAAAAAAGTAAAAAAAATCAAAACGGTTATGTTAGGGCAAAAGCAGCTCCAAGATTTAGCCATAAATATGCTAATCTGGCAGCATTGGCTGTATTAATACTACTAAAAAATCCAAAAAAGTATGCAACAGTTTTCATTACAACAACTAACTTAATTGTTACGTATACTTACTATGTAATTATTTGCATTTAATATTGTTCATACGCCGGACCAAAAAAAGGGGTGTTACTCGTATAAGTTTGTAGTGTGTGTCTGTGTATCTGTGTATCTGTGTGTCTGTGTGTCTGTGTGTCTGTGTCCACGTACAGGCCAAACAGCTGGACCGATTTTGATTTAGTTTTCTCTGTTTGAAAGGTGACTTGATCTTATCTATGTTTGAAGAAAATCGGTCCAGCCGCTTAAAAAATATATCACATATTTTCTAGATATATCGGGGGTTTTCAAAATTTTTAATTTTTGTTATTATATTATTTTCTTTAGTTTTGCATTCGACTACACTGAGCAATGCCTTAAAGTATCGTTTGGTCGCTTATTTTCGCAGTAAATTGCAATTTACAAATGTTAAAATGAAATTAGATGTTGTTTGAATTTCAAGAAATATTTACACGCAAGTGCTTACTTCTCATGTTTACATGTTTGCGTATAAAATATGTTTTCACTTTAATATTTTTATTAAGAAGGAGCTTAAATGTTTAGGTATTTACGAAAATCTTTTGTAAGGTGTTAAAAATATACTATTTATATTCATAAAATTAAAATAATTTATTTAATAAAAATCATAGTCTTATACATACATCTGGATACATAAAAGCTACTGGCAATTGGTTGCACCTTAAGACTTTTGCAGTCAAATGAATAACTATTGAACTGTAATTTTAATAATGCTAAAAGCATTTGATGTAAGTAAATTTGTATTTCCATTTGTTGTGCGTAACTTAAATAGATTAAAATATGCATGAGACATCAAAGGTTTCGGTAGTCTGGCTTATACTCATAACGTTTGCTAAATTTTCCTACCACTATGAATTAAGTCAACGACTTAAGACAATCTGTAACAACTTGATTTCAAAAATCTTTTTTATTATTTTTGTTCTACTATATTTTTATTTGTGGTAATTTTTTAATATTATTTCTTGCTTAATTCAAATTGAATTTCCTGACAAAACTTCTGCTTAGTAAAAACTTCTTTTTTAGTATTAGTTATTATATTAAATTATGGTTTTCCGAATTCTGGAAATACCAACTACCACAATGTGGTTTTTAATATGAGGCAAACTTTTCACATTTTTAATTGCTTAGCTAAAATTTAAGTTAAGTATAAAAAGTCCGTTAAGAGGAAAAATAAAATTTTAGCAAGGAATAAAACTCAGTTAAGAGGAAAAATAACTTATAGCTCATAAAGATGCAACAATGTCTTTTTATAGTTTGCTAAAATAACTTCATGCATTGCATAATTCAAAGGATTAATTTTAGAGCAAGCCATTGTACAGATATACACACTTTGCGAACAACCTGGATTAACTGGCCCAATAGTAAAATTTAGCAAAGAATAAATATCAGCTTTGGTTGAGTTTGAAGAATTAGCCCGGTTATGCTGTAGCTATCTGTCGACGACCCACCAGTGGAACAACAACAAGTTTGTCGTTGTTGAAATGGGCACTCCCAACAGTTAAAGAAAATGTGGCACTTCAAGCTTCTTTTGATATTTAAAAAATATATTTATTATAATGGAAATAACTCAGAATTTTAATGTCCAAGATGTAGCACTTTATGTAATACTAAAAAAAATTCAATTCAGGTCTTAGTTAATATATGTAACTATCAGCATTAGACGCACACTATGCAAAACATATGTGAAGGTTTGGTGACAACGAGTATATGTTAAAATAAATAATTAAAAATTATATATATTTTTGTTTTAATTTGTATATCAGCATAAATATAGAAAAATAACTGAGCTCCCTTGAATTTTTTGACGTTTATCAGCTTGTGAACGATAACTATGTTGTGTTTTTTATAATTTTTAGCCTTGTCTAATTTTTTTTGTTTGAATTATTTGATGAAATAATAAAATAAATATATCATTTTTTTTTGGTTGCATATGAAGAGATTCGAAATTAAATAAATAAAAATATTGAATACAGCAATAAGAAATAGACTTCCAGGGCAGATAGTTGCAAATGAATCCTAAAACTATTTTAAAATGCGCATGAAATTTATTTCCTTTTAATTTACGTTAAGTTTCACAATACAATTACTCAAAATCCAAAAAGTATGCAATAAATTTAATACATTTGACGCAGAAAATATTTACGTATACTTGATATCTAATTACTCATAATATTAATATTAATCATACGTCAGTACATTCGTGGGAGGCGGTGATGGCTGCTGCTGCTGCTGCTGAGCAGTTCACAGTTCAAACGTATGTGCAATATTAAAAGGATTAATTAGATATCAAGTATACGTAATAAATTATTACATCACGTGCATACATGTTTTTGCCTACTTTTTGGATTTTGAGTCGGGTTGTGACCAGCGTTGCCAATTTTTAACGCTATTCATCTGATGCTTCATAAAACTGCAGGTTGACCAATTTTAAGATTTAAATTTTAATTTAAATCTCAAAAAGTTCATACTAATTTTTAAAGATATATTAGCCAGCAAATCTTAAGTAAATCTTGGAACTTTTGCCAATAAATTAATACATGCTGTTTTCATCAAGTCATATTTTTAAGTATGAGTAATAGATCATGCAAAGTTCGACCCAATTTTAATTTATAAAACTTCTGTATATCAAAGTCAGTGCGATATGCATGGACATACTTTTATATAACTTTAAAAATAATAGACATCCCATCTTAAAACTTTTACAATATTATAGCTATACCCTAAGGTAATTTATGATTAAAAAAATAAACAAAAATCGGGGCAAAGTAAGAAACATAGGAATTGATGAATATGATAACTTTCGGTTGACTTTTCAGTGCGCTATGCATGCACATAAGTTTGCATAACTTTTAAATTTATGGATATCACATTGAAGAATTTTTATAGTTAAAAGCGACACGCAAGTCTAAATTTGTTTAAAAAAAATATTTAAATCAGAAATAATTTCTTAAACGGGCTTAAGTTCAGTAATTTCAATTCTTATTGAATGAAATATTTTTATTAATTAAAGTGAGTTTTCTTTACTGAACTTAAGCACAATTAAGAAATTATTTCTGATTAAAATTCACTGCTAATCATTTAAATGTAAAAATATTACAAAAAAATCTAGGCTAGGCTATATTTTTTTTATTGAAATGGCCACTTTCAGTTTCTCAGTGCTACGATCATACGCACTTTTTGACTGTTTGTTAAATTATTATATATCTTTTCTAGTATGTATTAGACTAATTTTAAAATAAAAGATAATCAAATTTGTAGAAAGCTAGAAAAATTAGACTTAGAATTTGCATAAGTGCAAACTTTGATAGCATAAAAGGTTATCTTAGGCTGATTCGTTAAAAAAAACAAATAAAATAAAACGGGTCAGAGTTAAATTTTTTATGTGAGTTGGTCATATTCGGTTGTGTTAGTAGTGTAAAGAAATTTGTATAACTCTTAATTTTACGGAGATCCTATTTTACAAATTTTTTTAGTGTGATTTTGTTAAATATCAGGTGAATTTTAATAAAAACCTTTTACAAACATAATATTTTTTTTAGTATTTTTTAATTCGAAACCAAAATAATTTTTTTTAAACTGCAACATCTGAGCATGCAAAAACTAAACTAAAAACTAACAAACAAATTTCTTGTCTCATATTGATTAATAAAAAAGTTTTAATTGCTTTCATTGAAATTCTGATGAAGAAAGAAAATTACATTTTATTTTGATTAATTTTTACCTTAGTTAGTTAAAAGTTTTGATGCAAGTTTAGACGTTTGAAGACATAGCAATGTTATATGCAAAAAAAAATAATTTTTAAATTACAATATTGCATTAAGTAAAAAGCCATATACATTTTATTCCTTCTGCTAACACTTATATGACATACTGTAAACATGCTGCAGCAGATTTAATTACATGCCTCTCTCTATATTTGCTGAAGATAAAAAGAAAAATTTTCAATTGAGTTAAGAACATGATTTGCAATCATTTCAACAAATAAAACAGAAATAAGTAAGAAAACTTTGAATTTACTATTCTCGTTCGTAGAACGAACATTTTCTATTTTAAGTTTATTTTCTAACTTGTTTCTTTTATTTACTCATGCCTAGTTTTACAATAAACACACAATTATCTACAACAACTACCAAACATATACACACACACATACAGCAAATACCAACAACACGGCAAATGTAAAGAACAACAATTGCAATAAATATAACAAACAATAGAAAATAATCCATTTTTTTATTTATTTTTCGAATTGTTGTTTCCAGGCAAACACTTCGCTCGAAATGTGATAAGAGTGTATAAAAGAGTATAGACATGTGTGTGTGTGTGTGTGTGTGTGCATATGTAGATGTGAAAATAAGACTCTAAACATTTTTAACTTATGCAATTAGATTTACTGCATTAAACGAAATATGATTTATATTGACAGGCCTAGACACAGTTAGATTAAAGATATTTATTAGTTTTACAACCAAGATAATAGATTTTAATTATGCTTTTATCAAATGGAGTAAATCGATTTTATGCAAGAGCATTAAAATTGTTAGTAAATAAATTATGAACATAAATGAAGCAAAAAATATTTCAAGGATTAAATTGTGCAACAAGAAATTTAGTAGATTATGAATAATGAAATAAATAAATAAATATATTTATTAAATACGAGGGCGATTTGGAAACTTCTTAGCCTAGCACAAAAAGCGCGGTATAAACAGAAAAAAGTTAAGTGTTTTGGAAACTTCCATCTCTGCTATGAGCACATGTTAAATTTTGTTTCGATCTGGTAACTCCTTCATATAGAAACAGGTGTTCACAAAAGACGCATCCGCGATTTTTTAACAATGGAAAAATTAGAAATGCGTGGTGTCATTAAATATTTACATAAAAAAGGTTTATCGGGACAAGAAATTCATAATGATATGGTGAACGTGTTAGGTGAAAGTGCTCCTTCATATGCAACAGTAAAAATTGGGTTGCTGAATTTAAACGTGGTCGTACAAGCATTGAAGATGAACCACGTAGTGGACGTCCAAAAACAGCAACAACAACAGAAATTGTAGCCAAAGTGCATGATATGGTATTAAATGATCGACGAATAAAAGTGCGTGAAATAGCTAATATCATGGGCATCTCAAATGATCGAGTCCATTTAATTTTGCATGAAGAACTACAGATGAAAAAGCTTTCCGCAAGATGGGTGCCGCCGCATTTGTTAACAGTCGACCAAAAACACATAAGAATGAACATTTCTCAAGCTTGTTTGGATCGTTTTAAGCGAAATAAAATGCGTTTTAAGCGTCTTTTCATAACTGTTGATGAGACATGGATCCACCACTATACTCCAGAGACAAAAGAACAATCCAAACAATGGACTGAAGCTGGAGGAAGTGCCCCAAAGAAGGCAAAAATAACTCAATCGGCTAGTAGGGTTATGGCAACGGTTTTTTGGGACTTCAAAGGTATTTTATTGATTGACTATCTGCAAAAGGGTAAAACAATAAATTCAGAGTACTATTGCAACCTTTTGGATCAATTAAATGTACAAATTCGAGAAAAACGTCCTGGCTTAGAACACAAAAAAATAATTTTTCATCAAGACAACGCACCAGCGCACAAGAATGTTTAAACAATGGCTAAAATCAACGAATTAAAGTACGAGTTTCTTGACCACCCACCTTATTCTCCTGATTTGGCACCCAGTGACTTTTACCTGTTCCCAAATCTAAAAAAATTCCCTGCTGGCAAGCGTTTTACCTCAAATGAAGATGCAATTACAGTCGTAAACCACTATTTTGAAGACCTTGAGGAAAACTATTTTAATCAAGGAATAGATTCGCTAGAAAAGCGTTGTACTAAGTGTATTGAAGTTTCAGGAGATTATATTGAAAAATAAAAATATTTTTGAAAAACTAACTATTCTCTTGCATTGATGGGCTAAGAAGTTTCCGAACCGCCCTCGTAGAATAAAAAAATGTTAAAAGTTCTTTGAGTGATTTATTTCTAAATATAAGCCAGCTTTTAGGTTTTATTATATATATTATATCCTGTAATTCCTAGAAGGAACACAGGGCCACCAAAAAGTTTTTCCAATCATGCCTATCATTTGCTATGTGTTTTATTTCGCTCCAACTGCGTTCGTAGGTTCTTATTTCAATATCTAGCTGCCTCCTCCAAGTATGAGCAGGTCTTCCAATGCGCCGTTGACCTTGGGGATTCCAGTCGATGGCCATTCTGCTAATGTCGTTGGGTTGCTTTCTAAGCGTATGGCTAATCCAGGTTTTATTATGAAATACAACAAATTTTCAAGATTTCCGAGTAAAAAAACTGTAAGTGTTTTCTAGGGAACTGTATTTTTATTACTTGTAAAGAATCTTTATTAGAAATATGCACAGAATTGGTGAAAAAAACGAGTAAACACTTGTATAATACCTAGCTTACACTAAGCATTTTTTCATGAACTTTGTTGCACGAAACTTTTTCTATTTGCTAACTGCAGTGCTATAAAAGATAATATTGTATAAAAAAGGACATAAGATTAATATCTAATGCATTTTTGGCAACTTTTTTTGATATAAGTTGTTCCTCCACGCCTCCTAGTGACAAATAAAAAAAATTTTATGCCACTAATTTCATGAAGAAATGCTTAATGTAAATCAGGTCTAAGTCATAAAAAATTTTTGTTTTTTTGTTGTAGATTTGGGAAATTCTCACAATTTAAAAAATCGATTTCTTTAAAGTAATTTCATCTTAAAATTTTTAAATCTTAACTAAAGTGTTCATAAGAGCAATGTCTTTTGTTTAAGTTCGCATAAATAGAAACTCATTGCAAAAATTTGACATTTTTGGCACTTTTTCTTAAAGGAAACTTTTTCTTAACATTGCTTCCAGTTCGATAGTTAAGAATGGTGAAAGAGAACTTCTTGCAATGACAAGTCTATGTAGAAATCACTGAAATGCATCCTAATTTGCATTATGTATTTTCGAATCTCAAAGTCTATATTTACATGACTTCTAGGTAATGTGTTTTTTTGCTGGATTACTTTCGATCATTTTTTTATTTAATTTAATGTACATATGTAGTTCTTTGTCTCAATTTACTAAGTTTTTCATTGGTCCGCATTCATGACAAATTAAATTTTTTTTCGGTGCTAAAATTTTTTGGATTATTTAAAATATAATAATTTGTGTTTGAAGTGTATGTTAGTTAAAACAAAATTTCCACACTTGAGGGTGGCGTTGGCTGAAGTAGTCAGCAATTTGACCACAAAACCGAAAGTCCTGGGTTCGACCCCGGTATACAACAGTCATTAAATAACAACACCACGCATTTTTCTGATGTGCATTAGTGTCCCTTTGTATCAGTTGTTGTGGGAAAAGTTCTAGTGATGCAGGCATAAGGCACAGGTCACTAAAAACTATAACGACTTCATCAGATACTAATCCTAATGTAACATCAGAGCGCCCTCCTTCGTTGTGTAGCAGAATCATCGGCGAAGTAAAATAACCAATAAAATGGGTACTAAACACAGCTTCAAAATTTAATACGCCTCATTTAACAGCAGAGGCACTGCATTATTAAAAACGTGCAAAAAAGCAGAGTTGTAAAAGAATGAAGCTTTCCTCTATCTCTTCCTTCAGCAGCTGTTTTTTCTATCACCATACCTTTCCTAAGGAAGGTAACACCTAGCAATAGTAGTATGCATTTATTGCCTGAGTGTTACTTCTCTTAAAAAAAATTTAAGAATACTGCCGTTTATATTTCCTTAAAATTTATTTCGCGGTATGTAATTTTCTTAAAGAATGTGGTTTTAGTGAATGTTTTAATAAAATAAATGGTAACATTTTCAGTTTAATTTGTATTTATTTTAAATGCCCTTCACTTTATAATAATTGCTTGTGACCTTTATTTAAACTTATATAAACTTATATACTCGTATATATATGTTTATAGTTTTTTAAAATTTATTGCACAGTTAAGTCGAGACAACAAGAACATTCAAAAACTTAAAGCAATTATTTCTTTGAAATAAAAATTGTTTTTAAAAAAATCAATATTTAAAGACTTCTATACTCATGTTATTCCTCTAAGCAAATGCCTTTTCGAGGAAGTGAAAGATTTTAACTAACACGATAGTATATTAACAACTAAAGTTGTTTACTTCAATATTAAAATCTAGAATCTAAATTCTAGATTTTAAATTTAAATTTTAATATACTTGTGGCACTTTTCCGCAAAATTATTTAAATTGTGTTTTTAAAAAGACATTCAAATTGATTATTGAGAGGTTTAGCTGATTCCTATGCGCATTTCACTGTTGCTAATGCAGATCATCAAAAAATTTCTTAAAACAAATAGAGATATTATATTAAACTATCATTTAATCAAATGAGAAGATCAAATAATATAAAAATTGAAATAAGAACTCAATAATCAACATGTTTTTGTATAGCTATGCTATTTATTTCACGACACAAACAAACAAAAATAATCAACACTATTACAGTTATAAATTTATTTTTGTTTTGAGTTCTTTGTACTTAAAAGCAAAGCACCAGACAGAGAACACAGGCGATGGGCTGTAACAGCTGCCACCGGCCTCAAACAATTTATTAATTTAATCGTACGCTGCTAGAAAAGAAAATAATGGGAAATAGATAGAAATGTTTGGAAATATTTGCGGCGAATTTGATATCATCATATGGCTCATTTACTTTAGTAGTGTCACAACTCAAAAAAACTAGTTTTGCTGAAAACGCGTTTGAAGCTTTCATTTTACATACAACTCAATGCAAACATACACACTAATTTTTCACTCACGAGGTGGTAGTAAAAGTTATTTATATGAAATTCTTACACAAGATAAAATACGAAACGCCGAATTATTTTGCATTACTAAACTAAAAAAACGTGTTTTTTGACACTACTGAAGTAAATGAGCGATATAATCTAATTTTATTGCATTGTTATTTAACTCATAAATATTGTTATATACAGCTAAGCAGCATAGCTATAACGGGGTGTTATAAGACACATTTCTTCTTTTAATTTTCTAACTTTACCATCAACAATTTAATTTGATGAATTTTGGGAAAAAGGGCGATATAAATATTAAAACTTCATAAGAAAAGGAACTCCTAACAAAGAACTAAACAACAAAAATTGTTTTTTAAAAAATGTATAACATTTTGTCCCCAGTAAACTTAGGAACCCAAATTGGTTAGATTAAGCCTCGTGATTTTTTAAGGTGTACTTTATACTAATAAGCAATTTACTCGTACTTTGACAGTAAATTACTTACTTACTTATGCTAGGAATATAACTGGCATGATGATAAATTTGCCCTAATAAATAGAATATGACCTTTCATTAACGACATTTTATTTACACTATTCTCCTTAAAAAAAATATGTTCTTATTTGCTTGAGTTCACTGTAACAGGATGTAAAGAGACAAGAATAGACATTTGCTTTAAATGTATGACCAATTTCTTTGCAATGTTCTGGGGTTTTAAAATTTATTAGTGTTTACCTTTTAAGCCTATTCATTTTATAAGAAACTTAACAATTACACACATAGAGTAAAGCAGATACACAACAACACAACAACACGAAAAATGGAATTAACTACCCAGTCAACAAATCATTTGAATTTTTTGCGAGACCAAAAGACGAGTATACACAAAAATTATTATTATTCGGCTTGTGTAAACTGATCGATTTGAAATCGCACGATTTTAGAAAACTAATCCCAACAATAGAAATATTTTTTTTACATTATTTTTTAAATATTTTTTTTATATATATATATATTCTCAAATATCATATCTGAAAGAAAATTATCATGTATGATTTTAAATACATCTGCAGGACCATTATTAACTTTTTGAAAATGAGAAATTTACTCTGATTCGGATATCAGAATAGGGCCGACTATTTTTTAGTAATGGCATGTTTCACGATATCGAAAGAAAACTTTCGACTGTAAATTGATATTGGAAATGACAATAAATTATAAAAATTTATTTTTGTTTTCAATCCTGCCTATTGTGTAAATCGAGTTAATTTAAAAACACTCGATTTAGAAAAATGTAATCCACTAATACCGAATTTTTTTCAAACTTTTTTGCAGTTTTCTATTTTTTAGAGCTTGAAATATCATATCTGAATTTAATTCAGTATGGGGCCATTATTTATTTTTGGAAACCAAGGAAATTTACTCGGATTTGGTTTACAGAACATGGCCGAATATAAATTGTAAGTCGAAAGTTTTCTTTCGACATCGTGGAACAGACACTAAATTTAATGTATTTTAAATACTTTTCTTTTATTTTTGTATCTATTTACTCTTCGATACTTTGACCACACTTGTTGGCCATCTTCAGGGTATGATTTTTATTAGTTTAAATTTTTTGTAATTAAAATTACAATAAACTAAGCAAAGAGAAAAGCACCATCAAATATTGGCTATCGGTAAGTTTAACCAATTTTTTTAACAAAAATTTCATCAAAAAATTAAAATATGAGAAATATGAAGTACCACATTTGTGGGAAATAAATATATATATATGGGCTCTTAGCAGTATTAAAAAAATCAATAATTTCATTATGTGCTGTTTTGAGGCACAAGGAATTTTTTTTGCTTAATTCGAAGACCGACAGAGAGTGGGAGGCAGAGAAAACGAGGGATGGGAAAAGAGAAAAATAGAGAGAGGGGAAATTGAAAGTTAGGAGAGGGATTGAGTAGGAACGTAGGCTAGAAGCAGGTAGAAAAATTTCAGCAAACAAAATCTATATATTAACAACTAAAGTTGGTTGTTTTAACCAAAGAAAGTAGTAAATACTAAAATTTTATTGCTTAATCTACAACAAAAACGAGTTCAGTCATCTTCATCGCGATAACAGTTTTCATTAACAGTTAAATAACAACTCTTGATTGGTTAAATTAACAAGCAAATTAGTTTTACTCAGGCAACACAAAAAAAATTATTGTAGCAGTAAATTAACAACTAAAATTAGTAAGATCAATCTGAACATATATTATGCTTGTGCCGTGAGAAAATATTACACGTCCTGTAATTTTTCTTACTAGGTTTTTTTAGTTCACTTCTATGGGTTTTCGAGATTGTCGACCTGATTTTTCTAGATTTACTAATTGTGATTTTTAATAAATTACTTTAAAAAGAAAGAACTAAAAAAGAGAGATAAAAAAATCAAATGCTAAATCAGTTATGCTCACAGGAAGGAATGTATATGTATGGTTGTTGTATATTTATTTGCATAAGAAGACGATTAAATTTCGCTAGTGCCGCTGCTAGCAACATTGTACTAAATGCTGGCTGGGAAACCTTTTATACGTAATGTACGAATGTTAATTTGAACAAAAACAATTATGTACTTGAATTTGTTACACAAACATGTTTGATTGTATTGTTGTGCAAATATGTACAGACATGTATGTACAGTATGTATATGTGTATATATTTGTAAGTGTAAATATATGCTATTTTTAAAGAATGTAAATAAATAAATACAAAATGAGAGCTGTATAGTACAGTCGCAGCCAGTTTTAGGCTCTTGTGGGAAAAAATAATGCAATTTATTGTATGTACATAAATTTTACAATATAATTAAAACTGTTTCACAAACTAGAAAGCTTTCTGCGTTTGCCTTTAAATTTGCACAATTTCTAGGAAATTATGAACAAAAAAAAAAAAACCAAAAACCCAACGGCAAGGCTGTTGTAAATTAGTGAAAATTTCAACAAATTGGACCAACAATTAACATATTCCATTTGCATTGAAAAATCTGCAATACACCAAAAAAATATCAACTTTTTTATCTTGTTTTATATGTTTTATTAAATAATTTTTTCGAGCTTTAGGTCTGTCGATATTTATATTTTTTTTAGTTCGATATTTCGTTAAGCTTCGGTTCATTTCTTCTTAAGGATATTTCTTACTTTGAGTTTGTTTTGATATTTAATTTTTTCTTTTGTCGTTTTGTGATTGAAAGGAGAAAAGACAAGAGAAAAAATTAAATATTAAAAAAACAAAAAACAAAAAACAAAAATCCTAAAGAAGTTAACCGAAGTTTAAGGAAATATCGAACTAAAAAACTAAAAATATAAAAAACAGACCTAAAGCTTGAAAAAAGCTCGAAATTGTACTAAAAAAATATATATATTATATATTGTCTTGTCATTAAATAACACAAGTTTCTAAATTTAATTAAACATATTTTCTAGGTTAAGTTTAAGTAAATTTTTAGAAAAATCTAGTAAAAATTACATAACACCAGTTTCCACCAGCCAGGCAGCCGCCACGCCACGTCTGGAAAAAATATAAAATTTTCTATTCAAGTCGATCATTTGAGTTGTGGAAACAGTGTGTTAATGTGATTAAAAATAAATAGTTCCTATCCTTTTTATCACATTTAAGGAATTACTTACTGATTTAAAGCAAATATTTACTAAAAAAAATAAATTCTAGGAAATTACTTCTGATTAGTTCATAAAATTTTACTAACTTGAAAGATGTTTTTTTTTTTTAACACACAATACAACACAACCCGCGAAGCGATTAGCTTGTCTGCGGAATCGAACCCACGACCTCTGGACTGAGAGGCTAGCATCGCTACCACTCAGCCACAGAGGCATCCTGTGTAAAAATCTATTCCAAATTTTAGAAAAAAAAAACTTGCCGGTTTTAAGTCTTTTTTCTTAAAATTATAGTAAATATTATTTACTTGTATTTGGCAAAAAAAATCTAAGTACAGTTTTCATATATTCGAAGGACATTTGAACTTATATATTATCCCCCGTATTCATAAAAAAATTAAATGAATTTAAAATTCGTTTTAGGAAAATTTTGTATGAAAAATTTTAAATAAAATACATTTCAAATTCGTTTCAAATTTTATGAATATGGAGGTATATATTTATTTTTTAAAATAAAATAAAATTTTTAAACTCAATAATTTCAATTCTAAAATAAAACTTAAAAACATACATACATATTTGCAGGAATAGCTTTTTGTCGATATTGCAAAGCCAAATGCTGGCTTTTATATGCTATAAAAATTTTCCAAGTATGTACGAAATTTCCCAAAAAAAAAAATTAATCTGTGATGTTCTTGCTAGAAAATGGAATACTCGTATATTGCAGTTATTTTAATTTTTTTCCCCGGCACATGACACATGTTAAAATGCACATACACACACGCTCATGACAAGCAAGCATTCAAAAAATCTAAAAAGCCATCAAGTGATTAATGCTTCACTACTGTTCACATACACAAATAGCAGTTTTGATAAGACAGATAGACAGACAATTTTTTTCTATATCAAAATGCTGACTGTCACACGACTACCTTGAGGTAAAATAACATTTTTACGCTTATTTTTTTTAATAAGTTCTACTACTTAAGAAATGCTTTTAACTATATTGATTTCCACTGTATTTACTGCAAAATGCAAAAGCTGATTTTAATATAGTTTATGTTTTCCTAATAAATAATTTGTAATACATGTACATAAGTTAGTTTACACATACACGTACTTATTCTGTGTGTGTGTGTGTGTGCACATATTTGTTTATAAATTTTTAAGTAGTTGTGCATACACATATTTTAACAATTAAAATTTGTTTATTAATATGAATTTCCAAATTCTTTCAGAGCACAATATGCTGTGAAAATGGTTTGAAATATTGCAAAACTTAAATGCTTAGGCTGGCCTCGCACACAGAAATTTTAGTTAAGCAAAGTCCTAGTTTTTTAAGGAAACATAACCCACAAAGCAATTAGGTTGTCTGCGGAAAATACCCAGGACTGACAGGTTCTTAGTATCGCTGGCACTTATGCCCAAAAATCTAAATGAAATCAAATGAAATTTAGCATATGGATATTTAAGGATCAAAATTGTTATTTATAGATTATAACATTGTAAAATATACTCTGATACAATATATTTTCACGCAATTCTAGGCCACATATAAATATAAAAAAACTAAAATTTTATTACTATTTAAGGTCTCTTGTTTTCATAATAAAAAAAAGGAATATTTTCCCGAATAAGCCACACAAAGCAATTTTAAATATAAAAACAAGAGATCAAAGTCTTAAAAGAATTATAGAACATTAGAATTACACGCAAAAAAAAGATGTGGTTGTAAAATGGTTGAGAAAACAATATTATGTTCTCTGAAACAAATGTGTGGTCGTTCAAAACTAGTTATTGTTATTTTAAACATTAATTTCGTTACGATAAACACAGTAATGTTCGAATTTAATAATTACATTGTTATATTCATAGAAAGTGCGATATGGTTACAGTTAAACAATATAGTTTTGTTAAAAAATTATGACTACAATATAATTTGTATTATTGTGTAAAAATAATATGATGTAAATAACAATATAATGTTATACAAAACCATACTATGTTAAATTTTCAAAAAAGTCTTTTTCAGAAACATCTTCTGTTAGTTCAGTGTTTCGTTTGTAAGCTATCGGTAGTGCACGCGTGGTGTTAAATAAATAAAAAAAAATATAAACAAGAGCGTAGATAAATAAAAATAATATGTACATATGTATGTATGTATATCTCTTTATACAGATATCTCTGTATTTCCTGTATACACATATATGTAAGTATGCATTTCTATACATACATACATACATTTTCTTTCAACAATATTAATTTATTTTTATTTGGGATTTACCGCACAGCTGTTTAAAAAAAGATTTGCCAATTAATATATGATTAAAAAACAAAATATTATTATTACATAAAATAATACTATGGTCATATTTAACAATATTATTATAATATTAGAACATGGTATTGTTGTCTTATTTACAATAATAAGATGAGGTATAACAAAGTTAAATGTTTTTGTAGATAATATTATTATTAACTCAGAAAATAATATTATTTAAACTTTGCTTTTCCATTGACAATAATATGATTTGACTGCAACCATATAATTCAATCATAGTATGTTGCTGTTTGATTATGGTTACCTCAACCATATTTTTTCTTTGCGTGTACAAAGAGGTGAATAAATTAGAAGAAGTATTATTATTTAATTCAAAATAAATTCCACGCAGCCGATTCTTGTTCAATTCTTGTATTTAATTTAATTTTAGTAAACTAGTTCTTGTGCGACTTTTCATATACCATAACAGTGTCTTAAAGTAAAAGTTTTCAAATACTTACATATGTAGGTAGTGCCACGCCCATGTGAAAATAACCTTGTAATATAAGTATAGTTCGGACAAAATATACTTTTTCTAACCGCTTAACAACTGACCGAGTTGTTAAGTAACAATCATAAAGGGAAAAACGAAGAATACAACCAAATTTCAGCAGGTTTTTCCATTTTTAAATCCATAAAAACTGATTTATTAAAGCTTTTCCAACCAATTGAATATTAAAGCTCGTATTGTGGGTTTATGTGCGCCATTATCCTTGAATTTGAGAAAAGCGCCATCACCACAACAGCCACACAGTGATTAAGTTTGAATTTGTACTACTAAACTCATAAAATCTCATGCATGCATCTCTAGCTTTAGATGAAAATTGTACTTGGAACAGTTTAGTTGAATTTTATCTTTATTTCTTGTTTTATGCGGTGGCAAAAAAAAAATATTGTGCTGAAAATGCAATTGTCGTTTGTATTCTTGTGCGTTATTGGCACACAAACTTTTGCAAGGTTTAGTTTTTTGTTTGTTATTTTTTTTGCGGCAAAAAAGCAAACTGCCAAGCCAACAAGGCGGAGCTGCCCAATAGATTGGGAATGTGGAAAAAGAAGGTAAAAATTTATTTTATTTAGAGGAAATAAGATATTGTAATGCTGTTATGTATATTATAACTTTCAGTCATATCTTGCTATGTATTAAATTCAAGGTTCATTTTGAGGCTATTTATAAAAGTGTGTGACAGTAAATGTAATATTGTGCAAATCTACGTGAACAAACCTAATACTAGTGTTTTCCATAAAAACAAAATCAGAATAATTAAAATATTATTAGCTTTAATAAAAGCACACAAAAACTAACAGGACGATGTTAAAGTAAACATTAAAAGCATAACAGCAATGTAATACATTCTGCTTAATGTAATACCTTCTACTTATTAAGAAATATACAACCACACAAACACATACACACAAACACAAACAATAACAAAAATGCTGCTATAAATGTGATCTATTATCAACGTACATACACACAAACCAACAAAACGAATTGTAGCACGAACTAATGACTTGATCGGCAGCCCGTATTGAGAGACTGTTAAAACGGCTGACACTTTTTGGATCTTGCTTATACATTCTTCTGAATACTTCATGTTAAGTACAAAAAAGTTAAACGAAAAGTCTTGTGTAAAGAAAAGAAAAGTTAACATCATGGTATTCCAGCAGTGAATAATTTAACATTGTGTGCTTAAAAGCTCTTACTGTCAGTGACAATGAAATAAAATGCTTTGATTTGAAAAGAATGGTATACTGGGAGTATTTTAATTTAATTGAAAATATTCGAACTTAAAAAAATAGCGTTTATAAGAAATAAAAAGGTAACAGTATTTTTTTATATATTTTCGTAGGATGTTTTTTGAAAATTTTGTTGACAAAAAATTGTTTCCATCTACTAAAGATAATTAAGTTCTCTTTAATTCAACACCTTTTGAAATTAGTGGAAAGTATTATTTTATTTTATCGCTAGGTTTCGATTTAGGGTATGTAATTAAGTTTCTAAAAAAACGGCTGGACCGATTTTAATTTAATTTATTTTTTTTTGTTTGAAAGGCGACTTGAACGAGAAGATATCACATCTTTTCTAAATATATCGAGGGTTTTTAAAAATTTTTAATTTTTGTTATATATAAAATTTTTAATATAAAATTGTCTTAAAAAAGGATTTCAAACACATTTTTTTTATAAATATGGAGCTAATAATATAATAATTGTTCATGTAAATATATTTTAAATTTGTGTTTTAATAAATTTCGCATACAAATTTTTCAATTTTGGAATTTTAAGTCCATATTGAATAATACAACAATAAGACTGATTCGTGATTCGATTTTTGTGTGACAAGAGAAGTTATACTTAATGTTTAGTATGTAGAGCTAAGAGTTTTTAGAAAAAAAATTACAACCTGCGTTAATTTTGTACTTAAAAGTTCAAGGACACTATGGGCCTCATTTTGTAAAACGCAACGTCGAAAAATTTCGCATACAAATTTTTCAATTTTAGAATTTTAAGTCCTTATCGAATAATATAACAATAAGTCTGATTCGATTTTTGTGTGACAAGGGAAGTTATACTTAATGTTTATTATGTAGAATTAAAAGTTTTCAGAAAAAAAGTACAACCTACGTTAATTTTATTGCAAAAACTATAATTTTTTACGTCAAAGTTCAAGAAAACTATGGGCCTCATTTTGTAAAACGCAACGTTAACAAATTTTATATGTGTTTTGTTTTTGCAGTTTAAGATTTTTCCACATAAAATTACTTAACGCTTAGCATTGCGTTTTATAAAATAAGGCCCTATATCTCTTGTAAACTTCGGTTCCGCTAATAATGACTATAGTTAATACGAATGTAAGTTTTATTCGGGTGATTTAGCAATATATAACTTTAATCTAGTTTTGAAGGCTTGTTGATTGAAATTCATAGCTTGATGCTTTTTGGCAATTTACTTATAAAGTAAGTGAGAAGTGTAACTACATTTTTAGTTAGTAAACAACATAACCAGCTAACGTTAATAATCAAAATATGTATCAAAAAAATCAATATATGTATTTCAAAATTCTAATCATGATTGCAAGCTTTGAAGTCATTAATAATATTTACTGAATATGTTGCATATGATGCAAATCAGTACTGCTTTTAAATTATATAATCTGCATATTATTGACTTCTTTGGATGCCTCGTGTGTTATGTTGGACACATCTGTTGTCTAAACACACCAGGCTCATTCTCAATAAACGGTGCAACAACAGCAACAACAACAACATAAAAAACTTAACAAACCAACATGATGTTTTACAATAACCGTGACTGTTATGATGACTATAATGTTGAATGACAATGACTGTGCAATGATGTTGAAATAATAACAACAATGATGCAGCGTGTTGTTCACTTATTACAGTGTGTGCAGGGAGCAGTGTTTACAAAAAATACAATATTATAAGGCAGTTGTTCATAAAAAAATTTTTGGTTTAAAAAAGGTTTATAAGACAATTTTTTATGGAAATTTGATTAATAAACCTTTTATAAAAGAAAAATAGTTTCTCTGAATGAATAATAACTAAAAAATAAATTTTTTTAAAGCTTTTGCAGTTTTTTATCAATACCTTAAAATAGTGTGAAGTAGTTTGAGAAATTATTCTTATATATTGAAAGTGAATTATTGCATTATTCTGCCGTAAAACAAATGTTTTAAATTGTTTGAAAATTTCATTAAAATATACTGATTCTTTCTAAAAAAAAAACCTTGAAGAACTTTTTTAAAAAAAGCAACTTATTTTAATACCACCAAAAATTCTTGTCAAATTAAGTCTCAGGACCCATTAACTTTTTTGGACTTGAAAAACTGCTTGGAAGCCGCAAGTTTGTCTCAAAATCCTACTTGAAATTAAAAAAAATCAATTGTCGTAACCCATAATTTTTTTAGTTATGCTCAGTCCATTTTGTCTAATTATTTTAAAATATTTTTTTTCTGCACACACTTTTCATCTGCCTTTTTAAATACTCGTATTTAAGCCATGAAACAGCAACAACAATTAAAAGTATGTACTGCAGTAGCATCACCCATACACACATACACTCTTATCTATATATTTGTACTCTTATGTATGTGTTTTGTATAAATTAATGCATGCATAAGTGTGTAGACTTATACATACTCGTACATACATACATATGTATGCATATTTGTATGTTTGTACTTATGTGTGTACTCAGCTCTCAGACTGATTCTCTGTGTGTTTGTACGAGTATATTAGTGAGGATACTGTTTATGTTTTGTTTGCGTGTGTTTGTTAAATATTATGAAAAAGTGAACATTGAAGGTGTGTGCTTTATTTCAATTGTTTAAGAACAACAAGAGCAGTTAAATATTGTTATTTTAATTTTTTTTTTGCTTTTTATTGCGGCTGCCCTGGTGGGTTGTTATTTGCTTTTTTTGTTTTGATGACACTTTACAAACGTGTAATTTATGGTTAGAAAATGCATGCAGCACCATGTTTCGTTTGTTAAATATTTTATGACAACAGTGTGAATCAGCAGTTTAAGAAAAATAAGTGAAGAAAAAAAAAATAACTAAAATCAAACAAAAGAACTTGGAAAACAAATGGCAGCAGAAATGGCAAAAAAAGCGAAGTAAATACTATAATTTCAAGGTCGCTTGCGGTGATAAGTACATAAAAGAAAATTTAAGCTGTGTTAGATTTATGCAGTTTTTCCACGTTGTATTTATTTTTTTGTTCTACTTTTAGGTTTTTAGTTTTTGCCACAATTTATTTATTACGTAAACTTTTTGCAAAAAATTTTTTTCTCAGTTGAAATATTTAGAACATGGAAGTCCGTAGATCGCTTTATTTAGTGTAACAGAGGTATTACTCAAAATATGTATAAATGTAACACAGAAAAAAGTAAAAACAAGATTCAATAAAAAAAATCAGTAAAGCACGACTTTGACTCTCACACAGGCAAAGAAAAGATATGGTTGTAAAATGGTTAAGAAAACAACATTATGTTCTCTGAAATAAATGTGTGGTCGTTGAAAACTAGTTATTGTTATTTTAAACATTAATTACGTTACGACAAATACAGTAATATTTGAATTTAATAATTACATTATTATATTCATAGAAAGTGCGATATGGTTAGAGTTTAACAATATAGTCTTGTTAAAAATTTATGACTACAATATAATTTGTATTATTGTGTAAAAATAATATGATGTAAATAACAATATAATGTTATCCAAAACCATACTATGTTAAGTTTAAAAAAAAAACACCTGTCAGTTCAGGATTTCGTTTGTAAGTTATCGGTAGTGCACGCGTGGTGTTAAATAAATAAAAAAAACCTATAAACAAGAGGGTAGATAAATAAAAATAATATGTACATACATATGTATGTATGTATATCTCTTTATACAGCTGTATAAGCATACATTATATACATAAATTTTATTTCAACAATATTAGTTTATTTTTATTTCGGATTTACCGCACAGCTGTTTTAAAGAAAAGATTTGTCAATTAATATATGATTAAAAAACAAAATATTATTATTACATAAAATAATATTATGGTCGTATTTAACAATATTATTATAATATTAGAACATGGTATTATAAGTCTCAATTATATTTTAGTCACATTTAACAATAGTGTTGTCACGTTTACAATACTAAGATTAGGTATAACAAAGTTAATTGTTTTTGTAGATAATATTATTATTAATTAACTCAGAAAATAATATTATTTAAACTTTGCTTTTCCATTGACAATAATATATTTAACTCGAACCATATAATTCAATCATAGTATGTTGCTGTTTGATTATGGTTACCTCAACCATATTTTTTCTTTGCGTGCACAAAGGGTTCCGTAGGGATACTACATATCTAATATAACACGAACCTTAGGATATATAATCGAATATGTTACTTAATATTAAACAATTTTAAGTAGCTATTTAAGCACCCGGTAAACATTTTTTTCGGTTTGGCATTTTTTTCGGTTTTGGCATTTTTTTCCTTGGCTAATTTTCGTTTTTGGAAACTTTTTCGGTCTTTGGCGATTTATTTAACTTAAAAAAAAAAAAAGACAGTAAAAAAAGACACTCCAAAAAAGTCATGAAAATGTAGAGTTTGCGATCTGGAAGTAGTGCAAATTTCGATCCGATCTAATGATTTTTACATAGGGTTGTCATTGCAAGAAGTTCTCTTTTTCGATGCCTGGTCACCGAATTGGAAGCGATTTTGAGAAAAATTTCCTTTTTTGTGTTCTATGATAATATTTTCATCTAGGAAAAATGGTTAATAGTTACCTATTTAAACAATTAGTTTCTGTTTATAGGAATTTAAGCGCGAAACAGTATTTTCATGTAAATTTAAGCAAATAACTTCAAAATTTTATACCAAAATTAGTTCATAAGTTTCTTCAAAAAAATCGATGTCTTAAAAATTCTGGTGAGTAATTTCTAAAGCTATAGAGGAATTACAAGGTTTTATATGACTAAAATAAACTTCTATTTGGTTTTCTAACTATAGACAAATTAAAAACATCGATTTTTTGGAAGCAATGAAAATGTAGTTCCTTTAGAATGACTTCCAATTTTTTTTACTGGGAAGCGATTTTTGTACTTTTGGAGCTTTTTCTTAGTTTTGACGCTTTTTCTTAGCCTTTGAACTTTTTTCGGTTTTTTAGTCTTGGCGCCTTTTTTCATTCTTGGTGATTTTTTTGTGATTTCTTTAGTTTTAATGTTTTTGAAAATTTCAAGAGTTTACCTCGATTTCCAAAAAAACAGCGAAGCAAGTTGTCAAAATTACATTACCAACATTACAGTATTTAATAGAATACCCTTTAATTTTATTTTTTTTTTAGATTTCAGTGTTAGTTGGTGAAGTCTGCATAGCACCCTTTAATATTTAACTGTCATATATTTGTTGATACAATAAAGTCTAACATATTCTTTGAAAATTTCAGTTAAGCAGCTCTTACGGCTATTGAGAAACCAAACAGCCTGTGACAGAGAGACGGACAGTAGCACATGGTATCTTAAAGAATAGGTTTTCTTTTCAATTAATAAATTGTTTAGTTTCCAAACAATCACGAAAATTTGTAGTATGTATTAACTCAACTATATTAAGGGAAATTATTTTAAAAAAATATATATATTTACTCAACATTTAGTTGATGTTTTTCTTAAGATTCAATTAAGATTAGATTGAAATAAAATTAGTTGGCATTGACTTGGTCTTGAGCAAGTGGAATTCAAAATATCGTAGCATTTCTTTGGTTTATGTGTGTATATTGGTATTGGATTTGAAAAAAAAATCATTTCATATAGATTGTACTTGTGCCAAATTTGCAATATCGAGCCATAACCCCAAAAAACACTTAAGTTACAAATTTTTTAATGAATTTTTTTTTACGAAAATCGTTTAATTACGATGGTAGATAATTAAATTTCGTTAAAAAAATTAAGCTCGAAAATTATGTCGCTTAAGGCTTTTTTTTTGGCGGTTATAGCATATAAAACATTTTGCTTCAAATTGTGCTTATTGAATAAATGAATTGTGATTGTTTTTTTGTGTACCCCAAGTTTTTTTTTAAACCAAATTAATTTTTTTCCACAAACAAAAATTTTACTAAGGAATGAATTTGATTGATGGGTTTCATTACAAAAAAGGGGTGTTAAAAGTTTGCAGTGTGTGTCTGTGTATCTGCCTGAATCCAAGTAAAGGCGAAACGGCTGGACCGATTTTGATTTAGTTTTTTATGTTTGAAAGGTGACTTGAGCGAGAGTGTTCCAGTCATTTAGAATATATCACATCCTCACATCAGTTGAATATGTACATATGTCTTTGATGCCGTAGCTCCCAAACGGCTAGACCGATTTTAATTTTGTTTTTCCGGTTTGAATGGTGACTTGATCTTATATCTTCTAACTTATACTTGAAAAAAATTTGTCCAGTCGTTTGGTCTTTACTTGGACTCGGGGGGTTCTTCAAATTTTTAATATTTGTTTTTAACAAATAACTATGTGCATTAGAGTGGCCGTTAATACAATTTATCGCTACGAAATTTTTTTTATATTTTTTTTTACATAGAACTGAACCGAATTTGGGGGTGGAGAGAAAGAAATCAAACAAACAAAATTCTGCATACACTTAACGGCCACTCTAATGTACATATGTGGCCTTAATTATAAAAGTGGTCTAAGTCATATATTTCTTTGGTCGAGCTACTCGTATTTAGTAGATTGCATGTGAACAAATCAAAAAAAATTTCTTTATTATGCAATATTAATATGAAATATATAAAATTTATTAAATATTTATTGGAGCTTTTTAAAAATGCGTTTAATATTTCGATGCAAACATGCACACTTTCATAATTAAGGGCACATATATAGAACTTAAACATAATTTCCTCTTTCCATTAAAAACTATTTTACAGCAAATTAGTGTAATTATGCATTTTTAGTAATAGTTTTCTAACATACAAATTAGTATAATTAATAAAGCATGACGAAACAGAAAATGGAAATTGTTCGAAGGCGAGGCGTATCTGCCTGACACCTGCTCTAAAAATTACACAAAATATCGTTCACTGTCCCTTGATGTGTAAGCCTAAATATTTCCTTTTAATAGAAGCTCTTTACACAAATAAATATTAAATTTCTTTATGTGCTTTTGTAGTGGTTACACAAAAAAATATACATACCCTGCAGGAGATCGAACTAGTGTCCAACTGGTATTTTACTAGTACAGAAGCCACCACCACTAGTTCCCAACCGTAAACTTTCCTATAATATGTTAATGCTCAAATTAGCATTGAGTGTGTTTAGAAAATTACTAGTGCCATTGGTACTAGTTTAGGACTAGTTAATTACCAGTTCTTTTGCAAAGAAAAACTCTATAAAATTGGTGGTTTTATTCCTTTGTTACCCAGTGACAACTGCTAGTTAAAATTCGCAATTATTTATCAAAATTCAAAAATACAAAAGGTTAGTTGTAATTATTTGATTATAATTATTTATAGGTGAACCTTAAACTTTAATAATTGTATAATACCAATTTTCATACAGTACAAGTGCTTTGTTAGACAGTCGAAATTTATTTTGCAATATGGTGTCTTGGAACTACTTCATATACTAGTACTCATCAGAACTAGTAATTTTATACAACAATTTTGACGCTTTTCGCACTAGTTCTTGCTGTTCTAGTAACTATACTAGTAGCTTTAAGACAATTGACACATATTCTCCTGCAGGGTATATATAATTAGTTACTTGTGAAAGATATGAAAGTAAACTTATATGTTATGCATGACATTTTCATAAGTTTCTTTTATTTATTTACGATATTTTATGCCACCTACATGGAGTCATGTTTCCTTCCATACATTCAAGAAATAAAGGCAGACATACATGAATATGAATACATATTGTTATCTTATAAAAGTAAAATTTTTCATGTAACTTCAAACAAAATAATGTTAGACAGGAGCGTAGCTTTTTTTTTAGAGTACAAACTTCCATTACTTTGAAATTTATTTAACAGCAGTATTTTTTTTTAAGTAAACCAAAGTGTTTGATAAGTGTATTGCCTATTAACTAATTAGTTTAGATCTAAATTTTCATTTGTTAGCCAAGTATTCACATTGTAGGTTATAATATTGTAATAAGAAGATAAATATGGCGTTTAGGCGTCTTACAGAGGTTCAGGCTTTATAGGGACTCAAATTTAAATCTTTATGTAGTATTGCATGCAGGTATTGGTGACTAATAACTATCTAAGCATATAAATTTCTTGTTGAAACGCTCAGGGTGGTCTATAAACAACTGCTACAGCAGAAATCATTTCTAGTATAATAACTGTGGGACTTCTGTTAGAAGTCCTGAAAAATGCTGTACCATGCTCGGCCAAAAAGTTTACTAACCTTATTATTGTCTACATGCTGGAAGCTGTGCCCTCGAAAGTGCGCCGAAACTCTCTTTGGTACGGACATCACTGATTCTAGCGCGTGATAGCGACGCACAGTGGCTTAGAATCGTTTTTACATCTGCCAAAACCCTGTAACTTTTCAACTAATAAAGATTTTTTGTAATTATTTTTAGAGGATAGATAACATCTAAAGTTTTTATGTAAATTAAGTTTTAACAGAATCACTACAGCGGTTGTTGAGCAATTTAAGGTTAAAGTTGAACTTCCCATTTTATTTTTAATTTTGCATAGAAATGCACGCTATTTATTGTTTAATTTATTTTTAAAGGCCCCATAATGAAAATTAAATCATCTTTATAAAAATAACAAAGTAGGCTATTGAAAATTTAATACTTAAACGTAGTTTTTTCAGTCATAAATAGATTTTGAACTCTTTTGGGATATAAATACGTAAATATGTAAGACATGTCCATACATAAATAACTGAACCATTTCTACTAGCTGCATATCTGTAAGAGCATAAATTGAAATAATTCAGCCAACAAAAAAACCCGACTTCAATGCAAAGATCTTATAGAACATATTACAAAATGCCCCACAGAAGAAGGGGGGAAGAAACTTTTCTCATCGATTTTCTAAACAAAATTTACAACCAAAGTGCAAGCAAACCCTTTCAGAGTTACACATGGGGACCAAATTTTCCTCGCAGATAAACACTTTCAAACATAAAAAAATTTGCAAATCGGTTCACAAATGACAGACTTATATATAAGGGGAGCGAATTTCCCTCTCCAATTTTCAAAAAACAAAAATTAAAACACACTTTAAGAAAAAAATGATAATTTTAAAAATCGGTTTACAAATTACACAGTTATGCGTGTGCAAACATAAAATAGTAAGAAAAAAGAAGAGAGGTTGTGTCTTAGGGCACCCGGTTATAGCTATGCTGCTTAGCTATATAAAACAAATTTAATATGTTAAATAACAAAGCAATAAAGTTAAATTATATGATGATGTCAAATTTGCTGTAAATATTTCAAAACGTTTCCATTTATTTCCCATTATTTTCTTTTCTAGCGGCGCACGATTAAATTAAGGTATTGTTTGCGGGCGGTAGCGGCTGTTAGCTAGTTTACAGCCATTCGCCAGTATACTCTCGTTTGTGCTGATGAGCAAAAATAATACAAAAACAAATTGAGCTATCATTCTCATTATTTTTCTTTCTTTATTTTCTTTTCGAAATAGAACAAAATCAAACAATTTGTTTCGCTTATTTTCATACTCTGCTTTTAAGTACAAAGAAATCAAAACAAAAATAAATTTACAACTGTAATAGTGTCGATTATTTTTGCTATGAAAATCTCATCCTAACTCTTGTATCGCGCCATAAGTAGCATAGCTATAAAAAGTAATAGCAATTACTAACAATTTTAGTAATTTATTTTTAAAATTTTTGAGTATTTTCGTTAAAATAAATAAGTGTTCTACATGGGCTTAAAGAAGACACTTTCATCTTTCTTTGGATGGTCTCGTTTATTTTTGTTTCTTTTGATCTTTTGTATTTTTGTAATTCTCAATAATCTATTTAGAGTTTTGAGGTTTTGTAAGCATTTTTGGATTGCGTGGCTGAAGTGAGATGTTGTTTAACAGCAGCAAAATGCATCTAGACGTTTTAAACCAACAACAAATACATTTAATTTTTATTTTTTAAATGAACAAAATTTCATATGTCAAGATATTTTTGCTAACTCGCTGCCATACTAAACAACTAAAAGAACTTTCATGTAATTAAATATCTTTACCTTTAGAGAAAAAAAAAAATCAAGTGCATCTTATTTTCTTCTTTGTTCCTTGTCTTATTTATAAAGTTACCTATAGTTTCCCTGGTGATTCTATATTAGAAAGAAATACTAAAATTTTTATGCTCTCTTTTCTTACTTTTTTTTTTTGTCACTAGTTGTAAAACTTTAGCGTCTTTGCACGTCTGATCAATGCGTAAAATATAAATTTCTTTTCTTACATGTCATACGAGCAAATTGTTGTGAAACAATACAAATTCTAAGTGATAGAGTAAGTAAATGTACTATAAACTTTAGAAACTTTAGAAACATTCATACGCATAAATATTTTTATTTTTTTTTCAGTCGAGACTGAGAGAGAGAGAGAGACTTGAGTGGCAGGGAAACTTAGTTATGTCAAATGTATTAGAGACAAATTTTCTATATAAAATTGTTTTTAAGTTAGTTAAAAAAAACATGCTCTAACTTATTTAAGAAATGTGTTAAGGTATTGTGTTTTAGTCAAAAACTTATGGAAGATTTTAATTTTGTAATGTTAAGTGCTGTAAAAAAAGTTCTTTCAAATAGAATAAAATAGCAAATATTTATGTAAGATAATATAAAGGATCCCTTTAAGGAATTGTGTTTCTTAGTCCGTTCTGTATAACACAACGTCTCTTAAAGCTTTCGCTTTACAATGATAACGTTGTAATCGGCATATGCTTGACATTTTGTGATATTGATCGTTAGTGTCTGCAGGAGTTCATTGACTACTAGACTGCACTGAAGCGGAGAAAGTACGCGCTTGGTGGAAGACCCTCTTCTAAGTTTTCTCTATGAAGCTTTAATCAGTTACACGATTTAATCAGTTACACAATTAAAGCCAATGAAAAAAATTGCTGCATTGAATGCAAGAATATCTTCCGGAGATTTTCCAATTACAGCGACACCTACAAGAACTTAATATTCACTGCACCTTCACAGAAAAAAAAATATTCCTGCAATAAACAACTTTAATTGAAAATAAAACCAAAAATCAATCAATTAAAAATGTATTTAAGTTAATGAAACTTTTGCTTAAGCATTTAATTAATTACAAAGTTTAATTGACTCAATTACACTTTTAATTAATTTTTGTTTATTGCAGGAGTATTTTTTTTTCGTTTTATAAACAGGGAAACCAGAAATATGCTCTAAAAAAAAGTGTTTTATGCGCATTCAATACTCGTATACACTAAAAACTTAAAACTTCAACAACATTTGCTTATAAAATAAGATAAACAACTAAAGGAAACAGTAAAAAATTTACAATGAATAACTGCCGTGTTAAAAAAAGTGGGGGGAAGTGCACGTTAAAACAAATTGCCATACAAAATTTTACTAAAGCAATTAATACAAATTAATTTTTTTGGATGCTCTCGTAAATCCTAGTTTATTTTCCCTTCATCTCTCTCTCTCTCCTCTAAATCTAATCAGCTTATGCCGGCCATACACTACACAAGTTCACTGCACAAGTCTGGCACTGTACAGTGCGTTTGTGTAGTGTATGGGGGTGGTTGTGCTATTTACGCAGTTACCTGAATAAATATCAAAACGATTTTGATATTTGCTCATGTTAGAAAACTGTACAGTGAACTTGTGTAGTCTATGTTGCAAATTCCTGGAATTATACAAAGAATCACCTGCATTATGGCGCCTTAAATAAAAACTGCACAGTTTACTTGTATAGTGTGTGTCACAAGCTTAGTTTACGCAGTGGCAGACTTGAGCACTGAACTTGTGTAGTGTATGGCCGGTATTAGCAATAGGACTTGCTTAGTGTAAATTAGGACTAAGCATTTAACTTAAATTTGAAAAGAGATCACGATAATAGAATTAAAACCTTGGAACTGTATTTTGTTTAAATAAGACAAGATTTTTACTTATAATTTTTATTTTAATAAACAACAAAATATTGAACTAGATTTTGAAATAAAAATCTAAATAAACTTTTATACATTGACAATGATCATTCAACGTCTAATCGGGGCAGAGTCCGTCACAAATAGCAAAACCGAATTTTTATTGAAACTAAAGTCCGTAATAATTGCCTAATATATAAGAAAAATTTATACGCTACATGAAACAATCGAAATGAGTTTTAGATGGCGAAAAATAAAAATTTTTAACAACACATACGGCCCTGTTCTGTAAAGGAAATCCAAATAAATTTCTCGTTTTCAAAAAATTTATAATAGTCCAGCGGACGTGTTTAAAATCATACATAATAATTTTATTTCAGATATGTTATTTGGGAATATATATAATAAAAAATTAAAAAAAAAACTAAAAAAAAATATTTCTATTGTCGGACTTAGCTTTCAAAAATTGTGCGGTTTTTAAATCGATCGGTTCTTGTAAGCTTGTAACCATACTAAAATAAAAAAAAATTCTTTTGAGTATCAAAATATACCCTAATAGCGTAAATTATGATTTTAAAATTATAAAATATGCTATAAATATGCGTGTAAGACTGATATATGCAAAACATGTTTTAAAGGGTAAAATATGCAAAAATATGCACCAAAAAATCGATGCCAAAATTCATAAAAAGTTCTGAAACGGATAAATATCTGGTCCCCGCTTTAATACGTCACACAAGAAAAAACATGCAGTTGCATATTTGCAGTTTCCCTGGTTCCCATATAAACTAAATTGTATTTAAACCATAGCCGGTAAGTAATGGTTAGTAATCGTAATGATTACTAATTTGATTACTCTTTTTTAAAGGTAAAGTAATGATTAAATTACGATTCGATTCAGTTTCGCACGATTACTAATTGATTACGATTAGTAATAATGGAAAAGTAATCTGAATTACTTAAAATTACTAAAAAAAATCAAAAAGAATCAAAAGTAATCACAAAATAATCTGAATACTTCTAAGGATTACTTTTTATTATTTTTGATTATTTTTGATTATTTATTAAGAATCAAAAGTAATCTTTGAAAGTAGTCGGATTACTTTTGAGTTTTTTTGATTATTTTTAGTAATTTTAAGTAATTCAGATTACTTTTCGATTATTAGTAATCGTAATCAATTATTTATCAGCAATTCTTTTGAACGCAATTATATAATCATTACAATTCATTTTAAAATGTAATCTAATTGATTACTAATCGTAATCGAAATTTAACTGCTCTGATTTAAGCCCAAAGCAATTTTACCTTTAAAAATCATGTTAAATGAAAAAATCTGTTTAGCATTTTAAGAAAAGAAAAGCCATAAGAAAAAGTTTAAAATTACGTGCTGAGCTGCCTCAGATTCCTCACTGAATTATTTAAAAGTTATATATATATATTCTTGTAAGTGATTTTCTTTTGGAAAATGAAATTCCATATTAATTAAGAAGAAACTTAATCAAAATCTCATAACTATGTCTCTTGTTTTCGCTGATAATCCACACATTAAGATTTTACAGTGAAGAATTATTACTTTACTTTGTCTAAAATGCAATGCAAAAAGAAAGAAAGAGAAACATAAGTTTTAAAGTGAAAACTTTTTTTTATTGCCAAAATTGACAAATTATATGAACATTCAGGAAAACATACTCGTATGAGCAAAAGGATAAAGTTTTTTGAATTCTTTGCCAAAGTCAAACACATATTCGTTTAAAAGTATTTTAGACAACAATATTTTAAAAGGTAAATAAATTACTCACGTTTTTATTAAAAAAAAAAATAAAAAACTAAATTCACACGAACACATTTATTTTTGGCAAATTGCAAAGTTTTGCAAATATGAAACTATATTTATTTCATAAATAATAAACAATATTGTGCATAAGAGCATGATACTCAAACTGAAAATTTAATAAGATGTTGCTGATAACAAAAGCTTAACTTTTTTTAATGAAATAATTTTGTATACGTATAATTTTCCTTTGAAAATTTATTGAAATTTGAAACTTTATGCTAATGAAATATGAGCTCATATGATATAAAATATGAACAGAAGGAAGAAAATATATTAAATTTTAATGCAGTGAAGTTCGGTTATACAGAAAAAAAATCATCGAAATGCAACCAACAAAACAAATTTTTAATATTTAATTTAAAAATTAACAATACATCATTGTTGATAAAGGGTGTTTTTTTTATAGGGTGGCACAATTTTAAATCATAATAAAATCAGCAAATATATTTTTAATATCAAGGAAATGGGGTTTATTGGAAAGAAAATTTCATGAAAAAAATTTTATGGCAAAAAGAATATTTAAACATTAATTAAATATTACTTTTGCCATGTGGAGGCCAAGGCGCAATCTGGAACACCAATTTTCAAAAATATTTCGCGGCCGTATTTCGCCGATATCCCTTGGAATGTTGATTTTCAGGTGTTCAATTGTTCAATTACCCCAAAGAAAATAATCCAGTGGGATTAAATCACACGAATTTGGTCGCCAATTAATTGGGCCATCACGTAAAATTATTTTTTCATCAAAAGTTTCTGTGAGTAAATCAATTGTAGGGCTCGCTGTGTGGCATGTGGCTCCGTACTGTTGGAATCACATATCAGCAAGATTAATGCCACGTAATTGAGGTACGAAAAAATTTCGAATCATGTTCCTATGCCGTTCACCATTGACAGTAAAATTCTGACCATCATCGTTTTTGAAGACATATGGACCAATGACTCCGCCAGCCCATAAAGCGCACCAAACATAATTTTTCAGTGGATGTAATGATGTTTTGACAAAAGCTTGTCGATTCTCCTCACTCCAAATGCGACAGTTCTGCTTTTTTACGTACCTATTCAACCAGGAATGTCCTTAATCGGAAAATGGAAGAAATGCAAAATGATTTTGACGAATATAACAATTATTTTGATTAAAAATATCAACAATTTGCACGCACTGCTCTGGTGTAAGTCGATTCATAATGAAACTTCCAAGCAAACTAAACTAAAAGCAACTTTCAGCTGTTAAATGGGTGCTCAAATAAAGCAGTGATGCCATGCCCACTCAAAGTTGTGACACTCTAAAAAAACATCCTATATGTTTGGTGTACGGAACCCTAAAAAAGCAGACGCATTTCAAAATTCTTCTCCTTAAGATAAAAACTGAGACATGTATGTAAGTGTATTTTTATTTATAGGAGCTCAAAGAAATGAAAATTCGATTTAAACGTAAGTGCGCTATTATCGGATTTCGCTATAAAGATACTTTTGGATACTAGTATCGTTCATTATAACCGAACTTCATTAAACATATTTTTTTTCTATCCAAATATCGTGCCACAAATTTTTTTACCAAAATCGACTAGGCAAGATCGTAAGAATCCATTTTCATTAAAAAAACGAAGTTAAAAAAATATGTCGCTTAGGCTTTCCTTGGTGGTTATGGGTCGATATGTGATTCCATATGAAGCCTTGTATTGCTAGTGAGTGTTCTTGCCGTTATGGCCGTAATAATAGTTTAAATTAGTATAACAGATATAATTAGTAATTTAACTGTTATAACTTTTGTAGCAATCGCAACTTATATACACGTACCTAGGGTACTGTCTAATTGAAAACGAAAGAAAATTTTTTCGAATTTGTATGCAAATTCGAAGGCATTTACTTTCCATTCGAATTACAGAGTAGACCCCCTGTTCTGAAAAATATGTAAACTTCAAGTGTTATATGCAATAAAAATGTAATATAACTGTTATAATGCTAATAATATTTGTAATTGTTGGAAAATTTTCTATAATTACTATAAGAGATATAGTTAGTATAACTGTTATAATTTAGTTAACTGTGGTAAATGATATATCTCAATTAACTGGTTATGCTAATAATGTTTGTAATTGTTAGATCATTTTGTTATAATTACTATAAGAGATATATTTAGCATAACTGTTATAACTTAGTTAACTGTTATATCTTTTATAGCTCTCATAACTTTTATAACAGTTCTGAAAAATATATAAAATTTAACTGTTATACATAATAGCAAATAATACAACTATTATAATCTATATATAAATAGGCAAGTGAAAAAAGTTAAGAACCATTTTAACTGACTTAAACTCAACGTATTCGCTTGATTTTTTTTTTGTTAGATAGATTGTCAATAGGAGCAGTGCAGAATGTATTTTTTCTTCTACATTTTTGTGTCTAAGATAGTTAAAAACAGTTAAGAATATTAGCCAATCATAAAGCCATGATCTCTCTTAATTTACTAAAAAAAAATAACAACAATTTGGCTTGGCAACTCCGTAAACACTCAGAAGGAAAAACGTATTTTATTTGTTCATTCTATTCTTATTTTCATCTTTCTATGTACTTAAACGATTATTGCTGAAACTAATAAAATTTGGATATTTAAATAACGAGTGGTATTATTTTTCTTTAGATACTTAAAAATAATATATTTTTTTTAATTATTAATAACTTTGATTAAAGTTAAATTCACCTACAGCACAAAGTAAGTTTTTTATTTTTGGTTTATTTTGTGTGCGTTTTGTTCATTGTTTTCATTATTTTTCTGTGCTTTAAATTACTGAACATACTGGAATGTTGGAATATGATGGAATGTTGGAATATGATGGAATTTTAAATTCTTATTTAGTAGTTAATAAAGTGGTTTAAGAGAGTGGTTTACCCTGGAGTCTATACATATGTATATTTAAATAAAGTTTTTAAATTGTGTTTTAAATTCATCAAACTTTAAATATTTTCATTCTATTCTCCACCTCTGTGCGATAATGGTTGATTTTCAACCACTGGGCGAACACTAGTTCCTATAAAGCTTATAACTGTTAAAACATTTATAAATGTTGTGTAAACCAAGTGTTACGAGTATAATAGTTGTAACTGTTACAATATTAATGACCGTATAATAGTGTTTTCACACTGCAAGTTAAAACCTGGTTTTAACGTTAAAACCATAAACAGCTGATTTTGCATTCACACTGCAAGTTTGTTAAATTCAGGTTTTAACTCACAGACTATCTAATAACTTTGCTCAAAATAAAATAAATCTCCTACAGAAATGCGTGTGTTTGTTGTTGTATTTTTTTCTGCTTTTTATAACACTTATTTGACAAACTGTACTACTGTTTTTGTTTGTATGAAAAACTAAGAAACTTTACAATGCGCTCTAAAATGGAAATTATTGTATATTTTGTAAATAAATATTTTAAAATTATGGCACTAGTAATACAAAGTAAAGAAGTGCTTGGAAATCAAGTTATTGTATATAAAAAATTCACAAATAAATCACAAAATAAAACTTTTTTATCGGTGGATTGATATGCCATATCGTTTATTTTCACTTTCCAGAGGTCAATGAAAATATTTTTGTTGTTGTCCTTTCAAAAAACTCTTATTTTTCCTTAATTTTTTACTTATTGTTGCTGCTGCATCCATTTTTAAGTTGAAAATCTTGCCAGCGACATCTCTTGTTATTCACTGGCATAAACATTATCAGCTGCTTCCGGTCATTTTAACTTGGCAGCACTGAATTTACCACAGGGAAAACAGGGTTGCATTTCATAAAACCAAAATAAAACCAATTCAGAAATGGTTTTAAGTTGGATTAAACAAAAACAATTTGTATGGTAAAACCAGGTTTTAACAGTTGGTTTTAACATTAAAACCAACTTTTATTAAAACCAATTCAGTGTGAAAACACTATAAAACTGTAATAACAGGTTAGAAAGTTGCCGTTATTGTTAAAGTTATAACAAATATAAATTACCGGACTGTTATGGCTTATATAACTTTTACTATAACTATTATATCTGCTGTTTGCTAAATATTATAACAATTAGGCTGTATTTAAACTGCAATAACTGTGTCAGCTGTTAAAGTGCTTATAAAGGATTTAAACGGTTATAAATCGTATAATGCTGTAATAACTACAGTAGAGTTCGATTTTAACGAACACCAGTTTGTAATAAATTATCGCGTATGAACTTTGAAACAAATTTTTTATATTTATTTTGAGAACATGAATTTGTTGGCAGTTCTTTTTCAGCAATCGTTTTATTTTTAGCCCTTATTTCCATTAAAAACAAATAAATATATAAAATAACTTTTTTTTCATTAAAATGAGTTGCTTAGGCAACATTCTTTTTTTACAGAATGCTGCAATTTTACATCAGTATTTTATTTCATTCATTAAATGTTTAAATGCAAATAGTATTTGTAGATTTTCCTAAAATTTGTCAACTTTATTGAAATATTTTCTCCGAACATACAAAATTGTTAATTTGTCATCATGAGAATGTTTAGTATTTTCTGTGAACTATTTTGCTTTAATAACTCAAAGAAATTAGTGCACTTGTAATAAACTCCAGTTATTGGGAATTTTCATTTATAACGAACTAACTCTTTATTAATTCTTGTTAAACAAACTGCATGGAATTTAATATGCTTGTAATGCCCAAAAAAAAAATATGTTGAAAAATTATTTATAAAGTAGATATTGATCAAAATTTTTAAGCAATGCAATTGAATTTAAATGTTAATATTTATAAAAAATCAAACTTCCTTATTTAAGTAAAATATTTATTTTTCCTTTATTCTAAATAAAATGTCGGTCTTTCAAGCATCATTAGCATATTCTTTAGTGTAAATAAAAGATTATTGATCCATTCTAAATATCGTTTGTATTCTCCAGGTATTCTTAATTAAAATCTGGCAACCACAAGCATATAAAAGTAAACTAAATGATTAAACAGAATAAGTCCGCAACTTCAGGAAAAATCGCTGTCAAATTAACAAAGCCCATAATAAAAACTACGGCAGTAACTTCAAATGATCTCTAATTTTTGTTTTATTTTCTTTTGTGCTTATTTTTCTTTGTAGTTTTGTTCACAATATGTATGAAATTTATTGAAAGTATGGTAACATGTTTGAGAGAATATTTATTTATATGTGAGAGCATAAGAAAAAAAGTTCTCAAAATAAAATAGATTTTATCTATCGACTGCTTTCTGAGGCTAGTTTTTTGTGTCATTTTGTATGGAAAATGTGTTTATGCCCCAATTCTGTTTGATCATTAAATTTCAAGGAATGAAAACTCAAGCACATAAAAAAGTAAAATAAATTTAAAGGAACAATCCAAACATATTTTTTTCAAATAATAAAATTAATTTTACTTTTAAATGCTTGTGGCAGCCAAATTTTAATAAAGACTGCCGGAAGAAGTTGGAAAATAGCAACGAAAAGAGGGACTTAAAAATGAATCAGTAATCATTTATTTATATTAAAGAACACGCGCATAACCTTGAAGGCTCCAAAATTATATGAATTAAATATTAATATTTTGAAATTTATGTATTCATATTAAGTGCGACAATTTGCAACCCTGGTAATATTTAAAACAGCTGTTATTGTAGCGCAAAAATAAATAATGAATTATATTCAAAATTTTTTAAAAAGTACATGAAGTCTACTGATGACTTCCAAAGCCGGAAAAAATGCAAATAGAATATTGCTTAACCATAAAAACAAGCGAAATTTTCAAATTTTTTAAAAAGATTTGTTTTGTTAATTAAAATGCATACATAATTTGTTTTGGCTTGTATTAAAAAAAAAATTTATTTGAAATCAATTTTAAGAAATTTTTAAACAAAATACATATACAACTCACTTAAAATTTTATGGATTAGTTTAATAATTTTCATTGACAAAATATTTCCCAGAAGTTCGTTGTAATCCAACTCCACTGTATTACAGCTATTATGATTTCTTTGAAGGTTACAAATATCTACATTACAATTAATAATTTTTTAATTCATTAATAATTATTATGACTACGTTTACGCAAGAAATTCCTTGATCTAAATAAACTCAAGCGTGCATTAAGGCCAAGAAATAAGGAGTAATCGGAGATTGAACATTTATTATAACACCCCACTACTCTAAAGAAAAAAAGATTGGTGAAGTTTGTCATTCAATTGTCGTGTAATTTGTTCTATAAAAACGAAACACTTTATAGTGAAAGCAACAACACCTAGTATAAAATTCATTATAGTCAAATATCATAATTAATTTCTAGTTATAAATTTCTCTTCTTTGTGTTAACTGAATTTATTGCTTGAATAATCTATTTGAGCTTTATTATCTTACAAAAAAAAAAATTAATAGCAATTACCTAATGGTCGACCGATACTTAATAATACTCGTAAGTGCATGCTTTTAAAAACTTGTGTGTTAGTTAGTCATCAATACGAATATGTGCATAATAAGCAGTGATGCTGATGTGGTGTTTAATATTACATTAGTGGAATTTTTAAATCGCTTGATAAAAAAAAAAGGACATTAGCAGTGCGAGCCTTATTTTCAACAATTTTGGCATTTTTAGCAGTCTAAACTATAGGTGGGTTAGGTTAGCAAAGGTGGTGCCAAAACGCACCCCCACTCGGACACCAAATTGGGTCCATTGTGATAAACCATGAGTAGTTGCTTATGATTAAATCGAAAATAAGGCTCGACTTATAACCAAGTAGAAAATGGTAATAATATTTAACAAACCAAAAAAGTTTGTCTTAAGTAGAACGAAAATAAGCAAATTAACTAACATGTGCACAGTTAGTAAAGAACAAACGACAATGGCAAGACTGTTGTAAATTTAGAGATGGTAAATTTGAACTTTCATTACAACAAAGCCTTCAGCAAATTATAATACGATAAATCAAAACAATTCACATATTCCATTTGCACTAAAAATCTGAGTATATAAAGCAGAAATCTACATCAACTGACAGCGCACAGAGAGGACCAAATACAAAAGGACGCTGATGATGAAGTTGCAGCAAACTTCGAAAACAGCTAGTTGTTCCGTTCTGCTAGAGCGATACAAACTTTTTAGCTTAATCAAATCAAATCTTAAATATAGAAAACTATAATTTTTTTTACAATTTAAAGAAACGTTTTACAACAAAAAGAGAATAACTAAAAAAAATAACTTGTGGAGCAATGTCATTGAAAAAACTCTGAAACAAAATTTGTTTAATGATTTTTAGTTTAATTTCTTGCCCATTTACCTTTATGTTGCCTGGCAACTCTAAGAACAAAGGTACTTGCAAGGTAAAATCAAGTAACAATTGTGGGTTGTTTCATATCGATTTAAAACTACATATTGCAAAAATTATAAGTGAAGTAATAAATTGTATAAGACATATTAAACCCTCCACCTTCCTCTTGATTTCCAAAAACCTGACAGTCACTAAAAAATATCAAATGCGTCGAAACTTTTAATTCTTTCAAAATATTTGCAACCGCATTCAACCATAATCCCTAGCGAGTTAAAATTGATTCGGTTGGTAATGGTAAAAATATCTGGAAGCAAAACTTAAACACACTCCCTGCAAAATCTGCATTCGCAACAGTGAAATGCGCGTAGGATCCAGCTAAACCCCGCAATAATCATAACTCAAAAAACTAGAATTTTTGAGTCGATGATGCATAATTAATCTTTATATCGTTCTTCATACTGTGTAAAATTTTCTTGAAATCAAAATAAAATGTTATTTTGCCCTTATGACGTTTTTTTGGGTAGGACCAGCACTCAGGGGACAATCCCTACTCATGCAATGCATTGTGCTAGAACTAGGGAATAGGTTATGGAGAGGAGGATAGAGGGAGTAGTGTCTGTGGACATTCGATTTAAACTTTCCCACGTTGAAAGTGACAGGAAACACTTCCGCAGGTAGATTATTCCACATACGAATAGTACTGCTAAAAAAGAATTCTCTCTGTAATGCGTAGTGCGATTTATTGGCCAATCGACCACAAAAGGATGTGCCCTGAATGAAGCTCGTGCTCTGCGTAAAAATTTTCGGATTTCAGGAACAAGTTTCCTAATTTCATTAGAACACATTCCATTGTAGTAACGATAGAACAAGGAAATGCACCCCACATTGCGTCGATGCTTCAATTAATCAATAGAGTTGGATACCCTACTGTCACCAATGAGCTTCTTCGCCCTCTCCTGTACGTGGTCGAGCAACCCCAAAATAGACTTTGAAGCGCCGGCCCATACATGAGAGTTGTTTTCCATTTTCCGTCTGATATAAGTGGTATAAATAGTAAGAAGATCAGGTGGAGTGAAGTATTGCTTGCACCGTTCTAAAAATTCTGGGCACTTGAATGCTTCTTTTGAGACCTGAAAAATGTGCTCAGTCCAACGAACATCACACTGAATTTTCATGCCAAGAACATCAAAAGCTTCCGATTCCTTAATATTTATACCACCCATAGTTACAGAAGCAGCAGTATTTACGGTCAAACAAGTTATGATGTTGTTTGAGTAAATAAGTGAAATGCTAACCTTAAAATCTATTGTCGTTTGACTTAGTGCGCAAAAAGGAATATTTGGGTTGACAACATTGCACAATAATTATTCATTTTACTAAATATTTTTCTTCTCTACTTTTTAAATATATCCTGTAGTAAATAAAATAATCGCTCGACAAATTAAATATAAATTAACTATTTTGCAAGTGACTACAAATTGGTTTAAATCTCAACCAGATAATAACCAAACATATTGCATAGAAGCTTACGTTAGAAATAAATAAAAGCAAATTAAGTAAATGAAAAGAAAATAAAAACAAAAAAGAAACATGCCATGAAGTCAAATGTCAAATGTTTGTGGTGAAAAAAAAAAATTATAATATTTTCTATCAACAGTACAAACTTTCGTATGAATGTATGTACTCGCATGTATTTTTATTTGAAATATAAAAATACTAATTATTTCTATATATAAATATATATACATATGTGTATACGTGTATTTATAGCTATATACATATATGTATGTATGTATATATATTTATTTTACTATAATATTATTTGACTTTAAATTGGTTGAAGAATAGGCAGTAAGTAGCGAATTTAAAAATCATATAGAAATGGCCAATTGAATATCGCCTATGACTTTCCTATATTAAAATAGTGAGTCTGCGACAAGGAAAAAAAGTCACTTAATCAACTAGATGTGGGTATTAAAAAACCAGTTTGAAGTTATTTAGAAATGGGTTTGATTCCTATAGGGTATTTCATATCAAATCGTAAAAATATTGCCGTTTTTATATTTGTATGTGTCACGAAAAAAATTGCCTCTAAATTTCTCAAACATACATATGTGCATGCGATTGTGCTGGTCTTATCTACTTTTACATGTTTGTACTCCTATTGTAAGAAAAATTGCGCCAGATATATATTTTTATTTTAAATATTTAATAACTTGTTGAATAGTGTGAAGTAACGTCACAAAAGTAATAGCAATAAAGTACTCAATAACATTTAGGGAATTCAAACAATAGTCTTATATGTTTTAGTGTCATAATACTTTGAATTATTTTAATATTATTCTTTTTGCTTTGGTTTTTTTTTGTTTTCAAACAAAAAACTTAAAATATTATGATACTGTGATACTTAAGACTAGCGTTTGAATCCCCCAAATGTTATGGAGTACTTTATTGCTATTAATATTGCTCACACTATTCAAGTTGTAGAACATTAAAAAAAAGTATACATGGAGCCATTTGCTTTTTCAATTCCCCAATTTTGTATGAGCACCTTAAAATAGTGATATCATGGTGAAATTATACAAGGGATCTGTACGACTACAACAAAATTACAACACCAAAAAAAAAACACATGAGTTTTGTTGGTATAAACAAGCAAATATGTATAAGAAACAGATGTCTTTTGTTTTTAAGGATAACAATTGAAGGTTAGCCGCGAATAACGTTTTAAGCGACAAAATAATAATTTTTCAGGAGAGCCAAAACACGTATTTTAAAGAAATATCGTTAAAATTTTTTTAGCTTATCGAAAATAATGATAACTTGCAATAACTTTTCTTTTTATATCTCTGCTACATTTATCAATTATTTTCGACAATTTCGTTTACATGATTTTATTAGTTACTTATAAAGTTTTCCACTGACTGACTGATTATAGTTGTATTTTGACGACAATAAGATGCATAATTTTGGATGGTTTGATGTTTGAACAACGCAAGAGAGATATCTTAATGTTAATCTGTAAAAAAACTGGTTTTTTAAAAATTGTCTTTTACAACGTTATTCGCGGCTGTGCTTCAATTACAGGTTAATTTCAGTGTTGCCAATAAGTGTGTAATTACTCTCATGTGTGGGACATGTTATTATATTCTGTATTTAATTCTATTTTGGATTCTATTTTTATTTATTTTTGTTTAAATTTTAACTTACACGAAAGATGTGTAGTGTAATTTTCTTCAATATGCAATTGGAGACACAGCCATATGTAAATTCTTGGGCAACACTGTAATCATTTTATTTACAATACATAGACTAACATTTTTGTACTGAATCACTTTTGACCTTGTCACAAGTACTACTCTCTAATTATTGACCATACAATACTTTGTTCTATGGACATTTATCATGTGCTTGTCATTAAAAATCTACTGGCAACACTAAGACAATTGACAAGGTAGTGACTGCGTGTATAAAGCTCTTATGGGAACATGGAGACACAGTTACTGGTATATTTCTATACTTTAAGTACATAAAAATTTATGTCTATTGACAAGTTGTTGACAAATCTACCACAAATATTCCACATCTGTTTTCTCTCTTTCTTTTATACTGATGGATATGAGAAAACTTGTAGACAATTTTCCTACTACAATTGTCACTAGAATTTGAGTGTTGCCATAGCGACACTTGGCCTGTGTCTGAATGCAGGGTTGTAAACAAAGTTTGACAACTTTTTGTAATGTATACATTAACAGGCTGGGCTTGTGGTGGTACCTGCTATAATAGTACCATAAGCAATGTGTTTAATAAATAATTTAATAAATTAAATGTGTTAAACTCAAGCATATACACATTCATACATTTATTAAGTTGCTCCTGTATTATGTGAAAAAATTTTATTCCAACGGTTTCAGTAGAACAATTTTCTAACTTCTTAACGTTAAATGGCAAAATATTTTATATATTTGAGTCGCTATATTTATATTCAGACTTATTTAACATGAAAGCAATAATGTAAACAATCGTGTTAATAGAACCCACCTTAATATTCAAAAACGTGCAACTTATTTTTATTCCACCCCAATTTTGGCAAACAGTCAAATGGTGGAAATTTAATTTAGTAAATTACAAACCAAATTTTATTAAAATATAAACACTTGTAATTAGTAGTAAGTGGACTTTTCTCCATAAACGCACACACACACTCACACACACACACCCACGCACCCACACACACACACATCAATAAACGCACATTAATTTATATTTAAGTATGTGTGTGTGTTTGCCGTTATGTTTGAGAGAAAATGTTCATTTAGTCCAATATTAAATGTGAACATTTAAGTATATTTTAAATATTTGATGAACTTACATAAACAACTGTTAGCAAAGTAACTGGTAAAACGATAAACTAAAGAAAACTGGAATAAATTAAATTGAAAAGGAAGCACTTTAAGATTAACTCGAAGACTAAAGGACTTGATGGTTAAGGTGAACACATATTTGTAGCCATTAGTTTTAGTATAAAAGAAACCGTTAAAAAATGGTTACTAAATAAAAAACTTTATGAAAAGGGGTTAAGTTAAGAATTTTAGTGTAGAAAAAAGTACCTTAATGTTAGATTTTGCAAAGATGTCCGCATAAATAATTTAAAATTAATTCAGAATAATTAATTTTCAAAATTCAGTTTCTGCTATCATGCTTTTCTGTGACTAATAGACATATCTCAAAAAATGGCGGTTTTGGAGTTGATAATTATATTTTAATCATCCTGGAAGCTTAAATTTACAAAAAGCGAAATATATCGTACCTGTAGTGTTTCTTAACAAACAGTCTTCTAATAAAATATTTAATAACTGTGTAAGTTTCTAAGAAATTTTTTAACACAAACCTGGGAATTACTCACAATCAATTATGTTTTATAAATAAGGTATGGTTCCAATACAAAAATACTGCTTAACAACGAATCCAAAGTAGTAAAGTGACGAAAAAACCGAAAAAAATTATCGGCCCTGTTCTTTAAACCGAATCCGAGTAAATTTTTCGTTTTCAAAAATTTAACAATGGTCCTGCAGACGTCTTTGAAATCTTACAGGAAAAGTTTCTTTCAGATATGATATTTAGGAATCTATGTAATAAAAAGAATAAAAAAACTAGAAAAATATTTTTATTGTCGGAGTCAGTTTTCTAAAATCGTGCGGTTTCAAATCTATCAGTTTACAGAACAGGGCCGTATATTAGGTGAAAAAATACGCACTAGTATCTGCAATTTAATGCAACAAAATATATATGGTTTGAAAGGTCTTAGTCTCTTCTTTTTAAATCTATTTATAAATTCAAAATCGCTTGATATTTAAGTTAGTTAGAGGTTGATAAGTGCCTACGGGTACGAAAAACTGGCTTTTTACCCGTAACTCAAGATTTTGGAGGTGTTTGGAAAATTTTAAAAACAGGGCTCTAATCGTCGCTTTCGATAACGAGCTGATTCGATCACGTTTTGTCAGTTTGAGATTATGGCAGTCGCTATCGAACAATATAATATTATTGTTCGATATGGTACTTCATAATCGCAAACTAAAAAAAACGTGTTCGAATCAGCTCGATATCGTAAGTGACGATTAGACCCCTGATTGTTGTTATGCTTGACAATACCTACCAGAAAAATAGTAACATATCCCAGCTACTTCGATTCCATTCATTTTTGTCACACAGTGTAATCTATCTGATTCAAATCTATTTCATAATTTTTGTTACATTGCAATGAATTTTTTGCATACCAAATTTTCCATATACAAACGACATTAGCAAGAGTGAAATTTGACCACTTTCCCAAACAAATGATGTGGTTTTATGGCACAATAACTTCTTTGTTAAAACAGCCTATAAAATATTTATTACTATTCACAAAGCTGAAATCAATTAGATACTCGTACATGAAATATGTACATATATTCTTTGTACTTAAATTCTTATGACATTAACTCGATTATATCAAAATACATTTCCATTTACATATTTTATTAGTTAAATTAAAGAATTTGTTTTGTTGTTATTGGAAACAAATATACCATTTCTTTTAAACAATTGCCAAATTTCTTAACTAAAAGTATGTTGCAAATAATTAAAATTTCATTACAATTTCAATGCAACAAAATTAATTTAACACATGACGTACGACGTCATTTTGAAATTAATTAATTTGAAAGTTATTTACCAAAGAAAGTATGTTAAATGTTTTAAATTACATAAATACATACAGACATATGTATACCCAGAGAAAAACACATTGAATTAATAAGAAACATTAACGAAAGTCTAGTCATGTTGAAATTACTTATTTCAATATGGAAAAATATTAATTTACAGTTTTAATTTATTAATTTTATTTATGTTTGAGTATCTCTCCATACATTTTCTATTATATTGAAAATTATTGAATTAATGTTACGGATTCATATTTTTAAGTTGCAGCTTTTCCCTGAGTGTACATATATTTGTCTGTATCTATATTTGTTTGAAGAAAATATTGACATAACCATGTGCACAAAAGAAGTTATTTTATTTATCCTTTAAAAGCTTTTATTTTACATATTGAACATAGCAAAGGATATTTTGAAATATAGAAAATTTTATTAACAAATATGTGCATGTACATTAGAATGAGCGGTTGATTTCTATGGAAAACTAATTACCAACATAAATTTTTGAAAACGTTTGCTCAATTCACAACCTATTCTGGGAGTCGTAGTACGTACATGAGTTATTAGTAATTTCAATAAAAACATTGTTTACAAACAAATTTTTATATACATAGTTAGAAATTACCAACAACGTTTGCACATAATACGACTCCTACAATAGGTTGTGAATTGAGTAATTAATGGTTAATACATTACAGACTTAAAGTCAAATAAATACACTTTGGTATTTTTAAATAAATAAATAATAAGACTAAAGTTATTTTATGTTAAAGAAATTTTTCGTGATAAGCAATCTATAAACCTAAAATAATAAATAAATAAATGAAATGAGTGAAGAAACACCGTGGCAATATCCTGTAATGGTCCTTAATGTGTGATTATTCTTTAGACTGAATTGCGTAGGCAAATAAAGTGTATGTTCTTTGGCCGTGAATCACCATTAACAGCTAAACTTTTACATAATTTTCTTATGCATATGCATGCTTTTCTTCATATCACTTAAGACAAACTTTAATGGTTTGATTGTTATTATAACATATAAATGTATGCATTTAGTTAGTTGTCCTTTATTTCTCAATGCTACTTTATATTCCACTCGTGCTCATGTAAACATCAGACAGCTCAAGCTTTTAGCTAATTATTATTTTAATTAGTTTTATTGAAGTTATATGTTGCTGAATTTGGGTTCAAAGTTATATATAATTTGATCTAAAGTTGGCTGAACTTTTATAAATTCCCTCAAACCGTATTCCATACTTTTGGGTATAGTCTTTGCATATGCAGGCCTGCAATCACCAAAATATATCACTCATTTACCTAAACAAATAAAAAGCTTCCGAGCTTAAAGTTTTCAGTAAAAACACAGCTTAATGAAAAAAGAAAGATTAATCTTTTTCACAGCAGTGGAGTAAACAAACTATGTATAAGAAATTTTTACACAATGTCAATAGCATTATGGAGATTGATTTTGCGTTATTAAGTCAAAAATCTAATTTTTCGAGTTATCACGTTGTTCAAGGAACCAACCTTGCGACAAGCACTAAACATTAAAACAGAAGTATATTCTAGCAATTACTGTGGTAATCAGGCACACATTTGCCCAAAAAAGCGTAACCACTAGTTACTACTAACAGTTTTTCATTACTAATAAGTGGTTACGCTTTTTTGGGCACATGTGTGCCAAGTGTGTACTCGACATTTTACAAGTGTTGCTTCGTTTGCATTCAGCACAAACTCAATATATTCAGAAATGTATGTATACGTATACGTTATTTTTCATATTATATAATTCGATATAAAGTATACGCTCATGGGTTGCAAATATTTGCATCGTCAATTGGGCGAATTAATCGTATTAATCGTTACAATTTTAGCTTTTATTCGATTAGAAAAGAATTTTCAATTATTTTTTATTAGATTAATCGTTACAATTTTGGCTTTTATTCGATTGTTTAATTGTGTTACAAAAAAAATCGTTTTTTTTCTTCTTTGATCCATTACTCGTCAAAATTCCAAAAATCTTTATTAAAATTTGAAAAAAATGTTATTCCTTGAACCGAATAATTTCTTACTATTCGAATACACAACGAACAAATGTTGTATAAGAAAATGCTCTATTGTTCGAGTTTTCATATATTAATCGTTACAATTTTAGCTTTTATTCGATTATTAAATTGTGTTAAAAAAGTTTTTAATATTATTTATTTATTTATTTATAAATCGTTAAAATTTCAGATTTTTTATATTATAAAGTTGTGTAAGAAAAAAAGTTCAAAATGTAGAAAATTTTATGTTTTGCACTATTCGACAAAAATGTTTGAGTGAATATGCAACGAATAAATAAAATTTTATTCGAATAACTTATGAAATCGCTTACGATATTTGTGCTAGTTTTTGTCAAACGTATTTGAAAATTGATACATAAATATATAGACTTTTTATAGGTTAACCCAAATAAAGACCTTTGTTTTTCTTAATTTGTTTGTTTGTTTGTTTTAAAGTTATATAAAGGGTTCATCATTTGCATCTCGTATTGTATTTCTTTACAACGGCAAATAGGCGATGTTTCGTTTTTGCTATAGTAGCTGTGGTAATTTTTACATATATATGGCACTTTAGGTAGTTCAAAGTAAAAATATGTATTAAAGTCCTGCACAAGACCATTTATAAGACTTTTCAAGACATGAACGATTTTTCAAATGCTTTACTATAGCGAAATATTATATGACAAATGCTAAAGAACACTGTTGGCAAGACATTTGACATTTTAGCGATGCTAGCCACTCAGTTCAGAAGTCGTGGGTTCGACTCCCGCCATAAAATATGGGTGTTTTCCGCAGACAAGCTAATCGCTTCGCGGGTTGTGCTGTGTTAAAAAAAAGTTTTTTGTCTTGCCAACAGTTTTTTTAGCGTTTGTTTTAGAATATTTCGCTGTAGTAAAGCATTTGAAAAATCTCTCATGTCTTGAAAGGTCTTAGAAATGGTCTTGTGCAGGACATTAATATGTCTGCCATTTTAATTCCCAAAAGTATGCTGCGCTTTTTATCAATATTAAATTGCCTATTAGCTGTATTTCAAAATAAGTTTTAACCCTTATTTGGGATGACCAAATACTTTAAGATTAATCCATTATTTCGAAAATAAATAAGCAAAATATTTTCCTTGAAAAGGACAAAATATGTTAAATTCTTTGCCACTATTATCTCTACTATGCTAGTCTTTAATCTCCCCAAGCCTTTAATATTTTATCCTAAAATCTTCGATTTCTTTAAAGACACATAACATATACGATCTACCAAACACTTGCCTTTTGTGACTTAGAATTTTACATTAACTGTCCTATTGCTTTATCAAATAGCTCGACATGCTTTTCTTCCCTCTACAGACTACAAGTATTAAAGCAAATAAAAAACAGGACATAATATAATATGAAATAATATTTATTGTTGTGGTTGTTAGTACAGGTACTAAAATATTTGCACATGTAAAGAGTGAATGTAAAAAGTTTTCTCTTCATGCGTATGGTTTGTTGGATAATATAATATGTTTTACACTTGAGTGAACTGTCCAACATGTGTTAGTTGTGTGTTTGGTTGATTGCAAGTGTAGGTGCTTACATCTACTCATGGATATTTGTATTTTGGGATACGAGTATAAAAAAAGGCTGGTATACATTTGTCAGTCCAAAAAATTACTCATTTAGCGAGTAGGTGGCATAAAATTTATTCAGACATCGATGAGTAATGACCGACTTCTACAGTAACTCTGGATAATTTGGTAGCGTTGTTCAAGTGCCAATATATTTATAATAATTTGGGATAGTATAATTTGGGATATCGAGCCATAAACGCTAAAAAAGCTTAAGTGACACATTTTTTAGAATTGGGTTTTTTTTTCACGAAAATGAATTATTTACGATTGAAAAAAAATCGACTTTTGTCAAAAAATTAAGTTCGAATACTATGCCGCTTAAGGTTATTTGGCGGTCACGGCACAATATGATTGATAGTTAATTTCTTTTCAACAACAAACACAAACTGTGCAGCTAATTTGTCTTGTCTGCAGAAATATCTAGAGTCTTCGGTAAAAAAAACTGTAAAAGTATTTAACTGTTACATCTAAATAAACTTTTATACAGTTGAAAATTTTCTTTCAATTTCTACTGATGTAATCAGGGAATCTATCCGCCACAATTAACAAAAACCAAATTTTTATGCAAACTAACGTACAATATTTGTATTTCATCGTCAAGAGATAGATAATTTTAAAGAGATTGGGTGTATTCAAGGCAACCGTGTTTACTAAAAAAACTACTATAGTATGGCGTAATAAAAAATCAAACTGTGTACACTATACCCTACAGGCATAGAACATTAAAAATTACATTTAGACGGAGAAAAATTTAAAAAAAAAATTAGAAAAGTTTGACCAACATATTTGACCAAGCATATTAAAATTTAGAAAAAAAAATCAAAATATGCCCTTAAAGCATTATATATGCTCTAAAAATTGAATAAATGCTAAAAATATGCGTGTAAAACTAAAATATGCAAAAACTTGCTTTAAAGGGTAAAATATGCAAAAATATCTTTTAAACTGTAAAATATGCAAAAACATGTTTTAAAGTGCAAAATATGCAAACATATGCACAAAAAAAATCCTGCAACGCATATCTTATATCCGTATTAATATGTCACAAAAGAAAAAACCTGCAATTGCTTACTTGAGGTTTCCGTGTTTATTAATACTTTTTCCTCTTTAAACCCATTGTGCAACGGTTTATCGAAAATTTTTATTTTTCTGGCTTTTTTTGCTCTGTGTGGCTTTAATTAAATTATGTTTTAATGTTAAATGTAGTAATAAATCTGCAGCAAAAATGTAAAAGTGCTTAAGTCAAGATAGACTGATTTTGAGTTAATGGTACCTCCGTAATCTGCATAGTCGAAACTACCTTTGGTGATAATCTCCCATTAATTTGTGGGAGTTTTCAGAAACTATTGCCCAGACATAAATTTTGAATATAAAGAATACAGGAGCTTAATTAACTCAAAATTAGCTTATCTCGGCTTAGGCACTTTTTCCATTTTTCCGCAAAGATTTCCGGTCATAAGAGTGAACAAGTAGATTTAAAAATAATTAAACTAAATCTAGTTATTCTAAGAAGTTTTTGTGCAAAGATTCCCTGAGGATCTGCATTAGCAACAATGCAATGAGCATAGGATCCAGCTAAATCCTTCAGTAGTCAATTTCAATGTATTTTTAATTAAAAAAAATATTTTATTGAATATGTAAAATAATAATTTGGTATTATTAGTGCTTTAATATATGTTAAACATAATTAAATTAGATTTGTTACAATATCTTATTAAGAGATCTCTTGATACTCGTAATAAACGTAAAACGCTCAATTCCCTAACATGCACAGTGGCGCTAAGACAGATATAATAGCAATAAAACTATATATTTTGTTTCAAATGATGCGATGATTCACTTAGTTCTGCTATTTAAAATAAATATTACTTAAATATATATTTTGATATACATGATTTAATTACAAATAACATGTGATAATTTTTAAGTAGTAAACTGCACTAAAGTTAATTGTAAATATTGTGGCAAACACTAGCAGAAGGGAACAACATGCTGTTTTGCAAATGGAATATGTGAATTGTTTTGATTTATCGTATTACAATTTGCTGAAAGCTTTTCTATAATGAAAGCTCAATTTTACCATCTCCAATTTACAACATTCCTTCCACTGTCGTTTTTTATTTACGAAATATGCACATGTAATTTTTTTAATTTGAATTAAAAATCTTCAACTTGGAATTCTTACCGCCCTAATATCCATACAGGTACTGTAGGTGATAGCCTAAAATGTTTTTCTTTTGCTGCAAAGCCTATAAATCTTACTCTTACTTGGTTGTTAACTATATTAGTAGTTGTGTCTAAGTGTACGTCAGTAAATTTCAATCTGTTTGTTTTTTGTGTGTTAAAAAGGTAAAGAAATACTATTTGTAACTTAAACAACAAAAACACACATTATTTCATGTGTGTATGTGGCTAAAATACAAAAATTTTAAGGATGCCTAACAAACCAATGTTTTTACTATTTATGTATGTAGAACATAAAATACGCTGTAACTTATGAAACACATTTTCTGGGTTTTTAATTTTGTTTGATTTACTTGACTTCATTTCCCCATTGGCAACAAGTTTATTACCTACGGCCATGTTAACGTGTGTGTAATCCTTTTGGTCATGTTTTATAATTAGTAAACGAATTTAATTTGCAAAAGGAAATAAGCATAAATTATTGAGGTGTTCTTACAAAAGATAAATTATACGATGTGCCTATTTGACTTTAAAGAAATGCTTACCTTTTTATTTATTTTTTAATAAGAAAAAGGGTTTCATTTAATATTTAGTTTCATTTAAAATTTAATGGAGAGGCCTATAAAGACGGGTACTAAAAGGATATGCATAAATTTTTAAATAACAGACGTGCAGTGCTTTAAGTCGTAAATTAAAAAAAAAAACAATCACGTTTATTAAAGTTGCCAACTTCCAACACAAAACGAAGCTTGTTTGAAGTTTCTTACTTTAAATTGTTATGTGGGTTATCGAAGATTATCCATAACTGGCAACATATGATTTGCATGCTACTCGAAAAGTGGGCGTTTAGGACGTTTCGCATTTTCCGTGCTTATACGGCTACAATGTAATTCAGTAAACCACTTTTTTTTATCATTGAAATTGGTAGTAAAGCAACCCCATATTGGCTTGACGTATATGATGGCTTTTTTCGCAAAAAATAATGCTTAATGAGCACAGGAAATTCATTTTATCTTCTTTTCCTATTACGCGGTAATTTGCTAGAAATGGCTGTCAAACATATACTAAAGGAAGCAGCTTCTTCTAATTTCAACAGGAGTCAACTGACAGTTGGTTGTTGACAACTAAGAGGCGAAAATTTAAAAAAGTTACGGTCTTCTTGGCCTGATCTCTTGTATCTTATCTTATATAATTATTGGTAACTGTTTTCGTTATTAATAAATTTAGTAAAATGCTACTTTGACTCACACACGAAGGACTCCTTGCGTACACTCAGTTACTCAAAAAAATGCATAACTCAAAAAAAATTATTTTATGGTTTAATGCTGCATATTGTGTACAAATTTCATACAAATATCTTTGCTTATTCAACTCTTGAAAGCAAAATCAAGATTTCTTTTTCGACTAAGTTGTGTTTAAAATAAAAATTTTAAACTCGTTTGCTGGCAAACATTCTAAAACAGTCAAAAAAACAGTCTAAAACTTTTTGTAATCATATAATAATTGCAATATAATTTTTTTAGTGAAATTTATTGTGGATCATAGTTAAAAGTGACTGGGAATACTTAATATTATCCTCTAAGTAGACTTAGCATCTATCTGGTGGTCCTTTCTCACCTAAAATGTTCATCTAAGTACATATAGCATGTTTTGGTTTGAAGAAAAATTTAAATTAATTGTTTTTTGACTACTTCATTTTAAATTAAATCATGCTAAGTGTACTTAAAACATTTAAAAAGGGAGGTTTTTTAAACTTTAAAAATTATGCTAAGTACATTTTTGCTTATAACTTTTGATAGAATAGTCCGATTACTATCAAAATTTTACACAATCTAAGTTAATAATTGAGAAATATTATTCCCAGCATAACATGTTATGTCGACTTGGAATGGGACCGTCTAATATGAGCTTGAGCCTATTTCATCTTTTACCTGATGTAGATATTAAAAAAAAAATAAAAGTACCCGGTAAACTTTTTTTCGGTTTTTGGAATTTTTTCGGTTTTGGTGTTTTTTGTTTTTGACGTTTTTTTTGTTTTTGGCGTTTTTTTCGGTATGTGGCAATTTATTTTAGTTTTGCCCTTTTTCTTGGTCTTGGCAGGTTTTTCGTTTCTGGGATTTTTTTCGGTTTTTGTGGTCTTTTTTTTTTTTGCTTTGGCGTTTTTATTTTCGTTTTGGCGATTTTCTCTGTTTGTTCGAATATTTTTTTAGTTATGGCTTTTTTGTACTTTTTTCGGTTTTAGACGTTTTTCATTTTGGCGCCTTTTAGATTTGTTAAATTATTTCGAGTTTTAGCGATATTTTTAGTTTTTAAGTTTTTTGCAATTTTTTTGGTTTTGTTAGATTTTTTAATTTTTGGCAATTTTTTTAATATGGAATTTTAGAATTTTTGCGTTTTTGAAAATTTCAAGAGTTTGCCTCTTACGGTTTCCAGGATACAGCAAATTGTCAAAATTACATAGTAAGAATAACATTAACTGACTGAATACCCTTTAGTTTTTTTTTTTTTATTTCAGTGTTCATTGGTTTAATCTATACAAAAATACACTAACTTTGAAAATCTCAAGTGTCTACATATAACTGTCTGTATATTACATTAGGATTTCAACCTGTTTTGTTGCGCGCTTTAGAACCGCCATTAATTTTTAACTGTCATATATTTGCTGTTTTGCATATTCTGTGAAAATTTCACGTCCGTAGCTATAACAGTTCTCGAAGAACAGCCTGTAACAGGCAGCGATATCTGCCGGGCTGATTTGTGAATCTTAACCATTCAGGGCGCCACCCAAACGCATATAAAAAGAAATTATTCAAATCGGTCCAGCCGTTTAGGAGTAGTTGAGTGACATACACACGTACAGAATTATATATATATATATATATAAAGATATATACATATATATATATAAATATATATACATATATATAATTTCATATGAAGCAAATAAACTGACAAATTTAAGCGCCCCATTGTTATAAAGTTTAACATTCTATTTAAAAATACATCAAAAGATTAACATTTTTATTGTATTTAAATATATCATATAACTCTAGTCAAGTGTCAAGTACCTGCTGCCATCAAAGCATAAAATATTAAATTGATTTTGAAATTGTTTTCAACACGCAACCTGTCAGCATTTATTACAATGACATCGCATGCAAATATTATATTTGTTGCTAGATTTACAAAAACAAGTGCCCTCCGCAATTCATTACTCGTAGTTTACAAAATCTCAACCTTTTTTTATCTATTTCTATTTTCATACTTTCAGACATAATAAATAAATATGTATGCTTGTAGTGAAAATATCATAAATACAAAACTTTGCAACTCCAGCTGCAGGCAGGCAGACAAGTCTCTAATATGAAAAGCAAAAATGACACTTAAAATAAAAAGGTATTTGAATTGAGTGAATGAAAATAAAACAAAAGTAAAATACTGCAATCTGCCGTATCTTATGAAAGTTAAATTTTACTATCACCTTTAAGGCTACAGTGGGTGAATAAAATGTGCAGCTCTTAAAAGTGTTTATTTATGCGAGTTCGTAATTGCACATGAAATAAAAGTCACACGTATGCAGTTTTAATTTGATTCAAACACTTTATTTATGCATAACTGGTTCTATTCATCACAATAAATTATTTGTTGCAAACATACTACGCTGCAGCTCTTAAGCTAAGACTGACTTCGATGTTGACTACACGTTTTCTAAGATGTAATGAACTTCTTAGCTGAGACATCAGCGCCTATTTTATGTTCATTATAAGGACTTCTCGAGACTGGTGGCAAATATTCAGAGATTTTTTAAGCATTTTTTGTTTTCGTTTTTCTCTTTTGTTCGCCACTGTTTACCTAAAGTGTCTAAAATAAAGTTATTACTATTTTTTCTTTTTTGTTCTCATTTTTATTATTATTGCTGCATATTTTCTCTCTATCATTCCAAATAATCTAGAATTTGAATGACTCTTAAATATGATTTGTTTGAGCAGTTGCACATAAATCCCTGAAAATGTTACGAGTGATAATAGAAAAACACAAATGAATTGTGAAATTGATTCAATAAAATATGTCCTTTTTTGAGAAATATTAAGCTTAATTTTATGACAGCTTTTAATTGGGAAAATGAAACGTCTATCAATTATTTTTCACAAAATGAAATTGTTTAAACATATTTTGTGATATTTAAGTTATGAAACGTATAAATGTGAATGAAACTGGGGCGGCATTTTCTTGTTAAAACAAAAAAATTATTATTATTGCAGTCACCAAAAATTAATTTACTAGTTAATAAATTCAGTAAAAAGAAACTTTGACTCGCACACGAAAGCGTCCCGTACGTTTGCAATATATGTGACCTTCTCCGAGAAAAGGGAGCTAGTGTAAGAAAATGAAGTTTTGAGGAAAACGCATTTAAAAAATAAAATTTTAATATTTTTCTCATTTTTATCGATCTTGACACACACACCCGTTTTTTGACACACCAGGTCTCTTTTCTTGGAGAAGGTCACATATGTAATAGAAAATGAAATCTTACGAATAAAAAAAAATTAAGTACGCTGCAAAATTTTTTCAGTTTTTGGCGATTTCGTCTTGTTGTAAAAAACAGTAAAGTTAACATCGTGGTATTACAGCAGTAAATTAGTTAACATTGTGTATTTAAAAGCTTTTAATATCATTGTTGAGTAAATAAACTGTTTCCATTTTAGTACACTAGGGACTTTTGATTTTATTGCGTATATTTAAACCTACAAAAATAGTCTTTTTAAACGTAACAATATCTTTTTCGTTTAATTGTTGAGTTAGGCTAAGTTCAATATCAATATAATCCGTAGATAATTTATTAAAATAATTATATATTTGCATGTAATTTGTCGATCTTATTTTTATTATGAATTAGTATGGTTTTAGAGATATTGTATACATTCAGGCTTTCAAGGTCATTCAATTTCTTTAAAATTTAAATAAAAGACTGTTTTTAATTAATTGTTAATGTATCCGGCGCACAGTGTCGTGAGTTCATATAACGAGCGGCCAAAAATAGAAGGGGTTATCGTAAAAAAATTAAATTTGGAACACATGCTTTAATTGGTAAAATATAATCACACATAAAATTTGGCCATTTGATTTCCAAGGATTCGTGTCCTTCCCATATATGCTGAAATAAAAAATTACCATAACAGAGAGAAAAATAATTGTAACTCAATGAAATTATATATAGACACTAAATTTTAACATATTTAATGCTTCGTTAAAATTTCGGTCAATTCAGAGAAAGGATACGTATACCCCAAAAATGTCCTTTTTCAAAAATGTGAAATAAAAAAATTGTCTTCACTTATAGTGAGTTAAATGTTTAACTAGACGCAATATAGACAATAGACAACTACAATTTGGCCATTTAAATTTAAAGGACTAGTGTCCTTCCCAAATGTCCTGGAAGTAAATAATATACTGAAAATATACAGATTATAACAAGAATACAAAAAATTTGCAATCTAGTTACTTGTAGAAATATAATGTGAAAGTATGAAAAATATATTTTTATACATTTTTTTTCTATAGACCACTTAATTTCTTCTTTTTTCACCCACAGATGTTTTTCTTTCCATTTACATTATAAGCAACGGCACATAGCATATGAGTTACAAAATATAGGAAAAATATATTTTAACCATATTATAACAATATTCCCCTTATGTTTTATGGGAAGTTGTAGTGCAATATATACAAAAAATTTTAATTAACCAGTTAAAGTTTGCATGTGTCCGTACCATATTTTCAAATAGTTGAATACTGGCTTAAAACCGTTGCATTTGAATCGTCAAAACTCTTTAAAAAATAAACCTTTTTTAAAAAATTCCTTTCTATCTTACTTAATTAGAATATTGCACATGCAACAAAGTAATTTGTTCGTTTTAATTTAAAACTAATTTTTTTTTAATTTTGGCCACCTTCGCGACAGTGTGCGGTATTTCGTTGGGATTTTTCAACATCTTCAGGGATAATTATTTTTAATAATATATTATATTAAATATATTTTATCCTTTAAAATCCTAAAATTTACGACATAAAACACATAAATAAAATATCACAGCATTTCCTTAACTTCTAATATAACAGCTGGAATTACACTGAAAAAATTATTTGAATTTATTTCCTTAACAAAGTTTGAATTATACCAACTATTATATACGAGTACTTAAGGTCTTATTCATCGTATAATAGTTTTCATTTATGAGGTTTGTAAAACAGTTGTTCATACAAAATTTGTTTTACAGACCCCTCATAAAATAAAATAGTTTTTTTATGAATAAGACAGATATTTTTTATTTGTTAATTATTGATCAAAAATTTGTCCTTTCACCCTTTTTTTTTTGATAGTTTGACGATAAAGAGCCTTGTCTTTGTGACAAATCTTCTACAGTTTCATAACTAAGCAAAATATTTCTATTTTACAATATGTCATAAAAATATCACAACTCGTTGAGAAGAGTATCGTTTTTATTGTTAAATGAAATTTGCTTATTTGTGCACCCTTTTTTAAGCTATTTCAAATTTACGAGTATATATTAACACATCATCTATTACATTTTCTATTACTTATTTTCCTAAAACCTACGCGCTTGGTTTCACGTTAATTTTACTATTAATTAACTTGCAAATTAGTTGTCTAAAACACAATACTCGTACACTGACACACTAAAAGCAACACACACACACGCTATTTGCATACATACCTACACGCATACATACATACATATATATATGTACATTAGGGTGTCCCAAAATATTTTTTTGTCAGAGGCTCAAGCATAATTTGAAATCTTATGGGGTCCAGTATTTTTGAATTTTTTTTTAGATTCTTAGGAAGAGGTTTAGAGGTCGCGCAAATCAAGTCTTTGTTAAAAATCGGGGTTTTCGACCTTTTTTCAAACTTGACTCATAACTTTGTCAATCACTACGTTGATTTAATTTTTTGACCAAATATTTCTAAAGAAAATTTTCCAAACTTTATATCCATATGCAAAAACTTTAAGTTTCGGCAATATTTTTGTCCATTACGATTCCAGATATTAAGTATTTTTGTAATTTTTAACAAATTCTGTAAAAAACGGTTTATTACTTTTCAAATTTATATGAAAGGTATAAAAACTAGTGAGGCGATTTTGAAAACGCATAAGTTCTAAACAATTAAGAAAAAGAAAAATGGAATTTGGTCCTACAGTTCCCGAGTTACACTATTTTTATAGTTTGTACCTTAAAAATGGTGATACTTTTTTCGTTATAATTATTGTATATTTCCATAAATTTTTAGTTGGGTCTTTAAGGAGATTTCTGCGAATAAATAAAATATTATTTCATTTCAATTTAATCCGCCGTTTAATTGAACTTATCCCAATATCTTCAGGGATTGAATGAATGAAAGATCTGGAAAGACTATAGCATTGGGGTTTTAACTGCCATTAACTTCTGACATTTATTGATCTAAATCGTTACACGCTATCATTTTCACTTTCTATTTTATGTGTATTCTCCGCTATAATATTGTCGTTATACGATTTTACATAACAAAAATTTTTGAGTTAGCTGCCCGACGAATCAAATAGAGAAGTTCTTTGTATATATAAAAGTTTTCGTCGACGTACCGGTAAGAATTTTTTTATTTTATTTTGTTTTTTTTTTTTTTTTTGATTAGTGCAAAATGTGTAATTTTATTCAAAATAGACATGAATTTTTGAAGCTTGCAATATTTCAATCGATTTTTTAAAAATAGATCCAGAGAATTGGAAAGAAAAAAGTTCAACATTTACAAGTGGTAAATGATGTCGCAGAACGAGGTGTGGCTTTGGCTAATACTTATATTAATGTCACAACTTCTGAAACTGATTTCCAGAATTTATTGCAAGTTGTAGAACTACATCGCAAGAACCTCAATAAATGATTTTTCACAGAGCAAAACAAAAGTTTGTTTTTTTGTTGATTGGGTATGATTGGTAACTGGCAAACAGCTTATAATAACATATACTGGGTATAAAGATAAAAACGGGTATAACTCAGGAACGGTAAGAACAAATTTAAAAATTGTTGTATTCATATTAGTAAGAATTAATTTGTCTTTCAAACTGCATCATTAGTTTTTTTCGCTTTCATTGAAACTTAAAAACTTGTAAAGCGTTATTAAAAAATTTTTGAAAAAAATTACGAAAAATTGTAATTTAGGGTATCTAAATGAGCAAACTCATCACCAAAACTTATAAGTTTTTCACACAGGAATAAAGCTTGGATACTTTTCCTTAAAACTGTTTCCTCAGGAGTGAAGAAACCCGTGGTTATTAACCATGTTATGAGTAAAGTTAGAAAAAAGGCCGAAAACTCCGGTTTTTTATGAAAATTCCACTTGCGCGACCTCTAAACCTATTCCGAAAATTCTTTAAAAAAATCAAAAATACTTTACCCTATAAGCTTTTAAATTTTGATTGAGCACTTATGAAAATCAGAAAAAAAAATTTTTTTGGGACACCCTAATGTACATATATGCATACAAAAATTATTAGAATGGCTCACTTTGTATGAAGATGAAAATCAAATCAAAGATGAATTTCTTCTATGCTTATGCCCAAAAATTTTTGAGGTTCTAGTAACAGTCGTTAGTGAGCTGTACAGTGTTTAAAAAATTTATGTTTCAGCATTTTTTTTTTTTTGCATGATGTTGCATTTTCTCGCAAGACAACTTACAAAAAAGGTTAAACTAATTGAAAGCTCTTTTTAAGTTTCGTCTTAATCACATCAGGAACACTATATGACATAAAAACTATGATTTCCTGGGAGTTTTTAATGCACTTGCTTACAATAAATTACATAAATTCTATGAATTTCGACATTAATCTAATGAAAAATTCATTAAAATTCAACCAACGTCACGCTTCGTTGGATTAATGAAACCAGTCTCGTCAAAATTATTTTATTGAAAACTTCATCAAATTTATTTAACAGTGTAATTAATACAGTGCTATAACTTCATCGAAACCATAAAATAGTTTCATGAAAAAAATGGAATAACTTAAATATAAAGGCGTTTTTTAATAATTAGAAAATATTGTTGTCATAAATCCAGTAAAATCTTCTTACGAAACCAGAAACAATTCCAATGAAGTTCTTTCACAATATTCATAAAATTTTCATTGGATTTGTGAAATTATCATTAGATTTGTGAAAAAATTTTAATGAAATTGTTTCATTGGACTTATGAAGCAAAATTCTTTCGGTGTAGAAGTAATTAAATAAATTCTACACATAAATTATTAAAAAATATACTTATGGATATTATTATGGATGGCAAAGGAATTTTGGTTGCGTTGCCAATTGGAAATTGGCAATTAACGGCTGATAATTTCAGTTACCAAATTGGAATAATATTGAACAAAAATCATTAAAAATATTTATTTAAAAGAAGAAAACAAATTTTTTTAAATTAAAAAAATTCTTGATAATAGATAACCTTAATTAAAGTTTGAAACAACGGCGGTAGTGGCAAAAATTTATGATGTTTTTTTTTTGTGTACGCATTATATTGATACGCAATTTCTTTTTCTCGTTAAATCAAATGTAATTTAAAATATGTAGTTTGAATTTCAATATGTTTAGGTATGAAAATGCTAATTAAATTTAATATCTGTTATAACGCACTTTTTTTTTCCAAAAATTATAGTCTACTTATTCAGTAAAATATTTTCAGTATAAATACATTGGAAATGATTGTTAAAATTAAATAATAAGGGTCGTATGCAAAAAAAGTTAACAAAGCTTTGCCAAGCAATGTTAAGTAAAGTTGCATTCTAAAAAAATTATTACATCAAAATTCTAAAGTAGGCACCTACGTTTGTTAAAATGTGTATTTTGTTCTTCAAATATTTTTGTTAATATAGCACATATTGATTCATGATACATCTAAAAATGAAGCTAGAAGTGTTAGCTCTTATCTTAAATTTATTATTTCTGTTATATTATGGAAAACATCACCAAATTATCCAACTGATTCGAAATACATAGCAAAATCCATAAAAAAATATTAAAATAAATTCAATTATACAAAAATGTTTTAGTGATGTACATACAGTCAAAACGAATGGAAAAAATTTGGATATTCAAATACTCATTTCATTCGAATAAAATATATTGCCATAATTTTTCTTTGTTCATCATACTATTTTTACTTTTACTTCATAAAAATGTTTATCTGTTTTCCATCCATGTCAGAAGCTCATACTTTTTAAATTAGGTTGCTTTACTTCAAGATAATACAAATTTATTTAATTAAATAAAAAATTATTTGAATACTCGAATTAATTTGTATTCGATGTTGTACATCATAAGCCGTGAAGTGGTTGTTGAACATGGTGGTGTTACCAGTATTTATTATTAAATTACAAAATAATTAAAGTTGTTTTTTGCATACAATTTCTTAACAAAGCAATGTTAGCCTTAAAGTGCTTGGTAACTACTATGAACTTTAAAGTTCAAGTAAAATATTTTTTGCATACGGCCCTAATTCTTTTGGAAACGTACGAAAATGTCAAGGTTTTTGTAAACAGAAACAATATTTTTCCAATACCTTAAATAAAAAAAAAAATTCAGTAAAGTGCGACTTGGATTAGCACACAAAGGGTTCCGTTCGGACACCACCTATATAATAATATACGAACTTAAGCCTATATAATAGAATCCCAGCAAAAAATGGTGCTTCGCTGGAAGCACCTATGCATGAAATTTTGCATGATTTTTATAAGGGATTCCTTGCGTAGAAGCTCTGCCACGTCTATCTAAAATGTGATTCTTTCATGCCTACCGGAGTGACCTGAATTCAGCAAAAATATTCGACTACTTGGAAGCATGTCTTTTCCATATGTATATAATTAAAAAATTTGCTCTTTAGATCAGAATTTTATATCTACTCTTAAAGATTAACTTCCAATACTTTATTTTCTTTTAATATTTATTATGTATTAAATACAATATCAAATCAAATACTTTTTGTTCGCGCCTTGAATCAGGAGTCGATCCCAGGATTTTCGTATGTTAGGCTAGAACAGTACCCACTAAATACCGAAGCACATATTTATTTTTGTACACAATTCAATTAAATAATTAAAATCAAAACTCGAAGCAAAAATTTCGTTCGCATCCAAATTTGTAGTTAAGTAGGTAAGCGAGAGAGGATGATCTATAAAAAAAACTTTGAGAGTTTGAGTATAAACAGCCGACTGACATCGTAGTGTTTGTGTTAAATTTCGTCATTCGCTTATGTTATCGCATCCTCGTAAGGCAGAGGGGATGCACTGTGTGCTTTTCCGGGCTTCCAAAGCGCTTATATTTGTGTTATATTAAACTACACTACAAAAACAGAAAAAGAAGATATAAAAATCCATAAGAGACTTTTATTAATAAGCAAATGCTTCTAAATCTTGATTATTTCTTTTGCTGGGATATTTTACCTGATGCAAAATTTTTATTTAAAGAATCTCAAGTACCCGATAACTTTTTTTTATCGATTTTTGGTTAAGTTTTTTAGTTTTAGTTTTGGCGTTTTCTTTTGTATTGACATTTTTGTCGTTTTGGGTGATTAATTTTCTTTTTTGGCGTTTTTTTTCGTTTCTGGCCGTTTTGTTTTTGGCAATTTTTTTGTTCTTGGCGACTTACTTAAGTTTTAGCAATTTTTTTTACTTTGACGAATTTTTTGTTTCGGTGAATTTTTGTTTTTTTTTGCGATTTGTTCGTTTGGGCGATTTTTTTAACTATTTTTGGATTCTTTATTTTAGCGTTTTTGATTATCTGCAATATTTCAAACTTAATAAGCTGATTTTGAGTTAATAGTACCTCCGTGATTTGCAAAATCTCAATTAATGCTTTTTCAGAAAGTTATAGCAAAATGACTTGCGACTTATCTTTTGTATACTTCTAATTTCATTTGGAATAATAGCTTAAGTTAGGTTATACTTTGGTATATTTCGACTTAAATGTATCATTTATAGTATGTAGAACGATTTTTGCTTAACAAAATAAAGCTTAACAGTGAATTTCCCAATTTAATTGGTAAATAAATAAATTTCTAAAAATCTACTTGAAAGCTTAAAAGTGCTGTCTTGCAAAACAGTAAAATATGACTTAAGCATTTTTTCCTTATTGCCACTAACATAATTGTATGTATATTTAATTAGAATTTCAAAATTTTTCGTGCTCGCTTTAGACAATTTATTTTTTTGTTTAAGCACATTTTTCATTGTTTGAATTTGTTTTTTGCTTTTTTTTTCATTTTAGCGATTTTTTGATTTTAGGCGACTTTTTTACTTTTAGCGTTTTTAACTTTCTGCGGATTTATTTTAAAGTGTTTGGCGATTTATTTTAGTTCTTTTTTTAATTTTGCGCTCTCTTTTTTTTTTGGCGATTTTTATTTCGCTTTTGGCCTTTTTGGTCGATTTTTTCGTTCTGGTATTTTTTATTTTGCATTTTTTTAGTTTTAGCATTTTTTTAAATGTCAAAGTTTAGCTCTAATGGTTTCCAAGCCAAAGCAAGTTATCAAAATTACATAGTCAAAATAACATTACCTGATAGAAAACCCTTTAATTTAAATTTCAGTGTTAATTGGTGTAGTATGCATAAAAATACACTAACTGAAAATTTATAGTGTCTATACATATGTAATTGTCTGTATATATAGTATTAGGATTTCAACATGTTTCTTTGCTCGCTTTAGAACACCCTTTAATTTTTAACTATCATATATTTGCTATTGTAGTGTACAAAGTTTTACATGTTCTTTACGATTCTCGAAAAAACAGCTTGTGGCAAACAGACGGACATCGTGGCGAAAACAATGGTTGCCTTTCACCTTTGGTGTATGAGTCAACTAAACTTTTGCTGAACAATTTAATTAATTAAAATGTTTAATTGACACTATGCATTAAATTTTAAATTAATATTAGGTTGTTATTTTTAATTCAAGGTGCTGATTGGGAAATATATTATTCTATGTAGAAATTTTTGTTGATGATAGTACGTATAGTCAACTATAACTTGCACAACAGTCCTTTAAAATAATGTATTTATTTTTTATATGTTGTTTTGAAAGTAATTTTGATAAAATTAAAAAAAAATGCCTTTTTCAAACGCAGTGCCCAAAATATCTTGGGAATCCTTATAAAAAATTTCTAATATCTAAGACAGATTACATATTTTTGACTTTGTGAGCCACTCTTTTACACATATGTAGATACATAAACAATTTCTATTAACCAGCAATGGATACTAATTCGTTGCTCTTTAAGCCAGTCCAAACGTGTGGCATGCATTTAGCATAAATATGTAAAATGACAAACCATTACATGACAAACCAAACTTAATTTACATTTACAGATATGCAACATATATTTACATAGGCCTCATTCATAGCTGCATGGCACACATATGCATACACGTGTGTGTGTGTGTGTATGTGTGTGAGTGTTTGAATGTGTGTTTATGTGAAAATGTGTACGTGAGTGCTTATACATGTGTATATTTGTAGTTAATGCAGAAACGGTTTTCAGTTTGTATAATAGACAAATGCACATTTTAGCTTGTATGACTGGTTTGCATAAAATTATTTTATTTAAATTGATGAAATTCATTTCAAATAAGACCATGCTTGTAACCGCTATGAACATCCAGTTAAGTCATCTACACATACATACATACGGGAAAAATTAAAGAATACACTAATTTGAATAATTTTTCTTCCAAAAAAAAAAAATAATAATAATAAAATTATCTATATAGAGGGTGTTTCATTAAGCGTATAATATGTATATATATATATGTATATATAATGAGTGTTGTTTATGTAAAGTGTGTTTTTTATAGAGTGACACAAGTTAAAATTATAATAAAACAAGGAAATATATTTTTGATATCAATCAAACGGGCTTTATTGGAAACAGAATTTTATGAAATTAATGTTTAAATAAGATTATTGCCATGTAGAAGACATGGCTGGCGCTTAGAAGGCACAATCTGGAACACCAATTTTCAACAACTTTTCGCAGCACTTGCGGCCGTATTTCGCCGATTACACCTCGAATGTTGGTTTTCAGGTGCTCAATTGTTTGTGGTTTATCGACGTAGGCAAGTGACTTAACCTTACCTGAAAGAAAATAATCCAATAAGATTAAATCACACGATCTTGGTCGCCAATTAATTGGGCCATTACGTGAAATTATTTTCTCATCAAAAGTTTCTTTGAGTAAATCAATTCTAGCGCACGCTGTGTGGCATGTGGCTATCTCCTGTTGGAACCATATATCAGCAAGATTAATGCTACGTAATTGAGGTACGAAAAAGTTTCGAGTCATGTGCCAATACCGGTCTCCATTGACAGTAACATTCTGAACATCATCGTTTTTCAAAACATATGACTCCACCAGCCCATAAAGCGCACCAAACATAAATTTTCTGTGGATGTAATGCAGTCTCGACAAAAGCTTATGGATGCTACTCACTCCAAAAGCGACAGTTCTGTTTATTTACATAACCATTCAACCAGGAATGGGCTTCATCGGAAAATCGGAGGAAGTGCAAACTAAACAAAAAGCAACTATCAGCTGTTAAATGGGTGTTCAAATAAAGCAGTGATGAGAGCTCAAAGTTGTGACACTATAAAAAAAACTTATTTAGGTTATACTTTGGTATACTGCTACTTAAATGTATTACTTTCAGTCTATACAACGATGTTTGCTTAAAAAAAATAAAGGCTAACAGAGCATTTTCCAATTTAACTGTAAAAGAAATAAAGTTTTAAAAATCTACTTGAAAGCTTAAAAGTGCTCTCCTGCAAAACTGTAATGACTTAAGTACTTTTTCCTTATGGGCACAGATATTAAACAAATGTTGTTTTGAAAGCTTTCCATAATATTTGGAAATTGTTTAATGGCTGCCGTACTTTCAACGTAATTCAACAAGAACTTTAATTCAGCACTGAATAAATTAAATCGTATTTAAATACAATTTAAATTTATATACATTTTGCTAATTACGCACTTAAATATTTACCCTTTCATCACTTTTTCTTACAGCCATTAAATCTCTATAAAAACTATTAATTCAATTTTATTATTAATTTGATGTCAACTCAATAGGTTTGGTATAAAATCTTCTGCCAAACTGTGAAACTCATTCTTAATAAAAAATTTTATCTTCTGCAGCAAAACAGATTTAAAGTAGCTCTACGCTTTTATTAAATCAATGCTGCCGTAGTGGAATATTTTAATTTTTACCCGCGCTTTAATTCATTACAGCTTTCGAATGTCAAAGTCAATTATTGTTTTTATTTTTAAAATATTGTAGGTGAAACTGTTTTTATTTTGAAGCTCTTATTGTCAACATATTTGACATTCTTCACATATCCTTCTTTACCCATTTGCGCCACAAAAAAAATTAATTTCAAAAAAATCCTAGAAGAAATGTTTTTACTTATGCTAGGAGCCTTTAAAATCTTTAAAAAAATAGTTTCACGATGTTGAGTTAATTTTACAATGGGGGGTAAGAGATTTATTTAAAAGATATTATATTCCTCATATAAAAACATAAATATTTTTTTCTATTAAAGGAAAACTTTCGTACCCCACATTCAGCAACTTTAATTCAACATTAACTACGAGCAGCTCGTAATGGACTAAATATCCATCTTAATATTTAATTATATTTTGCATATACATACGAGTACATACACAAGTATACCCTGTTGGAAAATGTGTGGTTGACTACAAAAATAATCAACTTATAGTTAACTTATCTTAGACTAACCTAAAAGCTGACTACAATGTCATCCACTACTGACCCAAAATTAATTGTTAAGTTGAGTACGTCCTCGGATTTGGTGAGAGCCAACAAATTTACTCCCAGCTACTTTGAAACTAATTTAAATTTTATATTAACATTTTTCAGCTGGATACCAAAGCGTTGCCTATACAAGGTGTGATGATACATACACAGTTCGGACTCCAACATTTTTTTTTTATTTTACTAACTACTAGGTGACTTAAATAAAATTAACTTTAAGTTAGTTGAAAAGTAATGCAGAGTGCGAGAGTTGACTACCGTCTAGGACATCGTAATTTTTAAATAGTTAGTTGTTTCCATTGGAAAGTAATTCAAGTGTCACTCAGCACTAGTTGCGAAATAGTTAGCTTAAAGTTAGTTTAAAGTTAACTTATTTTCCGACAGGGTAAGCATACTCGTGCATATGTATGTCTGTGTATGTGTTATTAAATGCAGGCATTTATTTTATTGAGCATGTAGTTTTCTGTATGTATGTCCATGACTATTGTACTACTGAAGCTTACGAGTATAAGTGTACACAATCTCCACAATTACTAAAACTAAACATATCGCTCGTTTATTGCAACACAGACATAACTCACAAAAGCGTATTTTTCATAACACAAGTTTAAAGTTTCCAATTTTTATAAAACTTTGTGAAGATATAAAAATATTTTTTGCTCTCAGGAGGTGCGCGTACAAGCCTTTTTACCCGACGCAAAGAAGAATATTGTGTTCATCAGTCTCTGTATGTATGTATGGTATGTATGTATATATGTATGTGTGTTCTTTTGCGTTGACAGATTTTTCTGATTCTTACGTCAATAGATTTGTCTTAAGCCCGCGAGTGTCACAAAAGTAATGTCAGTTGTCAAAATTCATTATGGCGGCCAACAGACGCCATTTTGTAAATACGAAAAAAAAACAAAAAGTTGGCGCACTATATCAAAATCGATATCATTCGACAGGTATTTTAAAATAATCTTTAGGTTTCTCATGTGATTTTTCATTTAAAATGACCATTTAGGCCATTAAATGGTTCAAACTGGGTCGCAGTTGGGGTTTTTGATTTTTTTTTGTACAAATACTTGTTATATGAAATTTTTACACAAGACTTAAAGTGATATAAAATATTTTTTCGCAATATGAATTCCAAAAACTCATATTTGTTTTGGAGATATGCTTATGTTGCAATAAATGAGCGAAGTGTATGTATGTATGCAAATGCTAAAATGTGTATGTGTGCGTTCTTGTGAACTAATTACAAAATCTGATTACTTATGCCATTGATGTCACGAATTGAGCATAAAATATGTGTGTATGTACATGTAACATCATTATCATTATGTCATACTCGTAGTCATCAATATGAGCCTAATTAAAAACAGATTTTTTGATTTTAGACTACCAGTTGCAATATTTATAGTGGTTTCACATATTCAACCGTTGATTTGGTTTTGACACTCTACATACCACTATCAATCGTATTTTTTTGTATCTCTTACACCAAAAAAAAAAGGTTTCATAATCATAATTTCATTTAAAAAAACGAGACGTTTGTGAAATAGAACTAAGTTTGTTATATGTGACCCGGTCTATGACGCAAAATCAGCTGTTAAAGATAAATCAGCTGTTAAAGATAAACAATGCATTTCGTCAGTTTCTCGGTAGTTGTTGTTTTTCGAGTCACAAGCCACCTTTTCATAGACCGGGTCACATATATTAAACGCCTTATTTGTAAAAATTATTAGGGCTTTATAAGAGCTTAATAAAAAAATTTGTGTAATAATATGTTTTATAAACCGTTTATAAAGACTTAATAATAATAACATTATTATTTTAAAAATAATTTTTAAAAATTCTGAATTTTTGAAACGAAAAGTTCTGGTTTTAAAACTGCTTTTTTTTTGTTCAGTGTATTATAAAATATGTCTGCAATCACCCGCATAAAGTGGCTCATAATTATTAATACTAATTCCAATTGCTGTCTTTTTTTCTTTTGTTGGCAAATTAAAATTGAGTTTGCATTTGAAATAAAGCGGAATTGTGAACTAGTTAAATTTAATGCGAGTATTTAAATGTGCGTTTTTTGAATGAATGTTAGTTAAGGCATTTATTTTCGAAAGTAGCCAGTAAGAACTAATTTACACTGCGACTGTAGTGGTCATGATAGAGCTGTCATGGCTTCTATGAGGCAGTCAAAATTTGTTCGCATTGGCTTCTTGTTAGTAAAACCTGTGAAAAGGAAGAAAATACAGATATTTAATACCATGGTCATACTTACGCGTTTAACGTCTCATTCTTGTTTGAGAGGTTAAACACGACGATTTTGAAATGTTTTACCATACATTGACTTGTTTTATTAAACAGCTCAAATGAAGTGTTTAAGATTTAAACACTGCCTTAAACACGTAAATGGAGTATTTTTTAATGCGTTTTTTGATAACTCTCGCAACTTTGTGCTATTATTAAATGGTGGCACCAAAGGAGCCCAGCAAGCACTTCTTTCTAACATATCAATAGTATTGAAAATAAAACTAAACTTGGCAGCACTGAGAATAAAAATCAGCTGACTTGTTGGCGCGCCGCACACAGTTTTCATCAATCCAAAACTCTGTATCTGTTGCACTAATGCAAATTTATTTATATTTTTTTTAGTGGATAGATAACATCTTAAGCTTTTATTTAAACTTTACTATCAGTAGAATCAGTACAGGGGTTATTGAGAAATTTAAGGTTAAAAATAAACTTAAGATTTTTTTAATTTTGCATAGAAATGCGCAATTTTTTATTAATTTCTTTTTTGTTGAAAAAAAGGTCTTATAATAAAAATTTAACCAACTTTATAAAAACAAAAAAGTAAGTTTTTGAAAATTTAATACATAAGGCTAGTTTTTAGCAATAAATTAATTGTAGACTCTTTTGGATATATGTATATGTATACAGTCGACTCCGCTTTACTGGAAATAGCCAAAACCCAATTTTTTTCTCTAAGACGTAGTTCGGATTGCTGAAATTTGTTACAGTTAAGCGTACTGCTTAAAATCAGTAAAACAATATTTTTTATATCAAATCTGTATATTTTTTTTACGTCAATTTAACGTAAATTATAAGAGCGAAGAGGACAAATACATTTTGCCATTTAATTTTTTAACGGACAAAACATGCACAATTTTTTCAGCCTTAAGTTATAGAATCGATTTCTAATAAATAAATTTGTCATTGTTTATTTTTTCACTAAAGCGAAGTAAGTTTCATACAAAACGTGGTTGTGGGCTTGCTTTTGGTTTTCAGTAATACGATATTTTCACTATTCAGTATTCAGCGATATTTCGCTAAAGTGAAGTGAATAAGACTAGCTGCATTTAAAATCATTGGAGGATTTGTATCGCTTTCAATAATCCGTTTTTTTTAGTAAAGCGTGTTGCGCTAAAGCGGATTCGACTGTATACAAAAGTATAAAACATGCTCAGATAGAAATAACTGATGAATCGTTGTTGCTGAATGAATATCTGCAAGACACTTAATTAAAATAATTCTGCAAAACAGATTTAATTGCAAAAATCTTGTATAAAATATTACAAAATATCCCATAGATTTTCGAAAAAAAATTATAGGACTAAACTGTTAGTAAAAGTTTTCAAATGAAAAAATTTTTTAAAGTCTGCTCATAGAAAACAAAGCTATACTTTTTATTTGGTGAAATGGGGGAGGGGAAAATTGAACCAATTTCCCCACCGATTTTCGAAATAAATTGTTGTTTCAGACTGCAGGCAAACCTCTTAAAAAATTGTTTTGAAAATCGGTTTACAAATGACAGAGTTAAGCGTTGGTTGGAGGGGGGCAATTTCCCCCTTTCGATTTGTAAACATATATGAAGAGAGCAAAAAAAAACAAAAATAAAAGAATTTTGAAAATCTCTTCACAAATGACAGGGTTACACATAAGGGGAGCTAATTCCCACTCTGCTCTTCTAAACAAAAAAAAAAAAACAAATGAAACTCGTTACTTACCAGCAATTGCTGAATTCTTAGCATTTTCTTATTTAATAAGTAAAATTATTTTTTGTAACATTTAAATTATCTACCCATTTACTTTAAAATATTTTTTTTTTTCACTACAAATTCCGCATAAATCCATAATTTATCAACCTTTTTGAGTCCTTAAATATTTAAATACTCCGTTACTAACATTTATGATTGCATTTTGCTATAAATGGACAACTGAACTTATTTATAAACATGCACACATACATACATACATACACACACATGTGTATTTGTAAGGGGTCCTTTGTTAGTCAAACACAACAGGCAGTTGAATGAAATTGGTATTCAACTATTATTTGCTGCTGAAATATTTGCGCCTCTTTTACATGAATCTTCGATACTTGAATGATTGTGTAAATTTGATGGTTGAATATATTTCGCCATATTGCTGGTGTTAATTAAAAATGCAGATTGTTTCTGTTATTTGGCAATACAAAGCCTTCTAAAGGATTTCTTGTGCGCTGTCATAAAACAGAGAAATGTTTTAAAGCTTATAGTTATTTATTTTATTTTATTCCTGCCTTTAACATTTTGATTTACTTTTATTGAGGGATATTTTGAGTTTAATTTGGGCTATTAATAAAAATAAAAAAATAACAGATAAGGCTTACTCAGGTAAATATTTGTAAATGATATTGATATCAAGCCAGAATGTCAATTAAGTTGTGTGATTTTTCAGGAAGTTATATCACTATGACTTGCGACTTATATTTTTTAGACCCCTACTCTCATTTGGAATTATAGCTTAGCTTAGGTTATACCTTGGCATATTTCAACTTAAATGTATTACTTAGAGTGCGTAGAACGATGTTTGCTTAAAAAATAAAGATTTACAGAGAATTTCTCAATTTAATTGTAAAAGAAATAAGTTTCTGAAAAACAACTTGAAAGCTTAAAAGTGCTGTCCTGCAAAACACTAAAACATGACTTAAAAACTTTTTCCTAATTGCCACAGATTTATTATAGCGATATTATTAACGTTGTTTATGTTACTGAATTCAGGTACAGATGCCAACTGGTTTTTGAAAGTCTGTGCATAAGATAAGAGGTTTGTGATTGTTCAAAATGTGTGGTTGAAGTTACTAATGATTTAGCAGAGCACCAATGAAATATATACAGACATGCTTAAGCACCAACTAATGCATTTTTCTCTGAAGATATTAGCACTAAGCAGGCTTTCGATTTTCTGAAAACTATTGCTTGTAAATCCTTGTTGTATCGTTTAATATTGTATTTGAAATTGTCATTCAATAATCACACCCCGGCATTTTAGGCATGTCTTAGATTCTAAGCATAAGTGCCAACATTCAGAATAATGGGTTTGCTACCCTTGCCATTACTTATAATAATCACTTCTATTCTGTGGCCAAGTTCAGTTAAGCCCATTGAAGAGTCGTCGTCATGGGGCAAAGTTTCTTCCGAACTTTTACTGAACTCGGCAGATTCTTTTACGATTGAAAATGCTTGCTGGGTTAATGCAGATAAAATCTCAAAAATATTGTTTATACATATATGTATGCAAATAAGTTGTTGTATTTATTTTTCTACACTGGTTGGCATATTGCAATAAAAATTTTGAAAAACATAAATTTATTGCATCAATAGTTTGTAAATTAAAATGCTTCTTTCCTACAATACGATTACATAGAGTCATAATAAATTGGCAATAAAAATCTTTTTGTTTTCATTACTGGTTAATATTTTAAAATTGAAGTTATCAGGAAGTTTTGGCAGTTGGTAATACCAAAAAAAAAAAATCAAGTTATTTTTATGTAATAAATATATAATTTTAAATTACAAAAGGACTCACAATTGCAAGAGATCAAAAAAATGCCAAATAAAATATACATACGTACATACGTATATGTACATATATAAGCTCTATTGATATAAATTTTTTTATGAATATAAATTTATCGCTGTACAAAAACCCTTTTTTTAACTTAAATATACACAAACACTTAAATATAAATTTATCATGATGTATGTGCATAAAATACAAAGTAAAACACATTTGCAAGTGCTTTATTACTTTACACATCCGGATTGTATTTAGTTATATATGCTTGTGTGTTTGTGTTTGTGTGTGTGTGTGTGTGTTGGAGTGCCTTCGTCTGTATGGGTATAATATGTTTGGTAAATAAAATAATAATTTACATATGAATACAGAGAATGAATGAAATTGTATTATGTATGTTTGCATGTCCCATTATGTCGTCATTGAACTTTTTCTTCTCTTATAAGAGGTTTTAAAAATAAATTTGAATGTATTTTAATAAATAATAAAATTTAATAACTGTGATTTCTTTTATATATTATACATAATTGTTTTCTTTCTTTACTCATATTGCCCTCGAAGGTATTTCTTTCACATGCATATATATATGTGTGCAAATATGTTGTGCATTTCGATGATTTGTGTACCTTATAAATGGAAGCGTAAGACTTGTTGAACTCTTTTGAATATGCCAACCAATTGAAGAGATAAGAAACATAACATACTTATTGGGCTATTTTTCCATTTAGAAATATTATTCCTTTAGAATAAGCTTGCATGCTCTTGAAAATCTTGTAAAATACTTAACAGATGTTGTACAGCTAGTTTCTTATTCCCATCCAAATAAATTCTAATAACAAAAAACAGTCAGATATCCGATTACCGCCATAATTTTTAGTGAAATATAAATTTTCTTTAAACATGACCATATAATTTCGAAGGAGTTTTTTTCCAATACATTTTTCCAAAATCATTAAAAAGCTTCTAACGACCGATTCTAACAATGAAGGCAAAAAAATTCATTCATATTTGTGTCTTGAAAGCTTTCCACTGAACTCCTTTTAAAGGAGTTTAAAATTTTAACATACAGTAGAGTGGTTCGCCTTCCATAAAAAAATAAATTGTGCCAGTCACACCCTTGCATTAAAGATAATGTAAAAACAATTCCAAAAATATTTTTTTTATTTTTTTGCCGCCTTGAGATTATTGCGTACTGACAGGTGCTCACGTAAAGCTGTAACATGCCCTGTACTTACGTCACACACTCAGATATATCGCCCATCCTTTCAAATTCACCAACCCTATATATATGTGGCAAAAAAAAAAAGAAGGAAAAAGTGCTTAAGTCAAGATAAGCTGATTTTGAGGTACCATTAAACTCCGTAATCTGCATACCTGAAAATATCTCTGGGCAAAATCTCAGTTAATTTGTGCGATTTTTCGAGAAGTTATAGCAAGATGAATTGCGGCTTATCTTTTTTAGACTTCTAATCTCATTTGGAATAATAACTAAATTTAGGTTATACTTTGATGTGTTTTAACTTGAATGTATGTGTAGAACGATGTTTGCTTAAAAAATAAAGGTTAACCGAGAATTTCCCCATTTAACTGTAAAAGAAATAAATTTTTGAAAATCGACTTGAACGCTTAAAAGTGCTCTTTTGCAAAACAGTCAAATATGACTTAAGCACTTTTTCCTCATTGCCACAGATATATATAAACGTTGCCCATTTCTTATGCAAAAAAAAATTAGAAAGACTATAAACAACATATTTTGCATGCCAAAATATAAATGAACTATATACATTCTCCATTTTTAATGCAAACAAAAATTTTATAAAAAAAAATTTAATGGACTATATATATAGATGGTCTATTTTTCATACAAAATAATTTTTATGAAAAAAATTTAATCGACTATATGTACTTGGTCTGTTTTTTACGAAAATCTATTTTTTATAAAAAAAAATTAAGTGGACTGTACAGCGTCCATTTTTCACTTAATTTTTGGCATGAAAAATCAATTTAATTTTTTCCAATGGATAAATTATATTCCGTTTAATTTTATATATAATCTATTTAGTTTTTTCATATCAAATTTATTTTTATGAAAAATAGACGATGTGTAGCCCATTTATATATTTGCATGAAAAATGGATGACGTAGATAGAGTCCATTATATTGTTTTCATAAAAAATGTATTTTGATGAAAAATATACGATGTATAGTCTATATAATTTTTTGCATACGAATTGGACAATTTATAGTCGATAAAATTTTTTCATAAAAATTTTTTTCCATGAAAAATGGATGATGTATAGTTTATTAAATTCTTTGCAAGAAAAGAAGACGACGTATATGGTCCACTTAAGTTTTTAAATACGAAATGGACGACTTATAATCAATTTAATTTTTTATAAAAAATTTAAAAATGGACGATGTATAGTCCATTAAATTTTGTATATATAGCCAGTCCATTTAATTTTCTGCATGAAAAATAGACGATGTATAGTCTATATAATTTGTTGCATACGAATCGGACGACTTATAGTCAATTAAATTTTTTCATAAAAAAATTTTTTGCATGAAAAATGGATGATGTATAGTTTATTAAATTCTTTGCACGTAAAGAAGACGACGTATAAAATCGGACGATTTATAGTCGATTAAATTTTTTCATAAAAAATTGAAAAAAAGACGATGTATAGTTTATTAAATTCCTTGCACGAAAAGAAGACGACGTATATGGTCCACTTAAGTTTTTAAACACGAAATGGACGAATTATAGTCAATTTAATTTTTTATAAAAAATTTAAAAATGGACGATGTATAGTCCATAAATTTTGTATATATAGCCAGTCCATTTAATTTTTTGCATGAAAAATAGACGATGTTTAGTCTATATAATTTGTTGCATACGAATCGGACGATTTATAGTCGATTACATTTTTTCATAAAAAATTGAAAAAAGACGATGTACAGTCCATTTAATTTTTTTCATTAAAAATTTTTTTGCATGAAAAATGGATGATGTATAGTTTATTAAATTCTTTGCACGAAAAGAAGATTAAATTTTGTATATATAGCCAGTCCATTTAATTTTTTTGCATGAAAAATAGACGATGTATAGTCTATATAATTTGTTGCATACGAATCGGACGATTTATAGTCGATTAAATTTTTTCATAAAAAATTTAAAAAAAGACGGTGTATAGTCCATTAAATTGTTTTCATAAACAATTTTTTTGCATGAAAAATGGATGATGTATAAGTTATTAAATTCTTTGCACGAAAAGAAGATTAAATTTTGTATATATAGCCAGTCTATTTAATTTTTTGCATGAAAAATAGACGATGTATAGTCTATATAATTTGTTGCATACGAATCGGACGATTTATAGTCGATAAAAAATTTTCATAAAAAATTTAAAAAATTTTTTTTGCATGAAAAATGAATGATGTATAGTTTATTAAATTCTTTGCAAGAAAAGAAGACGACGTATATGGTCCACTTAAGTTTTTAAATACGCAATGGACGAATTATACTCAATTTAATTTTTTATAAAAAATTTAAAAATAGACGATGAATAGTCCATTAAATTTTGTATATATAGCCAGTCCATTTAATTTTTTGCATGAAGAATAGACGATGTATAGTCTATATAATTTGTTGCATACGAATCGGACGACTTACAGTCAATTACATTTTTTGATAAAAATTGAAAAAAGACGATGTATAGTCCATTAAATTTTTTTCATAAAAAAATTTTTTTCATGAAAAATGGATGATGTATAGTTTATTAAATTCTTTGCACGAAAAGAAGACGACGTATATAGTCCACTTAAGTTTTTACCTACGAAATGGACGAATTATAGTCAATTTAATTTTTTATAAAAAATTTAAAAATGGACGATGTATAGTCCATTAAATTTTGTATATATAGCCAGCCCATTTAATTTTTTGCATGAAAAATAGACGATGTATAGTCTATATAATTTGTTGCCTATGAATCGGACGATTTATAGTCGATTAAATTTTTTCATAAAAAATTGAAAAAAGACGATGTATAGTCCATTAAATTTTTTTCATAAAAAAATTTTTTGCATGAAAAATGGATGATGTATAGTTTATTAAATTCTTTGCACGAAAAGAAGACGACGTTTATAGTCCACTTAAGTTTTTACATACCAAATGGACGAATTATAGTCAATTTAATTTTTTATAAAAATTTTAAAAATGGACGATGTATAGTCCATTAAATTTTGTATATATAGCCAGTCCATTTAATTTTTTGCATGAGAAATAGACGATGTATAGTCTATATAATTTGTTGCACACGAATCGGATGATTTATAGTCGATTAAATTTTTTCATAAAAAATTGAAAAAAAGACAATGTATAGTCCATTAAATTTTTTTCATAAAAAAATTTTTTGCATGAAAAATGGATGATGTATAGTATATTAAATTCTTTGCAAGAAAAGAAGACGACGTATATAGTCCACTTAAGTTTTTACATACGAAATGGACGAATTATAGTCAACTTAATTTTTTATAAAAATTTAAAAAATGGACGATGTATAGTCCATTAAATTTTGTATATATAGCCAGTCCATTTAATTTTTTGCATGAAGAATAGACGATGTATAGTCTATATAATTTGTTGCACACGAATCGGATGATTTATAGTCGATTAAATTTTTTTCATAAAAAAATTTTTTGCATGAAAAATGGATGATGTATAGTATATTAAATTCTTTGCACGAAAAGAAGACGACGTATATAGTCCACTTAAGTTTTTACATACGAAATGGACGAATTATAGTCAATTTAATTTTTTATTAAAATTTTAAAAATGGACGATGTATAGTCCATTAAATTTTGTATATATAGCCAGTCCATTTAATTTTTTGCATGAAAAATAGCCGATGTATAGTCTATATAATTTGTTGCATACGAATCGGACGACTTATAGTCAATTAAATTTTTTCATAAAAAAATTGAAAAAAAGACGATGTATATTAAATTTTTTTCATAAAAAAATTTTTTGCATGAAAAATGGATGATGTATAGTTTATTAAATTCTTTGCAAGAAAAGAAGACGACGTATATAGTCCACTTAAGTTTTTACATACGAAATGGACGGATTATAGTCAATTTAATTTTTTATAAAAATTTTAAAAATTGACTATAATTAAATTATTTTTTGCATGAAAAATGGATGATGTATAGTAAATTAAATTCTTTGCAAGAAAAGAAGACGACGTATATGGTTCACTTAAGTTTTTAAATACGAAATGGACGAATTATACTCAATTTAATTTTTTATAAAAATTTTAAAAATGGACGATGTATAGTCCATTAAATTTTGTATATATAGCCAGTCCATTTAATTTTTGCATGAAGAATAGACGATCTATAGTCTCTATAATTTGTTGCACACGAATCGGACGATTTATAGTCGATTAAATTTTTTCATAAAAAAATGAAAAAGATACGATGTATAGTCCATTAAATTTTTTTCATAAAAAATTTTTTTGCATGAAAAATGGATGATGTATAGTTTATTAAATTCTTTGCACGAAAAGAAGACGACGTATATAGTCCACTTAAGTTTTTACATACGAAATGGACGAATTATAGTCAATTTAATTTTTTATTAAAATTATAAAAATGGACGATGTATAGTCCATTAAATTTTGTATATATAGCCAGTCCATTTAATTTTTTGCATGAAGAATAGACGATGTATAGTCTATATAATTTGTTGCACACGAATCGGACGATTTATAGTCGATTAAATTTTTTCATAAAAAATTGAAAAAAGACGATGTACAGTCCATTAAATTTTTTTCATAAAAAAATTTTTTGCATGAAAAATGGATGATGTATAGTTTATTAAATTCTTTGCAAGAAAAGAAGACGACGTATATAGTCCACTTAAGTTTTTACATACGAAATGGACGAATTATAGTCAATTTAATTTTTTATAAAAATTTTAAAAATGGACGATGTATAGTCCATTAAATTTTGTATATATAGCCAGTCCATTTAATTTTTTGCATGAAGAATAGACGATGTATAGTCTATATAATTTGTTGCATATGAATCGGACGATTTATAGTCGATAAAATGTTTTCATAAAAAATTTAAAAAAAGACGATGTATAGTCCATTAAATTTTTTTCATAAAAAAATTTTTTGCATGAAAAATGGATGATGTATAGTTTATTAAATTCTTTGCACGAAAAGAAGACGACGTATATAGTCCACTTAAGTTTTTACATACGAAATGGACGAATTATAGTCAATTTAATTTTTTATAAAAATTTTAAAAATGGACGATGTATAGTCCATTAAATTTTGTATATATAGCCAGTCCATTTAATTTTTTGCATGAAGAATAGACGATGTATAGTCTATATAATTTGTTGCACACGAATCGGACGATTTATAGTCGATTAAATTTTTTCATAAAAAATTGAAAAAAAGACGATGTATAGTCCATTAAATTTTTTTCATAAAAAAATTTTTTGCATGAAAAATGGATGATGTATAGTTTATTAAATTCTTTGCAAGAAAAGAAGACGACGTATATAGTCCACTTAAGTTTTTACATACGAAATGGACGAATTATAGTCAATTTAATTTTTTATAAAAATTTTAAAAATGGACGATGTATAGTCCATTAAATTTTGTATATATAGCCAGTCCATTTAATTTTTTGCATGAAGAATAGACGATGTATAGTCTATATAATTTGTTGCACACGAATCGGACGATTTATAGTCGATTAAATTTTTTCATAAAAAATTGAAAAAAAGACTATGTATAGTCCATTAAATTTTTTTCATAAAAAAATTTTTTGCATGAAAAATGGATGATGTATAGTTTATTAAATTCTTTGCACGAAAAGAAGACGACGTTTATAGTCCACTTAAGTTTTTACATACGAAATGGACGAATTATAGTCAATTTAATTTTTTATAAAAATTTTAAAAATGGACGATGTATAGTCCATTAAATTTTGTATATATAGCCAGTCCATTTAATTTTTTGCATGAAGAATAGACGATGTATAGTCTATATAATTTGTTGCACACGAATCGGACGATTTATAGTCGATTAAATTTTTTCATAAAAAATTGAAAAAAAGACGATGTATAGTCCATTAAATTTTTTTCATAAAAAAAGTTTTTGCATGAAAAATGGATGACGTATAGTTTATTAAATTCTTTGCACGAAAAGAAGATGACGTATATAGTCCACTTAAGTTTTTACATACGAAATGGACGAATTATAGTCAATTTAATTTTTTATTAAAATTTTAAAAATGGATTATGTATAGTCCATTAAATTTTGTATATATAGCCAGTCCATTTAATTTTTTGCATGAAGAATAGACGATGTGTAGTCTATATAATTTGTTGCACATGAATCGGACGATTTATAGTCGATAAAATTTTTTCATAAAAAATTGAAAAAAAGACGATGTATATTAAATTTTTTTCATAAAAAAATTTTTTGCATGAAAAATGGATGATGTATAGTTTATTAAATTCTTTGCACGAAAAGAAGACGACGTATATAGTCCACTTAAGTTTTTACATACGAAATGGACGAATTATAGTCAATTTAATTTTTTATAAAAATTATAAAAATGGACGATGTATAGTCCATTAAATTTTGTATATATAGCCAGTCCATTTAATTTTTTGCATGAAGAATAGACGATGTATAGTCTATATAATTTGTTGCACACGAATCGGACGATTTATAGTCGATTAAATTTTTTCATAAAAAATTGAAAAAAGACGATGTACAGTCCATTAAATTTTTTTCATAAAAAAATTTTTTGCATGAAAAATGGATGATGTATAGTTTATTAAATTCTTTGCAAGAAAAGAAGACGACGTATATAGTCCAATTAAGTTTTTACATACGAAATGGACGAATTATAGCCAATTTAATTTTTTATAAAAATTTTAAAAATGGACGATGTATAGTCCATTAAATTTTGTATATATAGCCAGTCCATTTAATTTTTTGCATAAAAAATAGACGATGTATAGTCTATATAATTTGTTGCACATGAATCGGACGATTTATAGTCGATTAAATTTTTTCATAAAAAATTGAAAAAAAGACGATGTATAGTCCATTAAATTTTTTTCATAAAAAAATTTTTTGCATGAAAAATGGATGATGTATAGTTTATTAAATTCTTTGCACGAAAAGAAGACGACGTATATAGTCCACTTAAGTTTTTACATACGAAATGGACGAATTATAGTCAATTTAATTTTTTATAAAAATTTTAAAAATGGACGATGTATAGTCCATTAAATTTTGTATATATAGCCAGTCCATTTAATTTTTAGCATGAAAAATAGACGATGTATAGTCTATTTAATTTGTTGCATATGAATCGGACGATTTATAGTCGATAAAATTTTTTCATAAAAAATTGAAAAAAAGACGATGTATAGTCCATTAATTTTTTTTTCATAAAAAAATTTTTTGCATGAAAAATGGATGATGTATAGTTTATTAAATTCTTTGCAAGAAAAGAAGACGACGTATATGGTCCACTTAAGTTTTTACATACGAAATGGACGAATTATAGTCAATTTAATTTTTTATAAAAAATTTAAAAATGGACGATGTATAGTCCATTAAATTTTGTATATATAGCCAGTCCATTTAATTTTTTGCATGAAGAATAGACGATGTATAGTCTATATAATTTCTTGCATACGAATCGGACGACTTATAGTCAATTAAATTTTTTCATAAAAAATTGAAAAAAAGACGATGTATAGTCCATTAAATTTTTTTCATAAAAAAATTTTTTGCATGAAAAATGGATGATGTATAGTTTATTAAATTCTTTGCACGAAAAGAAGACGACGTATATAGTCCACTTAAGTTTTTACATACGAAATGGACGAATTATAGTCAATTTAATTTTTTATTAAAATTTTAAAAATGGACGATGTATAGTCCATTAAATTTTGTGTATATAGCCAGTCCATTTAATTTTTTGCATGAAGAATAGACGATGTATAGTCTATATAATTTGTTGCACACGAATCGGACGATTTATAGTCGATTAAATTTTTTCATAAAAAATTGAAAAAAAGACGATGTAGTATTAAATTTTTTTCATAAAAAAATTTTTTGCATGAAAAATGGATGATGTATAGTTTATTAAATTCTTTGCAAGAAAAGAAGACGACGTATATGGTTCACTTAAGTTTTTAAATACGAAGTGGACGAATTATAGTCAATTTAATTTTTTATTAAAATTTTAAAAATGGACGATGTATAGTCCATTAAATTTTGTGTATATAGCCAGTCCATTTAATTTTTTGCATGAAGAATAGACGATGTATAGTCTATATAATTTGTTGCATATGAATCGGACGACTTATAGTCAATTAAATTTTTTCATAAAAAATTGAAAAAAAGACGATGTATATTCCATTAAATTTTTTTCATAAAAAATTTTTTGCATGAAAAATGGATGATGTATAGTTTATTAAATTCTTTGCACGAAAAGAAGACGACGTATATAGTCCACTTAAGTTTTTACATACGAAATGGACGAATTATAGTCAATTTAATTTTTTATTAAAATTTTAAAAATGGACGATGTATAGTCCATTAAATTTTGTGTATATAGCCAGTCCATTTAATTTTTTGCATGAAGAATAGACGATGTATAGTCTATATAATTTGTTGCACATGAATCGGATGATTTATAGTTGATTAAATTTTTTCATAAAAAATTGAAAAAAAGACGATGTATAGTCCATTAAATTTTTTTCATAAAAAAATTTTTTGCATGAAAAATGGATGATGTATAGTTTATTAAATTCTTTGCACGAAAAGAAGACGACGTATATAGTCCACTTAAGTTTTTACATACGAAATGGACGAATTATAGTCAATTTAATTTTTTATTAAAATTTTAAAAATGGACGATGTATAGTCCATTAAATTTTGTATATATAGCCAGTCCATTTAATTTTTTGCATGAAGAATAGACGATGTGTAGTCTATATAATTTGTTGCACACGAATCGGACGATTTATAGTCGATAAAATTTTTTCATAAAAAATTGAAAAAAAGACGATGTATAGTCCATTAAATTTTTTTCATAAAAAAATTTTTTGCATGAAAAATGGATGATGTATAGTTTATTAAATTCTTTGCACGAAAAGAAGACGACGTATATAGTCCACTTAAGTTTTTACATACGAAATGGACGAATTATAGTCAATTTAATTTTTTATATAAATTTTAAAAATGGACGATGTATAGTCCATTAAATTTTGTATATATAGCCAGTCCATTTAATTTTTTGCATGAAAAATAGACGATGTATAGTCTATATAATTTGTTGCATATGAATCGGACGATTTATAGTCGATAAAATTTTTTCATAAAAAATTGAAAAAAAGACGATGTATAGTCCATTAAATTTTTTTCATAAAAAAATTTTTTGCATGAAAAATGGATGATGTATAGTTTATTAAATTCTTTGCACGAAAAGAAGACGACGTATATAGTCCACTTAAGTTTTTACATACGAAATGGACGAATTATAGTCAATTTAAATTTTTATTAAAATTTTAAAAATGGACGATGTATAGTCCATTAAATTTTGTATATATAGCCAGTCCATTTAATTTTTTGCATGAAAAATAGACGATGTATAGTCTATATAATTTGTTGCACACGAATCGGATGATTTATAGTCGATTAAATTTTTTCATAAAAAATTGAAAAAAAGACGATGTATAGTCCATTAAATTGTTTTCATAAAAAAATTTTTTGCATGAATAATGGATGATGTATAGTTTATTAAATTCTTTGCACGAAAAGAAGACGACGGATATAGTCCACTTAAGTTTTTACATACGAAATGGACGAATTATAGTCAATTTAATTTTTTATAAAAATTTTAAAAATGGACGATGTATAGTCCATTAAATTTTGTATATATAGCCAGTCCATTTAATTTTTTGCATGAAGAATAGACGATGTATAGTCTATATAGTTTGTTGCATATGAATCGGACGATTTATAGTCGATAAAATTTTTTCATAAAAAATTGAAAAAAAGACGATGTATAGTCCATTAAATTTTTTTCATAAAAAAATTTTTTGCATGAAAAATGCATGATGATGTATAGTTTATTAAATTCTTTGTACGAAAAGAAGACGACGTATATAGTCCACTTAAGTTTTTACATACGAAATGGACGAATTATAGTCAATTTAATTTTTTATAAAAATTTTAAAAATGGACGATGTATAGTCCATTAAATTTTGTATATATAGCCAGTCCATTTAATTTTTTGCATGAAGAATAGACGATGTATAGTCTATATAATTTGTTGCACACGAATCGGACGATTTATAGTCGATTAAATTTTTTCATAAAAAATTGAAAAAAGACGATGTACAGTCCATTAAATTTTTTTCATAAAAAAATTTTTTGCATGAAAAATGGATGATGTATAGTTTATTAAATTCTTTGCAAGAAAAGAAGACGACGTATATAGTCCACTTAAGTTTTTACATACGAAATGGACGAATTATAGTCAATTTAATTTTTTATAAAAATTTTAAAAATGGACGATGTGTAGTCCATTAAATTTTGTATATATAGCCAGTCCATTTAATTTTTTGCATGAAGAATAGACGATGTATAGTCTATATAATTTGTTGCACACGAATCGGATGATTTATAGTCGATTAAATTTTTTCATAAAAAATTGAAAAAAAGACGATGTATAGTCCATTAAATTTTTTTCATAAAAAAATTTTTTGCATGAAAAATGGATGATGTATAGTTTATTAAATTCTTTGCACGAAAAGAAGACGACGTATATAGTCCACTTAATTTTTTACATACGAAATGGACGAATTATAGTCAATTTAATTTTTTATAAAAATTTTAAAAATGGACGATGTATAGTCCATTAAATTTTGTATATATAGCCAGTCCATTTAATTTTTTGCATGAAGAATAGACGATGTGTAGTCTATATAATTTGTTGCACACGAATCGGATGATTTATAGTCGATTAAATTTTTTCATAAAAAATTGAAAAAAAGACGATGTATAGTCCATTAAATTTTTTTCATAAAAAAATTTTTTGCATGAAAAATGGATGATGTATAGTTTATTAAATTCTTTGCACGAAAAGAAGACGACGTATATAGTCCACTTAAGTTTTTACATACGAAATGGACGAATTATAGTCAATTTAATTTTTTATAAAAATTTTAAAAATGGACGATGTATAGTCCATTAAATTTTGTATATATAGCCAGTCCATTTAATTTTTTGCATGAAGAATAGACGATGTGTAGTCTATATAATTTGTTGCACACGAATCGGATGATTTATAGTCGATTAAATTTTTTCATAAAAAATTGAAAAAAAGACGATGTATAGTCCATTAAATTTTTTTCATAAAAAAATTTTTTGCATGAAAAATGGATGATGTATAGTTTATTAAATTCTTTGCACGAAAAGAAGACGACGTATATAGTCCACTTAAGTTTTTACATACGAAATGGACGAATTATAGTCAATTTAATTTTTTATAAAAATTTTAAAAATGGACGATGTATAGTCCATTAAATTTTGTATATATAGCCAGTCCATTTAATTTTTTGCATGAAGAATAGACGATGTATAGTCTATATAATTTGTTGCACACGAATCGGATGATTTATAGTCGATTAAATTTTTTCATAAAAAATTGAAAAAAAGACAATGTATAGTCCATTAAATTTTTTTCATAAAAAAATTTTTTGCATGAAAAATGGATGATGTATAGTTTATTAAATTCTTTGCACGAAAAGAAGACGACGTATATAGTCCACTTAAGTTTTTACATACGAAATGGACGAATTATAGTCAATTTAATTTTTTATAAAAATTTTAAAAATGGACGATGTATAGTCCATTAAATTTTGTATATATAGCCAGTCCATTTAATTTTTTGCATGAAGAATAGACGATGTGTAGTCTATATAATTTGTTGCACACGAATCGGATGATTTATAGTCGATTAAATTTTTTCATAAAAAATTGAAAAAAAGACGATGTATAGTCCATTAAATTTTTTTCATAAAAAAATTTTTTGCATGAAAAATGGATGATGTATAGTTTATTAAATTCTTTGCACGAAAAGAAGACGACGTATATAGTCCACTTAAGTTTTTACATACGAAATGGACGAATTATAGTCAATTTAATTTTTTATTAAAATTTTAAAAATGGACGATGTATAGTCCATTAAATTTTGTATATATAGCCAGTCCATTTAATTTTTTGCATGAAAAATAGACGATGTATAGTCTATATAATTTGTTGCATATGAATCGGACGATTTATAGTCGATAAAATTTTTTCATAAAAAATTGAAAAAAAGACGATGTATAGTCCATTAAATTTTTTTCATAAAAAAATTTTTTGCATGAAAAATGGATGATGTATAGTTTATTAAATTCTTTGCACGAAAAGAAGACGACGTATATAGTCCACTTAAGTTTTTACATACGAAATGGACGAATTATAGTCAATTTAATTTTTTATTAAAATTTTAAAAATGGACGATGTATAGTCCATTAAATTTTGTATATATAGCCAGTCCATTTAATTTTTTGCATGAAAAATAGACGATGTATAGTCTATATAATTTGTTGCATACGAATCGGATGATTTATAGTCGATTAAATTTTTTCATAAAAAATTGAAAAAAAGACGATGTATAGTCCATTAAATTGTTTTCATAAAAAAAATTTTTGCATGAATAATGGATGATGTATAGTTTATTAAATTCTTTGCACGAAAAGAAGACGACGGATATAGTCCACTTAAGTTTTTACATACGAAATGGACGAATTATAGTCAATTTAATTTTTTATAAAAATTTTAAAAATGGACGATGTATAGTCCATTAAATTTTGTATATATAGCCAGTCCATTTAATTTTTTGCATGAAGAATAGACGATGTATAGTCTATATAGTTTGTTGCATATGAATCGGACGATTTATAGTCGATAAAATTTTTTCATAAAAAATTGAAAAAAAGACGATGTATAGTCCATTAAATTTTTTTCATAAAAAAATTTTTTGCATGAAAAATGCATGATGATGTATAGTTTATTAAATTCTTTGCACGAAAAGAAGACGACGTATATAGTCCACTTAAGTTTTTACATACGAAATGGACGAATTATAGTCAATTTAATTTTTTATAAAAATTTTAAAAATGGACGATGTATAGTCCATTAAATTTTGTATATATAGCCAGTCCATTTAATTTTTTGCATGAAGAATAGACGATGTATAGTCTATATAATTTGTTGCACACGAATCGGATGATTTATAGTCGATTAAATTTTTTCATAAAAAATTGAAAAAAAGACGATGTATAGTCCATTAAATTGTTTTCATAAAAAAATTTTTTGCATGAATAATGGATGATGTATAGTTTATTAAATTCTTTGCACGAAAAGAAGACGACGGATATAGTCCACTTAAGTTTTTACATACGAAATGGACGAATTATAGTCAATTTAATTTTTTATAAAAATTTTAAAAATGGACGATGTATAGTCCATTAAATTTTGTATATATAGCCAGTCCATTTAATTTTTTGCATGAAGAATAGACGATGTGTAGTCTATATAATTTGTTGCACACGAATCGGATGATTTATAGTCGATTAAATTTTTTCATAAAAAATTGAAAAAAAGACGATGTATAGTCCATTAAATTTTTTTCATAAAAAAATTTTTTGCATGAAAAATGGATGATGTATAGTTTATTAAATTCTTTGCACGAAAAGAAGACGACGTAATTGAAAAAAAGACGATGTATAGTCCATTAAATTGTTTTCATAAAAAAATTTTTTGCATGAATAATGGATGATGTATAGTTTATTAAATTCTTTGCACGAAAAGAAGACGACGGATATAGTCCACTTAAGTTTTTACATACGAAATGGACGAATTATAGTCAATTTAATTTTTTATAAAAATTTTAAAAAGGGACGATGTATAGTCCATTAAATTTTGTATATATAGCCAGTCCATTTAATTTTTTGCATGAAGAATAGACGATGTATAGTCTATATAGTTTGTTGCATATGAATCGGACGATTTATAGTCGATAAAATTTTTTCATAAAAAATTGAAAAAAAGACGATGTATAGTCCATTAAATTTTTTTCATAAAAAAATTTTTTGCATGAAAAATGCATGATGATGTATAGTTTATTAAATTCTTTGCACGAAAAGAAGACGACGTATATAGTCCACTTAAGTTTTTACATACGAAATGGACGAATTATAGTCAATTTAATTTTTTATAAAAATTTTAAAAATGGACGATGTATAGTCCATTAAATTTTGTATATATAGCCAGTCCATTTAATTTTTTGCATGAAGAATAGACGATGTATAGTCTATATAATTTGTTGCACACGAATCGGACGATTTATAGTCGATTAAATTTTTTCATAAAAAATTGAAAAAAGACGATGTACAGTCCATTAAATTTTTTTCATAAAAAAATTTTTTGCATGAAAAATGGATGATGTATAGTTTATTAAATTCTTTGCAAGAAAAGAAGACGACGTATATAGTCCACTTAAGTTTTTACATACGAAATGGACGAATTATAGTCAATTTAATTTTTTATAAAAATTTTAAAAATGGACGATGTGTAGTCCATTAAATTTTGTATATATAGCCAGTCCATTTAATTTTTTGCATGAAGAATAGACGATGTATAGTCTATATAATTTGCTGCACACGAATCGGATGATTTATAGTCGATTAAATTTTTTCATAAAAAATTGAAAAAAAGACGATGTATAGTCCATTAAATTTTTTTCATAAAAAAATTTTTTGCATGAAAAATGGATGATGTATAGTTTATTAAATTCTTTGCACGAAAAGAAGACGACGTATATAGTCCACTTAAGTTTTTACATACGAAATGGACGAATTATAGTCAATTTAATTTTTTATAAAAATTTTAAAAATGGACGATGTATAGTCCATTAAATTTTGTATATATAGCCAGTCCATTTAATTTTTTGCATGAAGAATAGACGATGTGTAGTCTATATAATTTGTTGCACACGAATCGGATGATTTATAGTCGATTAAATTTTTTCATAAAAAATTGAAAAAAAGACGATGTATAGTCCATTAAATTTTTTTCATAAAAAAATTTTTTGCATGAAAAATGGATGATGTATAGTTTATTAAATTCTTTGCACGAAAAGAAGACGACGTATATACTCCACTTAAGTTTTTACATACGAAATGGACGAATTATAGTCAATTTAATTTTTTATAAAAATTTTAAAAATGGACGATGTATAGTCCATTAAATTTTGTATATATAGCCAGTCCATTTAATTTTTTGCATGAAGAATAGACGATGTGTAGTCTATATAATTTGTTGCACACGAATCGGATGATTTATAGTCGATTAAATTTTTTCATAAAAAATTGAAAAAAAGACGATGTATAGTCCATTAAATTTTTTTCATAAAAAAATTTTTTGCATGAAAAATGGATGATGTATAGTTTATTAAATTCTTTGCACGAAAAGAAGACGACGTATATAGTCCACTTAAGTTTTTACATACGAAATGGACGAATTATAGTCAATTTAATTTTTTATAAAAATTTTAAAAATGGACGATGTATAGTCCATTAAATTTTGTATATATAGCCAGTCCATTTAATTTTTTGCATGAAGAATAGACGATGTGTAGTCTATATAATTTGTTGCACACGAATCGGATGATTTATAGTCCATTAAATTTTTTTCATAAAAAAATTTTTTGCATGAAAAATGGATGATGTATAGTTTATTAAATTCTTTGCACGAAAAGAAGACGACGTATATAGTCCACTTAAGTTTTTACATACGAAATGGACGAATTATAGTCAATTAAATTTTTTATAAAAATTATAAAAATGGACGATGTATAGTCCATTAAATTTTGTATATATAGCCAGTCCATTTAATTTTTTGCATGAAGAATAGACGATGTATAGTCTATATAATTTGTTGCACACGAATCGGACGATTTATAGTCGATTAAATTTTTTCATAAAAAATTGAAAAAAGACGATGTACAGTCCATTAAATTTTTTTCATAAAAAAATTTTTTGCATGAAAAATGGATGATGTATAGTTTATTAAATTCTTTGCAAGAAAAGAAGACGACGTATATAGTCCACTTAAGTTTTTACATACGAAATGGACGAATTATAGTCAATTTAATTTTTTATAAAAATTTTAAAAATGGACGATGTATAGTCCATTAAATTTTGTATATATAGCCAGTCCATTTAATTTTTTGCATGAAGAATAGACGATGTATAGTCTATATAATTTGTTGCACACGAATCGGATGATTTATAGTCGATTAAATTTTTTCATAAAAAATTGAAAAAAAGACGATGTATAGTCCATAAAATTTTTTTCATAAAAAAATTGTTTGCATGAAAAATGGATGATGTATAGTTTATTAAATTCTTTGCACGAAAAGAAGATGACGTATATAGTCCACTTAAGTTTTTACATACGAAATGGACGAATTATAGTCAATTTAATTTTTTATAAAAATTTTAAATATGGACGATGTGTAGTCCATTAAATTTTGTATATATAGCCAGTCCATTTAATTTTTTGCATGAAGAATAGACGATGTATGGTCTATATAATTTGTTGCACACGAATCGGACGATTTATAGTCGATTAAATTTTTTCATAAAAAATTGAAAAAAGACGATGTACAGTCCATTAAATTTTTTTCATAAAAAAATTTTTTGCATGAAAAATGGATGATGTATAGTTTATTAAATTCTTTGCAAGAAAAGAAGACGATGTATATAGTCCACTTAAGTTTTTACATACGAAATGGACGAATTATAGTCAATTTAATTTTTTATAAAAATTTAAAAAATGGACGATGTATAGTCCATTAAATTTTGTATATATAGCCAGTCCATTTAATTTTTTGCATGAAGAATAGACGATGTATAGTCTATATAATTTGTTGCACACGAATCGGACGATTTATAGTCGATTAAATTTTTTCATAAAAAATTGAATAAAAGACGATGTATAGTCCATTAAATTTTTCTCATAAAAAAATTTTTTGCATGAAAAGTGGATGATGTATAGTTTATTAAATTCTTTGCAAGAAAAGAAGACGACGTATATAGTCCACTTAAGTTTTTACATACGAAATGGACGAATTATAGTCAATTTAATTTTTTATTAAAATTTTAAAAATGGACGATGTATAGTCCATTAAATTTTGTATATATAGCCAGTCCATTTAATTTTTTGCATGAAGAATAGACGATGTATAGTCTATATAATTTGTTGCACACGAATCGGACGATTTATAGTCGATAAAATTTTTTCATAAAAAATTGAAAAAAGACGATGTATAGTCCATTAAATTTTTTTCATAAAAAAATTTTTTGCATGAAAAATGGATGATGTATAGTTTATTAAATTCTTTGCACGAAAAGAAGACGACGTATATAGTCCACTTAAGTTTATACATACGAAATGGACGAATTATAGTCAATTTAATTTTTTATAAAAATTTTAAAAATGGACGATGTATAGTCCATTAAATTTTGTATATATAGCCAGTCCATTTAATTTTTTGCATGAAGAATAGACGATGTGTAGTCTATATAATTTGTTGCACACGAATCGGACGATTTATAGTCGATAAAATTTTTTCATAAAAAATTGAAAAAAAGACGATGTACAGTCCATTAAATTTTTTTCATAAAAAATTTTTTTGCATGAAAAATGGATGATGTATAGTTTATTAAATTCTTTGCACGAAAAGAAGACGACGTATATAGTCCACTTAAGTTTTTACATACGAAATGGACGAATTATAGTCAATTTAATTTTTTATTAAAATTTTAAAAATGGACGATGTATAGTCCATTAAATTTTGTATATATAGCCAGTCCATTTAATTTTTTGCATGAAGAATAGACGATGTATAGTCTATATAATTTGTTGCATATGAATCGGATGATTTATAGTCGATTAAATTTTTTCATAAAAAATTTAAAAAAAAAGACGATGTATAGTCCATTAAATTTTTTTCATAAAAAAATTTTTTGCATGAAAAATGGATGATGTATAGTTTATTAAATTCTTTGCACGAAAAGAAGACGACGTATATAGTCCACTTAAGTTTTTACATTCGAAATGGACGAATTATAGTCAATTTAATTTTTTATTAAAATTTTAAAAATGGACGATGTATAGTCCATTAAATTTTGTATATATAGCCAGTCCATTTAATTTTTTGCATGAAGAATAGACGATGTATAGTCTATATAATTTGTTGCACACGAATCGGACGATTTATAGTCGATTAAATTTTTTCATAAAAAATTGAAAAAAAGACGATGTATAGTCCATTAAATTTTTTTCATAAAAAAATTTTTTGCATGAAAATAGGATGATGTATAGTTTATTAAATTCTTTGCACGAAAAGAAGACGACGTATATAGTCCACTTAAGTTTTTACATACGAAATGGACGAATTATAGTCAATTTAATTTTTTATTAAAATTTTAAAAATGGACGATGTATAGTCCATTAAATTTTGTATATATAGCCAGTCCATTTAATTTTTTGCATGAAAAATAGACGATGTATAGTCTATATAATTTGTTGCATACGAATCGGACGATTTATAGTCGATTAAATTTTTTCATAAAAAATTGAAAAAAAGACGATGTATAGTCCATTAAATTTTTTTCATAAAAAATTTTTTTGCATGAAAAATGGATGATGTATAGTTTATTAAATTCTTTGCACGAAAAGAAGACGACGTACATAGTCCACTTAAGTTTTTACATACGAAATGGACGAATTATAGTCAATTTAATTTTTTATAAAAATTTTAAAAATGGACGATGTATAGTCCATTAAATTTTGTATATATAGCCAGTCCATTTAATTTTTTACATGAAGAATAGACGATGTATAGTCTATATAATTTGTTGCATATGAATCGGATGATTTATAGTCGATTAAATTTTTTCATAAAAAATTGAAAAAAAGACGATGTATAGTCCATTAAATTTTTTTCATAAAAAAATTTTTTGCATGAAAAATGGATGATGTATAGTTTATTAAATTCCTTGCAAGAAAAGAAGATGACGTATATGGTCCACTTAAGTTTTTACATACGAAATGGACGAATTATAGTCAATTTAATTTTTTATTAAAATTTTAAAAATGGACGATGTATAGTCCATTAAATTTTGTATATATAGCCAGTCCATTTAATTTTTTGCATGAAGAATAGACGATGTGTAGTCTATATAATTTGTTGCACACGAATCGGACGATTTATAGTCGATAAAATTTTTTCATAAAAAATTGAAAAAAAGACGATGTATAGTCCATTAAATTTTTTTCATAAAAAAATTTTTTGCATGAAAAATGGATGATGTATACTTTATTAAATTCTTTGCACGAAAAGAAGACGACGTATATGGTCCACTTAAGTTTTTACATACGAAATGGACGAATTATAGTCAATTTAATTTTTTATTAAAATTTTAAAAATGGACGATGTATAGTCCATTAAATTTTGTATATATAGCCAGTCCATTTAATTTTTTGCATGAAGAATAGACGATGTATAGTCTATATAATTTGTTGCACACGAATCGGACGATTTATAGTCGATTAAATTTTTTCATAAAAAATTGAAAAAAAGACGATGTATAGTCCATAAAATTTTTTTCATAAAAAAATTTTTTGCATGAAAAATGGATGATGTATAGTTTATTAAATTCTTTGCACGAAAAGAAGACGACGTATATAGTCCACTTAAGTTTTTACATACGAAATGGACGAATTATAGTCAATTTAATCTTTTATAAAAATTTTAAAAATGGACGATGTATAGTCCATTAAATTTTGTATATATAGCCAGTCCACGAAAAGAAGACGACGTATATGGTCCACTTAAGTTTTTACATACGAAATGGACGAATTATAGTCAATTTAATTTTTTATTAAAATTTTAAAAATGGACGATGTATAGTCCATTAAATTTTGTATATATAGATAGTACATTTAATTTTTTGCATGAAGAATAGACGATGTATAGTCTATATAATTTGTTGCACACGAATCGGACGATTTATAGTCGATTAAATTTTTTCATAAAAAATTGAAAAAAAGACGATGTATAGTCCATTAAATTTTTTTCATAAAAAAATTTTTTGCATGAAAAATGGATGATGTATAGTTTATTAAATTCTTTGCACGAAAAAAAGACGACGTATATAGCCCACTTAAGCTTTTAAATACGAAATGGACGAATTATACTCAATTTAATTTTTTATTTAAAATTTAAAAATGGACGATGTATAGTCCATTAAATTTTGTATATATAGCCAGTCCATTTAATTTTTTGCATGAAGAATAGACGATGTATAGTCTATATAATTTGTTGCATATGAATCGGACGATTTATAGTCGATAAAATTTTTTCATAAAAAATTGAAAAAAAAGACGATGTATAGTCCATTATATTTTTTTCATAAAAAAATTTTTTGCATGAAAAATGGATGATGTATAGTTTATTAAATTCTTTGCACGAAAAGAAGACGACGTATATAGTCCACTTAAGTTTTTACATACGAAATGGACGAATTATAGTCAATTTAATTTTTTATTAAAATTTTAAAAATGGACGATGTATAGTCCATTAAATTTTGTATATATAGTCAGTCCATTTAATTTTTTGCATGAAGAATAGACGATCTATAGTCATATAATTTGTTGCACACGAATCGGACGATTTATAGTCGATTAAATTTTTTCATAAAAAATTGAAAAAAAGACTATGTATAGTCCATTAAATTTTTGTCATAAAAAAATTTTTTGCATGAAAAATGGATGATGTATAGTTTATTAAATTCCTTGCAAGAAAAGAAGACGACGTATATGGTCCACTTAAGTTTTTACATACGAAATGGACGAATTATAGTCAATTTAATTTTTTATTAAAATTTTAAAAATGGACGATGTATAGTCCATTAAATTTTGTATATATAGCCAGTCCATTTAATTTTTTGCATGAAAAATAGACGATGTATAGTCTATTTAATTTGTTGCATACGAATCGGACGATTTATAGTCGATAAAATTTTTTCATAAAAAATTGAAAAAAAGACGATGTATAGTCCATTAAATTTTTTTCATAAAAAAATTTTTTGCATGAAAAATGGATGATGCATAGTTTGTTAAATTCTTTGCACGAAAAGAAGACGACGTATATAGTCCACTTAAGTTTTTACATACGAAATGGACGAATTATAGTCAATTTAATTTTTTATAAAAATTTTAAAAATGGACGATGTATAGTCCATTAAATTTTGTATATATAGCCAGTCCATTTAATTTTTTGCATGAAGAATAGACGATGTATAGTCTATATAATTTGTTGCACACGAATCGGATGATTTATAGTCGATTAAATTTTTTCATAAAAAATTGAAAAAAAGACGATGTATAGTCCATTAAATTTTTTTCATAAAAAAATTTTTTGCATGAAAAATGGATGATGTATAGTATATTAAATTCTTTGCAGGAAAAGAAGACGATGTATATAGTCCACTTAAGTTTTTACATACGAAATGGACGAATTATAGTCAATTTAATTTTTTATTAAAATTTTAAAAATGGACGATGTATAGTCCATTAAATTTTGTATATATAGCCAGTCCATTTAATTTTTTGCATGAAGAATAGACGATGTATAGTCTATATAATTTGTTGCACACGAATCGGACGATTTATAGTCGATAAAATTTTTTCATAAAAAATTGAAAAAAAGACGATGTATAGTCCATTAAATTTTTTTCATAAAAAAAATTTTTTGCATGAAAAATGGATGATGTATACTTTATTAAATTCTTTGCACGAAAAGAAGACGACGTATATGGTCCACTTAAGTTTTTACATACGAAATGGACGAATTATAGTCAATTTAATTTTTTATTAAAATTTTAAAAATGGACGATGTATAGTCCATTAAATTTTGTATATATAGCCAGTCCATTTAATTTTTTGCATGAAGAATAGACGATGTATAGTCTATATAATTTGTTGCACACGAATCGGACGATTTATAGTCGATTAAATTTTTTCATAAAAAATTGAAAAAAAGACGATGTATAGTCCATAAAATTTTTTTCATAAAAAAATTTTTTGCATGAAAAATGGATGATGTATAGTTTATTAAATTCTTTGCACGAAAAGAAGACGACGTATATAGTCCACTTAAGTTTTTACATACGAAATGGACGAATTATAGTCAATTTAATCTTTTATAAAAATTTTAAAAATGGACGATGTATAGTCCATTAAATTTTGTATATATAGCCAGTCCACGAAAAGAAGACGACGTATATAGTCCACTTAAGTTTTTACATACGAAATGGACGAATTATAGTCAATTTAATTTTTTATTAAAATTTTAAAAATGGACGATGTATAGTCCATTAAATTTTGTATATATAGCCAGTCCATTTAATTTTTTGCATGAAGAATAGACGATGTATAGTCTATATAATTTGTTGCATATGAATCGGATGATTTATAGTCGATTAAATTTTTTCATAAAAAATTGAAAAAAAGACGATGTATAGTCCATTAAATTTTTTTCATAAAAAAATTTTTTGCATGAAAAATGGATGATGTATAGTTTATTAAATTCCTTGCAAGAAAAGAAGACGACGTATATGGTCCACTTAAGTTTTTACATACGAAATGGACGAATTATAGTCAATTTAATTTTTTATTAAAATTTTAAAAATGGACGATGTATAGTCCATTAAATTTTGTATATATAGATAGTACATTTAATTTTTTGCATGAAGAATAGACGATGTATAGTCTATATAATTTGTTGCACACGAATCGGACGATTTATAGTCGATTAAATTTTTTCATAAAAAATTGAAAAAAAGACGATGTATAGTCCATTAAATTTTTTTCATAAAAAAATTTTTTGCATGAAAAATGGATGATGTATAGTTTATTAAATTCTTTGCACGAAAAAAAGACGACGTATATAGCCCACTTAAGCTTTTAAATACGAAATGGACGAATTATACTCAATTTAATTTTTTATTTAAAATTTAAAAATGGACGATGTATAGTCCATTAAATTTTGTATATATAGCCAGTCCATTTAATTTTTTGCATGAAAAATAGACGATGTATAGTCTATTTAATTTGTTGCATACGAATCGGACGATTTATAGTCGATAAAATTTTTTCATAAAAAATTGAAAAAAAGACGATGTATAGTCCATTAAATTTTTTTCATAAAAAAATTTTTTGCATGAAAAATGGATGATGTATAGTTTGTTAAATTCTTTGCACGAAAAGAAGACGACGTATATAGTCCACTTAAGTTTTTACATACGAAATGGACGAATTATAGTCAATTTAATTTTTTATAAAAATTTTAAAAATGGACGATGTATAGTCCATTAAATTTTGTATATATAGCCAGTCCATTTAATTTTTTGCATGAAGAATAGACGATGTATAGTCTATATAATTTGTTGCACACGAATCGGATGATTTATAGTCGATTAAATTTTTTCATAAAAAATTGAAAAAAAGACGATGTATAGTCCATTAAATTTTTTTCATAAAAAAATTTTTTGCATGAAAAATGGATGATGTATAGTATATTAAATTCTTTGCAGGAAAAGAAGACGATGTATATAGTCCACTTAAGTTTTTACATACGAAATGGACGAATTATAGTCAATTTAATTTTTTATTAAAATTTTAAAAATGGACGATGTATAGTCCATTAAATTTTGTATATATAGTCAGTCCATTTAATTTTTTGCATGAAGAATAGACGATGTATAGTCTATATAATTTGTTGCATATGAATCGGACGATTTATAGTCGATAAAATTTTTTTATAAAAAATTGAAAAAAAGACGATGTATAGTCCATTAAATTTTTTTCATAAAAAAATTTTTTGCATGAAAAATGGATGATGTATAGTATATTAAATTCTTTGCACGAAAAGAAGACGACGTATATAGTCCACTTAAGTTTTTACATACGAAATGGACGAATTATAGTCAATTTAATTTTTTATTAAAATTTAAAAAATGGACGATGTATAGTCCATTAAATTTTGTATATATAGCCAGTCCATTTAATTTTTTGCATGAAAAATAGACGATGTATAGTCTATATAATTTGTTGCATATGAATCGGACGATTTATAGTCGATAAAATTTTTTCATAAAAAATTGAAAAAAAGACGATGTATAGTCCATTAAATTTTTTTCATAAAAAATTTTTTTGCATGAAAAATGGATGATGTATAGTTTATTAAATTCTTTGCACGAAAAGAAGACGACGTATATAGTCCACTTAAGTTTTTACATACGAAATGGACGAATTATAGTCAATTTAATTTTTTATAAAAATTTTAAAAATGGACGATGTATAGTCCATTAAATTTTGTATATATAGCCAGTCCATTTAATTTTTTGCATGAAGAATAGACGATGTATAGTCTATATAACTTGTTGCATATGAATCGGATGATTTATAGTCGATTAAATTTTTTCATAAAAAATTTAAAAAAAGACGATGTATAGTCCATTAAATTTTTTTCATAAAAAAATTTTTTGCATGAAAAATGGATGATGTATAGTATATTAAATTCTTTGCACGAAAAGAAGACGACGTATATAGTCCACTTAAGCTTTTACATACGAAATGGACGAATTATAGTCAATTTAATTTTTTATAAAAATTTTAAAAATGGACGATGTATAGTCCATTAAATTTTGTATATATAGCCAGTCCATTTAATTTTTTGCATGAAGAATAGACTATGTATAGTCTATATAATTTGTTGCACACGAATCGGACGATTTATAGTCGATTAAATTTTTTCATAAAAAATTGAAAAAAAGACGATGTATAGTCCATTAAATTTTTTTCATAAAAAAATTTTTTGCATAAAAAATGGATGATGTATAGTTTATTAAATTCTTTGCACGAAAAGAAGACGACGTATATAGTCCACTTAAGTTTTTACATACGAAATGGACGAATTATAGTCAATTTAATTTTTTATTAAAATTTTAAAAATGGACGATGTATAGTCCATTAAATTTTGTATATATAGCCAGTCCATTTAATTTTTTGCATGAAGAATAGACGATCTATAGTCTATATAATTTGTTGCACACGAATCGGACGATTTATAGTCGATTAAATTTTTTCATAAAAAATTGAAAAAAAGACGATGTATAGTCCATTAAATTTTTTTCATAAAAAAATTTTTTGCATGAAAACTGGATGATGTATAGTTTATTAAATTCTTTGCACGAAAAGAAGACGACGTATATAGTCCACTTAAGTTTTTACATACGAAATGGACGAATTATAGTCAATTTAATTTTTTATTAAAATTTTAAAAATGGACGATGTATAGTCCATTAAATTTTGTATATATAGCCAGTCCATTTAATTTTTTGCATGAAGAATAGACGATCTATAGTCTATATAATTTGTTGCACACGAATCGGACGATTTATAGTCGATTAAATTTTTTCATAAAAAATTGAAAAAAAGACGATGTATAGTCCATTAAATTTTTTCATAAAAAAATTTTTTGCATGAAAAATGGATGATGTATAGTTTATTAAATTCTTTGCACGAAAAGAAGACGACGTATATAGTCCACTTAAGTTTTTACATACGAAATGGACGAATTATAGTCAATTTAATTTTTTATAAAAATTTTAAAAATGGACGATGTATAGTCCATTAAATTTTGTATATATAGCCAGTCCATTTAATTTTTTGCATGAAGAATAGACTATGTATAGTCTATATAATTTGTTGCACACGAATCGGACGATTTATAGTCGATTAAATTTTTTCATAAAAAATTGAAAAAAAGACGATGTATAGTCTATTAAATTTTTTTCATAAAAAAATTTTTTGCATAAAAAATGGATGATGTATAGTTTATTAAATTCTTTGCACGAAAAGAAGACGACGTATATAGTCCACTTAAGTTTTTACATACGAAATGGACGAATTATAGTCAATTTAATTTTTTATTAAAATTTTAAAAATGGACGATGTATAGTCCATTAAATTTTGTATATAAAGCCAGTCCATTTAATTTTTTGCATGAAAAATAGACGATGTATAGTCTATATAATTTGTTGCATATGAATCGGACGATTTATAGTCGATAAAATTTTTGCATAAAAAATTTAAAAAAAGACGATGTATAGTCCATTAAATTTTTTTCATAAAAAAATTTTTTGCATGAAAAATGGATGATGTATAGTTTATTAAATTTTTTGCAAGAAAAGAAGACGACGTATATAGTCCACTTAAGTTTTTACATACGAAATGGACGAATTATAGTCAATTTAATTTTTTATTAAAATTTTAAAAATGGACGATGTATAGTCCATTAAATTTTGTATATATAGCCAGTCCATTTAATTTTTTGCATGAAAAATAGACGATGTATAGTCTATATAATTTTTTGCATATGAAGCGGACGATTTATAGTCGATAAAATTTTTTCATAAAAAATTGAAAAAAGACGATGTATAGTCCATTAAATTTTTTTCATAAAAAATTTTTTTCCATGAAAAATGGATGATGTATAGTTTATTAAATTCTTTGCACGAAAAGAAGACGACGTATATAGTCCACTTAAGTTTTTACATACGAAATGGACGAATTATAGTCAATTTAATTTTTTATAAAAATTTTAAAAATGGACGATGTATAGTCCATTAAATTTTGTATATATAGCCAGTCCATTTAATTTTTTGCATGAAGAATACACGATGTATAGTCTATATAATTTGTTGCATACGAATCGGACGATTTATAGTCGATTAAATTTTTTCATAAAAAATTGAAAAAAGACAATGTATAGTCCATTAAATTTTTTTCATAAAAAAATTTTTTGCATGAAAAATGGATGATGTATAGTTTATTAAATTCTTTGCACGAAAAGAAGACGACGTATATAGTCCACTTAAGTTTTTACATACGAAATGGACGAATTATAGTTAATTTAATTTTTTATTAAAATTTTAAAAATGGACGATGTATAGTCCATTAAATTTTGTATATATAGCCAGTCCATTTAATTTTTTGCATGAAAAATAGACGATGTATAGTCTATACAATTTGTTGCATATGAATCGGACGATTTATAGTCGATAAAATTTTTTCATAAAAAATTTAAAAAAAGACGATGTATAGTCCATTAAATTTTTTTCATAAAAAAATTTTTTGCATGAAAAATGGATGATGTATAGTTTATTAAATTTTTTGCACGAAAAGAAGACGACGTATATAGTCCACTTAAGTTTTTACATACGAAATGGACGAATTATAGTCAATTTAATTTTTTATAAAAATTTTAAAAATGGACGATGTATAGTCCATTAAATTTTGTATATATAGCCAGTCCATTTAATTTTTTGCATGAAGAATAGACGATGTATAGTCTATATAATTTGTTGCACACGAATCGGACGATTTATAGTCGATTAAATTTTTTCATAAAAAATTGAAAAAAGACGATGTATAGTCCATTAAATTTTTTTCATAAAAAAATTTTTTGCATGAAAAATGGATGATGTATAGTTTATTAAATTCTTTGCACGAAAAGAATACGACGTATATAGTCCACTTAAGTTTTTACATACGAAATGGACGAATTATAGTCAATTTAATTTTTTATTAAAATTTTAAAAATGGACGATGTATAGTCCATTAACTTTTGTATATATAGCCAGTCCATTTAATTTTTTGCATGAAAAAATGACGATGTATAGTCTATATAATTTGTTGCATACGAATTGGACGATTTATAGTCGATTAAATTTTTTCATAAAAAATTGAAAAAAAGACGATGTATAGTCCATTAAATTTTTTTCATAAAAAAATTTTTTGCATGAAAAATGGATGATGTATAGTTTATTAAATTCTTTGCAAGAAAAGAAGACGACGTATATAGTCCACTTAAGTTTTTACATACGAAATGGACGAATTATAGTCAATTTAATTTTTTATTAAAATTTAAAAAATGGACGATGTATAGTCCATTAAATTTTGTATATATAGCCAGTCCATTTAATTTTTTGCATGAAGAATAGACGATGTATAGTCTATATAATTTGTTGCACACGAATCGGATGATTTATAGTCGATTAAATTTTTTCATAAAAAATTGAAAAAAAGACGATGTATAGTCCATTAAATTTTTTTCATAAAAAAATTTTTTGCATGAAAAATGGATGATGTATAGTTTATTAAATTCTTTGCACGAAAAGAAGACGACGTATATAGTCCACTTAAGTTTTTACATACGAAATGGACGAATTATAGTCAATTTAATTTTTTATTAAAATTTTAAAAATGGACGATGTATAGTCCATTAAATTTTGTATATATAGCCAGTCCATTTAATTTTTTGCATGAAAAAATGACGATGTATAGTCTATATAATTTGTTGCATACGAATCGGACGATTTATAGTCGATTAAATTTTTTCATAAAAAATTGAAAAAAAGACGATGTATAGTCCATTAAATTTTTTTCATAAAAAAATTTTTTGCATGAAAAATGGATGATGTATAGTTTATTAAATTCTTTGCAAGAAAAGAAGACGACGTATATAGTCCACTTAAGTTTTTACATACGAAATGGACGAATTATAGTCAATTTAATTTTTTATAAAAATTTTAAAAATGGACGATGTATAGTCCATTAAATTTTGTATATATAGCCAGTCCATTTAATTTTTTGCATGAAAAATAGACGATGTATAGTCTATATAATTTGTTGCATATGAATCGGACGATTTATAGTCGATTAAATTTTTTCATAAAAAATTGAAAAAAAGACGATGTATAGTCCATTAAATTTTTTTCATAAAAAAATTTTTTGCATGAAAAATGGATGATGTATAGTTTATTAAATTCTTTGCACGAAAAGAAGACGACGTATATAGTCCACTTAAGTTTTTACATACGAAATAGACGAATTATAGTCAATTTAATTTTTTATAAAAATTTTAAAAATGGACGATGTATAGTCCATTAAATTTTGTATATATAGCCAGTCCATTTAATTTTTTGCATGAAAAATAGACGATGTATAGTCTATATAATTTGTTGCATACGAATCGGACGATTTATAGTCGATTAAATTTTTTCATAAAAAATTGAAAAAAAGACGATGTATAGTCCATTAAATTTTTTTTCATAAAAAAATTTTTTGCATAAAAAATGGATGATGTATAGTTTATTAAATTTTTTGCAAGAAAAGAAGACGACGTATATAGTCCACTTAAGTTTTTACATACGAAATGGACGAATTATAGTCAATTTAATTTTTTATTAAAATTTTAAAAATGGACGATGTATAGTCCATTAAATTTTGTACCAGTCCATTTAATTTTTTGCATGAAGAATAGACGATCTATAGTCTATATAATTTGTTGCACACGAATCGGACGATTTATAGTCGATTAAATTTTTTCATAAAAAATTGAAAAAAAGACGATGTACAGTCCATTAAATTTTTTTCATAAAAAAATTTTTTGCATGAAAAATGGATGATGTATAGTTTATTAAATTCTTTGCACGAAAAGAAGACGACGTATATAGTCCACTTAAGTTTTTACATACGAAATGGACGAATTATAGTCAATTTAATTTTTTATTAAAATTTTAAAAATGGACGATGTATAGTCCATTAAATTTTGTATATATAGCCAGTCCATTTAATTTTTTGCATGAAAAATAGACGATGTATAGTCTATATAATTTGTTGCATATGAATCGGACGATTTATAGTCGATAAAATTTTTTCATAAAAAATTTAAAAAAAGACGATGTATAGTCCATTAAATTTTTTTCATAAAAAAATTTTTTGCATGAAAAATGGATGATGTATAGTTTATTAAATTTTTTGCACGAAAAGAAGACGACGTATATAGTCCACTTAAGTTTTTACATACGAAATGGACGAATTATAGTCAATTTAATTTTTTATTAAAATTTAAAAAATGGACGATGTATAGTCCATTAAATTTTGTATATATAGCCAGTCCATTTAATTTTTTGCATGAAAAATAGACGATGTATAGTCTATATAATTTGTTGCATATGAATCGGACGATTTATAGTCGATAAAATTTTTTCATAAAAAATTGAAAAAAGACGATGTATAGTCCATTAAATTTTTTTCATAAAAAATTTTTTTCCATGAAAAATGGATGATGTATAGTTTATTAAATTCTTTGCACGAAAAGAAGACGACGTATATAGTCCACTTAAGTTTTTACATACGAAATGGACGAATTATAGTCAATTTAATTTTTTATAAAAATTTTAAAAATGGACGATGTATAGTCCATTAAATTTTGTATATATAGCCAGTCCATTTAATTTTTTGCATGAAGAATAGACGATGTATAGTCTATATAATTTGTTGCATACGAATCGGACGATTTATAGTCGATTAAATTTTTTCATAAAAAATTGAAAAAAGACGATGTATAGTCCATTAAATTTTTTTCATAAAAAAATTTTTTGCATGAAAAATGGATGATGTATAGTTTATTAAATTCTTTGCACGAAAAGAAGACGACGTATATAGTCCACTTAAGTTTTTACATACGAAATGGACGAATTATAGTTAATTTAATTTTTTATTAAAATTTTAAAAATGGACGATGTATAGTCCATTAAATTTTGTATATATAGCCAGTCCATTTAATTTTTTGCATGAAGAATAGACGATGTATAGTCTATATAATTTGTTGCACACGAATCGGACGATTTATAGTCGATAAAATTTTTTCATAAAAAATTGAAAAAAGACGATGTATAGTCCATTAAATTTTTTTCATAAAAAATTTTTTTCCATGAAAAATGGATGATGTATAGTTTATTTAATTCTTTGCACGAAAAGAAGACGACGTATATAGTCCACTTAAGTTTTTACATACGAAATGGACGAATTATAGTCAATTTAATTTTTTATAAAAATTTAAAAAATGGACGATGTATAGTCCATTAAATTTTGTATATATAGCCAGTCCATTTAATTTTTTGCATGAAGAATAGACGATGTATAGTCTATATAATTTGTTGCATACGAATCGGATGATTTATAGTCGATTAAATTTTTTCATAAAAAATTGAAAAAAGACGATGTATAGTCCATTAAATTTTTTTCATAAAAAAATTTTTTGCATGAAAAATGGATGATGTATAGTTTATTAAATTCTTTGCACGAAAAGAAGACGACGTATATAGTCCACTTAAGTTTTTACATACGAAATGGACGAATTATAGTCAATTTAATTTTTTATTAAAATTTTAAAAATGGACGATGTATAGTCCATTAAATTTTGTATATATAGCCAGTCCATTTAATTTTTTGCATGAAAAAATGACGATGTATAGTCTATATAATTTGTTGCATACGAATCGGACGATTTATAGTCGATTAAATTTTTTCATAAAAAATTGAAAAAAAGACGATGTATAGTCCATTAAATTTTTTTCATAAAAAAATTTTTTGCATGAAAAATGGATGATGTATAGTTTATTAAATTCTTTGCACGAAAAGAAGACGACGTATATAGTCCACTTAAGTTTTTACATACGAAATGGACGAATTATAGTCAATTTAATTTTTTATTAAAATTTTAAAAATGGACGATGTATAGTCCATTAAATTTTGTATATATAGCCAGTCCATTTAATTTTTTGCATGAAAAATAGACGATGTATAGTCTATATAATTTGTTGCATACGAATCGGACGATTTATAGTCGATTAAATTTTTTCATAAAAAATTGAAAAAAAGACGATGCATAGTCCATTAAATTTTTTTCATAAAAAAATTTTTTGAATGAAAAATGGATGATGTATAGTTTATTAAATTCTTTGCACGAAAAGAAGACGACGTATATAGTCCACTTAAGTTTTTACATACGAAATGGACGAATTATAGTCAATTTAATTTTTTATAAAAAATTTAAAAATGGACGATGTATAGTCCATTAAATTTTGTACCAGTCCATTTAATTTTTTGCATGAAGAATAGACGATCTATAGTCTATATAATTTGTTGCACACGAATCGGACGATTTATAGTCGATTAAATTTTTTCATAAAAAATTGAAAAAAAGACGATGTATAGTCCATTAAATTTTTTTCATAAAAAAATTTTTTGCCTGAAAAATGGATGATGTATAGTTTATTAAATTCTTTGCACGAAAAGAAGACGACGTATATAGTCCACTTAAGTTTTTACATACGAAATGGACGAATTATAGTCAATTTAATTTTTTATTAAAATTTTAAAAATGGACGATGTATAGTCCATTAAATTTTGTATATATAGCCAGTCCATTTAATTTTTTGCATGAAAAATAGACGATGTATAGTCTATATAATTTGTTGCATACGAATCGGACGATTTATAGTCGATAAAATTTTTTCATAAAAAATTTAAAAAAATACGATGTATAGTCCATTAAATTTTTTTCATAAAAAAATTTTTTGCATGAAAAATGGACGATGTATAGTTTATTAAATTTTTTGCACGAAAAGAAGACGACGTATATAGTCCACTTAAGTTTTTACATACGAAATGGACGAATTATAGTCAATTTAATTTTTTATTAAAATTTTAAAAATGGACGATGTATAGTCCATTAAATTTTGTATATATAGCCAGTCCATTTAATTTTTTGCATTCAAAATAGACGATGTATAGTCTATATAATTTGTTGCATATGAATCGGACGATTTATAGTCGATAAAATTTTTTCATAAAAAATTAAAAAAATTTTTTTCATAAAAAAATTTTTTGCATGAAAAATGGATGATGTATAGTTTATTAAATTTTTTGCATGAAAAGAAGACGACGTATATAGTCCACTTAAGTTTTTACATACGAAATGGACGAATTATAGTCAATTTAATTTTTTATAAAAATTTTAAAAATTTTAAATTTTGTATATATAGCCAGTCCATTTAATTTTTTGCATGAAGAATAGACGATGTATAGTCTATATAATTTGTTGCACACGAATCGGACGATTTATAGTCGATTAAATTTTTTCATAAAAAATTGAAAAAAGACGATGTATAGTCCATTAAATTTTTTTAATAAAAAAATTTTTTGCATGAAAAATGGATGATGTATAGTTTATTAAATCTTTGCACGAAAAGAAGACGACGTATATAGTCCACTTAAGTTTTTACATACGAAATGGACGAATTATAGTCAATTTAATTTTTTATAAAAATTTAAAAAATGGACGATGTATAGTCCATTAAATTTTGTATATATAGCCAGTCCATTTAATTTTTTGCATGAAGAATAGACGATGTATAGTCTATATAATTTGTTGCATACGAATCGGATGATTTATAGTCGATTAAATTTTTTCATAAAAAATTGAAAAAAGACGATGTATAGTCCATTAAATTTTTTTCATAAAAAAATTTTTTGCATGAAAAATGGATGATGTATAGTTTATTAAATTCTTTGCACGAAAAGAAGACGACGTATATAGTCCACTTAAGTTTTTACATACGAAATGGACGAATTATAGTCAATTTAATTTTTTATTAAAATTTTAAAAATGGACGATGTATAGTCCATTAAATTTTGTATATATAGCCAGTCCATTTAATTTTTTGCATGAAAAAATGACGATGTATAGTCTATATAATTTGTTGCATACGAATCGGACGATTTATAGTCGATTAAATTTTTTCATAAAAAATTGAAAAAAAGACGATGTATAGTCCATTAAATTTTTTTCATAAAAAAATTTTTTGCATGAAAAATGGATGATGTATAGTTTATTAAATTCTTTGCACGAAAAGAAGACGACGTATATAGTCCACTTAAGTTTTTACATACGAAATGGACGAATTATAGTCAATTTAATTTTTTATTAAAATTTTAAAAATGGACGATGTATAGTCCATTAAATTTTGTATATATAGCCAGTCCATTTAATTTTTTGCATGAAAAATAGACGATGTATAGTCTATATAATTTGTTGCATACGAATCGGACGATTTATAGTCGATTAAATTTTTTCATAAAAAATTGAAAAAAAGACGATGCATAGTCCATTAAATTTTTTTCATAAAAAAATTTTTTGAATGAAAAATGGATGATGTATAGTTTATTAAATTCTTTGCACGAAAAGAAGACGACGTATATAGTCCACTTAAGTTTTTACATACGAAATGGACGAATTATAGTCAATTTAATTTTTTATAAAAAATTTAAAAATGGACGATGTATAGTCCATTAAATTTTGTACCAGTCCATTTAATTTTTTGCATGAAGAATAGACGATCTATAGTCTATATAATTTGTTGCACACGAATCGGACGATTTATAGTCGATTAAATTTTTTCATAAAAAATTGAAAAAAAGACGATGTATAGTCCATTAAATTTTTTTCATAAAAAAATTTTTTGCCTGAAAAATGGATGATGTATAGTTTATTAAATTCTTTGCACGAAAAGAAGACGACGTATATAGTCCACTTAAGTTTTTACATACGAAATGGACGAATTATAGTCAATTTAATTTTTTATTAAAATTTTAAAAATGGACGATGTATAGTCCATTAAATTTTGTATATATAGCCAGTCCATTTAATTTTTTGCATGAAAAATAGACGATGTATAGTCTATATAATTTGTTGCATACGAATCGGACGATTTATAGTCGATAAAATTTTTTCATAAAAAATTTAAAAAAAGACGATGTATAGTCCATTAAATTTTTTTCATAAAAAAATTGTTTGCATGAAAAATGGATGATGTATAGTTTATTAAATTCTTTGCACGAAAAGAAGACGACGTATATAGTCCACTTAAGTTTTTACATACGAAATGGACGAATTATAGTAAATTTAATTTTTTATAAAAATTTTAAAAATGGACGATGTATAGTCCATTAAATTTTGTATATATAGCCAGTCCATTTAATTTTTTGCATGAAGAATAGACGATGTATAGTCTATATAATTTGTTGCATACGAATCGGACGATTTATAGTCGATTAAATTTTTTCATAAAAAATTTAAAAAAAGACGATGTATAAGTCCATTAAATTTTTTTCATAAAAAAATTTTTTGCATGAAAAATGGATGATGTATAGTTTATTAAATTCTTTGCACGAAAAGAAGACGACGTATACAGTCCACTTAAGTTTTTACATACAAAATGGACGAATTATAGTCAATTTAATTTTTTATTAAAATTTTAAAAATGGACGATGTATAGTCCATTAAATTTTGTATATATAGCCAGTCCATTTAATTTTTTGCATGAAAAATAGACGATGTATAGTCTATATAATTTGTTGCATATGAATCGGACGATTTATAGTCGATAAAATTTTTTCATAAAAAATTTAAAAAAATACGATGTATAGTCCATTAAATTTTTTTCATAAAAAAATTTTTTGCATGAAAAATGGACGATGTATAGTTTATTAAATTTTTTGCACGAAAAGAAGACGACGTATATAGTCCACTTAAGTTTTTACATACGAAATGGACGAATTATAGTCAATTTAATTTTTTATTAAAATTTTAAAAATGGACGATGTATAGTCCATTAAATTTTGTATATATAGCCAGTCCATTTAATTTTTTGCATTCAAAATAGACGATGTATAGTCTATATAATTTGTTGCATATGAATCGGACGATTTATAGTCGATAAAATTTTTTCATAAAAAATTTAAAAAAATACGATGTATAGTCCATTAAATTTTTTTCATAAAAAAATTTTTTGCATGAAAAATGGATGATGTATAGTTTATTAAATTTTTTGCATGAAAAGAAGACGACGTATATAGTCCACTTAAGTTTTTACATAAGAAATGGACGAATTATAGTCAATTTAATTTTTTATAAAAATTTTAAAAATTTTAAATTTTGTATATATAGCCAGTCCATTTAATTTTTTGCATGAAGAATAGACGATGTATAGTCTATATAATTTGTTGCACACGAATCGGACGATTTATAGTCGATTAAATTTTTTCATAAAAAATTGAAAAAAGACGATGTATAGTCCATTAAATTTTTTTAATAAAAAAATTTTTTGCATGAAAAATGGATGATGTATAGTTTATTAAATCTTTGCACGAAAAGAAGACGACGTATATAGTCCACTTAAGTTTTTACATACGAAATGGACGAATTATAGTCAATTTAATTTTTTATTAAAATTTTAAAAATGGACGATGTATAGTCCATTAAATTTTGTATATATAGCCAGTCCATTTAATTTTTTGCATGAAAAATAGACGATGTATAGTCTATATAATTTGTTGCATATGAATCGGACGATTTATAGTCGATTAAATTTTTTCATAAAAAATTTAAAAAAAGACGATGTATACCATTAATTTTTTTTCATAAAAAAATTTTTTGCATGAAAAATGGATGATGTATAGTTTATTAAATTCTTTGCACGAAAAGAAGACGACGTATACAGTCCACTTAAGTTTTTACATACAAAATGGACGAATTATAGTCAATTTAATTTTTTATTAAAATTTTAAAAATGGACGATGTACAGTCCATTAAATTTTGTATATATAGCCAGTCCATTTAATTTTTTGCATGAAAAATAGACGATGTATAGTCTATATAATTTGTTGCATATGAATCGGACGATTTATAGTCGATAAAATTTTTTCATAAAAAATTTAAAAAAATACGATGTATAGTCCATTAAATTTTTTTCATAAAAAAATTTTTTGCATGAAAAATGGACGATGTATAGTTTATTAAATTTTTTGCACGAAAAGAAGACGACGTATATAGTCCACTTAAGTTTTTACATACGAAATGGACGAATTATAGTCAATTTAATTTTTTATTAAAATTTTAAAAATGGACGATGTATAGTCCATTAAATTTTGTATATATAGCCAGTCCATTTAATTTTTTGCATTCAAAATAGACGATGTATAGTCTATATAATTTGTTGCATATGAATCGGACGATTTATAGTCGATAAAATTTTTTCATAAAAAATTAAAAAAATTTTTTTCATAAAAAAATTTTTTGCATGAAAAATGGATGATGTATAGTTTATTAAATTTTTTGCATGAAAAGAAGACGACGTATATAGTCCACTTAAGTTTTTACATACGAAATGGACGAATTATAGTCAATTTAATTTTTTATAAAAATTTTAAAAATTTTAAATTTTGTATATATAGCCAGTCCATTTAATTTTTTGCATGAAGAATAGACGATGTATAGTCTATATAATTTGTTGCACACGAATCGGACGATTTATAGTCGATTAAATTTTTTCATAAAAAATTGAAAAAAGACGATGTATAGTCCATTAAATTTTTTTAATAAAAAAATTTTTTGCATGAAAAATGGATGATGTATAGTTTATTAAATCTTTGCACGAAAAGAAGACGACGTATATAGTCCACTTAAGTTTTTACATACGAAATGGACGAATTATAGTCAATTTAATTTTTTATTAAAATTTTAAAAATGGACGATGTATAGTCCATTAAATTTTGTATATATAGCCAGTCCATTTAATTTTTTGCATGAAAAATAGACGATGTATAGTCTATATAATTTGTTGCATATGAATCGGACGATTTATAGTCGATAAAATTTTTTCATAAAAAATTTAAAAAAAGACGATGTATAGTCCATTAATTTTTTTTCATAAAAAAATTTTTTGCATGAAAAATGGATGATGTATAGTTTATTAAATTCTTTGCACGAAAAGAAGACGACGTATATAGTCCACTTAAGTTTTTACATACGAAATGGAAGAATTATAGTCAATTTAATTTTTTATTAAAATTTTAAAAATGGACGATGTATAGTCCATTAAATTTTGTATATATAGCCAGTCCATTTAATTTTTTGCATGAAAAATAGACGATGTATAGTCTATATATTTTGTTGCATATGAATCGGACGATTTATAGTCGATAAAATTTTTTCATAAAAAATTTAAAAAAATACGATGTATAGTCCATTAAATTTTTTTCATAAAAAAATTTTTTTTATGAAAAATGGATGATGTATAGTTTATTAAATTCTTTGCACGAAAAGAAGACGACGTATATAGTCCACTTAAGTTTTTACATACGAAATGGACGAATTATAGTCAATTTAATTTTTTATTAAAATTTTAAAAATGGACGATGTATAGTCCATTAAATTTTGTATATATAGCCAGTCCATTTAATTTTTTGCATGAAAAAATGACGATGTATAGTCTATATAATTTGTTGCATACGAATCGGACGATTTATAGTCGATTAAATTTTTTCATAAAAAATTGAAAAAAAGATGATGTATAGTCCATTAAATTTTTTTCATAAAAAAATTTTTTCCATGAAAAATGGATGATGTATAGTTTATTAAATTCTTTGCACGAAAAGAAGACGACGTATATAGTCCACTTAAGTTTTTACATACGAAATGGACGAATTATAGTCAATTTAATTTTTTATAAAAATTTTAAAAATTTTAAATTTTGTATATATAGCCAGTCCATTTAATTTTTTGCATGAAGAATAGACGATGTATAGTCTATATAATTTGTTGCACACGAATCGGACGATTTATAGTCGATTAAATTTTTTCATAAAAAATTGAAAAAAGACGATTTATAGTCCATTAAATTTTTTTCATAAAAAAATTTTTTTATGAAAAATGGATGATGTATAGTTTATTAAATTCTTTGCACGAAAAGAAGACGACGTATATAGTCCACTTAAGTTTTTACATACGAAATGGACGAATTATAGTCAATTTAATTTTTTATTAAAATTTTAAAAATGGACGATGTATAGTCCATTAAATTTTGTATATATAGCCAGTCCATTTAATTTTTTGCATGAAGAATAGACGATCTATAGTCTATATAATTTGTTGCACACGAATCGGACGATTTATAGTCGATTAAATTTTTTCATAAAAAATTGAAAAAAAGACGATGTATAGTCCATTAAATTTTTTTCATAAAAAAATTTTTTGCCTGAAAAATGGATGATGTATAGTTTATTAAATTCTTTGCACGAAAAGAAGACGACGTATATAGTCCACTTAAGTTTTTACATACGAAATGGACGAATTATAGTCAATTTAATTTTTTATTAAAATTTTAAAAATGGACGATGTATAGTCCATTAAATTTTGTATATATAGCCAGTCCATTTAATTTTTTGCATGAAAAATAGACGATGTATAGTCTATATAATTTGTTGCATACGAATCGGACGATTTATAGTCGATTAAATTTTTTCATAAAAAATTGAAAAAAAGACGATGTATAGTCCATTAAATTTTTTTCATAAAAAAATTTTTTGCATGAAAAATGGATGTTGTATAGTTTATTAAATTCTTTGCACGAAAAGAAGACGACGTATATAGTCCACTTAAGTTTTTACATACGAAATGGACGAATTATAGTCAATTTAATTTTTTATTAAAATTTAAAAAATGGACGATGTATAGTCCATTAAATTTTGTATATAAAGCCAGTCCATTTAATTTTTTGCATTTAAAATAGACGATGTATAGTCTATATAATTTGTTGCATACGAATCGGACGATTTATAGTCGATTAAATTTTTTCATAAAAAATTGAAAAAAAGACGATGTATAGTCCATTAAATTTTTTTCATAAAAAAATTTTTTGCATGAAAAATGGATGATGTATAGTTTATTAAATTCTTTGCACGAAAAGAAGACGACGTATATAGTCCACTTAAGTTTTTACATACGAAATGGACGAATTATAGTAAATTTAATTTTTTATAAAAATTTTAAAAATTTTAAATTTTGTATATATAGCCAGTCCATTTAATTTTTTGCATGAAGAATAGACGATGTATAGTCTATATAATTTGTTGCACACGAATCGGACGATTTATAGTCGATTAAATTTTTTCATAAAAAATTGAAAAAAGACGATTTATAGTCATTAAATTTTTTTCATAAAAAAATTTTTTTTATGAAAAATGGATGATGTATAGTTTATTAAATTCTTTGCACGAAAAGAAGACGACGTATATAGTCCACTTAAGTTTTTACATACGAAATGGACGAATTATAGTCAATTTAATTTTTTATTAAAATTTTAAAAATGGACGATGTATAGTCCATTAAATTTTGTATATATAGCCAGTCCATTTAATTTTTTGCATGAAGAATAGACGATCTATAGTCTATATAATTTGTTGCACACGAATCGGACGATTTATAGTCGATTAAATTTTTTCATAAAAAATTGAAAAAAAGACGATGTATAGTCCATTAAATTTTTTTCATAAAAAAATTTTTTGCATGAAAAATGGATGATGTATAGTTTATTAAATTCTTTGCACGAAAAGAAGACGACGTATATAGTCCACTTAAGTTTTTACATACGAAATGGACGAATTATAGTCAATTTAATTTTTTATTAAAATTTTAAAAATGGACGATGTATAGTCCATTAAATTTTGTATATATAGCCAGTCCATTTAATTTTTTGCATGAAAAATAGACGATGTATAGTCTATATAATTTGTTGCATACGAATCGGACGATTTATAGTCGATTAAATTTTTTCATAAAAAATTGAAAAAAAGACGATGTATAGTCCATTAAATTTTTTTCATAAAAAAATTTTTTTCATGAAAAATGGATGATGTATAGTTTATTAAATTCTTTGCACGAAAAGAAGACGACGTATATAGTCCACTTAAGTTTTTACATACGAAATGGACGAATTATAGTCAATTTAATTTTTTATTAAAATTTTAAAAATGGACGATGTATAGTCCATTAAATTTTGTATATATAGCCAGTCCATTTAATTTTTTGCATGAAAAATAGACGATGTATAGTCTATATAATTTGTTGCATACGAATCGGACGATTTATAGTCGATTAAATTTTTTCATAAAAAATTTAAAAAAAGACGATGTATAGTCCATTAAATTTTTTTCATAAAAAAATTTTTTGCATGAAAAATGGATGATGTATAGTTTATTAAATTTTTTGCATGAAAAGAAGACGACGTATATAGTCCACTTAAGTTTTTACATACGAAATGGACGAATTATAGTCAATTTAATTTTTTATAAAAATTTTAAAAATTTTAAATTTTGTATATATAGCCAGTCCATTTAATTTTTTGCATGAAGAATAGACGATGTATAGTCTATATAATTTGTTGCACACGAATCGGACGATTTATAGTCGATTAAATTTTTTCATAAAAAATTGAAAAAAGACGATGTATAGTCCATTAAATTTTTTTCATAAAAAAATTTTTTTTATGAAAAATGGATGATGTATAGTTTATTAAATTCTTTGCACGAAAAGAAGACGACGTATATAGTCCACTTAAGTTTTTACATACGAAATGGACGAATTATAGTCAATTTAATTTTTTATTAAAATTTTAAAAATGGACGATGTATAGTCCATTAAATTTTGTATATATAGCCAGTCCATTTAATTTTTTGAATGAAAAAATGACGATGTATAGTCTATATAATTTGTTGCATACGAATCGGACGATTTATAGTCGATTAAATTTTTTCATAAAAAATTGAAAAAAAGACGATGTATAGTCATTAAATTTTTTTCATAAAAAAATTTTTTGCATGAAAAATGGATGATGTATAGTTTATTAAATTCTTTGCACGAAAAGAAGACGACGTATATAGTCCACTTAAGTTTTTACATACGAAATGGACGAATTATAGTCAATTTAATTTTTTATTAAAATTTTAAAAATGGACGATGTATAGTCCATTAAATTTTGTATATATAGCCAGTCCATTTAATTTTTTGCATGAAAAATAGACGATGTATAGTCTATATAATTTGTTGCATACGAATCGGACGATTTATAGTCGATTAAATTTTTTCATAAAAAATTGAAAAAAAGACGATGTATAGTCCATTAAATTTTTTTCATAAAAAAATTTTTTGCATGAAAAATGGATGATGTATAGTTTATTAAATTCTTTGCACGAAAAGAAGACGACGTATATAGTCCACTTAAGTTTTTACATACGAAATGGACGAATTATAGTCAATTTAATTTTTTATTAAAATTTTAAAAATGGACGATGTATAGTCCATTATATTTTGTATATATAGCCAGTCATTTAATTATTTGCATGAAGAATAGACAATGTATAGTCTATTTAATTTGTTGCATATGAATCGGACGATTTATAGTCGATAAAATTTTTTCATAAAAAATTGAAAAAAAGACGATGTATAGTCCATTAAATTTTTTTCATAAAAAAATTTTTTGCATGAAAAATGGATGATGTATAGTTTATTAAATTCTTTGCAAGAAAAGAAGACGACGTATATGGTCCACTTAAGTTTTTACATACGAAATGGACGAATTATAGTCAATTTAATTTTTTATAAAAAATTTAAAAATGGACGATGTATAGTCCATTAAATTTTGTATATATAGCCAGTCCATTTAATTTTTTGCATGAAGAATAGACGATGTATAGTCTATATAATTTTTTGCATACGAATCGGACGACTTATAGTCAATTAAATTTTTTCATAAAAAATTGAAAAAAAGACGATGTATAGTCCATAAAATTTTTTTCATAAAAAAATTTTTTGCATGAAAAATGGATGATGTATAGTTTATTAAATTCTTTGCACGAAAAGAAGACGACGTATATAGTCCACTTAAGTTTTTACATACGAAATGGACGAATTATAGTCAATTTAATTTTTTATTAAAATTTTAAAAATGGACGATGTATAGTCCATTATATTTTGTATATATAGCCAGTCATTTAATTATTTGCATGAAGAATAGACGATGTATAGTCTATTTAATTTGTTGCATATGAATCGGACGATTTATAGTCGATTAAATTTTTTCATAAAAAATTGAAAAAAAGACGATGTATAGTCCATTAAATTTTTTTCATAAAAAAATTTTTTGCATGAAAAATGGATGATGTATAGTTTATTAAATTCTTTGCACGAAAAGAAGACGACGTATATAGTCCACTTAAGTTTTTACATACGAAATGGACGAATTATAGTCAATTTAATTTTTTATTAAAATTTTAAAAATGGACGATGTATAGTCCATTAAATTTTGTATATATAGCCAGTCCATTAAATTTTTTGCATGAAAAAATGACGATGTATAGTCTATATAATTTGTTGCATACGAATCGGACGATTTATAGTCGATAAAATTTTTTCATAAAAAATTGAAAAAAAGACGATGTATAGTCCATTAAATTTTTTTAATAAAAAAATTTTTTGCATGAAAAATGGATGATGTATAGTTTATTAAATTCTTTGCACGAAAAGAAGACGACGTATATAGTCCACTTAAGTTTTTACATACGAAATGGACGAATTATAGTCAATTTAATTTTTTATTAAAATTTTAAAAATGGACGATGTATAGTCCATTAAATTTTGTATATATAGCCAGTCCATTTAATTTTTTGCATGAAAAATAGACGATGTATAGTCTATATAATTTGTTGCATATGAATCGGACGATTTATAGTCGATAAAATTTTTTCATAAAAAATTTAAAAAAAGACGATGTATAGTCCATATAATTTTTTTCATAAAAAAATTTTTTGCATGAAAAATGGATGATGTATAGTTTATTAAATTCTTTGCACGAAAAGAAGACGACGTATATAGTCCACTTAAGTTTTTACATACGAAATGGAAGAATTATAGTCAATTTAATTTTTTATTAAAATTTAAAAAATGGACGATGTATAGTCCATTAAATTTTGTATATATAGCCAGTCCATTTAATTTTTTGCATTCAAAATAGACGATTTATAGTCTATATAATTTGTTGCATATGAATCGGACGATTTATAGTCGATAAAATTTTTTCATAAAAAATTTAAAAAAATACGATGTATAGTCCATTAAATTTTTTTCATAAAAAAATTTTTTGCATGAAAAATGGATGATGTATAGTTTATTAAATTTTTTGCATGAAAAGAAGACGACGTATATAGTCCACTTAAGTTTTTACATACGAAATGGACGAATTATAGTCAATTTAATTTTTTATTAAAATTTTAAAAATGGACGATGTATAGTCCATTATATTTTGTATATATAGCCAGTCATTTAATTTTTTGCATGAAGAATAGACGATGTATAGTCTATTTAATTTGTTGCATATGAATCGGACGATTTATAGTCGATAAAATTTGTTCATAAAAAATTGAAAAAAAGACGATGTATAGTCCATTAAATTTTTTTCATAAAAAAATTTTTTGCATGAAAAATGGATGATGTATAGTTTATTAAATTCTTTGCAAGAAAAGAAGACGACGTATATGGTCCACTTAAGTTTTTACATACGAAATGGACGAATTATAGTCAATTTAATTTTTTATTAAAATTTTAAAAATGGACGATGTATAGTCCATTAAATTTTGTATATATAGCCAGTCCATTTAATTTTTTGCATGAAGAATAGACGATGTATAGTCTATTTAATTTGTTGCATATGAATCGGACGATTTATAGTCGATAAAATTTGTTCATAAAAAATTGAAAAAAAGACGATGTATAGTCCATTAAATTTTTTTCATAAAAAAATTTTTTGCATGAAAAATGGATGATGTATAGTTTATTAAATTCTTTGCAAGAAAAGAAGACGACGTATATGGTCCACTTAAGTTTTTACATACGAAATGGACGAATTATAGTCAATTTAATTTTTTATTAAAATTTTAAAAATGGACGATGTATAGTCCATTAAATTTTGTATATATAGCCAGTCCATTTAATTTTTTGCATGAAAAATAGACGATGTATAGTCTATATAATTTGTTGCATATGAATCGGACGATTTATAGTCGATAAAATTTTTTCATAAAAAATTGAAAAAAAGACGATGTATAGTCCATTAAATTTTTTTCATAAAAAAATTTTTTGCATGAAAAATGGATGATGTATAGTTTATTAAATTCTTTGCAAGAAAAGAAGACGACGTATATGGTCCACTTAAGTTTTTACATACGAAATGGACGAATTATAGTCAATTTAATTTTTTATAAAAAATTTAAAAATGGACGATGTATAGTCCATTAAATTTTGTATATATAGCCAGTCCATTTAATTTTTTGCATGAAGAATAGACGATGTATAGTCTATATAATTTTTTGCATACGAATCGGACGACTTATAGTCAATTAAATTTTTTCATAAAAAATTGAAAAAAAGACGATGTATAGTCCATTAAATTTTTTTCATAAAAAAATTTTTTGCATGAAAAATGGATGATGTATAGTTTATTAAATTCTTTGCACGAAAAGAAGACGACGTATATAGTCCACTTAAGTTTTTACATACGAAATGGACGAATTATAGTCAATTTAATTTTTTATTAAAATTTTAAAAATGGACGATGTATAGTCCATTAAATTTTGTATATATAGCCAGTCCATTTAATTTTTTGCATGAAAATAGACGATGTATAGTCTATATAATTTGTTGCATATGAATCGGACGATTTATAGCCGATAAAATTTTTTCATAAAAAATTGAAAAAAAGACGATGTATAGTCCATTAAATTTTTTTCATAAAAAAATTTTTTGCATGAAAAACGGATGATGTATAGTTTATTAAATTCTTTGCACGAAAAGAAGACGACGTATATAGTCCACTTAAGTTTTTACATACGAAATGGACGAATTATAGTCAATTTAATTTTTTATTAAAATTTTAAAAATGGACGATGTATAGTCCATTATATTTTGTATATATAGCCAGTCATTTAATTTTTTGCATGAAGAATAGACGATGTATAGTCTATTTAATTTGTTGCATATGAATCGGACGATTTATAGTCGATAAAATTTTTTCATAAAAAATTGAAAAAAAGACGATGTTTAGCCCATTAAATTTTTTTCATAAAAAAATTTTTTGCATGAAAAATGGATGATGTATAGTTTATTAAATTCTTTGCAAGAAAAGAAGACGACGTATATGGTCCACTTAAGTTTTTACATACGAAATGGACGAATTATAGTCAATTTAATTTTTTATAAAAAATTTAAAAATGGACGATGTATAGTCCATTAAATTTTGTATATATAGCCAGTCCATTTAATTTTTTGCATGAAGAATAGACGATGTATAGTCTATATAATTTTTTGCATACGAATCGGACGACTTATAGTCAATTAAATTTTTTCATAAAAAATTGAAAAAAAGACGATGTATAGTCCATAAAATTTTTTTCATAAAAAAATTTTTTGCATGAAAAATGGATGATGTATAGTTTATTAAATTCTTTGCACGAAAAGAAGACGACGTATATAGTCCACTTAAGTTTTTACATACGAAATGGACGAATTATAGTCAATTTAATTTTTTATTAAAATTTTAAAAATGGACGATGTATAGTCCATTAAATTTTGTATATATAGCCAGTCCATTTAATTTTTTGCATGAAAAATAGACGATGTATAGTCTATATAATTTGTTGCATATGAATCGGACGATTTATAGTCAATTAAATTTTTTCATAAAAAATTGAAAAAAAGACGATGTATAGTCCATAAAATTTTTTTCATAAAACAATTTTTTGCATGAAAAATGGATGATGTATAGTTTATTAAATTCTTTGCACGAAAAGAAGACGACGTATATAGTCCACTTAAGTTTTTACATACGAAATGGACGAATTATAGTCAATTTAATTTTTTATTAAAATTTTAAAAATGGACGATGTATAGTCCATTATATTTTGTATATATAGCCAGTCATTTAATTTTTTGCATGAAGAATAGACGATGTATAGTCTATTTAATTTGTTGCATATGAATCGGACGATTTATAGTCGATAAAATTTTTTCATAAAAAATTGAAAAAAAGACGATGTTTAGCCCATTAAATTTTTTTCATAAAAAAATTTTTTGCATGAAAAATGGATGATGTATAGTTTATTAAATTCTTTGCAAGAAAAGAAGACGACGTATATGGTCCACTTAAGTTTTTACATACGAAATGGACGAATTATAGTCAATTTAATTTTTTATAAAAAATTTAAAAATGGACGATGTATAGTCCATTAAATTTTGTATATATAGCCAGTCCATTTAATTTTTTGCATGAAGAATAGACGATGTATAGTCTATATAATTTTTTGCATACGAATCGGACGACTTATAGTCAATTAAATTTTTTCATAAAAAATTGAAAAAAAGACGATGTATAGTCCATAAAATTTTTTTCATAAAAAAATTTTTTGCATGAAAAATGGATGATGTATAGTTTATTAAATTCTTTGCACGAAAAGAAGACGACGTATATAGTCCACTTAAGTTTTTACATACGAAATGGACGAATTATAGTCAATTTAATTTTTTATTAAAATTTTAAAAATGGACGATGTATAGTCCATTAAATTTTGTATATATAGCCAGTCCATTTAATTTTTTGCATGAAAAATAGACGATGTATAGTCTATATAATTTGTTGCATATGAATCGGACGATTTATAGTCAATTAAATTTTTTCATAAAAAATTGAAAAAAAGACGATGTATAGTCCATAAAATTTTTTTCATAAAACAATTTTTTGCATGAAAAATGGATGATGTATAGTTTATTAAATTCTTTGCACGAAAAGAAGACGACGTATATAGTCCACTTAAGTTTTTACATACGAAATGGACGAATTATAGTCAATTTAATTTTTTATTAAAATTTTAAAAATGGACGATGTATAGTCCATTAAATTTTGTATATATAGCCAGTCCATTTAATTTTTTGCATGAAGAATAGACGATGTATAGTCTATATAATTTTTTGCATACGAATCGGACGACTTATAGTCAATTAAATTTTTTCATAAAAAATTGAAAAAAAGACGATGTTTAGCCCATTAAATTTTTTTCATAAAAAAATTTTTTGCATGAAAAATGGATGATGTATAGTTTATTAAATTCTTTGCAAGAAAAGAAGACGACGTATATGGTCCACTTAAGTTTTTACATACGAAATGGACGAATTATAGTCAATTTAATTTTTTATTAAAATTTTAAAAATGGACGATGTATAGTCCATTAAATTTTGTATATATAGCCAGTCCATTTAATTTTTTGCATGAAAAATAGACGATGTATAGTCTATATAATTTTTTGCATACGAATCGGACGACTTATAGTCAATTAAATTTTTTCATAAAAAATTGAAAAAAAGACGATGTATATATAGTCCATAAAATTTTTTTCATAAAAAAATTTTTTGCATGAAAAATGGATGATGTATAGTTTATTAAATTCTTTGCACGAAAAGAAGACGACGTATATAGTCCACTTAAGTTTTTACATACGAAATTGACGAATTATAGTCAATTTAATTTTTTATTAAAATTTTAAAAATGGACGATGTATAGTCCATTATATTTTGTATATATAGCCAGTCATTTAATTATTTGCATGAAGAATAGACGATGTATAGTCTATTTAATTTGTTGCATATGAATCGGACGATTTATAGTCGATTAAATTTTTTCATAAAAAATTGAAAAAAAGACGATGTATAGTCCATTAAATTTTTTTCATAAAAAAAATTTTTGCATGAAAAATGGATGATCTATAGTTTATTAAATTCTTTGCAAGAAAAGAAGACGACGTATATGGTCCACTTAAGTTTTTACATACGAAATGGACGAATTATAGTCAATTTAATTTTTTATAAAAAATTTGAAAATGGACGATGTATAGTCCATTAAATTTTGTATATATAGCCAGTCCATTTAATTTTTTGCATGAAGAATAGACGATGTATAGTCTATATAATTTTTTGCATACGAATCGGACGACTTATAGTCAATTAAATTTTTTCATAAAAAATTGAAAAAAAGACGATGTATAGTCCATTAAATTTTTTTCATAAAAAAATTTTTTGCATGAAAAATGGATGATGTATAGTTTATTAAATTCTTTGCACGAAAAGAAGACGACGCACAGTGGCGTGAATTAAAAAAAAAGTGGTAAAAAGTCCGCAACTTTTGAACTAGTTAACCGATTTCGATGAAACCAACTGTTTTGGAAAGTAGAAGTGTTGAAATTTTTAGAAATCATATTTTGAGGCACCCTGTTGTAAGACAGGGTAGCTCCAAACAGCCTCAAAGTGGGAAAGTGCGGGTATCGAAATTCTTTCGGAGCTTGTAACTTTTGTAAATAGGGACCGATTTCAATAATTTTTTCAGCGGGACAATCTACGTTAAGAAATAAAAATAAAACATGCTAAGAGTACCATTTTATCTCTTTCAGTTTCCAAGTTATTTGACTTGAAAAATTTATTTTTTAATTTTTGGCTCTGACTTTTTTTATTCGTTAGTACATAACTTCTTTATTACTTGGCAAAAATCAGTATGTTTTAATGTTTTTGAAAGAAAACTTCATTACAATTCATATAAAAAAAATTTTTTTTTGATATCTCAAAAATTGTAGCAAGGAATAATTTTCCAATTTGGATTTTTAAAAATTATGAAAAAATTTGGTATATTTTGTGAAAAAAGTATTCTTAATTTTTTTGGAATATTTTAAAAAATTATTAAGTATTTGATAAAAACTTTGATTGTTTCTGAGAAAGGAGACATTGAGGAAGGCTGTGAAATAAATTTTGGAGATTGTTGTTGGTGCACCCTACATTCAGCATTGGTCGAAAACTAGCAATTTTTTTTCAAAAAATCCGATTTTCGGATGTGGCAAAAAAATTGCACGGTCGTTTTTGTAAATTTTTTCGTTTTTTATTATAAATAAATTTGTTGTAAGTAATCTGTAAGAAACTCTTGACATCCTACACATAAATGTAGGCAGGAGAGGAGATTTTCTAAAAATTCTAAAATTTTTCTAACACAATTTTTCCCAATAAGAAAAAAGTATTATAAAATTATAAATTGGGAATCATTTTAATTTTTGTCAATAGTATACATTTAGCTTTGCAAACTGAAAAAAAATTATTTTCCTACCTTCAATACTTTTTGAAATATTCGAAATCCAATTTTGATTAAAAATTTTAATTTTCTAAATTTTTTATTTTTGTCTAAATTATTGATCTTATTTTCTTTACTGCAAATGTTTCTTAATTTTTTCTATGTTATTACAATAGTAGATATAATTGTCTATTCAACGGTATATAATATTTATTCCTTTGCCATTATATCAGTCTTAAAATGTATACACAAATATAACACCTCAGGTAACAATTTACGTGTTGAATCTGATACTCAAATAAATCCACATTTTTTATGAACTCTTGAAGCTGTTATTCATTACTTTCTTTACTTAAATACAATAAAATATAAGAATTTATATACATAAATATAAGTATATTTATATACCTACAAGGACAAATAGATTGAGTTATTTATTTATTTAAAAAAAATTAGTATTAATTTAACATTAGAACATTAAATTACGAACATTTTTTTATGTAGCTCCTTTTTAAACGCATATAAATTGCCTAAGTTTTGAATATAATTTGACAGAGAATTCCAGAGACTTTTTTGCCATGATATCAGATATTTGTTTGTATGAATATAAATACTTATGTATCAAGAGATATATGTACAATGTATATATGTATGTATGAGTATGAAAACTTACAACTAAATTTCTCCTTTTGGTTCTGATAATTGTATTAAAAATATATTTAATAAGTTCAGTTTCATTTTCTTTATTACTCGTATCTAAGTGCATGGATACATACATATGTTGTTTTTAATTTATATTTGGGTTTTACTTCAAGAATTTGTTTTAAAATAATCTGAGACATCATGGCCTAGCAAGCTATTAATTTCCTCTGCATCGGGATCGTCCTTCTCGATTTCAATACTTATTTTTGGCAACCATTTCATTCTTATGCCTTGTAGGACTGGATCTGAAGACAATAGCAAATGATGCATTAAATCATTATTTTGAGCAACTCTAGAGCATTTACGTGTATTGAAAAGTCGATATTGCTTAACATCTCTATTTCTAGCTTCCTGTGCTTCTTCGGTTAGCTCCCCCATAGGAAGAATGTTGTTTTCTATTATTTCTTTTGTATGTGCTAGCACTTTATGTACGGTTGGAGTTATTGATTTCCATGGATATAATTCATTTATTAGAATCAGAGTGTCTTTTGCATATTTTTCAAATTTGTCCTTATTAATTAACTTTTTACTATTTATAACGGCCAGTATTATTTTGAAACGTCTTATGAGATTAAAGCTAATAACAGTTATAGAAGATGTGGTTTCAGGGTCATCCAAAAATTGCCTGGCAGTGTTGCCATTATTGGAGTTTCCATAGCCATATAAAGGTTTGTCAATGATTAAGCCACGTTTCATAAACTCATCTTGAATTCTTTTCTTTTCTTCCAACCGTATCTGTTTTAAAGCAGAATTACTCGCAACTGGAACGTTCTGAAGTTCTGGTACACTGCGATATTTATTTTCGTAAGATAGATGTAAAAGGTACTCCATGAATCGAATCCGAGCATGAAGTGGTGATATTCCAAACTTAAGGGCATCTTCATATTTGAGTATAATTCTCAATGTCCTTAAAATCAGAATCTTTCTTTCCGCATATATTACAAATCAAATAAGATTTTGTATCGGTTATTGCATTTGCAACTTTTCCATCTATCATTGTTAAATAAGGTCTAAAAGATACTATTATTACTCGTCCTAATATATGAACGTCAATGGGTTCCATATTAGAAATTTCAAGTTTTATACCATCAACCAGATTTTGAGTTGTTTCTTTGTTTTCCTTGATGTATTCGAAACGTATTTTTCGGCATAAAAACTTTGAGCCTAGAGTAGTATTTACACACATATCTTTAAATGCATTTTTACTTGTTGAAGGCATTTCATTATGTAGTCGAAGTCTTAATGGTACTAACGATGCCATTAAAACTTTGTAGAAGTCATTATCGCACTGGGCTGTCTATATTCTGAAAATCCAGATGATCCATCACATTCCCATTTATATATTAGTGTTAGTTCAGAATTACTACATGTATCTAAGTCTCTTTCGTCAAAAGTAGCGATGAGTATTGATGCTGTATTATGAAGAAGGTCTGACAAACTAATGACTGCACTTCGGTTATCCACTGTTATCGGATGTGGCAAAATTTCGATTTTCTTTTTAACAACAATGTACTTGATGGCAAAGGCCCACTTTTTTCTTTAAGCACCTTCCTTAGATATCATATTTATTTCTTGAAAGGCCCAAATTAAGAATGAGTGCTAGTGCATCTTCCACCGTGAAAAATAGAAATTGATTTATTGCATTCAGGTATCTTCTTTTCATATAATTTAAAAAAAATTTTCAAGTTTTTTCGATAAATCGGTGTTTACAGATAAACCATATGTAGTAGATATTATGTACATCACTTGGTCTACCTTGTCCAACCGAGTACTACCATCAGTGAGGTTTTCCCACATTAATTTGCAGAGCGATTTATTTTTAATTGTTATCTCCATGATAGCTATAATAAAACCGATACAAATATCAGGTAAAACCATACCCATATAGGAGATGTGCGCGCAGGTACCTTTGTCCTTGTAGGTATATAAATATACTGTGTGTATATAAATTCTTATATTTTATTGTATTTAAGTACAGAAAGTAATGAATAACAGCTTCAAGAGTTCATAAAAAATGTGGATTTATTTGAGTATCAGATTCAACACGTAAATTGTTACCTGAGGTGTTATATTTGTGTATACATTTTAAGACTGATATAATGGCAAAGGAATACATATTATATACCATTAAATAGACAATTATATCTACTATTGTAATAACATAGAAAAAATTAAGAAACATTTGCAGTAAAGAAAATAAGATCAATAATTTAGACAAAAATAAAAAATGTAGAAAATTAAAATTTTTAATAAAAATTGGATTTCGAATATTTCAAAAAGTATTGAAGGTAGGAGAATAATTCTTTTTTCAGTTTGCAAAGCTAAATTTATACTATTGATAAAAATTAAAATGATTCCCAATTTATAATTTTATAATACTTTTTTCTTATTGGGAAAAATTGTGTTAGAAAAATTTTAGAATTTTTAGAAAATCTCCTCTCCTGCCTACATTTATGTGTAGGATGTCAAGAGTTTCTTACAGATTACTTACAACAAATTTATTTATAATAAAAAACGAAAAAATTTACAAAAACGACCGTGCAATTTTTTTGCCACATCCGAAAATCGGATTTTTTGAAAAAAAATTGCTAGTTTTCGACCAATGCTGAATGTAGGGTGCACCAACAACAATCTCCAAAATTTATTTCACAGCCTTTCTCAATGTCTCCTTTCTCAGAAACAATCAAAGTTTTTATCAAATACTTAATAATTTTTTAAAATATTCCAAAAAAATTAAGAATACTTTTTTCACAAAATATACCAAATTTTTTCATAATTTTTAAAAATCCAAATTGGAAAATTATTCCTTGCTACAATTTTTGAGATATCAAAAAAAAATTTTTTTTATATGAATTGTAATGAAGTTTTCTTTCAAAAACATTAAAACATACTGATTTTTGCCAAGTAATAAAGAAGTTATGTACTAACGAATAAAAAAAGTCAGAGCCAAAAATTAAAAAATAAATTTTTCAAGTCAAATAACTTGGAAACTGAAAGAGATAAAATGGTACTCTTAGCATGTTTTATTTTTATTTCTTAACGTAGATTGTCCCGCTGAAAAAATTATTGAAATCGGTCCCTATTTACAAAAGTTACAAGCTCCGAAAGAATTTCGATACCCGCACTTTCCCACTTTGAGGCTGTTTGGAGCTACCCTGTCTTACAACAGGGTGCCTCAAAATATGATTTCTAAAAATTTCAACACTTCTACTTTCCAAAACAGTTGGTTTCATCGAAATCGGTTAACTAGTTCAAAAGTTGCGGACTTTTTACCACTTTTTTTTTAATTCACGCCACTGTGCGACGTATATAGTCCACTTAAGTTTTTACATACGAAATGGACGAATTATAGTCAATTTAATTTTTTATTAAAATTTTAAAAATGGACGATGTATAGTCCATTAAATTTTGTATATATAGCCAGTCCATTTAATTTTTTGCATGAAGAATAGACGATGTATAGTCTATATAATTTTTTGCATACGAATCGGACGACTTATAGTCAATTAAATTTTTTCATAAAAAATTGAAAAAAAGACGATGTATAGTCCATAAAATTTTTTTCATAAAAAAATTTTTTGCATGAAAAATGGATGATGTATAGTTTATTAAATTCTTTGCACGAAAAGAAGACGACGTATATAGTCCACTTAAGTTTTTACATACGAAATTGACGAATTATAGTCAATTTAATTTTTTATTAAAATTTTAAAAATGGACGATGTATAGTCCATTATATTTTGTATATATAGCCAGTCATTTAATTATTTGCATGAAGAATAGACGATGTATAATCTATTTAATTTGTTGCATATGAATCGGACGATTTATAGTCGATTAAATTTTTTCATAAAAAATTGAAAAAAAGACGATGTATAGTCCATTAAATTTTTTTCATAAAAAAATTTTTTGCATGAAAAATGGATGATCTATAGTTTATTAAATTCTTTGCAATAAAAGAAGACGACGTATATGGTCCACTTAAGTTTTTACATACGAAATGGACGAATTATAGTCAATTTAATTTTTTATAAAAAATTTGAAAATGGACGATGTATAGTCCATTAAATTTTGTATATATAGCCAGTCCATTTAATTTTTTGCATGAAGAATAGACGATGTATAGTCTATATAATTTTTTGCATACGAATCGGACAACTTATAGTCAATTAAATTTTTTCATAAAAAATTGAAAAAAAGACGATGTATAGTCCATTAAATTTTTTTCATAAAAAAATTTTTTGCATGAAAAATGGATGATGTATAGTTTATTAAATTCTTTGCACGAAAAGAAGACGACGTATATAGTCCACTTAAGTTTTTACATACGAAATGGACGAATTATAGTCAATTTAATTTTTTATTAAAATTTTAAAAATGGACGATGTATAGTCCATTAAATTTTGTATATATAGCCAGTCCATTTAATTTTTTGCATGAAAAATAGACGATGTATAGTCTATATAATTTGTTGCATATGAATCGGACGATTTATAGTCGATAAAATTTTTTCATAAAAAATTTAAAAAAAGACGATGTATAGTCCATTAAATTTTTTTCATAAAAAAATTTTTTGCATGAAAAATGGATGATGTATAGTTTATTAAATTCTTTGCACGAAAAGAAGACGACGTATATAGTCCACTTAAGTTTTTACATACGAAATGGAAGAATTATAGTCAATTTAATTTTTTATAAAAATTTTAAAAATGGACGATGTATAGTCCATTAAATCTTGTATATATAGCCAGTCCATTTAATTTTTTGCATGAAGAATAGACGATGTATAGTCTATATAATTTTTTGCATACGAATCGGACAACTTATAGTCAATTAAATTTTTTCATAAAAAATTGAAAAAAAGACGATGTATAGTCCATTAAATTTTTTTCATAAAAAAATTTTTTGCATGAAAAATGGATGATGTATAGCTTATTAAATTCTTTGCACGAAAAGAAGACGACGTATTTAGTCCACTTAAGTTTTTACATACGAAATGGACGAATTATAGTCAAATTAATTTTTTATTAAAATTTTAAAAATGGACGATGTATAGTCCATTAAATTTTGTATATATAGCCAGTCCATTTAATTTTTTACATGAAAAAATGACGATGTATAGTCTATATAATTTGTTGCATACGAATCGGACGATTTATAGTCGATTAAATTTTTTCATAAAAAATTGAAAAAAAGACGATGTATATATAGTCCATTAAATTTTTTTCATAAAAAAATTTTTTGCATGAAAAATGGATGATGTATAGTTTATTAAATTCTTTGCACGAAAAGAAGACGACGTATATAGTCCACTTAAGTTTTTACATACGAAATGGACGAATTATAGTCAATTTAATTTTTTATTAAAATTTTAAAAATGGACGATGTATAGTCCATTAAATTTTGTATATATAGCCAGTCCATTTAATTTTTTGCATGAAAAATAGACGATGTATAGTCTATATAATTTGTTGCATATGAATCGGACGATTTATAGTCGATAAAATTTTTTCATAAAAAATTTAAAAAAAGACGATGTATAGTCCATTAAATTTTTTTCATAAAAAAATTTTTTGCATGAAAAATGGATGATGTATAGTTTATTAAATTCTTTGCACGAAAAGAAGACGACGTATATAGTCCACTTAAGTTTTTACATACGAAATGGAAGAATTATAGTCAATTTAATTTTTTATAAAAATTTTAAAAATGGACGATGTATAGTCCATTAAATTTTGTATATATAGCCAGTCCATTTAATTTTTTGCATGAAAAATAGACGATGTATAGTCTATATAATTTGTTGCATATGAATCGGACGATTTATAGTCGATAAAATTTTTTCATAAAAAATTTAAAAAAAGACTATGTATAGTCCATTAAATTTTTTTCATAAAAAAATTTTTTGCATGAAAAATGGATGATGTATAGTTTATTAAATTCTTTGCACGAAAAGAAGACGACGTATATAGTCCACTTAAGTTTTTACATATGAAATGGAAGAATTATAGTCAATTTAATTTTTTATAAAAATTTTAAAAATGGACGATGTATAGTCCATTAAATTTTGTATATATAGCCAGTCCATTTAATTTTTTGCATGAAAAATAGACGATCTATAGTCTATATAATTTGTTGCACACGAATCGGACGATTTATAGTCGATAAAATTTTTTCATAAAAAATTGAAAAAAAGACGATGTATAGTCCATTAAATTTTTTTCATAAAAAAATTTTTTGCATGAAAAATGGATGATGTATAGTTTATTAAATTCTTTGCACGAAAAGAAGACGACGTATATAGTCCACTTAAGTTTTTACATACGAAATGGACGAATTATAGTCAATTTAATTTTTTATTAAAATTTTAAAAATGGACGATGTATAGTCCATTAAATTTTGTATATATAGCCAGTCCATTTAATTTTTTGCATGAAAAATAGACGATGTATAGTCTATATAATTTGTTGCATATGAATCGGACGATTTATAATCGATAAAATTTTTTCATAAAAAATTGAAAAAAAGACGATGTATAGTCCATTAAATTTTTTTCATAAAAAAATTTTTTGCATGAAAAATGGATGATGTATAGTTTATTAAATTCTTTGCACGAAAAGAAGACGACGTATATAGTCCACTTAAGTTTTTACATACGAAATGGACGAATTATAGTCAATTTAATTTTTTATTAAAATTTTAAAAATGGACGATGTATAGTCCATTAAATTTTGTATATATAGCCAGTCCATTTAATTTTTTGCATGAAAAATAGACGATGTATAGTCTATATAATTTGTTGCATATGAATCGGACGATTTATAGTCGATAAAATTTTTTCATAAAAAATTGAAAAAAAGACGATGTATAGTCCATTAAATTTTTTTCATAAAAAAATTTTTTGCATGAAAAATGGATGATGTATAGTTTATTAAATTCTTTGCACGAAAAGAAGACGACGTATATAGTCCACTTAAGTTTTTACATACGAAATGGACGAATTATAGTCAATTTAATTTTTTATTAAAATTTTAAAAATGGACGATGTATAGTCCATTAAATTTTGTATATATAGCCAGTCCATTTAATTTTTTGCATGAAAAATAGACGATGTATAGTCTATATAATTTGTTGCATATGAATCGGACGATTTATAGTCGATAAAATTTTTTCATAAAAAATTTAAAAAAAGACGATGTATAGTCCATTAAATTTTTTTCATAAAAAATTTTTTTGCATGAAAAATGGATGATGTATAGTTTATTAAATTCTTTGCACGAAAAGAAGACGACGTATATAGTCCACTTAAGTTTTTACATACGAAATGGAAGAATTATAGTCAATTTAATTTTTTATAAAAATTTTAAAAATGGACGATGTATAGTCCATTAAATTTTGTATATATAGCCAGTCCATTTAATTTTTTGCATGAAAAATAGACGATCTATAGTCTATATAATTTGTTGCACACGAATCGGACGATTTATAGTCGATAAAATTTTTTCATAAAAAATTTAAAAAAAGACGATGTATAGTCCATTAAATTTTTTTCATAAAAAAATTTTTTGCATGAAAAATGGATGATGTATAGTTTATTAAATTCTTTGCACGAAAAGAAGACGACGTATATAGTCCACTTAAGTTTTTACATACGAAATGGACGAATTATAGTCAATTTAATTTTTTATTAAAATTTTAAAAATGGACGATGTATAGTCCATTAAATTTTGTATATATAGCCAGTCCATTTAATTTTTTGCATGAAAAATAGACGATGTATAGTCTATATAATTTGTTGCATATGAATCGGACGATTTATAGTCGATAAAATTTTTTCATAAAAAATTGAAAAAAAGACGATGTATAGTCCATTAAATTTTTTTCATAAAAAAATTTTTTGCATGAAAAATGGATGATGTATAGTTTATTAAATTCTTTGCACGAAAAGAAGACGACGTATATAGTCCACTTAAGTTTTTACATACGAAATGGACGAATTATAGTCAATTTAATTTTTTATTAAAATTTTAAAAGTGGACGATGTATAGTCCATTAAATTTTGTATATATAGCCAGTCCATTTAATTTTTTGCATGAAAAATAGACGATGTATAGTCTATATAATTTGTTGCATATGAATCGGACGATTTATAGTCGATAAAATTTTTTCATAAAAAATTGAAAAAAAGACGATTATAGTCCATTAAATTTTTTTCATAAAAAAATTTTTTGCATGAAAAATGGATGATGTATAGTTTATTAAATTCTTTGCACGAAAAGAAGACGACGTATATAGTCCACTTAAGTTTTTACATACGAAATGGAAGAATTATAGTCAATTTAATTTTTTATAAAAATTTTAAAAATGGACGATGTATAGTCCATTAAATTTTGTATATATAGCCAGTCCGTTTAATTTTTTGCATGAAAAATAGACGATGTATAGTCTATATAATTTTTTGCATACGAATCGTACGATTTATAGTCGGTAAAATTTTTTCATAAAAAATTGAAAAAAAGACAATGTATAGTCCATTAAATTTTTTTCATAAAAAAATTTTTTGCATGAAAAATGGATGATGTATAGTTTATTAAATTCTTTGCACGAAAAGAAGACGACGTATATAGTCCACTTAAGTTTTTACATACGAAATGGACGAATTATAGTCAATTTAATTTTTTATTAAAATTTTAAAAATGGACGATGTATAGTCCATTAAATTTTGTATATATAGCCAGTCCATTTAATTTTTTGCATGAAAAATAGACGATGTATAGTCTATATAATTTGTTGCATATGAATCGGACGATTTATAGTCGATAAAATTTTTTCATAAAAAATTGAAAAAAAGACGATGTATAGTCCATTAAATTTTTTTCATAAAAAAATTTTTTGCATGAAAAATGGATGATGTATAGTTTATTAAATTCTTTGCACGAAAAGAAGACGACGTATATAGTCCACTTAAGTTTTTACATACGAAATGGACGAATTATAGTCAATTTAATTTTTTATTAAAATTTTAAAAATGGACGATGTATAGTCCATTAAATTTTGTATATATAGCCAGTCCATTTAATTTTTTGCATGAAAAATAGACGATGTATAGTCTATATAATTTGTTGCATATGAATCGGACGATTTATAGTCGATAAAATTTTTTCATAAAAAATTTAAAAAAAGACTATGTATAGTCCATTAAATTTTTTTCATAAAAAAATTTTTTGCATGAAAAATGGATGATGTATAGTTTATTAAATTCTTTGCACGAAAAGAAGACGACGTATATAGTCCACTTAAGTTTTTACATACGAAATGGAAGAATTATAGTCAATTTAATTTTTTATAAAAATTTTAAAAATGGACGATGTATAGTCCATTAAATTTTGTATATATAGCCAGTCCGTTTAATTTTTTGCATGAAAAATAGACGATGTATAGTCTTTATAATTTTTTGCATACGAATCGTACGATTTATAGTCGGTAAAATTTTTTCATAAAAAATTGAAAAAAAGACAATGTATAGTCCATTAAATTTTTTTCATAAAAAAATTTTTTGCATGAAAAATGGATGATGTATAGTTTATTAAATTCTTTGCACGAAAAGAAGACGACGTATATAGTCCACTTAAGTTTTTACATACGAAATGGACGAATTATAGTCAATTTAATTTTTTATTAAAATTTTAAAAATGGACGATGTATAGTCCATTAAATTTTGTATATATAGCCAGTCCATTTAATTTTTTGCATGAAAAATAGACGATGTATAGTCTATATAATTTGTTGCATATGAATCGGACGATTTATAGTCGATAAAATTTTTTCATAAAAAATTTAAAAAAAGACGATGTATAGTCCATTAAATTTTTTTCATAAAAAAATTTTTTGCATGAAAAATGGATGATGTATAGTTTATTAAATTTTTTGCACGAAAAGAAGACGACGTATATAGTCCACTTAAGTTTTTACATACGAAATGGACGAATTATAGTCAATTTAATTTTTTATTAAAATTTTAAAAATGGACGATGTATAGTCCATTAAATTTTGTATATATAGCCAGTCCATTTAATTTTTTGCATGAAAAATAGACGATGTATAGTCTATATAATTTGTTGCATATGAATCGGACGATTTATAGTCGATAAAATTTTTTCATAAAAAATTGAAAAAAAGACGATGTATAGTCCATTAAATTTTTTTCATAAAAAAATTTTTTGCATGAAAAATGGATGATGTATAGTTTATTAAATTCTTTGCACGAAAAGAAGACGACGTATATAGTCCACTTAAGTTTTTACATACGAAATGGACGAATTATAGTCAATTTAATTTTTTATTAAAATTTTAAAAATGGACGATGTATAGTCCATTAAATTTTGTATATATAGCCAGTCCATTTAATTTTTTGCATGAAAAATAGACGATGTATAGTCTATATAATTTGTTGCATATGAATCGGACGATTTATAGTCGATAAAATTTTTTCATAAAAAATTTAAAAAAAGACTATGTATAGTCCATTAAATTTTTTTCATAAAAAAATTTTTTGCATGAAAAATGGATGATGTATAGTTTATTAAATTCTTTGCACGAAAAGAAGACGACGTATATAGTCCACTTAAGTTTTTACATATGAAATGGAAGAATTATAGTCAATTTAATTTTTTATAAAAATTTTAAAAATGGACGATGTATAGTCCATTAAATTTTGTATATATAGCCAGTCCATTTAATTTTTTGCATGAAAAATAGACGATCTATAGTCTATATAATTTGTTGCACACGAATCGGACGATTTATAGTCGATAAAATTTTTTCATAAAAAATTGAAAAAAAGACAATGTATAGTCCATTAAATTTTTTTCATAAAAAAATTTTTTGCATGAAAAATGGATGATGTATAGTTTATTAAATTCTTTGCACGAAAAGAAGACGACGTATATAGTCCACTTAAGTTTTTACATACGAAATGGACGAATTATAGTCAATTTAATTTTTTATTAAAATTTTAAAAATGGACGATGTATAGTCCATTAAATTTTGTATATATAGCCAGTCCATTTAATTTTTTGCATGAAAAATAGACGATGTATAGTCTATATAATTTGTTGCATATGAATCGGACGATTTATAATCGATAAAATTTTTTCATAAAAAATTGAAAAAAAGACGATGTATAGTCCATTAAATTTTTTTCATAAAAAAATTTTTTGCATGAAAAATGGATGATGTATAGTTTATTAAATTCTTTGCACGAAAAGAAGACGACGTATATAGTCCACTTAAGTTTTTACATACGAAATGGACGAATTATAGTCAATTTAATTTTTTATTAAAATTTTAAAAATGGACGATGTATAGTCCATTAAATTTTGTATATATAGCCAGTCCATTTAATTTTTTGCATGAAAAATAGACGATGTATAGTCTATATAATTTGTTGCATATGAATCGGACGATTTATAGTCGATAAAATTTTTTCATAAAAAATTGAAAAAAAGACGATGTATAGTCCATTAAATTTTTTTCATAAAAAAATTTTTTGCATGAAAAATGGATGATGTATAGTTTATTAAATTCTTTGCACGAAAAGAAGACGACGTATATAGTCCACTTAAGTTTTTACATACGAAATGGACGAATTATAGTCAATTTAATTTTTTATTAAAATTTTAAAAATGGACGATGTATAGTCCATTAAATTTTGTATATATAGCCAGTCCATTTAATTTTTTGCATGAAAAATAGACGATGTATAGTCTATATAATTTGTTGCATATGAATCGGACGATTTATAGTCGATAAAATTTTTTCATAAAAAATTGAAAAAAAGACGATGTATAGTCCATTAAATTTTTTTCATAAAAAAATTTTTTGCATGAAAAATGGATGATGTATAGTTTATTAAATTCTTTGCACGAAAAGAAGACGACGTATATAGTCCACTTAAGTTTTTACATACGAAATGGACGAATTATAGTCAATTTAATTTTTTAATAAAATTTTAAAAATGGACGATGTATAGTCCATTAAATTTTGTATATATAGCCAGTCCATTTAATTTTTTGCATGAAAAATAGACGATGTATAGTCTATATAATTTGTTGCATATGAATCGGACGATTTATAGTCGATAAAATTTTTTCATAAAAAATTGAAAAAAAGACGATGTATAGTCCATTAAATTTTTTTCATAAAAAAATTTTTTGCATGAAAAATGGATGATGTATAGTTTATTAAATTCTTTGCACGAAAAGAAGACGACGTATATAGTCCACTTAAGTTTTTACATACGAAATGGACGAATTATAGTCAATTTAATTTTTTATAAAAATTTTAAAAATGGACGATGTATAGTCCATTAAATTTTGTATATATAGCCAGTCATTTAATTTTTTGCATGAAAAATAGACGATCTATAGTCTATATAATTTGTTGCACATGAATCGGACGATTTATAGTCGATAAAATTTTTTCATAAAAAATTGAAAAAAGACGATGTATAGTCCATTAAATTTTTTTCATAAAAAAATTTTTTGCATGAAAAATGGATGATGTATAGTTTATTAAATTCTTTGCACGAAAAGAAGACGACGTATATAGTCCACTTAAGTTTTTACATACGAAATGGACGAATTATAGTCAATTTAATTTTTTATTAAAATTTTAAAAATGGACGATGTATAGTCCATTAAATTTTGTATATATAGCCAGTCCATTTAATTTTTTGCATGAAAAATAGACGATGTATAGTCTATATAATTTGTTGCATATGAATCGGACAATTTATAGTCGATAAAATTTTTTTATAAAAAATTGAAAAAAAGACGATGTATAGTCCATTAAATTTTTTTCATAAAAAAATTTTTTGCATGAAAAATGGATGATGTATAGTTTATTAAATTCTTTGCACGAAAAGAAGACGACGTATATAGTCCACTTAAGTTTTTACATACGAAATGGACGAATTATAGTCAATTTAATTTTTTATAAAAATTTTAAAAATGGACGATGTATAGTCCATTAAATTTTGTATATATAGCCAGTCCATTTAATTTTTTGCATGAAAAATAGACGATGTATAGTCTATATAATTTGTTGCATATGAATCGGACGATTTATAGTCGATAAAATTTTTTCATAAAAAATTGAAAAAAAGACGATGTATAGTCCATTAAATTTTTTTCATAAAAAAATTTTTTGCATGAAAAATGGATGATGTATAGTTTATTAAATTCTTTGCACGAAAAGAAGACGACGTATATAGTCCACTTAAGTTTTTACATACGAAATGGACGAATTATAGTCAATTTAATTTTTTATTAAAATTTTCAAAATGGACGATGTATTATAGTCCATTATATTTTGTATATATAGCCAGTCATTTAATTTTTTGCATGAAGAATAGACGATGTATAGTCTATTTAATTTGTTGCATATGAATCGGACGATTTATAGTCGATAAAATTTTTTCATAAAAAATTGAAAAAAAGACGATGTATAGTCCATTAAATTTTTTTCATAAAAAAATTTTTTGCATGAAAAATGGATGATGTATAGTTTATTAAATTCTTAGCAAGAAAAGAAGACGACTTAAATGGTCCACTTAAGTTTTTACATACGAAATGGACGAATTATAGTCAATTTAATTTTTTATAAAAAATTTAAAAATGGACGATGTATAGTCCATTAAATTTTGTATATATAGCCAGTCCATTTAATTTTTTGCATGAAGAATAGACGATGTATAGTCTATATAATTTTTTGCATACGAATCGGACAACTTATAGTCAATTAAATTTTTTCATAAAAAATTGAAAAAAAGACGATGTATAGTCCATAAAATTTTTTTCATAAAAAAATTTTTTGCATGAAAAATGGATGATGTATAGTTTATTAAATTCTTTGCACGAAAAGAAGACGACGTATATAGTCCACTTAAGTTTTTACATACGAAATGGACGAATTATAGTCAATTTAATTTTTTATTAAAATTTTAAAAATGGACGATGTATAGTCCATTATATTTTGTATATATAGCCAGTCATTTAATTATTTGCATGAAGAATAGACGATGTATAGTCTATTTAATTTGTTGCATATGAATCGGACGATTTATAGTCGATTAAATTTTTTCATAAAAAATTGAAAAAAAGACGATGTATAGTCCATTAAATTTTTTTCATAAAAAATTTTTTTGCATGAAAAATGGATGATGTATAGTTTATTAAATTCTTTGCACGAAAAGAAGACGACGTATATAGTCCACTTAAGTTTTTACATACGAAATGGACGAATTATAGTCAATTTAATTTTTTATTAAAATTTTAAAAATGGACGATGTATAGTCCATTAAATTTTGTATATATAGCCAGTCCATTTAATTTTTTGCATGAAAAATAGACGATGTATAGTCTATATAATTTGTTGTATATGAATCGGACGATTTATAGTCGATAAAATTTTTTCATAAAAAATTGAAAAAAAGACGATGTATAGTCCATTAAATTTTTTTCATAAAAAAATTTTTTCCATGAAAAATGGATGATGTATAGTTTATTAAATTCTTTGCACGAAAAGAAGACGACGTATATAGTCCACTTAAGTTTTTACATACGAAATGGACGAATTATAGTCAATTTAATTTTTTATTAAAATTTTAAAAATGGACGATGTATAGTCCATTATATTTTGTATATATAGCCAGTCATTTAATTTTTTGCATGAAGAATAGACGATGTATAGTCTATTTAATTTGTTGCATATGAATCGGACGATTTATAGTCGATAAAATTTTTTCATAAAAAATTGAAAAAAAGACGATGTATAGCCCATTAAATTTTTTTCATAAAAAAATTTTTTGCATGAAAAATGGATGATGTATAGTTTATTAAATTCTTTGCAAGAAAAGAAGACGACGTATATGGTCCACTTAAGTTTTTACATACGAAATGGACGAATTATAGTCAATTTAATTTTTTATTAAAATTTTAAAAATGGACGATGTATAGTCCATTAAATTTTGTATATATAGCCAGTCCATTTAATTTTTTACATGAAAAATAGACGATGTATAGTCTATATAATTTGTTGCATATGAATCGGACGATTTATAGTCGATAAAATTTTTTCATAAAAAATTGAAAAAAAAGACGATGTATAGTCCATTAAATTTTTTTCATAAAAAAATTTTTTGCATGAAAAATGGATGATGTATAGTTTATTAAATTCTTTGCACGAAAAGAAGACGACGTATATAGTCCACTTAAGTTTTTACATACGAAATGGACGAATTATAGTCAATTTAATTTTTTATTAAAATTTTAAAAATGGACGATGTATAGTCCATTAAATTTTGTATATATAGCCAGTCCATTTAATTTTTTGCATGAAAAATAGACGATCTATAGTCTATATAATTTGTTGCACACGAATCGGACGATTTATAGTCGATAAAATTTTTTCATAAAAAATTGAAAAAAAGACGATGTATAGCCCATTAAATTTTTTTCATAAAAAAATTTTTTGCATGAAAAATGGATGATGTATAGTTTATTAAATTCTTTGCAAGAAAAGAAGACGACGTATATGGTCCACTTAAGTTTTTACATACGAAATGGACGAATTATAGTCAATTTAATTTTTTATAAAAAATTTAAAAATGGACGATGTATAGTCCATTAAATTTTGTATATATAGCCAGTCCATTTAATTTTTTGCATGAAGAATAGACGATGTATAGTCTATATAATTTTTTGCATACTAATCGGACGACTTATAGTCAATTAAATTTTTTCATAAAAAATTGAAAAAAAGACGATGTATAGTCCATTAAATTTTTTTCATAAAAAAATTTTTTGCATGAAAAATGGATGATGTATAGTTTATTAAATTCTTTGCACGAAAAGAAGACGACGTATATAGTCCACTTAAGTTTTTACATACGAAATGGACGAATTATAGTCAATTTAATTTTTTATTAAAATTTTAAAAATGGACGATGTATAGTCCATTAAATTTTGTATATATAGCCAGTCCATTTAATTTTTTGCATGAAAAATAGACGATGTATAGTCTATATAATTTGTTGTATATGAATCGGACGATTTATAGTCGATAAAATTTTTTCATAAAAAATTGAAAAAAAGACGATGTATAGTCCATTAAATTTTTTTCATAAAAAAATTTTTTCCATGAAAAATGGATGATGTATAGTTTATTAAATTCTTTGCACGAAAAGAAGACGACGTATATAGTCCACTTAAGTTTTTACATACGAAATGGACGAATTATAGTCAATTTAATTTTTTATTAAAATTTTAAAAATGGACGATGTATAGTCCATTATATTTTGTATATATAGCCAGTCATTTAATTTTTTGCATGAAGAATAGACGATGTATAGTCTATTTAATTTGTTGCATATGAATCGGACGATTTATAGTCGATAAAATTTTTTCATAAAAAATTGAAAAAAAGACGATGTATAGCCCATTAAATTTTTTTCATAAAAAAATTTTTTGCATGAAAAATGGATGATGTATAGTTTATTAAATTCTTTGCAAGAAAAGAAGACGACGTATATGGTCCACTTAAGTTTTTACATACGAAATGAACGAATTATAGTCAATTTAATTTTTTATTAAAATTTTAAAAATGGACGATGTATAGTCCATTAAATTTTGTATATATAGCCAGTCCATTTAATTTTTTACATGAAAAATAGACGATGTATAGTCTATATAATTTGTTGCATATGAATCGGACGATTTATAGTCGATAAAATTTTTTCATAAAAAATTGAAAAAAAGACGATGTATAGTCCATTAAATTTTTTTCATAAAAAAATTTTTTGCATGAAAAATGGATGATGTATAGTTTATTAAATTCTTTGCACGAAAAGAAGACGACGTATATAGTCCACTTAAGTTTTTACATACGAAATGGACGAATTATAGTCAATTTAATTTTTTATTAAAATTTTAAAAATGGACGATGTATAGTCCATTAAATTTTGTATATATAGCCAGTCCATTTAATTTTTTGCATGAAAAATAGACGATGTATAGTCTATATAATTTGTTGCATATGAATCGGACGATTTATAGTCGATAAAATTTTTTCATAAAAAATTGAAAAAAGACGATGTATAGTCCATTAAATTTTTTTCATAAAAAAATTTTTTGCATGAAAAATGGATGATGTATAGTTTATTAAATTCTTTGCACGAAAAGAAGACGACGTATATAGTCCACTTAAGTTTTTACATACGAAATGGACGAATTATAGTCAATTTAATTTTTTATTAAAATTTTAAAAATGGACGATGTATAGTCCATTAAATTTTGTATATATAGCCAGTCCATTTAATTTTTTGCATGAAAAATAGACGATGTATAGTCTATATAATTTGTTGCATATGAATCGGACGATTTATAGTCGATAAAATTTTTTCATAAAAAATTGAAAAAAAGACGATGTATAGTCCATTAAATTTTTTTCATAAAAAAATTTTTTGCATGAAAAATGGATGATGTATAGTTTATTAAATTCTTTGCACGAAAAGAAGACGACGTATATAGTCCACTTAAGTTTTTACATACGAAATGGACGAATTATAGTCAATTTAATTTTTTATAAAAATTTTAAAAATGGACGATGTATAGTCCATTAAATTTTGTATATATAGCCAGTCATTTAATTTTTTGCATGAAAAATAGACGATCTATAGTCTATATAATTTGTTGCACACGAATCGGACGATTTATAGTCGATAAAATTTTTTCATAAAAAATTGAAAAAAAGACGATGTATAGTCCATTAAATTTTTTTCATAAAAAAATTTTTTGCATGAAAAATGGATGATGTATAGTTTATTAAATTCTTTGCACGAAAAGAAGACGACGTATATAGTCCACTTAAGTTTTTACATACGAAATGGACGAATTATAGTCAATTTAATTTTTTATTAAAATTTTAAAAATGGACGATGTATAGTCCATTAAATTTTGTATATATAGCCAGTCCATTTAATTTTTTGCATGAAAAATAGACGATGTATAGTCTATATAATTTGTTGCATATGAATCGGACGATTTATAGTCGATAAAATTTTTTCATAAAAAATTGAAAAAAAGACGATGTATAGTCCATTAAATTTTTTTCATAAAAAAATTTTTTGCATGAAAAATGGATGATGTATAGTTTATTAAATTCTTTGCACGAAAAGAAGACGACGTATATAGTCCACTTAAGTTTTTACATACGAAATGGAAGAATTATAGTCAATTTAATTTATTATAAAAATTTTAAAAATGGACGATGTATAGTCCATTAAATTTTGTATATATAGCCAGTCATTTAATTTTTTGCATGAAGAATAGACGATGTATAGTCTATTTAATTTGTTGCATATGAATCGGACGATTTATAGTCTATAAAATTTTTTCATAAAAAATTTAAAAAAAGACGATGTATAGTCCATTAAATTTTTTTCATAAAAAAATTTTTTGCATGAAAAATGGATGATGTATAGTTTATTAAATTCTTTGCACGAAAAGAAGACGACGTATATAGTCCACTTAAGTTTTTACATACGAAATGGACGAATTATAGTCAATTTAATTTTTTATTAAAATTTAAAAATGGACGATGTATAGTCCATTAAATTTTGTATATATAGCCAGTCCATTTAATTTTTTGCATGAAGAATAGACGATGTATAGTCTATATAATTTTTTGCATACGAATCGGACGACTTATAGTCAATTAAATTTTTTCATAAAAAATTGAAAAAAAGACGATGTATAGTCCATTAAATTTTTTTCATAAAAAAATTTTTTGCATGAAAAATGGATGATGTATAGTTTATTAAATTCTTTGCAAGAAAAGAAGACGACGTATATGGTCCACTTAAGTTTTTACATACGAAATGGACGAATTATAGTCAATTTAATTTTTTATAAAAAATTTAAAAATGGACGATGTATAGTCCATTAAATTTTGTATATATAGCCAGTCCATTTAATTTTTTGCATGAAGAATAGACGATGTATTGTCTATATAATTTTTTGCATACGAATCGGACGACTTATAGTCGATTAAATTTTTTCATAAAAAATTGAAAAAAAGACGATGTATATATAGTCCATTAAATTTTTTTCATAAAAAAATTTTTTGCATGAAAAATGGATGATGTATAGTTTATTAAATTCTTTGCACGAAAAGAAGACGACGTATATAGTCCACTTAAGTTTTTACATACGAAATGGACGAATTATAGTCAATTTAATTTTTTATATAAATTTTAAAAATGGACGATGTATAGTCCATTAAATTTTGTATATATAGCCAGTCCATTTAATTTTTTGCATGAAAAATAGACGATGTATAGTCTATATAATTTGTTGCATATGAATCGGACGATTTATAGTCGATAAAATTTTTCATAAAAAATTTAAAAAAAGTCCATTAAATTTTTTTCATAAAAAAATTTTTTGCATGAAAAATGGATGATGTATAGTTTATTAAATTCTTTGCACGAAAAGAAGACGACGTATATAGTCCACTTAAGTTTTTACATACGAAATGGAAGAATTATAGTCAATTTAATTTTTTATAAAAATTTTAAAAATGGACGATGTATTATAGTCCATTAAATTTTGTATATATAGCCAGTCCATTTAATTTTTTGCATGAAAAATAGACGATCTATAGTCTATATAATTTGTTGCACACGAATCGGACGATTTATAGTCGATAAAATTTTTTCATAAAAAATTGAAAAAAAGACGATGTATAGTCCATTAAATTTTTTTCATAAAAAAATTTTTTGCATGAAAAATGGATGATGTATAGTTTATTAAATTCTTTGCACGAAAAGAAGACGACGTATATAGTCCACTTAAGTTTTTACATACGAAATGGACGAATTATAGTCAATTTAATTTTTTATAAAAATTTTAAAAATGGACGATGTATAGTCCATTAAATTTTGTATATATAGCCAGTCCATTTAATTTTTTGCATGAAGAATAGACGATGTGTAGTCTATATAATTTGTTGCACATTAATCGGACGATTTATAGTCGATAAAATTTTTTCATAAAAAATTGAAAAAAAGACGATGTATATATAGTCCATTAAATTTTTTTCATAAAAAAATTTTTTCCATGAAAAATGGATGATGTATAGTTTATTAAATTCTTTGCACGAAAAGAAGACGACGGATATAGTCCACTTAAGTTTTTACATACGAAATGGACGAATTATAGTCAATTTAATTTTTTATATAAATATTAAAAATGGACGATGTATAGTCCATTAAATTTTGTATATATAGCCAGTCCATTTAATTTTTTGCATGAAAAATAGACGATGTATAGTCTATATAATTTTTTGCATACAAATCGGACGATTTATAGTCGATAAAATTTTTTCATAAAAAATTGAAAAAAAGACGATGTATATATAGTCCATTAAATTTTTTTCATAAAAAAATTTTTTGCATGAAAAATGGATGATGTATAGTTTATTAAATTCTTTGCACGAAAAGAAGACGACGTATATAGTCCACTTAAGTTTTTACATACGAAATGGAAGAATTATAGTCAATTTAATTTTTTATAAAAATTTTAAAAATGGACGATGTATAGTCCATTAAATTTTGTATATATAGCCAGTCCATTTAATTTTTTGCATGAAAAATAGACGATCTATAGTCTATATAATTTGTTGCACACGAATCGGACGATTTATAGTCGATAAAATTTTTTCATAAAAATTGAAAAAAAGACGATGTATATCCATTAAATTTTTTTCATAAAAAAATTTTTTGCATGAAAAATGGATGATGTATAGTTTATTAAATTCTTTGCACGAAAAGAAGACGACGTATATAGTCCACTTAAGTTTTTACATACGAAATGGACGTATTATAGTCAATTTAATTTTTTATTAAAATTTTAAAAATGGACGATGTATAGTCCATTAAATTTTGTATATATAGCCAGTCCATTTAATTTTTTGCATGAAAAATAGACGATGTATAGTCTATATAATTTGTTGCATATGAATCGGACGATTTATAGTCGATAAAATTTTTTCATAAAAAATTTAAAAAAAGACGATGTATAGTCCATTAAATTTTTTTCATAAAAAAATTTTTTGCATGAAAAATGGATGATGTATAGTTTATTAAATTATTTGCACGAAAAGAAGACGACGTATATAGTCCACTTAAGTTTTTACATACGAAATGGAAGAATTATAGTCAATTTAATTTTTTATAAAAATTTTAAAAATGGACGATGTATAGTCCATTAAATTTTGTATATATAGCCAGTCCATTTAATTTTTTGCATGAAAAATAGACGATCTATAGTCTATATAATTTGTTGCACACGAATCGGACGATTTATAGTCGATAAAATTTTTTCATAAAAATTGAAAAAAAGACGATGTATAGTCCATTAAATTTTTTTCATAAAAAAATTTTTTCCATGAAAAATGGATGATGTATAGTTTATTAAATTCTTTGCACGAAAAGAAGACGACGTATATAGTCCACTTAAGTTTTTACATACGAAATGGACGAATTATAGTCAATTTAATTTTTTATTAAAATTTTAAAAATGGACGATGTATAGTCCATTAAATTTTGTATATATAGCCAGTCCATTTAATTTTTTGCATGAAAAATGGATGATGTATAGTTTATTAAATTCTTTGCACGAAAAGAAGACGACGTATATAGTCCACTTAAGTTTTTACATACGAAATGGACGAATTATAGTCAATTTAATTTTTTATTAAAATTTTAAAAATGGACGATGTATAGTCCATTAAATTTTGTATATATAGCCAGTCCATTTAATTTTTTGCATGAAAAATAGACGATGTATAGTCTATATAATTTGTTGCATATGAATCGGACGATTTATAGTCGATAAAATTTTTTCATAAAAAATTTAAAAAAAGACGATGTATAGTCCATTAAATTTTTTTCATAAAAAAATTTTTTGCATGAAAAATGGATGATGTATAGTTTATTAAATTCTTTGCACGAAAAGAAGACGACGTATATAGTCCACTTAAGTTTTTACATACGAAATGGAAGAATTATAGTCAATTTAATTTTTTATAAAAATTTTAAAAATGGACGATGTATAGTCCATTAAATTTTGTATATATAGCCAGTCCATTTAATTTTTTGCATGAAAAATAGACGATCTATAGTCTATATAATTTGTTGCATACGAATCGGACGATTTATAGTCGATAAAATTTTTTCATAAAAATTGAAAAAAAGACGATGTATAGTCCATTAAATTTTTTTCATAAAAAAATTTTTTGCATGAAAAATGGATGATGTATAGTTTATTAAATTCTTTGCACGAAAAGAAGACGACGTATATAGTCCACTTAAGTTTTTACATACGAAATGGACGAATTATAGTCAATTTAATTTTTTATTAAAATTTTAAAAATGGACGATGTATAGTCCATTAAATTTTGTATATATAGCCAGTCCATTTAATTTTTTGCATGAAAAATAGACGATGTATAGTCTATATAATTTGTTGCATATGAATCGGACGATTTATAGTCGATAAAATTTTTTCATAAAAAATTGAAAAAAAGACGATGTATAGTCCATTAAATTTTTTTCATAAAAAAATTTTTTGCATGAAAAATGGATGATGTATAGCTTATTAAATTCTTTGCACGAAAAGAAGACGACGTATATAGTCCACTTAAGTTTTTACATACGAAATGGACGAATTATAGTCAATTTAATTTTTTATATAAATTTTAAAAATGGACGATGTATAGTCCATTAAATTTTGTATATATAGCCAGTCCATTTAATTTTTTGCATGAAAATAGACGATGTATAGTCTATATAATTTGTTGCATATGAATCGGACGATTTATAGTCGATAAAATTTTTTCATAAAAAATTGAAAAAAAGACGATGTATATATAGTCCATTAAATTTTTTTCATAAAAAAATTTTTTGCATGAAAAATGGATGATGTATAGTTTATTAAATTCTTTGCACGAAAAGAAGACGACGTATATAGTCCACTTAAGTTTTTACATACGAAATGGACGAATTATAGTCAATTTAATTTTTTATATAAATTTTAAAAATGGACGATGTATAGTCCATTAAATTTTGTATATATAGCCAGTCCATCTAATTTTTTGCATGAAAAATAGACGATGTATAGTCTATATAATTTGTTGCATATGAATCGGACGATTTATAGTCGATAAAATTTTTTCATAAAAAATTTAAAAAAAGACGATGTATAGTCCATTAAATTTTTTTCATAAAAAAATTTTTTGCATGAAAAATGGATGATGTATAGTTTATTAAATTCTTTGCACGAAAAGAAGACGACGTATATAGTCCACTTAAGTTTTTACATACGAAATGGACGAATTATAGTCAATTTAATTTTTTATAAAAATTTTAAAAATGGACGATGTATTATAGTCCATTAAATTTTGTATATATAGCCAGTCCATTTAATTTTTTGCATGAAAAATAGACGATCTATAGTCTATATAATTTGTTGCACACGAATCGGACGATTTATAGTCGATAAAATTTTTTCATAAAAAATTGAAAAAAAGATGATGTATAATAGTCCATTAAATTTTTTTCATAAAAAAATTTTTTGCATGAAAAATGGATGATGTATAGTTTATTAAATTCTTTGCACGAAAAGAAGACGACGTATATAGTCCACTTAAGTTTTTACATACGAAATGGACGAATTATAGTCAATTTAATTTTTTATTAAAATTTTAAAAATGGACGATGTATAGTCCATTAAATTTTGTATATATAGCCAGTCCATTTAATTTTTTGCATGAAGAATAGACGATGTATAGTCTATATAATTTTTTGCATACGAATCGGACGACTTATAGTCAATTAAATTTTTTCATAAAAAATTGAAAAAAAGACGATGTATAGTCCATTAAATTTTTTTCATAAAAAAATTTTTTGCATGAAAAATGGATGATGTATAGTGTATTAAATTCTTTGCACGAAAAGAAGACGACGTATATAGTCCACTTAAGTTTTTACATACGAAATGGACGAATTATAGTCAATTTAATTTTTTATATAAATTTTAAAAATGGACGATGTATAGTCCATTAAATTTTGTATATATAGCCAGTCCATTTAATTTTTTGCATGAAAAATAGACGATGTATAGTCTATATAATTTGTTGCATATGAATCGGACGATTTATAGTCGATAAAATTTTTTCATAAAAAATTGAAAAAAAGACGATGTATAGTCCATTAAATTTTTTTCATAAAAAAATTTTTTGCATGAAAAATGGATGATGTATAGTGTATTAAATTCTTTGCACGAAAAGAAGACGACGTATATAGTCCACTTAAGTTTTTACATACGAAATGGACGAATTATAGTCAATTTAATTTTTTATATAAATTTTAAAAATGGACGATGTATAGTCCATTAAATTTTGTATATATAGCCAGTCCATTTAATTTTTTGCATGAAAAATAGACGATGTATAGTCTATATAATTTGTTGCATATGAATCGGACGATTTATAGTCGATTAAATTTTTTCATAAAAAATTGAAAAAAAGACGATGTATAGTCCATTAAATTTTTTTCATAAAAAAATTTTTTGCATGAAAAATGGATGATGTATAGTTTATTAAATTCTTTGCACGAAAAGAAGACGACGTATATAGTCCACTTAAGTTTTTACATACGAAATGGAAGAATTATAGTCAATTTAATTTTTTATAAAAATTTTAAAAATGGACGATGTATAGTCCATTAAATTTTGTATATATAGCCAGTCCATTTAATTTTTTGCATGAAAAATAGACGATCTATAGTCTATATAATTTGTTGCACACGAATCGGACGATTTATAGTCGATAAAATTTTTTCATAAAAATTGAAAAAAAGACGATGTATAGTCCATTAAATTTTTTTCATAAAAAAATTTTTTGCATGAAAAATGGATGATGTATAGTTTATTAAATTCTTTGCACGAAAAGAAGACGACGTATATAGTCCACTTAAGTTTTTACATACGAAATGGACGAATTATAGTCAATTTAATTTTTTATTAAAATTTTAAAAATGGACGATGTATAGTCCATTACATTTTGTATATATAGCCAGTCCATTTAATTTTTTGCATGAAAAATAGACGATGTATAGTCTATATAATTTGTTGCATATGAATCGGACGATTTATAGTCGATAAAATTTTTTCATAAAAAATTGAAAAAAAGACGATGTATAGTCCATTAAATTTTTTTCATAAAAAAATTTTTTGCATGAAAAATGGATGATGTATAGCTTATTAAATTCTTTGCACGAAAAGAAGACGACGTATATAGTCCACTTAAGTTTTTACATACGAAATGGACGAATTATAGTCAATTTAATTTTTTATATAAATTTTAAAAATGGACGATGTATAGTCCATTAAATTTTGTATATATAGCCAGTCCATTTAATTTTTTGCATGAAAAATAGACGATGTATAGTCTATATAATTTGTTGCATATGAATCGGACGATTTATAGTCGATAAAATTTTTTCATAAAAAATTGAAAAAAAGACGATGTATATATAGTCCATTAAATTTTTTTCATAAAAAAATTTTTTGCATGAAAAATGGATGATGTATAGTTTATTAAATTCTTTGCACGAAAAGAAGACGACGTATATAGTCCACTTAAGTTTTTACATACGAAATGGACGAATTATAGTCAATTTAATTTTTTATATAAATTTTAAAAATGGACGATGTATAGTCCATTAAATTTTGTATATATAGCCAGTCCATTTAATTTTTTGCATGAAAAATAGACGATGTATAGTCTATATAATTTGTTGCATATGAATCGGACGATTTATAGTCGATAAAATTTTTTCATAAAAAATTTAAAAAAAGACGATGTATAGTCCATTAAATTTTTTTCATAAAAAAATTTTTTCCATGAAAAATGGATGATGTATAGTTTATTAAATTCTTTGCACGAAAAGAAGACGACGTATATAGTCCACTTAAGTTTTTACATACGAAATGGACGAATTATAGTCAATTTAATTTTTTATAAAAATTTTAAAAATGGACGATGTATTATAGTCCATTAAATTTTGTATATATAGCCAGTCCATTTAATTTTTTGCATGAAAAATAGACGATCTATAGTCTATATAATTTGTTGCACACGAATCGGACGATTTATAGTCGATAAAATTTTTTCATAAAAAATTGAAAAAAAGATGATGTATAGTCCATTAAATTTTTTTCATAAAAAAATTTTTTGCATGAAAAATGGATGATGTATAGTTTATTAAATTCTTTGCACGAAAAGAAGACGACGTATATAGTCCACTTAAGTTTTTACATACGAAATGGACGAATTATAGTCAATTTAATTTTTTATTAAAATTTTAAAAATGGACGATGTATAGTCCATTAAATTTTGTATATATAGCCAGTCCATTTAATTTTTTGCATGAAAAATAGACGATGTATAGTCTATATAATTTGTTGCATATGAATCGGACGATTTATAGTCGATAAAATTTTTTCATATAAAATTGAAAAAAAGACGATGTATAGTCCATTAAATTTTTTTCATAAAAAAATTTTTTGCATTAAAAATGGATGATGTATAGTGTATTAAATTCTTTGCACGAAAAGAAGACGACGTATATAGTCCACTTAAGTTTTTACATACGAAATGGACGAATTATAGTCAATTTAATTTTTTATATAAATTTTAAAAATGGACGATGTATAGTCCATTAAATTTTGTATATATAGCCAGTCCATTTAATTTTTTGCATGAAAAATAGACGATGTATAGTCTATATAATTTGTTGCATATGAATCGGACGATTTATAGTCGATTAAATTTTTTCATAAAAAATTGAAAAAAAGACGATGTATAGTCCATTAAATTTTTTTCATAAAAAAATTTTTTGCATGAAAAATGGATGATGTATAGTTTATTAAATTCTTTGCACGAAAAGAAGACGACGTATATAGTCCACTTAAGTTTTTACATACGAAATGGAAGAATTATAGTCAATTTAATTTTTTATAAAAATTTTAAAAATGGACGATGTATAGTCCATTAAATTTTGTATATTTATAGCCAGTCCATTTAATTTTTTGCATGAAGAATAGACGATGTATAGTCTATATAATTTGTTGCATACGAATCGGACGACTTATAGTCAATTAAATTTTTTCATAAAAAATTTAAAAAAGACGATGTATAGTCCATTAAATTTTTTTCATAAAAAAATTTTTTGCATGAAAAATGGATGATGTATAGTTCATTAAATTCTTTGCACGAAAAGAAGACGACGTATATAGTCCACTTAAGTTTTTACATACGAAATGGACGAATTATAGTCAATTTAATTTTTTATTAAAATTTTAAAAATGGACGATGTATAGTCCATTAAATTTTGTATATATAGCCAGTCCATTTAATTTTTTGCATGAAAAATAGACGATCTATAGTCTATATAATTTGTTGCACACGAATCGGACGATTTATAGTCGATAAAATTTTTTCATAAAAATTGAAAAAAAGACGATGTATAGTCCATTAAATTTTTTTCATAAAAAAATATTTTGCATGAAAAATGGATGATGTATAGTTTATTAAATTCTTTGCACGAAAAGAAGACGACGTATATAGTCCACTTAAGTTTTTACATACGAAATGGACGAATTATAGTCAATTTAATTTTTTATTAAAATTTTAAAAATGGACGATGTATAGTCCATTACATTTTGTATATATAGCCAGTCCATTTAATTTTTTGCATGAAAAATAGACGATGTATAGTCTATATAATTTGTTGCATATGAATCGGACGATTTATAGTCGATAAAATTTTTTCATAAAAAATTGAAAAAAAGACGATGTATAGTCCATTAAATTTTTTTCATAAAAAAATTTTTTGCATGAAAAATGGATGATGTATAGCTTATTAAATTCTTTGCACGAAAAGAAGACGACGTATATAGTCCACTTAAGTTTTTACATACGAAATGGACGAATTATAGTCAATTTAATTTTTTATATAAATTTTAAAAATGGACGATGTATAGTCCATTAAATTTTGTATATATAGCCAGTCCATTTAATTTTTTGCATGAAAAATAGACGATGTATAGTCTATATAATTTGTTGCATATGAATCGGACGATTTATAGTCGATAAAATTTTTTCATAAAAAATTGAAAAAAAGACGATGTATATATAGTCCATTAAATTTTTTTCATAAAAAAATTTTTTGCATGAAAAATGGATGATGTATAGTTTATTAAATTCTTTGCACGAAAAGAAGACGACGTATATAGTCCACTTAAGTTTTTACATACGAAATGGACGAATTATAGTCAATTTAATTTTTTATATAAATTTTAAAAATGGACGATGTATAGTCCATTAAATTTTGTATATATAGCCAGTCCATTTAATTTTTTGCATGAAAAATAGACGATGTATAGTCTATATAATTTGTTGCATATGAATCGGACGATTTATAGTCGATAAAATTTTTTCATAAAAAATTTAAAAAAAGACGATGTATAGTCCATTAAATTTTTTTCATAAAAAAATTTTTTCCATGAAAAATGGATGATGTATAGTTTATTAAATTCTTTGCACGAAAAGAAGACGACGTATATAGTCCACTTAAGTTTTTACATACGAAATGGACGAATTATAGTCAATTTAATTTTTTATAAAAATTTTAAAAATGGACGATGTATTATAGTCCATTAAATTTTGTATATATAGCCAGTCCATTTAATTTTTTGCATGAAAAATAGACGATCTATAGTCTATATAATTTGTTGCACACGAATCGGACGATTTATAGTCGATAAAATTTTTTCATAAAAAATTGAAAAAAAGATGATGTATAGTCCATTAAATTTTTTTCATAAAAAAATTTTTTGCATGAAAAATGGATGATGTATAGTTTATTAAATTCTTTGCACGAAAAGAAGACGACGTATATAGTCCACTTAAGTTTTTACATACGAAATGGACGAATTATAGTCAATTTAATTTTTTATTAAAATTTTAAAAATGGACGATGTATAGTCCATTAAATTTTGTATATATAGCCAGTCCATTTAATTTTTTGCATGAAGAATAGACGATGTATAGTCTATATAATTTTTTGCATACGAATCGGACGACTTATAGTCAATTAAATTTTTTCATAAAAAATTAAAAAAAAGACGATGTATAGTCCATTAAATTTTTTTCATAAAAAAATTTTTTGCATGAAAAATGGATGATGTATAGTTTATTAAATTCTTTGCACGAAAAGAAGACGACGTATATAGTCCACTTAAGTTTTTACATACGAAATGGACGAATTATAGTCAATTTAATTTTTTATTAAAATTTTAAAAATGGACGATGTATAGTCCATTAAATTTTGTATATATAGCCAGTCCATTTAATTTTTTGCATGAAAAATAGACGATGTATAGTCTATATAATTTGTTGCATATGAATCGGACGATTTATAGTCGATAAAATTTTTTCATAAAAAATTGAAAAAAAGACGATGTATAGTCCATTAAATTTTTTTCATAAAAAAATTTTTTGCATGAAAAATGGATGATGTATAGTGTATTAAATTCTTTGCACGAAAAGAAGACGACGTATATAGTCCACTTAAGTTTTTACATACGAAATGGACGAATTATAGTCAATTTAATTTTTTATTAAAATTTTAAAAATGGACGATGTATAGTCCATTAAATTTTGTATATATAGCCAGTCCATTTAATTTTTTGCATGAAAAATAGACGATGTATAGTCTATATAATTTGTTGCATATGAATCGGACGATTTATAGTCGATAAAATTTTTTCATAAAAAATTGAAAAAAAGACGATGTATAGCCCATTAAATTTTTTTCATAAAAAAATTTTTTGCATGAAAAATGGATGATGTATAGTTTATTAAATTCTTTGCAAGAAAAGAAGACGACGTATATGGTCCACTTAAGTTTTTACATACGAAATGGACGAATTATAGTCAATTTAATTTTTTATTAAAATTTTAAAAATGGACGATGTATAGTCCATTAAATTTTGTATATATAGCCAGTCCATTGAATTTTTGCATGAAAAATAGACGATGTATAGTCTATATAATTTGTTGCATATGAATCGGACGATTTATAGTCGATAAAATTTTTTCATAAAAAATTTAAAAAAAGACGATGTATAGTCCATTAAATTTTTTTCATAAAAAAATTTTTTGCATGAAAAATGGATGATGTATAGTTTATTAAATTCTTTGCACGAAAAGAAGACGACGTATATAGTCCACTTAAGTTTTTACATACGAAATGGACGAATTATAGTCAATTTAATTTTTTATTAAAATTTTAAAAATGGACGATGTATAGTCCATTAAATTTTGTATATATAGCCAGTCCATTTAATTTTTTGCATGAAAAATAGACGATGTATAGTCTATATAATTTGTTGCACACGAATCGGACGATTTATAGTCGATTAAATTTTTTTATAAAAAATTGAAAAAAAGACGATGTATAGTCCATTAAATTTTTTGCATGAAAAATGGATGATGTATAGTTTATTAAATTCTTTGCACGAAAAGAAGACGACGTATATAGTCCACTTAAGTTTTTACATACGAAATGGACGAATTATAGTCAATTTAATTTTTTATTAAAATTTTAAAAATGGACGATGTATAGTCCATTAAATTTTGTATATATAGCCAGTCCATTTAATTTTTTGCATGAAAAATAGACGATGTATAGTCTATATAATTTGTTGCACACGAATCGGACGATTTATAGTCGATTAAATTTTTTCATAAAAAATTGAAAAAAAGACGATGTATAGTCCATTAAATTTTTTTCATAAAAAAATTTTTTGCATGAAAAATGGATGATGTATAGTTTATTAAATTCTTTGCAAGAAAAGAAGACGACGTATATGGTCCACTTAAGTTTTTACATACGAAATGGACGAATTATAGTCAATTTAATTTTTTATTAAAATTTTAAAAATGGACGATGTATAGTCCATTAAATTTTGTATATATAGCCAGTCCATTTAATTTTTTGCATGAAAAATAGACGATGTATAGTCTATATAATTTGTTGCACACGAATCGGACGATTTATAGTCGATTAAATTTTTTCATAAAAAATTGAAAAAAAGACGATGTATAGTCCATTAAATTTTTTTCATAAAAAAATTTTTTGCATGAAAAATGGATGATGTATAGTTTATTAAATTCTTTGCACGAAAAGAAGACGACGTATATAGTCCACTTAAGTTTTTACATACGAAATGGACGAATTATAGTCAATTTAATTTTTTATTAAAATTTTAAAAATGGACGATGTATAGTCCATTAAATTTTGTATATATAGCCAGTCCATTTAATTTTTTGCATGAAAAATAGACGATGTATAGTCTATATAATTTGTTGCATATGAATCGGACGATTTATAGTCGATAAAATTTTTTCATAAAAAATTGAAAAAAAGACGATGTATAGTCCATTAAATTTTTTTCATAAAAAAATTTTTTGCATGAAAAATGGATGATGTATAGTGTATTAAATTCTTTGCACGAAAAGAAGACGACGTATATAGTCCACTTAAGTTTTTACATACGAAATGGACGAATTATAGTCAATTTAATTTTTTATTAAAATTTTAAAAATGGACGATGTATAGTCCATTAAATTTTGTATATATAGCCAGTCCATTTAATTTTTTGCATGAAAAATAGACGATGTATAGTCTATATAATTTGTTGCATATGAATCGGACGATTTATAGTCGATAAAATTTTTTCATAAAAAATTGAAAAAAAGACGATGTATAGCCCATTAAATTTTTTTCATAAAAAAATTTTTTGCATGAAAAATGGATGATGTATAGTTTATTAAATTCTTTGCAAGAAAAGAAGACGACGTATATGGTCCACTTAAGTTTTTACATACGAAATGGACGAATTATAGTCAATTTAATTTTTTATTAAAATTTTAAAAATGGACGATGTATAGTCCATTAAATTTTGTATATATAGCCAGTCCATTTAATTTTTTGCATGAAAAATAGACGATGTATAGTCTATATAATTTGTTGCACACGAATCGGACGATTTATAGTCGATTAAATTTTTTCATAAAAAATTGAAAAAAAGACGATGTATAGTCCATTAAATTTTTTTCATAAAAAAATTTTTTCCATGAAAAATGGATGATGTATAGTTTATTAAATTCTTTGCACGAAAAGAAGACGACGTATATAGTCCACTTAAGTTTTTACATACGAAATGGACGCATTATAGTCAATTTAATTTTTTATTAAAATTTTAAAAATGGACGATGTATAGTCCATTATATTTTGTATATATAGCCAGTCATTTAATTTTTTGCATGAAGAATAGACGATGTATAGTCTATTTAATTTGTTGCATATGAATCAGACGATTTATAGTCGATAAAATTTTTTCATAAAAAATTGAAAAAAAGACGATGTATAGTCCATTAAATTTTTTTCATAAAAAAATTTTTTGCATGGAAAATGGATGATGTATAGTTTATTAAATTCTTTGCAAGAAAAGAAGACGACGTATATGGTCCACTTAAGTTTTTACATACGAAATGGACGAATTATAGTCAATTTAATTTTTTATAAAAAATTTAAAAATGGACGATGTATAGTCCATTAAATTTTGTATATATAGCCAGTCCATTTAATTTTTTGCATGAAGAATAGACGATGTATAGTCTATATAATTTTTTGCATACGAATCGGACGACTTATAGTCAATTAAATTTTTTCATAAAAAATTGAAAAAAAGACGATGTATATATAGTCCATTAAATTTTTTTCATAAAAAAATTTTTTGCATGAAAAATGGATGATGTATAGTTTATTAAATTCTTTGCACGAAAAGAAGACGACGTATATAGTCCACTTAAGTTTTTACATACGAAATGGACGAATTATAGTCAATTTAATTTTTTATTAAAATTTTAAAAATGGACGATGTATAGTCCATTAAATTTTGTATATATAGCCAGTCCATTTAATTTTTTGCATGAAAAAATGACGATGTATAGTCTATATAATTTGTTGCATACGAATCGGACGATTTATAGTCGATTAAATTTTTTCATAAAAAATTGAAAAAAAGACGATGTATAGTCCATTAAATTTTTTTCATAAAAAAATTTTTTCCATGAAAAATGGATGATGTATAGTTTATTAAATTCTTTGCACGAAAAGAAGACGACGTATATAGTCCACTTAAGTTTTTACATACGAAATGGACGAATTATAGTCAATTTAATTTTTTATTAAAATTTTAAAAATGGACGATGTATAGTCCATTATATTTTGTATATATAGCCAGTCATTTAATTATTTGCATGAAGAATAGACGATGTATAGTCTATTTAATTTGTTGCATATGAATCGGACGATTTATAGTCGATAAAATTTTTTCATAAAAAATTGAAAAAAAGACGATGTATAGTCCATTAAATTTTTTTCATAAAAAAATTTTTTGCATGAAAAATGGATGATGTATAGTTTATTAAATTCTTTGCAAGAAAAGAAGACGACGTATATGGTCCACTTAAGTTTTTACATACGAAATGGACGAATTATAGTCAATTTAATTTTTTATAAAAAATTTAAAAATGGACGATGTATAGTCCATTAAATTTTGTATATATAGCCAGTCCATTTAATTTTTTGCATGAAGAATAGACGATGTATAGTCTATATAATTTGTTGCATACGAATCGGACGACTTATAGTCAATTAAATTTTTTCATAAAAAATTGAAAAAAAGACGATGTATAGTCCATTAAATTTTTTTCATAAAAAAATTTTTTGCATGAAAAATGGATGATGTATAGTTTATTAAATTCTTTGCACGAAAAGAAGACGACGTATATAGTCCACTTAAGTTTTTACATACGAAATGGACGAATTATAGTCAATTTAATTTTTTATTAAAATTTTAAAAATGGACGATGTATAGTCCATTAAATTTTGTATATATAGCCAGTCCATTTAATTTTTTGCATGAAAAATAGACGATGTATAGTCTATATAATTTGTTGTATATGAATCGGACGATTTATAGTCGATTAAATTTTTTCATAAAAAATTGAAAAAAAGACGATGTATAGTCCATTAAATTTTTTTCATAAAAAAATTTTTTCCATGAAAAATGGATGATGTATAGTTTATTAAATTCTTTGCACGAAAAGAAGACGACGTATATAGTCCACTTAAGTTTTTACATACGAAATGGACGAATTATAGTCAATTTAATTTTTTATTAAAATTTTAAAAATGGACGATGTATAGTCCATTAAATTTTGTATATATAGCCAGTCCATTTAATTTTTTGCATGAAAAATAGACGATGTATAGTCTATATAATTTGTTGCATATGAATCGGACGATTTATAGTCGATAAAATTTTTTCATAAAAAATTGAAAAAAAGACGATGTATAGTCCGTTAAATTTTTTTCATAAAAAAATTTTTTGCATGAAAAATGGATGATGTATAGTTTATTAAATTCTTTGCACGAAAAGAAGACGACGTATATAGTCCACTTAAGTTTTTACATACGAAATGGACGAATTATAGTCAATTTAATTTTTTATTAAAATTTTAAAAATGGACGATGTATAGTCCATTATATTTTATATATATAGCCAGTCATTTAATTTTTTGCATGAAGAATAGACGATGTATAGTCTATTTAATTTGTTGCATATGAATCGGACGATTTATAGTCGATAAAATTTTTTCATAAAAAATTGAAAAAAAGACGATGTATAGTCCATTAAATTTTTTTCATAAAAAAATTTTTTGCATGAAAAATGGATGATGTATAGTTTATTAAATTCTTTGCAAGAAAAGAAGACGACGTATATGGTCCACTTAAGTTTTTACATACGAAATGGACGAATTATAGTCAATTTAATTTTTTATAAAAAATTTAAAAATGGACGATGTATAGTCCATTAAATTTTGTATATATAGCCAGTCCATATAATTTTTTGCATGAAGAATAGACGATGTATAGTCTATATAATTTTTTGCATACTAATCGGACGACTTATAGTCAATTAAATTTTTTCATAAAAAATTGAAAAAAAAGACGATGTATAGTCCATTAAATTTTTTTCTTAAAAAAATTTTTTGCATGAAAAATGGATGATGTATAGTTTATTAAATTCTTTGCACGAAAAGAAGACGACGTATATAGTCCACTTAAGTTTTTACATACGAAATGGACGAATTATAGTCAATTTAATTTTTTATTAAAATTTTAAAAATGGACGATGTATAGTCCATTAAATTTTGTATATATAGCCAGTCCATTTAATTTTTTGCATGAAAAATAGACGATGTATAGTCTATATAATTTGTTGCATATGAATCGGACGATTTATAGTCGATAAAATTTTTTCATAAAAAATTGAAAAAAAGACGATGTATAGTCCATTAAATTTTTTTCATAAAAAAATTTTTTGCATGAAAAATGGATGATGTATAGTTTATTAAATTCTTTGCACGAAAAGAAGACGACGTATATAGTCCACTTAAGTTTTTACATACGAAATGGACGAATTATAGCCAATTTAATTTTTTATTAAAATTTTAAAAATGGACGATGTATAGTCCATTAAATTTTGTATATATAGCCAGTCCATTTAATTTTTTGCATGAAAAATAGACGATGTATAGTCTATATAATTTGTTGCATATGAATTGGACGATTTATAGTCGATAAAATTTTTTCATAAAAAATTGAAAAAAGACGATGTATAGTCCATTAAATTTTTTTCATAAAAAAATTTTTTGCATGAAAAATGAATGATGTATAGTAAATTAAATTCTTTGCACGAAAAGAAGACGGCGTATATAGTCCACTTAAGTTTTTACATACGAAATGGACGAATTATAGTCAATTTAATTTTTTATTAAAATTTTAAAAATGGACGATGTATAGTCCATTAAATTTTGTATATATAGCCAGTCCATTTAATTTTTAGCATGAAAAATAGACGATGTATAGTCTATATAATTTGTTGCATACGAATCGGACGATTTATAGTCGATTAAATTTTTTCATAAAAAATTGAAAAAAAGACGATGTATAGTCCATTAAATTTTTTTCATAAAAAAATTTTTTGCATGAAAAATGGATGATGTATAGTTTATTAAATTCTTTGCACGAAAAGAAGACGACGTATATAGTCCACTTAAGCTTTTACATACGAAATGGACGAATTATAGTCAATTTAATTTTTTATTAAAATTTTAAAAATGGACGATGTATAGTCCATTAAATTTTGAATATATAGCCAGTCCATTTAATTTTTTGCATGAAAAATAGACGATGTATAGTCTATATAATTTGTTGCATATGAATCGGACGATTTAAAGTCGATAAAATTTTTTCATAAAAAATTTAAAAAAAGACGATGTATAGTCCATTAAATTTTTTTCATAAAAAATTTTTTGCATGAAAAATGGATGATGTATAGTTTATTAAATTCTTTGCAAGAAAAGAAGACGACGTATATAGTCCACTTAAGTTTTTACATACGAAATGGACGAATTATAGTCAATTTAATTTTTTATTAAAATTTTAAAAATGGACGATGTATAGTCCATTAAATTTTGTATATATAGCCAGTCCATTTAATTTTTTGCATGAAGAATAGACGATGTATAGTCTATATAATTTTTTGCATATGAATCGGACGATTTATAGTCGATAAAATTTTTTCATAAAAAATTGAAAAAAAGACAATGTATAGTCCATTAAATTTTTTTCATAAAAAAATTTTTTGCATGAAAAATGGATGATGTATAGTTTATTAAATTCTTTGCAAGAAAAGAAGACGACGTATATGGTTCACTTAAGTTTTTAAATACGAAATGGACGAATTATACTCAATTTAATTTTTTATAAAAAATTTAAAAATGGACGATGTATAGTCCATTAAATTTTGTATATATAGCCAGTCCATTTAATTTTTTGCATGAAGAATAGACGATGTATAGTCTATATAATTTGTTGCATACGAATCGGACGACTTATAGTCAATTAAATTTTTTCATAAAAAATTGAAAAAAAGACGATGTATAGTCCATTATATTTTTTTCATAAAAAAATTTTTTGCATGAAAAATGGATGATGTATAGTTTATTAAATTCTTTGGACGAAAAGAAGACGACGTATATAGTCCACTTAAGTTTTTACATACGAAATGGACGAATTATAGTCAATTTAATTTTTTATTAAAATTTTAAAAATGGACAATGTATAGTTCATTAAATTTTGTATATATAGCCAGTCCATTTAATTTTTTGCATGAAAAATAGACGATGTATAGTCTATATAATTTGTTGCATACGAATCGGACGATTTATAGTCGATTAAATTTTTTCATAAAAAATTGAAAAAAAGACGATGTATAGTCCATTAAATTTTTTTCATAAAAAAATTTTTTGCATGAAAAATGGATGATGTATAGTTTATTAAATTCTTTGCACGAAAAGAAGACGACGTATATAGTCCACTTAAGTTTTTACATACGAAATGGACGCATTATAGTCAATTTAATTTTTTATTAAAATTTTAAAAATGGACGATGTATAGTCCATTAAATTTTTTATATATAGCCAGTCCATTTAATTTTTTGCATGAAAAATAGACGATGTATAGTCTATATAATTTGTTGCATACGAATCGGACGACTTATAGTCAATTAAATTTTTTTATAAAAAATTGAAAAAAAGACGATGTATATATAGTCCATTAAATTTTTTTCATAAAAAAATTTTTTGCATGAAAAATGGATGATGTATAGTATATTAAATTCTTTGCACGAAAAGAAGACGACGTATATAGTCCACTTAAGTTTTTACATACGAAATGGACGAATTATAGTCAATTTAATTTTTTATTAAAATTTTAAAAATGGACGATGTATAGTCCATTAAATTTTGTATATATAGCCAGTCCATTTAATTTTTTGCATGAAAAATAGACGATGTATAGTCTATATAATTTGTTGCATACGAATCGGACGATTTATAGTCGATTAAATTTTTTCATAAAAAATTTAAAAAAAGACGATGTATAGTCCATTAAATTTTTTTCATAAAAAAATTTTTTGCATGAAAAATGGATGATGTATAGTTTATTAAATTCTTTGCACGAAAAGAAGACGACGTATATAGTCCACTTAAGTTTTTACATACGAAATGGACGCATTATAGTCAATTTAATTTTTTATTAAAATTTTAAAAATGGACGATGTATATAGTCCATTAAATTTTGTATATAGCCAGTCCATTTAATTTTTTGCATGAAGAATAGACGATGTATAGTCTATATAATTTGTTGCACACGAATCGGATGATTTATAGTCGATTAAATTTTTTCATAAAAAATTAAAAAAAGACGATGTATAGTCCATTAAATTTTTTTCATAAAAAAATTTTTTGCATGAAAAATGGATGATGTATAGTTTATTAAATTCTTTGCACGAAAAGAAGACGACGTATATAGTCCACTTAAGTTTTTACATACGAAATGGACGAATTATAGTCAATTTAATTTTTTATTAAAATTTTAAAAATGGACGATGTATAGTCCATTAAATTTTGTATATATAGCCAGTCCATTTAATTTTTTGCATGAAGAATAGACGATGTATAGTCTATATAATTTGTTGCACACGAATCGGATGATTTATAGTCGATTAAATTTTTTCATAAAAAATTGAAAAAAAGACGATGTATAGTCCATTAAATTTTTTTCATAAAAAAATTTTTTGCATGAAAAATGGATGATGTATAGTTTATTAAATTCTTTGCACGAAAAGAAGACGACGTGTATAGTCCACTTAAGTTTTTACATACGAAATGGACGAATTATAGTCAATTTAATTTTTTATTAAAATTTTAAAAATGGACGATGTATAGTCCATTAAATTTTGTATATATAGCCAGTCTATTTAATTTTTTGCATGAAGAATAGACGATCTATAGTCTATATAATTTGTTGCACACGAATCGGACGATTTATAGTCGATTAAATTTTTTCATAAAAAATTGAAAAAAAGACGATGTATAGTCCATTAAATTTTTTTCATAAAAAAATTTTTTGCATGAAAAATGGATGATGTATAGTTTATTAAATTCTTTGCACGAAAAGAAGACGACGTGTATAGTCCACTTAAGTTTTTACATACGAAATGGACGAATTATAGTCAATTTAATTTTTTATTAAAATTTTAAAAATGGACGATGTATAGTCCATTAAATTTTTTATATATAGCCAGTCCATTTAATTTTTTGCATGAAAAATAGACGATGTATAGTCTATATAATTTGTTGCATACGAATCGGACGACTTATAGTCAATTAAATTTTTTTATAAAAAATTGAAAAAAAGACGATGTATATATAGTCCATTAAATTTTTTTCATAAAAAAATTTTTTGCATGAAAAATGGATGATGTATAGTATATTAAATTCTTTGCACGAAAAGAAGACGACGTGTATAGTCCACTTAAGTTTTTACATACGAAATGGACGAATTATAGTCAATTTAATTTTTTATAAAAATTTTAAAAATGGACGATGTATAGTCCATTAAATTTTGTATATATAGCCAGTCCATTTAATTTTTTGCATGAAGAATAGACGATGTATAGTCTATATAATTTGTTGCACACGAATCGGACGATTTATAGTCGATTAAATTTTTTCATAAAAAATTGAAAAAAAGACGATGTATAGTCCATTAAATTTTTTTCATAAAAAAATTTTTTCCATGAAAAATGGATGATTTATAGTTTATTTAATTCTATGCACGAAAAGAAGACGACGTATATAGTCCACTTAAGTTTTTACATACGAAATGGACGAATTATAGTCAATTTAATTTTTTATTAAAATTTTAAAAATGGACGATGTATAGTCCATTAAATTTTGTATATATAGCCAGTCCATTTAATTTTTTGCATGAAGAATAGACGATCTATAGTCTATATAATTTGTTGCACACGAATGGGACGATTTATAGTCGATTAAATTTTTTCATAAAAAATTGAAAAAAAGACGATGTATATATAGTCCATTAAATTTTTTTCATAAAAAAATTTTTTGCATGAAAAATGGATGATGTATAGTTTATTAAATTCTTTGCACGAAAAGAAGACGACGTATATAGTCCACTTAAGTTTTTACATACGAAATGGACGAATTATAGTCAATTTAATTTTTTATAAAAATTTTAAAAATGGACGATGTATAGTCCATTAAATTTTGTATATATAGCCAGTCCATTTAATTTTTTGCATGAAGAATAGACGATGTATAGTCTATATAATTTGTTGCACACGAATCGGACGATTTATAGTCGATTAAATTTTTTCATAAAAAATTGAAAAAAAGACGATGTATATATAGTCCATTAAATTTTTTCATAAAAAAATTTTTTGCATGAAAAATGGATGATGTATAGTTTATTAAATTCTTTGCAAGAAAAGAAGACGACGTATATATAGTCCACTTAAGTTTTTACATACGAAATGGACGAATTATAGTCAATTTAATTTTTTATAAAAATTTTAAAAATGGACGATGTATAGTCCATTAAATTTTGTATATATAGCCAGTCCATTTAATTTTTTGCATGAAGAATAGACGATGTATAGTCTATATAATTTGTTGCACACGAATCGGATGATTTATAGTCGATTAAATTTTTTCATAAAAAATTGAAAAAAAGACGATGTATAGTCCATTAAATTTTTTTCATAAAAAAATTTTTTTCATGAAAAATGGATGATTTATAGTTTATTTAATTCTTTGAACGAAAAGAAGACGACGTATATAGTCCACTTAAGTTTTTACATACGAAATGGACGAATTATAGTCAATTTAATTTTTTATTAAAATTTTAAAAATGGACGATGTATAGCGAATCGGACGATTTATAGTCGATTAAATTTTTTCATAAAAAATTGAAAAAAAGACGATGTATAGTCCATTAAATTTTTTTCATAAAAAAATTTTTTGCATGAGAAATGGATGATGTATAGTTTATTAAATTCTTTGCACGAAAAGAAGACGACGTATATAGTCCACTTAAGTTTTTACATACGAAATGGACGAATTATAGTCAATTTAATTTTTTATAAAAATTTTAAAAATGGACGATGTATAGTCCATTAAATTTTGTATATATAGCCAGTCCATTTAATTTTTTGCATGAAGAATAGACGATCTATAGTCTATATAATTTGTTGAATTGAAAAAAAGACGATGTATTATAGTCCATTAAATTTTTTTCATAAAAAAATTTTTTGCCTGAAAAATGGATGATGTATAGTTTATTAAATTCTTTGCACGAAAAGAAGACGACGTATATAGTCCACTTAAGTTTTTACATACGAAATGGACGAATTATAGTCAATTTAATTTTTTATTAAAATTTTAAAAATGGACGATGTATAGTCCATTAAATTGTGTATATATAGCCAGTCCATTTAATTTTTTGCATGAAAAATAGACGATGTATAGTCTATATAATTTGTTGCATACGAATCGGACGATTTATAGTCGATTAAATTTTTTCATAAAAAATTGAAAAAAAGACGATAAAAAAATTTTTTGCATGAAAAATGGATGATGTATAGTTTATTAAATTCTTTGCACGAAAAGAAGACGACGTATATAGTCCACTTAAGTTTTTACATACGAAATGGACGAATTATAGTCAATTTAATTTTTTATAAAAATTTTAAAAATGGACGATGTATAGTCCATTAAATTTTGTATATATAGCCAGTCCATTTAATTTTTTGCATGAAGAATAGACGATGTATAGTCTATATAATTTGTTGCACATGAATCGGACGATTTATAGTCGATTAAATTTTTTCATAAAAAATTGAAAAAAGACGATGTATAGTCCATTAAATTTTTTTCATAAAAAATTTTTTTGCATGAAAAATGGATGATGTATAGTTTATTAAATTCCTTGCACGAAAAGAAGACGACGTATATAGTCCACTTAAGTTTTTACATACGAAATGGACGAATTATAGTCAATTTAATTTTTTATAAAAATTTTAAAAATGGACGATGTATAGTCCATTAAATTTTGTATATATAGCCAGTCCATTTAATTTTTTGCATGAAGAATGGACGATGTATAGTCTATATAATTTGTTGCACACGAATCGGATGATTTATAGTCGATTAAATTTTTTCATAAAAAATTGAAAAAAAGACGATGTATAGTCCATTAAATTTTTTTCATAAAAAAAATTTTTTGCATGAAAAATGGATGATTTATAGTTTATTTAATTCTTTGCACGAAAAGAAGACGACGTATATAGTCCACTTAAGTTTTTACATACGAAATGGACGAATTATAGTCAATTTAATTTTTTATAAAAATTTTAAAAATGGACGATGTATAGCGAATCGGACGATTTATAGTGGATTAAATTTTTTCATAAAAAATTGAAAAAAAGACGATGTATAGTCCATTAAATTTTTTTCATAAAAAAATTTTTTGCATGAGAAATGGATGATGTATAGTTTATTAAATTCTTTGCACGAAAAGAAGACGACGTATATAGTCCACTTAAGTTTTTACATACGAAATGGACGAATTATAGTCAATTTAATTTTTTATAAAAATTTTAAAAATGGACGATGTATAGTCCATTAAATTTTGTATATATAGCCAGTCCATTTAATTTTTTGCATGAAGAATAGACGATCTATAGTCTATATAATTTGTTGCACACGAATCGGACGATTTATAGTCGATTAAATTTTTTCATAAAAAATTGAAAAAAAGACGATGTATTATAGTCCATTAAATTTTTTTCATAAAAAAATTTTTTGCATGAAAAATGGATGATGTATAGTTTATTAAATTCTTTGCACGAAAAGAAGACGACGTATATAGTCCACTTAAGTTTTTAATTTTTTATAAAAATTTTAAAAATGGACGATGTATAGTCCATTAAATTTTGTATATATAGCCAGTCCATTTAATTTTTTGCATGAAGAATAGACGATGTATAGTCTATATAATTTGTTGCATACGAATCGGACGACTTATAGTCAATTAAATTTTTTCATAAAAAATTGAAAAAAACGATGTATAGTCCATTAAATTTTTTTCATAAAAATTTTTTTTGCATGAAAAATGGATAATGTATAGTTTATTAAATTCTTTGCACGAAAAGAAGACGACGTATATAGTCCACTTAAGTTTTTACATACGAAATGGACGAATTATAGTCAATTTAATTTTTTATAAAAATGGACGATGTATAGTCCATTAAATTTTGTATATATAGCCAGTCCATTTAATTTTTTGCATGAAAAACAGACGATGTATAGTCTATATAATTTGTTGCATACGAATCGGACGACTTATAGTCAATTAAATTTTTTCATAAAAAATTGAAAAAAAGACGATGTATAGTCCATTAAATTTTTTTCATAAAAAAATTTTTTGCATGAAAAATGGATGATGTATAGTTTATTAAATTCTTTGCAAGAAAAGACGACGACGTATATGGTCCACTTAAGTTTTTAAATACGAAATGGACGAATTATACTCAATTTAATTTTTTATAAAAAATTTAAAAATGGACGATGTATAGTCCATTAAATTTTTTATATATAGCCAGTCCATTTAATTTTTTGCATGAAAAATAGACGATGTATAGTCTATATAATTTGTGGCATTTGAATCGGACGATTTATAGTCGATAAAATTTTTTCATAAAAAATTTTTTGCATGAAAAATGGATGATGTATAGTTTATTAAATTCTTTGCACGAAAAGAAGACGACGTATATAGTCCACTTAAGTTTTTACATACGAAATGGACGAATTATAGTCAATTTAATTTTTTATAAAAATTTTAAAAATGGACGATGTATAGTCCATTAAATTTTGTATATATAGCCAGTCCATTTAATTTTTTGCATGAAGAATAGACGATGTATAGTCTATATAATTTGTTGCACACGAATCGGACGATTTATAGTCGATTAAATTTTTTCATAAAAAATTGCAAAAAAGACGATGTATAGTCCATTAAATTTTTTTCATAAAAAAATTTTTTGCATGAAAAATGGATGATGTATAGTTTATTAAATTCTTTGCAAGAAAAGAAGACGACGTATATGGTCCACTTTAGTTTTTAAATACGAAATGGACGAATTATACTCAATTTAATTTTTTATAAAAAATTTAAAAATGGACGATGTATAGTCCATTAAATTTTGTATATATAGCCAGTCCATTTAATTTTTTGCATGAAGAATAGACGATGTATAGTCTATATAATTTGTTCCACACGAATCGGACGATTTATAGTCGATTAAATTTTTTCATAAAAAATTGAAAAAAAGACGATGTATAGTCCATTAAATTTTTTCATAAAAAAATTTTTTGCATGAAAAATGGATGATGTATAGTTTATTAAATTCTTTGCAAGAAAAGAAGACGACGTATATGGTCCACTTAAGTTTTTAAATACGAAATGGATGAATTATACTCAATTTAATTTTTTATAAAAAATTTAAAAGTGGACGATGTATAGTCCATTAAATTTTGTATATATAGCCAGTCCATTTAATTTTTTGCATGAAGAATAAACGATGTATAGTCTAGATAATTTGTTGCACACGAATCGGACGATTTATAGTCGATAAAATTTTTTCATAAAAAATTGAAAAAAAGACGATGTATAGTCCATTAAATTTTTTTCATAAAAAAATTTTTTGCATGAAAAATGGATGATGTATAGTTTATTAATTTCTTTGCAAGAAAAGAAGACGACGTATATGGTCCACTTAAGTTTTTAAATACGAAATGGACGAATTATACTCAATTTAATTTTTTATAAAAAATTTAAAAATGGACCATTAAATTTTTTATATATAGCCAGTCCATTTAATTTTTTGCATGAAGAATAGACGATGTATAGTCTATATAATTTGTTGCATACGAATCGGACGACTTATAGTCAATTAAATTTTTTCATAAAAAATTTAAAAAAAGACGATGTATAGTCCATTAAATTTTTTTCATAAAAAAATTTTTTGCATGAAAAATGGATGATGTATAGTTTATTAAATTAAATCCATTAAATTTTTTTCATAAAAAAATTTTTTGCATGAAAAATGGATGATGTATAGTTTATTAAATTCTTTGCACGAAAAGAAGACGACGTATATAGTCCACTTAAGTTTTTACATACGAAATGGACGAATTATAGTCAATTTAATTTTTTATAAAAATTTTAAAAATGGACGATGTATAGTCCATTAAATTTTGTATATATAGCCAGTCCATTTAATTTTTTGCATGAAGAATAGACGATGTATAGTCTATATAATTTGTTGCACACGAATCGGACGATTTATAGTCGATTAAATTTTTTCATAAAAAATTGAAAAAAAGACGATGTATATATAGTCCATTAAATTTTTTTCATAAAAAAATTTTTTGCATGAAAAATGGATGATGTATAGTTGATTAAATTCTTTGCACGAAAAGAAGACGACGTATATAGTCCACTTAAGTTTTTACATACGAAATGGACGAATTATAGTCAATTTAATTTTTTATAAAAATTTTAAAAATGGACGATGTATAGTCTATTAAATTTTGTATATATAGCCAGTCCATTTAATTTTTTGCATGAAAAATAGACGATGTATAGTCTATATAATTTGTTGCATGCGAATCGGACGACTTATAGTCAATTAAATTTTGTCATAAAAAATTGAAAAAAGACGATGTATAGTCCATTAAATTTTTTTCATAAAAAAATTTTTTGCATGAAACATGGATGATGTATAGTTTATTAAATTCCTTGCAAGAAAAGAAGACGACGTATATGGTCCACTTAAGTTTTTAAATACAAAATGGACGAATTATAATCAATTTAATTTTTTATAAAAATTTTAAAAATGGACGATGTATAGTCCATTAAATTTTGTATATATAGCCAGTCCATTTAATTTTTTGCATGAAGAATAGACGATGTATAGTCTATATAATTTGTTGCACACGAATCGGACGATTTATAGTCTATTAAATTTTTTCATAAAAAATTGAAAAAAGACGATGTATAGTCCATTAAATTTTTTTCATAAAAAAATTTTTTGCATGAAAAATGGATGATATATAGTTTATTAAATTCTTTGCACGAAAAGAAGACGACGTATATAGTCCACTTAAGTTTTTACATACGAAATGGACGAATTATAGTCAATTTAATTTTTTATAAAAATTTTAAAAATGGACGATGTATAGTCCATTAAATTTTGTATATATAGGCAGTCCATTTAATTTTTTGCATTCAAAATAGACGATGTATAGCCTATATAATTTGTTGCATACGAATCGGACGACTTATAGTCCATTAAATTTTTTTCATAAAAAAATTTTTTGCATGAAAAATGGATGATGTATAGTTTATTAAATTCTTTGCAAGAAAAGAAGACGACGTATATGGTCCACTTAAGTTTTTAAATACGAAATGGACGAATTATACTCAATTTAATTTTTTATAAAAAATTTAAAAATGGACGATGTATAGTCCATTAAATTTTGTATATATAGCCAGTCCATTTAATTTTTTGCATGAAAAATAGACGATGTATAGTCTATATAATTTGTTGCATACGAATCGGACGACTTATAGTCAATTAAATTTTTTTATAAAAAATTGAAAAAAAGACGATGTATAGTCCATTAAATTTTTTTCATAAAAAAATTTTTTGCATGAAAAATGGATGATGTATAGTTCATTAAATTCTTTGCACGAAAAGAAGACGACGTATATAGTCCACTTAAGTTTTTACATACGAAATTGACGAATTATAGTCAATTTAATTTTTTATAAAAAATTTAAAAATGGACGATGTATAGTCCATTAAATTTTGTATATATAGCCAGTCCATTTAATTTTTTGCATGAAGAATTGACGATGTATAGTCTATATAATTTGTTGCATACGAATCGGACGACTTATAGTCAATTAAATTTTTTCATAAAAAATTGAAAAAAAGACGATGTATTATTTTTTTCATAAAAAATTTTTTTGCATGAAAAATGGATGATGTATAGTTTATTAAATTCTTTGCACGAAAAGAAGACGACGTATATGGTCCACTTAAGTTTTTAAATACGAAATGGACGAATTATTAATCAATTTAATTTTTTATAAAAAATTTAAAAATGGACGATGTATAGTCCATTAAATTTTGTATATATAGCCAGTCCATTTAATTTTTTGCATGAAGAATAGACGATGTATAGTCTATATAATTTGTTGCACACGAATCGGACGATTTATAGTCGATTAAATTTTTTCATAAAAAATTTAAAAAAAGACGATGTATATATAGTCCATTAAATTTTTTTCATAAAAAAATTTTTTGCATGAAAAATGGATGATGTATAGTTTATTAAATTCTTTGCACGAAAAGAAGACGACGTATATGGTCCACTTAAGTTTTTAAATACGAAATGGACGAATTATTAATCAATTTAATTTTTTATAAAAATTTTAAAAATGGACGATGTATAGTCCATTAAATTTTGTATATATAGCCAGTCCATTTAATTTTTTGCATGAAGAATAGACGATGTATAGTCTATATAATTTGTTGCATACGAATCGGACGACTTATAGTCAATAAAATTTTTTCATAAAAAATTGAAAAAAAGACGATGTATAGTCCATTAAATTTTTTTCATAAAAAAATTTTTTGCATGAAAAATGGATGATGTATAGTTTGTTAAATTCTTTGCACGAAAAGAAGACGACGTACATATATGGTCCACTTAAGTTTTTACATACGAAATGGACGAATTATAGTCAATTTAATTTTTTATAAAAATTTTAAAAATGGACGATGTATAGTCCATTAAATTTTGTATATATAGCCAGTCCATTTAATTTTTTGCATGAAAAATAGATGATGTATAGTCTATATAATTTGTTGCCTATGAATCGGACGATTTATAGTCGATTAAATTTTTTCATAAAAAATTGAAAAAAAGACGATGTATAGTCCATTAAATTTTTTTCATAAAAAAATTTTTTGCATGAAAAATGGATGATGTGTAGTTTATTAAATTCTTTGCAAGAAAAGAAGACGACGTATATGGTCCACTTAAGTTTTTAAATACGAAATGAACGAATTATACTCAATTTAATTTTTCATAAAAAATTTAAAAATGGACGATGTATAGTCCATTAAATTTTGTATATATAGCCAGTCCATTTAATTTTTTGCATGAAAAATAGACGATGTATAGTCTATATAATTTGTTGCATATGAATCTGACGATTTATAGTCGATAAAATTTTTTCATAAAAAATTGAAAAAAAGACGATGTATAGTCCATTAAATTTTTTTTCATAAAAAAATTTTTTGCATGAAAAATTGATGATGTATAGTTTATTAAATTCTTTGTACGAAAAGAAGACGACGTATATAGTCCACTTAAGTTTTTACATACGAAATGGACGAATTATAGTCAATTTAATTTTTTATAAAAATTTTAAAAATGGACGATGTATAGTTCATTAAATTTTGTATATATAGCCAGTCCATTTAATTTTTTGCATGAAGAATAGACGATGTATAGTCTATATAATTTGTTGCATACGAATCGGACGACTTATAGTAGATTAAATTTTTTCATAAAAAATTGAAAAAAAGACGATGTATAGTCCATTAAATTTTTTGCATAAAAAAATTTTTTGCATGAAAAATGGATGATGTATAGTTTATTAAATTCTTTGCAAGAAAAGAAGACGACGTATATGGTCCACTTAAGTTTTTAAATACGAAATGAACGAATTATACTCAATTTAATTTTTCATAAAAAATTTAAAAATGGACGATGTATAGTCCATTAAATTTTGTATATATAGCCAGTCCATTTAATTTTTTGCATGAAAAATAGACGATGTATAGTCTATATAATTTGTTGCATACGAATCGGACGACTTATAGTCAATTAAATTTTTTCATAAAAAATTGAAAAAAAGACGATGTATAGTCCATTAAATTTTTTGCATAAAAAAATTTTTTGCATGGAAAATGGATGATGTATAGTTTATTAAATTCTTTGCAAGAAAAGAAGACGACGTATATGGTCCACTTAAGTTTTTAAATACGAAATGAACGAATTATACTCAATTTAATTTTTCATAAAAAATTTAAAAATGGACGATGTATAGTCCATTAAATTTTGTATATATAGCCAGTCCATTTAATTTTTTGCATGAAAAATAGACGATGTATAGTCTATATAATTTGTTGCATACGAATCGGACGACTTATAGTCGATTAAATTTTTTCATAAAAAATTGAAAAAAAGACGATGTATAGTCCATTAAATTTTTTTCATAAAAAAATTTTTTGCATGAAAAATGGATGATGTATAGTTTATTAAACTCTTTGCAAGAAAAGAAGACGACGTATATGGTCCACTTAAGTTTTTAAATACGAAATGAACGAACTATACTCAATTTAATTTTTCATAAAAAATTTAAAAATGGACGATGTATAGTCCATTAAATTTTGTATATATAGCCAGTCCATTTAATTTTTTGCATGAAAAATAGACGATGTATAGTCTATATAATTTGTTGCACACGAATAGGACGATTTATAGTCGATTAAATTTTTTCATAAAAAATTGAAAAAAAGACGATGTATAGTCCATTAAATTTTTTTCATAAAAAAATTTTTTGCATGAAAAATGGATGATGTATAGTTTATTAAATTCTTTGCAAGAAAAGAAGACGACGTATATGGTCCACTTAAGTTTTTAAATACGAAATGGACGAATTATACTCAATTTAATTTTTTATAAAAAATTTAAAAATGGACGATGTATAGTCCATTAAATTTTGTATATATAGCCAGTCAATTTAATTTTTTGCATGAAGAATAGACGATGTATAGTCTATATAATTTGTTACATACGAATCGGACGACTTATAGTCAATTAAATTTTTTCTTAAGTTTTTACATACGAAATTGACGAATTATAGTCAATTTAATTTTTTATAAAAAAATTAAAAATGGACGATGTATAGTCCATTAAATTTTGTATATATAGCCAGTCCATTTAATTTTTTGCATGAAGACTAGACGATGTATAGTCTATATAATTTGTTGCACACGAATCGGACGATTTATAGTGGATTAAATTTTTTCATAAAAAATTTAAAAAAAAGACGATGTATAGTCCATTAAATTTTTTTCATAAAAAAAATTTTTGCATGAAAAATGGATGATGTATAGTTTATTAAATTCTTCGCAAGAAAAGAAGACGACGTATATGGTCCACTTAAGTTTTTAAATACGAAATGGACGAATTATACTCAATTTAATTTTTTATAAAAAATTTAAAAATGGACGATGTATAGTCCATTAAATTTTGTATATATAGCCAGTCCATTTAATTTTTTGCATGAAAAATAGACGATGTATAGTCTATATAATTTGTTGCACACGAATCGGACGATTTATAGTCGATAAAATTTTTTCATAAAAAATTTAAAAAAAGACGATGTATAGTCCATTAAATTTTTTTCATAAAAAAATTTTTTGCATGAAAAATTGATGATGTATAGTCTATATAATTTGTTGCATACGAATCGGACGACTTATAGTCAATTAAATTTTTTCATAAAAAATTTAAAAAAGACGATGTATAGTCCATTAAATTTTTTTCATAAAAAAATTTTTTGCATGAAAAATGGATGATGTATAGTTTATTAAATTCCTTACAAGAAAAGAAGACGACGTATATGGTCCACTTAAGTTTTTAAATACGAAATGAACGAATTATAGTCAATTAAATTTTTTATAAAAAATTTAAAAATGGACGATGTATAGTCCGTTAAATTTTGTATACATAGCCAGTCCATTTAATTTTTTGCATGAAGAATAGACGATGTATAGTCTATATAATTTGTTGCACACGAATCGGACGACTTATAGTCAATTAAATTTTTTCATAAAAAATTTAAAAAAGACGATGTATAGTCCATTAAATTTTTTCCATAAAAAAATTTTTTGCATGAAAAATGGATGATGTATAGTTTATTAAATTCTTTGCAAGAAAAGAAGACGACGTATATGGTCCACTTAAGTTTTTAAATACAAAATGGACGAATTATAGTCAATTTAATTTTTTATAAAAAATTTAAAAATGGACGATGTATAGTCCATTAAATTTTGTATATTTATAGCCAGTCCATTTAATTTTTTGCATGAAGAATAGACGATGTATAGTCTATATAATTTGTTGCATACGAATCGGACGACTTATAGTCAATTAAATTTTTTCATAAAAAATTTAAAAAAGACGATGTATAGTCCATTAAATTTTTTTCATAAAAAAATTTTTTGCATGAAAAATGGATGATGTATAGTTCATTAAATTCTTTGCACGAAAAGAAGACGACGTATATAGTCCACTTAAGTTTTTACATACGAAATGGACGAATTATAGTCAATTTAATTTTTTATAAAAAATTTAAAAATGGACGATGTATAGTCCATTAAATTTTGTATATTTATAGCCAGTCCATTTAATTTTTTGCATAAAGAATAGACGATGTATAGTCTATATAATTTGTTGCATACGAATCGGACGACTTATAGTCAATTAAATTTTTTTATAAAAAATTGAAAAAAAGACGATGTATAGTCCATTAAATTTTTTTCATAAAAAAATTTTTTGCATGAAAAATGGATGATGTATAGTTCATTAAATTCTTTGCACGAAAAGAAGACGACGTATATAGTCCACTTAAGTTATTACATACGAAATGGACGAATTATAGTCAATTTAATTTTTTATAAAAAATTTAAAAATGGACGATGTATAGTCCATTAAATTTTGTATATATAGCCAGTCCATTTAATTTTTTGCATGAAAAATAGACGATGTATAGTCTATATAATTTGTTGCATATGAATCGGACGATTTATAGTCGATAAAATTTTTTCATAAAAAAATTTTTTGCATAAAAAATGGATGATGTATAGTTTATTAAATTCTTTGCAAGAAAAGAAGACGACGTATATGGTCCACTTAAGTTTTTAAATACAAAATGGACGAATTATAGTCAATTTAATTTTTTATAAAAAATTTAAAAATGGACGATGTATAGTCCATTAAATTTTGTATATTTATAGCCAGTCCATTTAATTTTTTGCATGAAGAATAGACGATGTATAGTCTATATAATTTGTTGCATACGAATCGGACGACTTATAGTCAATTAAATTTTTTCATAAAAAATTTAAAAAAGACGATGTATGGACTATACATAAAAAAATTTTTTGCATGAAAAATGGATGATGTATAGTTTATTAAATTCTTTGCACGAAAAGAAGACGACGTATATAGTCCACTTAAGTTTTTACATACGAAATGGACGAATTATAGTCAATTTAATTTTTTATAAAAAATTTAAAAATGGACGATGTATAGTCCATTAAATTTTGTATATATAGCCAGTCCATTTAATTTTTTGCATGAAAAATAGACGATGTATAGTCTATATAATTTATTGCATATGAATCGGACGATTTATAGTCGATAAAATTTTTTCATAAAAAAATTTTTTGCATAAAAAATGGATGATGTATAGTTTATTAAATTCTTTGCAAGAAAAGAAGACGACGTATATGGTCCACTTAAGTTTTTAAATACAAAATGGACGAATTATAGTCAATTTAATTTTTTATAAAAAATTTAAAAATGGACGATGTATAGTCCATTAAATTTTGTATATTTATAGCCAGTCCATTTAATTTTTTGCATGAAGAATAGACGATGTATAGTCTATATAATTTGTTGCATACGAATCGGACGACTTATAGTCAATTAAATTTTTTCATAAAAAATTTAAAAAAGACGATGTATGGACTATACATAAAAAAATTTTTTGCATGAAAAATGGATGATGTATAGTTTATTAAATTCTTTGCACGAAAAGAAGACGACGTATATAGTCCACTTAAGTTTTTACATACGAAATGGACGAATTATAGTCAATTTAATTTTTTATAAAAATTTTAAAAATGGACGATGTATAGTTCATTAAATTTTGTATATATAGCCAGTCCATTTAATTTTTTGCATGAAAAATAGACGATGTATAGTCTATATAATTTGTTGCACACGAATCGGACGATTTATAGTCGATTAAATTTTTTCATAAAAAATTGAAAAAAAGACGATGTATAGTTCATTAAATTTTTTTCATAAAAAAGTTTTTTGCATGAAAAATGGATGATGTATAGTTTATTAAATTCTTTGCAAGAAAAGAAGACGACGTATATGGTCCACTTAAGTTTTTAAATATGAAATGGACCAATTATACTCAATTTAATTTTTTATAAAAATTTTAAAAATTGACGATGTATAGTCCATTAAATTTTGTATATATAGCCAGTCCATTTAATTTTTTGCATGAAGAATAGACGATGTATAGTCTATATAATTTGTTGCACACGAATCGGACGATTTATAGTCGATTAAAATTTTTCATAAAAAATTGAAAAAAAGACGATGTATAGTCCATTAAATTTTTTGCATGAAAAATGGATGATGTATAGTTTATTAAATTCTTTGCACGAAAAGAAGACGACGTATATAGTCCACTTAAGTTTTTACATACGAAATGGACGAATTATGGTCAATTTAATTTTTTATAAAAATTTTAAAAATGGACGATGTATAGTCCATTAAATTTTGTATATATAACCAGTCCATTTAATTTTTTGCATGAAGAATAGACGATGTATAGTCTATATAATTTGTTGCACACGAATCGGACGATTTATAGTCGATTAAAATTTTTCATAAAAAATTGAAAAAAAGACGATGTATAGTCCATTAAATTTTTTGCATGAAAAATGGATGATGTATAGTTTATTAAATTCTTTGCACGAAAAGAAGACGACGTATATAGTCCACTTAAGTTTTTACATACGAAATGGACGAATTATGGTCAATTTAATTTTTTATAAAAATTTTAAAAATGGACGATGTATAGTCCATTAAATTTTGTATATATAGGCAGTCCATTTAATTTTTTGCATGAAGAATAGACGATGTATAGTCTATATAATTTGTTGCATACGAATCGGACGACTTATAGTCCATTAAATTTTTTTCATAAAAAAATTTTTTGCATGAAAAATGGATGATGTATAGTTTATTAAATTCTTTGCAAGAAAAGAAGACGACGTATATGGTCCACTTAAGTTTTTAAATACGAAATGGACGAATTATACTCAATTTAATTTTTTATAAAAAATGTAAAAATGGACGATGTATAGTCCATTAAATTTTGTATATATAGCCAGTCCATTTAATTTTTTGCATGAAAAATAGACGATGTATAGTCTATATAATTTGTTGCATACGAATCGGACGACTTATAGTCAATTAAATTTTTTTATAAAAAATTGAAAAAAGACGATGTATAATAGTCCATTAAATTTTTTTTATAAAAAAATTTTTTGCATGAAAAATGGATGATGTATAGTTTATTAAATTCTTTGCACGAAAAGAAGACGACGTATATAGTCCACTTAAGTTTTTACATACGAAATGGACGAATTATAGTCAATTTAATTTTTTATAAAAATTTTAAAAATGGACGATGTATAGTCCATTAAATTTTGTATATATAGGCAGTCCATTTAATTTTTTGCATTCAAAATAGACGATGTATAGCCTATATAATTTGTTGCATACGAATCGGACGACTTATAGTCCATTAAATTTTTTTCATAAAAAAATTTTTTGCATGAAAAATGGATGATGTATAGTTTATTAAATTCTTTGCAAGAAAAGAAGACGACGTATATGGTCCACTTAAGTTTTTAAATACGAAATGGACGAATTATACTCAATTTAATTTTTTATAAAAAATTTAAAAATGGACGATGTATAGTCCATTAAATTTTGTATATATAGCCAGTCCATTTAATTTTTTGCATGAAAAATAGACGATGTATAGTCTATATAATTTGTTGCATACGAATCGGACGACTTATAGTCAATTAAATTTTTTTATAAAAAATTGAAAAAAAGACGATGTATAGTCCATTAAATTTTTTTCATAAAAAAATTTTTTGCATGAAAAATGGATGATGTATAGTTCATTAAATTCTTTGCACGAAAAGAAGACGACGTATATAGTCCACTTAAGTTTTTACATACGAAATGGACGAATTATAGTCAATTTAATTTTTTATAAAAATTTTAAAAATGGACGATGTATAGTCCATTAAATTTTGTATATATAGGCAGTCCATTTAATTTTTTGCATGAAAAATAGACGATGTATAGTCTATATAATTTGTTGCATACGAATCGGACGACTTATAGTCCATTAAATTTTTTTCATAAAAAAATTTTTTGCATGAAAAATGGATGATGTATAGTTTATTAAATTCTTTGCACGAAAAGAAGATGACGTATATAGTCCACTTAAGTTTTTACATACGAAATGGACGAATTATAGTCAATTAAATTTTTTATAAAAATTTTAAAAATGGACGATGTATAGTCCATTAAATTTTGTATATATAGCCAGTCCATTTAATTTTTTGCATGAAAAATAGACGATGTATAGTCTATATAATTTTTTGCATACGAATGGGACGATTTATAGTCGATAAAATTTTTTCATAAAAAAATTGAAAAATGGACGATGCATAAAAAATTTAATAGACTATACGTCGTCTATTTTTCATACAAAAAAAAAGTTTATGAAAAAATTTAATGGACTATACATCGTCTATTTTGCATGAAAATAATTTTTTTAAAGGATTGCATATAAAGTTATGCTTGCATTTTCTTTATTTGAAATTTCAAGGTGCATTCTGATAATTTTCCCTAAGCGATTAAGACCAAAAATTTTACAACTTCTCACATAATCGTACAATAAATAAAAAGAACTCATACTTTAAATAAAATATTTATATAATTTATAAGAACGGGGTTGTTTTGTGTCGCTTTTATTTTAGTTTTGCTAACAATTCCCAACAGTGACGACGATGACGACACAACGATGATGTTTGCGTTGTAAAATAACTGATGAATGAGTTTCAAGTTATGTCACGTTTTACAGTCAATATTATTGTTGAAGTTATTGTTCTTTATGTTTTTTTTTTTGTCTTGGCCGTAATTGTCCCATTGTCTTTGGCATGGTTGGGGTAAAAGAGAGAGAGCAGTTGTCAATTATCATAAACATGTACTTATTCTTCAAGGTGCACAAATGCACATTTCTAAACGTATAACTTACAAAAAAAAATTCTTTGTATGATGAAAATTTTTTTGATGTTGCTTAACACAATGAAGTTGGTATGTGGGTAATTGTCAAGGGTAATGTATGTTTTGAATATCAAAAGAATAAATGGGGGTTGCATTGTCAACACGTTTTTAAGTGATTTGCCAAAAGGAAATATGCTAAATTAAAATTTGTTTTAGAACTTAGCAAACATATCTACTCCAAAAATAAGCTATTAAAAAATTGAAATAAGAAATAAAATATTATTAGCTGTAGGAAAAAGTCAATGTTTCTCCAATAATGTGCATACACATACATATATTCCAATAAAAATAAAAAAACTTATTAGCTATGTGAAAAAGTAAAGCCCTGTTCAACTTTATGATTTCATAAATAATTTTTCTTAATTAAAAAGCAGCACTTAAATTACCTAATGATTTGAAAATTTCAGCAGAAAATTTTGTTTTCTCCGACCTAATAAAACAGCTTATTGTTTGCATTTCTAATTGTTTGCTCGTATTCATAAATGCGTTTTGATTACTTAAAAGCTTGTAAAAGATTTGTATTCTAATTGACATTTTATTTAAATATTGTCTTGATTGCCCTATTGCAAATGCTTCCTTAGCAGCAATCCATTAAAATTTTAAATGCATAATTTATGATAATTGAAAGTTAAAATTTTTTTTTTGAAGGGCTTTAAGTAGTCTCTTTCGAGCTTTGCACATATGCTGAAGTTATTAGACAATAAGCCTTTATTTTTCCCCCTTCAGTTTGTGTACTAAGTAAATGTTGAAAATTTATATCATTTGAAAGCACGTATTGCACTCTAATTGGTTTTCACATCAAAATAATGCCTGCTAAGGGAATGGGCTTTAATCTATAACTTTTTTATACTAAATAATTAAAAACAATATCTAGCATTTAAAAAAGTGGGAGAGGCCAGTAATATTTTTAAAATTGGTTGTGACCACTCCCCTTAAAAATTAATATAAGCAATAAAAATGAAAAAAATTAAAAAAATATATATATTGAAGCGACTTTAAAAAATTAAACATAATTTAGATTCAATGAAATAAAATATTTTTGTAGGTGTTAACTTTAGTTAACGCTATAAGTAACATTTTTCTCTTTACTTTTCTTAACCCTTAAAAGCGTGGTGAAACCTCAAGGGACCAACCAAGAATATTCAAATTTTTACTATGCGATTATTATAAAGTGCTGTTGCTGTGATCTATAATCTGTTTTCTGATGCCGACGCTGCAGCTTACACTTATCCCTACATGAAAACATCATTATTTGAAGCTTGTGTGTCAAACAAACTGTTTCAGCCTCACAAAAAAGAAATTGTGTGCATTCGCTTTATATAAAAATTTCCTTTTTTTGTTGTAAAATACGTTGCATGTGTCGAAAAAAAATGATTTCCGTTTTCATTATAGTATCCCAGTAAAAAAAGACACTCCAAAAAAGTCATGAAAATGTAGAGTTTGCGAGCTGGAAGTAGTGCAAATTTCGATCCGTTCTAATGATTTTTACATGGGGTTGTCATTGCAAGAAGTTCTCTTTTTCGATGCCTGGTCACCGAATTGGAAGCTATTTTAAGAAAAATTTCCTTTTTTGTTTTCTATGATAATATTTTCATCTAGGAAAAATGGCTAATAGTTACCTATTTTAACAATTAGTTTCTTTTTGTAGCAATTTAAACGCGAAACAGTAATTTAATGTAAATTTAAGCAAATGACTTTAAAATTTTAGACCAAAATTAGTTCATAAGTTTCTTCAAAAAAATCGATTTTTTAAAAATTCTGGTGAGTAATTTCTAAAACTAGAGAGGAATTACAAGGTTTTGTATGACCAAAATAAACTTCTACTTGGTTTTCTGCTAACTATCGGCAAATTAAAAATATCGATTTTTTGGAAGCAATGAAAATGTACTTCCTTTAGAATGACTTCCAATTATTTTTACTGGGATGTAAAATAAAGTTGTTAGTATTAAAGCAAGAGTATTTTTTCACTTCCAGTTGTTCTAGTCATATTTTTACATGGTCCTTTGAGCTTAAGATCAATATTTTTTACATGGGAAATTACGTCAAAACGTTACTTTTGTGGTCCTTTGTAGTGGATTTTTTTTAAATGGCACACCAGAATTGTTATTTTAAAATGGAAGAAGAATTTTCCAATTTTTTTAATACTATGTCATGATTCGGATTTTTAGAAGAAAGCAACCTGCTTTACAAAAATCTGCAATGAACATCTCATACAGAGAGATCCAGTGCTTGAGATACGCAGTTAATTTTTGTTTCTCTAGGGAATTTCAACAAAATTAATTTAATTTTTTAAACAATTTATGTATTAACATTTGATCTAATTTGGCAATAAAATTTATTTTTTTCTAATAAAAATAATATCTGTTATATAGATAGACCTTACTTAATCCCAGAGAGTCTGGTTGATCCTGCACGTTCCAACCACGTTTTTTGTATCTCAGTTAAGTAAGAAAAATATTTAAAAAAAGAAAAATATTAGAACAAAACTTGTTAAGAATCGCAAACTTTATAACAAAAAATTTTTTTGAAACAAAAAAAAAGATATCAGGATATTAGGGGTGAAGCTAAATTATTTTAAAATTTTTAGTGCATATTTTTGGAGTGGTTTAAATTTTTTTTATAGTTTTATTTTTAACTTTTTAGTGATAACTTAAAATTGTGGGCGTGATCGGGTGCACTTTTGCAAATATTATTGTCTCCACTCAATTCTATAAATGCCTGATATTTTCACTTTCAGAGCTCAAGATGTGTGGCAAGTTTCGTGACAATCGTGAGTGGCTCCGCCCATTTTTTTAACGCATAAGATAATGCCATTTGAAGAGCCCAAACTGTTTTCCCAAGTTTTGTAGAAATCGGATACGTAGAAACTAATAAAATTAATACTAAAATTTAATGGGCGTGGCTCCGCCCACTTTTTTAAATGCAAGATCGTTTCACTTCTAGAGCTAAGGGTGTGTGGGAAATTTCGTTAAAATCGGTTTAGTAGAAGTACGTGCAATAAAACGTTAAATCTTAAAGGGCGTGGCTTCGCCCCTTTTTTTTAAATCAAGATTGTGTTAGTTAGTATAGTATCCACGCTATATGCTATTTTTTATAAATCAGATAAGTAAGAGTTCATAAATGAAGCAAAATTTAATAGGTTTGGTTCCGCCTACTTTTTTAAATGCCACGTGAAATACGATACTAGTCTTTAATGGGCGTGGCTTTGCACATTTTTTTAAGTTCAAGCTAACAAAAAATTTAGATGAATTGATAACCTTTTTTGAAAGCTTTTAATAATACACTTTCACTACATTTTGTTTACTATTGTCGTAGAAATTAAGTCTATTAAATTAAACATATGTATTTCGATGTATGTCCTTGAACTATTTTTCTTGAAACTCAAGCTTTTTACTAAATTTTAATTTTAGGCAACATCCTCATAGGATAATTGTTTGTGATTGTGTTCATCTGTTCTCTGCAAACAATGAGGCTATTGACACCGTAACAAAGTAATCGTATACACAATTCTCATCATATCACATGAATACGAAAAGGAGAAGACTGATTCCTGGATAAAAGTTTTTATATTCTTGATAGAAAACTTTTTTTTCAAATGTAAGTATAATGATCTATTATAAGTGAAATTTATTTGCTGGTGGTTAAGCATTGTTGTAGACGATTTATTAAAGTAACAATGACATGCATACACACAAAAAAGTAATATGAATAATTTTGTAATATCAGTTAAATTTTTTGTAATATCAAAGAAAGAATTAATTAAATTTTCACCTATAAACAATTTGATAATATCAATCAAGTTTTTCAATTCAAATTAATTAAAAATTAAAAATTAAATTCTTAATTGGAAAGATTAATTGGTGAATTTTTTTTTTTTTTTTTTGTAGAGACAGTGCTTAACCACCAAAATTATGACAATAATGTGGAATAATAAATTTCTTAAATAATGATCTATTATTATTGTTTTTTTTTTATTTATTGATAGAAATTACTGTCATCTGCTCCGAAAAATGGCGCAATTGTGATATTATGATGCTGCAATCAAACGTTTACAAATTCTAAAAGGAAATGGAAAGGAATACCATCATTTTCTTTGCTTCTATTTAACTTTAGCATATAACAATCTGAAGCTTTGATTGGAATAAAATAAAAGATATGTTTATCCTCAGCCTTGTCCGCAAATGCACTGCTCACAGATTAATCTCTAGTTTTTTTTTTTTATAAAAATCCGGCACATAATAATTAATTAACTGAAATATAGGGCGTGTTCGTAAATGCATCACTGCTCTGCATCATATGTGCAAACTCTTATTTAAAATGCAATACAAGTTAGGTGATAATCTGTTTTAGTAGTACCCATGTTTGTACACCATATTTGACATTTATTTGTGCATTATCTAATTCAGTGAAGAAGTTTAGAACATATAAATTTCCTTTTGCAGCGCAGTGATGCATATACCAACATACCCACTACCTCATACATACAAAAAGATTTTGTCTTACAACGGATTTATAAAACTTATTTTATTTTATTTAAAAAAAATAAGGCTTTATAAATGGTTTATAAAACAGATTTTCATAAAAAAAAATTCTTATTAATCCTTTATAGAGCCTTAATAATTTCTAAAAAATAAAGCCTGTAAAATATTTTATATAATATATACAAAACTATGTATTTCCTAAAATTTTTATAAAAATGTATAAAATTAATTAAATATAATTTATTTCTCTGTGCTAGATTCTTAGACATTTCACATTTGTTAAAGTTTTTTAAAAAAAATCCTTGCATATTTTAATATTTATTGTTATTTTTTATCTCTCTTCTACATTCACACTATTTGACCAAATATTAAATAAAATTTCATTCTACTCTTTGGCAACTATTTGATGATAATTTAAGGTTGAAATATGAGGTTAAACAATTATTATGATATTTTTATTGTTTTATAATATTTTTTTTTACTCTCTTTTAGTATTTCCTCTGCCAAAAGAAATAAAAAAGATAAAATAAAAATAAGAACGTTAAACTATTTAGTGCACAGTTGTTTTTTTTTTGTTTTTGTAATTAAATTTACTTAAACAATGCATTAAGGATATTTATACTGCAATTCCTGTTTTGCTTGAGTTTATTTTTCATACAATTTCGCACTTTGCACAGTCGTACTTACATTTATTTTATACTATTTGTATCTTAGCTTTCCCTCTCTCTCTCATACTCTCTTTCACTTTGTGTTCATAGAACATTGTCATATTTACTGACAATACAATTTCCCTTAAGGATACACCAAACGACCTGAATGTAAAATAGTATAAAATTAAATTGCATTTTTTCCATTCAGATTGTACCAGTTGGTATGTTTTCCAGGAGCACAAAGACGAACAAACGAGTGCTGCATACAACCAATACAATTCATTCATTCCTTCATTGTGAATATATAAAAAAAACCAGCTACGACGCAAAGTAATGCTAAAGAGGTTAAGATAACTAAAGAAAAGTAAAGTAAAGAAATGTAAGTTAAATAAAAAAAATGATTATGAAGTAAAGTTGAACGAATATAAAAGAAGGCCTAACTAATAACAACGAGACGTACTGTGAAAGAGTCAAGTAGTTTACACTCACACCAGCAAACGACTACAAGGCATATGAATAAGAAATTTTTAGCATTATGATGGCATTTAAGTATATTCGGTCAATATGGTTTGTTTAACTGATTTGAATGAAATATTGGAGATTCATTGAAATTCAAAATGTGTTATTCATTTTATTCTATTTGGATCATCTCGCAAGGCCTATGATTTGTCAAACTTTACTAATACAATCAACTTGAATCATTTAACAATAATATTAAAAAATCTCTGCAAATGCCTAAGAAGTCTTAAACAATTATAGCTGTAACGTGACCACCTTAAGGATTTTAAGGACGGCCAGCTTAAAATGAGATCCTGGATAACAATCTGCTCAGCATTGAGTTAAAGGCCCTAAAAGTTTTAATTTCCTAAAATGAACTTTTGCCATAAGCTTAATTTTGCTAGTGTTCGGTAATTATAGGGTATTTCGTCTTCCCAGCAAAAAAGTTTGCTTACCAGAATGCAAAATGTGTATGTACTCCCCAGTCATAAGTACTTACAGTTTGACTGAATAACCCACTATTTTTGTTTGAGAAGTTCAAAAAGTATGCGGTACCCTAAAAACATCCAAAAGTTAATAAATTACTAATTGCCTAAAATTATTCAAAATGTAAAGGATGATATTTTGCCTACAAGTATGCAACATTTTGTAAATTACTTTTTGCCTAAAACTATTCATAAGTTAGTTGACAATTTTTTCTAATAAAAATACATAGAATTTTGTAAAAAAAACTATCAAGCTTGTACCTTTTTTTTGAGATTTTTAAAAATCATAGTTTTAAAAAGAAAATATGTGAATATTGTATATTAAAGAATAAACGAAAATATTTTAATTTTGTAATAAAAATTATAGATAGTAAACCAAAGTTGTTTTATTGTTTTCGAAGCTCATTTTCAAAATGTAACAAAAAAAAAATCAATAAATTTTTCTCTAGCTATATTTTATTATTAACTGGAAAGTTCTCCAATAAGTACTTTCACGTAATAATATAAGTAAGTTATCATTTTATTCATTACAGTCATTTTTATAAACATAAAATAATTAAATAATAACAAGTATCACTCATTACTTTGTAAACCATTAAAAGAGTACTACCCATTACAAAATCTTGAAAAATGTTTGCTGGGTTATTACATATTATAATTTAAAAAACAAATATGAAAATACAGAAACTTTACTTTAATCACTTGACTAATTTGAAACTTAATATCGCTCATTTATTCAAACAAGTTCATAACGCAAAAAAGCAGTTTGAGTTTAAAGTTTTCAATTTACACACAACCAACTTAATGGAAAAAAATTACTTTTCTCTCAAGAGCTGAGTAAACAAGATATTTATATGAAATTTTTATACCTTATCAATAGCGTTATGAGGATTAATTCTGCATTATTAACTCAAAAAAAATTTCAATTTTTGGAGTTATGACGTTGTTTGACTAAATGAGCGATATGTATATGCTTGCTATCATACACCTATTGTAGGGCACATTGTAGACGAATGACAAAATTCTTTTTCATTTAAGCTTTCAAGTAAATTTCTGCAAAATTTACTTAAGACAATAAAGGACATAACATACAATTGAAAAGATATGCCAAAGATGCAGAACAGGGAGAAAAGAAAAAAAAATAAGAAATAATAATACAAGAATAAAGTAAATGTTAAGAATCAGACAAGACTATTGTTATGATTTCTTTGCTTATTGCATTTATTTGACTGCGTTATAAAATTACAAAATGATTTCTTTTTTTTTTTTTGTTACATTTTGCTCACTATAATGAAATTTAAATATGTTTTTCCAAAAATAATATTTACATATCCTGCATATCCTTTTGCTGGATAGTTGAAATAAAAATAAGTGCCAAAAATTAAATTAGATATATTAGATTGCTGTTTAAGGTAAAAATAAAATTAATTAAGTAGGTGTGCATCTGCTCTCGCTTATAGTTTGTTTGATAATAAAAAATAATGAATAAATGAAAAATTTTAAATAAAGCAAAAAAGAATATTCCAAAACACTTTTATTAATTAATTTTAGGTCAAAAGCATTTGATTTTAAAAAATTTACTACAAGTAAATTTGCGAATAAAATTTCAAAATTTTTAAGGAAAATTTTAATAAAAATTATTAACAAAAACATAAGCAGACAATTATGATCGATTAGATTTTAAAAAGTGATTCATTGCTTACCTTTAAAACTATATAAATATTTTCTTCTACGAGCGCAGTTTAATAATTTCGCACGTTGCACAGAGAAGTATTTGAGCCAAAAGGCTGGCCAATACTAATTCTTTAGTTTAGATTGCTTGTGCAAAGTCATTCAGTGCCCCTAGATCAATGAAACTTAGGCAGAAAGCTGTCTCATAGTTCTAGGCTGTTAAACTTTTACAACAAGAAAAATCAGACAAAGGGGAAAAAGTTCCCCTCAGAGCAACTAATACCACTTCTGAAAAATTAAATTTTTTTGTTACCTCTTTTCATACTTTTGTTTAGCAAATGCAACTTTTAAGGTCCACGAAAAATTATAACCCTTAAATTGGACCTAGGAGATCGTAAGATGCCATTTTCATTCCCACTTCCTTTTGGGGCGGTGACAAAAATTTCATTTGCAAAAATAATGCAAATATTAAAAAAATTTACTACGTATGAGTTAATATCATAAAAATCATAAAACTTTTGAGATTTTATGGGCAGGGGGAGTATCTCTCCCCTCAAAGCAAAATATTTCATGACTGACGGAAAGGTTTCTTACCAATATTTATCTAATGCAAACTTGCGCAAACTTTTTTTCTTGCGTCTAAATTAGATATTTTAAATTTTGTTAAACAACTATTTAAAATTAATTATCTTAAAGATTTCATTATATATGAACATATATATGTACATGACGATGAAATTCTTAGAAAAATTAAAATACGAGAATTAGAAAAATATCCTGAAAAAAAAACTAAATAATAGAAATTCTGCCTAATAAAACTTTTTAGTTTTTGCAAGCTCCATAACTTTAAAAATTGCTTAAAATTTGTTATTAGACCTGAAGCCTTGCTAAAATGTTTTATATAAATGTGCATTGCAATATTAGATGACATTATTTTTCATCTAAAATGCTTGTAACATTGTGTTGAAGAAAATTCTTGGTTAAGAATAAATTTCTACTGCTAACTTACTTGCAGAAATGTTGGTTTCTTTTCTGTCCTTTTTTCCCATTTTTCTCTTGACTCTGTCAATCTGTGTCTCTTATTTGGAATTTCTTTTATTAAATATTCTCTGTATGTTACAAGCCATACAAACATAGAAATTATTTTGCAATTGTTCTAAGAATTCAAATTTTTTTTATATCTTTTTGTATGCATTTTCTTATTGTGCTTTTGTTACTATTAAAAGAATCTGAGATAAGAATTTCAATGCATTAAAAAAAGACAAATAAAAAAAATTTATATATATGTGACAAATATGCAATTATTTGCAAATAAAACAGACAACACAGCATTTGAGTGTATTCAATATAACAATGTATGTACATATGTACTACACATACCAAATTTATCATGTTTTTTTTTTTCGGAAATGTATGCAAATTAGAAAACTAAAATAAACATTTAAATTTATTAGTTTCTGTCGCCTATTGATTTTTATGCATAATAAAATTACAATTAAAATTGCATTATTTATTTATGAAAAGTTTTCAAAAAATTAGCAAATACAATTTGCAATAAATATTTTTGTGGGTGAGTATGAAACCATGGGCGGTCGCATTTATACAGTTTTTCACTTTATATTTAAATACATAAAATTTTTATTTAAATTAACGGTCATTTACACAAAGCCCGATCATTTTATTTGTTAAGGGAAATTTAGCAGAGCAGAAGAATTTGTAAGAAAGTATGGCAATACCCTTAGTTTGTTTACAAACAAACAAAAACAGTATAGCGTTACCAACAGCAAAATTGAAAACTATACTTGAGATGAAATCAGTGTTCCCAGTTTAGGGGATTTGTCCCCGAATCGCGGATTTTTTCGCGATTGGGGATGAAAATTTCGTATTGGGGCTCTGGAGATTTGTTGGGGATGTGACCAAATTTGAGGGGATTTTTAGGGGATTGTTTTATAACTGATGGTCAAACAGGAATGGGTTTTGAACTAAGAAATATGCGTCTGGAAAGTCTAAAAATGTGTGTTACTATTCATAGTATATGTGACGCGCAAAATAGAAAGGGACCTAAGGGTAAAAACCGGTTTTGTTCAGGAGAGCCATTTTAAAGATTTAAATACGTGTATCTTTGGTGTACCGTCACTGAGCGTGTTGGTATTGGTCTCATTTGAAAGCGACACATCTCATGGCGTCAGAAACGTGTTGGTCAACCTTGACGTCAGGAACGTGTTTTGAAAACGCGTGTAGGTCGTCCCTACCCCTTGTTTTGTGTAGTTGGTTTTTACTGTTTTCTACCTAGCGCGCTGTTTCCATGAGTTTGATGTCAATTTTGCTCGCATTTTTTCGAATCCAGGTTTATTTTCTGAAATTATTAATTGTGAATTATAATAAAACTCATTTATAATCGTGAATATCACTCTGTTAGTACGAAAATTTTTTCACATAACCTTAGAATCGTCGACTTCAATTTCATAAAACGCGCAAATCTCTGGGAGGGAACACTTTTGGGGCATGAGTTCGGTCTCATTTGATGCTCAGATGTTGTCCACATCAAAAAAAAAGTAAAAATTTATTTTTTTTATCCTTCTTAGAATAAACACACACTTTAAAAATAATTCAATTTGTTGTGACAAATTTAATCCTTCTGCTGAAATTCTAAAACTTTTTAATACAAGTACTATGTACAACAAAGTTTCTGAGGCTGATGAATCAGAAGATTTCGATTCTGAAGTTTATGAAATGGTAAACTATGTGTAATTTTTTTTTACAAGTTTTATAAGTACAAATTAAATTTTTATGAATGTAAATATACTTGTAGCTTTCGATATAAATGAATTTTATTGAATAAATATGTTATTTTCGTCATTATTTTTCAAATAAAATTAAAAAAAAAATTAAAAAACCTCACCCTCATGTGGGTTCCAGCACATAGCAAATTTTTAGGTAACGAGCTGGCTAGAGCTGGCTCTGCTATGAATGCCTCCTGTAGTGTACCTCTCACTTACTGTAATACACTGTATCATAATATAATTGCATTGCAACACAATTCATTGTAATAATTAACAAAACGCTTACTTTATTAAATTTAAATGACACACTTTTGTTTTCATTGCAAAATTATGTTATTATAGATGGTCAGCAAAAATAAAGACATAAAGAAACACAAAATTAGTAAAAATGTAAAATGGTATATAAGTAGAGTAAAATATTCAATAAATCAAACTTTAATTTGTAAACATAATCCGGCAATAACTTGCCTTGCTTTCAATTAAATTCTCTAAATCGTTTGGCACCTCTTTTGAGGCGCCTACTGATTGAGATCTAGTCTCCCTGTGTAAAGTAACCAAGTGACTAGAGGTCAAATCTATCACAAGCACTAGAACACGCTAGGACTAACCTTTATATCCTGTTAGTTCCTAATATCATATAATATCCTTCTAAGCTTTACACTTGCACCTTAACACTTTACGCTCCAACGCCGAATCGGTAGCCATGGCGTTTGGTGCTATTAGAAGCGGTATATTCAAGCACTATCTCCATAAGGCTGAATGTAGATGGCGCAATATAACCACGTGCACGATTGCTTATAAAATGTTGCCCTGCTACAATGATAGGCGCTCAATAGAATTAACAAATAGGAGCCGTAGCGATATCTCGAGGCTCGTTGAAGTTATGACGCGGCACTGGACGGTCGGCAGACATGGTAGTAGGATAGGTCTGTCCTATGATAAGTTCTGCCGAAGTTGTCGAAAAGAAAGCAAAGAAGATACAATCTTACACTTTCTCTGCGAATGTCAAGCATCTCTCGACACACAAATTTTTAGGCAGTCATGTACTAGACCATCTTTCAGATTTATTTCAGATTGGGTTGAGTAACCATATCAGATGTCTCAATGCGACTCGTTGGATCTAGTAACGATCACCGTATCAGAACACTTAGATACATTGTCTACATAGGTTGACGACGATGAGTGTAGTGGTCCTATCAAAAAGGAATCATCTATAGTCTACAGCCACGTAACCTAACCAACCAACCAACCATGCCCATTCATTGGTGAATACTTTTTTCTGTGTATGTTAATCGATGAAAATGTTTTTTTTTGAGAAATAAATAAATATATCAAATGATATATCCCTAATTCTGTTCGACGATTGTATCGTCTTGTTTATGGATGAAAAAATGCCACAGTTGTGATTCTTTAAAACAATTATTATTTATTGTCTATGCTAAAAGGTTCGTGTATTCGCTTTATGATTTTGTTCTACACGTTATACTCAGCACATATTTTTTCATATATTTTTCAAACTATTGTATAAAACTTTAATCTATATTTATGTTTTAAAAAAATGGTAATTATAGTTTTATTTTTCATTATCAAGAAAATAATTTAGAGAATTCAAAAGCAACAACTCAAACAAAAACGTCCTAAATCTTCTCACTGAATTAGGGCATTAAGCATTTTGTTGCTATATTGACAGGACTATTTTTTTATTATTAGATACTTGTGAAAGAAAATTTCCGAGTTGCTTCATACTTCATATGGCTTTTGCTAGCCACCACTAAAATCTAAAAAAAAATATCATTCTTTACCCAATTCGAGAGTTACACAATAAATGAATTAAATCTGATTTATTATAACTTTGTCATTTAACAACTTACGAGACTCATAAAATATAAATACAAAATTGATTTACATTTAAATGTCATACGAACAAGTGCCTGTAGAATATTTTATGCATCCAGATGCTCTGTTACGATTGTAAACCAAGCCAACTGATAGATTTATCTGCACAAAACAACACACGCTTCTTAGCAATATATAAATAACCAAACACATACATGGACATAAATACAAATTCAGCCAAAAATAGACTACACACGTGTCCCAATCTGCATACAAATGACCAAATAGGACGAAAAAAAATCACTTAAAATACAACACACAATAAAAACGGAGCATAAATATGAAAGTAAGAAAAAAAAGGAAACAAATAACTTGTTCCAGTTTAGGTTCATCCATCACAGCAGTTGCCAACATTATTCATCTCAAGCCTGTCATGTCGATTTTAACCAGTCTGTCATTTAGTTAGTGATTGCTGCAGTAATACAAATGCAAACGTGTATATGTATATGTGTGTGTTTGTGCAAGTATGTATTTCGCAAATATTAGCACTAGTGATGGTGGCATGAGTTACTACACTATTTCGCCTCTAGGATCAGTAATAGCGAGAACAATCGGATATCTGCTATTTAAAAAAGAAATATTTTCGATAAGTTGGAATTCTCTTATTTATTTTCTTTCGCTTTTGTTTGAACAACGTATTGTTTAATTTGCTTGAATGACAACAAACATAAAACTAAAACTAGTTGACTGTCTAAACATGTTAAAATTCTTGTAAGTCATCATTGTCTTTGTGCTGATGGTGATGACGCTGTTGTTATTTCTAACATTAAATTTAAATCAAGGATAATATTTAATTTTAATTCATTATACATGACATATCATAGTTTAAGATTTCTTTCATAAAAATTTTAATTTTTTCATAAACACTTTTTTCAAAGTCTATTTATCATATTCATAGGCTTATATTCATAACAAAAATAAAATATATTTAAAATCTAGTCTAATGTGTAGTTTCTATAAGTCAGACAAATGACTCGTCTAGAAAATTTGTATAAAAATCACTCAACTAGAAAATTTTTATGAAAATCACTCAACAATATGAGTGCTTTTCATATAAATTTTATACTCAAGTCGTCCGTCTGGGTTGTAAAAACAGGGGGTAAGAAACATTTTTATGAAAAATTGTATATAAAAAAAAATTAGCCCCTAATTCACTTAATTGTAAATAAAAGCAGAATGCGTTAATCGATTTCTATGATCTATGTCGCATTTTGTTTATAGGTTATGTGACTTTACACGAAATTAATAACACTTGATCCTTTTTTCCGTTTTGGATTTTTTATGAATTAAAAAAAAAATTTAAGGAAAAAACTTAAAAGGTCATAAAAAAAACTGACACATACGAACGCCAAACCCTTTGAGGGTTTTACTATACTGACCTAGTACCATCACCCTGACTGGGAATTTCTCACCCCTCAGATTGGCTGTTGTACTGTGTAATAAGCCCCATTATTACTCGTATTTTTTTTTAATATAATCGTATGAATATAAAGGAAAGACTTTGAAAGAATTTAATTTTGTTTTCCGAATATACCCGTAAGTCATATAAATTCAGATTAATAATATTTTGTCACTATCATTTTACGCATTTTATTTTACTACACACTTTTAAGCAAAAAAAAAAATATTCATATTAATTTTTCTTAAATATTTTCGCTTTAACTCTCTAAGTAAAAATCCACTTATGTTTATAGTTCCAAAATGGTTATAGAAAGAAAAGTGAAAGAGAACTAAAAATGTTCTAAGCCCCAAAGCACCTTAACAGCTATTTGTTGCTTGATGTATGTACATATGTGCCATAAAAATACTTTATTTCTTTACTATGTTATGTTAGTTTTTTTTTTTGTTAAATAAAAATATTGTAACATATTTTTTGTCATGTTGACCTCGTTAGACGATGAACAATATTTAAAGGATTAAAAAAAACTAAAAGCTTTGAAGCAAGGACACGCATATTTAATATGTATTTTTTTATATAAAAAAATATATTAAACTTACATCATCTACATATCGTATGAGCGTAGTGTTCCTGGAACATAAGTATGGATGGAAGTTTTTTCTAACTTATTGAAATATGTAAGGGAGAAATTGCAGTCAAACCGGTCCGGCTACTTAATGTTTTACATCACTTGCAAAATAATAACTCACATTGCAAAAAGCTGTTGCGTGCATAAATGTCATAAAATTTTATATACGAGTATCTTTGTATTCTACGGAAACTATTGCATACTTTTTATTAACTATATTTTTTATATTTGTTTTTATTTTAAATAGAAAACTTAATCAAACACTTTATGATACTATATATTTTTGAAAGTTAAAAAAATGCTTTTCCAAATTTTTACAATTGCCATTATCGATATCATCATTTGCATAATAATTGTAAGATGGAAACATTTTTTTTATTAATTTAAACAATTTGATGATTAAAATCATGTTGTTATATCTGTCTAATGTTGCAATTTTTTTTCATTCCAATCATTAACTAGCCTTTTAAAAATTGTTATCAACTGATTGATTCATGTTTTTCAAACACTTCTGTAAATGTTCTGCTAACAACATCCCAAAAAGTATGCTACAGTATTTGCCTTGTGTATTCAGTAATGGAAATTTTGCATATTACTCATACGCACTCCATCACCATATTGTTTTCAAAATACAAGTGTTTGAAAGTATGCAATACTTTTTGGGAGAATTTTACAACTTTAGGGATGATCAGTGTTGCCGTTAGAGAAACTGAGAGGAATTTTTAAAACTATTTATTAACAAACCTAACCAATATATAAAATTTTATATACATGTAAATATGTATGTATATATTGAACATAAGCAAAAAAAAATTGTTAAATATGTATATATGTATATATTGGAAAAATTTGTTCACCGAAATTAATTTAAAAAAATTAATATCTTAAAACTAGAATTTAAAAAAATATAAAATTGTATTTCCATAAGAGGGAAGAAAAACTAAATACATAGATAAACATTGTTTGCGTTAATAAATGTTAAACTTAAATTGTTTGATTTAATTTTTTTATTTTGACAAAACAAATACATAATTAAAATTAAAAAAAAAATATTTTTTTATATACTAAATGATCAAACAGAATTGGGGCATAAACACATTTTCCATACAAAATGACACAAAAAACTAGCCTCAGAAAGCAGTCGATAGATAGAATCTATTTTATTTTGAGAACGTTTTTTCTTATGCTCTCACATATAAATAAATATTCTCTCAAACATGTTACCATACTTTCAATAAATTTCATACATTATGTGAACAAAACTACAAAGAAAAATAAGCACAAAAGAAAATAAAACAAAAATTAGATAGCATTTGAAGTTACTGCCTTAGATTTTATTATGGGCTTTATTAATTTGACAGCGATTTTTCCTGAAGTTGCGGACTTATTCTGTTTGATCATTAAGCCATGGCTAATAAGCGTTTCTAAAAATATATGAAAAAAAATTTCTGAAGAAAACAATACAAAGAACTAAAAAAACCTAATCTAAAACCTTAAAAGACACACTGACCTTAAAAATAATTTGGCAGAAATATATACCAAGAAATGAAAGAAACTTTACTTACTTCAGATTATGACACAATTAGAGATGCTAATCGGGACAGGTTTTTTGAAATCCCGGGCTTCGGGATTTAGTGATGGAGTCTCGAAATCCCGAACCGGGATCCCGGGATTTTCGGGACTTACAAAATCCCGAAAAAATTGTGCACATATGTGCGTCTTTATAGTAATTATAATATTTTAATTTAACAATTATTTTTTTGCATATTTTAAGGTTACTTATATAACTCACGACATTTAATTGCAAATTTTAATTGAAAAGTGCGATGTATGTATGTATGTAAACATTTTTCCTAGAAAAGAAAACGCCATATATCTGTGGCAATAAATAATAATGGCTTAAGTCGAAATGTCTTGTTTCGAGATATTAAGGGCATTGTCTAAATTGTGTTTAGTTTTTATATAAAATTTTTAGCCACCGAAAAAGATGCACATTTACTTGGAACAAAACTGTTAATTTTATAAAAAAAAAGAAAACGTTTTATTAGTTTATTTATATTCGTTGTTTTTTAGTTAAGATTTTATGAAAAAATCCATTGGCAGAAAAATAAAAACTAAAGTGCACTTAAGCTATTATATTGAAATGCAAAATAATTTGTTTTGATAGTAAGTCGCTTTAGATTAAATTGAAAATTGCGGAAAACCTGAGATAATGTATAGATATTTTTTAAATAAGTTTTCAAATTAAATTAAATTTAAATACAAGTTTTTTTCTTAAGCCTGGTACGGAGTTCATACGGAATTTCAGGTTTATAAATTTACATTTATTTCTACACGGAAAAATAATCGTGTAGCCTTTTGTGTAGAATTATATTTCCATAAGCACAAATTTGTTTATTTTTGAACTTAGAATGCACAAGAACACTAAAAATTAATTACTATTTGATGAAAATTAGAAATGTCAAAAATTCCGTCACCAAACAATTGTTTGAACATTAATTTTTGTTTCAGTTGACTGAAAAAACTCTCCACTTATATTTATAAATCCCTAAGATAGGCAACATATTTAAAAATTCCGTGTACTTTTCTTTTGAAAGTCCGTACTAGCAAATGGAAATTCCTTTATGAAATTTACCAACCTGAATTTCCGTAATTTTTTTTACATATAGTTAGTATGAGAACCTGAAATTCCGTATGAACTCCGTACCGGGCTTTATGAGGAATATTTTGAATGGGCTGTAAGTTATTGAACTCAAATGTATACAAGTTTTAATGCTCAAACATTTTAATATTAATAATATTAAAGCTACATTAAAAAAAGATTAAGTTGAGTTAAGATGTTATGGCTTATGTATTATTTTCCATGAAGACTTAAGCTAAAATATAAATGCGTATAGTTTTAATATTAATGATATTTTAAAATTGAAATTTAGCTGAGTGATAGATCTTGAAGAAGAGAATAAGAATATGTAATAAAATGAAAAAGCACTTATGTCAACTTAATCCATTATTATTTATTGCCACAGATACATATATACCATTTAATATTATCTACGAAAATATTTATTGAAAGCAAATTTTTATTTTAACAAGGAGTTTCTAATAATTTTTAATATAGAAGATGACCGCCAAAAACATTATTTATGCTAAAAATCGGGATTCAGATAATCCCGAAAATCCCGGGCTTTAAAATTAAAAAATCCCGGGCTACGGGATTTGCATAGTCCCGAAAAGCCCGGGATTTCCGGGCTCGGGATGCGCAACGTAAGGTTGGCAATTGAACACCTCATATCGCATCTACAACGCTTTCTAATTACTTTTGAATTTTTATAAAATACGCATAGTATTTTTGTTTTTTTTTATTTTTATTTTTATTTTTTTTTCATCTGTCATGTCATTTAGAGTAAAGTCATAATCGTATTTTTAATTAACTTCATTTTTTTATTTTTGTCGTCCTAATTTCTGAAATTGAACACTGTGCATAGACTTGAGTAGAAAATTAATATGAAAAGCCTACTTGACATGTGGAACATTTTTAATATACTTATGTACATAAGTATATATAAATACATTTTTTTTGTCCCACATATTAGAAAAAATTATAAATTTTAAGAACATCCACTCCACAAACGTGCTAGGTATCATTTATCACATACTTACACATACATGTCTTGAACAAACTATACCCAGCAAAAAATAAATGAACGCGTTCAAAATGAAATAATGTTTCATGCTTTCTTGAGCACTTGTTTCTTCGAATGCATTCTGAATATCATCGTGAACCCATTAAAAACCCATGCGATATTACTGGGTAATATATTGAAATAAATACCCAGAAAAAAAGACATACAAAAACATAATTAAATCATTATATTGTTACATTTTCACAAAACAAGTTTTATCTCCCTCAAATATCAAGAGTACAGTAGCTCAGTGGTAGATAGTGTGCCTTGAGAGTGAGAGCAGCACAGTTCGTATCCTTCGACAAAATTTTTTATCTATTTTTTTGTTTTGTATTTAAGGGAAAAAAGCATCATCGAATCAGGGAACTTGCATGGGATAAATTAATTCCTTTGAATGAATATCATAGTATTTAAATTCTTGCACAAACCCATGATCTCCAATATCCAGCTAATACAGAAAGCATGCATGTTTCACCTAAATCGAACCAATGTGTGTCATCACTTGAATCCATGATTCAACACATGAATTGCTAAATTTTTTTTGCTGGGTAATGACAAGTACACCCAACTTTAATAAAAATTTTTCATAAATTAAAAAAAAAATATGTTAGCAAGAGGTCGTATGAAAAGTGTTTCAGACGTAAAAGGAACAAAAAGTGGCCGCATAGAAAAAATTTGAAATTTAAATAAACATATGCATACATACATATATAAAAGCAAAATGTAGCGGGAAATAAAAATTATTTAAAGTACGTTTACCTTCTGCTCACGCATGACAAATAAAAGTAAATGTCCTTATTAATGTTGATGACAGACAAAGGTGTAGACTTGCCCAAAACAATTAAATAAAAATAAAATAATTGCAAACACTTAGAGAAATAAGCTGTTAAAAAAATGTATAAAAGGAATAAATTTAGCTAAGTGGATGAAACTGAAGGTTATTGAATATTATTTCACAAGTTTATTGTTTTGACGTATCCACTGAAACGAAAGTCAGCTGCAATTCTGAATTAAATTTTCTTGTCAAGTTCGTTTTGGTCTTATACTATTGTATGGCCTGTACCACGATGTCGAAACGTTCGATCGACAACTTGTACTGAAAACAACAATTAAAAAAGAAAATCTATTTTTATTTTCAATATAAGACATCGTAGGAGAGGCCGTAACACAAAAATAGGAAATTAAATTATTTGGGTCTTATTTTTTTATGAAATTTAAATTTTTACAATAGAAATAAATTAACTCACTTTATTGTACTACAAACATTTAAGAGCTTTATTTTTTATAGCAGAAATGCACCATCACGAAATCGAGTAAGCAATACAGTCGCCCGTTTTCGGTCATTGGGATCTGTTTGTGACTTATCTCGGTTTTTGGTAACCGAAGCTAGTTGGCCATCACGTTCACACGCATTACATTCACCAAATTTTTTTTGCGGGCATATTTAAGGATCGTGTAACTATACGCAAATAAACTGCAGCAATATAATAAATGAAACTATTGCGATTGCTCAGCCAGGCACAGCAAGGACCGGCTGCTTGCGAAGAGGCTGATGGCAGGAATCTAAAAGATATTATTTTTAGAACTTAATTTTGTTAACTCTTCATAATCAAAACTATCTTTTGTAACTAAAATTTTTTATTTTACAATAAAAAAATAAATAAGAAAATTAATAAAAAAAATATGCAATTGTTAGTGACTTATGGCTCACACTGTATTATTTACTCTTTGCTGGGAATGCTATAAAATTTTTTTTTGCGAACGGTTCTTTTTTTATCAAATATTTTTATCTAATTTTTCGACCTTTTCTGTGAAAATGAAACTATTTTTCCGAGCTTTAGGTAAGTTATTAAATTCTTGTATTTATTATTACGATCTTTCGTAAACCTTCGGTTTACTTCTTCAGGATATAGTATATTGTATTTTGATTTTTCTGTTTTTTTGTTTTTTCTTTTTCCTTTTTTTTATTTGAAAATTGTATACATAATTGAAAAAAAGGAAAAAGAAAAAACAAAAAAACAGAAAAATCAAAATACAATATACTATATCCTGAAGAAGTAAACCAAAGGTTTACGAAATATCGTAATAATAAATACAAGAATTTAATAACTGACCTAAAGCTCGGTTATTTTTTTAAATAAATATTATTCCTAGTCCCAAAAAGTTTGTTAAATTTTAAACAATTTGTTGCGACTTATTTAAATCAGTATTTAAGTTATTTTATTCAGAAATAATTTCTTAATCAGGCTTAAGTTCAGTAATTTCAATTCTTGCCGAATGAAATATTTTTATTAATTAATGTGAGTTTCTAAAGAAGAGAAGAAAAATTAAAGTAGACTTTATTAGCTGGGGGAAATACCCATATTTTTCTGTGCAGCATCTTTTTTTTAGAAAGTCGCATTAATCATTCAATAAGAATTGAAATTACTGAACTTAAGCCTGATTAAAAATTATTTCTGATTAAAATGCACTACAGTTCAATTAAATCAAAAAAATATCTCACTTAATTCATTATGGGTATGTGACAAAAATATGTTCACTTGGCAATCACAGCTTCAGAATGCTGGAAAGCGAAGTCAACTGTAGAAAGCAAAAACAAAGTAACATAAAGCCACTACAATAATACTTAAATGTATGGTGCATCGAATAAGTAAAAATAATTAATGTTATGATCGTAAAAAGATAAGTAAGAATAGTTTAACATACTTAGTTATAGTGATATAACTTCGTGCTAACCTAAATAGAAAATGAAAAAAACAGAAAATTAATAGTGATACTTACAAATGATTTTACTAAAGGTAAATTAATAATTGTATACACAATCAATTCTCATATTCCATTTCATAGAAATTTTAAGTTAATTAGCTGATGTTAATAATAATCTCTACCTCAGTAGATAGACTGATGGGTGCTGTTGAAGTGCGTGGCTGCATAGAAAAATATTGCTATTTCCCCCAGCTAATAAAAAGTCTAGTTTAATTTTTCTTCTCTCCTTTAGAAACTCATATTAATTAATAAAAATATTTCATTCGGTAAGAATTGAAATGACTGAACTTAAGCCTGATTAAAAAATTATTTCTGATTAAAATTCGTTACAGTTCAATTAAATACAAGAAAAATGTCTCACTCAAGTTATTTTATTAAAAAAAAAATACGGCCGTTTGGAAAAATATTAAATAAATTAAAATATTGCTGGTTCTTCACACTTTCAGATAATGAAATTTTTTTCATGCCTTAAATTATACGCCATTCATTAAAAACTTAAAAAAAAATTTATAAGAAAATTTGAAGGCGACTAAAATTTACTTTGGGTATAAGTCAATAGTAATAATTCGGTGAAAAATTTTGTAACAATATTATTTAGACATTCCTCAACGGCAACGTGGCTGATAAAATCATCAATAATCTATATTTTTATCAATAAGCTCAATTATAATCCGAATTCCGCGTGAGTTTTTTTACTTTTCCTTTTTCTTCAATTATCAATTTTATTTTGTTTTACCTTTTTTACCAAATATAACCATATAAGGACACCACTATGTGACTAAAGACCATAGGTAGCAAAACCTTCAAAATTCAAGGAAACAATCAACTACAAAAATTTACATAAGATCTCAATTAACAATTTTTAAGAACATATGAACTTCCTAGGAATGATTCTTAACACCGTTTAGGTAGCGCTTAGATAGCCGCAAAAGTGCAAAATTTCCCGAAAAATTTTTAATTTCATTTGTTTTTTCCTTACTTCAACATTTAGGTACTGTGCTATCTATTACAAAAATAACAAAAAAAATATTCGTATTATGTTTATAATGTTGATGGCCCTGGACTTCCTTTAAGTTGTGTATCCAAATCATCATCTGAATCATCCGAATTTCACTCTGATGCAGAACTAATGGTGTTCACAGGCATCAGAGTAAATCAAAATTCCGAAAGGTTTGCAAGATATGAGCCTGAGAAAATGATCAGTTTTTTGCAAAAATGACACCGAGGGCCCAATACTTTGGGGCCCATAAAAAAAGTACATGATTTGGGGTAAAACTGGGAGACACGGGTGTTTTATTTTTCGCATATGGTTATATTTTCATGAACTAAAAAATTACACACAGTGATATTCTAAGCTAGACAAATTTTCTTTAAACACAAATTTTTTTCTCGAGAAAATTATTTCCCGTGAGAAATAATTTCCAAAGGAATATTCATGATTGAGCTAAATATTTTACGTAAGTGCCATTTTGTGCAAAAACATCTCATGAGCAAATGTCCTTGACTGTATTTTAAATAAATAGTTGCTCAAGTCACTGGCTATAGTTGTATTGCTTAAAGTTGTAATCAAAATGAATACAAACAAAAATACAACATTTATAAAATATTTTGATTTTGAGAAATTTGTTTTTAATTGACTTTTCAAATTATACATTAAATAATATAACATGACTTGTGAATTGGGCAAGGTGTGAAATATTTTCCTTGTCTTAACTTGCATTCATGGCCTATTGGGCATTAGCCAACACCAGAACCTGCTAACACCAGGACATGGCCGGACACCTCCACGTGTACGAATATAAATATTCATTTCTATTTGTACAAATTCATTTTGTTTCTCTGTGCCTTTTTGTGTGTGTGTGTGTGTGTGTGTGTGTGTGTATGTGTGTGTGCTTCTTATTAATTAATATAAATAACCCCCGAGCTAGTAGAGTAGATGTTATTAGTAAGTTTTGTAAATGTTTTTAATTTTAATTAAAACATTTTGTAAAATATGTATTCTGGTTTTAAAAAATGTTTTCTTTTTTCCTTTGCTTCCTAACTCCAATCTTAAGTGTTAAACCAGAACACATGAGTGTTATATAAATTATGTATGATTAATGGAACTACACTCATATGTCAACGTCTGCTCTTGGCAGTTTGTTAATTAGTGCGTTCTTGTAGAAAATTTAATCTGTGATTTTTATTTCTTAGTTTTAGTAAATTTTATTTAAATTGGTATATTTGAAAGAAAGGAAGAAATTTAAATTAAATACAAAATGTAAATGAATTTTTAATAAAATGAGAACAAGTCCCCGTCTAATGCACCAAATACGAAAAGCACACAGCAAAAAAAAATTGGCAGTTCTAAAATTGATAAGAAAAATGCTATTTATTTTAGCCAACTTAGAGACCAGGATACAAATTACGGCATTCGATATCGAACAAATTTTCATACTATTTTAATTGTGTTTGTATGGAAATTTCGATCGATATGGAATGCCGTAATTTTCTCCCAGACTTGAAGATAGCAAAAAAACTTAAAGAAAAACTTGAGGGAGTATAAGGTTAAAAAAATTTTTAAAAAAATCCTCAAAGCAAGCATGAAAAGAAATTTCATTTGAATATGGCTAACAAATTAATAAATTACTTTAGTTTTCGCTACCGAAGACTATCGATGACTGTCAATAAATTACAAAAGACTCAACGAAATAGCGACCACATAACAAAATTAAATAAGGCCCAAAAATATTAAAAAAATATTAAATATTAAATGAGTTCGGTTTCATTACGCTTTTTTTAATACGGTTTTATTTCATTGATATTGTAAGTTTTTTCATAAATTTTCCCTTGGGCCTTATTTCATGTTTTTGTATTTTATTAACCCCCTACCAGAAAAAGGGGTGTTATAAGTTTGTAGTGTGTGCCTGTGTATCTTTCCATGTCCACGTACATCCCAAACGCCTAGACCGATGTAGATTTAGTTTTTTCTGTTTGAAAGGTGACTTGATCGAGAAGGTTCTTAACAATGTTTGAAGGAAATCGGTTCAGACGTTTAGAAGATGTCACATGTTTTCTAGATATATCGGTGGTTTTTAAAATATTTATTGTTATTTCATTTGGATTTATTTAATTTCTTGTTTGGACGTTATTTCCTTCGGAGTTATTTCATACCGCCATTACAAAATAGCAGCTATTGTAGAGTCTACCTTTCGACAAGTCATGTATATTTAAACTTTATTTTTTTAAGAAAGAAGTGCCCAAATTTTGCCAGCTAAAAGCTTACTTATTTTATAATTTATCCACTAAATATAAAATTTCTTTTGATACACCCTGTTCATATGACAACAATTAAAGGGTGTTTTCTTAAACCCTATACGGCTTATGAAAGAGTTAACTGTCATACTTCGCTCACTTTTTGACATTTATGATCAGTAAATCAACATGAATGGATTGTCGCTTGAGCAACCAAATTATCCATACTTTTTTTTTTAAATCATCAACCTGTAGACGACTTTGTAATTTTAATGGAGAACATAATTGTTCATTTGCGCCAGCCATCTGTCGAACTATGGATAAACTTCATAATAACATCAACATGCCGTAGGAATATTTGTACTGCCGCCTCATTTTGTACTTCGCTAAATCTTCAGCAAGTTCGTTCGTTCAAATACTGAAAATATACAAGATTAAGAACTTTTAGGAAGGACATAAAACACTAAAATTTTGGCAGATTAAATTTTTAAGCTATTACCAAATTTAACAATACATATTCGAAAATGATCGAAAATTGATAAATCGACTTCATAGATTTTTAACGATAGAGATATAGCTTTAGCGAGTTACAGAATAAGGAGGCTGAAGAGAAAGAATATTGCCGAAGAAAATACCGCTGTAAGCGAAAGTGTGGAAGAAGCTCTAATGTTATCAATTCATCGTCGGTTGCAAGAGCTGGGGTTCTGTCCATGAATTTGGGGAAGTATCTTGGTTTATACCCATTTAAGATCCATTTTGTGCAGGAACTAAGGCCACGATATCATCATATCCATCGTTCTTTTGACGATTGGGCAGTTGAAAAGTGATCCGACGGCTTATCGCAAAATTATGCACAGCATTGAGGATTATTTTTTAATGGGTTTGTTAGTAAACAAAAATTGCAGCATAAGTAGTGAAATCAGTCCACATCAGACCTTACAGACTCCATTACATCCAGACAAATTACACGCCAACAGCAGCAGTGGGCCTCACTTCTTCTACTATGAAGCTAGTCAATGTAGATCGTTACCACATGAGGTGTACATCCGGAAAAGTTGTGGTTTTAAGAGACTGGAACTACGTGCTATAGGACGACAACCGTAATAACTGACTTATTGAAATCAAAATTTAGCAATACTATGGTTTGGAGAAACGGACCTGTCAATTGGTCTTAACGTTCGTGCGTTTTGATATCCTTAGATGACCAGATTTTAACCAGAGAATGACAAAAGTATCGTTTGAAGTACTCTTTAAGTATTGGCCGTTAAACAACTCTGAATGCGTATAGCTAAAAATAAAAAAATACGCTCATATGCAAACATACGAATTAATTTTAAGCCGAATGCGTATAACTACATATAAACATCCAACAACTACATCTGTATACATTTTTTAAATTACGCAGCCCAAACAACAGCAACTAAAATTTATATACTTTGTGAGTTACAATCATACACATGAGTACAAAAAATACTCAGACTATTAATCGGCTATACATGCGTAAATACAGTCCTATTTTATTTACAAAAAGGTATGTATATGGTGGCGACTGATGAATAAATATCACGAGAATCATGCGTTTATTTTATTTATGTCCGATTAAATATCCGTAGCCTGAGTGTAAGCACACTCAGACCATTGGTATGAGAGAGAGAAAGAGTCAATGAACTTGATACGCATCTGCTTTTTTATTTTTAGTTGTAGGGTATTTTAGTTTTTCGACTAAACGAAGTTGATATGCTTTTGTATGATAGAATCGGCTATATGAACAACTATGACGCCTAAGAGAAAAAATGTGAGCGTTCGAATTGTTTGAGCTACAATTATAGTTATACGAAATTACTAAAATTAAGACAATTTATTTATGTATATGGATTTTTAAGTATTCATTGTTATTCTCTGGTTTTGATTTATTCCTGCAGTTATTCACATATAGCACTCATATTTATGATACGAGTACATAACTCATTATACATTTCTGTTAATCACTTTAAACTAGCCAACGAATATATTTATTCTGCTTTCTCAGATCATTATAGTGTACTCATGAAGCTTATTTTTTTACTAGTAGTTGGAGTAAATTTGCTTTTTTACTTCAAGAATTCAGGGACTTAAAAGCCTTAATTCTGTTCGACGATTGTATCGCCTTGTCTATGGACGAAAAAAAGAAACAGTTTTGATTCTTTAAAACATTTATTATTTATTGCCTATGCTAGAAGGTTCGTGTATTTGCTTTATGATTTTGTTCCAAACATTATATTAAACACATATTTTTTCAAGTATTTTTCAAACTATTGTATAATTAATACTTTCATTTAATTTTTATGTTTTAAAAACATGGCAATAATATTTACATTTTTCATTATCAAAGACAACAACCATTTTTGAAGAAAACAATTTAGAGAATTCAAAGACAAGAACTCAGAAGCATTTTCAACCAAAAGCGCCATAAATCTTCTTACTGAATTAGGGAATTAGTTCAAATAAACAAATTCATTGTTTGAACTAATTTGTTTTTGAAATACCCAATTTTGCCCAAAATTCGCTTAAATTTAAATTACTTTAAAATTTTATAAAACTTCAAGGCCATAAAGAAAAAAGTGAATGAGGAGTATAAAGAAAATTTAATAATAATAAACAACAGCTGAGTCCTGCTGGTTGGGAAAGAGACACCAATGCAACGTACATGCCTTCACAAAATTACAATTTTAGGAGACATTTCAAATATTTATAAAACATACACAGAAATCCAGGGCCTTTACTCTAGACATGCATATAAAAGTGTTGTACTCATGCAATGACGCACATACCTACATACAAACATATATATGTATGTACATATATACTATACATATACATTTATGTGTAAGTGTATAAAAGCTCACCTGAGCAACAGTGTCCTTCAGTTGTAATGTAATAAAAACATTTCACAACCATTTCTGTTGGTTTTATCTTCCTGTTGTTAGTATTTTTTTTTTCAATGCCAAGATTTCATGATAAGTTTTCATAAAAATTTCCATAAGAGACAAATAAAAATGGGCGCGTGTGCAAGTGTGTATAAATGTATGCATGTGTGTATGTATGTATATATGTATGTGTGTAGTAGGTCCGTTGTTAATGTGTAACTAATGGTTAAAATTTAACTGCAACATAACAATTTGAAATCAGAGAGGGGAAGAAACCCCTGTTTTTTTTTTGCTGCTCTTTAATAAGAACCTGTAGTTGTATTAGACCCATTTAACCACAAAATTAGCACAGGCTAACGGAACAGTAAAACTGTACAAATGTCTGTATATTGCCACTGTACCACAAAAAAAAAGGATTAAAGTTGTTTGCTCTTTTTTTTAAATTGTTGCTTTTGATGTGTGCAGGAAGTTTTATAATGCTGTTGCTGTATGTATGATGTTAATGCTGCTACTGCTACTTTTGCTATCGTTGTTGATTGTATAGAAATAGAAATGGGTTTGGTTTTGTTTGGTTTGTCTAATGCAAAAGGTATGATTCCGCAATAAAAAATAATGAAACTAAGAAAGCAGACAACATTGGCTTAATGTGGTAACATTTTATTTTACACTAGGGAGACCCGAAGGGAATAAAAATTAATATAATTAAGGACGAGTGCTATTGTATGGAAACACTGTAAAGTATAAACTTGTTTTAACTGCTGTCCACTGTTGTTTCCAGATCTTCTAATTTTTATTGTTGCTCATTCACATGTCATTTTTATACTTGGCGCAAGTAACCTCGATGGTAATATAATTTTATTTGTTTTAATTTGGCCCTTTCTAAATATAAAAAATAGGTCCAAAAAAGAAATGCTGCAGGGTTAGAATGGTCCAACAAAATGTTCCTCCTAAGATCTTAATCGTAAGATTAAATTCTGCGAACATATTTTATATCTAGCATGAAAAGGTAAAATGGTTTTCTAGGCATATTGAAAAAAAATTGGAACTTTTTCAAAAATGACAAATAAAACTTATATGTACAAGAGTTAAGTTACGGTCACACTTGACAAACATTTGCCCAGAAAAGCGTAACCAGTATATACTAATGAGAAATCTTTTGATTCAGTCACGTGTTAATTGAGTTCAATAGCTTTCAATAATATTGTATTATACAACTTTGCCTATTTGTTAAATACGAAACTAATTAACTTAATAAATACGTGTCTGAAGGAAAAAATGTTGCATTAGTATTTATTGGTTACGCTTTTTTGGGCAAATTTTTGTCAAGTGTGATCGTACCTTTAAATGGTTTGACAACAATGTTCCTTGTTAGATAAGGTGTCTGTTTAGTTACTTTCCTAACACAAACTAGCAACGAGGGAGTATACGGCAATCATTTGTAATATTACTCTACCAGATAAAATGTTATCAAATAAAAGTAAATGAACGCTTTACTACCAAAAAAAAAATGCTAGAAACGCGAATGGAATTCACGATACAATTGTACTTTTTTAATATATTTTGCAAATTTTTCTTTGATAACACTGTTTAGCAGTGAAAAATGCAGACAATATTGAAAGTATGGGTCCGATAGAACTACCAAAGGATAGTAAATAAAACGCTATACTCAGTTTTCGAGACAAATTTTTTTATGGGATTCCACAGAATTCGAATATCAACGTGTATCAACGGTATCATCAGTTTTTTACCAACAAATAAGATAATTCAGACTTGGTGATAGCTTAAAACTGTATATGACAATAATGTAGCTAAGAGTCTACCAAACAAATCTTGTTAATATCTTGTGGCAAAAAAAATAATTTGTTCGTGCAAAAATTAAAAAAAAAATTAAAATTTTTCAAAACAACTTACAGGAGGGACTCCTAATTTTTTGCCAACAATATTGTGCAAAGTTGAGGCTAATAGCTTATACAGACCACTGTGTTCTGTTGCTGTTGCTCCGAAGATCTTCACAGCACAACGACTGTTACGTTGCAGCCAGTGTTACCGTTGGAAATTTTGAAAAAGGGTTACAAAAAGGGAATTTCTAAGAAAAAAAGAGGCAATCTTAAGAACAACAAAAATTATAACAAACTGGTTTAATTTTAAAAGCATCAACCCTAAAAATTAAATTTTGCATATTTTAATACTAAAAAATATCGTATAGAAAATAAAGCCGTAAAATTAAAAAAAAATAGGTGATATAATCTGTGTTTATAATAAAAAATTATATTACTTTATAAATTTAAATTTGATAATACGCCTTTATTAATTCTTGACAAAAATTCAAAACATAACTTTTAACAAAAAAAAAAAAACAGAAGAGAGGTGGCTTAGGACACCTGATTATAGCTATGCTGCTTAGTTATATAAAACAAATTTCATGTGTGCAATAAAAAAGTAATCAAATCATATTATATGATGTTAAATTCTCTGAAAATATTTTAAAATGTTACCATTTATTTCCCCTTTTTTTCTTTATTAGCGGCGTACGACTAAATTAATGTATTGTTTGTGGCCGGCTTACAGCCGAGTGTTCCCTGGTTTGTGCTCCTGCAAAACAAAACAAAAATAATTTGAGCAATTGTTCTCATTGTTTTTGTTCTCTTTTTGTTTCACTCACTTCAAAGAACGAAACTCTGCTTTTAAGTACAAAAAAAATCAAAACAAAAATGAGTTTATAACTGTAATAGTGTTGATTATTTTTATTATGAAAATTACATTCTAACTCCTGCATCGCGCAATAAATAGCATAGCTATAAAAATTTTGAAGTAGTGAAAAAAATATCAAAATGTAAATAATCCCATAAGTCGACTTCAGTGTTTTCAGAAGTTCTGACGCTACCGCTAAAATATTTAAAAGCTCTAACGATTGCTTCTAATTTCGTGCAATCTTTTCTTTGCACATGTATCATTGTAACCACTGCAGCTTTCAAGACGGACTTAATATAGCACATGAAAATAAAACGTTTTTAAGTCAGCTTAAGTGATCATTACATATTGCCACATAAATCTTCATACATATTTATACTTATTTATATGTACATATTAATTATTGGTGTGATATAAGTTAACCACGCATGACAATACAAGAGATTTTATATAAGATTGCTTATATATATCTACATATATTAAAACAGTACAACTTGTATTAAGGCTGGAAGTTTTAATAAAATGGAAGGTACAAAAAGCATTCCTTCATTTGGTAAAAAAAAGTATAAAAAAGTAGTATACGGGCAATCAAAACAGTGCCAAATTGCTACCTTAGTACCACCAACGGTAACGCTGGTTACAGCACATTCGGTAGTCGTTCGTTCGCTCGTTTTGCTGTCGGCTCAGAAATTTTTGCCAATCACAGCACAGTCGAAGTGAATGAAATAAAAAAAATTTAAGCACTTCCAAACGCTGGTAGATAATATTGCCGAATAGAATATCCCTATAAATTAAAGTGTGGAAGAAGAACCAAATTTATCAATTCGTCGTCGGTCCAAAGAAATGGTCTTCTGGCCGCCTACTACGTAGAAAATTTCATACATTGACCTTGGCCACACGCTAAAGATCTAGCTGATGCAGGTATCGAAGCAATTACCATCATATGTATCGTTCTTTTGCCGATTAGACACTAGAGTAGGTGATTCGACGTTTTATCGCTAAATTGTGTTCAGCGATGAAACTAATTTTTGCCCTAAATGGTTTGTTAATAATAACAAAATTGCAGCGTAGTGAGTAAAACCAATTCACAGCAGATCCTGCTGATTCCATTGTATCGAGCAAAAAGCAGCGTTTGGTACTGTTTACAAGCTGGTGATTTCTTCAAATATGTATTAAACACATTCACTTCGGCAGTCTGCCGACTACACGACTGCAAATGCCGGTAGCAACAATTGCAGATTAATTGTTTTGAAGGCGGCAGCAACATTATTTGCATCTGATATTGAAAGCCAATATCACATATTTCAATGTTGACACTTTCAAATACTTCACATTTATAAAAATATAATCACTTATTTAATATGTTCTTATATTGCGTAAAAGTATACAAATTAATCAATGTATAACAACTACCTTTACATGAGTTTTGGGAGTTTTTTTTTTTGTTAAATACTATCTAATAATTTCAAGCTATAATTCATTTCATATTTTATATTATATTGGCAGCACTGTATTTGCTCATTGTCGCCCCTGTGTCCTGTGGTCGTGGGTTCGATTCCCTGGGTGTTTTCTGCAGACAAGCTAAGCGCTTCGCAAGTTGTGTTTGTTAAAAAATATTAGTCTAAGTTGGCTACAGCCACAAAAGTAGCAGTGTGGTTGTGAAAATAATCATTTTCATACACACCACACATGTATTCTATTTTTGACAGGTTGTAGTCGGTAGTCTGCTGTGGTGAATGTGTTTAATACTTTATGGTCAATGGAGATCGTTGTCACAACCATGTTTGAAAATATGAATGGCTCTACGTGACATATGGCGACCGCAATCGGCGATGTCGATTAGTTGATTTCGAGACCTGAACCTCTCAATAGGCTTCCAGGCTCGTCTCACTTGGCACCAGTAGACTATTTTCTGTGGAAGCACGTAAAGCCCTTGGCGTTTAATGCTAATCCAGCTACAATTGACCCTTGGAGGCCAACATTTTGTGTGTTATTCCTGACATAGGGCCAGCAATGCTCGAAAAAGTGGTCCCAAATAGCGCCTAGAATAAAAAAAATTTTTTTTTGGTTAAAATTAAGGGCGATATAAGAAGAAACCTTTCAATCGAGTACTTATATTGGAAACAACAACAAATTTTCTAATGTTATTGTTGTTTGCAATACAAGTTGTCGATCGAACGATTTCTGGTGACATTGCGGGACAGGCCGTATATTTTTTTACAATCTAAAATTCTATCGGGCTTAAAAAACGCCAGTTATTTTTCTGTTTGATATTTGCTGTCAGAAGCAATCCTAAGAGTCTTAGGACCAATCTTACCAATTCTATTTAAATTAATATTTAAAAGTAGCTTTTAATTGAAAAAATAAATAAATAAAAATAATAAAATATATAAAAACAACTTTTAGGGCCTGTCTATCCCACGATGTCTACATTGGAAACAACAACAAAATTTTAAATTTTGTTTTTGGTTTGAATGTAAGTGTACGACAAGTCGAACGCTGTCGACATCGTGGGACAGGCCCTTCAATATGAATTGATATTTAAATAGAATTGGTGAATTTGGCTCACATTGTGGTTTTTTGTGTTTTACAGTGGCGCTAAATATTTGGTGTTTGACCCAAAAAGACTTGAGTTAGTGTAAATGCATAATATCGTAGCTTTCTTTAAAATCCAACAAAAAAAAATTACACACACAATCCAAAGAAAAGCTAAGATAATTTGCATGTACATTTAAGCAAGACAATTTGCATCAAAAACCGAATACCACCAGTATTTGTTAAGCTGTACCTCTGAAGTTTTTCTGGGTTTCATTAACACTTTCCCATGATCGATTTTTCCTTTATATTTGAAACTAAGGCTTAACAATCCTTCGATAAGTTATTAAAATATTTTTTAAGTTTTATTATACAATGCAGTGCACCAACGGTAAAAAAATTTTCCTACTTTTTTATAAAACTTAAAAAAATTGCTTTTAGTTGAGTCAATTCCTTTTCCATATTTTTATAACCGCAATGGTTTGTGATAATTTTTTATATTTTGTTTTTAATTTTTGTAAAATCTATGTATTATTTAAATTAAGCTTACACTTGTTTAAATGTTTCCTTATCGATGTTGATATACATAAATTTGGCCATGAGTATTATTCTCCAAGGACACGCAAATGGCACAAGATTACAACTAAAATACATTATCATAAAGTGTAATAAGCCTTTTTTGTGTAAAAGATAATCTGGCAAATGCTTAAAAGACTTTCATTCTATTTTTGTCTTCTTTCTTTTTTTATTTAATAGCAAGAAATGGAAGCATTTGCTTTAAGAATTCCATGTAAATAATTTAAATAAGATTATTATGGCAGTTTCTAAGGAACATATTAAAGAATAATTCTTTTCATATTTTCAAAAATAAATTTATACTAATATTTAGTTCCTGTATACCTTTGGTACCGTCAGCCCCATATCTTTATAAAATGGAATTTAACATTTTGACATCATTTTAATTTTTAGAAAATATTTTCTTGAATTTTTTCCCCATTTTAAAGTGTTAGCAATAGTTATTATGTCATTGTTCGTAGGTTCGCTCATTTACTTCAATAGTGTCACAACTCAAAAAAAACTAGTTTTGCGGAGAACGCATTTTAAGTTTTCAATTTACATACAACACAATGAAGACATGAAAATATATCCTTCGCTCACGAGGTGGTAGTACAAGCTATTTATATGAAATTTTTACACAAGATAAAATACGAAATGCCGAATAATTTTGCATCATTAGCTAAAAAAAATGCATTTATTAAGTTATGACACTATTGAAGTAAATGAGCAATATATCGCTTGTGTCTTTCTTTATACATACATAAGTCTTTTTAGTTTATTTTTTGTCTATTTTATGCTTTAAAAAAAAGGAATCAACTTATTTTGCTAATGGCATTTGCTGACTGTTTTTCCCCCCGTTTGCCCCTCTTTTACTATTCTGGTTTTTTTTGTCCCTTTTTGTAAAGGTTACATTTGTGCATTTATTTGGTCTTCTTTTCAAAGGCAAAATGGTTACAAAAAAATTTAAATATATTTTCCTTCGTTGTTGTGAGCAAGGATTTTTTCTAATTTTTTTATTTTTTATTTTTTTTATTTTGTGTTAAATCATGTTGTTACTTTTTTGCATCATTCAGGAACATTGAACCCTTTTATACCAAGAAATAAATGAGGTTAATGTGGTCAGTAAAACAGCAGCAAATGTAAGGAATAAAGGTCATTCACTTTTATTACATTTGCATACAAGATTTTAAAAAATATTTCCTTGTCATTTAAGTAATTTAAAAAGTTAACAAAAAAGTGGAATTACGAGTATATTTTGAGTATAAGTAAGACTTTAGTATAAAATTAAATCTGAACGGCATCATTTCACATACACACAAATGCTGTTTTATTTTTAATGTACTTGTTTTTTAAAATTACATCAATAATATTCAAACTCCTCTAACATCTCTGACATACATCTTCCTTAACCAAACAAACTGCATCGACTTAACGGCTTGGCCCACGGTGTCGACAGAAAACGTTCGATCAACAACTTGTATTGTAAACATATAAAAAAAATTAATTAAAAAAATTTTTTTTTTCAATACAACACAGTAAAAAAAATTGAAAGTCATTCTAAAGGAACTACATTTTCATTGCTTCCAAAAAATCGATATTTTCAATTTGCCGTTAGTTGGTAGAAAGCCAACTAGAAGTTTATTTTAGTCATACAAAACCTTGTAATTCCTCTATAGTTTTAGAAATTAGTCACCAGAATTTTAAAAAAATCAATTTTTTTTAAGAAACTTATGAACTAATTTTGTTCTAAAATTTTGAAGTTATTTGTTTAAATTTACATGAAAATACTGTTTCGCGCTTAAATTCCTATAAAAAGAATCTAATTGTTAAAATAGGTAACTATTAACCATTTTTCTAGATGAAAATATTATCGAAATATTTCTTAAAATCCCTTCCAATCCGGTGACCAGGCATCGAAAAAGAGAATTTCTTGCAATGACAACCCTATGTAAAAATCATTAGAACGGATCGAAATTTGCACTACTTTTCGATCGCAAACTCTACATTTTCATGACTTTTTTTACTGGGAAGTAACCGATCGAAATAGTGAAAATGTGTGAAAAATCCACACATTTTACTACCCAAAAGGGTAGTAAAACCCTAACACCCAGTTTGGCGTTTTTGTTGACCAATTTATTTATGGACCTCCGAGTGTTACGAAAATCTGTGCGTCCGCAAAAAAATGGCGGATTCAGACTTAGAGATAGCGGTAGCTAATAATGTAAACTAAAACTAAAAAATCCAAAAATAAAAAAATCGCCAAATCAAAATAACGCCAAAAAACATAAAAAACGCCAAAACGAAAAAAGCACCAAAAATAAAAAAATTTATACAACTAAAATAAATCGCCAAAACCCGAAAAAATTTCGAGAAACGAAAAAAACGCCAAAACCAAAAAACAATCGTCATAAACCGAAAAAAAAAATCCTAGAAACTAGTAAAAACGCCAAAACTAAGAAAAAGCACCAAAACGAGAAAATCGCCAAAATTAAAACAATCACTAATAAATCGTCAGAAAGCGAAAAAAATCGCAAAAAACGAAAAAAAGTGTAAAAACTAAAAAAATCGGTAACACCGCTAAAATAAATCGCAGAAAACCGAAAAAATCACGAAAAATTAAAAAACGCTAAAACTAAGAAAAATCACCCAATCGAAAAAACCGCCAAATTTACAAAAAAAAAATCACCTAAAATTAATTAAAGCATCAAAACCGAAAAAATATCCATAGCGAAAAAAACGTCAAAACTGAACCAAAATCGCTGAAATTAAAACAAATCGCCAAAAACCGACAAAAACCTAAAAACTAATAAAAACACCAAGACTAAGAAGAAGCACCAAAACGAAAAAACAACAGAAAAAATCGCCAAAATTAAAGGAATCACTTAAACTTAAATAACTCTTCAGAAAGCGCAAAAAACGCGAAAAACGAAAAAAAGACGCCAAGGCTAAAAAATCGCTAAAACTAAAACAAATCGCGAGAAACCGAAAAAAATCGCGAAAAAGGAAAAAACTCCAAAAACTAAGAAACAACACCAAAACGAAAAAATCGCCAAATTAAAAAAAATCACTTAAGCTTAAATTAATCATGAAAAAGCGAAAAAATTGCTTAAGCTATAATAAGTGCCTAAACTAAACAAAAATCGCTTAAACTAAAAAATATCCTCAAAAGCCGAAAAAAAATCTAAAAACTAATAAAAACGCCAAAACTAAGAAAAACACCAACACGAAAAAACAACCGAAAAAATCGCCATATTAAAAATAATCACTTAAACTTAAATAAATCGTCAAAAACCGAAAAAATCGCCGCAACGAAAAAAAAGTGCCAAAACAAAACAAAAATTGCTACAACTAAAATAGATCGCCAAAAACTGAAAAAAATCGCGAAAAACGAAAAAAATGCCAAAACTAAGAAAAAGTGCCCAAACGAAATAAGAAACCGAAAAAATCGCATATATTAAAAAATCACTTTAACTTAAATTAATCGTCAGAAACCGAAAAAATCGCGCAAAACGAAAAAAAACGCCAAAACTAAAACCAAAATCGGTAAAACTAAAATAAATCGCCAAAAACCAAAAAAACATCGCGAAAAACTAAAAAAAAAACGCCCAAACTAAAAAAACCGAAAAAACTACAACAATGAAAAGAGCGCCAAAACTAAAAAAAAATCGTCAAAAAACGACAATAGAGAAACTGGTACCTTAAAATTTCTTAAAACATTTCTACATCAGGTAAGATATTCCTCTGTACGTATATATGATCTTCCGAAACCGCAAATTACCATCAATAAAAAACTTTTTAGCTTAGCCCGATATTGATTGAGCCAAACTATTTGCACAGTGTTTTAAGCGAGATAGAGACGCACACAAAAAGTAATGGGTTCAAAATGTTTTTTAAGTTTACTCTGATAAACATGTTTGCAAAACCGAATAACCTAAAATACGCAAAACATGTTAAGTTTCCACTCAACAATTGAAAATACTGAACTGATAATGAATTTTATTAAAATAAAAACAAAAATAAAACGAAACTATCCTTTGAAATTTATTAAAAACCAAGGATTTAATTGGTTTTGCTTCTTTACTTGTTGCATACATGAGAATATTCGAAACTTTGTTTATCATTTGCTATTTATTGAGGGATGTGTTTCATTTGAAACACAGTATGTATTGATAAAAATTTTATCATATAAAAGAATAGCGTTACTGAAGCAATTTTTTTTGTGCCTACAATATGGTTTTATTACACTAATATTTCGTGTATTTTTTCTTTTTGTATGTACATTTATGAAAAATTGTTTGCTTTTTATACTCACCTCATTGAACTAATGTGTGTTTATTAGTATTTTTAAATTTGTAAACTTATCACAAAATATTTACTCTTCTAGATACATTGTGAATGCCTTGAAACATTTTACCATGAAACATGTCACAATACAGTAATACGATGCTTGTGCAAATAGACTTTTTTTGGCCTGTGGCAAATATTATGTGTTTACCATAAAAATTGAGGTCGTAAAAGAAAATCTTATAAAATGGGCTCAAATATCAGAGAGAAAAATCTAACTTGCCCATTGATATTACCATACATATATGTATGTATGCACCTTATTGTTGCAGCAGTATAATTTTACATTTGCATAGTCAGTTATTTTAAAAATGGCAAATGGCAGATATCTGGTTAATTTTTTAGAGCTGGAATTGCTAAAGTTTTAATAAAAAATGGAAGTGTTTAATAAAAGTTTTAAAATTACAACTTACTTCAAAATTTGCAAAATTAGTGGTCTTGACAAGGCCGCAGATATTTAAAATCCAAAACGGAAGACACCCAAATATGCACCTGTAAGTCCTTATTTCATATTCACACGTACACATAAATGAATATTTTTTTTACTCACACACGCAAAGAAGTAAAATTGATACACAAATAAGTATTACAAAATAGCAGAAGAGCAAGCATACACATAAACAAAGTGGCATGTGTATTCGCGCGCACACACACACACACACACACACACACTCATACCAGCAGCAGGCCGTATGTATTCTAAATGAAAGTATTGCCAGATTGCAGCAAAGGTAAATAAACTGCATACAAAAAGTATAATATGTTTATGTGTGGTAATACGAGTGTGATGTGGAAAGTTAATACAAAAAAAAACTACAGCCTTTCGCAAAATTAAGAATAAAAAATACTAAAGCAAGAACCGTCAATTTTACATGAATCAGCACATACTTTTCACACTAAAGCTTGATATGGGAGTTCATACGGAATTTCAGGTTCTCATATAAACTGTATGTAAAAAAAATTACGAAAATTCAGGTTGGTAAATTTCATAAAGGAATTTCCATTTGCTAGTACGGAGTTCAAACAATTGTTTGGTGACGGAATTTTTAACCGTAACGGGCTTAAAGCCCGGTTCTTACGGAATTTCAGGTTTGTAAATTTACATTTATTTCTACACGGAAAAATAATCGTGTAGAATTATCCTTGCATACACACAAATTGGTTTATTTTTGAATTTACCCCAGTAAAAAAAAATTGAAAGTCTTTCTAAAGGAACTACATTTTCATTGCTTCCAAAAAATCAATATTTTTAATTTGCCGATAGTTGGTAGACAGCCAACTAGAAGTTTATTTTAGTCATACAAAACCTTGTAATTCCTCTACAGTTTTAGAAATTACTCACCAGAATTTTAAAAAAATCGATTTTTTTAAGAAACTTATGAACTAATTTTGGTCTAAAATTTTAAAGTTATTTGCTTAAATTTACATGAAAATACTGTTTCGCGCTTAAGTTCCTATAAAAAGAATCTAATTCCTAGATGAAAATATTATCATAGAACACAAAAAAGGACATTTTTCCTAAAATCCCTTCCAATCCGGTGACCAGGCATCGAAAAAGAGAACTTCTGGCAATGACGACCCTATGTAAAAATCATTAGATCGGATCGAAATTTGCACTACTTCCAGATCGTAAACTCTACATTTTCATGACTTTTTTGGAGTGTTTTTTTTTACGGGGTACAATGCACAAAAATATTAGAAATTAATTACTATTTGATGAAAATTAGAAATGTCAAAAATTCCGTCGCCAAACAATTGTTTGAACATTAATTTTTGTTTCAGTTGACTGAAAAAAGTCTCCACTTACGAGTATATTTATAAATCCCTAAGATAGGCAACAAATTTAAAAATTCCGTGAACTTTTCTTTTGAAAGTCCGTACTAGCAAATGGAAATTCCTTTATCAAATTTACCAATAATCCAATAGATTTTGGATTATTATTATTATTATTATACCTTTATTAAGCCCGGTACGGAGTTCTTACGGAATTTCAGGTTTGTAAATTTACATTTATCTCTACACGGAAAAATAATAGTGTATCCTTTTGTGTAGAATTATGTTTGCATAAAAACAAATTCGTTTATTTTTTAATTTACAATGCACAAAAACACTAAAAATTAATAATAATTTAATGAAAACTAGAAATGTCAAAAATTCCGTCGCCAAACAATTGTTTGAACATTAATTTTTGTTTCAGTTGACTGAAAAAAGTCTCCACTAATATTTATAAATCCCTAAGATAGGCAATAAATTTCAAAAATTGTGTGTATTTTTCTTTTGAAAGTCCGTACTGGCAAATGAAAATTTCTTTATGAAATTTACCAATCTGAATATCTGTTATTTTATTTACATAGACCTTGTATGAGAACCTGAAATTCCGTATGAACTCCGTACTAGGCTTTAATGCGGCTAAAAATTAATTTTTGAAATTAAGAATTTATGGGAGGCAGGCGTGTTCTTTTAGGGCTCTTAATACAATTTTCAATTAGACATTGAATATTCTATTCAAATTGTAGGTTTATTATGATGTTCCTTTCATAATGGCAGCTAGAAATCAATTTTTGAATTGCTGTTAGGCGTATACTGGTAGTGATTATAATGAAATTATCAACATATGCAGGCATAAATTGTTCTTGCATTCCGTTTCATAGTTTTATCTGAAAGCCAATTTTTGTTAAGTTAATTGTATAATTGTAACGACTGAAATCAAATGTAGCAGAAATTTGAACTATTGAATTCTTTGAATAATAAAAAAAATATTATATAAGGTAAATTTTTTCTTAAGTTGCTAATTGAGAATATGTGGAAGATAGGCAACTTTTAAACAAAAGTTTTTATAATTTGTTTGTCTAGCACAATCATATCGAATCCTTGTATATTTTGCTTTTTTTTTTTTTGTTAAATACACCGAAAAAATTATTCCCAAAACAATTTTTAAGCAAATGTTTGTTTGAAATAAAATTTAGTTTAAGCAAATATTTTTTATTTTTTTCCAGTAAATTGTTTGTTCCAAAAATAAAAACAGTGTATGGAGCAGAAACATGCCACGACTTGTCGGCTTTAAAATCAGTTTTTTTAAGTCCAGAGAATGGTGCTAATTTTTGTTTTTAAGGACATAATTAAAAATTCATAATTTTCCACAAAATGCAGCAGTTTTTTCTTCCACATTTTTTTTTGTGTGGAAAAAACGCACTTGGCATTTAAAAGGATAAAGCAATTTTAAAGAAATGTTTGCATAAATTCTAAAGGAATAAACGGAGGCCAATTGTGTGCGTGGTGGCGTATACGCTATATCTATAACTTTTATTTATTCCGTTTGTTAAGCGGCCCATCCATTATACAATATTATTGTATATGTTAGTCATCCTATTATTTTAATTTTGCCCTAAACTTTGCAATGACTGGCACAATACATTTCAATTGAATATGGCACAACTTTCGCACACTAAAATACAAACATATATTATTAACCATCCATGTAAAAATCCAAATATTTAAACTATCACATTTATTATTACAAGGACGTAAATATTAAAAAAATAATATAATTTATTTTAATACATTTAATTTTCACTGCACAAAAAATATCTTTAATGATAGGCTTCACCTTTCTGCGGAAAAAACATTGCGCAATATTGCCAACACATTTCACTGTACGTTGCACTTCCTTTGGATGTACTCGTACAATAAAAATCAGGATTATTTTGATTTTCGCCAATATATTGTGCAACCTTCAAATATGGCTTACACATTGCACAATACGAAAAATTGCACAATTAGATTGCAAATGTGTAGGCCGCTTTAAGGCAAACTTAAGTTTGGAAAACAGCTTGGAGAAATATTTTAAAACTCAAAAAATTATTTTCTTTAAAGAAAGTTTATTCCTGGGGCAATGAATGGTCCGTCCATCCATCGGTCCACCTGTCCTTGTCAATATAATACAATTTTTCAGGGTTTGCTCAGGTTTTATAACCAATTCCCACAGTTGCTTAAAATAAAGCATTTTGTTATTCAACCTTTTTCATTTTAGAAAATATATTTGGTCGTGTAAAGGGTTAAGGAATTCCTTAATAATGTAAAGGTTTTTGCGCCTCTTCCTTAAAAAAACACATACCTTCAAATAAACAACAAAGAATGTTTCTGTGCACACATGTTACCATTTAATATAAAAAGTTTAAGAAGTATAACAAACATTCCTTTAAAGGTGTTGACAATGCTTTCTATATTATTTTTTATTACACATTTCTTTGTATGCCGGAATGAAGTGTTAAGTGCTTGTGGAAACAACATAACAATTTGTTAAGTGAACAAACTATTTTACCCCATTTATTTTATTATATGTTATATTTAAAAGGACATACATTTTATCGATCCTTGAAAAAAATGTCTTTTCGTTGGGGTAATTTGTCAAACTAAATATGTACATGTATGTGTAATTATACACATGAGAGAAACTCTATGTCAGCTAATAAATTATTTTAGCTTGTAAATATAAATAATTATTTCTTATAGAATACTTTTTTCGCCTGCATGATTTGGACAAATCATGGTGATTTGAGCAATTCAAGTTAATTTATAAATTTTTTATATGACAAAAGACTATTTTTCGAACTGGATTTATCTATGCAACCCAACGTTGCTTTTAAAATTACAAGCTCCATCCCTGGGTCAGCCATCAATAGTGATTGACACTATTGATTCCATTGTGAGCAAATCAACTTGATTTGAGAAAATCATGTCGAAGTGTTTCCATTATGTGTTGTAAGTGTTTTTGTATTCGAGTTCTCGCATTCAATTTTACATTTGAATTTTTATAAGATAAAAAATAAAAAACTTTTGTTTAATAATAATTGGGAACAAAGTTACTCTGTATTAATAATAACCAGGGAAACCAGAAATATGCTCTAAAAAAAGTGTTTTATGCGCATTCCATATGCACTAAAAACTTGAAAATATGCACCAAAAAGTGAAAAAATATGCTCTTAAAAATAAAATAAATTAATTTATTTGTAAACGAAAATATATTTTTAATTCAAAAATTCAACAACATTTGCATATAAAATAACACAAAAATAAAAAATGAACAAAAGAAGGAAACAAAATTAACAAACAACAACTAACTGGGTTTGAAGTGCAGCTTAAAACAAAATTACCATAGAAATTTTGACTAAAACAAATTATACAAATTAATTTTTATTGGATGCTCTCATAACAACTTAACTTCAATTTCAAAAAATCACGATATCAGAATTTGAATAAATAAGACAAGATTTTTATTTATAATTTTTATTGCAACAAATAACAAAATATTGACCTAGAATTTCAAATACAAATCGTTTCTGTCTCATTTAAATAAACTTTTATACATTGACAATATTCCTTCAACGTCTACTCGGGGCAGAGTAGAGTGGCAAAACTGAATTTCTATTGAAACTAACTGTAAAACTGAGTAATATACATATAAGACAAATGTATACACTACATGGAACATTGGAACAGAGATTTAGATGGCGAAAAATAAAATTAAAAATTTTGACCAACCCCTTAACTTGTAACCATATTAATTTTTCTTTAAAACTTAAATTTTTATTTCGAAAATGACATTTTAATAAGTTTCTAGAAAAAAAATTATTGTATATTTTTTTTTTCGAAGTGGGGTGTTCTTTTAAAAGGACTGTTGCGCCAAATGGGTTAAGATAGATAAAAAATTATATAATATGCCCAAAAAGCGTAAATTATGCTCCAAATATTCAAAAATATGCTAAAAATATACTAACAAATCGATGCCAAAATTCATAAAAAGCTCTGAAGTGGACAAATATCTTGTCACCGCATTAATACGTTACACAAGAAAAAATATGCAATTGCATATTTGCGGTTTCCCTGATAATAACAGAGAATTATTTGGGCGAAATGAAAGAAAAATGCCAACATCAACTTTCCTCTTCTAAATTATTTTTTTAGTTTTTATCAAATCGTAAACTCAGCCATTTTTATTCGCACTTAAATGTTACTTTTTCGGATTTGTAAGTCACCAATAATGGATGACCCAGAGTTGCATTTGTAGTAACAGCAGCTGCGCAGTGTTGCAGACAAATTCGATGTAACTTGCAGCAAATTAAGTCATTTGAGATAATTTGCTCATATGAAAAATTTATGGGAAATCAATTCGCAAATTAAATGTTTTGACCTAAATCACGTACCCATATATGGAAACGTACTATAAGGAATATCTAATCAAACTTTTTTTTGAAATGTATCAATAATCAATTGATAAAAATTAATGTTAAGAGTTTAATTATTATTACAGTTTCAATATTAATACCGTAGTATCCTTTTCTATTCATATATAGAGAGGCGGGTGTTTCAATACACACATATATGTGACGTGATGCCACAACAGCAACAATTTATTGCCCTTATTGTAGTTTTTATTGGAAATTCTCCTATATGTGACGCGCAAAATAGAAAGGGACCTAAGGGTAAAAACCGGTTTTGTTCAGGAGAGCCATTTTAAAGATTTAAATACGTGTATCTTTGGTTTACCATCACTGAGCGTGCTGGTATTGGTCTCATTTGAAAGCGACACATCTCATGACGTCAGGAACGTGTTGGTCAATCTTGAAAACGCTCGTAGGTCGTCCCTACCTCTTGTTTTGTGTAGTTAGTTTTTACTGTTTTCTACCTAGCGCCCTGTTTCCATGAGTTTGATATCAATTTTACTAGCGTTTTTTCGAATCCAGGTTTATTTTCTGAAATTATTAATTGTGAATTATAATAAATACTCATTTATAATTCTTTTAAATCGTGAATATCACTCTGTTAGTACGAAAATTTTTTCACATAACCTTAGAATCGTCGACTTCAATTTCATAAAACGCGCATATCTCTGGGAGGGAACACTTTTAGGGCATGGGATCGGTCTCATTCGATGCTCAGATATTGTCCACATCAAAAAAAAAAATTAAAATTGATTTTTTTTACTCTTAAGTCCCTTTCTCTATGTGCTGTCACATATAAAGGATATTTGCATATAATGTCCATTAAATACTTTTATATTTTGACCCTTATTTAGTTTCACACACAATTTCTTCATTTGTTTGTGGAATTATAGTTTCATGCTGCTGCCGTTCTATTATCAATCCGCTGATATAAGCAATTTATCTAGAAATGGATTGTTGGCCATGGGGAAAAAAAGTTTAATGCACCCAACTCATCAATAAGAATTTTGCACAACATCGATGGGAAGCGATTTACATATATGCATGTATATTTCGGGATGTTGTTTCATTTAATGAAAAGGGATTCTGTTTGATGTCGTCCTAGGCCCCGTGAGATATTCCGCCTTTTTGCTCTATGAAGAAAAATTTTTTTTTTAAATTAAATATGAAATTTATAACTTGTTAAATTACACTGTGCATTGCACTTGATAGTATGAATTCGATAGTATTACCAAAAAGAAGTAAACCCCTGTACCCAGTTTGGCGATTTTGGTGACCAATTAATTTTTATGAACCTCCAAACATTTCGAAAATCAGTGCGCCCTTAAAAAAATGGTGTCATCAATTTTTGGCCAACAGCTAATTCAGACTTAGTGATAGCGCTTTACAACATATGGCAGTACTGTAGCTAAGAGTCCTCCCAATAAATCTCATTAAAATTTTACGTCGAAAAAAATATTTTTTCGTGCACTTTTTTTAGCAAAAGTAAAGTAAAATTTTTTTAATCATTTCTTTCAGAATAACTAACAGGGACTCCTAAATTTTTGCTAACAATATTTGGCAATATAATCTGAACGTGTCTAGGCAACCTTTTTTTTCGAAAATCATATAATTAATGCACACTTCTCTCTTGAGTTGCAGTAACACTTTTTGTAACAAAAAAAGTATAGTCTAGTAAAAATCTAAGATTTAACATCCGAAATTATTTAAAGGAGCAGTCAATCAAACCGGCAATTATTCGAACATGTCGACTGCGCAAAGCCCCCTTTCAGATTAGGCAACTTTAATTGCGCAAGTATAATTTTCACTTTTATTTATTTTCTTTTGAACTTGCTTTTATGTTCACATTCAGCAACTTTGTTGAGCAAGTTTAATTTTCTTATGCTCGAATTTTCTTAATTTGTTGACGTTTTTTTTTCATTTCTGTATTCATTGTAATTGTGAAAGTGATTTTAAATATTGTGTATACAATGGAAGTTGAAAAAAAAAATAATTTAGTTAAAGATATACTTGAATATACATAATTGCCAAGTACATGTATAGAATTGCCAAGTACAAGCAAGTCTGTACTCAAGTCTCGGCAATTCTTTCCCCTTCAAACCGACCTTTCCTCTCACACCCACAAACACAAGACTTGCGCAAGTAAAATTGCCTAATCTGAAAGGGGCCAAATTCTCCATTGTGTATAATTTTTCGGTTCATGCGTTCGCTTTACATTTTCAGAAGCAAAAGCAATTACATAAATCATTAACGCTGCTTGTAAATATCTCCTAACTGGAGTGCGCTATAAGCACAATGGTCCACTTAAGGTTTTTCGAATACTATCATATAAATCTAAAAAAATTTACATAGCACCGATAAATTAACGGGGTAAAGTTCGAATTATATGCTAAATTTTTCATTGATTGATAAAAATTATCAATATCAACCTGTTTAAAATTTTAATTCTTAGGGTTCTTAAAAGTGTGCCGCCCCGAAAACCATGCCGCCCTAGGCCCGGTCCTCACGGGCCTATACGTAAGTCCAGCACTGATTCGACTGATCTGTAAGACTTCTCATAGTGTGCCTTATTTGCAATTTTTTCTGCCATCTTCATCGAATGTAACCAATATTATTTCATATGTCATATCATTCAATAATCACGCTTTTTTCACTTTAATTCTCCCAATAAAAAGTAAATTAAATGGAAAATTAATAAATTTTTATTTTGTTATGTGTTTTTCATAAGGTGACAAATTTTTTATATTTGGTTCATGACAATATTTTTCCGAATACCCAAAAATATACAAATAGTCATTCAGCTCAGTTTTATAATAATTTTGTCACTGTCACAGAGGTTAGAATATTTTTGATAAAAACTTTTCATTTCCCGGAATTTATTTACATATATGTTAGAACTTTATTTCTAATAAATATTTGAAGTTGAATTAAATCGATTTAATTTATTTTATTTTATAAATATTTAATTAAAAGTGCTTTCTAAGTTCTATAAAATAAATTTAATTTTCCCTTTCCTTTCATTTTTCCTCCTTAACCACATACGACGTAATTTATAATTAAAAAAAATATACTAAGAGTCTCCCAGATAATTTAATTTTCTTTGCATTTATGTGGTTTTATTTTTAATCCTTTTGTTTAATCATACAATTGCTTTAATCTCATTTAAAGTTTTAATATCTTTTCATTAAATTAAGCCTGTTTAAATGTTTAACAGCGCATTATTTTAAACATTTATATTCTTTACTTTGTTTGATTTAAATTAGGTCAAAGTTCACAATTCGAGGAAGCCAAAATAAATTACGCTTAAGAAGATTTAAATTACTTGGACAAACACAAATAGCAGAAGGGAACAATGTGCTGTTTTTGAAGGCTACTACACCTTCATCATTAGACTTCAGGTGTTTGGATTACTGAGTGCGTTCTTAGATAATGAGATTTTGAGTTTTTTGTAGAAAAAAAAAATTTAAAGGTAACTTCAGCCATTTGTTTCAAACAAAATTTTTTGTCCATACATATTTATTTTTGTATGTAGTTGAACATTTGTTTTTTTTTCTACATAAAAACAAAAATTTGCCAAGTTTATTGCAAAAGGAATACCACAATAATTGTACTTGTCCTTAAGTGGGTTACACACTATGGAACATGAGTGACTGTCAAAAATTCATCAGTTTTGAATGATAGTGTTGGCTGTTCAGACTATCGATCATGTTCGACGCTCAAACCTTCATTCAAAAAAAAAAAAAAATATAGGACACACAAGCATAGAAAAAAAGCACAATTTGGATGCGCATTATTGTTAGCAAAATTTGTTTATAATAAACTATTTGAATGTTTTCTTATCTCTAACAACTTCTGGTACGATTTTGTTTTCACATAAAAATATATGAATTCCTTAAAAAAATAATTTTCCGCGTCCATATTGTGTTGTTTATGCTACAAAAATATCTTTTGACTGACGCTTTTTGGTACACACTATCAGTCAAAAACCAATATGGCCGCTGACTGTTTGTTACTCCAGCACAAAAAATTCTGTGGTTGACTGTTGAGTGACGAAATTCGTGTTCACACTATCGATCAATGAAAAATTTTAGCAAAACTGTCACTCATGTTCGATAGTGTGTACCAGAGAACAGCGATGAGTAGTGCAAAAGTGAGTAGAGTTGAATCATGACTTATAATTTATTGTACTTATTGCAATGTTGTCTATGCATCATATTCACTCGAAAGTTTGAAGTGCGTGCGCATCGAACTTAGCAACATTTATAACCTTGTTGATTTCGACTCTCCTTAACTGGGTGCCTATGGACGATGCAAAATAAGTATGATTCACAATGCGAACTTCGCATACGAACATTAAAGTTCTCATTATGAGGTTATGTGCTTCTTTGTTCCAAATTCAAAAAAAAACCCTATTTACTACTATTGTATACTACTTGCAAACTTTTTAATGACTAAACTTTTAAATAAACATACGAGTACATGCATGAGTTGAGTGAGCTGAATCAATGTGAGTAGTATAAGTATTTTCCTGATATTAGAAATATAACTGAGGTGATTTATGTGTGTGAGTGCGGTATGACTATGAGGTCGATGTCGCATTCATATTTATTTCATCCTATACTTATAAATCAATGTCATCGTGAGTATGCGTCAATCAGAGTAGTTGAGTTTAAATTATGTCTACTCACTTATATTTAAAATTTCATGAGTCAGTATGAATAGCGAAAAAAAAGATTCATTGCCGATCACTGGTGGGTACCATTCTTTACTGCGAAAGAAACATGGTACGAAATCGAACGATTGGTACTTTCTAATCTTCAAAAATCAATTTTCGATTTTTCTATCAACTTTTTTAATTTCAATTTTTGAAATCGATTAATCGTACTTGAAAATCGATTTTAAAACCGTTTATTTAAAAAAATTCTAGCCAGCATTTTGAATAATTACGTAAACATTATATAACACCAGCTGTGTTCGAAAAGAAAAGGGAAAATAAAAAAATAAATACATTAAATTTTGTGATCATATATCTAAAAATGTAACATCGAGGTGATATGTAACATCAAGGTGAAATATAACTAACCAAACTTGTAAATATGTAATTACTAGAGATGAGCGATCCAGTGATTTTTTAATAATGTTGTTCCTAGTGAAAGTGAATTCTTAATCATTGTTCTTTTAAACTGCGACTTATATATACACACATATATAAATAAATAAGTAAAAATATTGAACTTACATTTTCTTTTCCTTCGCTTTTTCTATGTTACACGGTATTTCGAATGCCTTCTTGCTTGCGAGTAAAAACACGAATGATTGCATTCGAATGGTTGCTCATCATCGAATGCTGTCATTAGAAATTTCGATATGTGGTATTCGAAAGCAAGTGAGAAAATCGCAACAGATGAAAAACTCGCAGGTTCGAGTAATAATTTATTTCTTCAATGTTCCTATTAGCGAATAAAATAAAAAATTCAACGCAACTAATTTCATTAAAAAATTCTCAATGTAAATTAAATAATAGTGAAAATCTGTACATTTTAAATTATGGTGAATTTTAATGGATTATTTAGAACGGCAAACAAAATGCATAACAAATTGAGAACTTTAATTAATTCCAAATAAAATTACAATTATTTTTTTTGACAAGTTTTTCATTATATTTTCAGTTTTATTTTACTTTTTTCTCATTATTTCATATATTTATATTTATAGATACTTAAATCAACTTTATTTTAATTTTTTTCTTCTTCTTTGTTATAGTTAACTAAACTTTTTTTAGTTAATTTACTTAAATATTTTTTATACATACATACAAGTAAAAAAAGAAGTGGAGGAGGGGGTTAGGGTGGGGAAATATATAAACACATTTTATACATAAATTTGTAATTCTTATTAGTTTGGTAGCTAAAAAATAAATGCATTTACATGTTTTTATTACACATTTTCCTTTCTTTTTTTTCTTTTTGCTCATTAATAATTTTATCTTTTATATAGAAAAATATATGTTTAAATATATTTTACAAAGATAATAATGTTGTTTATGCATAACTATTAAAAACTAATAGCTTTTTCCCATTTAAAAGGGAGGGAAATAAATTAAAAACTAATGCTAAAAGTGTTAAAATGTTTTTTTTAACTATTTACAAAAATAAATTCAATGTTATGGCTTTAAATATTTTTTTTTAATTCCACTTCAAAAATTGTTTAATTACTATAAAATTTAAACGATTAACTTTGCTTTTTTTGGCCTTCAAATAAAAATGTTCAAGGTTTGAAATTCAATAGCTCAGGGCCAATTTCATCAAGTCTATTTAAATAGCAATTTATATTTAAAAGTTGTTTTTCGTTGGAAAAAAAACATAATATATGAAAAAAAGAATAAATAGAATTGGTGAAGCTGGCCCTTTGATATTAGTGCAGTAATTATAGGGACAAGTGCCCCAGTAATTAAAAAAATTCTTAGAGCTGGTTTTTAACATAAAGATAAACTCTACTTGTCAGTTAACTGTAGTTTAAACTTAACATTTTGTTTTTCATTTAAGGATTCGCTAGTTAATAATCTAGGCTTAACCGAGCAATATTGCTTAGTTAAACTGTAGTTAGAACTGTGAAATGATAAATATATAATCTAAATATTACGCAATTGAAAAAAACAGTTTTACCAAAAAGTTTATTAAGTAAATATATTCATACATAAATAAAATGGATGAAGATTTTAGTGGTTATGAAACCAGAATAACTTTGATAAGACAATTGTGAGAAAAATAAGAGAGATTAAAACATGTCCAAATCATTTTTTAACCCGCGACCAAAAAAGCAGGTGTTATAAGTTTGTAGTGTGTGTCTGTGTATCTGCTTATCTGTGCGTCTGTCCGTGTCCAAGTACAGACCAAACGGCTAGACCGATTTTGATTTAGTTTTTTCTGTCTGAAAGGTGAGTTGATCGAAAGGGTTCTTAGCTCAAAACTTAATTTTCACACACTAGGTCCCTTTTCTCGGAGAAGGTCACATATTATGTGTATAATGAATTGGAGTTCTGGCAAAGATTTCATTTAGCAAAGAGGTTTGTGTATGATGATTTTAGAATTAATTGGAAAGAAAGTTTATTTCGTTGGACTTAATATTTCATGATTTTTTTTGGTTTTATTTTTGGAGCGTCACTATTTTTAACCGACTTCAAAATAAAGGAGGAGGCTAACAATTCGTCTCAATTTTTTTTTGGTGTTACTTCATAATTCGTTACATTTTAGACCGATTAAAAAAATTTTTTTTTGTCTGAGAGGGTAAAGCTTTCGATTAATCCCACTGTAACAAAAGTGGGCGGGGATACGCCCACAATTTTTTAATTTAATTTTATATGCTGCTTATTTGATTGCTGCGAAACCTTTAAAACATTTTTGTTTCTTGTAAGTACACATTTTAAAAGTTGAAAAAATGGGGCGGGGTTACGCCCATTAAAATTTATTATAATATTTCACGCGGTTCTACTTAACCGATTTTTACGAAACTTAACACACATCTTGAGCTCTAAGATAGACACAATGCTCCATTTAAAAAAATGGGCAGAGTCACGCCCTTTAAAATTTAATATGTTATTTTAAGTGGTTCTACTTTACAGATTTTTACAAGACTTAACACGCACCCTGAGCTTTGAAAAACACACAATATTGCATTTAAAAAATGGGAGGAGGCACGCCCAATAAAACTTAATTTTATATTTCACGTACTTCTTCTTATCTTCTTCTATCAGATCTTTGCATTGAAGTGGGTTTTTTTTTGGCGGAAAAAATTATTTAAGTCCATATTTTTTATTTTCCAAAAAGTCAGAATTCAGTTATTGAAGTTTTATTTTTATATATATTGAAAACAAATTGACAACTGTTAATCCATCACTGAAAAACCGCACAGGCGGTTAAGCCCCGTTTAAATTTGTTTCTTGGTTAACTCAAACGTATGTTAAACTAAGTTTAACTAACAAGTAAAAAACTGGCCCTTAGAGTTTTTAAAGCTGCTAAAAAAGTTCATATACATCTCATGCGATCTTTGAATTGTAAAAGCAAAGTTATACACTTAATTAACTTTTAACAAAATTGTGTGCTTCTTATTCGGTTAAAATAAAAAAATAATTAAAACTTGAAACGAAATTTTCAATATTTACTCATATAATATACTTTACATTTTGGTCTAATATTATTAGGTATACACAGTTGTTATATTTATTTTTTATGCTTTTTCAATATAAATGGTTTCTTTTTTATTTTAGCTGCTTTACCACTCTTGCTATTTGTGTAATTTTTGTTAATAGTTTTAATAAATTTTATTTAGCAATTTATAATATTTTTTTTGTTTTTGCATCTTTTGTTACTCAAAATTTTTAATTTATTTATTATAGTCTTTTCGTGTTTAGATTTTTTTTATAAGTTTTGCTGCTAACTAGATTTTTCCCCATTATTTTATTAATTTAAATTTATTTTATTTTATATATGTACAATATTTAATCAATTTTTTATTTTTATTTTTTGTTAAAAATTTTTTTTAAATTAATTTTTCTATATAAATAATTTTGCCTCGATGTAGCAAAAGCTCTTAAAACTTTTCAGTTGTGTTGAATGAAGTATTTTTACCGTTTTTTTTTGTTTAAGGGATATTCAAAGTTTCATTTAAAAGCCAGCATAAAGTGTTTAAATACTTAATTTTCATACATTCATATAATAACAAAAGAAGCCTACTTTTACGAGTTAATTCTTGTACTTTACTTAAGTTACTTAAAGTCCTTTGAGAACATTATTTTCTTTTATGCTATACACTGTAGTAAATGAATCTGTGTATCCCTATTATTGTGACATTGTTTTTTTATTATTCTGTTTTTTTACAGTTTAAATTTATTACATTTTTCATTTTTCTTTTTTGTTTTTCGTTTTTGGTTGCTATTGGAAGTCTTTATTTAAAAATTTGTTCGTTCGGGTTGCAAAGTTGGTAAGAAAAACAAATGTAAAAATAATATAAAAAGTAGAACTTAACATTAAATATCTTACTAACAATAACAGTGTAAGTCAACGCATTAAAGTCCTTAAAGAGAAAGTGTTTTAAAAAAAGAGCACAAATTTTGATTTATTTTTCACACTTGAATAATTATTTGCAGTGCTTTTTAATTTTCTTTTGGCTTGGCTGCGATATTTATTGATTTCTTTTTGTATTCTTTGATATTATATTGAAATATTTTATACAAAAGTTTTTTAAATTTGTTTTTTTTTTTAAATTAATTTTAGCGTTACTTAAAATTTCAGGCAGGAGGGGCCATAATTTTTTGAGAGTCATACAGAAAAAAATATCATAAGATTCGTATCCTTAAAAATGTATTAAATTTGCTATTTTATTAAAAAGTCCTTGTTAAAATTAATTATAAGGCAAACGAACTCAGTTGTTGAATATATTTTGATAAAACTCAGTGAAGACCCAAGATTGAAAATTGTCTATTAGAATTTGATTAATAAATCTTTTAAAAAGCCAAAATATTTTTATAAAGACAAAATCTTTAAAAAAATTAATATGAAAATCGAAAACATAATTTTTTTTGCAGATGAAAACTCTACAAAAAAAAATTTATATAAAAATTTAAAATATATTTTTTTTGCAGATGAAAAATCTATAAAAAAATTATATAAAAATCGAAAACATATTTTTTTTCAAATAAAAAAAATGTACATGAAAATGGAAAACATAATTTTTTTGGCAGATGAATAATCTATAAAAAAATGTATATAAAAATCTAAAACATAATTTGCAGGTGAAAAATCTATAAAAAAAAATTATGTACAGAACGAAAAATTTTTTTTTTGCAGATTTAAAACATAATTTGCAGGTGAAAAATCTATAAAAAAGATGTATATAAAAATCGAAGATATAATTTTTTGCAGATAAAAAATCTATAAAATAATTTATATAAAAATCGAAAACATGATTTTTTTGCAGATGAAATATCTATAAAAATAATTTATATGAATATCGAAAACTTAATTTTTTTGGCAGATGAATAATCTATAAAAAAATGTATATAAAAATCTAAAACACAATTTGCAGGTGAAAAATCTATATAAAAAAATTATATAAAAATCAATATAATTTTTTTTTTGCAGATGATAAAACTATGAAAAAAAATTTATATAAAAATCTAAAACATAATTTGCAGGTGAAAAATCCATAAAAAAATTTATATTAAAATCGAAAACTTCATTTTTTGGCAGATGAATAATCTATAAAAAAATTTATATAAAAATCTAAAACACAATTTGCAGGTGAAAAATCTATAAAAAAAATATATAAAAAAAGAAAATATATTTTTTTTGCAGATGATATATATATAAAAAAAATTATATAAAAATCTAAGACATAATTTTTTTGCAGTTGAAAAATCTATAAAAAAAAAATATATAAAAATCTAAGACATAATTTTTTTCGCAGATGAAAACTCTGCAAAAAAAGTTTATATAAAAATCGAAAACATGATTTTTTGCAGATGAAAAATATATAAAAAAAATTATATAAAAATTTAAAAGATGATTTTTTTTTGCAGATGAAAAATATATAAAAATCGAAAAATAATTTTTTTTTGCAGATGAAAAAACTATAAAAAATTTATATAAAAATTGAAAACATGATTTTTTGCAGATGCAAACTATATAAAAAATTTATATAGAAATCAAAAAATAATTTTTTTTTTGAAGATGAAATATATTTTTCCCTTTTACTTCACTATGGATGATAACAGTAATTCGAAGGATTTTTTGTTTAATAAATACATTTGTATTGATTAAATTTCTACCTCGTTCAGTTTGCAAGAAATATGTTTATGTAAATAAGTTTCAATTCATATTTTTACTGAAAATATTCACTTTAAAAAACCATTTGTGATTAAACGAATGTTACCCCTTTTTTGAGTTTTTCCTAGAAAAAGAATTCATTTACATTATGAAGCATTTGACTTAATAATACCAGGAATTTTTATACAATTTAGAACATGTTTTTACACATTCATAACAATTTTTTTTTGAAAAAAAAAATTAACCAGGTCGTTGGAAAACACGCTAAATAACAATTATGCGAATAATTAAAATTAAATTAAATATTTCATATTACAATGAATTCGGTTGTGTTTCCCTCAACACTTGGTTTAAGCGTAACTGTGCTAGGCATAATTTTATTATCAAAAATTATTCAATCATTTAAATTAAAATTAAAAATTAATATAAAATTTTGTAATAATATTTCATGAAGAAAAAAAACTTTTTAAACACTTTCTCTAGGGACCTCAATTTGTTCACAACTGTTTCATTTTCAACATTAAGCGCCTGTTTCTCTAAATGTGAACGATAGATTCGATCGAATATTAATATTAGAAACAAAAACAAATTACAGTTTTTTGTTTTTGTTTTTAATACAAATGTTCGATCGAATCTATCGTTCGCATTTAGAGAAACAGGCCCTAAAATTTTATATCTGCGTCAACCTAAACTAAGTTGCAGGTTTTTTCTATAACCAAAGTTGTTCTTTTTTAATTGTTCTCTTAGTTGAGATACATATCGTACATATATGACACACAAACATACAACAAATAAAACAAAAAAAAAAAGGAACACAACTAAAACAACTTACCACATTAAAATTATATAATTCTATTATATGTATATTTTATTTTTTTATTTTTTGTATCTACACTCTAAACAATTGTGGTACGTTCGGCCGAGGACGTTGTTGTTGTACACGTACTACTGCCACCAATACACACCAACTGACATTTAATGTCATCTTTCGGTAATTCTCAAGAAGATATCGTTTCATAGTTGCCATTGCCCAATAAAGTGCTGGTGGCCAATAGTGGCGATTGTATTGTTGTTGCCGTTGAGTTGCTGTAAGCCGAATGTGTGCGCGGTGACGTAAGCAGGGAATGTTGTGCAGCACCAATTGTTATATTCCCCGATGTCAGCGATGAGGTCAACGCTGTTGTTATTGGATTTTGATGCTGATTGTGTTGTGTATTAGGATGTGGCAAAGTATTGCAATGACCCATTGAGCTAACGCTGTTTAAACTCAGTGTACCGCCGACACCCACACCCACACCCACACCCACACCCACTCCCATGCCACCACTGCCGCTGCTGTTTCCCCCCACACCATTTATACTGCCAATCATGCCAGTACCTGTGCTGCTATTTGTTTGCAGCGAACCATTCGACTGTCCACCCAACAGAGGCATGGTGCAGGTTGTTGTGGAGCCGTAGGGTGAAGTTGGCGATGTGCGTGTTTCATAAGCTGGCAAATAGGTGCGTCCGGGTATGCGTGTGTAAATATTTGGTGGCGTACGTGTGGACAACAGTGGTGGTGGGGCTGTGTAGACAGGTCTTTGCGTGGCAGGAGCACGTTGTGGTGTATTGTAGAGACTAAAGGCGGGATTGGTTGTCAACGAAAGTTCGCCGTACTGCAAAGTGCATGCAAGAGGAAAGCAAAAAAATTTATAAAGTTATAGTAATTTATATTTTGTATTATTTTGAAACTAAAAATTAGTAGTAATTTCATCAAAGGTGGCTAGGAACCCTATGTTTTTCGCTACAATGTCCTTCTGTCTTTCATAGTCAGTTTTCTCGAGAGACTTAAGTGCTACCGACCTAAAATTCTCACAGAATATGTAAATCTGAACAACAAATATACAGAAAAATATTATTTTGTAAATACAATTAATTATTTTTGTTATATCAAAAAAATAATTAATTGATTTTGAAACTACAACGGTTTTTGTTAATACAATTAAAGAGATTGTAAGTTAAGGGAAAATCTGAAAAATATTTTCAATTAAATATATCAACTACATACTTCGCTAATGATTCTGCTAGACAACGAAGAAGGGCGCTCTGATGTTACATTAGGATTATTATGTGCTGAAGTCGGTATAGTTCAGTGAGCAGTGACTATGCCTTCATCACTTCAACTTTCCTACAACAACTGACACAAAGAGACACTAATGCATATCAGAAAAATGCGTGGTGCTGTTATTTAATGACTGTTGGATACCGGGGTCGAACCCAGGACCTGCAGCCAACGCTACCCTCGAGGCTAAAGTTCGTATAGTAAAGTGTGTTTTTTTTAGAATGTCACAACTTTTAGTTGGAATCACTGCTTTAAGCTTAAATTAGACGTGACATAGCCATAACACCGTAGTCATAACCAAACCAAAATTCAATTGGTTTCTATTGTGAGTCTCTCTGTTTTCACACTGCAAGTTAAACCCTGGTTTTAACGTTAAAACCATAAACAGCTGATTTTGCATTCACACTGCAAGTTTGTTAAATTCATGTTTTAACTCACAGACTGTCTAATAACTTTGCTCAAAATAAAATAAATCTCCTGCGGAAATGCGTGTGTTTGTTGTTGTATTTTTTTCTGCTTTTTATAACACTTATTTGACAAACTGTACAACTGTTTTTGTTTGTATGAAAAACTAAGAAACTTTACAATGCGCTCTAAAATGGAAATTATTTTATATTTTGTAAATTAATATTTTAAAATTATGGAACTAGTAATACAAAGTGAAGAAGTGCTTGGAAATCAAGTTATTGTATATAAAAAATGCACAAATAAATCACAAAATACAACTTTTTTATCGGCGGATCGATATGTCATATCATTTATTTTCACTTTCCAGAGGTCAATGAAAATATTTTTGTTGTTTTCCTTCCAAAAAAATCTTATTATTTTTCCATAATTGTTTACTTATTGTTGCTGCTGCATCAATTTTCGAGTGGAAAATCTTTTAAGCGACATCTCTTTTTATTCACTATCATAAACATTATCAGCTGCTGCCGGTCATTTTAACTTGGCAGCACTGAATTTACCACAGCGAAAACAGGGTTGCATTTCATAAAACCAAAATAAAACCAATTCAGAATTGGTTTTAAGTTGGATTTAACAAAAACAATTTGTATGGTAACATTAAAACCAACTTTTTTTATTAAAACCAAGTCAGTGTGAAAACACTATAAGAAATAGGTCTTTCGCTTTTCAACATTTTTTTTCCAGTTTTTAAGGCATTGAAAAGATATTGTTTACAAACTGTACATGAAGTTCAAATGCCTGCTATTAAAAAAACACTAAAAGAACTATTCAATATCTAGTTACTAACTTATAATTTTAGCTGCAAAAAACTAATAATTCCTTAGTTCAATTTAATACAAAGAATGCTCTATAGATTGTAATCACATTGGCCTTTTTTTATATTAAAACCAACTGAAACGACATTGACATTATGTCCAATTTTTATTATTATTTTTTATTGATTGTTTTCTCCATTAACCTTTAAAAAAAAACAATAACACCAATTGTCTAAAATAGCCGACAGTAAAGATAAACAACATTTCATGAAAACTAGAAAATGTTTCAATATTTTAATGTTAAGAATATGTAGCAAAAAGGAAAGAGAAAACAGACTACTACACAACTAATTTTAAAAGTATATTTATGTGCTTGCACCTATTCTACATAAATTTCAAAAAATAGAAAAAATAAAATATATGGATAAATAAAGAAAAATTAACAGCACTACACGTATCGCCAACTTGACATGTCAATTTATTCTGGCAGCAGTAGAGGAAAAGAAAAAAATAAAAATAATATTAACAAAAAAGTTGTCGATTTTATAACGAAAACAAGGTGGTAAAAACAATTTTGAAAAATGACACAGACGTGAACTATTAAATAACCAATTGCTGGAGTTGGGAAAATGTAGAAATTGAACTACAACCGACATTTGAATAAATGTATTCTCTCATCTGAAACTCTTACTTTTCTTTTTCTTTTAAAGTTAAGTTCAAAGAGCTATAAATAGCAGTTTATTTCATAAATATATTATAATTCCTTTGCAGACCTGCCTGGTAGCGGGTGTGCGAAATTGCCGGGCATAACGGAATTTATGTGTGGGAGTATATTTGTTTTAAGGGAATTTGACAAATGCCTTTTTGTACGCCTTTATATATGTATATAATTTATTTCGAAGTAAAGAACAAAAAAAAAATACTAGCAAACAAAATTTATGGCGTGGAAGATAGAACGGGTGGAATTTTTTGAAAATATTTTTTTTGCTTGCTGAAATTCCTAATTTAAATATTTAAGTCACGTTTTATATTAGACGTATTAGCTGATACCTGTAATAAAAACCTTAAAAAAATAGCCTTATATAAAATATATAAAAAAAACTTAGTTTTGTAGTTAAACATTTGGCATATTTTTACGTGCAATAAAAAAAGATGGTAAGCGACATATTGAAATTGTTGTTTAGTAAGAATGTCGCAAGTTAAAAATGATTTAAGGCTTTAAGGGAAGAGCGTAAGAATTTAAATAATACAAAATTCAATATAATTAAGCCTTAATTCATTGCGAAGGCTGAAGTTTCTAAAACTTTAAAATGGTTAGTGCTTCTTTGGCAATTATTACAATTAAGTTTAACATCTTGTAAGACCAATTCCTATGTTGATAATCTGCATCAGGGCACTCTTACCCAAAAGTATCTAAAAACATCAAGATATAGTAATCCTGCAGAAAATTTGGTGACAATTGATCCAAACAAACTCATCTTATGACTTCAGAAAATGGAAGTATTACCAAAAGTAGAGAGTATTGTATGGTAAAAAAAGGACATATCCCCGAAATAATTACATATTCACCATTCTCGTGATGTATCGTTTTGATCTTTTGTCAATTTAATTGGGACTTGGTTTAGTATTATAGTAACCGGCACTGAACAGGTTCGATGTGGCTGGATCCAGCACCTATCAAGTACTATAAATATAATGTTAACTGTTCTCTCCAATGGTATCGCCAAGCCACTCTGGAACCAGTCCCGCCACTATACTTAGATATTAACTTAAACCTAACTGGTGCTTATACATTTGAAATATTAGTGCCCCTCTGGTCGAGTGGATAGTGTGCAGGCCTGTCATAACGGAGGCTGTCAGTTCGAGTCCCAAAAAAATATCTGCTTAAAAATAAAATATAATTGCATTTGTAACAATATAAAATTATATAAGTTTTCGTTGTTACAGACAGTCAAGTGTCGGAATGACATTATTAAATAATTTATATTATTCTACACCGATTAGGTCTCTCTGAAATAATTCAGTGACAAGTCACAAGGTGCATACGAAATATCAATCAACCCCTTCCTAGGCCATCCTCATGTAAAAGTGACTGGTCCGTTTCATAGGAAGTGTTAGAACTCTGTCTAGTCCCTATAACTTTGGGAGCGGTCACGTCACTAGTTTGGTATCAGTTCCATTACCTGCCTGAGGTAATTAACTTTGGCCCATTTTAACAGCCAGAAGGCTGTTAAGAAGTCTAAGTTTTTCTGTAAAAATTTTCAAAGTTTCAGATGAATTCAATCAGTACGAGTAGTTTAGAAGTTAAAGATTTATTACCATTTATATCGCAAAAGTCCCCACTGTGCGATGTTAGTGAAATTCGAGCAAAATATTTAAAAACAGAAATTCGAGTGGTTATAACTAACCATCCGTTCGAGAGTGTATATCAAAGATAAGGTGAACAATTATTGAAATAAATGTAAATTAATAAAAATAACAGAAATTAACACAAAATAATTTAATATATAAGAAATTTATTATTCGACATATTGTCATAAGTCTACTGACGATTTGTTACAGCAACAATGAAATGCATATAGACAACGCTCAACCACCAGCAAATAAATTTCAAACTAATTTAATATAATTAAAATTAAAATACAACTTTAATGTTGTACGTTGCTTATTTTACTGAAGAAAATTAGAGAGTTTTCTTTAACTTGAACACATTACGCCCATTGTGCAAGACTGAATCACAAATTTTTTAAATATAACTATTATTTATTTTCTATAAAAATTTATATTTATTTATTTAGTATTCCAAGACGTATTATTGGGTTTTCCTTCCCTCTTGTCTTTCTTCTAACAACAACTAGCAACTATTAATCAACAAAATTATTAATGACTGTTATATCCGTTTTCTTTTATTTCCGATTATTATAGTAACACAGGCCTAGTAAGAGGCAAGTAAGATGGGGAAAAATATACACACTGTGCTATGGCTTATGTATGCGTATTATTAAAACATAAACGCCTTAAAAGTTTCTGCCTGCTAATACAAATATTTTACGGGGAGTAATTCCAGTTGAAAAGAGCACAAAGTGAAAAGTGTTGATAGTGCGTATCCTTAGATAAACTAAAAAGTAGTTTTTACTTATATTAAAAGCAGATTATTATCTAGGTATTTATAAGCATATTATATCGTATATTTTCATTATTTATTTAGTTTTTGGCTAGACGTGTTCAAAGAAATAGAAAGTTCATTAATAGCAAACAAAACTCTGTAAGACTCAAATGTTATTAACTACAAAAACGAACATCTTGTTTGCCAAATTTTTGCCATAAACATCAAATCGCATCTCTACAAAGAGGGCGCTCTAATATTACATTAGGATTAGTATCTGCTGAAGTCGGTATAGTTCACTGCCCAGTGACTCTACCTTCATCACATGAACTTTCCTAGAATAACCGATACAAAGGGACATCTGAAAAATGCGTGGTCCTGTTACTTAATGACAGTCGGAGATTGGGCTCGAACCCAGGACCTTCGGTTTTGTAGTCAACGTGCTAACTAATTCAGCCAATGCTATCCTCAAATGTTATTTTGACTTACATACATACGATTTCGTTTCCATATAATTAATTATTTGAAATAATTTTCTATTACACATGCTAAGAACACTGTATGTATATCGATAGTTGGTAAAATATAATGAGGAGTTTTCTGAAAGATGGAAATAAGAATAAAAAAAGAATAAAGTCCCATGAATTAACATTTCTTCATCAATTAACGCACATTTCCAAATTTTTAAGGATTTATTTGATTTTTTAAGCAACAATTTTATTTTCTTTTTTTTTTTTTGATTTTTTTTGACAAAAGAATTTATATTCTTTATACTCGTATAAGGATTGCTTAGCAATGTCTTTGCTGGTAAAACCCTGTACTCAGTTTGGCCATTTTGGTGACCCAATTTTTTTATCGGCCTCCAAAAATTTAGAAAATCAGTGCTGCCTCAAAAAATGGTGTCAACAGACAATTCGGACTTCCTCATAGCTTAAGCTATATATGGCAATAATGTCTACGAAACCAATCGTGTTTCTTCGTGTTTTTTTTTTTTCGAAAATTAAGGAAACAAAATGTTCACTTTTTTCAGAATAACTTGCAGGGACTACTAATTTTTTGCTGAAAATATTTGGCAAAGTTGTAGCTACGGTAAAGCTGAACACCTCATTACTATCGAATCCATCTTTATTAACTGCATAGTTTTATCAGTATATGCCCAGGTGCAAGGACTTGATTGATCAGTTGAATGGTTAAAATGGCTACACAGAGAAAAAACTGCCTCATAGAATCAAGAAGATTTTCTCTATGAAACGTTTTTAGGCTAAGGGTTATCCCAGCAGAAAGAAGCAAAGATTTTTTCATAGAGATTCCTTATTGTTTTTATGTGGTAAATCTTATTAATTTTATCACGAAGAAAACCACATAAAATCTAGAAGAAATCTTATTATTCAAAACTTTTTTTTACTTAATTTCCGTTATTTTTGGCATCAAAAAACAATCCATAGAGAAAAACTTCTTGATTCTATTAGGTTTTCTTATAAATTGTAAACTATAGGGATTTCTTATAGATTTTATTAGGTTGCCTTCTTGATTTTTTTAAAAAGGTTTTCTTCTTGATTTTATTAGTTTGCCTTATTGATTTTTTCAGTAAGGTTTTTTTCTTGATTTTAGTAGGTTCCTATATAATTATGTGCAAAGCATCTTATTGATTCTTTTTAATAAGGAAATCTCCTTGATTTTATGAGGTGTCTTGTTATTTCATATCTATAAATAGACACAGACACAATATTTTTTTATGATATTTTTCATTTTTGTATAAGAATGAGTGAGTAAGTTTGTTAAGAATATAACATAATGTGTATGCATGTATGTATATATAAATAAATAACATCTACAATATACTACATACATACATATGTATATGGTATAGAATTTAAATGAAAATACATAAGTACAATAATAAATAAAAAAATAATAAATAAAAAATAAAAATAATAAAAACAAGAAGAAACCCTTATTGAAAAAATCAATAAGATAACATAATAAAAACTAGAAGATTTCTTCTTGATTTTTTCAAAAAGGTTTTCCCTATGAAATTAATAAGATTTCCTTATTGAAAAAAAAATCATAGATTTCTTATTAATTTTGTTCTATTTAATGAGGCATTTAGTAGGCACTGTTTTCTCTGTGTATAAAATACTCGTATATGCAAGTAATCAAGTATCCCATTTCGATAAGTTACACTCTGGGGCCCGTTTCTCAAAACTATAAATTACAAATCTACAAATAAAATACACACAAAACAACAATAAAATTTGTAAAACTGTTGTTGTTTCCTGTGTATTTTACTTGAAGATTTGTAATTTGTAGCTTCGAGAAACGGGCCCCTGGTCGTTTGAGTCAATATATTGCACACTAGATGTAATTCTAGATCCAGAGATGCAGTAGTAGACTGATCCTTTAGGTTATCCAAAACATGTATGTTAAGGAATTTTCTCTTGGAAGGTGTGTCTTACAACGTAAGAGCTGAGCCCATAGTCCAGTATAGATTTGTGTCGAATTATTTTAGCATCTCGTTTTAAACACTAAAACGATAATCAAAACCATGTAATTTTTCATTGAACTTTGATGGGAGTTTTTTAGGATTTTTTTAATGATATTTTCTTTGGCATTATTATACTAAGATTTGTTATTATGAACATTAGTTCATTTTGTTGTTTTTTTATTTGCTTAATTTAAATAACATGTTGTATGCCTAAAAGATAATATCCAAAATGTTTAAGGAAATTTGATAAATTATCTCTAAATGTCCTTAGAATCTTTTTTTTTTTTTTTTTTGGTAAATTATTCAGTGAATTAAGCATAGAAACCGGCTATGACTCTTAGTTACACCAAAAACTTATTTACGTCCCTTTTGACAATGTATAATTAAGTGAACCTTAACTGAAAGTTTTTCATACAAAAACTTGCCGTTAAAGTCTCTGTTAGATTTTAACTAAATTTTTTAATAAAAATAAAAATATTAAATAATTCCCAAAAACTCACAAAAAGGATATTTAGCTTTCATTTAAAACTTAAAGTTCACTGATCATTGCAGCGTTAATTTGCCATACTTATGCGTATGTCTTTCAAGTATTTTAAGGAAAAGTGGCAACATAAAATGTTAAAGATATTAAAGGTATAAAAGCTCTTCTAAGTATGCTATAAAAATGAAAAGATATTTCGAAATAAATGAAATTTTACTTTTATCTCTTACACGAGCATATTTTGTTTCCCTTTCATGCTCACTTTCAGTCCATATTCTATGCCTGGCATTTCCCAGCATAAATAATCTCTCCATCATTTTAATAGTTTGTCATTTTATTTAAATGGATCTCATCATTGACATGTGCTCGAAACACTCAAGCACACATACACACACACACACACACCCGCGCGCTTATACAAACGTCTACTGTTTTATATACACTAACTCAAGTGCGTGTGAGTATCGTTCATCATCAACAAGAGGGAAAATATTAAAATGCTGCAAATTATTGACAGGCCATCAAAATGATAAGACAACAATAGATATGTTGGTTACTATTTGGCCGTTGGTATTTTTCTTTACTTGTATGGGTTTATTCATAAAATTTTTCTTGTGGCCTATTTAATGTTTAGTTTTCTTCTTTTATCTTGTCTGCTTTAATATTCTAAGATACTTCAGCTGGTCATCTTTAAGGCTGGTATTTTTATAGTATTGAATAGAGCCCAGGGCTTTATGAAATAATTTCCAAAGAAATATATATAAATAAAAATTATGTAACTCTCAAAAAAAAAGAGTTCATACATATATTCAGAGTTATTTCATCGAGAAGAAAAAACTCCTTCATTTTTTGGATTTATTCATTTTTTTAATGATTTTAATTTCTTATATTTTTTTTTTGCTAAAACAAATTATAACTATTATAGGGAGTCTACTTCAAGAACGCTGATGGTCTTGTAATTGATTTAATAAGTAAACTTCGTCAAGCGTTCAACCGAATTTAAGCATTCGGCCGATTTTCATGTTGGCCATCGGCTCAAAAGACTTCGCCTTCGGCCGTACACATTATAAATAAATTTATATTAATTAATATTACTCATACGCACAGGGCGCAAAAAAGTATGCAACATCTTTTCTATGCATGCTGGAGGTATAGGCAATACATAATTTCGTCGCGAACAAATATTGCTCATACGCCACGGGTTTAAATAAATGTGGAACATATTTGCAAATTTATATCCATATACTTGTCAGTGTTGCCAGAATAGATATTTTTGGCCAATGGCCTTAATGAAGATATTTCATATATGTATATAAAGTATAAATTTTAAAATTAAGTAAAAGGTCGAAGAAAAATTATCAATACATACAATTAAGTAAAAAATTAGACAATATATCTGTATGTATATACTTAAATTTATGATTGATAAAAAATTAATTATAAAAAGTAAACATATAAATAAAAAATTCAATTACACACATTAGTGTTCTGTAGTAATCGAAATATATTCAGCGCCTTAAATTAGCTTATAGGATAATGAAGCTTCAGTTAACAATGCTAATGTATGTATCCAAGATGCTCTAAATGTACTTTTGTGAGTGTGCTGTCCACTCCACAAAACGGTTAGACAATTATTTATTTATACACAGTAAAGCACTTTAACCCTTTGACGAGTGGTGTACATTATAATGTACGTTGATTTTATCAACCCGCCACTGATTTGAATTTTAGCCTACATGAAATTAATTTACAGTTATCGGTTCTTTGTTTTGTTGTTGTTTAAATTCTTAAGAGGCTGTAAAATTTCAAAACAATGTGAGTTAAATTTTTGCATATTTTTTCTTATACTCGTATAAAAACATTTTGCTATCCTATTTTTTATGTATATTTCACCTTACAATAAATTTGTTCGCTAATGAATTTTTAAATGTATAGATGCTAAATTAAATGTATGTATACTTTAAAAAATGTATATATACTAAAAACAAATTAAAACCAATAAAAATAAATAAAATAAAGTGAAAAAGTCTGAGTATTGAAGCGCACTGTACATTAAAATGTACATCTTCAATACCCACTTTGTAATAAAAATTTGTCCTTACAATTTCTTACACATGTTTTTTTAAGTCTCTTGAAGTTATAAAAAGCATCTATAAAAATTTTCAATGGCCAGAATTAATTCCCGTGTTAAAGGGTTAATATTCAAAATCATCAATATTTTGCACTCTTCAAAAACAAGATTTCAGCGATAAATATTATAGAATTCTTTTTGGCCGCAAAGACCGTAATAGATGATTAATGTCAACGGCAAATGAGTCTTGAGTGGTGTCTGTCTCCGGTATGCGCTACACAGAGAAAACAGATTCATTCATGCCAATCGAATTTTTGCCGTTGCTGCAACATCACAGAGCTCGGTTGTAAATCTTTTAATGGTTATATTATCAAACCATTTAGTACATGTAACTATTATTCAACTGCAACAACTGATTAATAGTGTTGTTTTTGAAATAAATTTAGATAGACAATTTTTTTAGTTGCAAATATGTACGAATAATTGGTACTAACATCCAATTCATAGTATTTTATTCGGTTGTGTTCATCATATCCGTTATTTAGTTATGAAAAAATCATTCGATCGGTTAATCTAATCAATTTAAGAATTGTCATGGTAATATCATTATTACAATTTAGCTCTTACGTTAATGAACATGGATTGTTTTTTGGATTCATAGAAAATTTATAGCGAGAGTCGAAATATAGTTGATTCAACTAATATTTTATCGACCACTCTTTTTTCTGGGTCTACAATACCCTCTTTCAGTGATGATCGGACGAAATAACGCAAACACTTTTCTATATGATTTTGCCATTAAAGAGATGATATTTCTGCATTATTTGCAGAATGTTAAAGTAGTTTCTCAGTACGCTTGGGGTGCACCCACGTAAGTTTTAAAAACATCTGCTACTTCTACTAGCCAATAGAAGGCATTTATACGCAAACATCCTAAAATATTTCTTGGTGTGAATGCAGACATTTTTATTTTCAAAATCAAAGACATAATTGTCAAAAAAAAAATGTCCCTCTTTTTTTAAGAAACAATAAGGCTTTTCATGAGAACGTTTAAAAGTCTCGCAAACTGAGCAATTGTAAATTTTTACACTCTCGTACATAAAATGTCAGAAATTTTATGGAAATTTATTAACACAAACCTAGTAAGTTTGCTGAGCAATTGCGAATTTTATAAAACAACAACTTCTTTGAATAATCTGAGCAATTCAGATTTTTATTTAAACACAAGTTGCACTTTCTATATGTATGTATGTATGTATGTACATTCATATATATAATTTACAAACTTATTTTTTTTTATTAAATTAAATTTTTAAGGTTTCTTTCAAATTTATATTAACTGTTTGCGCGAAGCTTCACGAAACAAGTCTCGTAAGTTTTCTTAATTGCACTAATGACAATTATAAGAGTTCTCATGAAATCCCTTAATAAATTTTTTATTTCGAGGCAACAAACAAAAATTTTATGAAAGAATATTTGAAAATGGCGAATAATCAAAAGATAATTTTTTTTTTGACAAGAATTTTTTGATTTCCTCCCTTTTTCAAATATTTTTTCATAAAATTTTTGTGGCAGCGAAATTTTGGATAAAAATTGTTCATTGTTTCTTTAAAAAAAAAATTAGAGTTTTTTAAACCCATAAATTGCTTTTAACAACTTAATGTGAAATTTTCATTATTGGCGTTACTTTAGGGCACAAAAAAGGTTATTGCATGTAGTTGACATCTTCGGCTAGATTTCAAAACAAAATGTTATATTCAACATTTTTTTCTTTTTCAGTTTCACTAACAGCCTCTTAAAAGAGATATTTAGAAAAGAAAAATAATAATAATAATAATGACGCTCATAATGAGGATATAATGATGCTGACAGTAATAAAGTGGTTATGTTTGTTTGTGTGTGTGTGTGTGTTTGTGTTTGTGTTTATGTTGGCTTTATCCCTTGCCCAGTTTACTCTCTTGTTTGCCTTTTGTTAATTGTACGTATGTATGTATGTATGTCTGTATTTTGTCAGCGTTAAGTGTAAATAAAAGTAATTGCTGTTAAAATGACAGGGACGACGGGATACTTAAGACTACTACGAGTCCTTTTTTTGTATCTTTATCTTTGTTATATTCTTTTGTTTGTTGTTCTATTAAAGCTGCTGTCTGCTTGAGTTTAGCAGAAAATTTAATTCTTAAAGAAAATTATTAAAGCTTTAGCATTAAAGATTACTTTTGTACCAATTTTTTGTCATTGTTAAAGAGTGCTTTTATTTCTAAAGCAATAGTATTAATAATAATAATACATAGTAACTGAACTGAACTGAACAAATTGAATAGTAAATTCTATGGCCGCCGTTCAAGTAAACTTTTGATCAAACAATATGCAAATTTATTTATTATTTCTAACTCTGTCACTTTGAGCGCCCTAGAAATAAATATTTTACAGGCTACACAACTCCTCTGAAGTGTAAGAAAAAATCATAAAATTTCTTCACTTTGGGTGCTGCTGTGCACTCATGAGAGCAATGCCAGACTAAGAGTAAACATATTTACAAAAGGCAAACACTATTAGAAAAATAAGGGGGAAAAAACTTTGTTTAAACACTCATTTTTGTTACCTGCCTCTTTTGCGTAGCAAAGTATATTTTTCTTTTAGCTAAGCTTTATTTGATAAAACAATAGCAGGAACGTAGAATGCATCGTCAGTACGTTTACATACCTGTTTGCCGAATGTGGGCGACAGAGAGGGCGGTGGTGGTGTTTGTGTGTTTATTCTGGCTGTGGGCGTATAAAGAATACGCTGCGATTCCATATTCAAACGATCAAATGCTTTTTCTTCCAAATGAAATTCATCCTCGCTGTTTGTTTCCTGCGGTATAACGTCAGGATTTTTATCCTCCAAACTTGAATGGCTGCCCATATTGCGTGAGAGTGGTTCAGCGCTACCTTTGTCTGCTTCAGTTGTTGTGGTATCGCCATTAGTTCCACGACGTGTGTGCTTTGTACGAAATTTCATGAAAATCACAATACAAATGGCCACCAGTACAAGTGTGGCTATGACACCAACCAATGCCCCCAGCAATGGCGTTAGCTGCACTAACACCGCCGTAGAGGAAGCTGTTTGTTGAATGAAATTCAATTGTTGTTTTATTTATTTATTTTTTTTAGGTTTATTTTAATTTTGTTCATTTTGGGTTGCGTGCATAAGTTAAATGATGAGAGTTTGCGGGTTTTTACGTGGATTAAAAGAAAAATCCATTACAAAAATTTTAGCAATAATAAATACAGCAGCCACATGAAATGAAAAAAGGAAAGAGAATTAAATTTAGCAAATAAATTAATATGTAATAGCCAGTGTTGTTTTTTCTCTTAATCTAAATCCCTTTCATATAAAATGTATCAAACAATTACTTTAGAACATATTTTACTTAAAACAAATGCAATACATATCGCTTTTATTAACACAAAATTTTAAAATGTTCAGTAGAGATGAAAAAATGTTTGTGGTTACATTAACAGTTTAATTCTTTTTAAATTAAATATAGGCTCAAATCAAAATAATATATTTTTTTATGAAAATATACGATATATTTCTAACTATTTTCGCTTTTGTGAACTCAAAATAAAACCTTTTATTTTGGTGATACAAAGGTAGTCACTACACTGTCACAAAAATGGTGTCAAATATGGTTTTCGAGGTGAAAGAGTAATCGGAATACGTTGAAATTTTTAAGTAGATAGATAGTGGCATTCGCTGAAGTTTAGCACGTTGACTACAAAACCGATTCGATCCCGGTCTCCATTAAAATAACAACACCATGCATTTTTCTGATGTGCATTAGTGTCCTTTGTGTTAGTTGCAGTAGCAAAAGTTTTAGAGATGCAGACATTAGGCATTGGTCCTTGAACTACACCGGCTTCAGCGGATGCTAATCCGATTGCAATATCAGAGCACTCTCCTTCGTCGGTATTGTGTAGTAGAATCATCCGCGAAGTAAAATAACCAATAAAATGACTACTAAACACAATTTCAAAATTTAATACACCTCGTTGACACCAGAGGCGCTGCAACACTGCATTATTGGAAAAACAAATGCATAAAAGCAGAGTTGTAAGAGAACGAAGCTTTCCTCTATCTCTTCCTTCACCACCTGTCTTCTCTATAACTATCCTTTCCCTATCACCGTCTCTCACTATCTTCTCTTCAACTCGCAGGTAGCACAAATTCATCATTGTATTGGACCCAAGTGAGCTGGACTCTAAATTTTACACTTTCTTATCAGCAGCCTGCTAACCTAACCTAGATATTGATGTTGTTAGTTGATTTCTTGAAAAAAAATTTCAGTTAATACCCTCTATTATTGATTAAATGCCCTAATTCAGTAAGAAAATTTAGGACGTTTTTGTTTGAAAATACTCTTGAGTTCTTGTTTTTGAATTATCTAAATTATTTTCTTCAAAAATGGTTGTTGTCTTTGATAATGAAAAATAGTGCCCTAATTCAGTAAAATACTTTTGAGTTCTTGTTTTTGTATTCTTTAGTGCCGTAATTCTGTTTGACGATTGTATCGTCTTGTCTATGGACGAAAGAAAGCCGCAGTTGTGATTCTTTAAAACCTTATTATTTATTGTCTATGCTAGAAGGTTCGTGTATTTGCTTTATGATTTTGTTCCAAACATCTAACACATATTTTTTTTATATATTTTTCAAACTATTGTATAATAGTTTAATTGAATTTTTATGTTTTATGTATTGCACTTTCTAACGTCGAGAAATGGTTATACACTTACAACTGCACAAAATCTAGCAGATTTTAATTAAACCTTTTACGAAAATCTATACCGTTTACACCAACTCTTTTTTACATTTTTCAAGAATTTTTATCCAAAACAATACCCATTAATTGAAAAATTTCCTGAATCGCGTGATCCATTATTAGGAACGCGTGTCCATATTTAGGATCACATGATATAACTCTTGTATTGCGTGCTTAAAATTCAAGATCGCGTTATCCAAATCTTGGATCGAGTGATCCAAGTCCTGGATCGTGGATCCAAATCTTGGATCGCGTGATCCAAATCCTGAGATGTCGGCAGTTTGGAACACAGAAACACAACCTTTTAAACTAACCGGAATAATGCAATTTGAAACAGAGTGTGTAGTAAAAAAAGACGACATTATCATACGTGGCGTGGTCATTTGGAAATAACTAGTTACTAATGCAAATACAGTACAACCTCTCTAATCCGGACACTCGCTAATTCGGACTAGCCAGTAATTCGAAAATTTTAAATTTTTCGGAAAGTTTAGTAATTTATCCTCTATAGTCCTCTATTGGGCTGAGCAAACCAAAGCGACGGAAAAAGAAATTTTGTTTTTAAAAGAATTTAAAAATAGAGCACATAAATTACATAATGATTGGTGTATTCAAACAAACATAAATTCTTATTTTTCAAAATGAATATTTTTGACCACTTTAAGTATTTTTCTTTATGTCTTCTGTAAATTAATTAAACACAAATGAATTCTTATATGTAGTTTTTCTTCTTTTCGGTAATAAAATTAAATTACATAGATGCACAGTATTACGATAAAATTTTTATTTTAACTGTAGTCCGGACGATCCAATAATCCGGACAGTAGCTGAAACTATATCTGTCCGGATTAGAGAGATTATACTGTACTTCGTATTCAAGATTTAAACCAATGGAGCTTATCAGTAGTTCTCAAGAATTGCACAGAATTCTAAATAGTACAACTCATGAATTTCACACACAAATAAATCAACTTGAAATCCTCCAACAACAATTAAAAGCATCAACTTAAATTAATATTTCACACATAATAAACTATAACTACTCATTTGTTATTTAATGATATATTCTATCAAGCAAATACTTAAATTCTCTAGAATGTCAAAAAACATTTCATCAAATCATTAATTTTAGTTTATTTAATTCAATAAAATAAATGCCAACATCGTTTAAACTTATTTGCAGTTACTCACTCACCTGTTCTAAGTAGAGGAGCAGAAAGTGTGCGTCCACGTACACGATAAGAGATTTTACTCGCACCCTGTGCATTAACCGCAGTTATGCGTATAACAAATACCGAATCACTTGGCAGACGTTTAACCGTAAAGTCAGGATTGCGAAATGAAGTATTGTACAATATTTGACGATTCAATTCATCATAAACTTGTACATGGAAATGTTGCGGTATGCCACCATCGTAGCCGGGTATACATTGTATTTGCATAGAATTTGCGGTGGCATTGTAGGCGGTACAATTTTTAACCGAATCCGGAAGATCTGCAAACAAAAGAGAAATAAAGTTAAAGAATTAATTGGATTTTATGTAAAATATATGTTAATGAAATAAAACTATAAAATTTATGATTGCCAGGCAGGTATGTATGTATTTTTGTGTGTAAATGTTCTCAGAGCTTTCATTTGTAAATGAATTTTAATTATAAAAATTTGCTTTTTATTTATGTTTCGTGTTTGTTTGTTTGTTTGTTTTGAGCATAATTTATGTAATTTCGTAAAACCAATTATACAATTATTATTATGTTAAACGTGTTAAAAAGTTTTTTTTTTTTTTTTTTTTTTAATACATATTTTTATTTATTGTATCTTCAAATATGAACTAACAATAAGTATTCAAATCTTAAATCTAAAATATAATTATTAGGCCCGACCACTGTCGGACATAAATTTAGAGATAGTTATAAATAATACATAAGTAGTGATAATCAAAAGGAAGAAAAAATAAAATAAAATAAAAAGTATTTTCAAGCAGTCCCATCTGGAGTGTTGAGTATAAGAGCACTTGTATCCCTCTTTTTTAGGCGGACGTGTCCAGTAAAGTTCAAAATATTACGAGCAAGCGGATTAGGATGTGACTCGAGTTTTGTTAAATATTTGCCTGCATATTTTGCAATTTCTTCAACCACTAGTGGCATATTTAAATCACGATGAATATTTGAATTTTTAATGTACCATGGAGCAGATGTTATCAAACGTAAAATTTTGTTTTGCCTTCGTTGGATTTTCTCTATATTTGAAGCTGAAGCAGTGCCCCATAGCTGAATTCCATAGCACCATATGGGCTTCAAAAGCGACTTGTATATCAAAAGTTTGCAGTCTAGGCTGAGTGTTGAATTTCTGCCAATTAACCAATATATTTGAGTTAATTTAAGTTTCATTTGTGTTAACTTAGAGTCAATATGATATTTCCATGTAAGCCTTCGATCAAGGTGTATTCCAAGGTATTTCACTTGAGAATGTTGAGGAATATTTTGATTGTTGATTCGAATGGGGGAACAGGTATCTTTTCTTAGGGTAAACGTTATATGAACACACTTTTGTTCATTTACTTTAATTCTCCATAAGTTCAACCATATTTCAAGCTGGGTAATGTGTGCTTGGAGATTGCGGGATGCCTCATCAGGATTTTTGTGAATACTCAAACAGGCTGTATCATCGGCAAATGTAGAAGTGTGGATGTTATTGCTCACAGGCATATCACAAGTATATATTAGATACAAGACTGGCCCCAGAATACTACCCTGTGGCACACCAGAAGATATAGATTCGGGTACACTCATGAAGTCTCCTTCCACAACGGTAAATGTCCTATCAACAATATAACTTTCCAAAAGCTTTTGTATATTTATTGGTAGGTATGTCTTCAATTTTAAAACTAGGCCTTTGTGCCATACTTTGTCAAATGCCTGAGAAACATCAATAAAAAGGGCAGAACAATACTTCTTTTCTTCAAAAGTCCTCCTTATAATTTGAACCAATCTATGCGTTTGCTCAATAGTGCTATGTTGTTACTAATTTTTTTAAGTTTGAAAAAAATACTTAAGTCGTTAAGTTGTAAATTTAGAAAAACTTAGCAGAAAATTAAAACGAAGAATTGTATGCACACTATTTTAGCAATAAATTACCACAATGATGATTTGCATGCTGCTCAAACTGTTGCTAATGAACCGCAAAAAAGGTTTGACAGTTCACAAGCTTAAGTAGATCAAAATGAACTTAAGTCCTTAAGTTGCTAATTTGAGAGAAATCTTAGCAGAAAATTTAAATAAAAACTAACAATCGTATGCACACTATTTTAGCAATAAATTAGCACAAAGAGGTTTTATAACATGGAGCTCAAACTGTTGCTAATGAGCTGCTAAAAAAAGTTGCTATTAAACCGCTAAAAGTGTGACAGTTCACAAGCTCAAGTAGACCAAAAAGAACTCAAGTAGTTAAGTTGCTAATTTGAGAGAAATCTTAGCAGAGAATGTAAATAAAAACCAACAATCGTATGCACACTATTTTAGCAATAAATTAGCACAATGATGATTTGTAACACGGTGCTCAAACTTTTGCTAATGAGTTGCTAAAAAGATGGTAATGAACGACCAAATGTTTTGACAGCTTGGAAGCTAACAGGTGGTAAGTTTAAGTTTAAACAATTGCTATATAGACATAAATTTATGTACAAATATATTAAAATGTTGCCTTCAATTTAATTATCCCTGACATCATTTACTTTACAACAGTCTGTTCATATTTTTATATACGTACCAGTGATCGGCAATGAATCGTTTTTTCGCTATTCATAATGACTCATGAAATTTTAGTAATAAGTGAGTAGAGATTTTTTTAAACTCAACTACTCTGATTTATGCATACTCACGATGACATTGATTTATAAGTATTGGTTGAATTAAATATGAATGCGACGTCGACATCATAGTCATACCACACTCACACTCATAAATCAACTCAGTTTGATTTCTAGTTTCCGGAAAATACATATACTACTCACATTGATTCAGCTCACTCAACTCATGCATGTATATTTATTTAAAAGTTTAGTCATTAAACAGTTTGCAAGTAGTATACAATAGTAGTAAATAGGATTATTTTTCAATTACTGCAAAAGAACAAAAAAAAGCAACAGAGAATCACATAACCTCATAATGAGAACTCTAATGTTCGTATACGAAGTTCATATTGTGAATCATACTTATTTTGCATCGTCCATAGGCATTGAGTTAAGGAGAGTCGAAATCAACAACCTCATAAATGTTGCTAAGTATGAGTTCGATGCGCACTTCAAACTTTCGAGTGAATATGATTCATAGACAACATTGCAATAAGTATGTGTGCGCATGAATACAAGAAACTATAAGTCATTATTCAACTCTGCTCACTTTTGCACTACTCATTGCTGTTCTCTGACACGTGCACATGTACATACAAAATGAGCACTTAAGAATTTGTCTTAATGTGTGTGTGTGTGTAAAAGTAAGAAACACACATATCACACTTGTTCCTCTAAATGGTGTCAACTCAAATCGCATGACCAATCATAATCATCATTTCCTTCAGCATATTTTTTAGGGATTCGGAATTAATGGGTGCATGCCCAGAGTTCGGCGTTTGATATATACTTATATATTAGAATCTCACTTTTCGTTTGCTAGATTATCTTGAACTTTTTCGGTAGGAAAGGCGTACGCATTAAAATTTTCCATTAATATTCATTACTTATTTAATTTTGAAATTAAAATATATTTTATAGTTCAAAAACTCTCAAAACAAAATTAATATGCTAGTTATTTTGTCTTTACTGTACAAACGTTATTTATACGCATGTATATACATATATACGATACATAATGCCTCCAGCAATCATACAGGGAAGGCAAATCATTAAAGGCTTATAAATTAGTTGAAAATTTCTAAACGTAATAATAGCAGTGTAATTTTAAAGTTACAGTAAAATTCTAAGGAAATCTATGAAGTAGATTTTTTTTTACAAGCCATCTGTCTACCAAGAACTTTTTTCTTTACACGTGCCCTTGATTTTCCATGGCAGCTTAGAGATTAAAACCAATATTCAATACCTACAATTAGAAACATGAAAATATTCCCAGTGCCCTTTTCCATGGGGCATATGAATACCCTATTCGTAGATACACATTTGGTCACTTATTCATAGAAAACAAGAGCAATTGTGCGTAAAACGCAAAGGTCACGTTTCGTTGTGATACGAGTAGCAGCAGTCATCATTGAGTGGTGTGAATGAAGATCTAGCAATTTGTGAATGTGAAATAAACGAAGACTTTTAATGATCATACGTTAGAGATTAGAATTTTGTTTATTTGTTTGTATGATTTTAACGCTCAATAAATATATTTTTCTTTTCATTCAACTCAATCCAGAAAAAGTCAAATTTGATACAGCACCATAAGGTTTGTGAACTAATGTTTCACAGGATGTGCTGGACAATTAATAATGAGCAGTTTTATATTTAACAAATATGTATTAGGCATGAAGTTGCTACATTGGCTTTGTCTAAACAATTGCCAATGAGCTGTTTATGTGTTGCTAATGAACTGCTAATCGTTTGCTAATTTGTAAATAAGGTTTGATAAATATCAGGGGGTAAATTACAAAACTCGTTATCGAATGAAATTATGGAATATTTCATTAGAGTTTATATTGAAATACATATTTTAGTTGTTGTAGAAAAAGTTCTACAAATGCAGGCATAAGGTACTGATCACTAAACTACACCGGCTTCAGCGTATACCTAATCCTAATGTAACATCAGAGCGCCCTCCTTCGTCGGTATTGTGTAGCAGTATAATCGTAGAAGTAAAATAACCAATAAAATGGCTGCTAAGCACAGTTTAAAAATTTAATACGCCTCATTGACACCAGAGGCGCTTCAACACATCATTATTAAAATTGTGCAACACCTGTCTTCTCTGTCGCTATCCCTTCCTTCTTAATCATTGTATTGGAATCATATGGAATTTGACAATCATATGAAAACATTTCGTTGCTATTCTCAAATTATTGTCAAATATTTGTCAGACATTTTATTATATAGACTTGAGTAAAAGATTTTCTAGACGAGTTGCCTGCCTGACATGTGGAAACAGGATATATTGTGACAATGGAAGTCCTTTTATTTTATATGAATTGCAAGTTGCCTTACTCCTTATTATTTATATTTATTTGCTCAATACTCGTTATTTAAAAAAAAAACAATTTAAGGACATTTCTTTTACCACACGTGCTTTTCATTTTTATTTTTATTTTCAAGGATGTCTGTACACTCATATTTTTTTCATGCAGGTACTGACTGACTGGCGGAGTGCCACTTTGTAAATAATGTATGTAAATATTTAAATTTCAAAGTGCTTTAAACAAAGAACTCTCGTCTACATGTGTTCATTATGAGAAATTTAATTTGGCGCAATTTATAAAAATGTTACAGCAATCATTAAAAATTCACATGAGATTTATGCTTAAATAAATTTTAACGCCTTAATATTAAATTACAACGAATATGTTTATATTTGTGTGTGAGTTTTATAAAGCAAGTTATTCAATTTTAAGTGTTTAATATTTGTATTGAATGTGAAATATATTAGGGGTATTCATAAGCGTATATGAATAAAATTTGTTAAGAGCTGAATCACGTTAGAATTTTGTGAGAGCTAGATGAAAGAGAAATATTTAACATGTGTATGCAGCTCTTTATTTTCTTTTCTTTCAAGAAAACTTGATCTCTGTGAACCAGGTCTTATTTATGGGCATACATAACTTACGATATATAAGAAAACAATTTTAGAGTATTAAATATATTACAATAGCAATTCAAAGAGTAAAAAAGTATAAAAAGAAGACAGGAAAACACAAAATTTTATTTGTGTTGCACGTATGCTTTACTCCACGCCGGTAAACCGCCAGTTTTTTTTTACTAAAAAAAATTTTATTTTATCTCAAAAGTAACTCTCATGTTAAAAAAAAGAGTTAAGCTATTTTACTTTCTCCAATTTAAGCTTGTTATAAAGAACAAACAAATAAAAATAAGCAATACGCAAAAATATTCGAACAGAGCGAACGTTCATACATGAACAAATGACGCGATCGAAGTCAAGCATTGGATATGCTGCTGATATTGTCTAGACGTTCCTGTCACATTCTGGAAGCCTTGTGTGAAGTATAAAAAGGGCGACGCATCTGCTGGCAGTTCAGTCTATCATAAAGTCAGCCTGAAGTTGGTAGTCGATCAGTAAGGCCAGTGAGTCTTTAGTGTTGTACAAACAGTGAGCGTCGGCAGAGTGAGTCATGTGTAAAGAACAGCTACCAGCGTAGCTAGTTTTAAGAGATGTTTATATGCAACGGCAGAGTAGACATCGTGGCAACCAGTTGTGAATCATTTAAGTAATTTAAGTTTAGGTGAGTATTTAAGCTTTTGATTTGATTTAGTAAATAAAGTGTCATTCTTAACCCTAATTAATACACTGGGGTCTTTTATTCATTTGGCAAATCTTCCAGTCCACAGAAAAGCGTTTTTAAAGGGTAAAAACGTAACAATATGCATTATAGTCAAAATATGCAAAAAACATTCAATCTTAAAGATATTTTGATTTACATATTATGATATGATTCATATTTCATATAAAATTTTGTAAAGTTTTGCATAGGGGTAAGATTCTCATTAGTTTTTAATAATTTTTCAGCAACAGCAATAAATTATTGTATGGGCAATTCCACAGAATCTCAAGTACAATGACCAATATATATTTTTTTTACAAACACAACACAACCCGCGAAGCGATTAGCTTGGGTCTATGGCGGGAATCGAACCCACGACCTCTGTACTGAGAGGCTACCATCGCTACACAGAGAAGACAGTGCCTACTAAATACCTCATAAGATAGAACAAAATTAATAAGAAATCTCTATGGTTTTTTTTTCAATAAGGAAATCTTATTAATTTCATAGAGAAAACCTTTTTGAAAAAATTAAGAAGAAATCTTCTAGTTTCTATGAGGTTATCTTATTGATTTTTTCAATAAAAAAATTAAAAAAATTGCGTCTTTATTTTCTGTACTTATGGATTTTCATTTAAATTCTATACCATATACATATGTATGTATGTATGTAGTATGTTGTAGATGTTATACATACATACATACATACATACACATTAGGTTATATTCTTAACTAACTTACTCACCAAGTATTGAACCAGCAAACTTCTACCTGATAGACAAGCACTCTAACCAATATCCTTACAAGCAGCCTGAATAACCATTGAAATTATTGTGCAAACATTCTTATACAAACATGAAAAAGATCAAGAAAAAAATTGTCTCTTTGTCTATTTATAGAAACGAAATAACAAGACACCACATAAAATCAAGAAGATTTCCTTATTAAAAAAATCAATAAGATGCCTTATACATACTCATATAGGAACCTACTAAAATCAAGAAGAAAATTTATTGAAAAAATCAATAAGGCAACCTAATAAAATCAAGAAGAAAACCTTTTTAAAAAATCAAGAAGGCAACCTAATAAAATCAATAAGAAATCCCTATAGTTTACAATTTATAAGAAAACCTAATAGAATCAAGAAGTTTTTCTCTATGGATTGTTTTTTTGGTGCCAAAAATAACGGAAATTGAGTAAAAAAAGTTGTGAATAATAAGATTTCTTCTTGATTTTATGTGGTTTTCTTCTTGATAAAATTAATAAGATTTACCACATAAAAACAATAAGGAATCTCTATGAAAAAATCTTCGCTTCTTTCTGCTGTGATACCCCTTAGCCTTAAAACGGTTCATAGAGAAAATCTTCTTGATTCTATTAGGCAGTTTTTTCTCTGTGTACTACTCACGACACATGGGCATCCATTTGCTTAAGCTTGCATTTTAAATCAATGCGGTCTAAATTCTGAAATACAGGCTTAACTAATTGGTCATTATTCGTGACAAAGTACGTGGCATTCTGTGGAAGAAACTTTAATTTTTTTGGCCTAAAAAATTATATCTCACTATCACTTGATACAATTTTTTTTCTCCAGTTTAAAATATAGTTTCACATATTATTTACAAAAACAGAAAACAAATACGAAAATTATTAAGCATAAATATATAATTAAACACATCAGTTTAGATTCTCGTTTCCACAAATTAAAACCAATTCAAAAGAAAGTGCTTTGTCTGCCAGTTGTTTGTCATTCGTGACTTTTTTTTAATATTGAATATTATTATCAAATATATCAATAAAATGGTGAGTGGTATAAATTAACTAAGGCTCTATGATTTAATTATTAATCAAAATGCAAAAAGTCGTTATTAAAAACTTGTGAAATTTAAGTATTTATTGAAAAATTTTTTTAGCATGATTTTCATAATTTTGCTAAAAATTCGCCATTCGTTACTTGAATAGTTATTCCAAAAATTCAGGCGAGTGTTGAATAAAAGCAAAACCTTTTCGAAAAGAACAAATTATTTTTCAATTACAACTTTAGTAGTATATAATTTGCTTAAAATTTTATTTGTAATTCGTGACTTGACTATATGTGTACAGATTTTGCTATGATACCAAATAGAAAACTAAATTAACCAGAACAGATATCCAAAAATTTTATACAGGTAAAATTACAACTAGACGAAGAAAGGTATGCCTTAAATTAATTGCAATGCAAAAAAAGGTTTATTAAAAACTTGTGAAATTTAGTGTTTATTGAAAAATTTTTAGCACGAATTTCATCAATTCGCTAAGAATTCGTGATTCGTTACCTGAATATTTATTCCAAAAATTTTGCAAATACATTTGCTTAAATTTTTTGATTGCGAAGAATAAAAATTTTAATTCGTGACTTGTATTTTTTTATGGATTTGGTATCGCAAAATTGTAGACATGAAGTTCATGAATTCGCTAAGAATTCGTCATTTGTTACTTAAATATTTATTTCAAAATGCAGGCAAAAATTTTTCGAAAACATTTGCTTCAAACTTGATTGTGAAGGAAAATTTTTTTAAAAATTGTAATTCGTGACTTGTATTTTTGTATGGATTTTGTATGCAAAAATGTTTAGCATGAATTTCATCAATTCGCTAAGAATTCGTCATTCAATTTGCCCTTACGGAGCTAAAATCTTACTTTAACAAATGGAAAATTGCGATAAATATTGAAAAAACCCAAGCTATTTACTTCACAAGAAAGCGTAAGGAATGCTTTATTCCCCAGTGTTCATTGCGATTCATGAATTTTGACATACCTTGGGACAACAAAGTAAAATATTTAGGCGTTATCCTTGACGCCAAGCTAAATTTTAACTGTCACATACCGTACGTTGTTAACAAAATGAATAAGTTAATAGTAATATTATATCCTTTTATAAACAGAAGATCCAAGCTAAACATTGAAAATAAAAAACTTATAATAAAATCAATTTTTCATCCCGTACTGTTCTACAGTGCCCCAGTCTGGTGCTCGTCCGCAAAATGTCATTTGAGCAAGCTTCAGGTGGCTCAAAACAAACTCCTAAAAATGGTATACAACCTACCGTGGCACTATTCCACTCGTCGTCTACATAATCTTGCCGGCTTCGAACTTGTACATGTCAAACTGACCAGACTGAATTCCAATTTCAACACAAGATGCCTATCTTCGCAGTACCGACATATTAATGAACTAATTTCAGCGTAATTTTACCCGTAGTATAGTATTTTATCTTAAATGCTTTATATAGGTTTTTGTAAAATTTTCACCTTCATTTATACTATTAAGATTATAAGTTTGTAAATATTACCATGTAAATAATATATTTAAGCAGATAAGGAGCATTGCTCCTAAACTCTTTACCACTTAAGTCGAATTAATTATACCTGATGTTATCCAAATAAATAAATAAAAAAAAAAAAAAAAGTGGCATATTCAAATCACGATGTATATTTGAGTTTTTTATATACCATGGAGCCGATGTTATTAATCGCAAAATTTTATTTTGCCTTCGTTGGATTCTCTCGACATTGGAAGCTGAAGCAGTGCCCCATAGTTGAATTCCGTAGCACCATATGGGTTTCAAAATAGACTTGTATATCAAAAGTTTGCAATCTAGACTGAGGGTTGAATTTCTACCAATCAGCCAATGTACCTGAGTTAATTTTAGTTTCATTTGGGTTAACTTAGAGTCAATATGGTGTTTCCAAGTAAGCCGTCGATCAAGGTGTATACCAAGATATTTCACATGAGTATGTTGAGGGACAACTTGATTGTTAATCCGAATGGGTAAACACGTATCTCTTCGTAATGTATATGTTACTTGAACACACTTTTGTTCGTTTACCTTAATTCTCCATAAGTTTAACCATAGTTCCAGCTGGGTAATGTGTTCTTGAAGATATCGGGATGCCTCGTAAGGATTTTCATGCATACTAAGGCAGGCTGTATCATCAGCAAATGTGGAAGTGTGGATATTGCTGCTCAGAGGCATATCACAAGTATAAATCAAATACAAAACTGGCCCCAGTATACTCCCCTGTGGCACACCGGATGAGATAGTTTCAGGCATGCTCATAAAGTCTCCTTCCACAACAGTGAACTTCCGGGCAGTAATTTAACTTTTCAAAAGACTTACAACGTTTATTGGCAGGTATGTTTTTAATTTGAAAATTAGGCCTTCATGCCACACTTTATCAAATGCCTGAGAAACGTCGATAAACAGCGCAGAACAATACTTCTTTTCTCCAAATGTTCTTCTTATAAATTGGACCAATCTATGAGTTTGTTCAATGGTGCTATGCTGACTTCTAAAACCAAATTGATGGTCCGGTATGCACCCACTATTAACTAGAGTTTTTCGAAAAGCTTTGACATTGTTGATAGGAGACTTATTGGCCTGTATGACTCAGCCTTGGTAAGGTCTTTGCCCGGCTTTGGAATCATTTTAACTTTGGCAAGCTTCCAGCTATTTGGATAATACTGCAGTCGTAAAATGGCGTTAAAAATAAATAACAGTATTCTAATTGCAATACGAAGCAACTTTATTAGCATCTGGTTACTAATTCCATCAAAACCCGGAGCTTTCTTTGGGTTGAGTTCAGAAATTAGTTTTTGCACATCACGCGTCTTAAACTTTATTTGTTGAGGGGGTAGAGCGACTACATTTGGCAAATCAATTACACCAGTACATGTGTTTGGGGTAAATACGTATTTTAAATGGGCAGCAAATATGTTACCTTTTTCAGTATCGCTTCTTGCCCAACCTCCGGTAGATGTGCGCAGAGGTGGTTTAAACTCAACGGGTGTTTTAAGCCTTCTAGCAGCACGCCATAAAGAGTAATCAGATGCTGGTGTGACATCAAGATTTTCCAGATAGTTTTTAAGAGATGCACTTTTTTCATGTGCAAGCAGCTCTTGGAGTCGTTTAGTGCACTCTTTAAATCTAATTTTATTCTGGGGTGATCTGTGCTGTTGCCATTCCCTTCTAGCTCTTCTTTTTCAACATACGAGACGTTCAATATCTGTAGAATATAGTCTATTAAACCCAGTCTGCGGATAGGAGGTAGTGGCATGTTTAGCAGCCTGCTTAATATTTTCGTTAAGATTGGCAATGTTAGATTCAACATCATCAAGTGTTCTTAGTGTAATGTTTTCCGTTTAATGACTACTAAGATATTTTTTGAATCGCAGCCAATTTACACGATTTATCAAATTGGCATATGGGTGAGGTAAATCACTTCTTAATGGGCTACAAGTTGTAACGATCGTGGGAGAGTGATCGGACGAGAGATCTAGAGAAGCTTCAATTTGAATTAAATCCCTAGAGATATTTTTCATAACGCCAAAGTCTATTACATCCAGAATTTTATGTATGTCAGTAGGCCAATAAGTGGGCTCCCCACTTGAAATGACATCCAAGCCCATTTTGGAAATTGTATTGAACAACGCTCGACCTCTGGGTGTAATAAGACGCGAACCCCAGAACGTGTGTTTAGCATTATAATCGCCAGCTGCTACGAAACAAGGACCCAGAGATTTGTAAAAATCCTCGTATTGATGCTCAGTAATTGCGAATCTAGGAGGAGAGTAAATTGATGATATGACAAAATTATTGGAAAAATTTTCAATACAAATATTCGTTGCTTGTAAATGTTCTTCACAAATGTTATCAATAATATAATGCTTGAGTCTTGACTTTATTAAAATTGCTGATCCACCGCATGCTCTTCCTCTCGGGTCCTTTGAATCATATAAGGTGTAGCCATAAATTTTAAAAAGGCTTCTCGAAGTCAAATGAGTCTCAGAGACCAACATTATATCAATATTTTTTTCCGTGAGGAAGTGCTCAAGTTCATTTTTATGTTGGCGAAAGCCGTTTGCGTTCCAGAAACATATTTTTAAAAAGTAAAATTAAACACATCTATACAAGAACATCACACTCAAAACTTGCAAAAAGTGAAAACGGCTTTGAAATAAAAAAAAAATGAAAACACTTGCGAATGTTATGCTATAAATTTTTATATTTGTGCAGGGGAGTTCTCGATTCAAAAAACCCACATGTCACGTATGTAGATGGTATTATGAAGGCAATCTAAAAAGTTTTTGTATATGATTCTATATGATTTGAAACAGAAATAAGAGCAACAAACCTTCGCAAAAAGATGGCAGTGCCGGCGGCTCGTAGTAATTATATTTTTATGCATATAAATCGCCCTTCGTTAGTCTCGCTAAAACTCTAAAACCTTCAGTGGAACTTACTAAAAGCACTCAAGTTAAAAGTAAAAAGCACCAATTCAGTGCCTTTTTAATCGACTTCAAAAAAAGGAGGAGCTTAACAATTCGTCTCTATTTTTTTTTTTTGGTTTTACTTCATAATTCGGTACACTTTAGACCGATTGTAAAACTTCTGTTTTTGTCTGAGAGTGTATAGCTTACCATTGCACTGCACTAAGGGTAAAAAGTTGCTATTTTTGGCATAAATTCAATTTTTTTTTTTTTTTGTTTAAAATTTAAAATCTGCTTTCGTTTTTTGAATTCGTATACTCTAACGGTTATATAAACGTTTTTTTTAGATTTTTTATGTTGCACCCTGTTATTTTATGAAAGGAAAAAGTCAGCTGTTTCATGGTTACATTATGATGAGAAAATGCGCGCGAAATTTTTACTAACTTTGATCGTGAGTAAAACATTAATTTTAAACACTGTGAAAAAGTTTAAATATGGAAGAAGTTAGACAAGGTATGTAAAACAATTTGTGATATAGTTTAAAAAATAGTTGTGTGTTATTGTCTAGTAATTCAGTGTGTTGTTGGTGTGTTATTATTGGTCAAAACTGACAAACATACGTGTGTTGTGTGGAATATAACTTCTGTGTATAGAATGGTATTTGCAATATTTTTTAAAAAAGTTATTAATCAAACTGTATATAATCAAACATCATTAATATTTTTTGCTCCTTTTTGTTCCTTTTCGGAAAAAACTTCATTTTGTAGTTTCATACGAGTTTTGCCATTCAACACTGCTTGAAGTTTGGAGCAGCAAAAATCAACAAGCAGATAGTGTTAAAGAATTTATTTTGGAAAATATTACACAACAAAACTTATCAGATGAGCAACATCAGTTAATTAAACAAAAAGTCAAGCAATTTATTGCTTTTATAAATTTAAATTTGCCAAAATGCAATCGAATACTTGCACGATTTAAAAAAAAACATTCGCGTTGGCTTGCATCCAATATAACTATTGAAATAAGTGATTGCGGCTTGCCCGGCAATAAACGAGGTCGGAGGCATTTAGACTATTTAGACTATGCAGGGCCTCGTTTGAAAAGAAAGTTAGCATCTGAGCTTGCCGCAGAACAAAAACATTCCACACCTCTTTTATTGCACGCTGCTTCCGTTTCAGCTAAAAAATCAAACGAAAAACAAACTGCATTTCTTTTGAAAAAAGCTGTTAGTAACGAGAACTTAACAGGAATTATAAAGAAACTGGAAAGGAGTGATCCGTTGACAATAAGTGCTGATGAGGCATTAACTTTTTCAATTGAAAATGGCTTTACAAAGCAGCAATACATTAACATCAAAGCATTAAATAAGCAGCATGGATGTGACATTTATCCCCCTTACTCCGAGATTGTAAAACCAAAATTAAAATGCAGACCTAAGGAAACCAGCTATTGTGATACTAAAACAGAAGTAACAATGCAAAATTTACTGGACCATACAGCTGATCGCATACTTGAAATGCAAAAAGACGTCCTTGATGTTGCTGCACCAACACATTGCAAATTAATTGTAAGTTATGGATTCGATGGTTCGACAGGACAGAGTTCATATAAACAACGTTTTGAATTGGATGAACATATTGGACTAGACCATTCACTCTTTGTGACAACCATAGTTCCATTGAAATTAATAAATGAGCTAAATAGAATTATTTGGCTAAATAACTCCACAGTCTGTCAGATTCTGTCGGCCTCTAAAAATAGAATTTATAAAAGAAAAAGTTTTGAATATTTTAACTGGTACCAACTCATGTCAATCCTGTCCACTATGTGGTGTTAAGCCAAATCAACTGCTAAAAACCCATGACTACAACTCGAAAATCTTTGGCGTTAAACCAAATAATCTTACATATGGCGTAAGCCCTTTACATGCATGGATAAAGTCTCGTACAGAATGGAATTAGAGATATGGCGTGTAAAAATGATGACAAAGTCAAAGTCTTTTTGCGAAAACAGTACCTTCAGGAAAGATTGTGGACGGAAATGGGTCTCAATGTAGACAAACCCAAACAAAAGTGGTAATACCAACGATGGAAATACTGCAAGAAGAGCATTTAGAAATGTTGAGCTCTTATCTTCCATTTTAAATTTCGATTTAAGTATTCTCAAACACTTTTACATTATATTGATTGCCATTTCTTGTGAATATAGGATTGATACAGAAAAATTCAAAAACTTTTGTGGCCAAACATTCAATATGTATTTCGAAAAGTATTCTTGGTATCCAATGTCTCCAACTGTCCACAAAGTTTTGGTACATGGGCACCAAATAATGGATACTTGCATACTTCCTGTTGGAGTTCTAGGAGAAAATGCATCAGAAGCAAGAAATAAACTGTATAAAGGTGACAGGAGATCGCATGCAAGGAAATGTAGCCGATTGGATAACATAACAGACGTTTTTAATAGAGGACTCTTCCGATCCACAAATGTCCACCATAAGTTTAACAAAACAAAAAAATATCAACAAAAAGAAGAGCCTGCCCAGAGAAGTCATTACCCTTTTCAAAACACCTGGTATTGACTTTTCAGACACATTCGAAGGTGATGAAAATGAAAATGAAGCAGAAGGCGATGAGGCCGACGAAATTGACAGTTTTGGACTGGAGAATATTGAGTTGGAAGAAGAAAATGAAGACGATTAAGTTAGAAGTCTATATTCATAAATGGTTTGTAAAATGACAAAGGCATATTAGAATTTGTCTCATATGATTTTTTTTCAGGGATCATGGGCAGTTTTATATCTTTACAAAAAGGCTGAATGAAGCCTTGTCTATCATCTGAGTCTACCTAAAAAATATAAACACATTGAATTTAAGTGGTTTTACCCAAAAAGTGAGGTTAAGAATTTTTTTAGTACTGGTACCTAATGGGTTAATAAAATAAAATATTTTTAGATGCAAACTTACAGATTCTTGAAACAGCTTTCTAGTGACATATATTTGAAAGAACGAAAATAAAATAACGAATTTATGTCAAAAGCTGAACTAATGTTTTAATTGGGAGGCGAAAGTGGGCGTGGTCCAAATAAAAAAAAAGCAAAATTCCATTTTGGTGTTAGTTAAATTCGTGCAAAATTTTAAGTGTCTACCTTTAAAACTACAATTAATGCCAAAAATATCGCTTTTTTGCCCACAGTGCACTGTGGGCGAAATGGTCGATCTAGCGTCGTTTAATTCAATTTTCAGTGTTTAATTGCGCCAAAATTGTGTCTCAATCGATTACTAATATACCACTGAACTTATATATCGATTCTTTTTTTATTGCCATGATCTAGTTGCACAGCTGTGAGCTGTCAAACACAAAATATGTTTCAGGCGGTGCATCAATAAGCTTTAACACGTGTTTTCTTTGCATTGCCAAATGTTCTCTAAATTTACATTTGTCTCAATTAAGTGGAAGAAAAGTGGTTTTATTTTTAGCTAGAGGTACATATGTATTAACTAAAAAAATTTTTGTTTGTGACCTGTGCTTAACTGTTGTAGAAAAAAATAGAGTTGGATTTGACTATACCACTAACTGCTTGAAAAAAGTCAAAATAAGACTTCCGTGGACCAGAACTTCTGATATTGGTGGGTATTGGGGCTAGAATATTTTTTTTTTTAATTACTATGTTGTCTTGTCATTGTAAAATATCCAAGTCATCTGCTACTTTATGCTACTTTACATGATATTGCATTTTTTAGGAGCAATGTCGGTGCTCAGACGAGAAGATTATTTACTATGGCGCAACGAGCCTGTGGCTACTAAAATATTTTCTGCCGTTGAGAGTCATATACATATTTCATAATAAAATAATATCAACATGTATACTGTAATGAAATCCTTGTAATAAGCAAAAAAATTTGAAATTTTGTAGCACAATTGGTTCAGAAATGGAAATTCAACCATAGAATCAGCCACAAATTTGAAGAAAACAACACGGAGTGGTTAGACGGACAACTTTTATTAGTTGATCCACTGACTAATCGTGGGAGACCCGATTAGATGTTCGACAAATGTTCCAACAAAACGAAATTAAGTAAAGTTTCACAAATTGTTAAGGAAACACCTCACAGTGAGCTCGTACTAGCTACAACGAGCAGTTTATACAAAGAACATTGTGTACCTTGCACTTGTGATTCATCTCGTAGTTCCGAATCGGAATAAAAATCTGTTATTACTATTGCAATTAGTATTGTTATTTTTTTTTTTGTGCATTATAATTTCATTTTTGTAATGAAAACAACTGAAATATATGAAGACTGAATAAGGCCAAAAATAGTTATTTCAAAATTTTAAACAAAAAAATAAATAAATAAATGTTTAAAAAAAAGTTGTTAATATTAAAAGTTTAATATATTTTTAGTCCAAAAGAATGTGAAACATTAAATATATTAATTAATTAATTAAATATATTAGTTTTATCATGTTTTCCTGAATGAAATAAACAATGTTTAATTTATGAAAAAAAATTGCAACTTTCACAACAAAATATATATTTTAAAAAAAATTTTTTTATTTGATATTGTAGCTTAATCTATTTTCAACAAAAAAATATTACACAAACAAAAAAAATTTTCCCTAAGCGCTATTAATTAAACGCCGCTAGATGAGCCTTTTCGCCCACTGTGCACTGGTGCCATTGTAAAAAAAGTGGGCGGGAATACGCTCACAATTTTTTTAATTTATTTTTATGATATTCTGATTATTGGATTGCTGCGAAAATCTATAAAACACCTTTGGTTCTTGTAATTAAACAATTTGAAAGTTGAAAAAATGGGCGGGATTGCGCCCATTAAAATTTATTATAATATTTCATGCGGTTCTACTTTACCGATTTTTACAAGACTTAACACGCACCCTGACCTCTGAAAAACACACAATTTTGTTAAAAAAAAATGGGCGGAGTCACGCCCATTAAAATTTAATATTTTATTTTAAGTGGTTCTACTTTAACGAGCCTGAGCTCTGAAAAACACACAATCTTGTACATATTTAAAAAAGTGGGCGGCGGCACTCCCATTAAAATTTAATTTTATATTTTATGTATGTACTTCTGCTTATCTTCTTCTATCAGATCTTTGCACTGAAGTCGGTTTTTTTTTTGGTAGAAAGAATTATTTAGGTTTCCGCAGCTCGATTAATAGTTTTTGACCCATCCGCAGGTTACTCTATCCTTGACCTGAGGGCAAAAATTCAGTTTATGTGTTGGAAAATCATATTTGCAGCAAAACTAGTCATTAAAGTTTTATTTAAAAAAAAAATAACTCTAATATAAAAATGTGTTACATATTTAAATGTTTTCTCATTTTCTAGAACTTTAAGGACCACCTTTAAACGAAAATGTGTAGAAATGTCTGCACAAGTCTAGCAGTTTCTTTTTTCTCACTGTCGCCCCTTCTATTTTTATAAAAAATAATTACACTATATCCTTTTTTATGTAAAAGAATATTAAGTATACACTTGTAAAACTTTATATGTATGTTCATTATGCAGAAGTATGTATGTATGTACATATGTATGAGTGTGTATGTTTTTATGTGTGCATACGAACGTAAAACTGTTTAATAATCTTCTACCCAAAGCAAATGTTTTATGTTGTCTATTAACCATTTAAGTGCCACCCACAATAGTTGAAAATTAAAACTTTACAAAGTTGTGCGAGACGTTGAGTCTTCATAAAAGGGGAAAAATTTTAAGTAATAGTAAGTAATAGGAAGCAGTATGAGTTTAGACCTTTTAATGGGTTAAAAAGATATTAGTACAAAATATATAAATTTTCCTTTTACTAGAAAATAAATTAAAAACACTACTTGTGCTTGTTACCATAAACATGTTTTCTTATTCCCGAATTAATGTTTGTATGGATTGTTGATTTCTATGTTTATATTGCAATAAACAAATATATATTATATATTTACATACAGAAATATATTCATATAATATCAGCAGATACGTACTCGTACGTATTCTTGTAGGGTTTTGTATGTAAGGAATTTTCCAAAATTGCACAACTATCAGGTTCTACATTTAACTTAACCACTGTCTAGTTGGAATAAAAGAAAGATATTTTAAGTAACACCAATGCACATGTAGTTTTAACTCAGGAGAATAAGTCCCAGTCCACACTTGCAATTTTTCTTGCAGCAACTTTTTATTTTTTAGTGCAAAAGAGCGAGAGAGGAATACAAAAAGTACATATTTCTATTTCAACACTCTCACACATATTCAAGAATTTGCTGCAACAAAAATTGCAAGTCTGGACCGGCACTAACTCCCGTTTATGTATGAATTATTATGAGTGTGAAAATAAGTTCGATTTTAATTAGCAGAGACATAAACCAAAATTTCTAACATAGAATTTTAAGCACACGAGAAAGAACTGCACTGTTCGCTATTTAACAGTAGTCGCTAAATGCATTAGGACTCCAAGTCCTTAGAACTTAAAAGTTTATACTGTTTAAAATCGATTATTTCAATTTTTAAAATTATTTCCGAAATGTGGGTCATATTTAGGACCCTTAAGTGTGATCTCACATATTTGACCAAAATGATTACTAATTTTCTCAAGGAAATTATCGACCATGTTCTGTAAACCGAGTCCTATTAGATTTATCGTTTTCAAAAATTTAAGAATTGTCCTGCAGACATGTTTAAAATCATACACGCTAATTTTCTTTCAGATATGATATTTGAGAATCTATATAATAACGATATTGAAAAATATCTAGAAAAAATATTTCTTTTGTCGGAGTTAGTTTTCTAAAGTCGTGCGATTTTAAATCGATCGGTTTACACAACAGGGCTGTAGGTATTTTTAAATCTAATTTATTGTCTCTACCAGACATATTTCCAACATCCTACTTTCAGAATTTTATAAAATAACTGTTACAAAAATTTTTTCCAAATAAAAATTATCTATCTCGTTCCAGTTCCACGGATTTGCAATCCTAATCCATTCAGCGACTACTGTTAAAGAACTAAAAGTGCTCTGTTATGTGCTCAAAATGTTATCTTAGAAATTTTGGTTTGTGTCTCTGCTAATTAAGTTGGAATTAATCTTCACACACACATTGACACTTATTCATAGTCAAAACAAACTACATATGTGACGTGCAAAATAGAAAGGGACCTAAGGGTAAAAACCGATTTTGTTCAGGAGAGCCATTTTAAAGATTTAAATACGTGTATCTTTGGTGTACCATCACTGAGCGTGTTGGTATTGGTCTCATTTGAAAGCGACACATCTCAGGACGTCAGCAACATGTTGGTCAACCTTGAAAACGCGCGTAGGTCGTCCCTACCTCTTGTTTTGTGTAGTTGGTTTTTACTGTTTTCTACCTAGCGCGCTGTTTCCATGAGTTTGATATCAATTTTGCTCGCGTTTTTTCGAATCCAGGTTTATTTTCTGAAATTATTAATTGTGAATTATAGTAAATACTCATTTATAATTCTTTTAAATCGTGAATATCACTATGTTAGTACGAAAATTTTTTCACAAAACCTTAGAATCGTCGACTTCAATTTCATAAAACGCGCATATCTCTGGGAGGGAACACTTTTGGGGCATGGGATCGGTCTCATTCGATGCTCAGATGTTGTCCACATCAAAAAAAAAAAAGTGAAAATTGATTTTTTACCCTTAATTTCCTTTCTCTATGCGCTGTCACATATACTTTAACATATTTATTTATAAAAATTATTAAGAATTTAAAAAGAGTTTTTAAAACAGATTTCCATCTGTCTGCAACACTAAATAATTATATTTTATTTAATACAGGGTGCCGCAAAAAAGAATGTATATTTAGTGATTTTATTAAAAAATTAAATATATCCCTTTAGCGAAACGATGCACCGAGGAAAGAGTATTTGAGCCAAAAAGCTGGCCAAAACGGCAAAAATTAATTTAAAGTAATCTTAAAAACTAAGTAAGCCTCTGGCTGATATACTAACTATGAGAAGAACTTAAGACTATAAAAATGCCTTATTTCTATATTTACAATTGTTTATGGGAAAATAAAATGTTATAGGATCTGCTTAAGATAATAAATTATTTTCCCATAGTGGAGAGTGATCTGCACCAGTGATCGGCAATGAGACGTTGCTCCGCTATTCATACTAACTCATGAAATTTTAAATATAAGTGAGTAGACATCATTTAAACTCTACTCTGATTCATGCATACTTGCGATGACATTGATTTATAAGTATAGGTTGAAATAAATATGAACTCACACTCATAAATCACCTCACTTTGATATCTAATTTCAGGAAAATACTTATACTACTCACATTGATTCAGCCCACTCAACTCATTAAAAGTTTAGTCATTAAACAGTTTGCAAGTAGTATACAATAGTAGTAAATAGCGTTGTTTTTTAATTCGTGCAAAAAAAAAAACAAACAAAAAAGGAAACAGAGAAACACATAATCTCATAATGAGCATTTTAGTGTTTGTATGCGAAGTTCGCATTGTGAATCATACTTATTTTGCATAGGCATTCAGTTAAGGAGAGTCGAAATCAACAACCTCATAAATTTTGCTAAGTATGAGTTCGATGCGCACTTCAAACTTTCGAGTGAATATGATTCATAGACAACATTGCAATAAGTATGAGTGCAAGTCATGATTCAACTCTACTCACTTTTTCACTACTCATTGCTGTTCTCTGATCTGCACATACACAATAGCATGCGGTGTATTTCCATACAACGGCTATTTTACTTGTATTGCCAATGCATTGCTTTAAATTCTTTAAGTGTCAAAGCAACGGTCAGCGGCACAAAAAAGTATCAAGTGCCGTCTGAGTTTTTGGGTGACATCGGACACCTCCTTTATTTATTGCATGCCTGTAAATCAGTGCATTCACGCTATCGCGTATTGGTTTGAAAGATTTAAATCATGGTACACTATATTGGTCATGGCTTGACCATGGCCTTTTTGCAAAAGTTATGGTAAAAAACTGTAACTCGCAAGCTTATTGCGCGCTTTTCAAATAATACAAATTCATTGAAATCTTTTTAATAAAATATTTTTTTTTATTAAAAACAAAAAGCAAATTCTAAATTCCAATTTCAAGGCAGCTTAACATAAGATATGATTACTTTCTTTTGAATTGCTTGCACTTCACCTACATTAATACACATACATATCTTCTCATTTCCTTCAACAACGTCATAACTCCAAAATACTGTTTTTCACTTAATAACGCAAACTTAATCCCCCAACTAGTTATACACATTGTGGAAAAATTTCATACAAATAAATTGTACACCCAATTCTTGAGATAAAAATATTATGTTCTTGCTACATTAAGTTGATTGTAAATTGAAAAGTTTAAATTAAATTTTTGTATAAATAGTTCTTTGTTGAGTTAGGATGTTGTTCACGTAAATAAGCAATATATTTGCTGTTTGTACTCAACCCTTTAGTTTTATTTAAAATATGTCACTGGGACACAAGTTATATCACTAATTTATGTCTATTTATAATATGAAAAAAAAAACAATTTTAATTAGTTTTGCTTTCAGCCCGTCCCTGAACCCATTTTTTATTTTTATTTTCTGTTTTGCATTAACTACTTTTTAATTCATTAAACTCTCAAGTACAAAGTTTTTACATAAACTAGATTAAAATTCCCTATTGGGTATATACACACACAGTAACACACAGACACACACACAAGCATACACAATCGTTTACAATTTAGCTACAACTACGTGCTCGTAAATGCCCATACACACCCTGCAGAAAATGCGAATAGTGAAATTGTAGTGATTTACTAGTGACATTGTCAGTAGTACTACTGACCAAGTGTACCCCAGCCAATGTAATTATCTATTGACATTTAACATTAGCTTGTCATTGAAAATCCACCACTAGACTGTAGCAATACTGACAAAGTAGTTCTTTTGTGACCACATGGAGACATTGGCACCAAAGATTCACTAGTAAATTTTAGGGGCTCTAGTCTACAATATCGATATTTCCTCGCTCGATGTCAATAGTAGTGATTTACTAGTGACATTGCCAATAGTACAACTGAATAGTTGTACCGCAGCCAATGTAATCGACCATATGGAGACATTTGAACTAAGGACTCACTAGTACATTTTAGTGACCCTCGTCTACAATTTTATAAGGGTTGGACAACAAACTTAAATACATACATACATACATATGTACGTAAGTTTTTAACATAATTCCATAGCATAATAAAAAAGAAAAACAAACTATTGACGCGTTCATTGACAATGTCACCAGAAATATACTAGAACTGTTGTCTCTAACGTATCTCTACTCGCGCATAAAAGGAAAGTTGTCGACATTTCAACTAGTGCAATTGTCGCTAGAGAAAAGAGTGTTGACATAGCGACATATGGTTCTAGGTTGACTAGAGGGCATATATACATACATACACCTTGCTCTCTGTGTGTGAGTGTGTGTAACAGCTTAAAGGAGTATTAGTTTTAAATTCTTATTTCTAGATATATGTATGTATGTATGTGTCCTTTTTAATGTGAGTTGATTGTAAGGCAACGTTTGTGTGCCTGCAACATTAGCATGCAATAGAAACCAAACAGTATTCGGGTCAACAATATGCTTTAAGCCATAAGTGTAGAATAAGTAGTTGTAATAAAATATATAAAGTCAGTCAGTCACAGTCGCAGTCACAGATAGAAGAGAAATTGTTGCACAAGTCTTAAAAGGAATACAGAAGTAAAACTGTTTGGGCTACGAGTGCAAACTTTTAAACATTCATTGCGACGATGGGCCAACAATTTATGCAGTATTTTTCTACTACAGGATGCAGTTTTGCAAAACAATGTTAAGTTCTTTTTTTTTTTTTTTTTGTTGTAATTATTGACAATTAAAATAAAATGTTGAAATAGTCGTATTAGGCAAAAGTAAAATTTTTAAGCTATTTGGAAATACATATCGCTAACTTAATATAGAAAGGCCCTAACTCATTATTTTTATTGAATTCGAGTTTTTTGTACTATAATGCCAAAATCTCGATTTCAAAAGAAATGATGAGTTAGGTCCCTTCTATATTAAGGTAATGATATGTGAACATAAACATTAACGTAGTGATACTGCAAAACAAATAATATTTTTGCAAAATTACAAAGTCCTTATACAGTTCTCTCCTAATAATTTGAATTTCAAGTGCACACAGAAAAAAGTTAAAATAATCGAGAGTTCATATCAACAAGAGATCAAACTGTCGGAAGGAAGATAGAACACATTTATTTTATTCTAGAACAGCTAACGTTAAAACATACATACTCTAATATTTGCATTTGAGGTAAACAGCTTTAAAAGCTCTTAAATTCGTTCTTGTTTCTAAGAGAGATCTGATTGGCTGTTGTGCTCTCGTCGGTGTGAAAAAATAATCGAGAGTTCATATCAACAGGAGCTGAAACTGTCGGGAGGAAGATAAAAAACATTTATTTTATACTTGAACAGCTGCTTTGATATTTGATACTCTGATATTTTCATTTGAGGTAAACAGCTTTAAAAGCTTTTAAATTTGTTCTTGTTTCTAAGAGAGATCTGATTGGCTGTTGTGCTCTTGTCGGTGTGAAAGCACAAAAGCAAAGTTTGCATGTTGTGCATATGGCTTGGACGTAACTTTTTTAGAACATCAGGTGTGGCGAATAAAGGTCATTAAACACCAATCAGGGAATAATAGTCGCACAGTGTAGATTAGCCGTGACCGTTTTTTTTTTTTGTTATTTCTTATATTATCTCCACCAAAATCGGATCAGTTTTATGTAAAAAAAATATAATATAATATAATAATATAATATATATAAAAAATATATAAAAAAATTTCATAGCGATAAGTTGTGTTTTTTAAGGGTTGCATCCACCCCCGTATCCACCGTTTAAAAAAAGAGTTGGGTGTGTATCTTTTTAGTAATTTTTGGTTAAAAATTATTTTTTATTTTAACTTTTTATTACACATTTGTTCGTTAAAGTGAGTACAAAATGAATTTTTTGTTCGTTATATAAGGTACTGAGGTTTCTTAAACTTGATGCTTACTAAATAGAAGGTTCGTTAAATCGGAAATCTACTCAAGGCAATCATGAATAAAATTCCGCGAGAAATTTCTCTCTTTTCCCATTAGACTTTTTTGTTTTCCCTATTACTTGTTCCCCTGGAAAATTTTCCCACAGAATATTGTTCATGATTGCCCTAAGTGTATTACGTTTTAGTGGGCGTGGCTCCGCCCATTTTTGCAACTTCGAGATTGTGTCGTTACAAGAGCCCAATGTGTTGGGTAAGTTTCGTTGCAATCGAATAAATAGAATATCATAAAATGAAATAAGAAATATTTAGGCGTATAACCGCCCACTTTTTTTACAGTGGGAAATGGAAGATATAACCTCTCAGACAAAAAAACAAGAATTTTACAATCGGTCTAAAATGTACCGAGTTATTAAGTAATAGATTAAAAAATAAAAACAGACGAATTGATAACCTCATACTTTTTTTAAGTCGCTTAAAAATAATTAATATTTACCAAATGAGCTCAGCTTTTTGAAAAAAAAAGAAGAGAGGTGTCTTAGCACACCCCTTTATAGCTATGCTGCTTAGCTATATGAAACAAATTTCATGTGTGAAATAACAATGAAATAAAATTATATTATATCATGATGTATTTATTTCCCATTATTTTCTTTTCTAAGTGCATCTACGTCTTACAGCCGATCGGCTTTGTTCTCTGGTTTGTGCTCATGATTTTCATTGGTATTTAGCGGTTACGCCTTTTTGGGCAAATGTTTGCCAAGTGTGACCTTTAACCTTAATTAATTAAATATTTTTTTTAATTCAAAGTTGTAGCAATCCGGCTAATTTTATTACATATACATGCGTCTTTATACCCATTTGCCTTTCTAGTATTACAAAATAATGCAGTATTTGTGTGTTTACTTTTCATTGTCCTGCGAACTTTAATGAGGATAATTAAATAGTGTTTTAAGTGCATTGCATTAAGACAAACAAGCCCATTTTAATGGGGCCACAAATTAAAGCATAATGACTGTTTTAAATGCTCTATTGAGTCTAAAGTCAGTCACTCAATCAATGACCGGCAAAGAAAATGAAAATGCCCCCCCCCTTTTTTGAGGTTGCAATAATTGTAACACTTACCCGCTGGTTGTATGTGATACCAACAGGGTTGTGATTGACCCATTGGACTGCTGGCCACACAAGATATGGCACCAAAACTCTCATACGATTCTATATGATATGAATAGACATTGTTTAATGGAACTGCTGGTGCAGGTGACGAAGGTGTAGCCGTAGTGACCGCAATACGATGATGTTGTTTATGCAAAGCAGCTAGACGTTTACGCTCAGCCAACTGGTATTGATTGTTGTGCGTTACATCGTGAAGTGATTGTTGTTGCTGTTGCTGTTGCTGATAGATTGGCATTTGTTGTCTGCTGCCGCCAATTTGTTTATTGTCTAAATAATTTTTGTATATCAAATTAGAATAAACCATTTGTGTGTATGGCAAATCATCAGCATAAGCGCCATTAAGTGTTTCATCTTTGTGAGCATCATCATTATGGGTTGTGGGCACAGCGCTGTCATCATTGTCCTCATAGTAATGATGCTGCTGTTGTTGTTGTGGATGATGGTGATGCTCAATTTCGAAATCATCTTCGAATTGTATATTTGACCAGGCATCAAAGTGTGCTTGTTGCTGTAGAGGTGCCACGGCACGCAATGCCACACGGCCATGGCGACCGTGTACAATTTTCGCCTGCAGAGTTTGTTGCTGTTGTGTATGTTTTCTTTTGCTACGTTGATAATATCCGGCGGAAACGTGGCTGGCATCCGCATGTAATAGCATTTGTTGCTGTTGCTGTTGTTGCCCATGATGTACGCCGCCAACGCTACTGCCGGCAGCACCATTTAGGGGAGTATGAAGTGAAGCAGCCAGACCTCCTCCCATGTTTATTGGCAATTCAATGAGGCTCTCCAGTGAATTGTTGAAGTGCCATTTGTAATTTAGATTATCAAGAGGATTCGAATCCACTTGACATGTTATATTAATGGTTTGTTTAAGTGCGGCGCGTATTATTGTTGAATCTGACTTGCAAACAGGTGGATCTACCGGGGAATATAATAGCGAAAAAAGCAGAGTAAGAGAAATAAATTAATAAATGATGTTGTATCAATTAGTTATTTGATGTGGAAAAAATTTGTTAAAACAAATTAAATGAAATGCTAAGAGTTATAAATGTAAAAAGAAAAATATTTTATTGAATAAACCTGTTGCTTAAGTTATGACAAAAATTAAAAGTATTTTACCTTTAGCCACGCAATTGCGAAACAACATAATTTAATGTATCCATCAATTTTAATATGAATAGGAATTTTTCGCACTGACATGCTGAATAAGCAGCTTAAAACGTACAAATATGTATCAATATTTGTTAGGTAATTTCTAATTCTAGTTCTGTTTGCTATTTTATTATTTTAATTTGAAATTTATTTGCTGGTGGTTCAGCGATGTCTATATGCATTTCATTGTTGCTGTAACAAATCGTCAGTAGACTTCAACCACACATTTTGAACAGTCACAAACCTCTTATGTACAGACTTTCAAAAACTATTTGAGAATTCACAAATAATAATATTTTTGAAAATCACAAAAGAAAAATAAGCATAGTAGGCTTAGTAACTTATACAAAAACCAGCAAATAATTTATATTCGATATGAATCCATTCTATTTTTCTACACCTTTATACAATTAGAAATCCTTTGGATAACAATAAAAGTAATTATAAGGCAAAATGAAAAATAAAATCTAAATTTAACATTTAAGAAATTTATTATTCGACATATTGTCAAGTTTATTTTAATTTGAAATTTATTTGCTGGTGGTTCAGCGATGTCTATATGCATTTCATTGTTGCTGTAACAAATCGTCAGTAGACTTCTTCTGTACATAAGATAAGAGGTTTGTGACTGTTCAAAATGTGTGGTTGAAGTCTACTGACGATTTGTTACAGCAACAATGAAATGCATATAGACATCGCTGAACCACCAGCAAATAAATTTAAAATTAAAATAAACTTGACAATATGTCGAATAATAAATTTCTTATATTTTATTATTTATTTTTAAAATGTATAGAGGGAGAGCTTTACAGCCTTATTAATAAAAAAAATTATAGAGGATTTATAAAACAGATTTTGAAAGAAAATTTTTCTTATTAAGCCTTAATAATTTTAAAATAAAAAGGCCTTAGTTTATTTTGAAATTTTAATATTGAATATGCTAAATGACGACTTCTCTTTATTTCGTATCACATTATAGTAAAAATAAGCCTCGGCTTTCTGATAATGGCCCGTTTATTAAGGTTTCGTACGCCAAACGTGAAAAGGAACGCTATTGTTTTCGCTACGCTGTCCGTCTGTCCCTCTCATCCTGTTTTCTCGAGAACCTTAACAGCTACGGACTTGAAATTTTGACAGAATATGTAGATCTTTGGCCTACAACTATAAAATAAATATATGGCAGTTAAAAACTAAAGGGAGCAACGAAAATTTTTAAAATCCCATGCATTATACATACAATTATATACAGACACTTGAAATTTGAAAAGTTATTGCATTTTTATACAGACTACAACAAATAACACTAAAATTAAAAAAATCTAAATGAAAGGGTTAATGTAATTTTGACAACTTGCTTTATCTTGGAAACCGTGAGAGGAAAACTCTTGAAATTTTCAAAAAAGAAAAAATCTTCAAAAACCAAAAAAAAAATCGCCAAACTAAAAAAAAATTTCAAAAGCTAAAATAAATCGACATAAACCGAAAAAATCGTCAAAATTAAAAAAATAAAAAAGCCAAAATCCGAAAAAAACCCTTTAAGCGAAAAAGCGCGAAAAATAAGAAAAACCGCCAAACTAAAAAAAATCTCAAAAACTAAAGTAAATTGTCAAAAACCGGAAAAATCGCCAAAATTAAAAAAGCGCCGAAAATAATAAAAAACCGCCAAAAGTAAAAATTCGCCAAAACGGAAAAAAGTTCAAAAAAATGTCTACATCAGCTTAGATATTTGTTTATATGTATAGGCTAACCCTTCGTGTGCGAGTCACAGTCGCACTTTACTGAATTTTTTGAAATAGGTGTTTCCTGGTTCGTTATAGCAACTCAGCGAAAACTAAAGGCAATAACTATTTTCATTTGACTTATTCTACATCTTACGTTTTCACACGACTTGTTTTAATTTTTAAAGTTGTGACCCGGTAATTTGCTCATATATTTGCATAGTCGTCGAAATACCATTCTGGAGGGGGCTGATTCGATCACGTTTTTTTCAGTTTGAAATTATGGCGTTTCATATCGAACCATATTATTACATTGTTCGATAGCTAATGCCATAATCTCAAACTGAAAAACGTGATCGAATCAGCTCGTTGTCGAAAAAGCGAAGATTAGATTAGACCCCAGTATATCCCAACTTAGGATTGCTTCCTTGGCTCATTTGTCTCTATATTTCTTATATTATTTTTTTTTTTTGCTGATATGCATTAGTGTCCTTATCTATAGCAATAAATCGTCGACGAGTTTAAATAACTAATAAAATGACTACATAGCTAATAGTAATACGCCTACCATACACTAGGGGCGCTGCAATGATGATATAAAAATTAACAAAACGCACAATAGATTTGGACCGAACTCGTACAGTAGGTCATTTTAGACAGAGCATGATCAAACCTATTTCAATTACATGTATTTGGTCATAGGTTTGTTTTTAAAATGGCTAACTGAACGAGTTCAGCTCAAGTCTGAAAAGCACAATAGCAGATTTGTAAAACAAAAAAAAAAATTAAATAAGCTACTCTTCCCTCTTTATACCTTTCCTGCTCACAGGTAGCACAAAGATACCTGTTATTTGCTTCCAAGTGAGCTGAGAACTTACTTCTTCTTCTCAGCAACCTGTCAAACGTAAACTAACATATTTAGAGCTGAGTTCAGAGTCAGAAAAAAAACATGCCAATAATATATATATATATATATATATATATATATATATATATATATATATATATATATATATATATTTTTATTTATCGGAATAGTAGTATAAATAGGTCTTCCATTCATTTACTTATATTTCCTTTTAATCTTACGCTTTTTTTAGCTGCTCCATATAAAACAAAAAGACTAAAATGGCACATGCATGTATATGCCCATACCCATAACTTATATATAAATCCGTTTTTTTTTCTATTTTCCTTTTGTATAACTCTCATGAAAAGAACATGAACAGGTTGTTGAAATTCAATACATTGTTGAAGTTAAGTACACACACACATACACACACATACTCACATTCATACACATGTATCTACAACATGAACGTGTGACCTGCTAAAGCTTTATATTGAGAACTAGGCAAAATAAAATAAAAAAACAGGCCCGACAAAGATGTCAGCAAATCCTCTACTTCTCTTACCCACAAACATGCTCACTATGGCATCCATAGGTAGTTAAAAAAAGGCAATTTTAGCTAATACTACTGCATGATACAGCAAATACGCAAGGACCTTATTCTGAAGTATATGTATATAAATAAATATTTCATAAAAAAAGCTTATAATTTTGCTTTTAATAGAATATTTTATGTGCCTTATACAAGGATTTTATTTACAGTGTACTTCAAATGTATACACAGGTGTATGTGTTACGGTGCGTGTGTGTGTGTGTGTCTGTGTAAGCTCTTCTAGTTTAATAGAAAATAAGTCCTAAACACAAAAATGCTTACAATAAATTGTTACATCATTGTATTACTCGTACAGTAAGTTGTAGGAAACAATACAAAAAATAAAATAAATAAAACTTCAGTTGTATTATGGCTAAAGAAATATCCTTGTAAACAGTACAAATTTTTTGCTTGGTTTTGCAAAACAAATCCTTAAAGCCTGCTTTAATTATTAAAAAAAAAAAATAAAATAAAACAGTCTTTAGAGAAAATAATACAAAAAGGAAATTTCGAAAACCACTACAACTGGAAAATGACCTTACACATACATGTGTGTACATACCCTATCGGAAATTTGGCTAACTTTAAACTAACTTTAAGCTAACTATTTCGCAACTAGTACTGACTGACACTTGGATTACTTTGCAATGTAATCAACTGACTATTTTAACATTGCGATGTCCTAGGCGGTAGTCAATTGTCTCACTCTGCACTACTTTCAGCTAACTTAAAGTTGACTTTCTAAAATCACTTGGTAGTCAGTAAATTAAAATTAAAATTTCTGGGGTTCGAACATTTAGCATCACACCCCAGTAAAAAAAGACACTCCAAAAAAGTCATGAAAATGTAGAGTTTGCGATCTGGAAGTAGTGCAAATTTTGATCCGATCTAATGATTTTTACATAGGGTTGTCATTGCAAGAAGTTCTCTTTTTCGCTGCCTGGTCACCGAATTGGAAGCGATTTTAAGAAAAATGTCCTTTTTTGTGTTCTATGATAATATTTTCATCTAGGAAAAATTGATAATAGTTACCTATTTTAACAATTAGTTTCTTTTTAAAGGAATTTAAACGCGAAACAGTAATTTAATGTAAATTTAAGCAAATAACTTTAAAATTTCAGACCAAAATTAGTTCATAAGTTTCTTCAAAAAAAATTTGGTTTTCGACATGGACTTTGCTTAAGCAAATTTCTGTGATTTCAGAATAGATTAAGAGTTCTGAGTCGGCTTGATTTACTTGATCAAAATTTTATATATTTTCTTAAAATTTTGATTTTTGTATTTTAAATAAATGGCCCTAAATTTTAACAAAAACAACTAACAGCTTGCAAGTAGTGGAGCAACCTAAAATTCTTTGGATAACATTTCAGTTTCTATGCAAAATTTGATTTTTTTTTAAAGAATTAGAAACCAAAATAAAAAAACAAGATAAACAAAATAAAATATTTGTATATATGTATGTATATTATACTTACATTTAACGTCTAAGTAAACTTCGTTACTGGATACACTGCCCTGTATATTCGAGGCCCGACAAAAATACTGGCCGTGCGATGCTTTGGAAATACCCTGCAGTACCAGTGTTTGATTAGAAATAATTATGCCACGTGATGAATGCAATTGTTTATCCTGTAAGAAAAGAGAAAACAGACAGAGATTAATGAACTGTTTCACAATAACGAAACAAAACTTTCGACTTGCAATTTATATTGAAAGCAAAAACAAATTTTCATAAATTATTGTTGTTCTCAAAATAAATTTTTAGTCAAAAGTCAATTATTTTATGCTTAAGTGATATTTAAAAAATAGTAACACAGATAGAAAAATATCTTCTTAATCGAGGCTCAAATTTAATATTTAAAAATAAATTTTTTAACAACAATTAGAATAAAGTTTAACATTTGTTAACGCACTAATAATGTCAAATTATTATTTTACTTATTCAGTAATAATTTCAATGTATTTTTAATAAAAATATATTTTACTGAATAAGTAAAATAATAGTGTATGTTCTGGCACCGAGTCATTTTCACATATTTTCTTGTGAGTTCGGCTGTTAAAACACATGCTACACCTGCTTAAGTTGAAATTTAGAAAATTCAAATTAATAATATGTGTTCTAGCATCCGAATTTAGAAGAAAAATGTTTGGAAATAGGCGATATAAAATTTTTTATATTTAATTTTTTTTGTTTCGTTTTGAATTCACAAAAATATTTAAAAGCGAAAAAAAAAACAAAAATTTTAAATTGTCCATTTCCAAATTTTTTCATCTAAATTTGGATGCTAGAACACATACTATTAATTTGCATTTTCTAAATTTCAACTTAAACAGGTGTAGCATGTGTTTTAACAGCCGAACTTACAAGAAAACATGTGAAAACGACTCGGTGCCAGAACATACACTATTATTTTACTTATTCAGTAAAATATTTTTTATTAAAAATACATTGAAATTATTACTGAACAAGTAAAATAATAATTTGGCATTATTAGTGCGTTAAACTTAATTGTAACAATTTCCAAAAAAAAAACACCAAAAAATATAATATTAATAAGAAATAATTTCTTAATCGGACCTAAGTTCAATATTTTTAAACAGAATGAAATATTGTTATCAGTTAATGTGATTTTCTAAAGAAGAAAAGAGAAATTAAACTAGACCGTCATTATTCTGTGCCGCCACGCAGTTCATCAGCTCTCATGTGTATTTACTTGGCTAGAGATTGTTTGTTAACAACAGCTGTTTAATATAAACTTTTTTTTTGATGAAATGGAATATGAGAACTTAATGTATTAAAATTAATTTAATAATAACTTCGTCAGCAGCCATGTCTACTTATGAAGTTGGGTGAAGATTAGTTGTAAACATTGGCTATTAAATTAATTTTTATAATTAATTGATTTAAGCAATTTAAATTAAATTAAATTACCATTTGTAATTCATTCATTTAATAGCTTAAATTCCATTAAATTAATTTTAATGCTGCTCATGCTAAAAGCAAAATAGTATATTTTTCTTGTTGAGTTGTTTAACTATTAAAGTCATTTCTATGTTTATTTTAAAAGAAACACAACACAAAAGTTAATTGTCCAAAAATTGTTAATTTGACTTTTAGCAAAAGTTTTAAATTCAAATCTAATACCAGCAACGTTGCAGTTTCCAAATGACACTCACCAGTTTGAAGTTTTTTATCTTAAGCATTAAAATAGAAAATACTTTTACTTATTCTCTTGCAGCAACTACAAAATGTTTTATACTTTGTGAAATGGTTTCTTTTTAATTTAAGTTTTTTGTTGTTGTTGTTGTATGTTTTAACAAAATAAAAATATAACACCAAAAATAAAATGGAAAAAACTAAAACTGCTTCCAAATACCAGATACTCTAATACTTGTCCAAATATTTGGCTCAACAAATGTTTAACAAAACAAACAAAAACAAATAAAAATGTATACGAATTGCACTAAAACTTGAAGTTTGAAAAATTGTAGCCTTTTTAGCAGGGAGCACAAAAGCTGCTTAAAAATTCCATTTAGCTAATAGCACTCACTAACATTCGCTAAAAATTACTTATTTAAGTGAGTTTCAGAATAGTTTGTGTTCAAAATAAATGTTTATATGATCTAAATAAAACATTGCAAAATAAAAAAGAATAATATAAAACTATTTAAATTTATTTAATTTAAAATCTTAAATAATTAATTTCAATTATGTTGCTAAAATACAGTGATAATGGACTCTTCCTTTAACAATGATAACAGCAGCAGAATTGATTAAATCCTTTTAGAAAAAACAAATTTATTTGTATGTGATTGCTGCCATTTTTTTTCATTCATTTAAGTTTTAATCTTTTAAGGTTTTTCCTTACACTCCAGCTTTTTCGAAGCTTAAGTGCACACCAAAATTAAACCAATTTCCAAAATCAGAAAATTTTAAGGGCTGATTCCAGCAGATGATACAAAAAAAGTTTAAATATGCGAGTATAGGAGTTTCAAAATTCTAAGTCTGAGATTAGAGAGAGAGAGAGAGAGAGAGAGAGAGAGAGAGAGAGTGCGAAGTGGTCATTATCAGAAATCACATGGGAAACCAAGAAATCCCTGCAGGTACAGAATGGGTTTGAAAGATTTATATTAAATCCCACTTTTTTGTGATAAATTCTAATCCTCAAACTTTGCCTCGCATGGGTCTGTTTTGTATCTTCCGAAAAAGGAAGAAAAAATCCAAAGTCGAGGGCACAAAATTTTCTGCGAAAATATTCACTATAAGCTTGCATCGGTCATGTTGTGTGGCTCGTGGTACCTACCGTCTGGCCCAAAAAGTCGGTTATCACACGGGCATAGTCCTCTAAATTGACGGTAATGGTTCTTGGGATTATCCGCCACACTTTCACTAACAGAAGCGATATTTTCGACAGTGCGCACATTGGGATGATGCCTGACCATATCTGTAACGCTTCCAGTCTCTTCGAATAAAGGGTGGTTAAATTTAAGTTTAGGAAGTAACTTGGCTTAAAACACACACTTTGTTTTTGACCAAATTCAGTTTTATTATTACCAATGTAAAGTAGAGATATTTGAATTAATAATGAAATATGATAAAGGATAAATGTTTACCTCTAGCACGTCGGCAGACGTGCGCTCTTTACACAAAATTTTTAACCACATTTTGCAACAAAGTTTCGCCTACACTGTGTGTAATTTTTTAAGCCTTGGAAATATAACACTATACGGACACCACTACGTGATAAAAGACCAAAAAATAAAAGATCCGTGTCTTCCAGTTTTGCCCCAAGTCATGCATTTTTTTTTTCTATGGGGCCCAAAAGATTTGGGGCCTCGGGTTCACTTTTGCATTTTCTCAGGCTCATATCTTCCAAACAATTCGGAATTTTGATTCACTCTGTGGGGCAAAGCTGTAGCTCTGGTCATAAAGAACAAAAATTGTCAACATATAAAATCAAAAAGACTTCATCTTCAAGATCAAAATGGCAAAAAAATTTAAAACAATTCAATTTTGTTTACCTTTCTTTCCCTGTATAGGTCCATAGGTAGCAAACCGTTCAAAATTCAAGGAAACAATCAACTACAAAAATGTACCTAAGATTTTAATAAAAAACTTTCTAGAACATATGAGCTTCCAGGAATGATTCTTAACACCGTCATTTGCTTCTGGTTTGTTGACGTAAGCCCGATCTTTCAAATTAAATTTCACAAATTAAAACGATTAAATTTCCTTGTTCAAGAGTGTAGCGTTCCATGTTTAAAATTTCCCAACTTTTTGCTAAATAAATCTCAAAGGAGGACATCTCAATTATTGACATCATTCAGCATTTGACAGCCAAGTTACTTCCTAACCTCAAGTTTGCCCACCCTTTATATGACGGCCATAATCACGCCGTAGTAATCAAAAAGCCGTCACCACTTTTGAACCACAACTTCTGCAGTAGGTTTGAATTATTTTTACGCATTCTTCGGTTGTTAAATGATCCATATTCGCTAAATAAATGATATTTCAGATGACAGATATTTAACAGCTGGGGAGGCTTGTTAGACCGGCGGCTTTGAAAGCACTGAATGAATAACCCTGTATGTTTGTATATTAGACTACTCGCAGCTTGTTTCCATTATTTTTAATTTTTAAATATTGATAAATGCGTATATAGGGATAAAAACATCACATAGCACTTTATTATAAACTTGGTTATGTATTTGAAAATTATCCTGCAGCTCGTGATCCATTTTATCAATATTTTCGGCTGAAAATGCTCGTTTAGGTGGGAAATTATGCAATTAATACACAAAAAGTAAAAACAAATAGTTTTCGGCCATTCCCAAAAAAAAAATCGCGAAATCCCAAAAATGGGATTTTTCAGTATTTTTGCTGTATTCGTCTTATTTTTCGCCGGGCGCAGATAATATTTTTAGAAATATTTAAAAACATATAATGTCTTTAGGTGGTATGATAAATTTTTGGGTTCACACAAAAGGCAAGAACAAATAGTTTTCGACCATTCCCAAAAAAATTTCACAAAATCCCAAAAATGGGGTTTTTCATTATTATTGCTGTATTCGTCTTATTTTTCGCCGGGCGCAGATAATATTTTTAAAAATATTTAAAGACATTCAATGTATTTAGGTGGTATGATAAATTTTTATGTTCCAGCTTTGACTTTTGAAAATAATATGCCTTAAATTTTATATTTATAACAAAAGTAAGTATATTTCGAAACGATCTGGTTTCTTCAATAAAGAAAATGTTTAACAAAAAATTTCTTTGTAATATTTCTTATACTATTACCTTTTGAATACGTAAAAAATGTGGGGTTGATATTTTTGCAAAACTTTTTTATAATAGCGAAATAGTTTACCCACTTTTTTCCAAAAAAAAAACGGCGAAAAGAGACTTTTTCAAAATTTTAATTTAAATTATGTATTTGACTAAAATGTGCTTTTGATGCCAAATCTTTTTCTTAATGTTACAAATTTTGTTCTTAATTAATAATAATTTGCCACGGTTGGCAAAAAAGCCAAAATTAAAATTTTTCTCGAATATTTCCTAAATCGTTAATGAAAAACCATAAAAGTGGCAGATTTTTTTTGCACTTTCAAAACTAGTTTTTACCTGATGAAAAACATCAGCTAGGCATGGGTTTGAATTTTTCATCAATTCAAGGATGCCCACTTTGGGGATTTTTGGCTCCACTTCCTTTAAATATACATATATACTCAGAATTTCACACTTAAGCTCGGTGACGCCTCCTCAAATGTGGCAATAGGCACCAGAAGCCGCAGTCGAATTAAGCTAAAAAATTAAGACCGAATTTATGACAGCAAACCTCATATTTTATAACAATTAAAAAATAAAAAAAATTCAGATCAGTCTATTGTATATGCTAGAGGTGAGCACAAAACATTTGTTTGCTTCAGCTTCATTGTGTACATTAGTTTTTGAGTTGTTCTCCTTTCTATTGCTCTTGATTTTATGAGAACACTAATCAATAACATGCAACAGCATTTGTTTTTACCTGCCAAGCAAGGGCATTATTTATTGTTAGTGTCAACGCAATTTCACTATTGCATACCGATTGACAATAGAGTCAAATAAAATGCAATAATGTTTATGGTTTGACAATATGTGTATAAGTGGAAGGAAAAAAAAAAAACAAATAAATCAGATTCTTTGAGTGTGTTCTAAATTTTATAAATATGGGTGCACATTAAAAATACTGCAAAACTTGACACAACTGCCTATTCAACTGTTGTACAATGAGCTTGTGCCTTTTTGATTCATTGTTCTGTACATTTGCTACACTGAAAGAATTTTCGGCATAAGTCCTATGAATTTCGACATTAATCTAATGAAAAATTCATTGAAATTCAACCAACGTCACACTTCGTTGGTTTAATAAAACCAGTTTCGTCAAGATTATTTTATTGAAAACTTCACAAAATTTATTTAACAGTGTAATTAATGCAGTGCTATAACTCCATCGAAACAATAAAATAATTTCATTAAAATAATGAAATAACTTAAATATAAAGGGGTTTCTTAATAATTAGAAAATATTGTTGTCATAAATCCAATAAAATATTCTTGCGAAACCAGAATACCAACGAACCAATTCCAATGAAATTCTTTCACAATATTCATGAAATTTTCATTGGATTTGTGAAATTATCATTAGATTTGTTAAAAAAAATTAATAAAATTGTTTCATTGGACTTATGAAGCAAAATTCTTTCGGTGTATACAATCAATTTCAATTACTACTACAAACAATATTCGGTCAATACAGTGCACTTTTGTAATGTCTTGCGCTCCCCTGTAGTATATAATACATACATACGTATGTCGATGAAGGGTTGGATGCAGTAGTTAAGCACGTTGACTACAAAACCGAAGGTCCTGGGTTCAAGCCCGGTATCCTACAGCCATTAAATAACAATACCACCCAATTTTTTTGATGTGCATTAGTCTCTCTTTGTAACACTTGCTGTAGGAAAGTTCAAGTGATGAAGGTATAGGCACTGGTCACTCAACTATACCGATTTCAGCGGATACTAATCCTAATGTAACATAAGAGCGCCCTCCTTCGTGGTGTAGCAGAATCATAGGCGAAGTAAGATAACCAACAAAATGGCTACTAAGCACAGCTTCAAAATTTAATACACCTCATTGACACCAGAGGCGCTGCAGCAGTGCATTAATAAAAACGTGCTTTTCTCTATATTTTCTTTCACCACCTGTCTTCTCAATCACTATCCCTTTTCTAAAGATAACACCTAGTTATAGTACTAGTCATTCATTGCCTGAGTGTTACTTCCTTTAAAAATAAAAATAAAAAAAGAATCGACCCAGCCGAATATAGAACAAATTTTTTTTTTGATCCCTTTATTATTTTAAAATATTCTCGTAATACTTTTTATCTACGGGCACTTCTTGCTATATAGAGAAGAAGTTGAAGTCAAAAATCAATTACGAATACTATATATACTCCACTGAATTTTAGATTTGAAGCACAATCAACAACTAACATTTTATATCCAATTACGACTATTATTATTGGATAATTTTATTTGTGCGGCAACGAAATTAGTTGAAAATAATTTTAATTTTTTTTATAAATATTATGGCTATGCTGTTAAGGTTTAAAATACATTACTTGAAACAAAGATTTAATCTACTTAGGATTTATTGGCACTTATCATCAAGGCGGGCCCTATTATTGAAAGATTATTTTACTAAGTATAACAAGTCTAGAAGAAAATAAAAATGAAAAGTTAAAACTTTTTTAAGCTCTGCACTTCACAACAAAAGAAGTAAAAAAAGTAGCAGGCGGAGTATATTTTTTTTTCTAAACATTTTATTTTGCCAACAATACGCATAAGTGGGGATTTTGAACTTATTAACAATTTAAATTTTATTGTGCATGAAAAGTTATTAACTTTCATTTCATGCTGCCGACTTACATCAGCAGTAAAGTAAAGTAAAAATAAAACTATTCCATGCAAAGAAATTTTTTGCTTTCACGTCTCTTTTATTTTAAATCTGTTTAGCAGAATTAAAGGAAGTAACAATGACGGCAGCGAAAATGTAGCAGAAAATCTAAACGTTCAGCTACACCCACTGATTAGCGTATTTTTTTTTTTGTTCTCATTTTATTTTTTAAATTGCCTTTTATGCAACGATTACTTCTAGACAATTTAATTTTTTTCTTTTGTGTTTAGTTTTTCTTGTGCTTCCCCCCCCCCTCCTCCCAGCCCCCTTGAATCACTTGCTTGTCCTGCGTTTATACTGATTGTTTGGCTTCTGCGAAAAACACAAACGAAGCAAATAAATGATTTTCCATTTGAACTGCTCGCAAAATACAACAAATAGTAAAAAAAACTGTAGTAAAACAATCCACCAAAGATGTGCTCAGTGAAAGCTGCTCTCTATGAAAAAAAATCAAATGAACACACGCATACATATGTACATAAATAAGTACAAACATATCTATGTATGTATGTATACCTGCATCCGCTGTATGCGATTATGTATGTCTATGTGAGTAATGTGCTATAACGGCAGTCATTTTTCTCTAGCGAAAAATGGCTGCTGCTCCAGGAAATCGGTAGCAGTAGCATAGCATGACTGACACACACTCACACATATATATATATACATATTAAAAACAAAAGAGTTAATATTATATACATATGCATATATTTATATGTGCCTGTATATACGCACGAGTATATTTAAGTATTTGAACGCATATCTAAGGCATTATGTTTATAAAACAATTCCAAACAATTTCCCATAAGCATTTTTGTTACTGGAAAACAACAAATGCTTTAGACCATACTCGCACACACACATATACATATACATATAAGCGTACATATAGTTAACATAAGATACACACACACGAACTGGCATAAGTAGTTTGAGAACGTATTAGGAAGGCCTTGACAGAAAAATAAATATGTGTCTTCAAACTTATAGGTCAAAACAAAATAAATATGCTATTATAAACTATAAACATAATTTTATAACATCCTTGCGGGAAATGGAACTGACACAAGACTAGTCACGTGATCGGTCTTTAAGTGATAGGGACCAGTCCGAGTTCTAACACTTTTTATGAAGCGGACCAGTCACTTTTACATGAGGATGGCCTAGGATGGGGTTAATTTATAATTTGCATACGCCTTTTCACTTGTCACTGAACTATCCCCCAGTGACCTATTCGATGTAGAATAATATAATTATTTAAAAATGTCATTCCAACACTTAACTGTAGCCATGAAAAATTATAATTTTTGTTTTTATTGTTACAAATTCAATTATAATTTATTTTTTAGCAGATATTTTTTGGGACTCGAACTGACAGGCTTGCACACTATCCACTCGACCACAGAGGCACTCATATTTCAAAACTACAAACACCTGTTAAATTTAGGTTAATATCTAAGTATAGTTACGGGACTTGTTGCAGAGTGACTTGACGGTCCATTTATATCGATTCATTGTCTTTCCCAGCCAAGTCTTTCTTATATATATATGTATACTAAACCAAAAAAACAAAAATATTCGTAATACATAATACATGCCCGAGCGGAGTCTTTCTTATATAGACATACTAAACAAAAAAAAAAATATTCGTAGTACATATATGTAATATATATGTAATATTCGTAATAGTGCCCTATTGAACTATGGAGGAACTAATGGAGAATAAAAGTAAACGAACAAAAATGTGTTCAGGTAACATTTATCCTATGAAGAAAGAGATACTTGTTCCTCAACATACACCTTGATCGACGGCTTAAGCCTGGTACGGAGTTCATACGGAATTTCAGGTTCTCATACAAACTGTATGTAAAAAAAATTACGGAAATTCAGGTTGGTAAATTTCATAAAGAAATTTTCATTTGCTAGTACGGACTTTCAAAAGAAAAATACACGAAATTTTTGAAATTTATTGCCTATCTTAGGGATTTATAAATATAAGTGGAGACTTTTTTCAGTCAACTGAAACAAAAAATAATGTTCAAACAATTGTTTGGTGACGGAATTTTTGACATTTCTAATTTTCATCAAATTATAATTAATTTTTAGTGTTTTTGTGCGTTGTAAATTCATAAATAAACGAATTTGTGTTGATTCAAATATAATTCTACACAAAAGGCTACACGATTATTTTTCCGTGTAGAAATAAATGTAAATTTACAAACCTGAAATTCCGTAAGAACTCCGTACCGGGCTTTAAATGGAAACACCACATTGACTCTAGCGAACACAAATGAAGCTTTAATTAACTCAGATACATTGGGTGATTAACTAGTAGAAATTCAATACTCAGTGTAGATTGTAAACTTTTAATATACTTTTGAAACCTTTATAGTGCTACGGAATTCAGTTACGGGTAACCTGACCACACATCCCGCTACTGAAATTTTCAATCTGTTATTAGAATTTTTAAGGGCAGTTATTGCTTAACTATCCAAATCCCTGTGTGCTTCGTAGTTCAGCTAATTTGCAGAATACAATTCTCATTATTAACATGTCATGAAGAGTTTTAAAATTATCACTGCGTTATTTTCTGTCGTAAATTCAAGTTTGTGCTTGTATAGATTTATAAGCCTTGGCACGAACCTTGTACTTTAACAGAGCTATATTAGTGTCTTAACAGAGCTCTGTTAAGCTATAATGCATTTCTAAAGGACTTTTCCAGTAAATGAGGCAGCCCAGACGGAAAAAAAGTAATGCTCCTCCTTTATTATTGGCCATGAATATATTTCTGAAAAGCATGAATTTGAAGTAGATACTCCAATTTTCCAAGTTTTCAACTTGGCATTTTCTGAAGGGTACGGACTTTTGGAAGTCAATGCTGTCGGATAATATTGGTCATACATTAATGTCCAAGTGGTCCTCTAAAAACGTGCATACTCAGATTTTCTTAAAGTTCGAATTACCTTAATATAGAAACTACCGAACTCATTATTTTTTTTTTTTTTTTTGAAATCGAGATTTTGGCTTTTTTCAATATGTTATATACATCACGAAAATGGTGAATATGTAACCATTTATATGATATATCTTCTTTTCACTATACACTTCGCCCTACTTTTTTTAACACTCCAATTTTCTCAAGTCTTACGACGAGTACGCTTGGTGCAATTGTCACCAAATTTTCTGCAGGGATATTACATTTTTAAGCTCCAAACAAGGATCTTCTAGTTAAGTCCTTGTCCCGTTTTTTGTATTTTTTAAATTTATTCTTTTTTTATGCCTTAATGCAAAAACTTACATGAAACTTATGAGTTAATAACTTTGTATTTAAACCTCATATATTTCTTCATATTGTGTCAAAATTTCATACAAATATCTTGTTTACTCAGCCCCTAAGAGAAAAATAAAATTGTCATTCTCCATTAAGTTTTGTTTAATTGAAAAATTTGAACTGATTTGAACTGGTTTCTGATTTCTCTAAAATGACAACACTTTCTAAAAAAAATTATTACAAAAAAGTTCTCTTCTCTAAAGATTCAACACAATTTTTTTTCAAATGAGGACTCTAAAAAGCTAAATTTATTTCCCAAAAAAATAATTGTTTTGTAAGGAAATGCAATTTTTCTATGAAGGTACTTTTGTTAAAAAAAATACTTTATCTACAACGAAAAAAAATTATAAAACGTAAATCCTTAAATATGGAATTTTCCTAAAAAGGTATTTTTTCTAATAATGGAACATTGTTTAAAAAACGTAACTTTTCTAAAAATTTACTTTTTCTAAAAATTTACTTTTTCTAAAAAGGTACTTTTTTTAAAAGGGTACTTCTTCTAAGAATATACTTTTAAGGTAGTTTTTTTGAAAATCTACTTTTTCTGAAATGTTACTTTTTCCAATAAGGAAAAGGTACTTTTTCTAAAAAGGTACTTCTTCTAAAAATTTACTTTTTCTTAAAACTTACTTTTATTTAAAAGTAACTTATTCTAACCAGGTACTTTTGTTAAAAATTTACTTTTTCTAAAAAGGTACGTTTTCTAAAAAGGTACTTTTTCTAACAAGGAAGGTACTTTTGCCAAAAATGTACTTCTTCTAAAAAGGTACTTTTCTAAAAGCGTAATTTTTCTAACACGGTACTTTTTCTAAAAATGTACTTTTTCTAAAAAAGTACTTTTTCTAACAAAGTACTTTTTCTAAAAAGGTAATTTTTCTAACAATGTACTTTTTCTAACAAGTTACTTTTGCTAACAACGTACTTTTGCTAAAAAGGTACTTTTTCGAAAAAGGTACATTATCCAAAAATGTACTTTTTCTAACAAGGTGCTTTGCTAACAAGATACTTTTGCTAAAAATGTACTTTTTCTAAAAGAGTACTTCTTCTAAAAATATACTTTTAAGGTCGTTTTTCTAAAAAGGTAAAAGTTACTTTTTCTAAAAAGATACTTTTTCTAAAAAGTACTTTTTCTAAAGAGGTACTTTTTCTAAAAAGGCAATTTTTCTTAAAAATTTACTTTTTCTAACAAAGTACTTTTTCACCAAACGGTAATCCTGGTTCAAAAAACCGATGCCTCTTCAAAAAAGTGCACTATTTTTCACAATCCTTTACTTTTTCCAAAAAGGAAGATTTTTCTTAACAAGGTACCTGCTCTAAAAATATACTTTTTCTGGTAATTTTTCGTAAAAGGTACTTTTTCTAAAAATTTAAATTATTTGTAACTGTAGTGTATCTTAAAAAGTACTCCTTATAAAAATTTGTATTTTCTAACTATTTTTTAGCTTATTTCAAAATCTACTGAAGAGTTCCGTAAAGCAGGAATGAAATACCTATAGAACAAAAAGCAAGCAACCTTTTCAAATTTAATACTTTTTTAAAGAGGTATGTATACTTTTAATAAAGTACTTTTTATAAACAAATACCTGTTTATCCCAGTCCATCCCTGCAGTTGTAAATGAGTAGTTTGTTGTTCTTTCTGAATTTAATTAGTATTAATTTCTTGTATGTATGTACTTAGGTTTTGCAAGTAAAATAATTACAGACATACATACATTTGTACATATGTATGTACTTACAAGCATATTGATGCCTATGTATTTACATAATTATTGTTTGCAATTACAATTTAATTGTAAGCACTACATTTTTTTATGAAAATTTGAAAAATATAAAAAACTTTTGAGTCAAGATCTTTTTAATACATACATATATAAAATATTTTTAATAAAAAAAAATTGAAAAACTAAGTTTTAATTACATACTTTTATTTACCAAAAGGAATTCAAATTTTCTAGCCCTGGAATCATCATTTTGATTTTTCCGATTTTCAGTACCAAATTATGACAAACTTACGTCCCTTTTCACAATGTATGGTTAAGAGTTAACGTGAACTTTAACTGACAGTTCTTCATACAAAACTTGCAGTTAAAGTCTCTGTTATCTTTTAACCATATATTGTGAAAAGGTACGTTAGTCCCCCAAAGTCTCTAGTTTTTGTGGAGTTCCGAAAAATCGATTTCAGTAAGTCTGTAGACTTACGGACAATGATTGTGGATTTATTAATCTCTCTCTCTCTCTTTCTCTCAGTGTTTTGAAAGAAGTAGCGTGTAGTTTTAGACATGCCAAAATTATAGATGGTTTTATGATATCAGCTGTTTGATGTAAACAGAGACTTTTGCAATTTCGCCATCGATTTTCAAAAAATATTAGGTGATTTTTTTTATATATTATAACACTATTATTCAGTTTATCAATAGATCAGAATTTACAATGAGTTTCTTTTTATTTCTACTTTCTTTTTAAATTATTTTGCATGTAAAAATCTTGGCATAAATAACGTAATCGAGCAGTTCCATCCTAATGTTTATACGTTTGCATGCACTTATAGATAACCTCATGATCTTTGTTGACAGAAAGGGGTTCTTCATTACAAATTTTTATAGCTATGTGTATACCCATCTAGCATTTGGAAGATTGTTTTTTGAAAAATCACCTTGCTGAGTCTTTTTAGATCACTATTCGTGAGCAATAACTGATTAATCACTTACACGATCGGAAAAGGACTCGAAAATGATTCGCGCTAATGGTTAAAACTAGTTCGATTTAAAATACAATAAAAAATTGTATTGCAATCGAAAATTAACCATCCAGACATGTAAAATGTGACTATTATTTTCGTTAGTTATTATCATATTTTATTCATCTGGAAGATTAAAAAATGCTTAATTGAAAACAAATCACGCAGGTGTTTTAAAAGTGATTATAATTATGTATTTATGATCATATTTCACGCATATAGATGATTAAACACTACTTGATATGTTATTTTTAAGTATAATGAGGCAATCTTTACGTATAGTGTCAAAAACTTGATTTTTTTTTTTTCATTTATAAAAGTTAAATCGAATATGAAATGATGAAACAGAATAAGTCTGCAACTTCGGAAAATCGCTGTCAAATTAACAAAGCCCATAATAAAATCAACGGCAGTAACTTCAACTGCTCTCTGATATATGTTTTATTTTCTTTCTGCTTATTTTTCTTTACAAAATCTATGAAATTTATTGAAGTGTGGTAGCATAAGAAAAAACGCTGTCAAAATAAAATAGATTCAATCTCTGGACTGCTTTTCTGTGACTTCGTTTTTGTGTCAATTTGTAGGGAAAATATGTTTGTGCCGTAATTCTGTTTGACCATTAAACGTAGGACTCAGAAAGCCAACTAAAAAATATAATCAAAGAAGAGACAAATACGATTAGAAATGCGACTGATAAATGACTCAAATTACAGTCATAAATGACAATAAAAAGACTCCTTAACAGACTGATAAATTTCTCAAATATGACTCGTAAGCGATTAGAAAGATGGCTGAAAGACAATTCGAAAAAGAGTAAGAAATGAAGCGAAATACGACTAATAAATGATCAGAAAATGATTCTAAAAAGACTTTAAGTAATACTAGAAAAGGGGTCGAAAATGAGTCTAAACTAATATAGAAAAATACTCATAAATGATTTATTAAGAGGAGTCGCAGGTAGTCACGTTTTTCTACCGACAAAAGTATAATTTATGATCAGAAAATGAGCGCATATTCCAGCTTTTTAATCGCGCAGAGGAGTCAAAAAAGACTCGAATTTGATTGAAAATTTCAAAAAATTCTGGCTGGGTACCCAGCTAGCATTTGGATGATTGAATTTTCGGTAGTCATCTTACTCACTCATTTTTGACTAGTTTTGGTGATTAAAAATTGAGTTTTCATACTGTTCATCAAAAAGATCAGTCAAATTTGTCTATTATTTATGATTAAAAACTGATTGCAATTATTTTTATCATTTGCTTGAGTACTTTTTGACTATTCTTGGTTGGTGACCAAAATGTGATACTTACTTACTCTTTTACCCCCACCATTTCGCAAACATAAAAAGTGATCAGCTTGTAAACAAGTTCCCGTTAACCAACAAGTCAAAGGAAAAGCAATGCAGAAAAAATTATATATTGTATTTTGATTGCATAGTGAGAAGTCCTGTTTTTGATCGCTAAAGTGAGAATTGGTGTCTATTTTTGTAAAATAATAAAAAAGTTTTTTATTAAAAAAATTAAAAAAAGTTAATAATTATAATAAACAAAATACTAATAACTATTTAAAATAAATTAAAAAAATTAGAAAATTTAAAAAATCAAGTGAAATTATGTCAGCCAAAAAAATTAGACGCATTGCTAAAAGAGAAGCTGAAAAAATTATGTCATGCAATTTTAGTAAATAAAATGAATTCTTGAAATTATTTTATTATTATTTTGTTTTTTAATTAATAGTATATGTATATATAACATAATTTTATTCCCCTAGACTTAAGAGCAATGAATTTAAGAAGTTATTTTATTATTTTGTTTTGTTTTGTAAATGCATAAGAATTGAATTATAATAAAAATTTTATCATAAAACTATATCAAATTGTAGTCTGATTTCTATTAAAAACAGGGTCAAATATTATACATAATATGATCATAATATGACTTCAAATTATGGTAAGATTCGTTTCGAAAATTGATCGAATATCATACAAAATATGATCATTAAACGATTTCAAAAATGGGTCGAAAATAAAGCAGAATGTGATCATAAAATGATTGCAAATTCAACTCAAAAGTGAACAGAAAATATTATCACATATGATAACAAATGTACATGAAAACTACATTAAAGCAGAGATCATAAATGACTATTCAGGAATAGTCACATGCAGGGTACCATTTTCTTCCGATGACAGAATCATTTATGATTAGAAAATGATTGCATATTTGATAGTTTTAATCATCTAGAATATTCAAATGTGACTATTTTTTGATCATTATTTTCACAAAATGCTGGCTGGGTATATACGCATATATGAATCTCTGTATGTGTGTAAGCTTAGTAGTGATAGTATATTTTCAGTTTTTCTGTTTCATTTTCCACACAACACTTTTGCTGTAACAACTCTTTATACATACATTCTTTTTTCATTAGACGTTTTATTGCATCTGAAATATCAACAACGACCATAAATATGCAATGACATTTAAAGCTTATAAAACAACACCAACAACAACAACAACAGCAACGGCAACAATAACAATAACAACAGCTTTAAGTAACATCAACGATGGCTGTTAAAACAACAGAAGACGCAACAACAAGTAAAAGCAAAAAACCACTTTAGCTACTACAAACACACATACACACATACACATATGCACACAAACACACACAAACATACACCCAGAGGCACACTCACATAACAACATTATTATTATGCTCTTATGTGGTTTTATAAATTGTGAATGTGTATGTGTACTCGTATATATGAGACCAGTGATTTCCAGTTAAATAATTTTCTAAATGATTCATAAACTTTCTGATTTGTTGAACAGAAAACTTAATTTTATTTAAAAGTTCATTATTAACGTTTGTTGGCTGCCAAGAATATGTGAATATAAGATTTCAACCTAAAATTTAGGTCCCAAATATATGATTGTTAAAGTTTTAGAATCACTGCCTAAAAGTATGCTGTTACTTAAGTACATATTAAATACAAAAACAACAACAGCAACAGTTTTATATATTTCTAGAAAAGCCAACAGCAGATCAAACCTTAGCTTAACTGAACTTTTAAGCAAAAAAAAACAGGTTTAATTCAATGTAGTGCATGATTATTTGTGTGTGTGTGTGTGTGTGTGTGTGTGTGTGTGTGTGTGTGTGTGTGTTTGTTTGCTTGCACGAATGTAAGTTCGCCACAATATGTTTTCTCTTTTTTCTTCTACATAGTTATTGTTATGTTGGTAGTAAATGTGGTTTATGCACAAACATTTACCAATACAAACAAAATAAACAATTGAAATTTTGCATAACAAATTTCCTTTAAACTGAAATTATTTTTGATAATCATGATAGCGCAACACATGTGCACTTTTTGACCAATACTCGTAAATTTTCTTTTCATTTTCGGCAGAACTGTCTTCCACATTTTGAACACAGAAAATCTGACAGTGTTTTGACGTATGCTAATAACAAATTAAAAAAAAATAAATTGTTTAAAAAGAAATAGCATACTTTTGCAAATATTTATTTTATTTTACGGCAAGATACAAAGCGGAAACACTCTCTTATCTGCTTACTATATATAGGTTTGTTCATTTACTAAAATTTTTTACGAATTTGTAACAATTGTTAGTGGAAAGTTTTCATTAACTCAAAAAGTTTTCAAGTAGAGAGCGTGAAAAGAGAGAGAAAATTTCATAGACAAAAAAACTATTACAAATTATTACTAGTACGAGTCTAAACACAATGTTTGCGGTGCGGTGCGGTGCGATTTCTCGTTGCGGGAGAAAACAATAAAGATAATACAACGGAAGACGTCTACGGCAATACTTATCAGTGTTTGTTTAAATTTTTATTAATTTTTTTGTGGATACATTTTTATAACATTTTCTAAAAAATTTACTCTTTGTTTAATATTTTGTAATGGAGGCCCTATGTTCCTTATAGGAACGACGGGAACATATATATATATACATACTTATATAATATTTTGTAATATCAGTAGCTAGAAACAAGAAATTATTAACATTTAATACATTGGCAAATATATTTGATATTTTTTTAAACTTTTATATTTTATGACAAAATTTTTAGAACTTCAAAATCATATTTTTGTTCACAATAATGTTGTGAACAGTGATGCCAACTATTTATAACCCAAACGCGCTATTCCCTTCTCAAAAGGCGCTAGAACGCGCTGAGTTACAGCATTGTCAACTATTTATAGCTAAAACGCGCTATTTTTCTGCGCGCTAAGTTAAATTTTAATAAAAGTCGATGTATGTATTAGTAAATATACTCTTTTTAGCAACTCCTTTTCAAATATTGCTTCAATATTCAATATTGCAATATTGCTTCTTCGAAATTATATCCTAAATAACTAAAATAATTTAATACAGAATCAGAATTACCAAATAATCGAAATCCTTAGTTTTATTTTAATTTTCTTTAACCAACTTTGTACCAGTAACAACATACTCGTATAAAATGTCGAATACTTTTGCGATTCAAATGATTTTTGTACTTCAGCTATAATAGATGCTTGATAAGTTAAAAAATATATATATTTTGGTCACGAATACGACTACATATTTGTAGCTGTGAAATTTAAATATATTTGCCATTTACAGTATTAAAATGCGTTTTCAACTGAAATCACAGCCAAGGGAATTTTATTTGCAACAGCTGAATCAATAACGAAATTAAAAAAAATTTATCAGAGTTTTGGATACTAGACAAGTGGTAAATTTATACAAAAAAAAGAAAAAAATGTAACTAAAATTATGTTACTGACTTTATCCAAAACGCGCTAAGTTAGCGCTTTTTTATTAAACGCGCTAAGACGAAAAAAAGCGCGTTTGGCGTAGTTAAGACGCGCTAAATCTAGCGCGCAACTCGCTAAATTGGCATCACTGGTTGTGAACACCGCCAACATCAGAAAGAGAAAGAGAGTCAAAAATTGAGAGAATAAGAAAGTCCGCAGAGAAAATAAAATAGATTTTAATTTTATACCGTTCCGCACTGCGGTGTTTTACTTCAAAATCGTATGAAAAACCGCACCGCAATAAATTATCGTTTGATTGTGTTTAGACTCTAAAACTTTTATTTGCAAGAATTATCCAAATTCCTGTTGTTGTTTTCTAGGAGGGAGCGCCAAAAGAGAGAGAAAATTTGAGAGACAAAAAAACTATTAGAAATTATTACTAGTAAAACTTTTACTTGCAAGAATTATCCAAATATCTGTTGTGTGTTTTGTTTTCAACTATAGTACTGTCGGGATTTCGAGCTTAATCAAGCTGCTTTTTTCCAGATTTCCCATACAAAACCATATCTAATTTTTCAGTAGATTTGTAGGAAATCTATTAAAAATCTAATGTTTTTATTTATTCTTTAATATCCTGTACAACAAAAGGTAAGTGAATTAGCTACGGTCTGCTTAAAAAAGTGTGTGAATTGGCTAAATTTCAGTTGTTTGGTTGTAGTTTTGGAAACAATTCAGTTGTTGGGTTTTGTTTTGGATAAGAAATCTTGATAAATCGTCGGTTGGTTTCTAATTTGCGGCACAGTATATTCAAAATACATTATGTCTGAGGCAAATCAGAAATCAACCGACGAAATGTCAAAAGCAGTTGGTGCAAACAGTATAGATTTTCATAAAGATTTTAATCAAAATATACTAGATTTTTTGCTGATGTAAATGCCCTATTAACTATTTCAAAAATATTTGAAAAAGGAAAACTTAAAAATGTTAATTTCTTTATTAAAAAAATATGTATACGTTTGTAAAAAGAAAACATTTTTTTTCAATTTATTGATTTTCTTTCATTAAGCCACATAAATTAAATTTTATTGTCAAGGAATTTTGTTTGTTTATCATATCTGATCAGAGATGGATTTTTGTATAGAATAGAATTAAAAAATAATGAAAAATGCATAAAAATAGTAAATAGGACATGAAGCTGTGTAAAGTATATCATATTAAATGTCGATTTTAAAAAAAATTTGTAATTTAAAATATTATCAAACATGATTTTCATCCATGGTTCTGATGTAAATAAAATGTTCTTGCAAATTTTTACAAGTAAAGCGTTCATTTACTTTTTCGTATCTGGGAGAGTAATTTTGTAAATGTCTGACTTGTTCTCTAGTTGCAAGTTTTTGCTAGCAAAGTAAATGAACACACCTATTATTACCATGCTTTTATAACATACAAATTAAACTAAAGTATTATATGATAGTTTGAATTCTTCCAACAAGTAGTAATTAAAAAACAACTAGTACTTTAAAAAATCCAAAAAAAATCCAACTTTCAATTGCCATATATGCTAAATGGTCCTTCGAAGAGAAAAATCATAAGAAAAACATAAGAATGATATTCATTTATATAGAATAGAGTTCGCCGACTTTTTATTTTTCTGTTGGCCGCTATATTGAGTTTTGACTAGTTACTGTCATATCTTCCAGGATTAAGACAAGTCTATTGATGTAAGAATCACCAAAATCGGTGTCCACAAAGGAACACACACACACATACATACACGCACAGGCTGATAAACACAATGCCTTCCTTTGCGTCGCCCAGTCGGGTAAAAGTATATGTTGGATATAATGGTTAGGAGCAACAGCGCAAAGCATAGACACAAACCTCCTAGCATAGACAATAAATAACAATTGTTTTAAATAACAACAACTGCGACTTTTTTCCGTCAATGGACAATCGCCGAACAGAGTTGGGGCATTAATTGCTGTAGTATTTTTTTTTATAACATTATACGTTATTAGCTTATAAGGCTTGTAGGAATCATAAATTTAAATTCCACAAAATTTACTTTTTTTTAATTCTTCCAAGATTGCACTGACGATGTAAAAGATCATATTACAAATTTGCATTTGGTCAAAGTCGGCAAGGAGCCTTGAAAATACTCATTTAAAAACGTTCCTTTTAAATTTTAAAGGAAGATTTTTTCTGCCGTATCCAAAAAAAAAATAATTTGAACTTGAAGTGTACGTTAAAACACTTCCATACAAATTTTGACAAAAGAACAGTTGAACTTCAAATAAATTTTTTGGGATATGGAAAAAATATGTTTATTATTTTTTACAAAATCTGCCTATTATATATTTGCAAATCTATTGATTCGTGATGTTGACTAGACTGGCAACATTGATGTCTGCAACATAAATATATCAAATCATTATCCACAATTAACATTTACTTACGTAGTCTGCTTTAAGGCCGAGCGTTGTTGAGGGAATCATCCAGAGTGCTTTAAAGCACTTCTGTCCATAAATCAGCTGATATTTATTTTTTCACAAAAACCAAATTATGCAGTTATTTGCTTTAATATGTTCTTACTCGAATGTCATTAACAAAAACATTATTATTGTTGGTGTAAAAAGTTATATTTGGCCAAGATTTCGGGTCAAAATACCCACTGTGCACTAGTGCAGAGATCTACATTTGATGCTGTGAGAAATATTGCGTGTCTAATTGTCGTCGCAATAAATTGTCTATAATCGTTAGCACGTTATGGAAAACTAACTTTTGCTTAATTCTCAAACAATTCTTCCAAGACATGCAAGATTGTTTATTTTCACAACAAAATCTTTTATATTATACAACTTAACTAGCGTGAAATATTGCCAGCCTTATGCTTTATTTAGTAGAAAATCTCCTTTGACAAATTTAGCTCATTATGAAACACCCTTTATGTATATAGTTGGCTGCCTTGATGAACACGTTGTTCGCTGTTGTAGCTTTGTTTCCTGTTGGTTATACATACTACTATTAAACTATTACTTCAGCCCTTAGCGGAAGAGTGTAGTCTTAAGCAGCAAAACCTTTCTTCAAACACACATTTATTGTCTACAACCCTTCCTGCCACATCTTACAGCAGCCATAATACTGTCGAAGAGTGCTAACAAAAATATAAAATAATATGCCGCTTAAGAGCAAATTAAACACGTGAAAAAAACATTTAAACTCGGGGAATTTTTTTTTCTTTATTGTCTCAAGTGCTACTTTAATAAGTTGCACACAATAAAAACAGTTAAAATAAAAATTAAAGAAAAATTATTTTTATAGAGCTTTGAAAGGCAAACTTCTAAGGATTCCCTAATAAGCATAAAGTATTTGAATTTTTTATTTTTTACTTTCTTTTTTTCAAGTGGATTTTTGCAAAAGTAAAAAGCAACGTAACAAAAGAATTGCTACACTTCTGCTAAATTTGCACCAGGAAAAAAAATTAAATACAAAGTTTCATTGAAGTAAATATTTATTTGCATTTACTTAAGCAGCTACGAGTATAAAGGACTTTTGTTACTTGAATTTGAAAATAAAAAATCATGACAATAGAGAATTACTGAAGTTTTAAGCACAGAGCTACAGTAAATAGATTCAGTAAAGTGCGACTTTTACTCGCGCACGAGGGGTTCCGTACGTTGGGCTTTGATACTTTTTTTAATACAGCGTTTTTTTTAGTTTTTGACGTTTTTTCAGCTGAAATAATTTTTTTTTTGTTTATTTTTCGCTTTTTTTTCATTTTGACGATTTTTTTCATTTTGGCGATTTTTTTTCATTTTGACGATTTTTTCATTTTGGCGATTTTTCCGGTTTTTCGCGATTTATTTTCGTTTCAGAAATTTTTTTTTAATTTGGTGCTTTTTTTCGTTTTGGCGATTTTTTTTTGTTTTGGCGATTTTTTTCCATTGTTTGGCGATTTTATAGTTTTGTGGTTTTTTTGTTTTACCGTTTTTGAAAATTTCAAGAAGTTTGCTCTTACGGTTACAGCAAGTTGTCGAAATTAGATAGTCAAAATTACATTAACTGATGGTACACCCTTTAATAAAAATTGTTTTAAATTTTAGTGTTAATTGTTGTAGTCTGTATAAAAATACACTAACCTTACAAATTTCAAGTGTATATACATACAATTGTATGTATATTACATGGGATTTTAACATTTTTCGTTGCTCGTTTTGGCACACCCTTTAATTTCGAACTCTCATGTATTTGCTGTTGTAGCGGCCAAAGATCTACACACGGTGTCCAAATTTCAGGTCCTTAGCTCTTACGGTTCTCGAGAAAATACCCTATGACAGACGGACGGACTGACGGGCAGACGGACAGGCGGACAGCTTAGCGAAAACAATAGGGTTTCTTTTCACCTTTGGTGTACGAAACCCTAAAAAACTAATGCGAAATAAAAAAAAATTATATCAAAAAAGAAATTTATAATGCAATTTAAAGAGAAATCTGTATTAGGAGAGTTAAGCTTAAATTAGACGTGCCATAGCCGTAATACCATAGCCATAAGCAAACCAAAATTTAATTGCTTTCTATGGTAATAGCTATGGCTATGGCATTATGGAGAGTCACCTATAATAAAATAAAGTGTTGGCCATAAGTTTGGTGCGAACAGCTGTTTTGTATGGTTATGGTTATATCACGTCGAATTTAAGCTCTACAACTAATGCGTGTTTTTATACAGCCATAGACATTTAAGTTGGCAACACACTGCTTATGTTTACTACAGCTGTCACTTGTTTTTTTTTTTTTTTTTTTTTGTATTTAGTTTGGTCTACTTTTTCATCATAAATAGAATGACTTTCACTGAAAATGGGATCAAAATGAAATTCACTGTTGATGTCGAATGGGCCAAAAGAAAATTTATTAAAAAATTTAACCTGATATCTGGTTGATGCATTAATAAGGAATATTAGTGTATTTTGAGTGAGTTTTTCTAAGATAATGTAAGCAGAACGTTAAATGCTCAGTTAGCCGACTGTAATGAAATGTAGCTGCAAGAGTAGGAAACAGCTGATTGATATTGTTATGTGAAATGTAATGTAAAGACTCTTACAGATCTCTTTTCACATAACAATATCTATCAGCTGTTTCCTACCGTTGCAGTTACATTCCATTACAGTCGGCTAACTGAGCCTTATCACTATATCGGATCATTATAATTCTTTGTGATACAACTAAAATACAGTAGAATCCCGATAATACTTAAGCAGAGAAATCGACCGCATTTTACAAATTTGAGGAGTATTTCAATTTAATGAGGTTGCGAAAAACTAGGAATAAACTTATCTTAAGAAACACAAAAAATTTCACAAAGAGAAAACTAACGACAATTGTAAACAAACTTGTAATAAGAACATTTATTACGAATTATGAGAGGCTGTTTACGAGTAAATTCGATTTAAAAGGTCTCATGATACTGCGAATAAAAAAAAACACGAATTAACGAGGCGACCAGGGGTTTTCCTGAAGAGACCAGCCGTTTATTTTGAACTTTTGAGATTTTTAAATTAACAGGGTACGCCTTATCGCGGTTTGACTGTACTGTAAAATACTGGAACAAGATTTTTTGCAGTAAAAATAATCTATAAATTAATTAAAATTTAAAATTTTTTTTTCCAAATTTAACAACTCTCATGTTCATCACAGTGAAGTTTATTTATTTTTTTAAGGATTAATTTTTCCTCTGCACTCATTAGGAAACTATTAACCAGGACATTTAATGTTAAGAATAATAAAATAATACTCACATTATGATACCATTCCACTTTAGTGATACCGGGATTGGCCTTCACTTCACAATCCAAATACACATCAGAGTTTTTAAGCAAATTATTGGGATCCAAAGGAGCACCCAGACTTAAGGAGACAATGGGAGCGTCTAAAAATATAAAAAAAAATTGTATATTAAAATATAAGTTTAAGAACAATGACCTAAAAGCAATCTTGAGTTATTAAAAATTGCTAATGGAATATAAATGTTAAGGGGCAGAGAAAGAAGCTGCCTTAAAAATAACAATAACAAAAAACGTAAGAAGTTTTCTTGTCGACATTTTAGGGGACAAGCACTAATTCTTCATTTTTAACTCAAAACCCCTTTTTTGAGTTGTGAAGTTTTTTGCACCAAATGAGCAATACGAAAAGAATATCCTGGAGCTTAGCACCCAAAATTTTGTTTATAAAGTAAGCGCATTTCGAATTTTTTGCACAGATTATTTTCAGTTAGAATTTGGATATTTTCAGTGCATTATTTTGTCTCAGGATATAGGGAAAGGACACGAGTCCTTGAAATTTAAATGGTAAAATTTAAGGTTTGTTTTATTTTACATAGTTAAACATTTAACTCATTATAAGTGAAGGAAATTTTTTTTGTATTATTTAGTCACAGGATATATGGAAACGAGTCCTTAAAATTTAAATGGTCAAAATGTAGGTTTGATTTGATGTATATAGTTAAACATTTAACTCGTTATAAGTGAAGGAAAAATTTTTACATTATTTAGTCACAGGATATATGGACACGAGTCCTTGAAATTTAAATGGTAAAAGTGCAGATTTGATGTTTTATGTATAGTAAAAAATGTAACTCGTCATAAATGAAGGACATTTTTTTTTGCATTTTTTAGTCTCAGGATATATATATGACAAGGACACAAGTCCTTGAAATTTAAATGGTAAAATTTTAGGTTTGATTTATTGTATATAGCTAAACATTTAACTCGTTATAAGTGACGGAATTTTTTTTTGTTCAGTTTTACTTTCTTGAAGGACATTTCTAAGGTATGCATATCCTTCCTCTAAATTAAACGAAATTTTATATATATATTTGTTTCTTTTAACCAAGCATTAAATATGTTAAAATTAATGTCTGTACAAAATTTCATTAAAAGTTACAATTATATTTTTCTAGCTGTTAAAACAATTTTTTATTTCAGAATATATACGAAGGACACGAATCCTTGAAATTTAAGTGGCCAAATTTTAAGTGTGATTATATTTTACCAATTAAAACATGTGTGCCAAATTTCACTTCTTTACGATAATTTATTTTTGAGCGCTCCTTATATGAACTCAAGACACTGTGCGGCGACAGCTATAAATTGGACTTAAATCGGGTTATTCGTTCAAGAGAAACTCTTTTCTTTTTTTTTTTCTAATAACTTCTAAAGTATTCGTCGAATCGATTGATGATACATGTACACTACTTTTTATATATTTAAAAATTTTATCAAATTTTACCAAAATCTGTAGCTTAGCGGGAAATATCAAGGGTGATCTATAAGGACAACAAATTCCCATATTTTTTGTTTCATTTTCGATATCTATATTTTTTAGGTATGCAAAGTGATTTTTTATTTTTTTTTTTTTTTTTTTGTTTCAAAGAAATACTTACGTGTAACATTTAATACACGGGAGTCTTTCAAATATAAACCGGTATTACCATTGCCCATGACCGTTGTAATGGTGGTATGACCTTCGGGCAAATGCTGCGACGAGGTGCTGGGATTAAGCGTTATAGAGCACTGTACTTGACGTTCGTTGTCTTCAGGTACGGGTATAAGAATTAATTCAGAAACAGTGGTATTGCCATCGCTGGAAGTCTGAGAAAAGAAAAAAAAAATTTAAGAAAACACAAATTTTGTTTATTTAAAAGTAAAATATTTATTGGCGATTTAAAAGACTTACAGATTGTGTAGCACCTTTTAGTATTTGTGCTGCCTTGGACCAAATGATTTGTGGCGCCGGTCGGGCTCCTATGGCGGTGCAGGTAACATGAGTTCGGGTACCTGCTACTAAGGCGTGATTTAAGCCCTGCAGCAATAGACTTAGAGGGGGCACTGTAATTAAAATTTGAAGAAGAAAAATTATATATTTTTTTAAATATAATATAAAACAACTCTTTTATATTTTTTATTTTTTGCTTTGTTTTATTATTATCTTGATTTTAGTTGCATTCTATATTTTATACATTTACTTTTTCATTTCTCATCCTTTTAATCTGTGTTAATCTTGCTGTATCTTGTATTTGAGTTTCATTTTATTTCAGTTGTACAAATATCTCTTTCGTTTTAATTTTTTATTTTTCGTTTGTTTAAATGAAAATGAATTTTCCAAGACAAACATACATTTTTAATTTCTTTTGCAATACTTTTGCAATAAAGCTGAAGTTATGTGAGTGAAATGTTTCTATCTGTCTCTTGTTTTATTTTCTATTTTACTATTTTTTTCTTTATTTTTTTTTGCCAGCAGTAATAACATATTAAGCAGAACCTTTGAACTCTTTTTCCTTTTTTTTGTTTCAAATAAAAAAAAATATATATTACTTTTTTTAATACTTTTTTTTTACCTTGAACATATTTCTTTTACGTTTGTAGCTTTAAAGCAGCTTTAAGCTTTTAGTTATACAAATCATTATTAAGGTTAGTTTTTCTTTTAGTAAAAATATTTATCAGTAATGAAAATCTTGTTAAAAAAAAACTTTGTTTTCGTTAGCAATCTAAAAAACAAAATAAAAAGTTTCCAGGTACAATTTTATACGTTTAGTTGAGAATAAAAGAGTGCAAGTCACTTCCTTAACTGCTTAGTAAGGAGTAAGTGTAGCCTGTCCCAGTGATGGTGTGTATTTGATATACTTTGTGGCATCAAAAAAAGAAATGCGCAAAACAGCAGAAAGGAAAAAATCTAAACCCTCATTTGTCTTGGTGGCTTAGAAATGGGTTGCAAAAGTAAAACCAACACTTATTTAATGCCAAATAAATGATTCAGGAACTGTTGTGCGTTGGACGTTAATAAATCTTGAGGAAAATAGTAAAACAAATTTGATAAGTAAGTTTTGCTTGTAAATAAAACTTTTTCTAATCAGATATTCTAAATAGACTTTTCATAAACAAAAAAACAATTTTTGCTGCAATAAAACTGATTAGGATAAGATTTGCTGTAGTGTCAAAATGAAAGCATTCTATTAAATTTTTATTAAAAGTAGGAAAAAGTAACAACAAAATTTATTTTAAAATTATTTATTTACACCACAAGCTTTTACTTAATCTTCTCTGTAAGTTATACAGTAAATATTTCTGCGTGATAAGAAATAAGCCCCAGCCGGGAACACGTAATTTAATTTAGTAGATGCGTTTTTGTATTAAAACCTAATTTTAGGCAAACATTTTTAAAGCATTTTCCTGATTTCTTACAAACAAATATAGAAAACTTAACACGCTTTTTTATTTGTTCTATTTAACAAACATTTTGTGGTGTCCAAGAAAAACGAATCAATTTTATTTTATTTTTTAATATAAAAATTGAAGAAGAAATTAAACGTAAATCACGTCAAGGACACGCCTACCTTACATCCATTATTAAAAAAATTACGCCACAATTATGATCAGAATAAAGCGAAAATCAATAACTATTTCAACAACCAATCCTTTAAGCTATATAAGAAATTAGGCTTCAATATGAGCAAGGATACACTTATCTCCCACATATCCTTAGTTTTCAAAAATTATGTTTTAACTAACTAAATAACAATAATAGACTAAAGTTCAACAAAAATCCCTAAAAGTAATTGCTTTAACTCAGCACAGACTTTGGCTATGGTCGGTGCAAGGATATGAAGTAGACATATCCTTGCAAAATTATGTCCTTAATTTTAGAAATTTATATTTCGCTACAATTAAAGTCAGAATGAAGTGAAAATCAGTAACTATTTGAAGAAATAATCCGTTTAATTCTGCTAGAAATTTGGCTTCAAAGGGAGCAAGAACATGCTTACCCTCCATATATCCTTTATTTTCAAAATTATGTTTTAGCTAAATTCATAAGCAGAATGGACTAAAGATCGACATCTATATGTGAAACTAGTTTCTTTAACTCATTAGAAATTTTGGCTTTATTCGGTGCAGTGACATGCGCACTTGCTACATATCCTTAATTTAAGAAATTTATTCTTCGCTACAATTTTTTTTAAAATGAAGCGAAAATTAATACCTATTTTAGTAACCAATCATTTAAGCTCTGTATGAAATTTGGCTTCAATGGGAACAAGGATACGCTTTTCTCCCATATATCCATTATTTTCAAAACTATGTTTTAGCTAACTAATCAATAAGAATATACTTAAGTTCAACAGCGATCTTTAAAATTAATTGTTAAAATTCAACAGAGAATTTGGCTCTAGTCGGTGCAAGGATATGTCTACCTTCCACATATCCTTAATTTAAAAAATTTATTTTTCGCTACAACCATGGTCAGAATGAAGCGAAATTTGGTAACTATTTCAAGAAACAATAATTTTAGTTCTGCTAGAAACTTGGCTTCAATTGGAGCAAGGACACGCTTACCTCCCATATATCCTTTATTTTCAAAACTATGCCTTCGATAAATTAATGATCAGAATGGATTAAAACCAAGCAGCTGTCTTTGAAATTATTTGTTTAAAATCATTAGAAAATTTGTCTTTACATGGCTGAAGGATATGTCTAATTTTATACATAACCTTAATTTAGGAAATTTGATTTTTCGCTACAATTATGGTTAAAATGAAGCGAAAATTACTAACTATTTCAGGAACTAATCATTTTAGCTCTGTAAGAAATTTGGCTTCAAGGGGAGCAAGGATAGGATTGCCTCCCACATATCCTTTATTTTCAAAATTATGTTTTAGCTAACTAAGTAATTAGAATAGGCTAAAGTTCAACCAACATCTTATAAATTAATTCATTGAACTCAACAAAAAAGTTGGCTCACTTGGGTGCAATCATATGTCTACCTCCCACATATCCTTAATTTAACAAATTTATTTTACGCTGCAATTATGACCAGACTGCAGGTAAAATTAGTAATAACTTCAAGAACCAATGCTTTTAGCTCAGTAAGATATATATCTTCAATAGTAGCAAGGACATGCTTTGCTCCCATATATCCTTTCTTTTAAAAATTATGTTTTAGCTAAGTTCATAAGCAGAATGCAATATTAATATTAAATTAATTGCTTTTACTCAGCAGAAAATTTGGTTTCATTAGATACAAAGATATGCCTACCTTCCCCGTATCCTTAATTAAAAAAATTTATTTTTCGCTGCAATTATTTACAAAAAGAAACGAAAATTAGTAACTATTTCTGGAACCAACACTTTAAGCTCTGTAAGAAATTTGGCTTCAAGGGGAGCAAGGATACGTTTGCCTCCCACATATCCTTTATTTTCAAAATTATGTTTGAGCTAAATTAGGGATCAGAATGTATTAAAAACAAGCAACTGTCTTTGGAATTATTATTTTAACTTAGTAAAAAATTTGGCTCTATTCGGTTTAAGGATATGCCTACCTCTACACATATCCTTAGTTTAAGAAATTTGATTTTTGCTGCAAGTATTGCCAGAATCATTTGGTAAGTTTCTAATACTACATTTTCTAATTCATAAGTAAATTTCGTTTACATTTTTAGTAAGTATAAGCTTACTCAAAAGTTAATTAGCAGAATGAACTACAAATAAGCAAATACATACTGGTAGTTCTTAAATTATTTTTATAACGCTGTAGAAAATTTATTTCTATTAAGTTTAAGAATATGCATTTCTTCTTCATATACTAAATTTAATAAAAAGCTTCTTTTACTCCGCAATTGTATTTAGAGTGAAGCTAAAATTAATAATTATTTTTGCAATCAATCCTTTTAATTCTAAAGGAAATTTTACTTTATTTAGAAAAAGGACGTGCTTAGGCAACACAAAACAAATATTTAATCAAACAATTTTAAAATCAATTTCCAACACATATTTTCGGTGTAAATGAAATTTATATTCAATTGTTTCTCTGACGGATCTGCGGGTACTGCTAAAAAATGAAATTTATTTTTTTTGGCATTCTGGTGCTCTCACAATTATCGGCATAGTGCATTAAGTGTGTGTGCTATAAAAAAAATAGCCAGATCATTAACTCATTTCCTTTTTAATAATGTCATAAAGGGTGTTTTTTACACACAAAAAGCAAGTGCACTAAAAACATCTTTTGTTTAGCACACAAGAGCCTCATAGAAACATGAGAGAGACAATAAAAATAATAGTAATTGAAATATAAAAGAGTAAAATCTAATAAATTTCGCCCACAGCAATAAACGTACTAAAAGAAAAATAAAAAATAACACCAAAATATAATAAAACGAGGAATTTTAAGATGTACCAAAACAATTAACAATGAATGAAAGTAAATGAAGGGATGAACAGAGCTACTGGATAATAAATGGGTTTAAAGCACATGCAGCCAAATATATACGTTTGTGTGCATTACATTTTTAAGGCAAGGGAAACAACAATAGCTTTTGTTATGAAAATTGCTTTTAAAGAGGAAGTTAAGGTATACTTAAAATACACATACAAACACACATGCACACATACATACATATTTATATTGTGTAGCTATAAAAGGCAATGTATAGAAAATTAACTTGCAAAACATCGTAATTATTATGACACGTGTTTAATTTAACAACATGTTATCGGTTTTCTTAACATTTTTAGTGGCAAAAGACCTGAAATACTTTTCACCATTGTAATTGCCGAAACGTGTGTGCTGTCACCAAAAAACAAGCACACACTCGCATACAAAGAAACACAATACAACAATTTCTAATAACACACACACGCGCACACACACACACACACGCGCGCGCTCGCTAAAATTATAGCATAACCAAAAGGGTGATAAATCTTCGTCAAGTTGAAGTTTTTTCTTTGGGTTGGAACTGCTGTCGTTGGCATATACATACATACATCATAATTTATTAGCGAGAAAGAAATTAAGTTAATAGTGGGACTTTGTTTTTTTTCTGCCAGCTTAATAAACACGCTTCATTTCTTTAGAAAACCTAAGACAGCGAACAAAGCAAATTATTTAATTTTTTTGTTTAAGGGTTCTCAGTATTTCCTTAACAAATTGACAAATTTCATTTAATTAGAAAAAATTCGTTAACTCCTTGCGTCCTAAAAAAAAATAAAAATTGGACGGTAGGGCGGGCGGCCTTTTCTTATTTCGTTATATGTTATGTTTTTTTTTTTTTAATTTCCAAATGTCTTGCAACATTCTTAGCATTTTATGCCAAACTTTGGTTTTATTGTTTGGATTTTATGGCCAGAAAATCTTATTAAACTTTATTATCCTTAATACTCTTTTGTTGTTGTTATTGTTATTGTTTTTCTGTTGTTGTTGGTGTTGTTGTTATTTTACCCTTTATTTTTATGTTTTTTGTTATTTAATTATATTAAGAATTTATTTGATACCTTTTTATGATTTGCAAAAAGAGAACAAAAAGTAGTCTTGGCTTAAGCAATAATTTATACAAATTTTATGATTTTCTTTTAAGAAAGAAAACATAAATTTTTAATTGCCAAGAAATGGGTAGAGATAATATATTTCTGGGAAATCGGCTTCAATTGTAAATGAATCAGACGTAGTTGTTTGTGTATGGCAACTGCAAGGAAACCATAATTATAAAAAAGAAATATATGTAAATGCGTATATTTTCTTTCACTTTTGCGTGTGTTAATTTTTTAGGCTAATTTTCTAATATTACTCCCACTGTTTAGCTGTAAGAGCTTTTAGAAATGTCTGCACAGGGGCCTTAATTCATTGGAGACAAGAAAAAATATAAACAGATTAATTATGGCAGTGTGTATTTTTTTTTTATTAATTTTAAAGAAAGCAAATGTTTTTGTGAAAGTTCTAATGTCTTTATTATATTGAAAAGTATAAAATAAATTTTTTTTGCTTCCCTGTAAAAATCCATTTTGGTGCAGCGATTAAGACAAATTAGAGCCTGAAGTTGCTAATTGAAAATTTTATTTTTACTTGATTTACAAAAAGCTGCTGCCAGACAAAAAGTAATCAGCATCGCAGGGACTGTCTAATTACCCAATGGGAGCAATCATCCCTGGCAAGACGATTTCCCCTACTTGCGCAACCCTCTGACGTGATGAATAAAGTGTATGACTTCGACAAGAGATTGGAAACTGTTCTGACCAATAGAATGTAATTGGGGGGGGTGGGGGGGGGGGGAACAGATCCCCGGTATTCCTTTGAAACTGGCACCATCAGGTGGTACACTGATGGATCCAGAACGCCGGCAGGTTCTGGTGTGGGAGTTATAGGACCAAGGACTAACTACCACGAGTCGTTGGTAAAATCTCCTACCATTTTTCAATTGCAAGTTTATACCATTGGGAGAGATGCGCACAATTCAATCTTGATAGGGGCCATTTGCTCGGATAGTCAGGCTGCCATCAAAGCGCTCAGCTCATATAAGTTTACCTCTAAGTTAGCGTGGGAATGCCGCATTAAGCTAAATCAGATCAAGGTCACACTCTGCTGGATTCCTGGGCACGCCGGGGTGTTAGGAAATGAAAACGCAGACAAAATGGCCATAAGGAGGGCTAGTACACCCATAATCGGACCAGAACCGTTTTGTGGACTCGCATGGGACAAAATCCGGGAAGATATATCGACGGAGATCAAGAGTAATAGGGAACACCTCTGGCTCAATCTTCCAGCATTGAGGCATGCAAAGCTAACGAATGGAACGTATAACCAAAATCGTTTCAAAGCATTCATGTACCTGAGTAAAAACAATCTAAGAATGCTCACAGGCTTCCTCACAGGCCATAATAGACTGAGAAAACACCTCAACAGACTTAGCATTGAGAGTAACAGCCTGTGCAGATTCTGTGATTACGAAGATGAAACTCCAGAGCATATTCTGAAGGACTATGAAGCATTATGCCGCAGAAGGTATAACCAATTGGGCCACCACCTATTGGAGGATTGGAAACTGTCAACTCTGAACCCTGTGGCAATCCTGAGATTCATAGATCTACTTTGGACGCAGTGTCCTGTGCGTCCTGTTTGACTTAATTCATTCATTCAATATAAAATTTATTTACGCAAACTCAAAAAGCATCCACCCAAATTTTTATTTTCAATTTTTCTTTGAATATAAATTTATATTATGCATGCGTAATATTTCATAAATATCTGAGAAATAAAACATAACTGTAGCATATTTTTAGGCATTTTTTCCAGGGCACTCCTTTATCACTCTCAGCTATCTCACCGCTATGCACAAATTATACGAAAATAATTTCAAGCATAAAACATAATTAAGTATCTCTTTATTTCTACATTAATTAATATGCACACACGTGTATTTTTTGAATTTAAATAACCAAATATTTTGTCTTATATATTTACATAGTAGCAGCAAAAATAAAATAAAATCCCTATGTTAAAGGCAATTATGTGTATAAGGCTGGAAAACTAATGCCTGTTACTAGGCATTTCTACTACACAAACATTTAATTTCAATAAAACTCGGGAGATTTATACAAACAAACAACTTGTGCTTTTGTTTATTCGCCTGTTATTAATTTAAATTAATAGCTATTTAAAGCAATTGGTGCAAAAACTCATTATCAAAGAGTAACTGATAAGCAAAAGGAATTTATAAAAATAAATACTTTCTTTGCCTTTACACATTATTCACCAAAAAGAAGATTAAAAACAAAACGTTAATTTAAAAGCAACAGCTTCTAAAAAATTTATTAAAAGTAAAATTAAAAAACAAATAAGCTCAAATATTATTTGTTTTGGCCCAAAAACTGGCCTGGTTTAAATAAATGTTGACAATATCATAATGCTGTCATTGCTTATAAAATAACTTAAATTTCGTTTTTTGTCAGCCAAACTTAGTTTATCAATTTTTAATGTACGTTCAACTTTCACATTATGTACATGAGTACATATACGCCACAGTGGGTTAATTTTTTTTTCTCTTTACGTTTTTTTTTTTTTAATGTGTGCATGTACAAAATAAACTTGTGGCCTACTTTTGGGCTGCAAAATTTGTTTCACTTTTTTTCACAAAGTTTTATTAAGTTTTCTTTAGCACTTTTTGCTGCTGAAGTCTTATTGAAGCAGATATTACATGAACTAAGCGTCAGTGTTGCCATTTGGGAATTTTCTTAAAGGGAAAATGTTCCTACAAAAATATTGTTACACAAAAATATTCGAACAAACCTACTAAATGTAAGCACTTTCTCATAAAAATAAATATTTGGTAAACAAGAAGAATTATGCAGAATTGCCTACACACATACAAGCTGTAGCAACAACAATAATGAAATAGCTTCTGCTTGTTAAGAAGATACACATACACACACACACATACTACACGATAGTGCAGACAAAAATAAAAATAAACAAAAAAGATCCAGCAGTAAGCAACCACCATGAATTGCTTATATAATTATCTATATGCGCACATAAATAGTTAATATATGATGCATTGGAAATGCTTCTGAGATGGTGTAGACATTGATGTCACGTTCTGGAATGCTTGTGTGTGGTATAAAGAGGTCAGTCAGTCTGAAGTGCAGTTATTTATTATGAAGAAAGAATAAATCTCAGTTGAAAGCTTGAAGACCAGCGCAGCCAGTTTTGTGAGATGTGTATATACGACAGCAGAGTAGACGTCGTGGCCACCAATTGTGAACAGAGTTGTCAGATATGGTGATTTTTCAACTTGTTTAGTGTGTAAATTTTTGATTTGGTGACATGACGATTTTTCTGGCGATTAAATAAACTTGTTGGCGATTTGAATACTATTTTTTTTAAACAAAATTGAACTTGAAAATTATTGTGATTCACGAAAATTGGTTTTTAAAGACCAAACAATTGTTTGAACATTAATTTCAGTTGACTGAAAAAAGTCTCCACTTATATTTATAACATCCCTAAGATAGGCAATAGATTTTAAAAATTCCCTATACTTTTCTTTTGAAAGTCCGTACTGGCAAATTTATTATTTATTTATTTAGAGAGACTTCATTTTTTCTACATAACAGGATTAGCCAACATAATTTTATAGGAAACTTAAAACTATTATGTATTATTTTAATAACATTTTCTGATAATGCAACTTGCTTATTTGAATAAAAAGAATTAACATTTACATAATAAATTAACATCAGTTTTTTTTTTTAATATAGTGCCTGCTCCCAGCACTTGTCTAAATTAGTAGAGTTATATCTACAAAAATAGAACTTAAAACTAATAAAAAATTAAAACTAAATCTTACACCTAAGACTTACACTAAATTAAACAAAAACATAAATAAAAAAAACATCCATAAAAAAACAAACAAAATTAATAAAAAAAAACAAAAAACAAAAGTTAACCTCTATGTATGCCGGGAGTAACATGTGAGTAAAAGTTTTGACCAGGATAAGTATTGCAAGGTTCTTTTAATATTCCAATGCTGGAAATATATTCAGTGTTTGACCAACTAAAATCTTGTTCATGAGTTAAAATGTCCTTAATAACACTCCCTTCAAAATAAGATAGTTTTTCTACAAATTTTCTCATCAAATCCAGGCCATAAAAAGGTATCGGTGACAATTTAGATTTTTCATAAACGAATCTATTTGAAAATCTTTTGTGCAAGGATTCATAATTCTTCTCTATGCACTTCCGAACAATATGACGTTCGAAAATTTCCATTCGCTTGAATGCCGTTTTTGAAATACTAAACCAAATAGGAAATGCATAAAGAAGAATTGGTCTGATGCTTACTTTATACAAAAGCAATTTAGTTTTCTTTGGCAAAAACTTACTATTAAATAATCTTCCAAAGGCCCCCTTAACACGATTTGCCTTTGCCAAGTTGTACACAACATGATTATTAAACTTCAAAAGCTTATCAAAATTCACTCCAAGATATTTAATACTGTTTTTAAATTCGATTTCGTTGCCATTCAACGTAAGTCTCAAACACTTGCTTTCCGGAACAACAGTATACTTGCACTTCCCGGAGGCATTGCGTATACAAATTGCATTACTCTTTGCGGCATTAATTTTTATACCCCAACTGTAATAAAACTGATTCGTCCTTTCTAGGTGTGATGAAACACGCTGAAGAGCAACGCGAGGAGATTCATCATGAGCATAAAGAAGTGAGTCATCAGCATAAAGTATGCTCCTCGACTCGTTAAATTCATGAGGAAAATCATGAATGAAAATGTTATATAGATGAGGTGCCAGAACAGATCCTTGCGGAACACCACAAGAAACCTCAGCTTGATCTGATACCAGATCTCCAATTTGTACGCAAAAACTCCTGCCATCAAAAAAACTTTGAAAGAGTTTAACGATGGACGCTTTGAATCCAATTCTTACCATTTTATATAAAATGCCCTCGTGATAAGCTTTGTCAAATGTCTTTTCAACGTCAAGAGATACAGCTACAGTACACCTACGTTCTCTCAAATTTCGAATTATATCAGAGTGAAACTTCAAGAGAGCATGCACCGTAGAGTTACCCTTTTTGAAGCCAAACTGTTCCTGAGGAATATATGAACCATTCAATCCCATATCCATTTTTTCCCTGATTATCCTTTCAAATAACTTTCCTATATTGGAAAGTAATGAAATTGGCCAAAAGTTGTTTATGTCGCAATTATTCTTCTGTTTAGGAATCGGTACTATTTTAGCCATTTTCCATTCACGCGGAAAGTAACAGTTATTCAAACAATTGTTGAACAATATCGTAAGATACTCCAAAGCTTTTATTGGAAACTTTTTTATTATATAATTGGAAACATTATCTAAGCCACACGACTTTTTGCTGTTAATAATCCTACAAATCTCTGACACATAATTCAAGGTAGTAAATTCTACATTGTTCAAATTATTCAATGATGTGTTATCATCATTAAATGATATAGGATCACCAGCTTGAAATATTGTATCATTAATTGCCTTAGCTATCTCCGACACATCTCTATTAGGTGAAGTACCCTGAAAAACATTGGCGAAATGGTCCATAAAAACTGACAATTTGTTATTCGCTTCGGTTATTTTCACTCCGTTAATGGAAACGTCTTTAACATATTTACGATTTTTATTCCCGATAATCCTAAATACCTCTTTATAAGCCCAAGGGCCAGGTTTAATGCCCTTTAATCTGTCATTAAAAAATAATGCCTGCTCCTGTTCAATTTGCTCTTTTATAAGGATCTTAATAAGTTCAATTTGTTTCGAAATCAACAAATACTGGGGATGTTTTCTATTTAAAGTCCTCGCATATATCGTCTTTAAATCTTTTTGCCAACTATATTTAATCCTGAGCATTATTCTCAATTTATCAGAGGCAACAAACTTTTGTCTCTTACACTCTATTCTTTTGGAATGAGTACGCGTGACAAAACCAACTGTATTATTAAATTCTCTAAGAAAATTATCTATATCATCGTTAGTCAAATTTATATTTTTTGGCGGAAAATGATTCAAGAGGGTGTTAGTCACATCCAATTGAAAAGCATTCCAATTCACATCTCTATAAGATACAAAACTATCTGGAGTATTTAACATAAAGTTAAAAAGTGACAAGTTCAACCTCAAACCCAGTGGAATGTGGTCAGAGAATGTAGGAAGTGTATATGTCTCGTAATTTGGAAGGGACATATCTAAAATGTCATTGGTTACTATGAAGTGATCTAAATGCGACGAACCCCCCGGGTATGTAGGAAATGAGTCACAAATTCTTGTAACTGACATAGATTCATTCTGAAGCCATGATGTAAGCATTTTACCATTAAAATTATTTACAGCATCACCCCAAGAAGAGTGCTTCGCATTTAGATCACCACCCAAAATCAATCCATGATATCCTCTGGAAAGATTCAATATTAAAGACAGACCCCTACAAATTATTTGACGATTGCAATTAGACCGGAAATAAATAGAACCACAAAGAATTTTTTTAATGCTACCCCCCAATGAAACTTTAACCTCCACAAATGAATTTGGAAATTCAAGACCAGAAATATTTATCCTTGCAAAAGACATTGGCTTTCTCAGAGCAATGGCCATACCTAATGCACTATTATCCCTTATAACAGAATAACTGTCAAGATATATATTAACACCCGCAGATAAGTGCGTCTCTTGTATAAAAGCAATGTCAATATTACATTGCTCTAATAACATATTCAGTTCAGTTCTCCTATCTATTCGGACAAGAGAACCAACATTAAACGTAACTAAATTGAGAGAACTACGGGCCATATACATCTTGAATGTTTTTAATTAAATCCAAGCACTCTTTCCTAGCCTGAAACTTAGATAGAGACTTATAAGACCCCAAAAAATCCCGAACCCTATCTTCCAACGTAATGGTGGTAGCAGCGCATAATAATTGTGCTATCTTCATAAATTCCTGTATCAAAGGAGGTTTCATAGGTTTGTCGTGTATTGGCACATCATTAAACAAGCTAGCAAATGGTTTATCTTTAACAACCGCAGACAGCTTAAGTGCCTTAGAAACATTGCTTACCGCCTGCTCTTTCCTATTTCTTGCAACCTGGGAAGATTTTTCCCTAAAAGAATTAATAATAATAATTCATTACTTTCTGAATTGAATGAACATTCTCCTACACCGTGCTTTACGCTGCACTTCAAACACGCAAATGGGCGACTACAATTCCTAGAGAAATGACCCCAACTCTGACACCTCCAACACTGCGGAATTTTTGTGCTAGCCTTCGGCCTTTCCCAAGACACCACCTGATTTAGGATGAACTTTAGGCCGATCAACTCTCCTACTCTACGATTGGGCTATCCGTACTGGCAAATTTAAACTTCTTTATGAAACTTATCAAGCTGAATTTCCTTAATTTGTTTTACATACAGTTTGTAAAAAATATTTTTATTATTTTTTTTTTTACAAAATCTGCCTATTATAAATATTTGTAAATTATTTGATTCATTATATTCCCAGTAAAAAAAATTGGAAGTCATTCTAAAGGAACTACATTTTCATTGCTTCCAAAAAATCGATATTTTTAATTTGCCGATAGTTAGCAGAAAACCAAGTAGAAGTTTATTTTAGTTATACATAACCTTGTAATTCCTCAATAGTTTTAGAAATTACTCACCAGAATTTTTAAAAAATCGATTTTTTTGAAGAAACTTATGAACTAATTTTGGTCTAAAATTTTGAAGTTATTTGCTTAAATTTACATGAAAATACTGTTTCACGTTTAAATTCCTATAAAAAGAAACTAATTGTTAAAATAAGTAACTATTAACCATTTTTCCTAGATGAAAATATTATCATAGAACACAAAAAAGGAAATTTTTCTTAAAATCGCTTCCAATTCGGTGACCAGGCATCGAAAAAGAGAACTTCTTGCAATGACAACCCTATGTAAAAATCATTAGATCGGATCGAAATTTGCACTACTTCCAGATCGCAAACTCTACATTTTCATGACTTTTTTGGAGTGTCTTTTTTTACTGGGATTGACTTGACCGGCAACTCTGCTGTCTGCAACTTAAATATACAGCGCAAATCATTATCCACAATTAACATTTACTTATGTAGTCTGCTTTAAGGCTGAGTGTTGTTGAGGAGAGCATCCAAAGAGTGCTTTCAAGCAATTGAAGTTTGCCAAAATTTTACCGCATTGTTAACGAATTTAACATTGCAGTACATACGTAGGTAGAAAAGTTTGTTGTTGTTAATTAGTTCAAATACAGTTTCATTTAAAAAAAAGTAAGCTACACAAAAGTGATTCACTGGAGAAATCTTTGTAATAGAAAAAGTTTTTTTTTTCTCCAAGCATTTTAGATAATAAAAGAGCATTAGTTAAATGAAAATGCTTAATTCAAACAATTTAGATATGGTTGAGGTTCTTTTGTTATTTTTTTTTAATATATCTTATACTTTTTCTTTGGTGTGTACTGCCAGCAACTATTAATAGTTTATTTACATGCAAGTCAAACCTAAAAGTAGGCTTCATAAATTTTAAATTCTTTTTTTTTAACATTTCAACAATAATTTGTTTAACTCATGCTGCACTAAGTATCATATTAATGAATTTACTTTGCATCTTTGCTAAGTATCGACAAAATTTTCATTATCTTTATTAAAGTTTAAAGTTGCAGTTTTTTTTTTGCTTTAATTTTTATTTCTTTCGTCCTTTAGTAAAAATTTACTAAAAGGCAATGGAAATCTTAAATTATATCGATTTCTTTAAAAACAAATTTAATGACATCACTTTTATGTAGACCTCAATGGTATATGAGCAATAATTCTGCTGTTGTTGACATTTTACAAACTGATGACACTTTGTGTTTTGTGAAGTTAATTAAAGTGCTTGAAAAACTAATTAATTTATATTAATTTATATTGACACTTGTTAAGCCCATTTTGACGTTTTGCACTTTCAATAGCCCTAAAAGCAAAGTTGTGTATTTATTTTGTGGAAGATATTAACTTGAAATGAACTAAATTCTAAGAACTAATAAAAAATTCATACAAAACAAATATTAATAATGCAGGGAAGAAAAAAAATATTAGCTTGAACTCAGGCAATAATTTAGTTGTGAAATTTTTAAAAATAAAAAGGAATGATTGGTAGTAATGTAACAAATCATTTCTTTAATGTAAGTAGGTTCAGCAATTTTAAATTATAAGCAATTGCGTTATAGCTACAGCTCTGAATTTATTACGCAAATAAGTCTAGGTAAATAAACAACCAGAAAAGTCTAAGGACTTGGAAATTTTAGCCAGGTGGCGGGCAGTGCCACGCCCCTAAAGCTCTGAATTAAAAACTATATAAATGTAAAGCGTTTAGCTAAAGCGATTTCATTTAAACTTTGCTTCAAGTTGCACTTATGCAATGATATGAATTGTCATTTTAAAAAGTGGGCGTAACCACGCCCATTAAATGTTCGAATTCTCTTTCATGTACCACGGCTTAGCAGATTTAAATCTACTCGTATTATTTATGTCTTTCCCATTAGCGAATTCCTACAATTTTTCACAGCAAAATCTTGACTGTGAAAAAGTAGGCGGGGTCACACCCACAAAAATTTAAAAGTAAATTTTGCGCTAGAGAGCTGAAATTTGATACCCAAGTAAACTTAGGTGAGCGACGAACTAGAATGATGCGAAACCAACGGCTGGTTAGCCAGGGAGGCGGAACCACGCCCCTAAAAATTTGAAGTTAAAGTTTGCGCTAGAGAGCTGAAGTTGAATAAACAAGTAACTTGAGATGAATGATTAACTGGAAAAATCTTGAAAGCCAGACATTTTTAAAAGGGGCGGAGCCACGCCCCTAAACACACAAAATTAAAAATTAAAACTAAAGCGTTCAAAGCTCAGGCAATTTTGTTGAAATATTTTTGCCTCCCTAATACGGGAGAGATTTGTTGATATTTATCTGTTTACTTATTAATTTTTTTTTTTTTTTTTTTTTTAATGCATGATTTTTTATTTATTGTATCTTCATATATGAACTAACAATAAGTATTCAAATCTTAAATCTAAAAATATAATTAGGCCCGACCAGTGTCGGACATAAGCTTAGTAATAGTTATATATAATACATAAGTAGTGATAGTCAAAAGGAAAAAAATAAAGTATTTTCAAGAAGTCCCATCTGGAGTGCTATGAATAAGAGCCCATGTGTCCCTCTTTTTTAGGCGGATGTGTCCAGTAAAGTTCAAAATATTACGGGCAAGCGGATTAGGATGTGACTCGAGTTTTGTTAAATATTTGCCAGCGTATTTTGCAATTTCTTCAGTCACTAGTGGCATATTTAAATCACGATGTATATTTGAATTTTTTATATACCATGGAGCCAATGTTATTAAGCGTAAAATTTTGTTTTGCCTTCGTTGGATTCTCTCGACATTAGAAGCTGAAGCAGTGCCCCATAACTGTATTCCGTAGCACCATATTGGTTTCAAAATCGTCTTGTATATTAAAAGTTTACAATCTAGACTGAGTGAAGAATTTCTACCAATCAGCCAATGTAGCTGAGTTAATTTCAGTTTCATTTGTGTTAGCTTTGAGTCAATATGGGGCTTCCATGTAAGCCGTCGATCAAGGTGTATACCAAGGTATTTTACGTGTGAATGTTGAAGAACAACTTGATTGTTGATTCGAATAGGGGAACAAGTATCTCTTCGCAGGGTAAATGTTACCTGGACACACTTTTGCTCGTTTACTTTGATTCTCCATAAATTTAACCATAGTTCCAGTTGTGTAATATGTTCTTGTAGATATCGGGAAGCCTCGTGAGGGTTTTCGTGCATACTAAGGCAGGCTGTATCATCGGCAAACGTAGATGTATGAATATTGCTGCTCAAAGGCATATCACAAGTGTAAATCAAATACAAAACTGGCCCCAGTATGCTCCCCTGTGGCACACCGGATGATATAGATTCGGGCACACTCATGAAGTCTCCTTCCACAACCGTAAACTTCCGGGTAGTAATATAACTTTCTAATAGCTTCAGAAAATTTATTGGTAAATATGATTTCAATTTTAAAATAAGACCTTCATGCCACACTTTATCAAATGCCTGAGAAACGTCGATAAACAGCGCAGAACAATACTTCTTTTCTTCAAATGTTCTTCTTATAAATTGAACCAATCTATGAGTTTGTTCGATGGTGCTATGCTGACTTCTAAAACCAAATTGATGGTCCGGTATGCACCCATTACTAACTAGAATTGGGGACAATTTTGTCATGAGCAGTTTTTCGAAAAGTTTTGACATTGTTGATAGCAGACTTATTGGCCTGTATGACTCAGCCTTGGTAAGGTCTTTGCCCGGCTTTGGAATCATTTTAACTTTGGCAAGCTTCCAGCTATTTGGAAAATACTCCAGTCGTAAAATGGCGTTAAAAATAAATAATAGGATTCTAATTGCAATACGAGGCAACTTTATTAGCATCTGGTTACTAATTCCATCAATACCCGGAGCTTTCTTCGGGTTAAGTTCAGCAATTACTTTTTGTACATCACACGTTCTAAATTTTATGGGTCGAGGGGGTAGCGCCACTACATTCGGCAAATCAATAACACCAGTACACGAGTTAGGGGTAAATACTGATTTTAAATGCTCAGCAAATAGTTTACCTTTTTCAGTATCGCTTCTTGCCCAACCCCCTGTAGATGTACGCAGAGGTGGTTTAAACGCAACAGGTGTTTTAAGCTTTCTAGCAGCGCGCCACAAGGAGTAATTAGATGCTGGTGTGGCATCAAGACCTTCCAGATAGTTTTTAAAAGATGCAGTTTTTTCAAATGCAAGCAAGTCTTGGAGTCGTTTAGTGCACTCTTTAAATCTGATTTTATGTTGGGGCGATCTGTGCTGTTGCCATTCCCTTCTAGCTCTTCTTTTTTCACTTACGAGACGTTCAATATCCGTAGAATAAATTTTATTAAATCCAGTCTGCGGGTAGGAGGTAGTCGCATGTTCAGCAGCCTGTTTTATATTTTTGATAAGATTGCCAATGTTAAATTCAATATCTTCGGATGTTCTTAGTATAATGTTTTCCGTACAATGAGTACTGAGATATTTTCTGAACCCCAGCCAATTAACACGGTTGATCGTCTTCACATACGGGTGAGGTAAGTCACTACTTAGTGGGCTACAAATTGTAACGATCGTGGGAGAGTGATCGGAGGAAAGATCTTGAGACGCTTCAACATGAACTAATTCCCTAGAAATATTTTTCATGACTCCAAAATCTATAACATCCGGAATTTTTTGTATGTCCGTAGGCCAGTAAGTGGGCTCCCCACTCGAAATGACGTCCAAGCCCATTTTTGAAATTGTGTTGAACAATGCCCGACCTCTAGGTGTAATAAGACGCGAACCCCAGAACGTATGTTTTGCATTGTAGTCGCCAGCTGCTACGAAGCAAGGGCCAAGGGATTTGTAGAAATTCTCGTATTGGTCCTCAGTAATTGCGAACCTAGGAGGGGAGTAAATTGATGATATGACAAAATTAGTGCAAAAATTTTCGATACAAATATTCGTTGCTTGTAAATGTTCTTCGCAAATGTTGTCAATAATATAATGCTTGAGTCTTGACTTTATTAAAATTGCTGATCCACCGCATGCTCTTCCTCTAGTGTCCTTTGTATCATATATAGTGTAGCCATAAATTTTAAAAAGACTTCTCGAAGTCAAATGAGTCTCAGATACTAACATTATATCAATATTTTTTTCCGTGAGGAAGTGCTCAAGTTCATTTTTATGTTGGCGAATGCCGTTTGCGTTCCAGAAACATATTGTTAACGTGTTCATGGCTTATTTAGTATTGCTTGAAGCAGAGTATTCTGCATTCGCAGCATTTCTTGCATCATGCTAGTCATACTTGTTGTGAAATTGTTTATAGTTTGCACCAGATTTTCAATAGTAGCTTCAAGGCGATTAAAATTAAAGCCTGAGTTTGTATTTATTGAAGTATTTGGCCGTGAAACATTTTGTGTGGGAATAGAGCTTGTTTTTGCAGCATCGGCATACGATACACGTGAATTAACTGGTTGGCTCACTTGGGCAAGAGTGGCGGAGTAAGTGTTTGCTGTTTGTGCTGGAGCTACTTTAGGTTTTTGCCCCATTGTCTTTTTAACGAAAGAATATACACGACAACCTCTGTAGTTAGCAGTGTGATTTTCTCCACAATTACTGCATTTTTTGTTACTTTGATCTTTCGGTTTATTGCAACTAGCAGTACCGTGCAATTCACCGCAAATAACACAAACTGTAGGTAATTTGCAGTAAGTTTTTGTGTGGCCATATTCTTGACAGTTATGGCACTGTACGGGTCCAGAACGCTTGTGTGGTTCTTCAACTGTTATTTTTCGGTATAAAAGATATTTTAAATTATAAATTGGGTGCGTCTCATTTTTTCTCAATTTTATATCATTCGGCTCAAGTTCAACGCGAAATAGAGGCTGGGGGATCTTCTCCCTATTTATTATATTTGAAACATTTTTAACCTTGAATCCCTGGAGGACGAGTGCGTCTTTTATTTCTTCGGGAACAACATAAGAATCTATGCCCTTCAATACGATCTGCAGGCCTTTAGCACTCTTGAGCTGGTATGTGTAGAAACTTGTTTTATTTTTTTCAAATTCAGAAACCATTTTACGGAAATCTGTTTCGTCATAAATTTGAATTTTCGTTTCATCGATATTGCCACGTTTTATTGGAACAATGTGAAATTTTTTCTCACCAATGACCGAAATTAATTTCTTAATAAGAGCGTTTGAATTTTTTTCTCTCAAATATATTGGTGGCGGCTTGGAGGTTTTTTTCTCAGATATATCAGGTGTGTCGTTGTCATCTTGCAATATTTGAAAACGATTAGTGGAGGATGCGCTGTTATCCCTAGATACCTTTGAAGCAGATGCAATTTTATTAGAATTTGGGCTTCGCCCGCGCTTTCCCACCATTATATATCGGTCCATTCCGACTTGGACCTTGGGTTTTGGGCTACTCTTATTTATATTGACAATTTGGGTAAGTGATGAACACGAGCCTGAATCGGATGATATCGCTGATTTAAATGACGAAGTAGTAGGCAACTGTAATGTTAACAAATCACTAGTTGACATTGGACAAAGCGAAGTTGATCGCTGACGAAAAATTGGCTTAGCCGTTAAAAAAAGTCTGTCATCAGGTTTTTTATTTATTTTGTTTATATTAAGAGCATCAGAACTCACAGTAAGTATATCATCAGATTTTTTATTGTTATCATTAAGATCATCAGAGCTCACAGTAAGATAGGCATTTCTGCCGTTATCACTCACTTCACAATTATTTGTTTTTGAGGTACTCATATAGAGTATTCCTCAAGGGCACTTTGTTAGTGTATTCCTCAAGGGCACTTTGAGTTATTTTGTTTACGGTTGTTTTTGTTTTATTTTTGTTTTAGTTATTACTGTCTATGTAAAAAAATATTAGCAAAGCAAAAAAAGCTTATTTATCAAAGTTAATGTACAACGAATATTATGTACTACAAATATTTTTTTGTATGATTTTTTTTATTATGTATGTAAAAAAAAAATCCGCTAATACGTCTGTTCACTATGAAGGTACAACGAGAACTGACTTATTAATAAAGGAAGAAATTTAGTCAAGTTAGCAGGTTGCCTAGAAGTTAGATGATGATGTCCTGACAATCTCATATTTATGTAAAAAATATCAAATTTTAGTAATAGATATTGTAAGAATTTTAATTTAATTAATTATGAGTAACGTTCCTTACACCCTAGAGATTAGAAAGCACTAGAGGCAGATCGATCAACTTTTAGCAGCATACGAGTAATAATAATTGGGAAATTCATATTACTTTTTATAAGATTTCACACATTTTCCAGAGTAACGTTCAATACATTTTTATACAAAATTCATATTTCCTCGAAACATCGTGTACCTCCAATTTGAATTAACAATAATTGAGATTGATAATCTCAAAAAATATTAAAATAAAAATTACTTATTTATGATAAGATAATTTCCAAATTGTTTATCAAACTGGAATAGAAATAACAAGAACAATAAAGTCCCTTTCACATAAATTTTTTACACAAAATTAAAAAAATTAAAAAAAAAACATTTTGCCCATCAAAGAAAATCATACATATATCTTGTTTAAAATTAATGTAGTGCTACATTAAGCTGTGCAAAGTTTTTATTTAATGGAAACATGTGAAGGCAGAGGAGCGTTGTGAATTTTGTAATAGATCTTACTTTACATATAGAAAAATTATACTTATTAATAATATGTTGCCTACTTTAGGGATGTGAAACTTTAGAGAGAGAGAGAGAGACTTCATTTTTTCTACATAACAAGATTAGCCAACATAATTTTATAGGAAACTTAAAACTATTATGTATTATTTTAATAACATTTTCTGATAATGCAACTTGCTTATTTGAATAAAAAGAATTAACATTTACATAATAAATTAACATCAGTTTTTTTTTAATATAGTGCCTGCTCCCAGCACTTGTCTAAATTAGTAGAGTTATATCTACAAAAATAGAACTTAAAACTAATAAAAAATTAAAACTAAATCTTACACCTAAGACTTACACTAAATTAAACAAAAACATAAATAAAAAAAAACATCCATAAAAAAACAAACAAAATTAATAAAAAAAACAAAAAACAAAAGTTAACCTCTATGTATGCCGGGAGTAACATGTGAGTAAAAGTTTTGACCAGGATAAGTATTGCAAGGTTCTTTTAATATTCCAATGCTGGAAATATATTCAGTGTTTGACCAACTAAAATCTTGTTCATGAGTTAAAATGTCCTTAATAACACTCCCTTCAAAATAAGATAGTTTTTCTACAAACTTTCTCATCAAATCCAGGCCATAAAAAGGTATCGGTGACAATTTAGATTTTTCATAAACGAATCTATTTGAAAATCTTTTGTGCAAGGATTCATAATTCTTCTCTATGCACTTCCGAACAATATGACGTTCGAAAATTTCCATTCGCTTGAATGCCGTTTTTGAAATACTAAACCAAATAGGAAATGCATAAAGAAGAATTGGTCTGATGCTTACTTTATACAAAAGCAATTTAGTTTTCTTTGGCAAAAACTTACTATTAAATAATCTTCCAAAGGCCCCCTTAAGACGATTTGCCTTTTCCAAGTTGTACACAACATGATTATTAAACTTCAAAAGCTTATCAAAATTCACTCCAAGATATTTAATACTGTTTTTAAATTCGATTTCGTTGCCATTCAACGTAAGTCTCAAACACTTGCTTTCCGGAACAACAGTATACTTGCACTTCCCGGAGGCATTGCGTATACAAATTGCATTACTCTTTGCGGCATTAATTTTTATACCCCAACTGGAATAAAACTGATTCGTCCTTTCTAGGTGTGATGAAACACGCTGAAGAGCAACGCGAGGAGATTCATCATGAGCATAAAGAAGTGAGTCATCAGCATAAAGTATGCTCCTCGACTCGTTAAATTCATGAGGAAAATCATGAATGAAAATGTTATATAGATGAGGTGCCAGAACAGATCCTTGCGGAACACCACAAGAAACCTCCGCTTGATCTGATACCAGATCTCCAATTTGTACGCAAAAACTCCTGCCATCAAAAAAACTTTGAAAGAGTTTAACGATGGACGCTTTGAATCCAATTCTTACCATTTTATATAAAATGCCCTCGTGATAAGCTTTGTCAAATGCCTTTTCAACGTCAAGAGATACAGCTACAGTACACCTACGTTCTCTTAAATTTCGAATTATATCAGAGTGAAACTTCAAGAGAGCATGCACCGTAGAGTTACCCTTTTTGAAGCCAAACTGTTCCTGAGGAATATATGAACCATTCAATCCCATATCCATTTTTTCCCTGATTATCCTTTCAAATAACTTTCCTATATTGGAAAGTAATGAAATTGGCCGAAAGTTGTTTATGTCGCAATTATTCTTTTGTTTAGGAATCGGTACTATTTTAGCCATTTTCCATTCACGCGGAAAGTAACAGTTATTCAAACAATTGTTGAACAATATCGTAAGATACTCCAAAGCTTTTATTGGAAACTTTTTTATTATATAATTGGAAACATTATCTAAGCCACACGACTTTTTGCTGTTAATAATCCTACAAATCTCTGACACATAATTCAAGGTAGTAAATTCTACATTGTTCAAATTATTCAATGATGTGTTATCATCATTAAATGATATAGGATCACCAGCTTGAAATATTGTATCATTAATTGCCTCAGCTATCTCCGACACATCTCTATTAGGTGAAGTACCCTGAAAAACATTGGCGAAATGGTCCATAAAAACTGACAATTTGTTATTCGCTTCGGTTATTTTCACTCCGTTAATGGAAACGTCTTTAACATATTTACGATTTTTATTCCCGATAATCCTAAATACCTCTTTATAAGCCCAAGGGCCAGGTTTAATGCCCTTTAATCTGTCATTAAAAAATAATGCCTGCTCCTGTTCAATTTGCTCTTTTATAAGGATCTTAATAAGTTCAATTTGTTTCGAAATCAACAAATACTGGGGATGTTTTCTATTTAAAGTCCTCGCATATATCGTCTTTAAATCTTTTTGCCAGCTATATTTAATCCTGAGCATTATTCTCAATTTATCAGAGGCAACAAACTTTTGTCTCTTACACTCTATTCTTTTGGAATGAGTACGCGTGACAAAACCAACTGTATTATTAAATTCTCTAAGAAAATTATCTATATCATCGTTAGTCAAATTTATATTTTTTGGCGGAAAATGATTCAAGAGGGTGTTAGTCACATCCAATTGAAAAGCATTCCAATTCACATCTCTATAAGATACAAAACTATCTGGAGTATTTAACATAAAGTTAAAAAGTGACAAGTTCAACCTCAAACCCAGTGGAATGTGGTCAGAGAATGTAGGAAGTGTATATGTCTCGTAATTTGGAAGAGACATATCTAAAATGTCATTGGTTACTATGAAGTGATCTAAATGCGACGAACCCCCCGGGTATGTAGGAAATGAGTCACAAATTCTTGTAACTGACATAGATTCATTCTGAAGCCATGATGTAAGCACTTCACCATTAAAATTATTTACAGCATCACCCCAAGAAGAGTGCTTCGCATTTAGATCACCACCCAAAATCAATCCATGATATCCTCTGGAAAGATTCAATATTAAAGACAGACCCCTACAAATTATTTGACGATTGCAATTAGACCGGAAATAAATAGAACCACAAAGAATTTTTTTAATGCTACCCCCCAATGAAACTTTAATCTCCACAAATGAATTTGGAAATTCAAGACCAGAAATATTTATCTTTGCAAAAGACATTGGCTTTCTCAGAGCAATGGCCATACCTAATGCACTATTATCCCTTATAACAGAATAACTGTCAAGATATATATTAACACCCGCAGATAAGTGCGTCTCTTGTATAAAAGCAATGTCAATATTACATTGCTCTAATAACATATTCAGTTCAGTTCTCCTATCTATTCGGACAAGAGAACCAACATTAAACGTAACTAAATTGAGAGAACTACGGGCCATATACATCTTGAATGTTTTTAATTAAATCCAAGCACTCTTTCCTAGCCTGAAACTTAGATAGAGACTTATAAGACCCCAAAAAATCCCGAACCCTATCTTCCAACGTAATGGTGGTAGCAGCGCATAATAATTGTGCTATCTTCATAAATTCCTGTATCAAAGGAGGTTTCATAGGTTTGTCGTGTATTGGCACATCATTAAACAAGCTAGCAAATGGTTTATCTTTAACAACCGCAGACAGCTTAAGTGCCTTAGAAACATTGCTTACCGCCTGCTCTTTCCTATTTCTTGCAACCTGGGAAGATTTTTCCCTAAAAGAAACATACCTTTTGTAAGCGGGACATCCCCTATAGTTTGAAGTATGGCCAGCTTCATTGCAATTAACGCAAAATGGTAATTCATTACTTTCTGAATTGAATGAACATTCTCCTACACCGTGCTTTACGCTGCACTTCAAACACGCAAATGGGCGACTACAATTCCTAGAGAAATGACCCCAACTCTGACACCTCCAACACTGCGGAATTTTTGTGCTAGCCTTCGGCCTTTCCCAAGACACCACCTGATTTAGGATGAACTTTAGGCCGATCAACTCTCCTACTCTACGATTGGGCTTAAGAGTTATTAAGAATAGCCCAGTATCTATACCACGTTTTTTAGAATACTCTGTCGAAAATTTTGAAACAAAATCAACAGTTTCTGGAATCATTTTATCTAGTTCAGATTTTATCTCACTTATGTCCGACTTAAAGTAGAGACCTCTACAAATCACTGTCTGACGTTTTTGCTCCTTGGGAGTATAGCTATAAGATGAAATTTCCTTATCTTTTAACAACTGCATCATCTCAGAATGCGCAGACGAATCCTTGAAATACAATTTGCTTTTGAATTGGGACTGATTCTTAATCTTAAACTCCACATTCTTAGAAGATAGTTGTTCAATTAAGGACTTAACATTAACATTTTCCAAAAATATAGGAGGGCAATAAGAAATCCTGGTCTTAACTTGAGGTGAAGTTTTATCAATATTAGAATTTCTATTTTCAAAACTCATGTCATTTATTGGCGCTTCAGCTTCTAAATTCAAATTTCCTAATATAGAATACTTATTACTACGGTTAACATTTTCAACACACTTATCAATACCCCCAAACTGACAATTCGATAAATCTATTTTTACATCACCTTGATATCTCCTTTTCTTGTTTTTTATTATTTGGAAATCGTCAAGTGATTCCATCACGTGATCCATCTCGTTTTCGGAATTGATTGCAGAATGCTGTTTCAAATGTAAATTCGTTGTTATAGGAATATTCTCCAAAATTGTTATTCCATCACTGAAATTGCTGCTTGTCTCCCCTCTGCCTAGAATTTCCTCACCAAAAGCCGAATTTTCTTTAAAAACTGCTTCCAAGAACTGCTTTCCAAGCTGGTAATTGTGACCAGTTCCTTTATTTTGCGTTAAATTATTAAATTCCTGCATACCATTCCCACCAGTCGGCAAGTCAGATGCAGTAAAATCTGCCGTAATACTCGGCCCATTTGGTAAAGCCGACTCCTCATGCTTGACATTAGGTGATTTCTTCCTAGAATTATTAGGAGGACGTCCATTCCCACCAGACAGCAAGTCAGATGCAGTAAAATCTGCCGTAATACTCGGCCCATTTGTATGTGAAACTTCTATCAAGTATTTCCAAGGGAATAATAATTTCATAGTCATAATTTTATATTACATTTTCTTGTATTCGTTCCTTCTCTCGCTTGATTGATTAATTTTGTTTGGCGCAAAAAAAAAGCAATTAATATGCTTCATAATAAGAAAAATGATTACCTCAGCTTATTCAGCCTTGACTTAAACTTTTGCCTCTCTATTACTTTTTACTTTCCTTTGTTATTGTTGTGTTTTTTTTTTGCCTTACATTTTTGTTTAATTTCATTTCTTAATGAAAAAGTTGTACTAAAATTACTTGCAATATGCATTTGTTACAAGGACATCAGCACAGGATATTTGCATAATGAATTTTAAATATTTATTTACCATTTCTTTCTTTAGTTAAACAGCAGGAAAGTTCTCAATTTTTTTTTTGTCTTCTTTTGTATTGTAGAATAAAATTAAAATAAAAGTACATAATAAAGTTAAACGAATATGACATTTTAAAATATGAAAAAAAATAAAGAAACTTTAAGCATGCAACTTGCTTTGTTGGATGGAATACTTGATATTAAAAGGCAGTAACTAAGAAAATTAAAATTGCATGATGTTTCAATTCGTTGTACTTATTAACTTAAATGTCTTTACAAAGTTAATTAATTATTTTTGTAAATAAGACGATAAATATATCATATAGAACTAGACAGACATTATTTACGATTCTTTAGCGTGGAAATATAGAATTTGATACACTGGTATTTAACGTAAAGGCCAAAAAATATCCGAACTCTAAGAAGAATCGGTGCAAGGACATGCTTACGTCCCATATATCCTGAATTGGAAAATTTGAATTTTAGCCACAGTTATTATCAGAATGTGGTAAAAATTGCTCTCTGTCTCTAAAATTTAGCGTTCTAGTGCTGTTTTAAATTTCGCTTCATTCGGGGCAAAAACATAACTACATCCCATATATCCTTTTTCTCAGAAATTAAATTTTATCTGTATTTCCGACTAGAACTTATATATTATATTTCTAAACTTATGGGTTGTAGGTATGTAATAAACTTTTTTCTCATTTAGTGCAAGTATAAGACTAGATCCCAGATATCCTTTTTCTCAAAAATAATTGCAATGCGCTAAGAACTTATATATATATAACTATTTGTATAATTATGCGTTTTTACGACTGTTGCAAGGTTTGTCTCATTCGGTGCAAAGTCATGACTACTTCGCATATATCCTTTTTCTCACAACCCAAATTTTAGCTGCAGTTGTGATTACAATGCGCTAAAAACTTATATATATTTGTATAATCATGCATTTTAGCTACTGTTGCTAAATTCGATTCATACGGTCAAAGAACAAGACTACCTCCCATATATCCTTTTTCTAAAAAACTAGATTTTAGCTGTATTTCGGATTAGAATGGTTTAAAATCACTAATATATATTGAAAAAATTATGCATTTCAGATCTGTTATAAATTTTGTTTTATCTGGTGCAACGAAAACACTACCTCCCACATATCCTTTTTCTCAAAAACTAAATTTTAGCTGCATTTATGACTACAATGCACTAAAAATTAATATATATTTCTAGAATTATGCTTTATAACTGCTGTTGGAAATTTTGTCTCGTTTGGTGCAAGGACATGGTTACCTCCCATATATCCTTTTTTCAAAAATCTAAATTTCAGCTGTATTTTTCGGATTGGAATGCTGCAAAAATTAATATACATTTCTAAAATTATGCATGTTGTAAATTATGTTTCATTTGGTGCAAGGAAAAGATTACCTGTCATATATCCTTTTTCGCCAAAACTAAATTTAATATGCATTTATGATTTAAATGCAATAAAAATTAATACATATTTCAAAAATTATGCGTTATAACTACTGTTGGAAATTTTGTCTCACTCAGTACAAGGACATGACTACCTCCCATATATCCTTTTTCTCAAAAACTAAACCTTAGCTGTATTTTTTTTTTATCAGAATGTATTTAATATGAATATATATTTCTAAAACCATGCGTTTTCAATATGACGTAAATTTGACCTTATTCAATACAAGGACATGATATGTCCTTTTTTTCAAAAACTAAATTTTAGCTGCATTTATGACTAGAACACACTACAGACTAAAAAATACTTTCGAACTTATGGGTTTTAAGCCTTTTATAAACCTTGATTCATTTGGTGCAAGGACGCTACTACCTGTCATATATCCTTTTTCTCAAAAACAAAATTTTAACTGCATTTGTGATTATAATGCACTAATAGTTAATATATACTTTCAAAATGATGCGTTTTTATTGAAATAAATACAACTTTTAAGGTTTTCTGTAATAACTCGACTTAGGTCGATTTGAGTTATAAGTACCAGTAGTATATAATAATTTGTATACTTACAATTCATATCCAATATCACTTTTCTGGTTAAAGCAGCTACAACGTGGCCATTACTTGCTTGGCATGTATACACCTGGAAGTAAAATGAAAAAGAAAATCGATATGAAATTTGTTCAGATTGTTGAGATTGCAGAAAAATATTTTTCTCTACTACACATTAAAATAACTACTCGTATATTCAAGTGCAAAAATATACTTGAAAATAACATAGCAACTGTCTTATTAAACAAACTTTTTATGGACACCTGGTTTATAAACCTTTTATAAATCAAAAATATTTTTTATGAATAAGGCCTTAATTATTTAATTGAAAGAGAATATTTTGTTACACTGTCATTAAAAGGCATATTTTATTAAAATTTCCTTTAATAATTGCATCAGCATTAAGTCTATATAGTAAGAATTTACCTCGCAACTAGACCATGTGAATAGAGGAATTGAAAATAAATACTCAGAAAAATGTTTCTTTTTAATAACTTCTGGCCTTGCCTCGCCTTCTCCTTTCCCTTTGCCTTTGCCTTATTTCCCTAAGATTGTAATTGACACCCGTAAGCCTTTGTTATTTAACATCATTTATTCATTTAACAAGGCAAATCACAATATGAAGCTACCGATGTCGTCAAAGAAAACCCCAGTTGGTCATTGCCTCTATAATACAACTGTACTTGCTTCGGCATTGCACACAATCAAAAGGAATTAATTACTTTTTAAGGACATATCGCCAACAAATAGCTTATCAACAATCTTTTGACACCTTCACTTTTAAGGCAACTGGCGCAGCTGGAAGCCAAATAAAAAAAAGCTTAAGCAGATTTTTCTCTCAAGCTTTCAAATAGCATTAGCACGTTGATTAATTAACTGGAGCATGTTGCGTTTAATAGCAGCATAGTTTTGTTTTACTACTGAAGCAAAAGTAAAAAAGTCATTGAAAGCCGCAGGGTGTATTTTGTTTAAAAAGAAAGCACGTAATTTGTTTGTTGTATTGCCAATAATATTGCAGGATATTTCATGCTGTTTATTTCTTACATTTTCATCATTATGAAATAAGCAATTAAAAATGCAAATATATTGACAATTAAAATCACTATAAGGAAAAATTCTGTTTTCAAAACATTTTTAAGGTAACTGCACAATTTGTTATCGTAAAGCCTCATTTTCCAGATGTATGAATGAAAATTTTTTTTTATTTTTTGTAGAGAGCAAATTTGTGTTAAATACATTGACCTACATTTTAATATGGCCTGCATTAAAGAATTGGTGCGAAAATTAAGAGAAAAAACTACATAAAAAGCGGAAAAAAATTTTTAAACCATTTTCTATGCGGTTCATGGCTTATACACAACTAAGGACTTTAAAGATGACATGCTCACCACTTTGTCAATGACAGACACCCTCCATTGCTATAAAAAGTGATGGAAAAGTGCACTTCGTTTCGGTCGCACAATATACGAAAACGGCTCATAGTGCGCCATTTTGCATGTATCTCTTTTTGATGCTTAAGTTTTGATATTGTGAGAGAGAGAGAGAGAGAGAGAGAGAGAGTGAGAGGGAGGGAGAGAAACTAATATATAATTTCTATATACCTGTCTTTTTCTTTCTCATTATAAAATTAATATTAAATGCATATAAAATCTGACTAAATTTAACAAAAAATAACACAAACAATGGATGGAATGGAAAAGTTGATGCGATGTAATTTGGGATAACATATCGCCCATTCACTTTAATAGTGTCATAACTCAAAAATTTAATTTTTTCTCCAAAAACCGCCAAAAAAAAACCAGAACAAAAAAAACGCCAAAACAAAAAAGAGGTACAATTAAAAAATCACCAAAACAAAAAAACTCCAAACACCGGAAAAAAATCCATAAACAAAAAATAATTAAAAAAAGCGTTAAAAATAAAAAAAATTTCCATAACGAAAAAAAGCGCCAAAACTAAAAAAAAACGCTACAACTAAAAAAATGCAAAAAACCGAAAAAATCCCAAAAACGAAAAAAGCGCCAAAACTAAAAAAGCGCCGAAACTAAAAAAAAGCTCCACAGCTAAAGAAAAGCTAAAACTAAAATAAGTTTCCAGAACCGAAAAATCGCCTAGACGAAAAAAACGCTAAAACTAAAAAATCGCTACAATAAATAAAATAAATTGCCAAAACGAAAAAAAAATAGAAAAATTCGCCAAATCGAAAAAAAACTCTAGACCCGGAAAAAAAATTCCAAAAACAAGAAAAGCGCTAAAACTACAATAAGTTTCCAGAACCGAAAAAATCGCCAAAACGAAAAAAGCGCTTAAAATAAAAAGCCAAGAACCGAAAAAATCGCCAAAACTCAAAAAAGCGCCAAAACTAAAAAAAAGCGCTAAAGCTAAAAAAAACATCAAAAACGGATGAAGGATTACCAGGCACTTATCATTTTTTTTTTTAACGTATGCATCAAGTAAGATATATTCGTTCATATAGGCTAAAGTTCGTATGATAAAACGGAAAAAATCGCCAAAACTAAAAAACGCCAAAAACCGAAAAAGTTAAACGGTTAGATAAATGGTTTTAACATGAGGTAAGATATTCGATTATACAGCATAATGTCGTATACTATTACATAACGTTAGCTGAAATGCAAAAAAGTGTAACTAGCAAAAAAAATTCAAAATAGAGTTTTTGATTGATTATTATGAATGCCATTAAACTACATGTCTTGATAAAATTTTACACTTCTGCGATCGACAAAAATGGTTTTATTAGTAAGAAACAAGAGGAGTTGGACTACAAGTTTCTTTAGTTTTTTTTTTAAGTTTTTTGCTTCTCCTGTAAAATTATATTTTTGTTAGTTAAGCCTTTTTGCATTTCAGTTAACGATATCTATGTAGTGTCAGTATTGGAACCCTTCGTGTACAAGTCAAAGTAGCACTTTACTGAATTTATTTTAAGTGGAACTATAACACTACTGCAAGAAATCAAAGTCTTTAGCAAACAAGTAAATTCCATTGAAGAGAGTATCAGGAAAGTTTAAAATGTAAAACGTCAAAACGCAGAAATAATAAAATAAAAAATTTAAATAATAGAACATACATAAATATGGGCTGTAATATTTTGAAATACATATATTTTCGAGAGATATTTGAGTCAGGTTCAAACAATTTGAAAACTTAAACCTATACCGATAGCACTATTATCATTGAAATACGATGCTTTAACTTCAGATGCTGAAGGCAGTTTTACGAGGTACGAGTACAACTGCTTTCTAGGTTCTAACGGAGTTAGTTTTAGTGTTGAAAATATCCTTAGATGTATGTATGTCTATTTATTCTAAAATTAGTTTAATTATTTATTATAAAATTCATACTGCAAGTGGAATGCATTTTTATGTGAAAAATTTTCAGATTTTTGTTGAAAACAGTTTTCAATAATAATAAAAAAATTTAAAATATTTCCATATTATTTTATTTTTAATAATTGTTTCATAGGTAAATGCATATTTTTGTGATTGTTTTTAGTTTTTAGGTGCATTTGTTAAGTGTTTAAAATCAATTCTTAGTTGCATAAAAGTCCCAGCCCTGCATATGACTATATAAAGGCTGTTTTTTTTTTATAGAGTAACACAAGTTTATATTGTAATAAAACAAGGAAATCTGATTTTAATATCAATGAAACGGGCTTTATTGGAAAGAAAATTTTATTTATGAATCTGGAACACCAATTTTCAACAAATTTTCGCAGCATTTGCGGCCGTATTTCGCCGATAACTCTTCGAATGTTGATTTTGCAGGTGTTCAATTGTTTGTGGTTTAACGACGTTACAACAAGTGACTTAACCAGAAGCCCAAAGAATAAAATACAATGGGGTTAAATCACACTATCTTGCTGGTCAATTAATTGGGCCATTACGTGAAATTATTTTTTCATCCTAGAGGTTTTTTAAATAAATCAATTGTAGCGCCCGCTATGTGGCATGTGGCTCCGTACTGTCGGAACCACAAATCAGCTAGATTAACGCAAAAGTAATTGAGGTACGTAAAAATTTCGAATCATGTTCCCATACCGTTCATCATCATTGTTTTTTAAGACATATGGGACAATGACTCCGCCAGCCCATAAAGAGCACCAAACAGTAATTTTCTGTGGGTTTGCTCATTCCAAATGCCACAATTCTGCTTACTTATGTACCCATTCAACCAGAAATGGGCTTCATCGGAAAATGGAAGAAGTGCACCATGAGTTTGACGAATAGAACAATTATTTTGATTCAAAATTTCAACAGTTTGCACACGTTTTTCTAATGTACGTCGATTCATAATGAAATTTCAAAGCAACTATCAGCTTTTAAATGGCTGCTTATTAAACAAAGCAGTGATGCCAACTCAAAGTTGTGACATTTTATAAAGAAACCACCCTTTACTTGGTGTAGGGCATAAAAAATAGCAAAGAATTATCTTTCGAAGAAAACCAAATTCACGATTTTAGTATGCTTTTAATTTTAACTTTCTTTAACCATATTCTTCATAGAGAAGCTGAAAAATTAGAAGCAAATAGGAGAATCTTTCAACAAAAAATATAAATTATAATTCATTATAAATAAGGAGAATTATTTGATTATTTTTTTTTTTCATTTCCAAATGTAATTTAATTTAATTAATTTAATTCATTAATTTTCATGCTCATGATTCTTTCTTGATATCTTTATTACTAATAATAAGCAATATTATCAATTCAATTTTTCTATTAAGATATTTTTGTTTATTTTGCATTAGATATGAAATAAAAATATACAAAAACCAAAATTAATAAAAACAGCAGCTTTTATACTTATTACTCGTACTTATAATAACTTTGAAATTATGCCTACACTCAAATCACATATTTTTTATTTACCTTTCAGCACAAAAATAAATGTCTATACGGTTATATTCATAAATTTTTCTATTATCAATGAACGTACATATATAATATATGTACTATATAATAATATACACATGTACGAGTATATACAACAATATAAATGATAACATTTGCTTATTGCTTTCATTACAGCCTTATTTCTTGCCGCTGTCAATAAGGAAACGGTAATGGTGGGGGGGGGGGGGGGGGAGCCTCTACTAAATAATTTTAAATCAATATGAGAAACGGAAACAAAATAAAAATAGAATAAGGAAGTCATGGAATCAAAACGAATCTCTAAATATAAAAGATTGTATAATAAACAAAAAATTAGTATAATGCTTTAGGGCGCACACAACAACACAGTCAGTCTCGAATAAAAAGCCCACTTACACATTGTATCACACGAATAGCAGGAAGAGGAAAAATGCAAACACAAAAACAGAAATACTAAATGATAATAATATTCCTTAGAAATTGAAATTGTACACTCATACTCATAGAAAGCCACTAATACAAACGCAAAAGTAGGAAAGGAAACCCAAACATGTATTAAATTACTTTATTCTTGTGTTTATTGCTTTTTATTAGAAAAGTAATAACAAACAGTCGATAGGATTTAAATACGAATACATACATACATAATACTCACACAGTTATAATCAATGCAATAACACAGACTGAAAATAAAAGCTTTTTCTTGCCTTTATTAAAAGGAAAAAGGCAACTGTGTTTAATCTTCTTTGCTATTTTTCCTTGCAGGTTAAAGATGATATTAAAAGCTACAGCAATTATTATTAGAAATTCTTTAGTATGGAGCATAGACCCTACCCATCAGGCTTAAATTGGGTGGAAAATTAAAGAAGGCAGCGACAGTTTTATGTTGTGAATTATCGATTTGCCATTTAAGGATTATATTTTAAGTCGCCTTAAAAGTGAGAGTGAAAGGTAAAAAATTACTTTATACTTAAAAAATTTAAATACGAGTACAAAAACAATCTCAAAAGCAGGTAAATGTATATATATTCTTTTAGATTACTGCGGCCCCTACACAGACAAAAAACTGCCTCATAGAATCAATAACGATTTCTCTATGAAACGTTTCTAGGCTCAGGTGTATCCCAGCAGAAAGAAGCGAAGATTTTTTCATAGAGATTCCTTTTTGTTTTTATGTGGTAAATCTTATTAATTTTATCAAGAAGAAAACCACATAAAATCAAAAAGAAATCTTATTATTCACAACTTTTTTTACTCAATTTCCGTTATTTTTGGCACCAAAAAAAAACAATCCATAGAGAAAAACTTTTTGATTCTATTAGGGTTTCTTATAAATTGTAAACTCTAGGGATTTCTTATTGGGTTTATTAGATTGCCTTATTGATTTTTTTAAAAAGGTTTTCTTCTTGATTTTAGTAGGTTCCTATATGACTTATGTGTAAAGCATCTTATTGATTTTTTTAATAAGGAAATCTTCTTGATTTTATGAGGTGTCTTATTATTTCGTTTCTATAAATAGACAAAAAGACAATTTTTTCAAGATCTTTTTCATTTTTGTATAAGAATGTTTGCACAATAATTTCAATGGTTATTCAGGCTGATTGTTAGCATATTGTGAAGAGTGCTTGTCTATCAGGTAGAAGTTTGCTGGTTCAATACTTGGTGAGTAAGTTTGTTAAGAATATAACATAATGTGTATGTATGTACGTATAAATAAATAACATCTACAATATACTACATACATATGTATATAGTATAGAATTTAAATGAAAATACATAAGTACAGAGAATAAAGACGCAATTTTTTTTATTGAAAAAATCAATAAGATAACCTTATAAAAACTACAAGATTTTTTCTTGATTTTTTTCAAAAAGGTTTTCTCTATGAAATTAATAAGATTTCCTTATTGCAAAAAAAAAAACAATAGAGATTTCTTATTAATTTTGTTCTATTTTATGAGGTATTTAGTAGGCACTGTTTTCTAGGGGTGGAAAACTATCGATGGCACTATCGATATTATCGATAGTTAATTTATTTTGTGACTATCGATGTTTTATTTCTGCAATCGATTAATACTTGAAATTAATCGATATTTTTTAGTCACTATCGATATTAAATGGTACACCACTAAAGGCAAAAAATAGAAAATATGTTGCTTTTTATAAACAAAAATAGCTGGATGACGGAAAATTTATCCCACTGATCACACTTATTTATCATAAAACTATTTTAGTTTTGTTATTTATTGAACAGATGAATAAACTTCTATTTTATTTTGTTTTGTTTTGTTTAAAAATATTTTGTTTTGAATTTTTAGTGTAAATAATTATATACATTATACGAGAACCATACAACTTCGATACTATCACGATAGTATCGTCGATATATCGATAGTTTTTCTAGCTTTCGATAGTCTTGAAACGATATATCAATAAAGTTTTTCAAACTATCGAAAACTTTCGATAGTAACACTATCGATAGTTTTCCACCTCTACTGTTTTCTCTGTGTAAACGAATTTGAATGTAGTGTGAGGTATATTTATCTGTAGAGCCTGATAGTCTGTTCAATATAAAATACACATAAAAAAAATTTCGCACGAATTGTTCATGAAAAAATGTTGTAGAAATAGAAATTAATTACAATTTGATGAAAATTAGAAATGTCAAAGATTGAGTGACCAAACAATTGTTTTAACATTAATTTTTGTTTCAGTTGACTGAAAAAAGTCTCCACTTGTATTTACAAATCCCTAAGATAGGCAATAAATTTTAAAAATTCCGTGTATTTTTCTTTTGAATGTCCGTACTAGCAAATGGAAGTTTCTTTATGTAATTTACCAATTTTTTTTTAACCTGATATTCCGTATGAACTCCGTACTGAGCTTTAGCGTGGAAATTCTTTTCTCTCGCACAGACGGACCAATGTGTATGCGAGAGTTTTACAAAACTTGTAAATTGCAATAATGTAGCACTTAGAAGATTGTGCAAATATTAAAAGTTCGCACCACTTAGATGATGCGCCGCCAATCATAATTCTCATACGAAAATGGAACAAAAAAACTTAAAGAGATCAGCAGAAAATAGGAAATGCTGACCCTGATCACCAAGTATGGTAGAAACTTTAGAAAGTTTTAATACATTTTCTCGTGACAATTCCAAATATTCAATTATGTAGTGCGCAATTGATCTAAGACTAAATCAGCTACGCCCAAGCAAGTTAAAAAGCTTTGAAAGCTCTTAAAATATATTTTTGTTTCTTTGCAAAGTACGAGTAAAAAGCAAGCATTGTTTTCGCCGAAATCTGATTGGCTGTTGTGTTCTCGTCGGTGTGAAAGCACAAAGCTCTTTTGTAAAAGCTTTCACATTGTGGAGGCAGCTGGTCTACGTCCAAGCTTAGAAAGTGGTGCATGAAATAAAGTCCCCGGCTGTTAACTAAATGCTTGCTTTACAAGGGGGGGGGGGGGGGGGAAATCATCTCTAGTCATCTCCAGAGGAGCTGAATAAATTTAATTTTTCCTGTAAGATTATTCAAAGTATAAAATTCAATCCAATAAACCCACTGTCTTGGAGATTTTAAAAGAAAACTACCATCACGAAATTGCAGTCCTCAAGGCCCCTCTCTACCAGATCAGTTTTTTCGTGACAATCCCACATATTAAAATATGAAGTGGGCAACTGATCTAGGTCTAAATCGGCTCCGATATTTGCATTTCAGGTAAATAGCTTTGAAAGCTCTTAAAATGTGTCCAAGCTTAAAAAAATTGTGCAAGAAATAAAGCCACCGGTTTGATTTCCTGGAGCGGGGGAGGGAGGCAACATCTCTAGTCATCACCAAGGAAGGTGAATAAATTTACTTTTTCCTGTAAGATTATTCCAAAGTTAAAATTCAGGCGAATAAGCCCACTGTCTTGGAGCTTTTAAGATGATTACCGCCTGCGCAATGGTTTATATTTGGCTGATTTTATTTTTAAGAAATAAATTCTTACATTGTGTATTTAAGCCAAGAGACAAAGTGTTTTGACAAAAATTTTACTAATTTGTTAAACAATCCACTGAATATAAACTTTTCCTTACGACAAATTTTAGCATGATACAAAAGCTCTCTGACACAGTCAACCATCTTTTTTTTTAGAGGAAAATTATGTTGTAATACAATCAACTTTCCCAAAGGAAAAGTGTGCAGTCAGAATTTCTATAAAAAAGTGTAAAGTCAACTTTTCTATAAGAAAAGTTTCCAGTTTCTGTAAGAAAAGTGTTTAGTAAATTTTTCTACAGAAAAAGTCTACTTTTCTTTAGGAAAGGTTTGCCACAAAACAATAAATTTTTCTATAGGAAAAGTTTGCCATGACACACTCAACTTTTCTATAGGAAAAGTTTGCCCTGACACAGTCAACTTTTCTAAAGGAAAAGTTTGCCGTGACACAGTCAACTTTTTTTCTATAGGAAAAGTTTGCCGTGACACTGTCAACTTTTCTATACGAAAAGTTTGCCGTGACACAGTCAACTTTTCTAAAGGAAATATTTGCCGTGACACAGTCAACTTTTCTATAGGAAATATTTGACGTGATACAGACATCTTTCTATTGTAATCTATGTATGTATTTAAAATATTCTCTTTTTAGGGCTGCATACACCAAAGGTGAAAAGCAAGCCTATTGATTTCGCCACTATGTTCGTCTGTGTGATTGTCTGTATGTCATAGGCTCATTTCTCAAGATTCGTAAGAGCTACAAACCTGAAATTTTCACAGAATATGTAAACTTTTAGCCGCTGCAACAACAAATATATACCGACAATTATATATAGACACTTGAAATTTTCAAAGGTAGTGTATTTTTATGCAGACTGCACCAAGTATTTCTAAAATTTAAAAAATAAAAATAAAGAGTATTCTATCAGTTAATGTAATTTTGACAACTTGCTGTATCTTGGAAGCCGTAAGAAAACTCTTGAAATTTTCAAAAAGCCTAAAATTGAAAAATTCCAAAATTAAAAAAAATGCCAAAACAAAAATCATCAAAATAAAACAGCGCTTAAATGAAAAATATCACCAAAAATAAATTCATATCGCTCAAATGTAAAAAAAAATCACTAAAAATATAAAAGTCGAAAAAGCACTAAAAAAAATGCAAAAAACCGAACAAAATCGCCAAAACGAAAAAAGCGCTAAAATTAAAAAAAACGCCAAAACTAACAATACTCGTATGTATTATAAGAAAACAAAAAATCCGCAAAACCCGAAAAAAATTCCAAAAAAAAAATCGCCAAAATGAAAAAAGCGCTTAAATGAAAGATATCACCAAAAATAAAATAAATTGCTCAAATTTAAAATAAAAATCACCAAAAATATAAAAGTCGAAAAAAACACTAAAAAAACGGCAAAACGAAAAAGTGCTAAAATTAAAAAAAAAACGCCAAAACTAACAATATGAATTGTAAGAAAATAAAAAAATCCGCAAAACCAGAAAAAAAATTTCCAAAATTAAAAAAGCACTCAAATGAAAAATATTACCAAAAATAAAATAAATTCCTCATATTAAAAAAAAAAACACTAAAAATATAAATAATATATACATATAAATAAAAAACAAACAAAAAATCGCCAAAACGAAAAACGCCAATCATAAAAAAACGCTTAAGCTAGCAATATATATTTTAAGAAAACAAAAAAAAGTCCGCAAAACCCTAAAAAAATCACCAAAGTGAAAAAGCACTTAAATAAAAAATATCACCAAAAATAAAATAAATTGCTCAAATTTACAATAAAAATCACCAAAAATATAAAAGTGGAAACAAAATCTAAAAAAATCGCTAAAACGCAAATAATATCGGCAAATACCAAAAAATGTTTTTAAATTAAAAAAATCGCTTGAACTAAAATAAATCGCCAAAGAAGGAAAAAGGTCAGCAAAACGAAAAAAAGCACCAAAAACTAAAAAATCGCTAAAACTGAAATAAATCGTCAAAAATCAGAAAAATCGCCAAACCGAAAAAAACGCAAAACTGAAAAAAATTTTAAAAACAAAAAAAAAGCGCCAAAACTAAAAGACCGCCAAACCCGAAAAATAATTTTACCGGGAGGTTTTTAAAAAATTTTTTTTTAAATGTCAACATCAAGTAAGATATTCGATGATATAGGCTAAAGTACGTATAATATTACATACATATGTATGTGGTTTCCGTACGGGACCCTTCGTGTGCGAGTCAAAGTCGCACTTCTTTTTTATAGTAAATTTTTTGGAAAGTTCATTAGCTTCATAAATGTCATGAGCAGGGAAACCGCAAATATGCAATTGCATGTTTTTTCTTGTGCGACGTATTCATGTGGGGACAATATATTTATCCGTTTCAGAACTTCTTATTAATTTTGGCATCGATTTGTTAGTGCATATTTTTGCATATTTTGCCCTTTAAAGCATATTTTTGCATATTTTCCCTTTAAAGCATGTTTTTGCATTTATCACTCTAACACGCATATTTTTTTGCATATTTTATAATTTTTAGAGCATAATTTATGCTTTTAGGGCATATTTTGAAATTAAATAAATAAAATAAAATAAATAAAAATTTTTATTTCAATTTGCTTACAAGCTCAAGTATTGCACAAAATTTTTATTTTAATTTTTCGTCATCTAAGTCTCATTTTTAATGTTCCATGTAGTGTATAAATTTTCGTAGTTATTACGGACGTTAGTTTCAATAAAAAATTCGATTTTTCTATTTGTGGCGGACTCTACCCCAAGTAGACGTTGAAGGAACATTGTCAATATATAAATGTTTATTTAGATGTGGAAAATCTATATTGACCTAGATTGTTGTTTATTGCAATAAATATTATACATACAAATCTTGTCTTATTTATCAAAAATATAGTTCCAAAGTTTTAATTCTGATATCGTGATCTCTTTTGAACTTGAAGTTAAATTTTTACGAGATTATCAAAAAAATAATAATTTGTATTATTTGCTTTGGTCAAAATATGTATGTATGGCAATTTTGTTTCAATTTCTTTGTTAATTTTCTATTGTTTGCTTTTTTGCTTATTTTATATGCAAATGTTGTTGAATTTTTTAATTAAAATATATATTTTCATTTTAAATAAACCAATTTATTTTATTTTAAGAGCATATTTTTGAGTTTTTTGTGCATATTTTCAATTTTTTAGTGCATATTGAATGCGCATAAAACACTTTTTTTAGAGCATATTTCTGGTTTCCCTGGTCATGAGCAATGAGCCAGCGTTCAATTAAGTATATGCAGAACAATTTCGAATGCTGAGCATTATATTTGATTAAAAAAAATACATATTCATATAATCGATTTTAATCTGTTTTTATGTTAAATATTGCTAAAGTCTTTTGCTTAAGAAATTGGGAAATGTTAACACAAACGCCTCAACTAAGCGGATTAAAATGCCGTCATAATGTTTCTGCTTTTGGATAAATGTTTAAGCACTGGCTTAAAGAACATAAAGGAAAATGCACATAAAATAGAAAATGTGAGCAACGGAAAATAAAAAAAGAAAGAGTTGAAACTATTATTTGTGAGTGTTTGTTTGGTTTGAGAAAATATGGCTGGTTTGGTTGTTAAAATATTTGATTTGTCGTGTCAACTGTTTGGTTGCAGTTGTTTAATTTTATTTTCTTTTTTATTTCTTCTTTTTTTTTAACATGCACACTTATATTTTTAATTAACTTAAACACCTGATTTAATACCTTTTTTTTATTTGAATGACTAAATACACATGTAATTTGGGTTTTAGAGGTCTATTAGTATTTGGTTTATTTTTCTTTTACCTCTATTGGTTTAAGTATCTTTTTGTACTCGTATTAAGGCAATTTCTCCTGGCTCTTATTTCCGTAACTTTATTGTGCTTTGTGGGATTATGTTACAAGATTAGTTGATTTTCTATTGCTTTTATTTCTATTAAATATGTATTTAGATCTGCTACGCACACATTTATTATTGTATTATCGAGCATCGCTTTTCAAGTATTGCGGGTAGCGATGTACTTGAATAGTCTTCTTTAGGTAAAGATTATATATATTTAGTTTTGTAAGTAGTGGACAACAAACATTTTGATAAATACTTTCGAGTCTAAAGGCGTTTTATTTTCTCGAAAAAAAAACTTGCTTCATTCATTGCACTTTTCAATGAAATGTTGCAGTAAAATGTTTTTATAGCTATGCTATTTATGCCACCACAAAAGAGCTAGGACGTGATTTTCGTAACAAAAATAATCGACACTATTACACTTATAAATTTTTTTTTTGTTCTGATTTCTTTGTGCTTAAAAGCAGAGTACGAAAATAAACGAAGCGAGTTGTTTGATTTTGTTTTGTTTCGTTCTTTGAAGTGAGTGAAGCAAAATATTTAGTTTTGTAAGTGTAGTGGACAACAAAGATTTTGATAAATACTTTCGAGTCTTAAGGCGTTTTATTTTCTCGAAAAAAACTTGCTTCATTCATTGCACTTTTCAATGAAATGTTGCAGTAAAATGTTTTTTATAGCTATGCTATTTATGCCACGACAAAAGAACTAGGACGTGATTTTGATTACACTTATACATTTTTTTTGTTTTGATTTCTTTGTGCTTAAAAGCAGAGTACGAAAATAAACGAAGCGAGTTGTTTGATTTTGTTTTGTTTCGATCTTTGAAGTGAGTGAAGCAAAATATTTAGTTTTGTAAGTGTAGTGGACAACAAAAATTTTGATAAATACTTTCGAGTCTAAAGGCGTTTTATTTTTTCGAAAAAAAAAATTGCTTCATTCATTGCACTTTTCAATGAAATATTGCAGTAAAATGTTTTTATAGCTATGCTATTTATAGTGCGGTACAGCAGTTAGGACGTGATTTTCTTAACAAAAACAATCCACACTATTACAGTTATAAATTTATTTTTGCTTTGATTTCTTTCTGCTTAAAAGCAGAGTACGAAAATAAACGAAACGAATTGTTTGATTTTGTTTTGTTCCGCTTTTTGAAGTGAGTGAAACAAAAAAAAATCAAAAATAATGAGAATGATGGCTAAATTTTTTTTTCGTGTTGTTTTTGCACTTGAGCCCAAACCAGAGCCACCAGCCACTAGCAATACATTAATTTAATCGTGCGCCGCTAGGAAAGAAAATATGTAATGGGAAATAAATGGAAACGTTTTGAAATATTTGCGGCGAATTTGACATGATCATATAATAATTTTTTATTGTATTGTTATTTTACACATGAAATTTGTTTTCTATAGCTAAGCAGCATAGCTATAACCGGGTGTCCTGAGACACCTCTTTTTTTTTTTTTTTTTGAAATAGAGAGTTAAATTTTAAGTTCCATTTTTTTAATAAAAAATTTAAAAATGCTGCAATTATTTTAGAACAGAAAACGGCGTAACATTCTTTACAAGAATTTTCTTACAAGAATTTTTCTTTGAGTATTAGATATGAAAATTTTCGGCCATGCCCACACCATTAACGATGTTGATTGCCTGTTATTTTTAAGAGCATATTTCTTGAATTTTTAGGGCATATTTTCAAGTTTTTAAGAGCATATTTGTGGTTTCTGTGATAATGATTTCTGTAATAAGACAATCGTCTAATTATTGACGACAAAATATATAAGCACTATCTGTGTAAAGAAAATAGCGAAGTGCTTCTTTCGGTACTTTGCTAAAGAAAATCTTAGACTTTACACGACACGTTCGATAGCTAATCTTTGTTCTCATCAGAAAGGAAAAGTGTCTAGCTATTCTCTGAAAAATCATTAGATATTTGTGTAGAGTAATAGGTCTTTTTAAATAAGTATTAAAAGTATCAGCTGCAGTTTCGCAATATCCTGCCAGAAAACTTTAATTGATCCTTCATAACCCATGATTTTTTAACTTTAAAAATCTCACAATACAATATATAATAAATGCAAAATTTACGTTTTTTGCTGCATTATATCTCATTTCATTTTCTAGAACAAGGCATCATTAAAAGTAAAATATATATTTCGAGCACTTCAACAATAGAAAAGCAAGTACTTGTCCTGGCAACTTAATCCCATTAATGAATATTTCCAACCAACCCACCATTGTATCTTAACTTTGAAAACAGCATTTGGTTTGTTTTTTATTTCGGAAACAGATGTTGGTAAAAGGTGCAAAAAGAACTAAACACCTTATTTAAAATAATAGAAAAGTTAATATCTGTAAATAAATAAGCAAAATTCGTATTAAACACTTCATTCAAAAACAAACAAAAAAAAAACCAAAAATAGCTTAAGCCCCCTGCTATTTTTAAGCAAACAGGACGAATGCACAAGTATTTTCCTTTTGTTTGCCAGAAGTCAAGCTGGGAAAATATAAAATAAAACACTTTCTAAATTTATCACAAGCATTTATTTGTGTTTGTATGTCCGATATGTATATACATTTTTTTCTATGCTTTTTCCTATCAAGGACAAACAAATTTATTATTTTCGTTTGTTGAAAATTTTATAGCAAAAAAAAATCTATCTATACCTGTGCTCAAAAATAAATTGCCAGCACTTAAATGCACGTTTATGTCTTTGCTATTATTTCTTTTAGGATTTCTGAAAGCAATGTTAAAATGCCAACTATTCATCTTTGTCGAATAAATGTGATTTTTATGGTATAAAACCGTAAAATCTAGAACATTAATATTTGTATCAATAAAATACAACAGGACACACCATCAAACCAACAGTACGGCCTGTGTTGCCATATTTTTATTTATTTATCATCAAGTCAATCAAAAAAAGGTCATTATAAATCTTTCTTTCGCGCGTCATCCAAATCTTGGATCGCGTAATCCTCATTATGGATCGGGTGATTCATATTTCTATCGCATGATTCATATTTTGGATCGCGCATGATCTAAGTCTTGGATCGCGCGTGATCCATATATTTGATTGCATATTTTGGATCACGCGTAATTTCAATCTTAGATGGCATATCTTGGGTCGTGTGATCCATATTTTGGATCCCGTGATTCATATGTTGGATTGCACGTGATCCAAATCTTCGATGATGATTTATATCTTCGATCGTATGATCCATATTTTGGATCGCTTGATCCATATTTTGGATCGCGCGTAATATAAATCACGCGATCGAAAATTTGGATCACGTGCAATTCAACATATAAATCCAAGATTTGGATCACGATCGATCCAAAATATGGATCAAGAGATTCAAAATTTGGATTTGTATCAAGCGCGATTCAAGATTAAAATCACGAGTGATCCAAAATATACATCAATCGATCAAATATAGGATCACGCGCGATCCAAGATTTAGATCATGCACGATCCAAAATATGAATCACGCTATGAAATATGAATCACGCGATCCATAATGAGGATCACGCGATCCAAGATTTGGATCACGCTCCATGTTGAATGGCTTTTTTTTTGTATAGATGAAATTGATACGGGCGAGACGATAGATACTATTCGCAACCATCGACTTATTGTCAACAAAATTTGGCGATAAGTTGATTTCGAGAAATGTGCCGCAAGAGTAAATAATCATATGGGAAGTACGCCGGCTGAAATGGCCCTTAAAATTTGTAGTACTGGCTGTCGTCTGCTTCTAAGAAATTTTAGAGAAAATGTTTTAAAAATTATACAACCACATATCGCGCAATATATTTTCATTCAAGTGTCGCTTAAGATGACAGACATATAAGATGGGTAATGTGAATAAGGTGTTAAAAAAATATTTAACTAAACTGTTTCCTGTATAAATCAGTGAAATAAATATGAAAATCTTAACTAATGCAATAATCTTACTTCTTGAATACAAAGTGTGATAATCTAAAAATACAGAATAAAAACGCTTGCAAATAAAAAATCACACATAAGTCTCTTCTGTAATTTATTTCATTTAATTTGAAAGCCGGTAGAATAACTTTGAAAAAATTCAATAAAATAAAATTAATAATAAAGTAGAACATAATGGGAATTTTTTTTTTTATTAAACAGGAAGCGAGAGTAAAAAGGACTAGTCATTGTGTATTTTAGCATTTTAGTAGACGCGTGTTGTTGGCCCTATAGCAAGGCTGACGACGATGGTGATGTTGATATTCTTTGTTATTATGGTTCGTTAAAAGTTAAAGGATAACAGGCTGGTAATAGAGAACAACACAAACATAAAATCACGTACTCCAAGGCACACACCAACAGCCATACGTACGTACATAAATATGTATGTATGAGTGTATTTAAGTGTTTCTAGTAGTGTGTGTGTGTGTTTATGTGTATGTGTATGTGTTGTAATTTCCCACATCTGTGTTAAAGAATGAAAGTGTCTTCTTTTATACTCACTTAACCTGCTTTCAAACACAGCCATAGCAAAAGGTGAATATAAAAAAAAATCTCATAGAAAATAAAATGGGAAAATAAAAACTTACCGTTAACAAATCCTTGCGTGAAATATTCTTTAAATGCAACACATTGCGCACGGTACCATCTGGTAGCACTTGAAATGAATCATCGACCAAAGCATGTTCACGCCACCATGAAACACGAGGTGGCGGTATGCCACCACTCGATAAACATGTTAAATTAATGCTGTCACCTTCCAAATAGGGACCGGCTGTTTGGTCTCGCACAGCAGCACCATGGTGATCCAGTATTGTCAGTTGTGTGGGCGGCACTAAAAATTGCCACAGACAGAAAAGTTAAATGAAAATATAAAAGGCAACTAAGTTTATATGTAAAAAAATTATATAAATGGTAAAAAAAATTTATTTTTAAAAAAATTATAATAAATAGAAAATATGTATGTATACCTATACATATATAAAAAATGAAATAAACATAAAGGTTAGTTGGCAGACAACTTCAACGAAAGGAGCTAAATACGAGTAAGGGCTAAAGCTATAAAAAAGCAAGGTAGTAAAAAATTGCCTGTCTTACAATGATATAAATAAAATAACAATTTCAACGACTTACGATTTATTTATGGTGAGCAATATATTTATGAAAAAAAAAATTAATCCCAAAAATTATGGCTTACGGCTGCATGACTAATATTTAAATATTTCCCTTGCCAAAAAGGTGTTAGCGTATGATTAACGGTTTTATGCACTCAACGTTAGTAAGGTGAGTGTTAGAAATGTTTGCATTGATTTAAATATAGTATGTCTATTTTTTGTATTACAAGAAAGTCGTATACATACGAGGGTTGGTACTTAAACCACACAAAATTCTTTATAAAATTCGCAAATTTTGTTTTAATAGCTATGTAGAAAAAATCACAATGGACTCAAATGGGTCTCCGAGTGGAGCTGCGGTAAGGCACCACCCTTCTTTATCTTATAGAAAAAAATTACCAAAATATTTTTACAATTCACAAGGGTGTCCCTGTGGCTGAGTGGCAGCGATGCTAGCCTTTCAGTCCGGAGGTCGTGGGTTCGATTCCCACGAAAGACCTTGGGTGTTTTCCGCAGACAAGCTAATCGCTTTGCGGGTTGTGTTTGTTCTTTAAAAATAAAAAAAAAATAAAAATAAAAAAATTGTTGTATTGGGGTCAGGCCTGGCAATATTGTGTATGTTACAGAGAACAGCAATGAGTACTCAAAAAGTGAGTAGAGTTGAATCATGACTTATAATTTCTTGTACTTACGTGCACTTATACTTATTGCAATGTTGTCTATGAATCATATTCACTCAAACGTTTTTGAAGTGCGCATCGAACTCATACTTAAGGCCGTTTCACACTATAATACAAGTATTAATACTTTTGTGGAAAATGCAACTCTGACATGTTGAGTTGTTATTGTCTTTTAAAATTTTTTAAATAGAAATTAGATTAGGGATGCATTTTCGTCAAAAGTATTAATACTTGTATTATAGTGTGAAACGGCCTTTAGCAACATTTATGACGTTGTTGACTTCGACTCTCTTTAAATCAATGCCTATGGACGATGCACAATAAGTATGATTCACAATGCGAACTTTGCATACGAATCCTAAAGTTCTCATTATGAGGTTATGTCGTTCTCTGTTGCTTTTTTTTTTTTTTGTTTTTTTGCAGGAATTGAAAACCAATCATATTTACTACTATTGTATACTACTTGCAAACTGTTTAATGACTAAACTTTTAAATAAACATACATGCATGAGTTTAGTGAGCTGAATCAATGTGAGTAGTATAAGTATTTTTCTGAAATTAGAAATCAAACGGAGGTGATTTATGAGTGTGAGTATGGTACGACCTATACTTATGAATCAATGTCATCGTGAGTAAGCGCAAATCAGAGTAGTTGAGTTTAAATGATGTATACTCACTTATATTTAAAATTTCATGAGTCAGTATGAATAGCGAAAAAAGGATTCATTGCCAATCACTGGCTCAACAAATAACAAAGTTATTTCGAGCTGAAAAAAAGTCAGCCAATGTAGTAAAGTAAGAATGATAAAAACATATTGATTACTTAGTTCTGGTTTCAACTTTGTTATTTGTAGAACTTCTCATTTGATTAAATGAAAGTTTATAACATAATAACTCTAGGTATTCTAAGAAATTTTGGCTAGAGGTTCCCCAATGATCTGAATTAGCAACAGTGAAATGCGCATAGCATGCAGCTAATAAGCCCCTCAATAAACAATTTCAATGTATTTTTAATAAAAAATTGTTTCACTGAATAAGTAAAGTAATAATTTGGGATTATTAGTGCGTTAATAAATGTTAAATTAAAATATATATTATTTTTAAGCGCATATTTTTTTAATTTTTAATGCTTATTTTCAAGTATTTAGTGCATATTGCATGCGCATAAAAACTTCTTTTAGAGCATAATATTTCTAGTTTCCTTGGTGATAACCAACACCACTATATAAATTCGCCTTAATGCTTAGTATATTATATATTTTAGTCAAAATTGCTTACACAACTATTTTGCATCAAATTGAAAATTCCCATACCTGGTTTAATTGGCGTTTTTAATTTCTAACATTTAAATATACTAAAAAAAATAAATGCGCCTAAACAAATAGTCACTTTTATTCCAGTTGTCAGCATCGACGTCACGTCAATACAATAACAAAAAATTGGCATTTATCTAACCGTTGTCGAAAACAACTGACTGCCATTAATGGCCTTATGGTATTTGCTAGATCTGAATAAATATAGACTGTAAATATACAGAAAAGGAATTTGCCTGCGATAAACACGTTTAATTGAAAAATATAACCCAAAAATCCATTAAAAATTTTATTGAGTCAATTAAACTTTTAATTAAATAAAATTTTTTAAACAACAATTTAATTGAATCAATTACATTTTTATTTGATTTTTGGTTTTTTTTTTTCAATTAAACATGTTTATTGCAGGAACATTTTTTTTCTGTGTAGCAAATAATTGTTTCCGAGAACGAGTCCAAAAGCCCCAATTATTTCGTATTGTATTGACGTGACGTATCGTTGTTGACAACTGGACTAAGGGTGATTGCCTTTTTTAAGCCATAAACTTTACGACTGAGGTTGTGAATTGAACAATTGTATTTCAAAAAATGTATTTCGTTACTGCTTGGTACAGTTGTGCCGCTCATGAACGAACTAATTTAATTGAACGATTCCGCTCACTGAGCGAGGAACAAGTGGAAATGCTTATGCACTATTCTTTTAAGCCTTAACTACACTATTGGTTATCATGTCGAAATAGTTTACATTTCAAACTTAATTTTTTGTTCATATAGCCAATGCCATGCCTGCAAATTGTATTGTATTTTGCCATTGTTTTGTTTACCAGTTTAACAAAATTTACTATTTTATCGGTTAATTTAACACATATGCACAGTTGACAAAACACAAAAATAAAAAAAGATAAGTTTATCAAAATTCAGTTGCTAATTTCGCTGGAAATAAAATTTCCAGGTTTACTTTTGCCTTCTTAAGTTTAAAACAAACACACATTTTATTTTACTATAGCCAAAAAAGTATTGAAGATAAAAGTCTACAATTTTATTTGTTAATTTTACTGTTGACAAACAAGTCATTGCTGCCGTTTAGTTACAGAAAGTAATTTTTTCGGTTTATGTTATTAATTTTATTTGTTACTATTAAAATAGCAATTTTAAAGCATTTATAATCTCTTCCTCCTTTTTTATACACTTTATGCTGTTAAAATTTTAAGGCTTTTTAAGGCTGAAGTAGTAAAGGGATTTGCCTACAAACGTGAGATATATTTAGCAGCGTATGTTGAGGCTGTGCATAAGTTAAAGTACAATTTAAACCGATTTGACTAAGGTTGAAGTAAAAGTATTCTAAATTATAGAAAACACCGTCCGAAGAAAAATACATCATTGAGGTACAAGGTTATTACAAAAATAAAATAATAGTCGCATGAAAAAGAATTTAAAAAAACTTAGTTACTTTTATTATTATTATTCAAACTTCATTTGTTTTTATATTTATGATTTGATTAGGCTAAAGTTTGTAACGTTTTGTAAGCCAAATTACATGTGATAATTATTAGCGAACAAATAACACTAAAGTTCATTGTAAATATTCTGACAAACACGTAGCAGAACGGAACAACTAGCTGTTTTCGAATGTCACTACATCATCATCATTAGCGTTTTTATTTGTATTTGATCCACTGTGTGTGGTGCCTGTTAATGTAGAGTTTTGCTTTATATACTCAGCTTTTATTGCAAATGGAATATGTGAATTGTTTTTATTCATCGTATTTCAAAGACAATCACCCTTATTCCAGTTGTCGACATCGACGTCACTTTAACACAATACCAAAAAATTGGGGCTTATGTACCCGTTTTCGAAAACAATTGACTCCTGTTGACAGGTTTATGCTATTTTCTAGACCTGAGGGAACGGTAATAGATTGTCAGTAGCACTTTTTTGGTATTGTGTTAAAGTGACGTCGATGGCGACAATTGGAATTAGGGTGAATGTCAAGGCTGCTGTAAATTAAAAGCTGGTAAAATTGAGCTTTCACTACAAACAAAAAGTTTCAGCATTCGCCTCACACCCGCCTGATAGAGGGTAAGAATATGAGTGAATGTTCTTAACACAATTGTGCCCTGAAACGCCCTTGTCCGACATAGATGGATATTGGATAGTGCCACTGAAATTATGATGCAATTGATTTTTTAAGAAAATTTTATAAATCTATGTACGTCTATGGTTAAATATACGGTTGCCGTAAATATATTATTTTAAAACATTTTCGGATTAAATTTTTTTAACTGCTTGACATTGGTTAGTTTAACCAATTTCCTTGGTTTGAGCAGTTTTAACAGTCGAAATCGATTAGATTTGCACACAAATTTCTTTCCCGTGCACATTGCTTCATATAGATATGTATGGCCGCTGATAATGAAAGTTTAGCGAAGCACCTCCCACAACAGTGGCTTTTCCCAATGCAATAGTATTTGTAGGAATATACTAACAATTTTGTCTCTGTGTCTGTGTGTTTTGTTTAATTATCATGAACATTTTTTTTTCAGTATATATAATTTTGGGTAAATTTTATTTAATTTTGAATATTTCATTTACAATTAAAATTTTAGATTGAAAGTTATGCTATATCCCTTTATATTAGATGTGGGGTAGTGAGTAACTTTTCACTCACGCCAAAAAATATTTTATTTATTAATTAAAGATCACGCTAAAGCACGCTTGGTAGTATTTATTGAAAAAATTGATTTAGTGTCAAAACTTTGCAATCTAAATTTTAGGAGCGAAATTATATGATAGATATGGAGTAGTGAATAACTTTTCACTCACACCAAAATATTTTATTTATGCATTTGGGGTCACGCTAAAGCACACTTAGTCGTATTTATGGAAAATATATGGTTTAGTCTCGAAACTTTACAATTAAAATTTAGGAATGAAATTTATACCATATCTCTTTATAATAGATGTGGAGTAGTGAGTAACTTTTCACTCACACAAACATATTTTATTTATTAATTAAGGATCACGCTAAGGCACGCTTGGTAGTATTTATTGAAAAAGTTTGGTTTAGTCTCGAAATTTTTCAATTTAAATTTTAGGATCAAATTTATACCATATCTCTTTATATTAGATGTAAAGTAGTGAGTAACTTTTCACTCACGCTTGGTCATATTTGAAAATAATGCTCGATTTCTCTACATTTATTACAAAAATTTAGTTATTAAGTTATCGCGTCATTTGGATCTCATAACCGTACAAGCGTCACGCTTAATAAATGTAACAACTATAAAAATTTAATCTCACATCATTTTCATTGCGAGATAATCAAGCAAATATATCACTTTCGCGCTCTTATTAACGCTAAACTGTTTTATACTCAATTTCTATAATCTATTGTTATAAAACAAATATCTAAACCGTCTTATTAGTGATTTAATAATCATAATCGGTTCACGTAAATCACATCAGAGCTGTCCATCTCTCTACTTTAAATTTTAAGAGAAAATACATAAAACATAAAATTTTAATGAATTTTTTCAACTGAAAAACTCAGCCAGACAAAAATAAAGATAATTAAACAGCAAAACACAAAATAAATAAAAAAAAAGAAAAGGCTTGAGAATAATAAAACCAAAATGTAGGAGTAAAAGAAATAAACAAATTAAAATGATTTCTTCACTTACCCAATACAGTTACATTTATTCTCCAATTACGTGTCGGTGATTTATGGAAATCCACCCGACATTTATAGAGACCCGCATCACTTGTTTGTATATTTTTAATCCTTAAAGCCGGTGGATTTGAGTCATAATAAAAATGTGCCTTATTTTTAAATATATTCTCATCTGCCCATGGTATCCCTTGATGCAGCGAACGGCCTCTGGCATCAAAACTGGAAAATAAATAAACAAATGAAAATAAATAAATACCAATAAGTATAAGCTGCTAATGTATTTCGAAAAAGAAAAAGACAAACAGAAATGTCTAAATACTCATGTACATATTTAGCACTTTCAAAATAAGGAAACAATTTTGCTTTACTACGAGTATATAGATTCAGACCAGAGAACAGCAATGAGTAGCGAAAAAATGAGTAGAGTTGAATCATGACTTATAATTTCTTGTACTTATGCGTACTCACACTTATTGCAATGTTGTCTATGAATCATATTCACGCGAAAGTTTGAATTGCCCATCAAACTCATACTAAGCAACATTTATGACGTTGTTGATTTCAATTCTCCTTAACTCAATGCCTAGGAGTGATGCAAAATATGTATGATTCGCAATGCGAACTTTGCATACGAACATTAAAGATCTCATTATGAGGTAATAAGTTTCTCTGTTGCTGTGTTTTTTTTTAGTAATATTGTATACTACTTGCAAACTGTTTAATTACTAAACTTTTAAATAAACATACATGAGTTTAGTGAGCTGAATCAATGTGAGTAGTATAAGTATTTTCCTGAAATTAGAAATCAAACGGAGGTGATTTATGAGAGTGAGTGTGGTATGACTATGATGTCGACGTCAAATTCATATTTATTTCAACCTATATTTATAAATCAATGTCATCGTGAGTATACGTAAATCAGAGTAGTTGAGTTTGTATTTAAAATTTCATGAGTCAGTATGAATAGCGCAAAAACTATTCATGGCCTATCACTGACTCAGACACAGGCATATTTTTAACACATAACTGACTCATATACTAGTCACTAATGATTGCAAAATTTATTATTATTTGTTTTTAATTTCTCTAAAGCGGCCCACCCAGTTGCAACATAATTGTCCAATTTTTTGTATTGTGCAATAATATTGGCAATGTGTATGTCATATTCGAAGGTGGCAATCAAAAGAATTGTGTAATGTGGTGGCAACATTGTTTGATGTTGTTTACTTTTTCACTGTCAGGTAAATTGGCCAATATTTTCTCTAAAAATATTGTCCCATTTATTACATACTTTAAGTGAAAACGCCAATAATATGTACAATAACATATGCAATAATATTGTATAATGGATTGGCCGCTTGATATATAATTTTTTATTTCAGACTTTGAAGTAAAATTTACGACTTATGGAATAAAAATTTTGGAAAGTACGTCAACTTCTGAATATAAGATTCATCATAATATTTATTTAGAAAAAAATATGTGAGGACAAGTTAGTCAATTTAGACATATATAGTATACTATAAGTATTTATTATTATATATTTACACATATCCAGCATAAAGAACATGTAATGTGTAGCTCTATAGTTATACTTTTGATTTTTGGACATAAAACTCTTCTATAATATAGAAATGTACATAATAACATATTATGTACATTTTGGTTCCTTCACTAAGTTTCTGCTCCGGTACTGGTAGTTGAGCCGAATGGCTCTGAATTCAAAGAAACATCTGCTGACACTGGTAAAACATTTGGGGAGTTAGACGACAGATCTCATTTATTAAAGCTTCAAAGTAAATTGATACAGCCGCTTCTTTACTGGACAAAATAATTTTTTAATAAAATTCCTTCAAAATAAAAGTGTCAAAGTATGAACTTTTGTAAACCAGTTTTTAAATTAAAAAAGAAGAGAGGTGTCTTAAGACACCCGGCTATAGCTATGCTGCTTAGCTATATAAAACAAACTTAATGTGTTAAATAACAATGCAATAAAATTATATTATGTATATGATGAAGTCAAATTCGCCGCAGATATTTTAAAACGTACGATTAAATTAATCTATTATTTGTGCGCGGCGGCGGCTGTTAGTCGACTTGCAGCCTGTCGGCTGTGTTGTCTGGTTTGTGCTCATGTACAAAATTAAATTGGGCAATCCTTCTACTTGTTTTTGTTTTGTTATTGTTTCACTCGCTTCAAGCAACGGAACTAAATAAAAAATTAAGTAATTTGTTTTGTTTATTTTCGTACTTCGGTTTTAAGTACAAAAAAATCAAAACAAAAACATATTTAAAACTGTAATAGTGTCAATTATTTTTGTTACGAAAATCACTTACTAGCTCCTGTGTTGTGAAATAAATAGCATAGCTATAAAAAAAAACAACTTGAAACTAGACATCCCTGAACCACCAGCAAGTAAATTTCATATTTACATTCAATACAAAAACAAATTTTCATATGTTATTGTTGTTTCAAATGTATGTAAGTGTGCGACAAGTCGACATCGTGGAATTGGTCCTTAAATTTTTTGTTCAATAGTTAATTTTGTATCAAATACAAACACTAAAAAAATTTTTTCAGATAGTAAAAATGTTTTGTGTCAAATAGTAAAATTTTTTTTGCGAAATAATAAAAAAAAAACACAAAAGAACGCTGATGATGACGGTGTAGTGGCCTGCGAAAACAGCTAGTTGTTCCGTTCTACTACGTGTTTGTCAGAATATTTATAACTAACTTTGGTGTTACTTGTTCTTTAATAATTATCACATAAAATTTGGCTTACAAAACGTTACGAACTTTAGCCTGATCAAATTATAAATATATATAGGAAAAAATGAAGTTTTTCAAATTTTTTTTTTTTATAAATTTACTTGTGAAAGAAGTATGTATATTAAAACTTTTTGTTTTTGCTAATACTAACTCGATTGTCAATTACGCTGTAAATTTAAGGGAGAATAAATTAGTTAATTTTGTGTTCTTAAGTAATGCATTCAATTTGTATTAAAATTTCAATTGTATTTTATTAAAACATTAATTGTATTTACGAATCATTTCATTCGGTGTATTGTTAAAATTTGTAAATTTTTACAAACTTTTGACAGTTTTGAGGGTAATCTCATACTACCGAGTATAATTTGTACCATTTGCTTTACATTTTTATAGTGTTTTATGACAGATTTTATTTAGCCGACAGCATATTATCAGAAAATATGAAATTTAAAAAGAAGACCAACCCTTAATGCTTTCATAATATTTTAAACATTTTTAAAAGTGCTATATTTTTACCCTCATTTGTTCATTTCATACGTATGTATGTAAAGAAGCACACACATTTATGACTTAACTACCAAAACCAAACGACAATACACAAACCAAAAAAGTTATTTAAAGGGCTTGGTAATCACATGTGGTTTGCAATTAAAACAATTAATATCCCAATATGCTGATGGTCTTGTTTGTAGTTCGTTCCTGTTGCTGTGGGGGTGATGACCCCACACCAATAACCAAATACTATTCACATACACACAACAAGTCTGTCGTAATTGTATTTTAAAGCAACTATAAATATTGTATGATATAAACACTTGTGGAATATTTATGGTAAGAAGCAATTGTGATTATTATTAGGTTGATTAAAAATTCTTTAAAGAGCCATAAATGCATGATTTACACATGAAAATAAAAATACTTTGCCGAGTAATAATAATAATAATAGTTTTAATTTTTAGTGAATGGCGTATACTGCACACAAATGATGATACGTAATTTTTTTATTCCTCATTTCATTTTAAATTATTTGGTGAAGAAATGGTTCCCAGAAGCTGCAGCGTGAATATATAACTTTGGTGAGTCAAACATATGGCGACCGAATTATCTCAAGCAGTGGACTAGTGACCTCGTTCGTCTGATTTGACAGCTGTGAACTATTTTTTAGGGTACGTCAAATCTCTTATCTATGATGATAAACCAGCAACCGGATATGCTTGAAAAAGTTGTGCAAAATTGCACCGACAGAATGGTGTGCACATGGTGTAGTCTTGGAGGCCATACCTCAGAAAATATTTTTAAGCATTAAATGTCATGAAATCTGCGAGCTAATAAAGCCAAAATTTTAATCATTACATTGAATTTTATTTTTTTTTGGTTTTTTTTTACTTATATACCTCTAAAAAAGCACCCTTTATTTAGGCAAGAATTTAGTTATCTACTAGAAGTGAGCGCAAGCCATGAAAAAGTGCACAGTATTGTATTTTTTTCAAGAGGGAATATTGTTTGTAGTGGTGATCGTAATAGAGAACAAGAAAACAAAAAATACACCAAACACAAACAGTTGAATAGACAGTTGTGTCGAGTGTGCAATATTTTTATTGTACACTTCATAGTGCACCATACTTCATTTCGCAAACTCAAAATTTCATTACAATAACTAATGCCCTCGCTTGGCAAATAAAGAAATGCTGTTGCATGCTTTTGATAAAATTGAATATCAATTTTAGTGTTCTCCTAAAATCAACAGCACTAAAAAGAGAGCACAATTCAATAATGCACATCATGAAGATTAAGCAAGCAAACAGTTTGTGCTCACCTCTAGTATGTACAAACATTTATATATAACGTATGTATTTCTTATATTTATATTTACCCTTTTTTGTTATTAAAACAGCAATAAAACAAAATAAAAAAAATTTCAAACACTTGCTCAAGAATGTCTCGTCTTTTGCACAAATAAAAAGAAAGTGACACGCGCTGCACAACAAATGAAATTCCTTAAAAATACAAGAATTCTATTGTTATTTCCTGTTTCAGTAAAATAACAACTTGAAGAAACAATAGCATCAGTATCATCAACAACAGCAAGAGACTCACTCAGTCAGCAAGAGCATTATAACAGAAGAAACTTTTCTTAAATAACCCAGCAAGCAATTTAGCATACGATGTAATATAACTTTTTGTAATATTTCTTTTCAATGTGATTGCATTGAATATTGTTTTTCGCTGGGAATTGTTAAACATAAAATAAAATAAAATTTATTTTAACTTTCTTACCAAGGGTTGCAAGAAAAGAATTTACAAGATTTTTAACATAATTTCATACATTTTTATAACAATAGAACAACCAGAAACGTGTAATAAGATGGTGGTAAGGGCGAGAGATGTTATCTTTAAAGTATATTCCTCATTAAAATATGTATTGACTTTTTAATGTTTGCTTCTTTTTGTAATAAAAGAATATGTATGTCGTCAGCTAGGTTAGGAAGGGGGGTGCTATACTAAACCTCCACTCGGAGACCCAATTTGGTCCATTGTGATAGATTAGGTTAGGTTAGGAAGAAGAACCACGTAACTAACCAAAAATTAAAAATTGCATTTTAAATTAATTATTGGGTATTACATGTCCCTAAAAACTTTCAAAGAAACTTTACTTCAGTCACTTGAATAATTTTCTTTAGTTTTTTCGCTCTCCCATAAAATTTAAAAAAGTGCAGTTACTTGATTTTGCATTTCAGCTAACGATATGAAAGTAATTTCAAATGATATTTTAGGGCGTTAGTTTAAAGTGAACATTAGTTTTTCTATTAAAATACAAAAATCTTAAATTGAAATTTATTTGCTGGTGGTTAAGCATTGTCTATATATATTTCATAGGTGCTTAGCCAAATCATCAGTAGACTTCAACCATATATTTTGAACAGACACAAACCTCTTATCTTATGCACAGACTTCCACAAACTATTTGAGAATTCAGAAATAATAATATTTTTGAAAATCACAAAAGAAAAATAAGCGTAGTAGGCTTAAGGTACGGTCACACTTGACAAACATTTGCCCAAAAAAGCGTAACCACTCAATGTTTGTGAAAAACATTTTGATTCAGACTTAGAAACTGTAACAAAACCCAACAAATAGTTTATATTCGATATGAATCTATTTTATTTTAAATTTCAATTTAAATAAACTTATGACAATATGTCGTATAATAAATTTCCTAAATACAAAAATCTTCGTATTAATTGAACACAAGATGACATTTTCACAACTTTTAACAACACGGATCATGTCATAACTAAGAAAACTTAATATTTTTGTAATATAGAGCAATTTAATTTCAATATAACTACAATTCTAATATAAAGTTTCATTCAAATAGCAAATTTTAAAAGAAAAACTATTTTATTAAAATAAGGAAGTTCGTTCAAAAATATAAAGTTCTGGGGGCAAATTTAAACATACTTCCATATAAACTCTATTGAAATATTTGATAATTTCGTTCGATAACGAGTGCCGTAATTTGTCCCCTGATTCGAATAAAAAATTTTATTCCAACTAGTTATTTTAATCGAATAAAAAATTATATTCCAGCAAACATTTTAGTAAAATAAAAATTTTGTACACGAACTAGAATCGTCAGATAATCGAAAATGGAATTGTGTAAATAGAGTAAAAAAATTTAAATTTTAATTAATAATTATGAGCAAAATATATTTCAAAAAAAAACGAAATTCTACTCGAATCAAAACAGAATAATTATAATTTAATTCATATACTAAATTTCTATCGAATAAGAAATTTTAATCGAGAAAAAAATGTGATCGCATTAGAAAGTTCGTTCAAATATAAAGTTCTGATTCGAATAAAAAATGTTATTCGAAATAATTATTTTATTCGAATAAATAAAATATTTTTATGTGAACTAGAATCGTCAATTAATCGAACTTGGAATTGTGTAAAAAATAGTGCTAAAAATTTTAATTTTTAATTAAGCAAAAAAAAGCTTGAATACATTTTTTTTCGAATACAAAATTCTAGCCGAATCAAGGTTATTTTTCGCAAAAAACCAACAAAAAATTAATTTAATTCCAATATAAAATTTCACTTAAATAACAAATTTTAGTTTAATTAAGATGATGGGTTGTGATTCGAATAGAAATTTTTTTCGAACTAATTATTTTATTCGAATAAAAAAATGTATTTAATCAAAAATTTTACCTAAGTACAAATTTTTATTCGAATTCGATAGTTCAGTAAAACATAAAGCTCTGATTCGAATAAAAAATTTTATTCGAATAAAAAAATTGTATTCGAATAAAAAATTGTTATTCGAATAAAAAAATTTTATTCGAATAAAATTAATCAAATAGAAAATTTTAAAATCTGCTTGATTAAATAAGTTTTTTACACAAAAATATTCCATACGAATACGAGTACTGAATTTTATTCCGCCATATAAAGTTTTAGTCGAATAATATTCATCACAGTAAAATAGTTTATGCATGTAAATAATTTAGCTTAAATACAAAATTTATTTCATTAAAAAACAACAATTAAATAAAAATCTTTAATGGCATTAAATAAAAACCCTGCAAAAATTTATTTTTGTACACATGAAAAATTTTCTTCGAATAAATAATTTTATTCGAATAAAAAATTTTATTTACAAAAGAGCTTTGTGCTTCCACACCGACGAGAACACAACAGCGAATCTGATCGCGGCGACAACAATACTTTGCAAAGAAACAAGAACAAATTGCAAGAGCTTGCAAAGCCGTTTATCTCAAATGCATAAATGGGCATAGCTGGTCTAGAGAAAAAGAGTGATATGGATATATATGTAGGTTTGCATGGTATCCGGCTAGCCATGAGCTTAAAGTTCATGGTTAGCAAGAGAATTCTCTCGCATTAGTAGATCTAACAAGATAAAGATCAAGGCTTTTATTCTTATGCAGTTATTAACAGCAAAGTTTTGATTTATCGTAAATGCATCGGCTATAGTCCAAATATTTGGCAGTCACATCTTTAAATAAGTCCGCACTGAAGTTCTAAATTATATATTCTTCGTCAAAAAGGTTTGCTTTGCCCAACCTCTAGATAACCCACTAAGTTTCAGGATTAAACACACGCTCTCTACTCTTAAGCAGAATAAAACATTCACAGAGAATTTTCCAGTACAACTTTCTGCCGGCTAAGCGTAAGTATTTGGTCTCTTTTTCCAGCTGTTCTCAATCTGCAGGCGACTGACATAAGCATAAATAACTAGGTCTTAAATTTTAAAGTTATAAATGGGAAATATGCTTTGCTAAAGTGAAAAAAGAAACAAGTTATACAAAACTACTTGCAGCCTATTTATGGTCCTTCGAGCCTTGTAGCGTTGGCAGCTAACATGTAATGTAATATTTTTAAATTTGTCCACCTAAAATTGCGAAAAGTTTCACAAAAATAAAAAGTGTTCTGTAGATTTGACCAGGGGGCAGTTACGGCATTATATGTCGATTGAAGTTTCCATACAAGCACAATTTTATGAAAATTTTTCGATATCTAATGCCGTGATTTTACTGCAGACTCGCGAATTCGAATATGAGGTCCATCGTACGCACATAATTTTAATTAAATTGCGAAATACTGTCAATTACTTCAAACTTTGAGTGTGAACGAGCCAATGAGACATCAGGGGGCAAATTACGGCATTCGATACGATTCGAATTTTAAAAACATTTCCATATAAACTCCATTGAAATATGTCGCAATTTTGTTCGATAACGAGTGCGTAATTTGTCCTCAGATTTGGATTCAGTGCGCTAAAATACATATCGAGCCATAACCGCTAAAATAGCTTAAGCGACACATTTTTCGGACTTCGTTACTTTGACGGAAATGGAGTATTTCCAATCTAAAATAATCGATTTTGGTAAAAAAAAATTAAGTTCGAAAAGTATGTCACTTAAGCTTTTTTGGCGGTTATGGCACGAAATAGGAAGATGGGTATGGTTTTATTTAAAAACTCCTTTTTCACCATACATGGCAACTACCTCTTAAAGTGGGCGGAATATGCCTAATTTTTTTTTAGAAAGTTTCACTCATGTATATTCATTATCTAAACCAAATTTCATTATGATGTCTGCTGCGGAACGAAAGTTGTTAATTTTGACCAGCTAAAATGGGGAGAAGTCACACTGTGCAGTAATGATTTTAAAATGCCGCAAATTAAAAAAAATATATACATATATTTAAGATTTTTTATCGCACTATTTTTCCCAAAATTATTATTCCAGCAACCCACTCTCTATTGCAATATAAGGACATGGGTGCCGATGAAGTGCGTGGTGGCCACGCCAACGTCTTGTTTAGTTTTTTTTTTTGCATCCTTTAAGAAATCACATTAATTAATCAAATATTTAATTGTATAGGAATTAAAAAAAAATTAACTTGAGCTCGATTAAGAAAATATAACTTAGTTAAAAATTATATTACAAAATAAAATTATATAAAAACTAATATACAAAACAGAGGCAATATCATTAATAATCCCATGAAATAAACAAAGACACCGGAGTAGAAAAAATTATGAAAGGAAATGGAAATTATACCAGACATTTATACAGATCATAAAAATTCACGTTTGTATATTTTCCTCTTCATTTTTTTTGTAGCATAAATTAACAAATAAATTGAATACGAAAAAAATAGAAACATAAAAAATGTATAGTGAAGTATGTTAAAAGCAAAAATTACAAAACAAACAGATAATAATAATAAAAAAAAATAAAAACAAATAAAATATAATGACTTATTTCGGCAGACCTGCAATATAAATTGACTGAATTATTTAATGGATATTGAAAAATATTTAATAAAAAAAAACAACGTGCACGGAAGGGCTATCAGAGCGGCAAATTAATTAGAACTCACTAAAAAGTCCATAAAAAAATTAAATGGAAACATTAATTTTATTATTAAATTCATTAAAAAAAAACAATCAAGATTCATTCATTCTCAATTTGTTGGTTTTTTTATTCGTTTGGAATAGCGCTCTTTGACAAATCATAATTTTAAGGCAGTGTTTCTCAAATCAGCTCACGTAGGCACTGAGATAATATAAATTTTTTATAAAGAATTTAAACCTTAAATCAGGCAGCTCGAAAAGATTTCACTAATTTTTAATAGGTTTGGAATAGCACTCTTTGACAAGTCATAATTTTAAGGCAGTGTTTCTCAAATCAGATGAGAAAATATAAATTTTTATGCAGAATTAAAAAGAAAACACTTTAATAATTTTCCATAGGTCTTAATTTTATGTATAATTTGTATGTAAAATTATTAAAAGCAATTCCCTGGGGACTAGTTTTTGGGGATACTTGATTTAAATTGAGAACTAATGAACATCATTGAACTAAGTGGATTTATATATCAGATAGAAAGCTAAATACAGAACCACAATAGGCTAGGCGATGATGTACTAGTCATCGATTGCGATGTTGTCACTTCCCAAAACATAAACTATTGCCCAAAAAATAATAAAAAGTTGCGGTTGATTCAAACATGAGTGGCTTTTCGTGGTAAAAAATAAATACTTTTTTTTTTGTTACTTATAAGGCTTTTTAATTAAGTAGTTCCGAGTATAGTAAAAGAAATGAAATTCCAGAATTTGTAGAAATCATCAAAAACCTCTTAAGACACGGAAAATACACACTCACTGTTATTTAAAAAGCTCTAAGATATGCTTTAAATTAGTAAATGACACAACTACCCTAAAGTATGCTACACTTTTGTAGTTTTATTGATATCGTATACATTTTTCATAGCAACACTAAGACGTTATTTAATTAGACGAATTACATTTCAGTCTTAATACAATCTACTAAGTCCTAACAAAACACAGTCTACAAAAATGTCTTAAATTATTTTCTAAGTTAGCGGTTTTTGCTTATTTCTCTTTCTGTACTCAATGTTTGGTTTTCTAATGCAGGTCATTAAAATAAAAAGAAATATAAAACAACAACAAAAGAAGTAAATGTAAAAAAATAATACTTTAAGGTGCAACATTTACAACCCAGTAGTATAAGCAAAAAATTGATATTTTGGCTAAAAGTAAATAAACAAAAGTCTAGCAGAAAGTGAAATAAAATAATATATTTTACTAGACCACAAGAGTTTTATTTTCTTTTTATGCGACTGCGAGACTTACAAGAAAAACCGCAGTAAAGGATAAGTGCTGTCAAGCAAAAGCTGAAAAAAAAGGTCGTAACACAAGTGCTCTTTAATACGAGACTAAAAGGCAAAATACAGCGCTTCTAGTTGTAAAAAAAATTGCTAATAAAAGTATTAAAAAATAATATTTCATAAACTTCCAAATTCTCAAGTAAATTTTTAAAAAATTCAATTATTACTTCTAATAGAGAATAAAATGTGGGAATTTTGCAAAACACTGAATTTTTTTTTGCAATTTGACAAGTGTAGTTATATAATTCGAAGGAACATTAGCTACTTGACCAACAAATTTAGTTTAATAAGGGAACATGTCCTGCAAAAGATTAAACAATCTTATATAAGGAACTAGAAACGTCAATTAATCGAGTTTGAATGTATGTAAAATAAATGTTAAAAATTTTCAGTTGTAGTTAATAGTTAAGAGCAAAAAATAGCTAAAAAAAAATCAGTTTAAAAAAATATTTATTCGAATAAAAAAGTTTGCTCGAATAAATTTTTTATTCGAATAAGTATTTTTTATACTGATAATTTTTTTAGCTTTTTTTTGCTCATAATTATTATTAATTAAAACTGAAAAATTTTGCTGGAATAAATTTTTTTATTCGAACAAAAACTTTCAATTTAATTCTAATATAAAATTTCATTCATATATCAGTTTTTAATCGAGAAAAAATGTATTCGACTTAGAAAGTTCGTTAGAATATGAAGTTCTTATTCGAATAAAAATTTGTAATCCAACTTGTTATTCCATTCGAATAACAAAATGTATTCGAACAAAAATTTTTTCTTTTAACTAGCTATTTTATTCGAATAAAAACTAATACTCGAGCTAAAATTTTCCCAAAATAAAAACCTTTATGCGAACTAAATGGATCGAGTTGTGTAAATAAAGTCAAAAATGTTCAGTTTTAATTATTAATTATGAAGAAAAAATTTTTGAAAAAATGTTCAGCACAGAAAACTTTTTTCGAATACGAAATTCTACTCGAATCAAAAGAAAATAATTTTAATCTAATAAAAATACAAAATTTCTATACAAAAACTTTCAATTTAATTCTAATATAAAATTTCATTCAAATATCAGTTTTTAATCGAGAAAAACTATATTCGACTTAGCAAGTTCGTGAAAACATAAAGTTCTAAAGTTCGAATACAAAATTTTATTCGAACAAAAAATTTTTAATCCAAATTAAAAAATTCGTTAAAATATAAAGTTCTGACTGGACCAAACAAAAATTCAATTCGAACTAATAATTTTATTCGAATAAAAAATTATATTCGAAATAGATTTAATAAAATTAAGTTTTTTTAATTAGACAAAAATTGTCATACGAATATAAAATTTTATTCCGATATAAAGTTTTAGCCGAATATTATAAATCGCAGTAAAATATTTTATATATATAAATAAATATGTATATACGAAATTTTTTTTATTAAAAAACAGGATTTAAATAAAAATCTTTAATCGAATTAAATAAAAACTCTATCAAACACATTTTTTTTTAACAAATAAAAAATTTTATTCGAATAAAATTTTTTTACTTTAATCAAATTTCTACTAAGGTTCTAAGTTTTTTTTTAACATAAATAAATTTAATTTAATTCCAATATAAAATTACATTCAAATCTCAAATTTTAGTTTTATTAAAAACAAAAATTCTGATTTGAATAGAAAATTTTTTTCGAACTTATGATTTTATTCGAATAAAAAATTATAGTAGAACAAAAATTTTATAAAACTAAAAATATTTATTCTTATTAGAAACTTTGTTAAAATATGAAGTTGTGACGTGACAAGACCAAAAAAATTTTATTCGAACTTATTATTTTATTCGAATAAAAAATTATATTTGAAAAAAAATTTCATAAAACAAATTTTTATTTAGTTTGTTTCATTATATAAAAAGTTTCATACGAATAAAAAAATTTTATTCCCACATAAAGTTTTAGTGGAATATTATAAATCGCAGTAAAATATTTTATACATGTACAAACATAAATATAATATATACGAATTTTTTTTTATTAAAGAAAAATATTTCAATATAATCGAATTAAATAAAAACTGTATAGAAATCTTTTTATTAATTTTATTCGAATAAAAATAAAAATAATAATAATAATAATAAACATTTTGAGAAACATTTCATACGAATAAAAAGTTTTATTTTAATCAATACTTTCATTAAAATTAATATTTCTTCACAAATAAAAGCTCTAAGTAGGACTTTTGTTGGAATAAAAATTCTAAACGAATAAAAATTTTATTTTTGTAAATTATTTTGGGTGAATAAAATTTTTTAATCAATTATATATTTTGTTCGAATATAGCGTTTTTAATTGGATCCCAATAAAAGATTTTCTTTGATAAAAAATAATTATTTTGAACGAATATAGAATTTTATTCGAATAAAAATTTTTATTCACATTTTTTTTTATATATAAATTTTGCTTTTATATATAAATTCATTCCAATATGTGAATAATTCCATTCAGGATATAAAATATTAATTGAATATAAAATATTAATAAATATAACACGAATAAAAAATTATTACGTTTAAAAAATTTCATTTAAATAAACAATTTTATTTAAAAAAAACACTACTGTGAAGAAAAATGTTGTTTAAAATAAAAATTTCATGTGGCAAAAGCAAATAATAAGAGTTAAATATTATATTTTAATAAAATGTTCCATTTAAGTTAGACTGGGTTTGAATAAAATTAATTATCAAAAAAAAATAATTAATCGGTTAAAAATTTTTAATCGCAAAAAACTTCTAAGACTGGGTTCACAGCAGCAATTTCAGTTGAGTAAAATATCCTCTTTCTATATCTTTCTCCTCCATAAACTCAAAAAACACTCGACTAAAATTGCCAATTGAACAAAAACTTTAATTTAGTTCTATTCGAATAAAAAATTATACTCATTTGAGTTGAAAAATTTTGCTTGAATAAAATTTTTTTTTTAACTAATACATAATTTCATTCCAATGTCAAATATTATTAAAATACAATACATTCGAATAAAATTATTTATAAAATTTTTTTTTCAAATGCATATCCCACCATAAAATATCATTCGAATACAGGATTTAATTCAAACTTATTCGCCTAAAATATTTGATTCGAATTCATAAACTAATTTTAATAATATCTAAACTTAATTCCCAGAAATAAATATACATATTCGAATAAATAATTTTAATCGAATACTATATTTTATTCGATGAAAAAAGTTTTACTCCAAAAAAAAACAAATTAATATTATTTCTATTCAAATAAAAGTTTTTGGCGAAAAAAATATATTCCAAACAACTTCGTGTAAAAGCAGTTGAGTAAATAAGTTTGCTTGAATAATTAATTTTTTTATGTAATAAATAATCTTATTCGAAAGCAAAATTTTTGTTTAATCACAATGGACTTAACTGGGTCCAAAGGCAACACCGCCTTTCCTTCTTAACCCGAAATTTTGTTTAAATGAAAAATTATATTAAAAAATAATCCATTATATTTGAAAAAGAATATTTATTTAAAAAAAATTTAACGAATAAATTTTATTCACATGCAGGATTTTATTCAAAGTTATTCGAGTAAAATATTTTATTCGAATAAAGAAATTTGTTTCCATAATAAACTTTATGCCCAGAAACAAATATATTCGAATAAAAAATGTTATTCGAATAATAAATTTTATTCGATTAAATAGTTTTATTCCAAAAAAAACGTAAATGTTATGTTATTTTGATTCAAAAGAAAAGTTTTGTTCGAGCAAAAAATTGTATACGAAACGACTACTTCGTGTAAATTGAAATTTATGGCCTGTTTCTCAATAACGAAAGAAAACTTTCGACTGAAAATTTACTCGTATATTGAAAACAACAATTAAATATGATAATTTATTTTTGTTTTCAATTGTACAGAAACTTGCTTGCCAATAAATACTTTAGAGTGTATGACTTGAAAGCCTTAACTTATTAATTAGTCGTAATTGTAATTCCGCTGCAAAAGAAAAACATATAATTAAAAAATATTCACTAGTATTTTGCATACGAAAGTATGTCAGCTGGGACTTCAGTAATAAAGTTCGCTAAACATAAAACTTTAACTCAAATTATTTTACACCCCCTGCTGTAAAGACATGCAGGCAACAAGTACCTTCTTAATAATATTTCTTTTTTATGTTTAGAGCTTTTAACCAAATTAAAAATTTTTTTTTGCCCTACCAAATGATTCATTTGATGTAAGTATGTATAAGGAAATGCTAAACATACGTGCTTGCATACTTTACATACTTACATTACATACATAGATTACATACATTCATGTCATCAACAATTTTATGGCTGCCTTTAAATATTAAGCCAAACATCAGCGAGTGTACTGCAGCAGTATTATTTTAAAATTGACTACTTCCATCAAGGTGTTAAATTTACACACCAAATAAAAAATAAAAATTCTTTTCATTCATATCCACCTAAAAGGCATAAAATAAACTAAATGACAATATCAACAACAAACATTTTTAACACATAATAAAAACAAAGTAAACGACAAGAAATAGAATTGAAATGGAATTGAAATCGTAAAAGTTGACATGTTGTTTAATTTACTTTTATTAGCTGTCATCCAGAAAATACAACACTTTTGTAAAACATCCATCCGATACTCGACGGAGCCGTAGATGGGAAGGCCATAAACATACATTTATACATAAATATGTATGTATATACACGCAAAGAAAAGATATGGTTGTAAAATGGTTGAGAAAACAATATTATGTTCTCTGAAACAAATGTGTGGTCGTTGAAAACTAGTTATTGTTATTTTAAACATTAATTTCGTTACGATAAACACAGTAATGTTTGAATTTAATAATTACATTATTATATTCATAGAAAGTGCATATCGCATATCGGTTAGAGTTTAACAATATAGTTTTGTTAAAAATTTATGACTACAATATAATTTGTATTATTGTGTAAAAATAATATGATGTAAATAACAATATAATGTTATCCAAAACCATACTATGTTAAGTTTTTAAAAAAATCTTTTTCAGAAACATCTTCTGTCAGTCCAGTGTTTCGTTTGTAAGCTATCGGTAGTGCACGCACGCGTGGTGTTAAATAAATAAAAAAAAGTATAAACAAAAGGGTAGATAAATAAAAATAATATGTACATACATATGTATGTATATCTCTTTATACAGATGTGTCTGTATTTCGTGCATACACATATACATATGTAAGTATACGTTTCTATACATACCTACATGCATACATTTTATTTCAACAATACTAATTTATTTTTATTTCGGATTTACCGCACAGCTGTTTTAAACAAAAGATTTGCCAATAAATATATGATTAAAAAATAAAATATTATTATTACATAAAATAATACTATGGTCATATTTAACAATATTATTATAATATTAGAACATGGTATGGTAAGTCTCAATTATATTTTAGTCACATCTAACAATAGTGTTGTCTTATTTACAATAATAAGATTAGCTATAACAAAGTTAATTGTTTTTGTAGAATATTATTATTAACTCAGAAAATAATAGTATTTAAACTTTGCTTTTCCATTGACAATAATATGATTTGACTGCAACCATATAATTCAATCATAGTACGTTGCTGTTTGATTATGATTAACTCAACCATATTTTTTCTTTGCGTGTAGGCATAGAATCCCTTCATATACATATAAAATATTTAATATACATATGTTTTTTATTTAATTTTTGTTTTATTGTAATAAAATATCTAAGGTAAATTTCATAAATAAACCGTTTACAGTGGATGATATAAAAAGCGAAAAAAGTTTATGTCCAAGAAGTAGAATAAACAAAAGGAGTTTCAAAAACTACATAATTTGTATATGTATATTCTTGCTATAAAAATTATAATCTTGGAAGTTTGTTAAATAAAATTTTACAGTGAATCAAAACAAATTAAAACCAAATATATTTCGTGCAAACTTATTTTATAAGACTCACTGTTAAACAGACATGTCAAGGGTTAAAAATCCAAATTAAATTATTCTTTAATTCGCTAAATTTTTATTTTATATTTGGTCAAAATTTTAGCAATTGAATTTAGCTTAAGGGCCTTAAAGGGCTGATTTAACAAATGCTACTTTTACATTTAAAAGGTATGGTTAGAAGCAAGGTTGGAAACCGAAACAAAGAACGGTATCGGTATTGATACCGGTACAATTATTTTTTAAATTTCGGTATCGGTAGCGGTATCGGTATTTTTTTTTATTTCGGTATCGGTATTACCGGTACATACCGTATTCGAGTTTATAATACCGGTATACCGATATTACTGATAAATTTATTATTTCAGGCAGTGGACATAGCAAAAAATCTTTTTTTATTAAATTACTTCAAAAAAGGGAGTATTTTTACATATTAACATAGGTACATATGTATAAAGGGACATATACTTATATGTTTCTATATATGTTTTTATACTATTATTAAACAATAATTTATTAAAAAGTGAAACAAGGAGACTGCAGTTCAAACTTTACATATATAAGGTATACATTAGCATGTCCCTTATTTTTTTGACGTCACTTTTTTGTTGCGCATACCCACTAAAAAGTTTCGAAATGACCAAAAAAGCCACCAAAAAAATTTTACTGTGATCTAAGAAAGGTAACCCGTGGCGACTTGCGATTTAGTTCAGTGTTATTAATATGTGCCAGTAAGACGCATAACACAGTGTGACAAAACAAAAATACCTGCAAAGTGTTACTATTTTTCTGGTCGAGTATAACAACAATCTGTATTTTAAATTTTCCAAACACCTCCAAAATTTTGAGTTACAGGTAAAAACCGGGTTTTCGTACCCGTAGGCAGTTATCAACTTCTAAGTTAAATACCGACCGATTTTAAATTTATAACGGACACAGAAAGAAGAGACTAAGACCTTTCGAACCATATACATATATCTTGTTTCAGTAAATTTCAAATATATGTCTATATTTTTCACCAAATATAATTTTTTCGGTTTTTTTTTTGACACTTTTATACTTTGGACACATTCTTAGGCAATATTTTTGTACTAGACCCATATTATTTATAACTTTCTCGCCAAATTCAAACGAAACGAATATTTGAATATTTCAATTTAAAGAATAAACAATATTCTTTTAGCCAACTTAAAAACAAAGAAACAATTAAAAATTAAAACTTAAAGCAGATACTTTTCTTCACCCCAAGAGAGGAATCTTTAACTTCTAATATAAAAATTTAGAAGTTTTTTCTCTATCAACCTTATTTATTACGGTGAAGTGTGTAAACAAGACCAAAACCAAAGAAAGAAAGTTAATTGAAATATATTTTTGTAAATTTTTTCCATATTACGGTTTACAGATCAACTAAGGTTGGATTGAAACCGAAACAACTTAACTTTTAAATAACTGTTTTTTTGGTATTCTGAATAACAACTAATTTTAGTTGTCTTCGAGTTAATGCTCGAAAAACAAAGGTTCTATGCTATGTTTTTTGAAACCATAGTATCCATTACAAAACATTTTAGATATTTATAGTTCTGGCCTTGCTATTTTTCCTTGAGATTATATGTTTTATGAACATGGCAATAATATTGGTTGACAAATGGGATTGGTTGTCGTCTGGAATAATAAACGTACACAATGGACAAAATAAAAACCAAAATACAACTGAAAAAAATCAGTTGTCTCATGGTTAAAAAAGTTGTAATGCCTAATACAAATTTGGTAACTACAAATCACCTATCATTAATTTTTTTCCCGGAATCGGTATACCGGTACGTACCGGTATAGACGTAAACGGTAGCCTGGATACCGGTATTTTCTAACCGAAATGGATTTCGGTATCGGTAACGATACCGGTATCTAATTTTAGCGGTATTTGAATCGGTATCGGTATTTTTACGATACCGTTTGCCAACCTTGGTTAGAAGGCTTGGTGCTGGAAACAGCAAAAGAAAACAAAAATCCTTACTATTGCTGGCATGGCTATGCAGAAAGTTAAATTAAAAAAAATTAAAAATTTTAAGATATTTTTGGAGCTATGCTCTTTATTGCGCGATATGGAAGTTAGGACGTGATTTTCGTAACTAAATAATCGAGAGTCGCTCTTATCTACAAATTCTTCAAAAGAAAGAATTGCTCCAAATTGAAGACACAGTGTGGTATGTAGTTTCATTAAGCTGTATTGTGGGGGCATACTATTTTAGTATACTGTCGTTTGCACCTCATTCGTCGTTTTGAAAATAAATTTTTGGTTGAACACATCTATGCAAGGGGACTGAAGTTCCCCGTTTCGCAAAGTAATGTGTTTATTCAACTAAGGAAATTACTAGGTATGTATAGCCAGGGCCTAACATTCCTTTTTATAAATCTACCAGAAATTTTTTTATGAGGCATTGCTTCTAACTCTCCTCCCTGTTGGTCTTTTTTATCCTTAAAAAAATTCCATAAAAGGACGGATCAAAAAGTACGTTTAAACTGAAATATAAGGGCTTTAAATGTTCTTTAAAAATATTTTCCATTAAATTCTACTATTCACCCCTGAATACATTAAAGCTAGTAAATTTAGTTAAATAAACTCGAAACTCTATTTGTCTAAAAAAATTTAATACTTTTAAGGGTTAATTTTAAACTTATCGATACAAACTTAAATTTTAACCTCCATATTCATAAAACTTAAAATGAATTTGAAATGTATTTTATTTCAAAATTTTCATACAACATTTTCCTAAAATGGATTTCAAATTCATTTTAGTTTTTTTATGATTATGTGTTTAGCAGTGTTATGTAAATTCATTTAATAGACATTTATCTAAACTTTAGATTCTAAAGCATATTATATTAACCCTGTAACTTCGTATGAGCCTTTTTTACTCGCTTCTTAAAAAGCAAAAAAGTATCATTTAACCGGGATATAATGAACTAGTATGTTGTAAATTTACCATTAAATTAAACTAGACATAAGTTTCTGAATACATCAAAGTTTGCAACGCAACTTAAACATTAGCAATTATTCTTAATTTTAATATGTTTAAGGGTTAATTTTGTATTAACACATCAACATCAATGTTGAATTACAGAATGTGTTTTGCAGTTTTAAGTAAAATCATGCCAGATATTTTACTAAAATATTTTAACCCTCTAGCTCCTCATCGTGTGTGTTTATTTTTCCCATTTCTCAAAGAAAACTACCATTAAGGTGTTTTTACTACAAACGTATACTAGATTTAAATATCTGAATTAAATTCAATTTAAGCACTAGAAAAACGTTAAAATTTTAAACACGTTGTTTAAAGGTTAATTCTGTAATTATTCGTGATTGAATGTTAATGATGAAAAAAATGTGTTATGCACTGTTATGTAAAATATTACAAGAATCATTTTAACCCTCTAGCTCTTTTAAATATGGGTCTTTTGAGACAACTTCTTAAAAATAGTTTAAAAAGGTACCCTTCAACCAGGCTTATAATGAATTAATAATTGTCATAAAATTACATTTTAAGTTTCTAAATCAGTGATCAAAAATCAATCTTTGAAATTAAACTTAAGCAGTAGGGATTGTTAAAAAGAAATTCAAAACGTTTAAGGGTTAATTTGGTAGCTATTAGAGCTGAGCACAAACTGTTTGCTTGCTAAATCTTCATGATGTACAGTATTGAATTGTTCTCACCTTTTTAGTGCTCTTGATTTCTCATAAAAAAACTGGTATTATATTTCATCAAAAGCATGCAACAGAATTTGCTTATCTGTCAAGCGAGGACATTGGTTATTGCAGTGTCGAAGCATATTTCACTAGTGCACAGCGAATAAAGATGGTAAAATGAGCGCACAAGTGTAAAAATATGTGTATGTGTAAAAGAAAAAACAAACAACGTAGATCATTTGAGCGTATTACTTCACATGCGATACTGTTCTAAGTTTTATAATTTATTAATTTAAGACCAACTAATAAAATAAAAATAATATCATTCAAAATGGCTATATGTAATTGTAAAAAGTTTTATTATCACTTAATATTTTATGAAATTTGGAGTTTGGTGAAATGAGGTATGGTGCACTATAGTGTACAATAAAAATATGGCACACTTGACACAACTGTCTATTCAAATGTTGTACAATGGTTTTGTGTGTTTTTTGTTTCCTTGTTCTCTATTTTTGTTTTACACTCAATTGCGATCACCACTACACACAATTATCGCTCTTAAAAAAAATACAATACTGTGCACTCTTTTTTATGGCTTGCGCTCACTTCCAGTACCTATGCACACTTGCATTTTAAGTATAGAATATGTTCAGTAGTATTATGTAAAATCTTACTAGCAACAATTTTATGGACTGGCTTTGTCTTCTTTTAGGTATGTTTGTCTCTTTCTTCAACAGAGTTAAAATGAGTAGGCTTAAATGGGTCAAAACTTTTCACCAAAAATTGTTTAATAAATTTTTTTCAAGTTGTCAAATTGTATACTGAAGCCTTAATTTTAAGCACCAGATATAAGCAAAAATCTAAGATGACATCTAGGGTTAATTTACTACGCTTAAACGGGTTAAAATTTTACAAAAAAAAATTTTACTATACCATTTTTTTCCAAGTCCTCAAATTCTCTGAAGCCTTAGTTTTAACTTAAACACCAGATTTAAGTTAAAGCCTAAGATGACCGAACGCTAGGGTTAATATACTATGCTCAGAAGGGTTAAAATTTTTAAAGGAAAAATGTATCATACCATTTTTACAAGTCTTCCAATACACTGAAGCCTTTACCACTTTTACAAGTCCTCAAATACACTGAAGCCTTAATTTAAACACCAGATTTAAGTTAAAACCTAAGATAATCTCTAGGGTTAACCGGTAAAAAAAATTTCCAAAAAAATATTTTATTATAAAAAATTGTATACCAAATTTTATATCAAATACACTGAAGCCTTAAGTTTAGCTCATACACCAGTTATAAGTTAAAATCTAAGACGATCGCTAGGGTTAATTTAGAGCAGCTTTATATTTATATCTTTTAGTCTGCTTGCTATTCACTGTAGTTTATTTTACAACTATCATAAACTTAAAAATCACTCATTCCCATTGAACAACAAAAGACAAATCTAATCAAAACAGACATCCCCAAATAAAAAATAAACACAAAATTGTGCCACAGAAGAAACATAAGACAGACACCCACCCACCCACTCCACACAACAAATCGTAAATTAGTCCGACTATTTAAAACTTTTAGATGGAAATTTACAAGAATCTTAAAGTTTTTATATGTTTGTAAAAATAGCCATGAAAATATATGTGAAAAGTAAGTGACATGTAAAATTATCCAGAAAATTGTTCCCAATAAAATGTCAACACCCCGTGTGACACCTATTAAGAATTAAGCAAGACAAATAGGAGGACTCTATTCAAAAAATTTAAATGATTTTTAAGAAATTTGTTTGAAATTTTAAAATACTTATATATATAAGTATGTATGAAACAAATAATAAAAAACTTTGAAATATGTGTAGCTCTGCATGCATGTGTTTAATTTGTAGCCCAAAAAGAAACTTAACACTAAATTGCAAATTTATTACTTTAAAAGAATTTATTTCGGTATTAAACTCTGACTCCTGGCATCACTGCTACTTTTTTTTAGTCAGTAGAACAATAAATATTTTGTTGCTTCATATAGTATGCACATCAGAGAACAGCAATGAGTAGGGAAAAAGTGAGTAGAGGTGAATCATGAGTTATAATTTCTTGTACTTATGCGCACTCATACTTATTGCAATGTTGTCTATGAATCATATTCACTCGAAAATTTTAAGTGCGCATCGAACTCATACTTAGCCTATGGACGATGCAAAATAAGTATGATTCACAATGCCAACTTCGAACAATACGAACATTAAAGTTCTCGTTATGAGATTGTGAGTTTCTCTGTTGCTTTTTTTTGTTTTTTTTTTAATACTATTGTATTGTATTAGTATACTATTGTATACTACTTGTAAACTCTTTAATAACGAAATTTTTAAGTAAGCATACATGCATGAGTTGAGTGAGCTGAATTAATGTGAGTAGCAAGCCAAATTCATGACAGGTAAAGTTAATACTACAACATATTACAAGCAATTAAAACAAAATTGGTATTTTACATATTTATGATTTGAACAGGCTAAAGTTTGTAGCCAAATTACATTTTATAATTATTAATGAACAAACTACACCAAAGTTTGTTGTAAATATTCTGACTAACAACACATAGTTGAACGGAACAACTACATATCTGTTTTCGAAAGCCACTAAACCTTCATCATCAGTTGATGAAGATTTCTGCTTTATATACTCAGCCATCATTGCAAATGGAATACGTGAATTGTTTTAATTCATCTTATTTCAATTTGCTGAAAGCTTTTTTTTGTGAAATGAAAGCTAAATTTTACCATCTCTAAATTTACAACAGACTTGCCATTATCGTTTCTGGTTGCCTTGGGAGGCTCGTATGTCAAAGTCAGCTGATTGAAAATACTAAAGCACAGTCCTAAACCATGATGGCTCACAGCCGGCTAAGCCGAGCCGTTGGTAATTTTAGTCAGCTACGCCGCTGCCGAAAAAATTTTGGCTTATGTCGCCGATTCTCCATGTACAATATTTATTATATTGTCAGCCCATTACTGGTTTGAACCACCGACCATTAAAAAAATGAGATAGGTATGGGGTATATAAATTTTGAATATCTTCTTTGTGAATTCAAAACATGTTTCGCAACATTAATTATAGTTTCTGAGATATTTAGCATTTATTTTGCGCCATTACAACTATTTTAAGGTTTAATAAGTATTGTTTTGCTGTACATGCTATAGTTTGGCGTTTGCGTCAATTTCTGCATACAAAAACATGCAAAGTAAAGTTAGCTCTTGTTTTGCTTCATTTCTATAAGAAATTAATAATAAAAAAGAAGGTGTCCTAAGAAAAACTCAACGGCGACTGTTAAGTAAAAACATCATCACTCAGACGCAGCCGCCGATTAAATGTTTTAATATAAAGTTATTAAACACTAAAATTAAACAAAAGAAACCTTAATTATGCATGTTGGACTATAACAGAAATCATTTAATATCATTCTTTATATAAAACTAGCTTAACCGGGTGTGCTTCGCTACCCCTCCCCACCCCACAAAAAAAAAAAAAAAAATATATATATATATATATATATATATATGGCATTGGTGGTGCAATATGCAAAATTGGATTTTGCCACGCCCTCCGCCCGCAGATTGAAAATAAAAAATCAGACTTCACAGTGTCACCCGCCAGAATATTCTGAAGATTCCCTGATAATTTCATCAAAATCGGCTCTGCCGTTTTGGAGTCCATACGTTACATACATACATACACACATCATGTTTTATATATATAGATACACTTCAATTAATTGTTTTTCTTGTGTAATTGGATCGATAATTAAAAATATTACGGCGGCGGCTTCTCGGTCGACAACAACAAAATTCTCAAGTCACAGCAGTAAACTATACGTATAGAGCACAAAAAGCTACTTTTTGAAAATAAATTAAGAAATGTGGTGTATGCGGCACAACATGTATTTTAACTTTTACAATAAAATAATATTAACTTCTAACTTTATTCGTGAAAGTTCACAAAAACTTAAATTTTTCTTCAAAATATGTCGGAAGCAATGATGACGAAAATACAAAAAAATTCTATCGGGTATACTTTGAGAAAACTTCATGTAAACCTTTTTTGTCGTTTTTCTCCATTCCGACTTTATGGCATATGCATCAAACCTATAATGGGCTGATGATATACATATATTACAATTATTTTTTTTTTTTTTTTAATTATTTTTTATCTTAAATTTGATTTTCATGTTATTTTTTCTCAGCTTCCGCCGACGATTTTCTCAAGAGCAGCCCCCGCAAAAAAAATCGCCTAGTGCAGGTCTCGGTATATAAAAAAATTTTTGAAACACAAGCCAACTGTTATATGAATTACTTGAATTAGGCTAAAAAAAAAGTACATCATGAATTTGCGTTGATGAGTAGTATAAGGCTGAGTTTAAATCTGGCATTTCTTGTGTGTCGTTTGCCCAAAAAAGCGTATCCAACTAATTACTAATGAAACATTGTTTGATTCAGACATGTATTTATTGATTTAAACAGTTTCCAATCATGTTGGATTCTATAAAATTGTGTATTATTATGTACGGAACTATTTAACTTAATAAATACATGTCTGAATCAAACAGTTTTTCATTAGTAATTAGTGGTTACGCTTTTTTTACGCTTGTGTGGCATTTGGCACACCGATGTAAACCCGGCCTAAGTATTTTGCTGAATTTAGAAATCAAACGGAGGTGATTTATGAGTGTGAGTGTGGTATGACTATGATGTCAACGTCGCACAGTGTCGTGAGTTCATATAACGAGCGGCCAAAAATAGAAGGGGTTATCGTAAAGAAATGAAATTTGGAACACCCGCTTTAATTGGTAAAATATAATCACACATAAAATTTGGTCATTTAATTTCCAAGGATTCGTGTCCTTCCCATATATCCTGAAATAAAAAATTACCATAACAGAGAGAAAAATAATTGTAACTCAATGAAATTGTGTATAGACACTAATTTTAATATGTTTAATGCTTCGTAAAAATTTCGGTCAATTCTGAGAAAGGATACGCATACCTCAAAAATGTCCTTTTTCAAAAATGTGAAACAAAAAAATTGTCTTCATTTATAGTGAGTTAAATGTTTAACTAGACGCAATATAGACAATAGACACCTACAATTTGGCCATTTAAATTTAAAGGACTAGTGTCCTTGCCAAATGTCCTGGAAGTAAATAATATACTGAAAATATACAAATTATAACTTGAAAAATATTGTAAAATTTAATTGTAAGGGGGGAAAAGGTGGACAAGAATACAAAAAATTTGCAATCTAGTTACTTGTAGTAATATAATGTGAAAATATGAAAAATATATTTTTATATATTTTTTTTCTATAGACCACTTAACTCCTACTTTTTTCACCCACAGATGTTTTTCTTTCCATTTACATTATAAGCAACGGCACATAGCATATTATAACAATATTCCCCTCATGTTTTATTGGAAGTTATAGTGCAATATCTAAAAAAATTTAATTAACCTGTTAAAGTTTGCATGTGTCTGTACCATATTTTCAAATAGTTGAATACTGGCTTAAAACCGTTGCATTTGAATAGTCAAAACTCTTTAAAAAATAAACCTTTTTTAAAAAATTCCTTTTTATTTTACTTAATTAGAATATTGTACATGCAACAAAGTAATTTGTTCGTTTTAATTTAAAACTAATTTTTTTCATTTTTGGCCACCTTCAAGACAGTGTGCGTCGTATTCATATCTAACTTCAAACTTGTACTTATCAAGGCGAATTCAGTATCAGGTGAACTCTTCCCTACAACAATTTAACAACAACAACAACAACAACAAAAACAACATGCAGTTTGCTGTGCTACAAAACCAATCTGTCAGAGGATTTCTAAGCAAATTTTGACACTTTGCTTCAAAATGCTCAAGTTGGCATCCACAGCTGATAATAAGGTCACCTGATACTGAATTCGCCTTGGTACTTATAAATCAATGTCATCCTGAGTAGGCGTAAATCAGAGTAGTTGAGTTTATATGATGTCGTCTACTCACTTATATTCAAAATTTCATGAGTCAGTATGAATAGCGAAAAAACGATACATTGCCGATCACTGATGTACATACAGACATACATACATACATATGTATGTTTGTATGTATCTAGATACTTTTTTGTTATTATTTTAAATGCTTGCTAGCATGCTACAAGTATTTCTTTATTTTTTGTTTCTCTTCACAAAAGTCCTTTAACGTCTCGCTGTATAAACATAACAAAATATGTATATTATGTTTTTTATTTTGTTTCCTTTTCCTAATTTAAATTTTTATTGTTTTTATTTCTTGTAAAAATAAAACCCAGAGTTTATAAAAGCATAATAAAAACCCTTGAAATAAAAACAAAAGGGAGAGGGAGAGAGAGAAATTAACGTTTTTCCTTCGTTTACTGTTAAACAAAGAACGGAAGCAGTGCCAGGCTTTGGAAGAAAGCACACACAGTTAATGTAACCACACCTTGACGATGTTTTCCACCCATTCACTTATACATACACACATACACATACATATATATGTATATATGCAAATATATACTTAAAAATGTACATACAATTAAAATTCCTAATATGTTTCATACAGCAAAATATACATATTTTAATTATTTTTGTTTTTTAATTGCAAACACAATTTCCTGAATTTTAACATTTACTTAACCACCGCACGAAACATGCACAGATGTTTGTTAAACAAATAGAAAAATATTTATAAAATTTTTAATTTGCACTTTGATTCAATTCATTCATTCATTGACTCAAATCTTGTTGGCTGGCACTTGAAAACTCTTTGTTGCAGCATTCTTGCCATAAGCGACAGCTTGACAGATTTTATTTGACAAATTTTCACAAACACTTTGTCACCACGTACATACATACGAGTATGCATGCCTGTCTGTCAATTTGCCTGCCTGCCTGCCTGCCTGCCTGTCTATTCCTCTGTCTGTCTATCACTTTGAGTAAAATGCAAAATTAGTTTTTTTGGTATTAACTTTGGTTTAGCAGTTTCCATGATGACATACAAATATGCAATCATCCTCATGTGCGTACTTAGAGTTAAAAGAAGAAGAAAAAACAAATTGTTTAGCATATTTTGCAATAACTATTATTTGATTTGTAAATTTCTATTATACAATGCAAGCAAAAGTGATTTATGCTCTGCAAGTTTTCAAAATACACCAGCTCAAACTTAATTTTGCGGTCAAAATGAATTGTACAAAATGAATGGGAAAGTTACAACTCATATCAGGCCTACAGTTTAAAGGAAATATAATTTTTAATGCTAGTGAGTCAAAGTTAAGAATTAAGATGGTTAAATCCGGACTATCAAAACCAACAGAACATTACAATTTTCAGAGAGAAACTAGTACAAAGCTACAACAACAAATATATCGTGCCATAACCACCAAAATAGCTTAAGCGACATAATTTTCGAACTTAATTTTTTTACCAAAATTGATTATTTGCGATCGTAAATAGTCGATTTTGGTAAAAAAACGAAGTCTAAAAAATGTGTCGCTTAAGCTATTTTAGCGGTTATGGCTCGATATGACAGTTGAAAATTAAAGGGTGTTGTAAAGCGTGCAACGAAAAATTTTGAAATCCTGGAGTTATATAAAGAAAATTGTAAATATATAGACAATTTAAATTTTCACACTTAAGTCGGGATCCAATAATCGGCACAATGTACCGATTTTCGTCGGCTCACTGCAATAAAGTCCTAAGTAATCAACCAAAATGGTTTTATTTCTCAATTAATTCCGGAACAAGTCTTTATGGCTTTCTTACCGACGCACTGTGGTACAATGAAGCCCTTATATTTCAATTAGTTGAGAAATGAAGCTAATTGAGCTTATTACTTACGACTTTATTTCAGTGAGCCCACGAAAATCGGTACATTGTGCCGATAGTGGGATCTAGGCTTTACACTCTTATTCTGGCAATTTGGTAATAATAAAATTGTAACCGAATTTTTGTTACCTTATTTTCACTTTTATTTGTTTCGGTATTCCGGCAGCAAGGTAATAAAAAAAAATAATTTAACATATCTATGTGGTAAAAAAATTTAACTATTTTTAACCGACTTCAAAAAAAGGAGGAGGTTAACAATTCGACCCTATATTTTTTTTTTGGGAGCGTTACTTCATAACACGATACATTTTAGACCGATTGCAAGAATTATTTTTTTGTTTGAGAGTGTATGGCTTCCCATTGGTCTCATTGTACAAAAAGTGGGCGGGACACGACCACAATTATTTTTATATAATTTTACGATATTCTACTTATTTGATTGCTGCAAAACCTATAAAAGACCATTGGTTCTTGCAATTACACAATTTGAAAGTTGAAAAAGTGGGCTGGGGGGTTACACCCTGAAATTGATTTTAAAATAACTAAACTTGTAAAGGATGCATAAAGATTGGGAAAAAAATGCGAAAGTTACAAAACTTTGCAAAAACTTGTAAACATTCAAAATGGAAAAGTCTCATGCAAAGAAAAAATATGGTTAAGGTAACCATAATCAAACAGCAACATACTATGATTGAATTATATGGTTGCAGTCAAATCATATTATTGTCAATGGAAAAGCAAAGTTTAAATAATAATATTATTTTCTGAGTTAATAATAATATTATCTACAAAAACAATTAACTTTGTTATACCTAATCTTATTATTGTAAATAAGACAACACACACAACACATAGGCCCCTATTATGAGCAACTTTCGATCTTCGACTGTAGTCGAAAGTACTGATCGAACGAATTGTCATTTGGTATTATGACGAGCATTCGACAAAGAATCTCGTTATTGTGAATAAAATGGACAAAAAATAGATTATAATTCTTGTTTGTGTACTTAAAAATAAAACTTGTTTAACATTTAGATTTTTAAACTAAATTTCTCATTAAAAAAATTCATCGAAAGCTAAATTCTGTTCGATAGAAAATTCGTTGCTCAACGAAATTTTCGATGCTCATAATATGAATTTATTCGATGCTCGATACCCAGCGAAGATCGAAAATCGAATGCAACTCATAATAGGGCCTTTAATTGAGACTTACCATACCATGTTCTAATATTATAATAATATTGTTCAATATGACCATAGTATTATATTATGTAATAATAATATTTTGTTTTTTAATCATATATTTATTGGCAAATCTTTTGTTTAAAACAGCTGTGCGGCAAATCCGAAATAAAAATAAATTAATATTGTTGTAAGAAAATGTATGTATGTATGTATGTATAGAAATGTATACTTACATATATGTATATAAACGAAATACAAATACATCTGTATAAAGAGATATACATACATACATATGTACATATTATTTTTATTTATCTACCCTTTTCTTTATACTCTTTTTATTTATTTACACCACGCGTGCACTATCGCAAAAACCAGAAAAAAGTCCCGGAAACAAAAAAAAAACACAAAAACAAGAAAGTGTCAAACTAAACAAAATGGCCCAAAAAAGCGAAAAAAAGTTTACGGGGTACTTAAATTTTTTTAAGATTTTCTTTTATGTCACTTAGTCAATTTAAAATATTTTTTTTAATGAATTTTACATAAAAATATTTCATTACCCGAATTTCGTAACATTAATGATATTACGATATGTCAAATATTAAGAATTAGAAAAGTTTCATTCCATTAATGAAATTTCCATTTTATTAATGAAATTGGTCGTTGTATTAATAAAAGGGATTCAGCGTAGTGGTTTCATTCCCATTACAAAGTGTTTTTCTTTCAGTGTATGTGAAGATTTATCTTATTTTTGAAGTTTTTAGAGATGTTAAGACGACAAAAAAGATTTCTTAGCTAAAAATAAGATTTTTTTTAATATTATATATTCGCTACTTTAAGTATATTATTGAGGTTTCTTTGACTTACTTACATATTTTTTTGATTTTCTTTGTAATAATCTTAGACATACATATGCTAAGCAGTAAATATTTTGTGTTATTTACAAGTTTACGGGAAACAAAATAGATTTTAGCTGAATTTGACTTCAATAAATTTAAGGTATATTAATATACTTTCAAGTAAAATCACAAAAAACAAATATTTTTAATACAAAAATTAAAGATTTTTTTTTTGGTCGACTTGAAGATTTTTGAAAAAATATATATATGGCAACACTGATATAAGAACACACTCGCATGTCTACAGTTATTAACATAAGTATGTACATACATAATTCTTTTTGATGCATAATTTCGACATTAAGCTAAATAACTGAAAATAAAGGAAAAACTTCTATAATAAACTCAAGCAGCAAAAATATACAAAAAAAATTAAATAAATATACCCTATAGGAACTCAAACCCATTTGTAAGTAACTTCAAACTGGTTTTTAATAACCACAACTGGTTGATTAAGTGACTTTTTTCCTTGTCGCCGACTCACTATTTTAAGATAGGCATGTCATAGGCGGCAGTCAATTGGCCATCTCTGCATGACTTTTTCATTGACTACTAACTACTTATTTTTCAACCAATGTATAGTTAATGAATAGTATAGTAAAAAATGTATATTTATATTATGTATATTATATATACATATATATTTTTTTTTTAGGTAGGACCAGCACTCAGGGGATAACCCCTACTCATGCAATGCATTGTGCTAGAACTAGGAAAATATGTTTTGGAGAGGAGGTTAGAGGGAGTAGTGTCTGTGGACATTCGATTTAAACTTTCCCACGTTGAAAGTGACAGGAAACACTTCCGCAGGTATATTATTCCACATACGAATAGTACGGCTAAAAAAGGAATTTTCTCTGTAATGCGTAGTGCGATTTATTGGCCAATCGACCGCAAAAGGATGTGCCCTGAATGAAGCTCGTGTTGTGCGTAAAATTGTACGGGTTTCAGGAACAAGTTCCCTAATTTCATTGCGTCTGTGCTCCAATGAGTCAATAGAGTTGGATCCCTACTGTCACCAATGAGCTTCTTCGTCCTCTCCTGCACGAGGTCGAGCAACCCCAAAATAGACTTTGAAGCGCCGGCCCATCGGTTGGATATAATACATATATATAATACATATACATACCTATATATATATATATGCTATGTACAATGTACATACATATTTATTATTATTAAATAATAACAAAAATTAAAAATTAAAAAAAAACCCGAATTATCTAGAAAAGATGTGATATCTTCTAAACGGCTGGACCGCTTTTCTTCAAACATGGTTAAGAACCATCTTGATCAAGTCACCTTTCCAACAGAGAAAACCAAATCAAAATCGGTCCAGCCGTGTGGGCTGTACGTGGACACGGACAGACACACAGATGCACAGATACACAGACACACACTACAAACTTATAACACCCCTTTTTTTGGTCGGGGGTTAAAAATAAAAAATTCGTACATACATATACACATACATACATATGTACATAAATATATTCATACATACGAACCGCTTATTAAAAATTTTATACATATTATGCTAGAAACACAACTAGGACGAGCGACGAATATTTCGGTGCGAACTTTCGCCATAAAAAATAAAACACATTTGCGCATATGAAAATGAACACAACACCACTGTAGAACGAAGTTCGTCGTGTGTGACGAACTCTGAGATAGGTTTATTTCTATTTTGTACGCCGACGAACGACGAAAAAACAATTTTCTCTCTCTCTCTTTGCATACACAATAACCAACTTTATCAATTATGACAGCAGAATTCGTCAACGTGAACGAAATTCGTCGTTCGTCCCAATTGTGTTTATAGCATTAAGTATTGAAATCATTTTTTTTTTTTCAACACGAATATTTGACTTTTGATTTCATGACATGCTTATTTTGTTTTTTTTTTTATTTATTTTCTTTGCATTTACTTATTTTGTTTTTATTTATTTCTTACATGTGCTTCTATTCAATGTGTTTGGTTGATTTCTGCATGAGATTTAAACCACATTGTAGTCACTTGGAAAATAATAAATTTATAAGTTGGTGTTTTTTCTCAACTGATTATTTTATTTACTACAGGGTATAAACATAAATGAAACAAACATACAAAAATGTACTCGTACGAACATAAACTTAATTTACACCCGCATTTAATTGTTTGTTTTTTTATTTTATATTATTTTATATATGCATATATATGTTTTATTTTGTTAAAAATTTTATAAATTTTTCATGCTCACTTCATTATGAGTGAGTGTTTTGAATAAGTGCCAGAGCAACAAATAGTGTGTGTTGTTAGAAGTTGGTGTGTGGAGTGCGGTGTGTGGTGTTTGGTGTTGTGTTCTAAACAGGCGCCTCTAATAACATTTGTTATGCATCATAAATTCATTTCCACTTCAGGCCCAAAAGACACCAACCAACCACATGAAATGGCGCGTGTGTTTATGCATTAAATTGAAAACCACGTAAAATTATTTTCCTCTTTTTTTTCGTTTGACTACAATCGGTTTAATTAATTGTGATTAGTAATGACGAAGAAGAAGAAGAAGACGAAGTAGAAGTTTGTAAATAAGTTTTGAATTTTATGTAATAAAGTTTTCAGCCAACAATATTATAATAATATGCATATGTATTTAAAATAGGGGAACTTTTCTTAAGGGTAGAATATTTTATTGAAGTTTTGAAAAATTTAAGTAACTTAAAAGCGAAAATATCATTTAAGCATTTTTTTACAGCTTAATTTTAAATATTTTATTTTTAATTTTAATTTCCGTATTTTTAGCATTTTTTTAGCATTTTATCTTAGCCTTTAAAAATGTTCGTCATAGCTTAGCCCGATTAAATATTAACAGTTTATATTTTACTGAGCGAATGCGCTTGAAAATCACATTTTTCCCCATACACACAGAAAAAAATATTGCTGCAATTAACAGCTCTGAATTGAAATTAATTAAACCATAAATCAATTGAAAGTGTAAGTGAACCGATTAAAGTTTGTAATTAATTAAATTTTTAAACAAAAGTTTAATAGACTTAAATACATTTTTAATTGATTTTTTTATTTCATTTTTTTTTTTGTTTATTCCAGGAATATTATTTTCTGCGCCAATAAAAAACAACTAGAAACCATGTCCAGCTACGAAAACTGCATATTCAATTAATTTTATTTTTAAATTTTTTTTTTATGTCCGAAGTTACTGATTTTAGCCCATTTTTCTAAAATCGAGTCTTCGCCATTTCGATGGGAGTCGACTCGTGAGCATTATGGCGATGATGTCTGTATATATGCATATTAGGGCGGGTCGTTTTAAAAATGGCACAAATTCAAGAAAGTTTTACCCTTCGGATCAAAAGTCGGGAGATCAAAATACAAAGTTTCCTTCCTTTTCCTTCGGCAAAGTTTCTTATTTTGATCCCTAGAATACGATTTTCCTTGTAATTTGAGCGATTTTTATTGCCTCCATACAAATCGAACCGCCCTAATGCATATAGATATATATGTACATATGTAAATGTGTATGTGTGCGTACGTATATAAAACCTCAAAGCTTAAGAACGGGTCAACGGCTCGTCAGCAATTTTGCTGCATTCGAAAGATTTAAGATAGTGAATCGATTTGTTTGGGTAGATTTCGAAAAAAATTTTAAATAAAATTTTCATCGAACTGTTTTTTTAGCATATTTTAAATTGGTGAGCCAATCAGTTTAAAAATTATTATCAGCTCTTTAACTCCAAAAGACACGATTGCTGCCAACTTGACCGAAATCGGGTGACTCGTTTCGACTCGTTGGTGAAAAATTTCTCGAAAATCTTTTTTTTTTTTTCTTATAACTTCTAAAGACTTCGTCCAATCGATTTTAATAAATAAAAAACTACCCTTGAAGAAGTTTGAAAAAAACAAACGAAACGTTGGGTACTTAAAAATAAAATAAAATATATTTGTTTTATTTACAATTGGAATTGATCATTACTAGCCCGAAGGTAACCCCTGTTACAAAAAGTTTAATAACATATAATTGGTCATAAAACAACTTAAATTAACTTAAATCGATTTTAAATATTTACTGATTTTTATGGACTTAAAAAAGTTTCACGGCTGAGGCAAATTGACCAAAATCTGCAGCTTAGTGATAACTTTCAGTGATGAGCAGAGGTCTGTCTAATCTTCGCATTCGATAACGAGCTGATTCGATCACATTTTTCCAGTTTGCGATTATGGCATTCGATATCGTACCATATTATTACTCGTACATTGTTCGATAATCTCAAACCTAAAAAGGTGATCAAATAAGCACGTTATCGAAACTGACGATTATATCCCTGCACTGTCAACCGATTCCCATATTCTCTTTTTTTTATTTAAAGAAAATTTTGTTTGCAATCGCACAATAAACTCAATCGAAGAGAAGTTTTTCTTTAAATTTTTTTATAAAATATAATGAAGTAAATTTTTTTTTCGGTGTACTTGCACAACCAGTGTGTGTCTGTGTATCTGTGCGTCCACGTACATACCAAACGGCTGGACCGATTCTTATTTAGTTTTTTTTTTCTGTTTGAAAGGTGACTTGATCGAGGAGGTTCTTAGCTTTATTTTAAGAAAAATGGTCCAGCCGTTTAGAAGATATCACATCTTTTCTAGATGAATTCGGGGGTTTTTAAAATTTTTAATTTTTGTTATTTTTAAATTTATTTGAAAAAAAAAATATTTAGAGATTTGGAATTTATGAAATATTAAACTGATTTTACTAATTAAAAATATGTTTTATATTTTAGCATAGTTCGCTACGATGTCCGCTTGTCCTTCACAGGCTGTTTTCTAAAGAACTGTAAGAGCTACGGAATATGTAAAACTTTGGTCGCAACAACAAGAAATATATGACAGTTAAAAATTAAAGGGTAATCCCCTTGAAATCCTAATTTTATATATAGACACTTGAAATTTTGAAAGTTAGTAAATTTCTAGGCAGACTCAAAATTAAAGGCTATTTTATCAGTTAGTGTAATTTTGACAACTTGCAGCATCTTGGAAATCGTAAGCGACAAACTCTTTCAAAAACGCTAAAACTAAAAAAAAACCTTAAATTAAAAAATGCTCAATCAAAAAATCGCCAAAAATTAAAACAGCGCTTAAATGAAAAATGTCACCAACAATAAAGTAAATCGCTAAATTAAAAAAAAATAACATAAGTAAAATGTTCGCCAAAAGAACTAAAACAAAATCGCCAAAAACCCAAAAAACGCTTAAACGAAAAAAAAAACGCGAAAACTAAAAGTATGTATTGTAAAAATAAACAACATAAAAATCGCCCAAAACTTAAAAATACCGAAACAATAAAAAACGCCAAAATTTAAAATATCACCAAAAATTAAATAAATCGCGAAAATGCAAAAATGAATACCAAATGTAAAAAGGTTGCCAAAAAACCAAAAAAAAAATCGCCAAAAGCCGCAAAAATCGCTAAAACAAAATAAGCGCCAAATCTAAAAAAAAAGCTAAAACTAAAAAAAAAATATATGTGTTTATTTTGTTGTTGCACCCCACCAATACTAAACAAATTAATTAAAAAAACTATGTACATATATTAAAAAAAAATAAAAATCGCCAAAACGAGAAAAACGCCAAAACTAAAAAAATTTTCAATACTAAAAAATCGCCCAAAAGAAATGAGCTCCGTACGGAACCACGGAGTAAAAGTCGCCAGTAAAAGTCGCACTTCATAGAATTTTTTCTTTTTAACATTTTATTAGCATTATTAGCAAATCGTGTTTAGATCTGCTTCCGTATTCTGTAACTCACTAAAGCAAAATCTCTATCGCTAAAAATCTATAATCGATTTATCGTTTTTGGGCTACGAGTACAATTTTCAAACGTGTATTTATAAATCAGGCAATAACTTTGTGGCCCCGAATGTTTAATTTTATTTTTGTTTAGCATTTTCGCGATCGAACTCAGCTTTAGCTTTAGCGAGTTACAGAATACCGGTACTGGTCACATTGCTAGAGAATGATGAAGTATTTATGTGTGTTAAATAGATGTTTTAGTTTAAGTTTTATTATTTAAATACTTGAGCAATATTTTATTATTTATGTAATTATACCAAAGCTGTTAAATTTCGATTAGGATTAGTAATCAATTAGATTACATTTTAAAAAGAATTGTAATGATTATATAATTGCCTTCAAAAGAATTGCTGATAAATAAGTGATTACGATTAATAATAATCAAAAAGTAATCTTAATTACTTAAAATTAATAAAAAAATAGTGAAAAAGAATCAAAAGTAATCAAAAAGTAATTCGACTACTTTCAAAGATTACTTTTGATTCTTAATAAATAATCAAAAAGAATCGAAAGTAATACTTAGAAGTATTCGCATTATTTTTTGATTACTTTTTATTCCTTTTCATTGTTTTTAGCAGAGCTGTTAAATTTCGATTACGATTAGTAATCAATTAGATTACATTTTAAAAAGAATCGTAATGATTATATAATTGCCTTCAAAAGAATTGCTGATAAATAATTGATTACGATTACGAATTACTAAAAATAATCAAAAAGAATCAAAAGTAGTCAAAAAATAATCTAAGGATTACTTTTGATTCTTTTTGATTATTTATTAAGGATCAAAAGTAATCTTTGAAAGTAGTCTTTTTGATTATTTTTAGTAATTTTAATTAATTCAGATTACTTATCCATTATTAGTAATCGTAATCACGACTACTAAGTACGAAACTGAATATAATCGTAATTTAATCATTACTTCACCTTTTAAAAAAATGTAATCAAATTAGTAATCATTACGATTAATAAGCATTACTTAACAGCTGAATTATACAGAGCTTAAAAAGCAAACTGTGCAGCTCTACAGCCTATAGTTGAGATCTCAAAAGAAAGCCACGCACCAAAAATAAACCTCATACAACTATACTCATCACTTTCAAATAGTTTCGATTTTCTTTTGAAAATCTTACAATTGAAGCGACAATTATTCTCGAAGATTTTTCAACTCTGCAGGGGGTGTATGAAATGAGGCCCTCATAACAGCCCCCCTGAAGAGTTGCTCTATATTGCTTGTTGTTGTGCCACTTATTGTTTAAGAGAAGTCTCTGGCTATTGTGTTTTAAATTAAGGGGAGTTATTTACTCTATTGTTTAAATTTCTGCTTTTAATAATGCGGAAAGCAATTAATAAATTGTCATCAATCATTTCACATATACATACAGACACACACACATACACATACACATATTTCTGTGAAACCAAAGAAAACGACTACAAACATTTATTGTCCAGTTATAAATCATTAAATGCTTGAGCAATCAGCTGAATACAAATTACACAATTTTGCTTTTAAAGCAATTTCTGCCAGACATTTTCATAATAAATTATTTCAAATGATATTAAATTCAAACTTACGTATATATGGGCTTCAGATTCCCCTGGCGATACCATATCACCAATTGTACTTTATCGGCTATCATGGTGCCGGGCATGAGATCGCAAGGTAATGCCACCTCCAGACCCACTGCTGTTTGTACTTCGGATAGAGGACCTGCAAAACAAAAAACTCTATTAACCACAAAATAACGAAGCAATTAAATTGTTTAGTACTTTTGGAAATATCCACCAGTAGCAATAAAATTTTATTTAATTTGCCTTAAATGTTTTCTTAATTAGTAAGCTTTACAAATTGCCTTTATTAGTTAATGAATAGAAATTATTATTAATGATAAATATGTTTACACATAAATATGTAAATATGAGGGTAATAAAACTAATTTTTTTTTTTTTTTGGTTTTCACAAAATAGTTATTTATGCCAGGCGGTAATGGTTTTTGATGTTACTTGATTTTTTCGGTAGACAAAATTGTCATTAAAAATATTTAAAAAAATTAGTATGTTTACGTGATGTGAAAATGTCATTAAACATTAAATATTATAAAGGGTTTTGCAAAAAATATCGATAGAATGATGTTGACATTAGAAAAAATTATTAGCACTTTGTGGCAATCAAATTTCAATAATTCGCACATAAATTCAGCCATATTCTTAGTTGAATAATATATATCGTTAGATAAAATTCAAAAAGGAACAGAAGAAGCAAATAAAACTAACAATAAAACTTTTTAAAAATTAAGCCGACTTCAAAAATAAGCACTAAAAAACTTAAAATAATAAAGATCTAGTTAAATAAAATATTTTTATATATGTTACCCATAGTGCTATTTGAAGTTGGTGCCACCAATATTGGTAACTGAGCACATACATACATATACATATACATATACATATACATATGTACATAAAAAGTACTTGCAATTTTTTTACCGAGCATGTTCCTATGTGTTTAGTACCAGTATTACTGGCACCAACTTCAAACCGCACTATAGCTAAAATATAAAAAAATATTTTATTTAAATAGGTCTATATTATTTTTAGCTTTTTAGTGCTTATTTTTAAAGTCGGTTTATTTTTTTTTAAGTGTTACTTTTACATTTTTAGTGCATACTTTTGATAAGCAGAAGTACATTTAATTTAATACTAAACTTACACGGTCGTAGCCCCGCCTCCTTTTCTTTAACACATGCTTGAGTATTTTTGTAAAGATCAGGGTGGGTGCAAGGTTTCGTAAAAATGAATTAAGTAAAAGCACGTGAAATGTTATACTAAAATTTAATAGGCGTGCCCAGCCCACTTTTTTGAACGCAAGATTGTGCCTCTATTTAAGCTTAGGGTGTGTGCCAAGTTTCGTAAAAATCTGTGAAATAGAAGCTTTTGATATATAATGTTACATTTTAATAGGCGTGACTCCGCCCATTTTTTTTAAGGCAGATTGTGTCTATTTTAGAGCTCAAGGTGTGTGGTAAGTTTCGTAAAAATCGATTAGGTAAAAGCACATGAAATATAGTATTAAAGTTTTAAAACAAGATTGTTTATTGTTAAGAGTTCAAGGTGCGTGTGCCAAGTTTCGCAAATATTGCTAAAGTAAAAGCACGTGAAATTATATACTAAAATTTAATAGACAAGCCCCGCCCACTTTTTTTAAACGCAAGATGGTGCCCCTATTTAAGCTTAGGGTGTGTGCCAAGTTTCGTAGAAATCGGTGAAATAGAAGCTTGTAAAATATAATATTAAATTTTAATGGGCGTGACTCCGACCATTTTTTTTAAGGGCAGATTGTTTCTATTTTAGAGCTCAAGGTGTGTGGTAAGTTTCGTAAAAATCGTTTAAGTAGAACCGCGTGAAATATTATAGTAAATTTTAATGGGCGTAACCACGCCCATTTTTTAACTTTCAAATTGTGTAATTACAAGAACCAAAGGTGTTTTAAAAGTTTCGCAGCAATCAAATAAGTAGAATATCATAAAATTATATTTTAAAAAATTATGAGCGTGCCTCCGCCCACTTCCTCCTCCTTCCTCCTTTTCGGTTAAAAACTATAAGAAAGAAAACTTGTAGTTATGTCCGCTTTTTTTTTTGTTAATAATTTTAAATTTTGCCAAGTAAATAAAATACCTTTCTGCGTAAGCGTGCGATCCGTGAGTGAAAAAACGCTCACGTGCACATCTCTTGTTTTAGGTCACTTCCAAAAATTTTGAATTTCGTATTTTCTCAGCATTTTGGCGATCGAATTTAGGTTTAGCTTTAGTGAATTATAGTATGTATAAGGCGGCTGTTCTTAAGTTGTGATAAGTTTACAAATACACAGACACACATCATCGCGAAAATAGTCAGAATCGACTCCCAGGACTTTAAAATGACGAAAACTCGATTTTGGAAAATTGTGATTAAATCATTAGCTTCATAGGCATAGCGGGAAGCTAAAAATTCATAGTTTTGTATGTACTTTTATTAACAAAATATGTACATATGTATCAGAGAACAGCAATGAGTAGTGAAAAAGTGAGTAGAGTTGAATCATGATTTATAATTTCTTGTACTTATGCGCACTTATACTTATTGCAATGTTGTGTATGAATCATATTCACTGGAAAGTTTGAAATGATTTCGACTCTCCTTAACTCAATGCCTATGGACGATGGAAAATAAGTATGATTCACAATGCGAACTTCTCATACGAACATTAAAGTTTTCATATGAGGTAATGTGTTTCTCTGTTGCTTTTTGTTTGTTTTTTTTTTTGCACGAATTGAAAAACAACGCTATTTACTCATGATTAAAATAAACATACGTGCATGAGTTGAGTGAGCTGAATCAATGTGAGTAGTATAAGCATTTTCCTCAAAATTACAAATCAAACTGAGGTTATTTATGAGAGTGAGTCACTATGATGTTGACGTCGCATTCATATTTATTTCAAGCTATACTTATAAATCAATGTCATTGTGAGTATGTATAAATCAGAGTAGTTGATATGTATATTTAAAATTTCATGAGTCAGTATGAATAGCGAAAAAAAGAGTCATTGCCGATCACTGATATGTACATACATACATATATGCTTCAAAATTACAAAATGTATCTTTTTTTTTGTCTAAAATAATTAAAAAACTCTTTACTTTTTTCATTGCCCTGCTGGTGAATTCTATGTGTGTAATTATTTTAATTACCGAGAATTTTAGCAGCCAAACCCAAAAAAAATATATATTATGCCCGTTTTGTTATTTAAACTGCACACAGAAAAAAGCATTTTTGAATAAAGGAAATTTCCATGAATTAAAGTGAAATTGTAAAATTAAGTTGAAATACAATTTCTGGGAAATTCGTAAATAAATATGTATGTAAAACGCCTTTTTCATTAAATGTATTAATTTTCGAAACATGAAAATTAACATTAAACACCCAAGCACACACACGCACACACACCAACTTCTAGTTGCACAAGCATCGACAAAAAAAAACAGTTATAAACACCAATTTAATACTTTAAATGACACAAAATGTTTGCTATATGCCACACATGTCAAATAGCCGCAGTTGCTGTGGAAATGAATGAATATGGAAATGTGCTTTTTTTTGTCTATGCATATCGTTACCTTAATATAGAAAGGCCCTAACACATTATTTCTTTTGATATCAAAATTTTTGCATTTTTCCATACATTAGATGTTCTTCGATCGAAATGAACAAAAATCTTAATTTCAGAATAAAAAATTTAATAATAAGTTAGGGCCTTTCTATATTAAGCTAACGATATGTATGTATGTATTTGTGTATACCTTTATTTGGCTACTTCTTCTCGGCGCGCTGTGCACAATGTCAAACATTGAATTGATTTATTACAAAACTATTTCGAAAATTATTTATGAAAATAAATAAAAAAAATCATCATTGATATAAAATATAGTTCAAATGTGCTTACAGACATACGTTTGTTGCTACGAGTATTCAATGCAATGATGTCAGGGAGCAAATTCAATGGACAACGTTTGGTGCGTGTATCTACTTGCAAATGAGTTAAAGGTCAATCGCTGGTCTTTGTGTTTCTATGTAAATACGATTGATTTGATTTTACTAGTATTTTTCACATTTAGTGATGGGCGTCTTACTGACGACAGCTGGCAAATGCTGGTAGTGTTGACTTTGTTTTAGTAAAATCATAGAAATCGGTTTATAAATAATTTCAAAAAAAAAAAAAAACTATGAATGAAATATAAATATCATATACATACGAGTCAGAGATCTGCATGAGTACGAATCAAGCAGCATAATTTTGCATTTCCTAAAATGAATATTGAGCTAGCACTTAACATTAGAAATATGCATGATATCGTACTATTGCATGATTCATATCAATGGAATTGTTGTTAATAAATGCATGCCACTGCTTGCAATTTTTATTGATTCATATGATTCACAAAAGCAATGAATCAGTTTGATTGTTTTGAAAACTTCTTAAAACCCATTCTGAGTTTTATGGAATATTATAAAATAAAGTACATTAGAATCCCAATTATCCGGATCAAATAAAACCAGGGGTATTCCGTATAATCGAAAATCGGGATAATCAAAAAATCAATTTACATACATTTAAGTTTGTCATGTTTGTCATTTGTCAATTTTTATTTAAATTCTAGTCGTTTAGATAATACGATATACAACAAACAAGCTATAACGATAGATAAAGAATTACATAATACCTATGTAAGGCAATTAGACAATTAGAGCTAAGACAAATGATTAGTCCGGATAATCGAATATAGGGATAATAGGGTTTCTACTGTAGCTGGGCTCATTTTATTTTACAACTTATTTCAATACGAAAAAAAAATATTAATTAATACTCAATGTTTTATTAACTTAAGACTTCATCCAGTCAACGAGCTTTTGTGAGTTATTTGATTACAAAAAGTTATACAAAACAACCAAACAACAGTAAGAATTTTTATTTATTTTTACTAACGACACTTAAAAAAGGAGAGTGAGTTAATGACAATCAGTTGTTAGGGAGGTAACTCTGCAAGCAATATCATTAGTACACACTGATGTTATAAAAACCAAACCAACGCATTGTAAAAGTATGTGGAGAGCGAAAGGGAATCAACTCATACAGTTCTCTGATACGAGTATAACAGTCAGGTAATGGGAAATCAATTTGCTATTGAAATTACAAATAAATTTCTAGTAGTTAAAAGCAGAGTTCGAAAAGAAGCAACATTAAACATTTGCTTTCGTTTTTTGAGTGTTCCGTACAGCAAAGGTGAAAAGGAACCCTATTGTTTTCGCTACGATGTCCGCCTGTCCGTCACAGGCTGTTTTCTACAGAATATGTAAAACTTTGGCCGCTAGAACAAGAAATATATACGACAGTTAAAAATTAAAATTAATGTAATATACAGACAATTAAATATATTCCACGTTTATACGGGCGACTTATTCGCAAATAAAAAAATTGCAAGTAGAGAATTTTGCCGCATAAACGGCGAATTAATTTTTTATTTGCAAATAAAAATGATGAGTGCTCAAGTCAACCGTCTGCGTTGTAGAAACAGGGGGTAAATATTGCACAAAAACTATTATTAGAAGCAAATTAAAACAAATAATTATTTGATATTTTGTACATTTACATAATTTTTTTTCAACATAAGTAAGTTTTCTGTAGAAGTGCTGCCAAGTTTGTGTACTTTTGCTATGCCGTATAACCAGTGTGTAAATAGTGCGCGTATAAACGTAGTAATACACACTTGAAATTATCAAAGTTAGTGTATTTTTATGCAGACGAAACCAGTTAACACTGAACTTTAAAAAAATCTAAATTAAAGGGTATTCTATCAGTTAATGTTATTTTGACTATGTAATTTTGACTACAGCAAGTTGGAAACCGTAACTTGATAATTTGCTGCATTCTTGGCCAAGCTCTTGAAATTTATAAAAACGCGTAAACTAAAAAATTCCAAAATTATAAAACCGCTAAAGCGAAAAAATCGCTAAACCGAATAAAGCGCCAAAACGAAAAATAAAACTACAAAACTAAAATATCGCTAAAGCTAAAATAACTCGTCAAAAACTCAAAAATTCTCTTAAAATTAGAAAAAAAACATCTAAACTAAAAAAATATGTTAAAAACGAAAAAGCGACATAACTAAAAACATTCGAGATATTCGACTATATAGGCTAAGGTTCTTATTGTATTGCATATGTAGTATCCTTACGGAACCCTCTGTGTGCCAACCAAAGTAGCATTTTACTGCAACGATATTCCAAAAGAAGATGTTCTTAGGTCACCCGGTTATAGCTATGCTGCTTAGCTATATAAAACAAATTTCATGTGTGAAATAACTCTGCAATAAAATTATATTATATGATAATGATGTCAAATTCCCTGCAAATATTTCAAACAGTCTCAATTTATTAAATTAATGTTTTGTTGTAACCGGTGGCAGCTGTTAGCCGGCTTACAGTCGATCGGCTGTGTTCTCTGGTTTCTGCTCATGTGTAAAAACAATACAAAAACAAATTGATCAATCCTTTTCATTGTTTTTGTTTTGTTTTTGTTTCACTCACCTCAAAGAACGAAACAAAATAAAATCAAAAATTAGTTTCGTACTCTAGTTTTAAGTACGAAGATATCAAAACAAAAATAAATTTATAACTGTAATAGTGTCGATTATTTTTGTTACGAAAATCATTTCCTAGTTCCTGTGTCGTGACATAAATAGGCATAGCTATAAATACTTTAAAATGTTCAATATTTAATATTGTAATAGAGATGAATAATAAAATAAAAATGCAATGGAGTTCGGTTAAAGCGAACTCAGTGGGGATCTGCCAGTAAATGAAATTTTTTTTAGCTAAGAGTTACGCTGTTTATACAAATATCATATATCATATCATACAAATTTCCTACCCGTTTAGTTTACATTAAAGAAGAAAAAGAATTTATTATAAATGAAAATTATTTATAACTGCAGTTCGTTACGAGTATAAGTGTATTAGCTTGTATATTTGTAAATATTGAAACGAAACTATTGGGATCGGAGAGGTTGTTCTTCAAACACTCACCCTCATTTTCATAAAATTTCAAATGATTTTAAAATGCATTTTATTTAAAATGTTCCATACAAAATTTCTTTAAAATAGATTTCAAATACATTAAATTTTTTTTATATAAATATAGCAAATAGTTCGTTATAACCGGACTCTATTGTACATAAAGAGGGAAGAAAAAAGTTCTTTTGTATACGCACTTGAGCAACAAATGTGGCAAAGTGACTGACGCCACATAAATATAAAAATAATATAACAAATGTTGCCACACTTCAATTATATTAGAAACTTTTTCTTCATTATTTTTATCACAACTTTACAATAGCACTTGTACGACTTGAACTTCTGCATAGCCATAGAAAAAGTCTTGTACAATGTATATACTTATAGATTTTTGTATTTTGTATTAGAAAAAAAAAGCTTAAGCACCCAGCAGTCAGAGATTAGTTAGAGAAATTGAAAAATTGTAATTTATATATCTGTTGTATATCCAAGGGGTATAATTTCATTAATCACATCTTGGATCATATTTTCCAACCCATTTTTCCTGGATTTTGCCATTGAAATAATATTTTTTAATTTTACTAGGACTGTGCTTAGTTGAAACTTTCGGACAAAGGAATATGTATAATCGTATGAATTGCCAAAAAAAAAAGAGTCTACTTATTCTCATTCATATTCAATCTTAGTACTAAGAACACGCAAAACTTTGTAGATGGTCTCTCAGGTAATGATTTGATTTGCTATGCTGAAGCAAACCAAATCATACCGCTGCTAATAAATTTTGGCCTAATGCTACTCTGGTGATATTAATTTTTTAAAAACGATGTTAGTTAGCTAATGAAGAGACACATTTGTGTTAGTAATCAGCTAATGCTAATCAGCTGATGCTAATGCTAATAAGCTGATGCTAATGATAATCAGCTGATGCTAAACCTAATCAGCTGATGCTAATGCTATCAGCTGATGCTAATGTTAATAATCTGATGCTAATGCTAATAAGCTGATGCTAATGATAATCAGCTGATGCTAACGCTAATCAGCTGATGGTAATGCTAATCAACTAATGGTAATGCTAATCAACTGATGGTAATGCAAATGCTGGTGGCATGATGCTGGTGGTATGATGCTGGTGGTATGATGCTAATGCTAATGCTAATACAAGTGAATTGATACTAATCATACTCAATCAATGATAATCAGTTAGCGGTTATGCTAATCCCTTATTTTGGATGCTAAAGATTTACGGCTGATGCTAATCAGCTAAAGCTCATATTATTGTGTTGATTAAATCAATATACATCTACAGCAGCTTTTTGACGCTAATCAGTTATCTTCGATGATGACAGCTATTATGAGCTAACACTGATGCTAATAAGATGCTAATAATACGATTACAATAATCACGTTTTATGATTCGTATATTCTAATCATTAAATTTTGACACTGATCAGCCGATACTCATATGCTATATATTGAGGCCAGTCAGGCCGTGGTGATGCTAATTAGCTATAGCTGATACTAGCTTGTGTTACAAATGAGCTGATGCTATTCCTAGTCAGTAAATGTTAATCAACTAAAGCTCATGTCAAACCCTTATTTTAGATTCTTAACATTTACACGTCAAATCAGCTGATTAAAATCATCAGCGGGGGTTGCTAATTAGCTGTTTTTGATGCAAATCAGATAATATTTCACATTTATCATTTCTTACTTACTGATAAGCATTTAAACATAATTGAACTATAAACTATTCCTAATTTTAAATTAATCACTGATGCTAATCAGTTTTTTTTTTTCATACAATAAGCTGATGTTGTCAATTAAGTGATATTAATGCTAATAAGCGCTTTCTAATCAGTTTTCACGATGCTCATATACTAAACAGATAATTTGAACACTGATTAGTTGATAATCATATGGTGGTATTAAGTTTACTCAGCTTTTGGTGCTGCTAATCAAGTGATACAGATATGAAGCGTGTTACAATTTCCCATTTCCGAACTGAGAGCTTGATATTTCACTAAACTTCACCTAAACTTGAGCCTATACCAGTTGCTAATGGTACTAATCAGTTGCTACTGGTGAAAATCAGTTAGTACTCATGCTAGTCAGCTGCTACTGATGCTAATCAGTTGCTACTGATGCTAATCAGTTCTTTCCTACTGATGCTAATCAGTTGCTACTGATGCTAGTCAGTTGCTACTGATGATAATCAGTTGCTACTGGTACTAATCAGTTGGTACTGGTGAAAATCAGTTGGTACTGATGCTAGTCAGCTACTGATGATGTAAAATTCGCCGCAAATTTTTCAAAACGTTTTCATTTATTTCTCATAATAATTAATTTTCTTTTTATTTATGTCAAAGATCTAAACAAAACAATATCAAACAATTTGTGTTGTTTATTTTCATACTCTGGTTTTAAGTACAAAGAAATCAAAACAAAAATAAATTTATAACTCTAATAGTATTGATTATTTTTGTTACGTAAAACACGTCGTAACTCCTGTGTCGTGACATAAATAGCTTAGCTATAAAAATTACATTGCATTTCCCACGAGATATAGCAACAAATCAAGGGTTGAGTATAACATTTTAGGTCAATTCTTTGTGTCCAGCAACTGCTGGGTACTTCATAACAACAATTTTAGTATTGCATATAATGACACTTCACTTAAGTCTAATACAGCAAAATGACAATTACAAGAACATTGTTTAAAGAAAACACTGGCAATAATAAAAACTATAAAAAATGGCCCGAAGTTTGCAACACAAAAAGCATAATAAAAGAAAAAGCATTATATTCGTGCTATTTTCTGTGGATTATATTGTTTGCCTGTTGTTTCCTTTCATATTATTGGATTTTTTTTATAAACTTATTGGTTGTACGATGAACGTGACCAAAAGTATACTTTAACACGTACTACCACTATTAAGGCTAAAAATATTTTTACAAACACACACACACACACACACAGACGCACATACACAAGAAAAAAGTTATGCTTACTTAGGACTACTCGAACAGTTTCCTTTTATTTAAAGAGGGTCGGGCAGTTTTTCGTTCCAAAAAGCACAGCAAGAAAACTTTAGCACTGCAATGCAGCCAACAGTTATAACAAAGTATTAAGTACGTATGTAGCATAGATGTAATTGTTATTGCAAATGTTTTAAGCAAACTTTTGCAAAGACATACTGCACAGGAGGCATACATATGAATGGACGGACAGGCACAGGAAATATGCCAAGTGTTCCTTTTGTATGTGAGTGTGTGTGTGTGTCTTATTAATAGCAACAAAATTTAATTGATTCTATTGATTTTAATTAAAAATATGTTTATTTTTCAATTTCTATTATTGGCAAATACTATATATGATGGAGTGTATGAGAGTGTGTGTGTGTGTGTGTGTGTGTGGCTTTTTGTGGTCTTGCTCGTGCTTGCGGTTTCTTGTTCAGTCTTGGAAAAGAGGCAAATCAACTTTAGGCTTCCTTCAGCTGTCTTTTTTTCACTTTTAGAAAACCATTTCTGGTCATTTAATTTTCTAACAATGACATGCTTTCACATGAAATGTACTGGCCCGTACGTTTGATTTTGGTTTGAAAAAGCTAATGAAAATTTGATGCCAAATTTATTTTATTATGCAAGTTGGATTGGAATTTTTAATCAATGCACTTTAACATTCCTTCATTCATTAAATATAAGTTTGGTTTACAAAACAAATTTTCCAGTGGAAATTTGTTTGTTAAACAGTTTGTAAGACAAAAATATGTATTTTTGAAATAAGGGGTTCAAGGATTGTTTTATTTTTAAAATCGATTAGCTGTCAATTATGGATATTTTTGCTTTTTTGACTATTTAATGAAACCAAATTCAAATTTCTTTCTACAGGCAAGATACAATTTTAAAAAATTAGTAACAACACTCTTGTTTTAAATCCTTACACTTATCCATGATGTCGAACGTGACCATTGTACACAATAAAGACAAATTAAATCGGATTTTAATTTGAACAATTGAGCTGAGTCCAACTCGTTCAGTTGTTAATTTTAGACACAAACCTGTCAATTACGACTGAACGAGTTGAGCCCAGCTCCATTGGACAATAAATGTTACTTATAGGTTAAAGTTAGTGGTACAATCGGTTTTCAGTTTACGTTCGAGCAATTTTAAATTTTCAAATAACTTATTTTCGTGGCCCAAAGTTGTCAAATATGGCGATTTTTCAACCAGTTTGGCCCCTAACTTTTTGATTTGACGACATGGCGATTTTGCTGGCGATAAATAAATTTCTTGGCTATTTTTAAACAAGAATTTACTTAGTTTGTTCAAAGACTAGTCTCAAAAATAAAACCTACCAAGACTCGTCTGTAAGAAATTAAAACAATTTGATTTTTCTTGCATTAATTACAATTTACAAGAAATAATTTATGGCGATTCTGCTAAATTCCTAACTAGATAAAAATTTATATTAAAAAGAGTCGTATAAAAGAAAATTTATTATCAAACATATATTACGAAAAACTACATAAAATTGATTTTGGGAATTGCTGCTGATTTCAGCGAAACCTGCAGCAATATTTTAATATGAGTAATTTCAAAATAATGCGCACTAATGCTTATTTAAAATGTCGTTGATTTTACCCTAAAAATGATTTATATATTTTTTTTTTTAATTGGAATTTTAGTCACAGTCGCACGTGACGTGTCGAACGATTGTGCACTGATGTGTGTTTAAAATGGTTTTGATTTTATATACATATATATATCTTAATTAAATTTTAGTCACTGTTGCACGTGGCATGTCGCATGTGACATTTTTTTTCTATCATGATATTTACACATGCGCACAATTGCGCACTGATGTGTGTTTAAAATGGTTTTGATATTTTATATATACATATATAAAATTAAATTTTAGTCGCTGTTGCACGTGGCATGTCGCGCGTGACATTTTTTTCTATCATGATATTTATATTGTTTCTCTTACTCTTTTTGGGAAATTCTTAAAGCTTAGTAAGCGTTGCTGCGAGCATTTGGTGATTTTGTCTCTTGTGTGTGCGTTAATTTCGGCTTCAATCATTTCACTTTTAACTTCCTGCTTTAGGAAGTTACTGATTTTAACCAAAGTTTTGAAAATCTGGTTTGATTATATTTCAATGTTTCGAGGTCCTTTGAATCGCGTATAATAATTTTCGCGATGATTTTCATATGGATATGCATTTGTGCATGTATATGTATGTGTGCGAGTACATTTATATATTTTTTAAATCAATTTCAACCACAGTCGCACGTGACATTTTTTTCATCATGATATTTCTGCTATTTTTGTTGCTTTTTCACGAAATTCTCACAGAACCAGAATTAAAGAAAATGTTTTCAAATTAACAGAAGTATTCAACGTGTTCCTTTTTTAACAACAACAAAAATGTATTCTTTATTTTAGGGTTTTGTAGTAACATTTCATCTTCTTTAAACTTTTTCCGTCCATCATTTGCAACTATCTTTATTTTTCGCTGCTGTTGCTCATGAAAAATCAAAAATGTAATTTAAAAATATGCAAAAAACAATTTGGGTAACTTTTTTCTTAATTTTACACTTACTATGTCGCACGTGACCAAATTTTTATATCTACCACGATCACAAATAATTAAATATCTCTTTTTGTACTGAATTTTTGATGAGCTTTCTGCATGTACTTTCGACGCGCTAATAACAAATGTTGTTTTTCAAATGTCGCACGTGACATTGACATATGTAATATAATCGCATTGTTTTTATGCGATCTTTTCTTACGCTTTGCCCTTCAGAAGAATTTTTAGTGATAAAAAGTCAATGGATAATGCATCTCTTTAAGAACGTTCGACAAAACAAAATGTGCCAAGAAATTTTCAAATGAAAGGAGTTGAAATTTTGTGGCTTTGCATTCGAATACTCGAAATGGGTTGTGTATAAATGTAAAATGTTTATTTACAATAGTTAAAATTTATTGTTCCCTTATGAAAATATGGTAAAAAAGTGTTTTCAATAACTTTTACTATTTTGGTGAAGGTGTAGCTTCCGGTGGAAACGACCATATATAAAATTCTTCACTGCAATGATATGAAATTGAACTCCTCCTAAATGAATGTTTTTTAAATTTAGAAACGTATTTTTTGATATGGATACCAAATGAAAAAGTTTACATTATAAAATTGCACTTTTTAGATGAAAATGTAGCATTTCTTGTAGAAAAGAAAACACCATTAGTTTGTATTGTAGAATGGGCTACGCTTTTCTAAGTTCTGGAGTTATAATTTAGTGTTCTATTACTGTGACAAAGAAAAAAATGTATTGTTATTGATTAAGTCAGTTTTCATTTTTATCTATGTTGTTTCTAATTCTGGTCCTGGCTGCTACAACTCCCACCATTTCCATTATGCTTTTTTATTAATAGAAGGTTTTGCGGCCTTTCTACTTTTTTTTAACTCTTTGTTGTTATGTAAATTTAGTTGCCAACCATTTAGCTGGTGACAAAAAAGTATAAGTTCATTGTGAGACGTGTCCGAGTTAAGTTTTATTTATATTTCGTTTTCATTAAGTTTGCGCCCATAAATTTGTTAGTAAAGTTTATTATTAACGGAAGGAAGTAGTTAAAAATCGTTTAAATTTTTAACGATTATTGCTCATTTTGACAATAAATATTTAAATTTGTAAAAAAAAAAATTAAATACATGAAACTCATATATATGTATGTCCAAAAATATATCTAGTGAGTGGATTTTTTCATATGGAGGCAGCCAAAAATTTATTAAGTGCATAACAAGTCTTGAAGAGAAAATAAGATTGTGTTATAAAAGCGATTCAAAATAAATAAATTAATTGCTAATGCAAACGCAAAACAAAATAATGAAATCGACCTCTACAAAAAAGAGAGGACACCCGGTTAGAGCTATGCTGCTTAGCTATATAAACAAATTTCATGTGTTGAATTTTTTTTTTAATAAATATATTTATTTATTGTATCCTCAAAAATTAACCAACAATAAGTATTCTACTCTTAAGTGTAGACATATTTTTTAAGCCTGACCAGTGTCGGACATAAAATCAGTGATAGTAGTGAATAATACATAAATGAAGGTTAGTCGCGAATAACGTTTTAAGTGACAAAATAATAATTTTGCAGGAGAGCCACAAAACGTATTTTAAGGCAAGATTGATTTTTTCGTTTGAATTTTTTTAGCGTATCGAAAATAATGATAACTAGCATTATCTTTTCTTTTTGTATCTCTGCTATATTTATCAATTATTTTCGACAATTTTGTTTGCATGATTTATTAGTTACTTACATAATTTTCAACTTACGGCGATAGATGCATAATTTTGGATGGTTTGATGATTGAACAACGCAAGAGAGTTATGTTAATGGTAATCTGTGGTTTTTTTTTAAATTGTCTTTTACAACGTTATTCGCGGGTGTGCTTCAAATGTCGTGCTAAGCAATTAAACGCCGCAAATATTTCAAAAAGTTTCCCTTTAGTTCCCATTGTTTTCTTTTCTAGCCAGTTACGATTAAATTAATGTACGAGTATTGTTTGTGCTCATGTGCAAAAACAATACAAAAACAACTTGAGCAATCGTTCTCATTGTTTTTGTTACACTCACTTCACTTCGTTTATTTTCGTCGTCTGGTTTTATATACAAAGAAATCAAAACAAAAATAAATTTATAACTGTAATAGTGTCGATTATATTTCTTACGAAAATCACGTCCTAGCTACTGTGACTGGCATAAAGAGCATAGCTCTAAAATTATAAAGACTTATTTCAAAAGTTTAAGTTGGCTTTCGAAGTTTTTTGTACTCGCATTAAAAGTCTTATAGTGAAATTTCACAGCGAATATTTGTTTTAATTGTTTAACCTCAAATCCCTATTTAAAGATACATTTTGGGCACTTTTTAGAAAGCGACAAAAAAGACCTCTGGATAGAATACTTTTATTAATATTTTTGTTGAATAACTTTAAATCCCCATTTAAAGATACATTTTGCCCACTATTTAGAAAGCGACATATATGACGTCTGGAGAGAAGAGCTGAAATATGAAAATGTTCAGAAGAGCTTTCATGGTTTCCTTTGGCGAGTTACTATAACAATGAGTAAAATAAGCATTAATTACCCTAATTGCCATGAATAAAAACTGCATTGTTACGCAAGCGAAGACTTTTTGGGAGAGCAAAATGGTTACAAAAAACTGCAAAATACCTCTGTAAAGAATCCTAAAAACGCAGCAAAAAAAAATTAATAAATAAAATTTGTAAGCAAAAAATTATACATAAAATGTTAACATCTGGAGTTTTTTAGCTGCATGTTCACTATCGATATCGATAACTATAGTTTGTCAGCTGAGACTGATAAACTGTGCTGACAATTTCTCTTCACTAAGGTTTGACAAGTCATCATGAATCGTTTAGCGCCATACAGCGCGCTTAGCAGCGATTTATTGCAAAATCAATCAAAGCAGCAACTCTTGTAGCAAAGGAAGTCAATATTCAAGCCACTATTGCCGTCATGCGGCCAGATTTGTTGCACTGATCGAAAGGACCATGTAACTCGTAGTCATGGAGGATATATGCCGGAAATCATATTTAAAAAATAAATGCTTTGAAAATATCTAACAGAATATAATAAAAAAAATTCATTCCAATATATATTACAGATCTCCGGTGTGATATGATGTTCAATGGTTGAATATTTCGAGGCAAACATACTTCATCTGCCCTGGGTGCTTCATGCACCAAATGCAACAGAACTTTCACTCATAATAAAAAGTTATAAACCAATACATGCACTCAAACCTGACTTAACAATCTTTGATTAACGTCATAAAAATCTTAATGGGTTAATAAAACTTATAATGAATGCCTTTGGCTTTTTTTATTGCCCTTGTGAAACAATTTTAAAATGAAAGCAACTTTGATATGATTTAAAATATCAATAAAAAAAGCAACACCAACCACTACGATGGCCCAATATTTTGTTATTTTTTAATAAAAGTAGCTTCGGTTTTGTAGTCATCGTGCTAACTACTTCAGCCAACGCCACCCTAATTCAACTTTGATTCAACATGATGCTTCATTTTGATTTAACAGTACTAGAATGTTAAATCAATATGAAATAAAAGTTATTTCAAAAGGAAAACATTTTCTTTGAAGATTATGGTAAATCATGTTGAATTAACATGAAACACATATGGAACTTACAGAATAAGAGCGCCGATTTCGTAAAGCCAAACAGCAATGCATATTCCAATTATCAATTTCAATTTCAATTTTCTTTTGACGATTATATATATTTATTTTTCTACAACAAATCACTTTTAATAAATTGTAATAAAATTTATTTTTATCTAAAATTTTTATCAAATTAATTTGAAAAGTAGAGCAATTAAAAACACAAAATAATCACAAAACTGTTAATAAAAGAAACTTATTAGCGATAAATTTAACTAAGAGTTTCTATTTAGTTTTTTTTTCGCTCAACAATATTTAATTGAAGTAAAAGATTATCTTTGGTATAACAAACAGGATTTGTTAAAATATTTACTTATTGTAGCTGTATGAAAATTTTAATAATAATTAAGTTTATGTCTAGCGCCAGAAAGATAAATATTTGTATGAAGTTAATGTTTAAGAGAAAAAAGATACTTATAATGAAATAAGTCTGAATTAAACCGGCTGGATGTTTAAGTGTAAAAGTATCAAAAAGATCAGCAGGCCTGCTGTACATATGTATAAGCTGTGGTTGTATTTTTTTTCTATACAGAAATATAATAAATCAGGTTAACAAAATGTTTAAAAGTAATTAATAGTCGAGATAGTCAGCGAAAAAAAAACTAAAAAATAAAAAAAAACTTTATGAAATGCTCCCAATTAAGTTGGCATCAGAAGCCTCATTGAGTTTATGGTGTGTGTCTTCCCCTTTGGGAATTTTGAGCTTTGTGTTGTTGTGCTCCGACCATTTTATTAAAAAGAAATAATAAAAAAGAGAACACAAATCCAAAGAATTATTGATATTGTGCTGAATTTATAAAGCAGATGTGTATAATTATGGTCGTGCTTTTTTTTTCTTCCTTTCCTTTTATTGCACAACACCGCGGTAAACAATCTAAGAGGCAGGCAGCAGGCAGCAGGCATACTAAGCAGGCTTAAGGATAATTTTTGGCAAATTTAAAAAAATTATATATTCATTTACTAACGGCTTTTGAAAAGTGGAAACAAAGTTTTTCTTTTAATCCATAAATCGTTTTGTTTTAATCAACATATCGTTCGAAATAAAGTTTTTTACTCAAAACGATCATATGCCATTGAAAACTAATCGATTTCCGTTAAAAAAAAGCGAGGTCTAAAAAATGTGCCGTTTAAGCTTATTGGGCGGTTAAGGCACGACATGAACACAGAAAAAATACCAATGTAAAATCAACATGCAAAAAGTTTGATTCAAATTCATTCAAATCACATTAAATTTACAAGATATAATATGTTGTTTAAGTCTATTGGACTATATTTGCTTTGCTCAACGCTGCAATACACTTTTCTGCTTAGTTGTGTGAGTTGTTTTTGTTGTTGTTGTAGTTTTTGTTTTGTTTTTGTAAACAGCTGACAAACTGCTGCTGGCTGGTAGGCAGTGTACTAGTGTTGCAGTCGGAGGATCGCAGGTTCGAATCCTGGAGTCAAGTCAAAGTATTTTGTATTTTTTTTTTTCAACTAAAACTTTTGAAATAAATTGTACGTTTAATAATCAGTGACATAATGTTGAATTCATATTTTGTTTATGATGGTACAGTAGAATTCCGATTACCGGGTTTAAATAAAACCAGGGGTATTCCGTATAATCGAAAATCCAGATAATCGATTTCAAAGCAAATCAAATCAAAAAATCAATTTACATACATTTAAATTTGTCATGTTTGTCATTTGTCAATTTTTATTTAAATTTAAGTCGTTTAGATAATACGATATACAAAAAACGAGCTATAACGATAGATAATGAATTACATAATACCTATGTTATTTATTTTTTGCTTGGAATGATGAGTCCGAATAATCGGATATCCTGATAATCGGTGTTCGGATAATCGGGATTCTAATGTACATATTTAGTGTGTATCTAAAGAATATTTAAAGTTGTTGTGGCTGCAGGGGTAAGCACGTTGAATGATTAATAAAATACATTTACTGCATTAAATTAAATTCATGTTGTTCCAACTTGAAATAACTTTGATTCAACATGATTCTTTATTTTCATTTTAACCGTACGTAAATGGTAAATCAACGTGAAATAAAGTTATTTCAAAAGGAAAAATTTTCTTTGAAAATTATTATAAATCATGTTAGATTAACATGAAACGCATATGAAGCAAAATCATTGCCGAAGAGATTAGATTAATTAACCTTGTTTACGTAGATTTTAAACTGAAATATTATCTGTGTGTGCGTGCGTGTGAATACATTTACTTAATAAAAAATAAAATCAGACACTTAACGTGTTTTCTGATATTTAAGCAAATTCTCATTTATTATTGGCATTGAATCACTTGAAAATTTAAACATTTCTGCTTACCCACCTCTGGTAAAATTCAGTGCAATGCAAAAAGCTCCGAAAGGCATAATTTAACGTGAAGCTTGTTAACATACAACAATTCTGCACGCACACCCAAACGAACACGGCCTGTTATTTAGTATTTTTATTTTTTTTTTTTTTTTGCAATCCCTCACAGCCACTTCTGTTCTGTTGCCGGCAAAATCTGGCAATAACCCGACTTGCAACAGGAACTAAAAAACAAAATAACAAAAACATCTACTGACAAGTGTTTTTCATGCATGCCAGATATAAATTTTGCACGCATTTAAAGGTTCATGTAGCAGAAGACGACGAACGACACACTTCATTGACATAAAATGAAGAGTAACAATATTTGAAGATGAAACGAGCACACAAAGAAACACAGGCAGCCGTCGCAGAACAAGGGTTATGAAAAAAAGACAAACAAAATAAAATGCAACAAGAAAAATAAAATGTCAGAATGACAAAAAAGTGAAGAACACAAAAACACTTAACATTATATAGATTAAACTTTAGAGGTCCCAGCACATACCAAAGACCTTAGACGAGCGGCTGAGGGGCGGCTAAAATGAGCCGCCAAGCATTATTTTTCTAAACCTGTTTTTATATAAGTATTAAATTATAACAAATTCTTTTTTCTACACGCTAATATTTATTTATTATAAATGTAAATATATGTATGTATATAGGCATGTCAACTTTTTGTAGCGTGCGACACCAAACGCATAAGCTTGTTATTTTTTAAGAAAACGGAAATTATTTTTGATACTTTATAAATTTGTATAGGCCGTCAGCAGATCTACATTGGATACAATTTTAAGAAAAATCGATTCACATTGTTCTGAATTACCAAGCTTAATTGCTAGCTGTCGCACGCGACAAAAATTTGGAATTTCTCGTGGAAATATATTATATATTATTATTATATTATAATTATTAGGCCCAGCCAGTGTCAGACATAAACTTAGTGATAGTAATTAATATTATTGTTCATAGTGGGTTCCTATAGAAAAAAATTGCGATAGGAACATGGTTGGGAGGGTTAAGAATGGGTGGGAGTTACATCTTCTTCCCATAAAAATTCGGATTTATTAAGCGATAAGTTAAAGTTCAATTAGACTTAAAATTTTGTTTAGGGACTCTGATAATAAAACGTGTAGTGGGTGATTGAAAAAGGTAAGGGTGAGAAATCTCCCCAAGCCGATGAAGCTAGCCTTACAGAAGGGTCCCACCAGACTCGAACTATGCAGAAGCATCAAAAATAATAATTTTTGAATAAGATGCCAAAGAAAAAAAAATCACATTACATATAGAATAGTAATTAATATTATTTTCATATTTAATAGATAAATAAAATAATAGCAAGATTATAATTTAAGAAAAATTTTCTTTTTTCAATGAAGGTAATTTTTTAATCCAATCTTTGTGAAAAGAAGTAATTTTTTTTTATTAATTTTTGTTAGAAAAAAAGTATCTTTAAAAAATATTAGCTTTTCATAAAAAACATTTTTTATATAAAAAAAGTACTTCAAACGCATTTTTTTTTTGGAAGATTGTATTTCTCGAAAAATTACCTTTTTGTGGAAAAAGTACATTTATAATAAGTATCCTTTTTAAAAAATTCCTTTTTTGCCAAAATTTTTTTTAATTTACTTTCTTAAAAAATATTTTTTTTAAAGAGACCTCTTAAAAAATATATATTTTTAAAGGATACCTTGTAAGAAAATTAACTCATTTGAAAAGCCACCTTGTTAGAGAGTCCATAAAACTACATTTGAGGGGAAAAGTACTTTTTAAAAGAAAGTACCCACAAACAAAAGGTCGTTTCTTCTTTTTTTTATTTCCATAATTTATTATGTTTGTTAAAATTTTTAAATAAATAAATAAAAACATATGTATGTATTTGGAAAATGTTTTTGTTTTAATTTTAGGCATAAATTTTTCGAAAAAGTACCTTTTTAAAATAGTACCTTTTAAAAAGTACCTTTTTAAAATAGTACCTTTTAAAAAGTACCTTTTTAGAAAAATTTTATTTTTCAATAAAAACGTTTATGGAAAATGTACTTTTTTTAGAAGATTATATTTCTCTAAAAAGTACACTTATAACAAAAAGTACCTTTTTAAAAATCCCTTTTTGCCAAAAAAAAATTCTTTTTTTAAATTTACTTTCTTAAAAAATATTTTTTTTAAAAGAGACCTTATAAGAAAATTAACTTTTTGGAAAATTACCTTATTAGAAAATGCATAAAACTGCATTAGTAGGAAAAGTCCTTTTTGAGAAAAAGTACCAACAAACGTATATGTTCCAAAAAATACCTTTTAAAAATAGCACCTATTAAAAAGTACCTTCTTTGAAAAATTGTACTTATGGAAAAATAACTTTTTTTAGAAGTTTATATTGGAGAAAGTACAATCATATTAAAATGTCCCTTTTAAAACAAGCCCCTTTCTGGCAAAAAATTTACTTTTTGTAAAATATATTATTAAAATATACAAGGAACTAAATTTGTAGAAAAAGTAATTTTTTAAAAAGTACTTAAATACATATATACTTGGAAAAAGTTTTATTTAAAAAACAAATTTTCGGAGCTAATTTTTAGAAAAAGTACCTTTAAAAAAAAGTAATATAAGAAAGTACCGTTTTTGGAGAATTTCATTTTTATAATAAATACGCTTATGGAAAAAGTACTTTTGTTTGTGCAAAATTGATATTGGTAGATAAAATACATTTATGGGAAAATAGTAGAAAATATTAGTAACAGTAGTAGTAGTAGTAGTAGTAGTAGAAAATAGTAGTAGTAGCAGTAGTAGTAGTAGAAAATAGTAGTAGTAGTAGCAGTAGTAGTAGCAGTAGTAGTAGAAAATAGTAGTAGTAACAGTAGTAGTAGTAGTATTAGTAGTAGAAAATAGAAAAGTCACACTTTTCGAAAAAGTACTTTTTAGGAAAAAGTGTATTTTTATTTACAAAAATCCCTTTTTTCAAAAACGAAGTTTTTTTTAGCAAAAGAGTTCCACTTTTTTTAGGAAGAACTTTTTACTTATTTAACATTTAAAAAATTTCTTAGTTTATTTATTTGCTTAGTCAATATTTTAAATATTGCCTTTGTAGGAAAAATTGTTTTTTAGAAACTATTTATTTGTAAGAATTTTTTTTGCAGAAAACAACATTTTTAATTACCCTTTTAATAATAAATGTATAATTTTTTGGAAAAAAAAAATCAGTTTTAGAAAAAAGTTACGTCGAGAAAGAGTACCTTTCGAGAAAAAGTACGCTTTTAAAAAGAGTGCTGCGTGGGTAAAAGTTTATTTTGGAAAAAAATTCTCTTTAGAAAACGTGTTGGCAAAAACAAATTTTTTTTTCTTCTTAAAGAACCCTTCAGAAATTTTTTTTAATAGCTAATTAATATTTTTTAAGTACATATTCTAAAAATGTATGGTACTATTTCGAAAAAAGTACTTTCTTGAAAAAATATACTGTTATGTTGTGAAAAGTAAAAAAGTTACGAATTCCCACTTTTTTTAATATTTTTTGTTAAGTAAATATTCTAAAAATGTAGGGTAATATTTTGAAAAAGTACTTTTTTGGGAAAAACAAAATTCTGTTAAGTTTGTAAAAAGTAAAAATTTGCGAGTTTTCTATATTTCAGCTGATGCTCAGCAGCAGTTTGGTACCAGTTGATAATTTTTTTAATGGTTCGCCAACGGTTTAGATTTTTTGATGCAAGTCCCTGTTGCATACTTGAATATTTTTTTGCAAGAGGCTGCCTTTAAAAAAAATCAGTCACACAAGTGCAAGACTGGAGGGGATGCTGCACACTCTCTCAATTACTACTGACTGGCTATAAAATTCAAAGTGTTTTTATAATTCCGAAGGTTGTGCCATAAGTTTTGCTCTAAATACAAAATCGTATAACTAAAAGTGCTATTAATAAAATCCTTTGAACTGCTAAAGTTTATTTTAATACTTAAATATTGAAGTTATTTTCTTGAAAATTTTCGCTATCAGATTTTTTTACCCGACCATATCATCACTTCAGTTGGAGTGACAACTGGTACCTCCTCTTTTGCGCTTGTATCACACTTTTTTTATAACCTTTTCTAAACGAGATAAATATACAAGTGCTTCTTATGATTTTTATTCATGCTCACTACTATTCTCCTTGTTGTTTGTTTGTTTGTTTGTTGTCTTGTTGGCGTAGTTTATTGTAGCCAACAGCTCCTTAATATTTGTATGGTGTTAAGGAAAGAAAAGCAGTACAAAAAATTATATAAGGGACTAAAACAAAAACAATATATTTATTATACAAAACAACAACAACAAGAAAAATCAAATTACAACAAAACAATGCAACAACTTGACTTGAATTTGCAGCAGGAACAGGCTTTTGTCTTGCTGTCAGTCACTGAATGAAATGCATGAAAGCACACTACGAAACAAGTATAAATGAATAAATGAATGAAGGAATGAATGAATGAATGACTGGTGGAATATGCAAACATACATATTTATATAAATACGTATACATACATACATACATCCTTACATATGTATGTGTATGTCTTTGTTATTTGACTGTCTTCAATAAATGCTTAAAGTATATGAATTGAATTATTTATTAAGAAAATTAAAAATAAATAATAATAAAAAACAGGGTTATACGGATATGAAGGACCAATACGAGTAGCAATTTTATTTATAAAAAAAAATATATATACAAAATGTATTTAAAATAAACACTTAGTAAATCATTTTTAATGTCTTTTGCAACTCTTGGGCATTCATTAGTACTTTAATCGTTTTGCAAACGGATGTATTAAATTTATTATTGAGCAGGAATTTATGGCTGCTCTAAAAATACTGGTAGTTTGTTCTCAACAGGAGACTTATTAGCACAAATTTAGCTGCCATACGATTTCTCCACAAGGAGTAAAACTTAACCAAAGACAACAACACTTATTTGAGAAATGCTTATTTTAATTAAAAATTATTTTTAAATAAATAAAAATTCATCTCTCTCAGTTATTAGTTTAATGCGATGTAAAATGTTTTAATTAATAATATCTTTTTCATCATGTTGGGTTACAAAAACGGTATCATGGGATTTAATGTGGCTTTAAAAAAAAATTTTTTACTTCATATATATATATTTTAAAATCATTTTGATTTTTTTTTTTTTTTTGTAAGAAATCTTGATAAGCCACTGCATTTGACACAAGATTACAACAGCAGTATTAATATTCAGGTAACATTTCAGCCGACTTAACTAATGCGAGCAACCGAAGGTCCTGGGTTCGAGCCCGGTTCTGGCAGTTATTAAAAATAGCAACACCATGCATTTTTTTTATGTGCATTAGTGTCCCTTTGTTTAAGAGTTACTCGTATTGTAGGAAAGTTCAAGTGATGAAGGCATAAAGCACTGGCCACTGAATTAAACCGACTTCAGCAGATACTTATCCTAATGTAACATCAGAGCGCCCTCCTTTGTCGGTATTGTGTGGCATAATTTTGGGCGAAGTAAAATTACCATTAAAATGGCTACAGAGCACAGCTTTGAAAATTAAATACGCCTCATTGACACCAGAGGCGCTGCAACTCTGGATTATTAAAAAAAAACGTGCAAAAAGCAGAGTAGTAAAAGAATAAAGCTTTCCTCTATCTCTTCCTTCACCAACTGTCTTCTCTATCAGGCTGTACGAGTACATAAACCCGCCTAATGTAGCGATGTTATGATGGTTTTACATTCTCATAAGAAATATGATACAGTTAGGCCACGATTTTTTTTGGGGCAATTTTTCTTCTCAAAAACTAACGGCCTGGCCCACGATGTCACGAGAAATCGTTCGATCGACAACTTGTATTGCAAACAAAAACAAATTTTCTAAAGTTATTGTTGTTTGCAATACAAGTTGTCGATCGAACGATGTCTGGTGACATCGTGGGCCAGGCCGTAATTTCTTGTTCGCTATGGTCAGTTTTTTCCTCAAACGAAGATGGCAAAACTGTCTGTGAGGGTATAGTTTCCTTTTGCTTCCATTGTTAAAAAAAAAGTGAGCGGAAGCACGGCCAAAAAATTTTTTCTTTGGTTATCCCATCGTAAAGTAGAAATAAATTCAGTAGAGTGCGACTTTGACTCGCGAACGAAGGGTTCCGCACGTTGGGCCTTGAGCATTTTTTAATATGGCGTTTTTTTAATTTTTGACGTTTTTGCAGCTGAAATGATTTTTTTTTTTTTTGTTTTTTTTGTCGTTTTGACGATTTTTTCATTTTTAGGCGTTTTTCTCCATTTTAACGATTTTTTTCATTTTGGCGATTTTATTTCATTTTGGCGATTTTTTTTTTTAATTTTGGTGATTTTTTTTAATTTTGGTGATTTTTTTTAATTTTGGCGATTTTTTTTTTAATTTTGGCGATTTTTTTAATTTTGGCGATTTTCCGGTTTTTTGCGATTTAATTTCGTTTTAGAATTTTTTTTAATTTGGCGATTTTTTTCATTTTGGCGATTTATTTTTGTTTTTGGCGATTTTTTTTTTTGGTTTGGCGATTTTATCATTTTGGGATTTTTTTGTTTTACTGTTTTTGAAAATGTCAAGAGTTTTAGCTCTTTCCAAGATACAGCAAGTTGTCAAATTTGCATACTAAAAATTCTATTTACTGATGGAACACCCTTTAATTTAAATTTTTTGAAATTTTAGTGTTAGTGACTATAAATAAAGTCTGTATAAAAATACACTAACCTTAGAAATTTCAAGTGTATATACATACAATTGTATGTATATTACATGGGATTTTAACATTTTTCGTTGCTCGTTTTGGAATACCCTTTAATTTCCAACTCTCATGTATTTGGAAACACTGTGTCCAAATTTCAGGTTCGTAGCTCTTACGGTTCTCGAGAAAATACCCTGTGACAGACGGACGGACAGACGGACAGCATAGCGAAAACAATAGGGTTCCTTTTCAACTTTGGTGTACGGAACCCTGAAAAACGATGGAGCCACGCCCATTAAAACTTAATATTATATGTATTTCACAAGCTTCTACTTGACCGATTTTTACAAAACTTTGAATGCACCCTAAGCAATAAGAAATACACAAACTTGCTTTAAAAAAATTTACATGCTTGTACTTAATTAATTTTTAGGTAGCTTTGCACACACCCTAAGCTCTAAAAAGGAATCAATCTTGCATTTAATAAAGTAGGCGGGGTCACGCCCATAAAAGCTTAGCATTAAATTATGTGTACTTCTACTTATCCGATTCCCACGAAACTTGGCAAATAGTTTCAGATCTTAGAATTAAGTAATTTTGTGCTCGAAAAAGTGGGCGGGACCATGCCCACTAAAGCATAATATAATCTTTCACGTGCTTCTACTTGATCGATTTTTACGAAACTTAGCTCTGAAGTTATAGTTTTAAAAATGAGCAGTATGTTTTCACTAAGTTTGGCGTAGCCACGCCCCAGAAAACATAAAACTGGCAATAAGAATTTTTAAATAAAACATTTAAAAAAAATTTCGATTTTCAAGTTTTAAGTTTTATTCCTGAAAAATTACAATTTCCAAACAAATTTCCTGTTTCCCTAAGTCAAGCAGTCGACTGTTCAAAAATGTTGTTCAAAATTTTTTTATGAATGTCACTAAAAGATGAAAGGGCTTTTTATATATTGTGGACATGGGAGGTAAGACTTCTTGAGACCATTAAAAAAATCCTCTATACATTCTCTGGAGTAATAGCAAGACTCTAAGTACGCTCTCTTGTCAACCACTTATAAGAGTATCGATAAAATTGTTGACCGACTTGACAAGTTGTGCAGAGTTTTTTTACAGAGTTCTAAACGATTTCGGTATGTAACGAATAGGGACTTTCCAACTTTGAAGCTATGTTTGTCCTTTAAGCTAACAATTATTCAGTCTGTTTTGCCAAATCCCTATGGCCGCATAAAGCGTTCAACAATACGTGCAATTGATATAATAAAGGGCTAAAATTAGCAGCCCTTCATGGAGGATATCGCAGGTACCAATTCACTAAAATATTGCCATAAGTTCCTCAATATCCTAAAGATTAATTGGAATACTAAAATTAAGTTAAAACTTAAAGTGCGTAATAGCGCGACATTCGCCGGTTAACCTTAAGTGGATTCCTGGATGTCGTAAAATAGTGATTAGATACGATTCGGTAATTTTTTTAAATTTTCTAAAATAAAACTTTCACCAAACTATTTTGTTTACCCACTTTTAAACTACATAGCCCATCGTGGTCTAAATTTAACCAGCTTTTAACCTCAAAAAAGCATATTCGAGAGATATCGTTAAATAAAAATTTGGTTTTTTGTTTCTTCTATTTTCAAAAGTCTTCCTGAAATAGATTTAAGATGTTCACTAATTTTTATAGTTTTGAATAATTAATGGCTTGCATTGTCAACTGATTCCTCTTTTTTTTTGGAAAACAATCCCCCGTATTGTTAATGGCGTTATCGACGTCACATCAAGACGACATTAAAAATTGTCACTTGTCTGCTCTTAGTCGACAACAATTGACTACTATTAACATGCTGCATTCATTATATTGTCAATAAGATTCAATTGTTGCCGATAAAGAGTAGACAAGTGGCTATATTTACTGTCGTCTTGATGTGACGTCGAAGACGCCATTCACAATACGGGGGAATATTTTAAGAATACTAACAGCCTTTTTGGGTTACGTTGGCTGAAGTAGTTAGCACGCTGACAGCAAAACCGAAGGTACTGGGTTCGAAGCCGGTCTCCTACAGTCATTGAAAAATAATAACACCATGTATTTTTCTGTGTCCTTTGTAGCAGTTGTTGTTGCAAAAAATCTAGTGATGCAGACATAAGGCACTGGACACTAAAACTACCCCGGCTTCAGCGGATGCTAATCATAATGTAACATCAGAGCGCCCTCCTGCGTCGGTATTGTATAGTAGAATCATCTGCGAAGTAAACCAACCAGTAAAATGGCTACCAAACACAGCTTCAAAATTTAATAAGCCTGATTGACACCAGAGGCGCTGCAACAGTGTGTCATTAAAAAAAACATGCAAAATTTGTGTTCGCTATCACTATCCCTTCCCTATCTTCTCTTCAAATCACAGGTAGCAGAAAGGGATCATTGTATTGGACCCAAGTGAGCTGGACTCTTAATTTCACCTTCCCTACCAGCAGCCTTCTAACCTAACCTAACCTAGCAGCCTTATTTATAAAAATTATTAAGGCTTTATACAGGCTTAATAAGAAAATTTTTTTATGAAAAACATTTATAAAACCTTACTAATTTTTGTAAATAAGGCTGTAAGATTATAGAACTTTTTTCATTTATTTTATTACTGTCATGGAAACGAACCTCCTTAGCTTCATTTTGGCAGTATGTATTATATTTCGAAGTGTTGCTCATTTTATTTGCTCAAAAATTATGTTGTCTTTAATAAAACACACAGAAAAATGTAAACTTAAAATCAACTAAAACAAGGTTAATCTAATCTTTTTCGGCAATGATTTAGCTTCATATGCGTTTCAATTGTGAAAGAATATTTTTCCTTTTGAAATAACTTTATTTCACATTGATTTAACATTTATGATGATTGTTAAAATCAAAATGAAGAATCATGTTGAATCAAAGTTATTTCAAGTTGAAACAACATGAATTTAATTTAATGTAGTAATTGTATTTTATTAATTATTTAACTTTTATCGTGGTTGACATAGACATCAGAAAAATGTTTGTATATAAATTAGTTTCCACGGACAAGATTTGAACCCGGAACGAATCTCGTGGTAGTCAACGTGCTTACAATAACTTTAAATATTCTTTAGCTACACACTAAATATGTACCATCATGAATAAAATTTGAATTCAACATTATTTCACTGATTATTAAACGCACAATTTATTTGAAAAGTTTTAGTTGAAAAAAAAAAACAAAATACTTCGACTTGACTCCAGGATTCGAACCTGCGATCCTCCAACTGCAAGACTAGTACACTGCCTACCAGACAGCAGCAGTTTGTCAGCTGTTTACAAAAACCAAAAAACAACTCACACAACTAAGCAGAAAAGTGTATTGCAGCTCTGAACAAAGCAAATAAACACCAACACACGCAAACAACATATTACATCTTGTAAATTTAATGTGATTTGAACGAAGTTGAATCAAACTTTTTGCATGTTGATTTTACATTGGTATTTCTTTCTGTGTGAACTAATAGCTCCTTTTCTGCTTTAAAATGCTATTGGAAAATATACTATTAATAAATATTTAAATTTTCCCCAACCATTATTTTATTATATTTCCTTCGTCACACACTTAACTCAAAGAAGGAAAACTGTACAAGTAATTCATATTAAATAGGTTTGTTTAACAAATTCAAAATAAATTCCCTTTCACAAAAGCAAAATAATTCGAAATGTAATTAAGGAAAGATTAAAAAAAAGAAAAAGAAAAGAAAACAATTATAAAATTTTATTAACACATCTAGGGAAACAACAACGAACGAGAGCAACATCCTTCCATCGTACAATAAGATTGTAAATAAAAACATATTATTATAACATGGAAATAAATGGAAAATTGTACGTTCAAGTGTAAATACAAAATAAATTAAATACAAAAATCATCTACATATCAGCAATAACTGTGTAAGCGTTTGTATGAATATCTGGTGCGATAAGGCGACAACAAAAAGTTGAAGATGAAGATGATCATCATGAGAATGCACTTTAATTAATTGAAATGCATGTAACACATGCATAAGTATATATGTATGTATGTTTGTATGTGCAACTACAAATTGCAAATGCGAGTACATGCTCAACAAGTGGCAAATGACAGGCAATGCAATGCAAAATATGCAGCACAAGCGTCAAGAATATTTCTGAGCTTGATTAAACATCAGCTGAACTGAAAAACTTATTTAAACGCACACAGGCAACTAACTACACACACAGAAAAATTTCAACTTAAAATCTCTACGTAAACAATGTTAATTTTACCGTTTTCGGCAATGATTTTGCTTCATATGTGTTTCATGTTAAAATAACATGATTTCTAGAAATTTTCAAAAGAAATTTTTCCTTTTGAAATAACTTTATTTCACGTTGATTTAACATTTACGTATTGTTAAAATGAAAATGAAGAATCATGTTGAATCAAAGTTTTTTCAAGTTGAAACAACATGAATTTAATTTAATGTAGTAATTGCTTTTTTTTTATTAATTATTTAACTTAAGTGTGGTTGATATAGACATCAGAAAAATTTTTGTTTGTATATAAAAATGACTTCCCCAGCCAAGATTTAAACTCGGAACTCACGCGTGCAGCCACAATAACTTTAAATATTCTTTAAATACACACTAAAGGCCTTATTCAGAAAAAATTAATTTAGGTTTACAAAACGTTTAACAAACCAACCAAAAAAAATTTTTTTTTTTAATACGGCAGTTAATATGTACCATCAGGAATAAAATTTGAATCAAACTGTTTGCATGGTGATTTTACATTGGTATTTTTTTTCTGTGTGTACTTTTATTCTTGTGCTCTGTAATTTGCTGTGCACAAGCAAATGACAAGTGAATGAGGAGTAAAAAGCCACTCATATACTCGCAGCAATCATGTCATACATAAAGACAGTCAGGCAGATAATCGAACAAACAAATATTACTCGTATCATTATATTAATATGTACTAGTATTAAAGAAAAGTATAATATGTATGTATTCCTTATTTATATGAATTTTAAATACCCAATGAATTTGTATTTTCGCATTCATTTTAGCTTGAACCCCTTAAAAATGTTTCTAAGAAACTACAAAAATAAACATAAAAATGCTTTTAAAAGTTACTTTGACGAATTGATGACTTTCAATCATATCATTATAAATGCTGACAAAAGAAACACTCGAATAAAAGACATTCGAAGTTATAGATGTTGTATTTTTTTTTTTATTATTATTAAATTATTAAGGTAAAGTAAGTATGAAGGCATGGGACCGACCACGCTTTCACATAAAATTATTTTTTATGTCTATTTCATTTGTCTTGTTTTTTTTTTATTTTTATTTCAAATAAAATACGGGCATAGATATTTTTCTATTTTAAAATGTAAATGTAACACTTATTGGATTTGTAAGCGAAAATTTTATGATTAGCACAGAGTTGAGAACGTGAGCAATTTCTTACTCAATATGAAAATTTTGCTTTTTTACCCGACTGCGCGACGAAAAGAAGTGTTCACCCACTTGACCTGAGACTCGATATAAACGAGTGCTCACCAAAGCGAAGAAATTTCTAAACAAAATTATTCGATCTTTTTTTCGCAAATCTAAAAAAAAATTCGAATGTGCGCTAAAGCTCCGAACTGCGAACTTCTCTCGATAGTAGGTTCCTATATGAGTATGTGTAAGGCATTTTATTGATTTTTTTCAATAAGGAAATCTTCTTGATTTTATGAGGTGTCTTGTTATTTCGTTTCTATAAATAACATAGAGACAACTTTTTTCATGATCTTTTTCATTTTTGTATAAGAATGTATGTACAATAATTTCAATGGTTATTCTGGCTGCTTGTTAGCATATTGGGTAGAGTGCTTGTCTATCAGGTAGAAGTTTGCTGGTTCAATACTTGGTGAGTAAGTTAGTTAAAAAAATAACACAATGTGTATGTATGTATGTATAAATAAATAACATCTACAATATACTACATACAAACATACATAAAAACTACAACATTTCTTCTTGATTTTTTCAAAAAGATTTTCTCTATGAAATTAATAAGATTTCCTTATTAAAAAAAAACATAGGGACTTCTTATTAATTTTGTTCTATTTTATGAGGCATTTAGTAGGCACTGTTTTCTCTGTGTATTTATCCAAAATACTGTTCCAAAGTTTTAATTCTCATATCGTGATCTCTTTTGAAATTGAAGTTAAATTTTTACGAGAGTATCCAAAAAAAATTCATTTGTATTATTTGCTCTAGTCAGAATTTGCATGGCAACTTTTTTTAACGTGCACGTCAAACCTAAACTATTTTTTTAATACGAATAACTTTCTTTGTTATTTTTTTTTTGTTTATTTTATTTTTGTGTTACATTATATATGGGCATTTCCACAAGAATGTAGCGTGCGAAACCAAGCAAATATCCTTGTTTTTTCAAAGAAAACGAAAATCTTTTTTTTTACTTCTTTAAATATTTGTGTAGGCCGTCAGCAACTCTACGTTAGGTAAAATTTTAAGGAAAATCGAGTCACGTTGTTCAGAAATTCAAGGTTAATTTCTAACTGTCGCACGCGACAAAAAAGTGTAATTTCTCGGAGAAATGCCCATATGCAAATGTTGTTGAATTTTTTAGTTAAAAATATATTTTCATTTACAAATAAACTAATTTATATTATTTTTAAGAGCATATTTTTTTACATTTTAGTTAGGGTTTGGGATTTCCCGGACTTTTGCACTTCCCGGGAAACGGGAATTAAAAAATCAAGTTCCTGGGAATTCGCGGGAAAAGCTAATTTTCTAAATTAAATACATTTATTAAATGAAAGTTGGTGAAATTTCGATTGTTTTATTAATGTAAGCATTCTTTTGAAATAAAAGTTAATAAAAAAAGCAGTTGTAAGACAAATTTTTAAGAATTTTTAATTGAATTTAAGCAAATGGAATAAAGTTATTACACAGCAAAGGATCATATAAAAACCAATTGACGACTGTTACCACAATTAGTAGACAATTTTCTAATAAGACCTACCTTCGTTTTAATCGTTAAGTATAGACTCGTGTCCAACAGTTCTTTTTGAACTAGTTCGTTCAGTTGGACACAAGTCCGATCAAAAACATCAATGTAAATTAAATGGGTTTGAAACAACTTTTGATTCAAACGCTCTCAAACTAGTTCAAAAAGAACTGTTGGACACAAGTCTAGTTACAGTACCATACTACGCTGCGCCGAATTTTGAATACCCTGAGCCACAGTATGTATAAATGTCTTTCATTTTATTTCTCCTAAAATATTTTTTGCAGGGTTTCCATAATAGCGTCTACTTGTAATCAATTTAAGTTTCGTCAACTCAGAGTTCTTACAGCTTAAAATTTTCACTACACTTTTCAAAATTTGTTCACTAATTCGGCGAAAAATCACTTCAAGTTCGCTTAGCATCGAATTATTTACTTTAGGAAACGATTATATCATTGCAATCATTGTTACTTATACAATTTATTCCACTTTTTTAGGAGATATGGTATGACCTCAATTTAATGGAATTTTTATGAAATTTCAGACTAGATTTGAATAGCTCACATTTTTATTTTATATTAAAAAAACATGGACATTTTACTTCTTGTTTATCGGAGTCGAAAGAATTCTTTCTTTCTTACAGTTACATTTAAAACAAAAACTCAATTTAAATTTTAAGATTAAAAAATTTCCTTCGAACAGACGATGAAAAACGTGTCAACGTTCGTGTAAATTTAGTCATACAATCGCTAAAACGAACTTTTGTAATATATAAAAAATAAGTTTTTATATTAAAGTAAAATTGGATTATAAATTCTATATATTTATGAAATAACATGCACTCTTAATTTCCCGTTTTCCCGGGAAAATCCCAAAAATTTCCCGGGAATATTAGACAGACATTTCCCGGGATTTCCCGCCCGTGAATTCCTGTTTTCCAAACCCTAATTTTAGTGCATATTTTCAAGTTTTTAGTGTATATTGAATGCGCATAAAACACTTTTTTTGGAGCATATTTCTGGTTTCCCTGATTATGAAACTGTTTATGAAATTTCATGAAATTTATTAAACGAAACTATTTCTATTTTCTAGCAACATAAGGTTTCTTGTGTTTTAAACTTTATCAAAACTTATTTTTTTTTTTGAAGTGTATAAAATTATCTACAAAAACTTTTAAATTTTTTCTACAAAAAAAAATTAAAGAAAGTTTGTTATTATAATAATTGTCACCAACAAGTGTTAAAAACATAATTTTATTATTTCGCTGTCGCCACCTACAAGCTTTTGAAAGCAAAAAAAAATTAAATAATAAAAATACCAAAAAAAAAAGCAGGAAAAAGTGTTGAAATCTGTTGTATATTGAAATACAAAAAAAAAGTGTGCCAGAAATCAAGTGCAACTTGATGTGGTGTTACTTTATTAGTTGCACATAATAAATATCAAACTAGAGCTGAATATAAAAGTTTGTATGTGGTTTGAAAAATAAAATACTTTAAATTTGATAAGTTGCGTAACAAATTGTTAACTTATGCAGGCGATGGATATGATGATGGTCAGCAATAAAATATTCTATTAAAAATTTACTCAACTGGCGTTTTATATTTTAAAATCATAACTTAATTAATTTTAGTAAAACAATCTCTTTCAATTAGTGACATGAACAGACCCTAAAATC